>OX327016.1:16042815-17389208 GCA_946800695.1 Geum urbanum
CAAAAAAGTGAAGAAATATGGCCTTTGTCCTGTTCATAAAGCTCAATGGGAGTTTAGAATGAAGTTAGGGTCCAACAAAATGAAATTTGGCCCTTGTTTATAGAAGATTGACCATGGAGGCGTGGAAAAGATGAAGGAGTCTGGTTTTACAAAGTTTGTGATATTTCAACTAAGTCTTTGGAACGTTTTTAACCACCACTTATCTAAATTTTCGAATGCCTTAGCCTTGCCCCATTACAACCCTTCGAAAGTCCTTTTTGATCCTTAAGATGAGTAGCAGTTAATCTGTTGAGTAAGTTGCATGAGTAAGCATATGGTTTGGTTCATTTGTGCAAGTATTTCATTCATGAGGTTTTCAATTATTTCTATCCATTTTTGAGTGAAAATATGATGAGTGCATCCATGTGAGTTGATTTGAACTTTATTCGAAACATGCACAGCTTTAACATCACCATTGTTTACACCACGTCTTACTTGTTCATTGCATGAATCATATCATGGTTATCATTTGAAGTTATGTAATTCCATTGCCATATACATTAAGAAATTTCTGAGACAAATTTTGACTAAGGGCTTAGTGTTGTTTTACTTAGTATCTCTTACGTTTTCAAACATGATAACATGAAAATTTGCGGCTTTGAAACATTGAGACTTCTAAGTGTTTTGTACATATAAGTGTGACGTTTTTCCCATTGTTATTTTTTTTTTCCTTTATTTTTCTTTTATCGAGTCCGTTGCTTTGATTTGTATTTGCTAGGGACTAGCAAAGTCTAAGTGTGGGGGAATTTGATCTACGCATTTTATGCTTGATTATTAATGTCTTTATCTCTATATTTAACTTTGTTTTGTGCTTAGTAAATATGTTTTTAACTTACTTTATGTTTGTAGGTAGAAATAAAGGAGGAATCCGTAAAGGAAGCAGAAATGAGCTCAAAACCTACTAAGGAGGAAGTTCCTAAAATGAGGAGGAAAGATGAAGAAGAATGGGCCACGATTTATAAAGAATGGATCAAAGATCACTAAGATGGGTCAAGACCATGCTCATGTGTCCAAGAATGTCCAAGATCATGTCAAGATTCACCCACAAAGAAGCCCAAAAGAAGAAAATGGATCAAAAGCTAGAAATCAGGAAATCTGCCTGTGCAGGTCAGCCCACTTCAAAAGGCCACTGTGAACAGATCCGGATGAATCTAGACGCGATTAGCATATGGTTGGAAAGATCTAGAAGTCTAGTTTCCAACACAACTGGAATCAAGCGATTTGGAGTCCTAGAACGAGAGAAATTCCTATTTTAGTAGAGAAGGGTCAGGTTACCCGGGTGGAGTAGTTAGACTTCTAAAAGGAGTCGAACTAGGCTTTGCTTGGCCTATATAAATGAGGGCTCGACTAGGGTTTCATGATCACACATCATAGACAGCAAAGCTCTGCCCAAAACACCTCCCAAGTCGTCCTATGCCTAATCCCCTCCAAGGCCGAAGCTCCCTCCTCACGGATCAAGAATAATCGGCGCTCTTCGTCTTGTTCTTGAGAATCCATCCACTCGAGGCATTGTTAGTGCTCTTCACAGACTCCAAAAGTGTAACCATAAACCTTCTATCTCATTTTTTGTCTTGTAAAGAATTCGGTTTACGACTTGTGATTTGTTTAATAAAGGCTATACGTTTTTACTTACTTATGTTATCTTCCATGTGTTCTTAGTTTTTTGTCTTTGACTTGTATGCATGCTTGTATGCTTAAAGCTTCTTAATGTGTTGGGTGATACGCTCTTCGTTCCTCCCTACCATGTTTTGTATGAATCTTAAATAAATTAAGGTGTAGGCGCTCTTCGTCGCACTCTTAAAAGCATGTGTATAAATTGCAGGTTGAAGGTAAGAATTTTGTTGATACTGGGTAAGTGAAGCATGAAAATGGTGGAGGTAGACATGATGTGATGATCACGTGTACATAGTAGAATTAGGTTTAAATTTCGTAGGTCATTAGTTAAACAAACCAAATCTCGCACCCCCATAAACAAACCTAGCATAGTTATGCATGCACCCTCAATCCCCGGTTAAGAACGATCCCTATTTACCAATGCTACATCTACTAAAAAGGGTTTTAATTGGTTCATTGTTGTTGAGTGTTAAGTGTTAATTTAGTACTTAATAATGGTGAGTATCAGCGCACGATATGCATCGGCGCCCAGCTAGAGCCTGACATAGCAGCCCGACTGGTTTAGATCCTATTGGACTGCTAGCAGGTGTTCGCATGGTCTTACGCGGACATGCCCGGAATCGCCCCAAGCATCATCTCCTACAAACTCAGCATCAATCGAATCGCAAAATCGGTCAAGCAGAAACGATGGGCGTATAACCAAGAAAGATACACGGCCATGCACGCGGAGGTAGACAGACTGCAGAGAATCGGTTTCATCTGAAAAGTTGACTATCCAAAATGGATCTCTAATGCCGTTATGGTCAAGAAGCATAACGGATCATGGTGCATGCGCATGGATTAAAACAATCTGAACAAGGCTTGCCCGAAAGACAGCTTCCCATTGCCCAGAATCGATCAGCTCGTAGACGCCACTGCAAGACACGAATTGCTATCCATGATGGATGCGTATTCGAGGTACAACTAAATTCTCATGAATCATGAAGACCAAGAGACCACTTGCTTTACTACGGACAAAGGGCTCTACTGTTACGTAGTCATGTCGTTCGGCCTCAAGAACGCAGGCTCCACCTATCAAAGACTGATGAACATCATATTCGATGGGCTAACGGGCGAAATCGTGGAAGTTTACATTGATAACATACTGGTGAAAAGCACCATGGCAATGGACCACCCCGAATACCTGTGAACTGTACTCGGGCTCCTGATCAAGAGTGGCATGCGATTGAATCCAGCTAAATGCACATTCGGCGTAACAACAAGCAAGTTTCTCGGACACATCATCACCCAGAGGGGCATCACGGCCTCCACCACGAAGGTCCAAGAAATACTAAACATGTAACCTCCCATGACCAAGGCCGAGCTCCAAAGCCTAACGGGAAAACTAGCATCCCTGAATCGCTTCATTTCCCGCTACTCCGAAAAATATGTACCATTCTTCAAGGCCTTCCGGATAACAAACAAACAAAACGTCAATTGGACACCCAATTGCGAAGACGCATTCACATCCATCAAGCAATACCTGGCCTCAATTCCCCTCCTATCCAGGCTCGTGAAAGCAGAAACCTTGTATCTATACCTATCTGCTTCTCTAACGGTCGTTAGTTACGCCCTGGTTCGAAGGGAAACAAATTCGGAACTGTCAGTTTTCTTTGTCGGAAAAGGCATGCACCACCCAAGACCCGTTACCCAACAATCAAGAAGGTGGCACTCGCACTCGTAACAGCAGCAAAGTGACTCAGGAGGTACTTCCAGGCCCACAGCATCCACGTTCTTACAAACCTCCCATTATGACAAGTACTACAATTGCCCGACCACAGTGGCCATTTGACAAAGTAGGCCATCGAGCTGAGCGAATACGACATCCATTATGCGCCCCGAATAGCAATAAAGGGCCAGGCCTTCGCAGACTTTATAGCCAAGTACACTAAGGCCGAAGATGCAACACAGCCTACTCTCGACGGCACGGCACCCGTTAGCATTCACTACCAGCAGAATAGGTATATCCGACGAGGTCTTCAAAGAACGACCGACGAGAAGGGATCTCGTCGGTTATAGTTTACTATAACCGACGACAGGATAATCTCCTCGGTTATAGTTTTTTGACCGTCGATATTTTCTTGTCGTCGGTTATAGTCGCCGAAAACTCGTCGGTCATAGTTTTCGACTATATCCGACGATATTTTTTTACTATTACCAACGATTTTTTCATATCGTCGGTTATAGTTTCTTATTTCAGATCTGGGTAGCAGCTCGATCTGTCATTCAAAAAACTTTCCATTTTTTCTGAAAATGCTCTGAAATCGATCTTTGGGTGATGTCGAGAATGAGTTCGTGATGATTCATGCGCATTATATATATATAGCTAGCTACGTCGTGCTTAATTAATATATATATGTGTTGTGCATGCATGTATTAATGCTTAATTTGTTGAATATATAGATCGATCGATATTAATTGATTTTGAATATATATATATATATTGATCGATCGATCGAGTTAATTAATTGATTCTTGAGTTTGAGTAATTGATCGATGGTTGATTTTGAGTACGTACGCGTGATTGATCGTAAATATATATTAATTGTTGTTAATTTTAATTTGATTATTGTGAATATATATATAGCAATAACTAGCTAGCTAGCGAGGGTGATTAATTTATTTAATTAATATATTGCATTATATATATTGTGATTATATATATATAGGATTAAATGTACACTAGCTAGCTAGCTAGTACGTGTACGTACGTGCATGGTTAACGTTATATATATATATATTTAGATTTTTGTGATCGATTATATATATAGTTAGGGTGTACGTGTGTGTATATATATATATTAAAATTATGGGGATTAAAATAATAAATATTTATATCTAGCTATGAAATTTGAATTAATAAGATCATGGGTATATATACATACAGTTATAATTTTCAGGATGGACAAGAGTTGGATATGTCTTCCAAGATGGGATGTCAGATATCACCGTGGAATTAGAAGTTTTGTAGAATATGTGAAGGTTAATTGTGGAGGGATGACAATTCATTATTGTCCGTGTACGAAATGTCAGTGTCGTAGCGAGCGATATCGTTTTCACATCGATAAAGTATTGGAGCACTTGAAGAAAAACGGGTTTTGGGATAAGTACACATGTTGGATTTATCACGGTGAGAGCTCAACAGTTGGTCAACATGATCACGGACAATTTTTTGAGAGTGGCAGTACATCCAATGATCCAACAACAAGGTTGATCAACGATATGTTTCCTCATGAGAGCGGTATATTTGCTCAAGCACCGGATATCGATATCCCTCCCGCCGTTGGAGACTTCCCTCATATTGAGCCAGTCCAGCAATTACCTACAGCTGTCAACACTGCTGGTATGGACAAGTACAATAACCTTATTGCCTTCCAACAGACCCCGTTGTACAACGGGTGTAATAAGACTGTTCTCGAAAGTGTTATGGGAGTAATGAAGCTCAAAGTGGAGAACAAAATGAGTGTGAAGGCTGTTGATGATTGGCTGAAGTGGTCTAGTTCGTTGTTTCCCCCCGGTCATCGTCTTCCTACCACTCATCGTAAGGTGCGACATATCCTTAAACATCTTGGCCTTTCCTACATCAAAATCCATGCTTGTAGATATGATTGTGTTCTCTTCTGGGGTGAAGATGCTTATGGGAATGATCTTGAATCCCTTGATGAATGCCCGGTATGTGGTACAGATAGGTATAAGTTGACTCCTGCCGGAAACAAGAAAGCTGTGAAGATACTTCGGTATTTTCCCCTGATAGATAGGCTAGAATGGTTGTTCATGTCTGCACACACGGCTGAAGCTATGAGATGGTGGGCCGAGAGGAATTTACCCGACGGTGATACGCTTATACACCCTGCTGACGGAGAGGCTTGGAAGCACATGGTGAAGGAGTTTTCTTATTTTGCATCAGAGGTTCGAAATGTTTGGCTGGGGATTTCATCTGACGGATTCAACCCTTTTGGCAACATGAGTCTTCAATACAGTATATGACCAGTTATTTTGGTACCGTACAACCTTCCTCCATGGATATGCATGAACAAAGAATACAATATGCTCACTATGATCATTCCAGGGCCGGATTATCCAGGAAAGTGTCTCGATGTGTATCTGAGACCCTTGATTGAGGAGCTTAAGTACTTGAGTGAGCATGGTCATCCCACTTATGACAATTTCAAAAATGAGATGTTCCAGATGCATGCCATGCTTGTTGGCACCATTAGCGATTTTCCTGCACGCGGGATGTTGTCGGGCAACGTTACCAGGGGATACAGGGCTTGTCCAGAGTGCATGACGGTTGAGTGTTGCAGACCTCATTGCAGGAAGATTGTACAGATGCGACATCGTTGTTGGCTTCCACATGATCACCCATTTCGGGAGGATATGGAGGCATTTGATGGGACTGTGGAAACAGGTGAGCTGCCGAGGAGATGGACGGGGGATGAAATCTTAGAAGTGCTAAATGAATACGATTTTAGGCAGCTAAGCAATCATCCTGAGATAGTGGCGTCAATACCTGACAAACCCGACAGGTATAAATTCTGGACACACAAAAGTATTTTTTGGGAACTTCCTTATTGGTCCAAGTTGCTGATCAGACACTACTTAGATGTCATGCACATAGAGAAAAATGTGTGCGAGAGTGTGGTCGGCACAGTGTTGAATTGGGAGGGAAAAACTAAAGACGGCCCGAAGGCACGCATTGATCTTAAAAGGATGGGACTGCGAAAACATTTGTGGTTGAGAGATGGGAAGAAAAAAATGCCACAAGCTCCTTATACCGTGAAGCCTGCCTAGAAGAGTGAAATTTTTGGCTGGATGGGTAATGTCAGGTATCCTTCAGGCTATGCCGGAAATATAAGTCGATGTGTTAACTTCAAAGACAACAAGATGTATGGAC
Organism: Geum urbanum; assembly: GCA_946800695.1. Taxonomy (NCBI): domain Eukaryota; kingdom Viridiplantae; phylum Streptophyta; class Magnoliopsida; order Rosales; family Rosaceae; genus Geum; species Geum urbanum. Next base: position 16,049,402 of record OX327016.1, read on the forward strand.
TAAAGAGTCATGACTGTCATATACGGCTCCAACGACTCTTCCCTGTTTTCATTCGAGGGTACCTGCCCAAAGAGGTGGTGGAGCCGTTAGTGGCTTTGTCAAGATTCTTTCAGAAGTTATGCACGAGAGAAGTGAAGAAATCGAACTTGTTGGAAATGCAACAGGACATCATTTTTATCATGTGCAAATTCGAAAGGATATTTCCTCCAAACTTTTTCGACATCATGCCTCACCTGATGCTCCATCTTCCGGAACAATTGTTGCTTACTGGTCCAGTACACTACACATGGATGTATCCTATGGAACGGTACGTAATGCATCTCTGAATCTGGCTATATATATGTCGATCTTTAATATTATTTATTCACTTATATATTGTTGCAATAAGCATAACATGCATGATCTGTAATTACCAATTTACAGACAATTAGGGGACTACAAAGACTATGTGATGAACAAATCTGCACCCGAAGGGTGTATCGCTGAAGCATATATTGCGCATGAGTGCGTAACGTACACCAAGTTGTATTTGGGAGCGTTGGAGGACCCTCCACAACATATGCCAGTAGATGGAGGGCAGTTCCACCTTTCGATCATCTCCGATGATGTTGAAGTTTCTGGAAAGTTGCCCAACTCGTACAAGTTGGAACCTTATGAGCTAGTCATTGCCCATTGGTCGGTATTGATTAACTGTCCAGAAGTTCAATATTGGAAAAATTTGCACCTTTACTGCCCTGTTATTTCCGGTGATGTTGAGTACCACAACAAGACGTTCGCAAACTATTTTGGCAACTGGGTAAGTTGATACTTAAATTGACCTGTATATGATCGATGTTAAGTGCATGTCTCGCGTCCTATTTATAGTTAAGTTAATAAATGATTATTTTCAGATGAATCATGTACAAGATGATGGTATCCCTCAGTGAACACACGAATTGAGGCTCTTGGAGCAGAAACCGGTAACTTCCAGAGTTTATCCTATGTGTAAGGTAAATGGCGTGCTATTTATTTGAGAACATAGAGATGTCAGACGAAAAACACAGAATTCTGGGGTAATGGTGCATGGTGGGCAGAATGGAGTTGACTATTACGGTGTTCTCCATTCAAATGTCGAATTAATATATGGGGAAGGCATGACCGTGCACTTGTTTAAGTGTAGATGGTTTGATACCGACCCTCAGAACACAAGGACCGATCAATATAGGATTTTTCGGTGAATACTGCCACAAGCTGGTATGAAGATGATCCGTTTGTGTTGGCCACGGCGGTGAAACAATTGTTCTATCTTGATGATCTTGTGCATAAAGGCGCGTGGAAAGTGGTTAACCATGTTCTTCCACGAAACATATACAGTGCCTCAACCCTTGGTGTGACCTCGGATAATGAAGAAGTCAGTGCATACCAAGAGCCGAACGCAACTGGTATTCCTGAAACCTCAACAATTCGCCTTAATAATGTGAGACAGGGCAGTGTGGTACGAATTCCTCAACCGAATCTTCTTGATGTTAATCAAAATGAAGACAATGAAGACTCAAGTGACGAGGACATACACATCTTACCTGAAATTAACTCGGAAACAGAGTCAGACTCAAGCGATGATTCTGATTATGCGCCTTAATTAGTGTATATATATGTATGTTATTTTGACTTAGAACGTGCAATGTAAAATGAATTTTATTCAGATTATCGACTGCCCATTGTGTCGATCGATGAAATTGCTATATCCGGCCCCATCATAAATGAGAGAGCTCGAGAGATCGATCGAAAAAAAAATACACAAGCGATCGATTAATAATTATATCGTATTATTAAATAATAATTTAATAATTTGGTATTAACTATTAATAATTTCGTATTACCTATTAATAAATATATATATTAATACACTACATATTTAATTAGTTTACCGGCATAAATGAAAAATAAATAGAAGAACTATATCCGACGACATGCATATGAAAATCTCGTCGGATATAGTTGAACCGAAACTATATCCGACGATATGCATATGAAATATCGTCGGATATAGTTTCGGTTCAACTATATCCGACGATATTACTTATCTTGTCGGATATAGTTTTGGTTTATATCCGGATCTGGGAAGTGTTTTGGGCAGAAACGAAACTGCCCCAAACCTTTACAGTCGCCTCCGATCGTTTTTCTCCGCATCCTTCGTGTTGGAAGCAAGCAATCGAAGGTCAAGTGCTATTCCATCGATCCTCAAGCCAAATCCCTCGTCAATTTGTTAAAAATCAGGTTTGAAATCCCTAAATTCAAATTTTCGAATTTTTTTAATTTAGGTTAGATTTGACGTTGTGGAATGTGTTGATCGATAATGTGGATGCGTGTATTGATATAGTTGTGGAATTTGTTAATTTTATGCATGTATTGATATATATTAGAATAATTTTGAATTTTAGGTTAAATTTAGGTTAAATTTCGGTTAAATGTATGTTATTTTAGGTTAAATTTAGGTTAAATTTCGGTTAATATGTATGTTATTTTAGGTTAAGTTTCGATTTTTTGGAATTTTATGCATGTATTGATATATATTGGAATTTTAGGTTAAATTTGGATTTGGCGTCAGATTATTTATATATATATATTGGAATTTGGATTTGGAATTTTAGGTTAAATTTGATTAAGTTTTTTGTTAATTGGATTTGGAATTATTGTTGAATTTGGATTATTGGAATTATTGATATATATATATAGTTAAATTATTGGATTATATATGTATTGGATTTTATGGAATTATTGTTGATTTTTGTGGAATATTTATATATATATATTAGAATATATATTGGATTATTGATATATATTGGAATATGCATGTGCTCGATTTTTTGGATGAATTAGGAATTATTTTTAATTTTAAAAATTTTATAGCAACGATGAATTAGTTTAATTGCGGACCTTCCCGAGGGGCCGGGTCGAGTACTTCGAGGGGGAGGTCCAGAGAGAGAGGGAGATCGGGACGTGGGGATGAGGGCTCGGGAGCTGGGGATCCTGATGACACCGGAAGTCGGTCCGCATCAGGATCCACTAGCGTCCCCAACACTTACAGTCTTCCGCTGACCTCTCGACACCGTCGGCTGATGGGCGAGGGACAACTTCAGCAGCTGCAGCTCAAGCCGTCTCGATCCTCAGGCGCGAGGAGGGTTCATCAGGTCAGTCGCACGCCGGAAACGGATAGTGTGACTCAATCCTCGGTCCGAATGCCGGACATTCATCGCGAGGAACCTTCCCCCGTCATCCACCAGACAGCTTCTCATTCTTCCGAGGAGGCTGATGGATCCACTCAGTCCTCGGCGAGGATGCGCCTATGCCCGCCGTCTACATTATTCTTACCATTGGAAATCCCGACGATACCTCATGTCGATTCCGACGGGATGCCTCTTCCGAGACAGCTAGGGTTCATTACCCCGGAGCAGGCATATGCGTATGTACCATTCCCGGCACCTCTCTGGAGTGTGCGGATTCCGGGACAACGCACCGACGAATCAGGTAAATATTAATTAGTGATATCTTTTTACTCCCTAATATTTAAATTCAATTAGGTGTTGATGTTTAAAAAATCGTCTACATATATATGTGATAGGCGAGATCGTGCCCGGTGCCAAACAGAAGAGAACCAGAGGCCCCGTCGTCGGCAAGTTACTGGACGACGCCATTCAGGCTAGCGGTGGTGGCCAGGTTATGATTCCGACCAGGGATAGAGGGCAGGTGATCGAGGGAAAGGTCACTCGAAAGTACGCGGGGATGGCGGGCGGCCTCATACGGGATAGAGTCCCAATGTTGTGGGAAAATTGGAATTCAGTGCCGTAAGCCGTCAAATATCAGCTGCATAATGCGTTGTCGGTGAGTTGAATTGTATATTCATTATGAAAATTTTCAATAATAAATTTTTAATATTATTGATATATATATATAAATATATGCATTGCAGAGGTGGTTCCGCGTGGATGAAGACATTAGACCCACGTGGGCGGCAAAAGTGCATGGGAGCAGGTTTGCAGACGGGCATTTGTTTCAATTTTTTCGTTTCTTTTGATTATGTTCATACAATGTTGTTAGTTACTAACACTTGATTTTATGGGTATATATAGGTATAAGGAGTGGAATGCCGAGCTGAAGAAGCATTGGAAAAAGTACGGGGACGATCGTGAGGGTACCCCTAGCGAGTTTCGTTATAGGGAGTACGAGTGGCGATGGCTTGTGGTTCACTTCAACAACCCAAAATTGAAGGTACGCAACCTTCAATCGATTTAATTTTTGTTTTATCGTACTTCACTTAAATTATTTGGCTAATGAGTATTTTTTTTTATGTTGAATTAATCGCGCAAGCTCTTTCTGAAGTCAACAAAAGGAACCGGGCCAAAAACACCAAAAATCATCATGCCAGTACCAGATCATACTCGGGTTGGATCGAGGAGGCGGCCAACCACCCAGAAGAGGATCCCCTTGTCTATACGATGCAGCACGCGTATCCGCAATCCCCCGAATATGCTGTAAGTGCCCTTATAACAAAATAAACTTATTTCTTATTTATTTAGATTGTTTTTTTAATTAATATTTTATTGTTCTTTGTCAATTAGGCGAGAATTCAGGAGGCGATTCCGGAGGTGTTGACTCAAGTGGCGAGAGAACTCTATCCCAACACCCCCGATGCGGAACTCCCGATTTATCAGATTGATCGATCTGATCCGATCGTCAGGGCCAGGATTATGTCAACTGCGATCCCTCCAGGGAAGAACACATTCTACTGCAGGGGTTCCGGAAAATGGGGTCAAGGGCTGCTGAAGCATACCCCTGAATTCTCTCGCGGATCGGGATCATCATCATCTTCGAGGACTAATGAACTACACGACCAGCTTCATAGGCAATCAATTGAGATGGAAGGTCAACGGCGTCGGATGGAGGAGATGGAGCAAGCGCAAGCTGCAGAGCAGAATCGGTTGGCCGAACAGCAGCAGCAAATGGGGACATGGATGTAGCATTGTTATGCACATTTGCAAGCATCTGGAATCCAGATAGCTCCCCCGCCCATTTTCGATGCGCCACAGCCACAGCCACAGCCACAGCCTCAGCCTCAGCCTCAGCCAGACCAGGACCAACCAACTTTCTCCAATCCGTTTGACCACATAGACGTTGGACCAGGACCCCCTACATTTGAACAATTGTCGATTTATTTTATTTTCATTATTTACTACGCATATGTATACAGATTTGAACGATTTTGGTTTTTATTAATTTATTTATTTACTACGTACTATAGTTTCAATGGTTGTTGATTTTCAATTTGAACAATATATAGATAGCGTGATTTTTTGTGAATGCAGGTTTTGGGATAAAACCCAAAACCTGCAAAAAAAAATTAAATATTTTTAACTATAACCGACGATATGTGTCAACATCGTCGGTTATAGTTTTCTCCACAGTCATCCATTTTGACCATGGAGAAAACTATATCCGACGATGACATCGTCGGTTATAGTTTAAACTATGACCGACGATCGGCTTTAGTGTCTCTATTTTCCAATGATAACCCTAAATCATCGTCGGATATAGTATTACCGACGGTGTATTACCGACGATACTATATCCGACGATGTGTCGTCGGATATAGGCTATGACCGACGATGAACGGAAACAGACCGACGACACCAAGTCGTCGGTCATAGTAATTCTTCCGGTAGTGATTGACACACCCAAGCAGGAGCCCCCAAAACCCGAATCACCATGGAACCTCTACATGGACAGCTTATGCAGCAAGAATACTAGTGGGGCGGGAATCATCCTTACCAGTCCAAGAGGCATACGAGCAGAGTAGCACTCAGATTCGAACTCAAAGCAACAAACAACGAGGCCAAATACGAAGCTCTCATTTCCGAACTGCAACAAGCCCAGAACTCAGAAGCCCCAAGCATCAACATCTTCAGCGACTGGCAATTGGTCGTTAACTAAATCCATGGTGACTTCAAACGAATGGCGACACGATGAAGGCATATCTCGGCCACGTTCACATGATGCTAAGCAAGTTCAAGTTTTTTAACATCAACCACATCCCCAACGGCAGAAACACCAAGGCTGATGCACTCGCCCGTTAAGCAATCTCGCCCGTCCATACGGAGCCAGGGCAACGGGTAGTGGAAATCCTGAAAGGACCAAGTATCACGAAAACACTAGAGAAGATCTTCACCATTGAGCCACATGTAGCCACCTGGATTGACCCAATCTTCAAATACAAAACCCGGGGCGAACTCCCAGCAGACCGGGCACAAGCACGAAATATCATAACCAGAACAGTCAATTTCAGCATCCTACACAACAACCTGTACCGACAAGGGAAGACATGGGCCAACCTCAAATGCATCACACCACAAAAGGGCAACATGATTCTGAGAGAAATCCATTCGGGCGTATGTGGCCATCACGCAGGAGCACGATCGATCGCATGGAAGGCACTTCAAAATGGATTCTGGTGGCCTACCATCCATGCAAATGTGACCGCAATTACAACGATTTGCCACCAATGCCAGCTATACACACACAAGAACCATACGCCTGCAGTTCCCCTGTCGATCCCCACCTTCCCAGTTCCGTTTGCACAGTGGGGACTCGATCTAATCGGAGAAATTCTGAAATTCAAGGGCCAGTATCGCTACATCATCGTGATCATTGATTACCATACCAAGTTTATCGAGGCCGAACCAATGGTCAAAATCATGACTGAAAAGGTCAACAGATTCCTCTGGCATTTTCTCTACTGTCGCTACGGCATCCCACTCAATATCATCACCGATAACGGGCCGCAATTCCACAACGAGGAGCTCAAGGCATTCTGTAGGAAGCAAGGCACCAACCTGGTATTTACATCACCGGTGCAACCTCAGACGAACGGACATGTAGAAGCAGCCAACAAAATCATTAAGGAAGGATTCAAGAAGAAGATCAACTCATTGAGAAAGGAGACATCTGGTACGGACGATGGCCTACACTCCTCCCAGAAATACTATGGTCAATCTGAACGACCGCAACAGCAGCAACAGGAGAAACCCCGTTTACCCTCACATTCAGAATGGAGGCCATACTACCACTTGAACTTACGTATAGAAGCCCAAGAATTTAAACCTATGACTCCACCAAAAACGGAGAGGGACTATGACTCGACAACGACCTCCTCGAAGAGAAATGGGACAAGCCGCACCTCCACAACACCGCGAATAAGCAGCGAGTCGCTCGCCTATTCAACTAACGTGTTCAGGAGCACCCACTCCAACTAGGGGGCTGGGTCATAAAGGTAATCCAAACAAAGCCAAGGAGTTTACACCCGTTATGGGAAGGTCCTTACATCATCGACGCAGTCGTAAGCCCAGGCACATTCTACATCAAGGACATGTTTGGAAGAAGGCTAGGCAACCCCTGGAACACGCAGCACTAGAGAAAATATTTCCACTAAATGTGCATCTGCCTGCGTTTGATTGGCACTAACGCACATACACCCAACGTTTGTGTAACTTTTTGTATGAGTACAATCACATGTTTTGTTTTTAGCCAGTGACAAAGAAAGTTAATATACATCAAACGCATTTAAACACAATGTAAGCGAAAAATAAAGGTACTTAGATATATTCCCAAAAAGAGTTATACATAATTCAGCAAACGCACGCAGGCGCAAAAGCAAAATGCTACAAAAAAAGAGAGAGAAAGCAAAAGTACATGATATAAGTTAGCATCATCCACGGCATCATCCCCACCCCCCATTTAGCCCCAGCACTCCATCCTCAGCCTGCGCTCCGCCATCCGGCTCCTCAAGCGAACGCTTCAACTTTTCGGCCTCAGTGGCTAGCCACTCCTCGAACTCGTCCACCTTACTAAACGGAAGCACGAGAGTGGAGAAGTCTTCAGACTGGACGTTGGCCTGAACAGCAACCAAGTCCTCGAACTAGTCTGAATTCTTGAAAGCCTCGACCACATCGGCCTTGAACTTCTCAAACTTGGACGACGCCTTTAACTTGGCCACCACCTCCTCCGCAATCTTCCTGCAAATGTCATCTGTCATCTCATGTGTCCGAGCCTCAGCAAGCTCGCACTCCAGCTCCGTAATCCGAGCACCATTGGACGATCGGAGGGCGGCAAGGTCCGTCTCCCAGACTGAGACTCTCCTAGCTCCTTCTTCAGCTCATATAGCTCATGAACCAACTCATTCACTCGGGAGATCTTGCGATTGGCTATGTTCGTGGACCTCGTCAGAGCCTTCTGCATCTTGGCAACTTCGGTCGTCAGCCGCCTACTCTCGGCTTTGACCTTCGACAGTGCGATCGCCTGCAGCATCGACCCCTCCAGGCCCTTGCTGAAGAAGAGCTGGTGTTGGAGCTAGCTGCAAGTGTTAAACGCTACGTTCAGAGACTCGCTCAAAGTCCTGCCGAGCTGACGTCACTTTTGCAATGACTCTATGCCCGCCATGGAGGCAAGGAACTCTGAAGGCAGCGCCGTTTTGCCCGCCATGGCAACGGTAACGCCTAGAGAGGCTTCGGTGGACGGACCCCCGGAGCGTTTGAGTGGACGGCTGAATGCCCCTTGATCATCTGGCCTCCTTACCGAAGACCCAGGCTAGGGCACCCCCGCATGTCCAGGCTAACGGAGGGGAGAGAGCTCAAACGAACTCTTGGAGGAGCCCGTGTTGGCCGATGAGTGGGACTTGCTCCGAGAGCCAGAGTGCGGTCGACCTTGATTTTGGCGTTTGTCCCCGTGATCAATCTAGCGCTCGCAACGCTCCTTACTCAGCACCTCATTCTCCCGGCGGAGGCGGTCCTTTCGGGATTGCTCGCCTTCTTCCCCTCGACGGGTGTCGATAGTAGCTTCTTCAACCCGGTCCTCGGGAGTAGCGACCAACACAGTTGGAGCCCCGACAGCTGAGCCCACGGCCTTCACCTCTTCATCCACCTCAGTAACCGGATTGAGGTACTGATTGCAATCCGGGGCATGAAATATGGGTTAGGGAGTGTCGTCCTAGACGAGATGGCCGTTTCCATCCTCCACAACCATTGCGGCCTGCCTCGCCCACTCCATCAGCACCAGCATACGCTAGTAAGCCGCATCCTATTTGGCAGAGGAACACGACTTCTTTATTTTCGTTGCGATAAAAAAAATACGAGCACGTCAGTCCGAAAACCCACGCAAACGGTACAAGCAACGACAACAAATGGGGAGGTAACGAACGTACTGGGAGGGCGTGAGAAACCACAGTGTTCGACTAGCTCCCAGTGGTTGGCTGCCCAGAATTTCCTTGCGTCCAGATGGGATCGAAGGCGAACTTGATCCGAGCTAAACGCCTCTCCTCCAAATAGGTTAGAGGGTACGATCGTTGATCTACAAAAAAACACAAGGCATTAGCAAGCATGAATATGAAACGAAATGAGCAGGCAAACGCCGATAGCCGGCAATACAACACCACACCTAAAGGCTGAAAAAAGTCGAGGATCGATCTATCTGATCGCGTCCACACGATAGCACACTATCAGGCTTGTCGAACTCCCATTCACCACCGACAAGACAGTGATACCGGCGCCAGGCAGTCGAAGAGGAAGGGGGCTTCATTAACCACCACTTCATTCCGGGCTCCACTGTTATTGTACCCTTGTCCTTCATACGTGGGGAGTACTTCAAACGGAAGAAGTGACCGATCTCAGCATGAGTGGGGAACTGCAACCCGCTGAGTTTCCAGATATTATGAAACGCGATCAACACGTGCATCAAAGTAGGACCACACTGGCCTAACGTGATGTTTAAGAGGGCGAGCACGTACAAGAAGAACGGGTGGAGTGGAAGCTTCAACCCAGCCTTGAGCTGGAACTCGCTCACACAAACGTGACCGGGAGGGTGATGCGTGAACGATTCGCCTTGATGGAGGGCCCTCAGCTTCACCGTTCAGGGAATATGGTAGTCCCAGTACCACCGCTCGATCTCACGTATTGATGGGGACACCTCCGGCTCTTGAACCACCTGGCCATCCGCGAGACGCCACAGCATGGGCCCGCCTCAAGGGAGTACGGGGAGAGTAGCCCCTAACGCCCGTCCACCGCGTGGAAGGATAACGTAACCATGAGAGTCCCCAAAGGAGGAGAAAGACGCCTCACCGCTTGGCACCACGGAGGCACCTTGATGTTCGGACCGCACAACCACTGACCCGCTCTGCTCCATATTCGGGATGGATGACCTATGCAAAGCACCACCAGTGTTAATGGACAGAGGGGAGATGCTCAGTACGCTATCGAACGAAGAATCTGAAACACTATTGGCAAGACAATGTGACCCTATACGTAACCTAGAGGTCTGCGGAAGGGACTCATCGCTGGAAACAACTACAAATTCCATGATCCTAAGAGAAAAGCAAACGGGAAAATAAGCCAAACGGCGAATGCGTGGAGTATGCCGCGACCTCAATTTTTTACATAGCACAAACAGGTACCCACCATTTTGCAACACCCAAAAACAGATCAAAAGCCCCAAAAGAAACAAAAACCTTAAGAACAAGACTGTTCTTCGTTACATACCCAGAAAAGCCCAGAAAACGGCAAAAACCCAGAAATTCTATTAAGCACCAACACAAAGGAATGCAGTACCTAACCCAGCCAAACGAACTCCACAATAGCAAAACCAAAAAATCCAAAAATTTACCGCAACAGTACCACAAAAACAGTAAAAAAATGTACGTAAACGAACCAAAGTAACACAAAAAACCACACATTTTGGAAGCAAAGCAAAAGAACAAGAAACTACCTTTAAAGACGAGAGGAAGATTTACGAGATGGTTATAACTCCAAATTGATCACAAGAGCTTCCGGATGACGTTTTGGCAGAGTTTCAGTTGAGAGAGAAAATGTAAAAAGTGAGAAAGCGAAAGCAAGGCTATTTATAGGCAACAAATCTAACCCTAGGCGAACGCCTACTGTTTAGTTCCAGCGCTTCATACGGCAGGATTACGACATGTGTCCCATGCGCTCCCGCCAAAATTAATTACCCTACCGCTTCGAATTCGGTGCGCCACGCGTCACACATGTAGCAAACAACTGTCAAAACGTCTGACACACGTGCATGTCAAACGACAGGTAACCGTTAAGAAGTCGAAAAAGTCAGAATGCGAAAAGACAAGGGGGGGTCACTTCGAAAACAACAACATCAAGTTTCGAAGTCCACCCGATTGTTGAACAGGAACAACGTTAGCACTATCATGGCACGAGAAGCAACATCACTTGTCGCCACAAAAGCGGCTCGAAACAGCAACATCAAGTTTCGGACTCCAACCTGATAGTCGAACAGCAGCAGCGTTCGCATTATCGTGGCATGAGTAGCAACATCACTTGTCGCCACGAAAGCGGCTCCAAAACAGCAACATCAAATTTCACAGTCCAAACAGATAGCCCCACGGCACGAACATTCAACGTCCGACCTCAAAACCAGCTCTTCATCGAAGAGTTGGGGGACTTAGGGGTATCGGGGCACGGACCCCTCCCCGAGTGACCAAGTGTGCGCAACCGAGAAAAAGCATTACAACTCCTCAATCAAGAGCTGATTCCCTTGACTTGGGGACATGGGGGACTTGTTAGTGTGTGATCCCATAACACACAATTACAGCACACTTAGTCACTAAAAAACGGGTCAACACAGCTTAGACCAAACGCAAGGCAGCAATGCAGGCTTCAATTTTAAACAAGGAAACAACCCCATCCAAACATCCACACGTTCAGCACGACAAACGAAAGGTAACAGGACAAAAGACGTACAAAAGACAGGATCCCACATCGAATAACAACAAAAGACTCCATACTCAACCAACAATATAAGCAAACACATTTATGACAAATACAAGGTACACCCGTTACTCTACCAATACTACTGTTACACTTCATACATTCTAACTAGAGCGTCAGATAGTTGAAGGAGGGAACACCCCGACAAGACTCCTAACCCCCGTTTAGTGTATTATTCTTAACAGCAGGTAAAGGACGACATAATCGCGATAGCTCACGTCATTCGAAATAGTTTCATCCGCTCTTCTGCTAAAGTCCCTTACGAAATTTGGTAGAAATAGTCCGCAAAGATGACCAAATTGTCTGCGGCGCTGCATTTGTCTTGCGTCGCTTGATCTTGACATAAGATTTCTGGGCCTTAGGAGTGGGCTGTGCAGCTTTTTGGGCCGGAATGCACCCTTCAAATGGGCGTGACACTGGTACAGCATTTGTACCTGTAACCTGAGAAAAAATTTAGAAGAGATCAGTAGATCCCCCTCAAAAATAGGGTTACCTTACATGTAGGCCATGTGTCCCAAACTGGGGTTCTGTGTCTCTTACATGTCTGCCACGTGGCCAACATGCACTGATGTCTTCGACGGTGGTCCACTTATTGGGGTCATCACCACATCTCACGCCACTTGCCTCTGCTACTCCACAGTCGGCTAAGGTTGGGTTATCGCGGTGTTTACCAGCCTGTTTTTGAACGTAGGAGGCGGATGTGTAGAGCGAGTTTCCCCACCGCCGGGCTCGCTCAACAATGCAACCTGCACTGCCATGCTCAAACAACCCTTCATATTCGGATACTCAAAGCTTACCAACAACACATAATTCGAGCCAAATTAGATCTTTCTTCGAACCACCACATCTCGGCTGAGATCAGTCCTCACCTTGATATCTTACATTATGTTATAGTGATATTCTATTAGTGTTATGATTATTTACTTTACATAGTAAATATTAGATAGCATAAACTTTATAAAGTTCGTGTACGATGAATTTTATATTCCTATATAAAATGTAATTGTTTATGAATTCCTATATAAAATGTAATTGTTTATGAATCAAGTTGATATTTTTATTCGTCGTATATATGCCTATGTTCTTTTTACTGTTTTCTTTTATATAATGATTTATTTTTTCGATTAGAACGAGATTATATAGATGCCGTTTTTTCTTTGTGCGTTGGTCCCCCTTCCCGAGTTGGTAACTTGGCAATTTGGCACAGCAATATCGGAGTCGCAAGTGTCTCCAAAGAAACAGATATTTTTTTATATTTTTATTTATTTATACATTGCAAATTATTTCCTCCACAATTTTATTGTGGAGATGTCAAATCAAAAATAATTTGTGAGGCCACCAACGATTCTAAAAAGTATGTCGTCTGCCCAAAAGTGAAAGTAAAGAAAGAGTACGAAGCCTGTACTTATTTTATGCAACTTGTGAGAAGGCCCCCATTTTATGTCAGGGAAGGTACGAAGCCTGTACCTGCTTGTGACACCAATTGTGGGAAATGCCACCGTAAAACTAAGAGCGCGTAGTAAATGACTACTAGAGTAGGCATTCAAATGAAATTTGCCAAACCACAAAAAAAAAAAATTGGTCATCAAACGAAACCAATCACTTGTCACTTGGGTTTATTTCGTGAACTCAAATTAGCCATAGTTGACAAATAAGACCACATGACAAAATTTGATCGGTTTCTTTTGATGATCACTTCTTTTAATGTAGTCAGAGAATACTGACCTCTACACATGGTCTGCTTATGTAATAAGATCAGACGATAATTAATGTATGATGAGATTTAGACACGTGATTTTAATGTTCACGTTAATAATTATTACAACTTTATTTTAATAAATTTTGTTAGTTTTGTTACTTATATTTGACAGTTTTGACAGATTAATCATTTATGCTTGACAAATATCACTTTGGTTATTCGTGTTTTACCTTAACATACAATTTGATTACTCTGTCTATTTTAGTTGTTAAAACAATACTTTATGTCATTTATAAAAAATACTTAGGTTAATTGTTAATAAAGCACGTGTAACACATGTCTATTTCAACGACTAGAACAAACGGAGTGACCAAACGAAATATTAGAATAAATTATGAATAACCAAAATAATATTTATCAATACCTATCCCGTCAAAATTTGTTATGATTAAGAGGATCAAACAAAATTAGCAATTTTCTCAAAGTTAAAAGTAAATGCAATATAACATGCATGCGACCCCTCCTCGGTCTCATCATAATCATAATTAAGTTTAAAACCATTCACGATCCGGGCCTGGAAGATCAAAATCATCAAACCAAATCAATCCGGGCCTGTAATATACATTGGTCAAGACCAAATCAATTCAATTTAGTATTAATTGTAGCGGGGGAACAACTCATCCCAGGTTTTTGAATAGAAACCGTAATCTGTAGCCTGACTGGCCTCTCTTTTCTCAACATGTTAAACAACGAGGTGTAACTATTCGTGGAATATGGGGTTCATCAGACGGGGTCAGATGCTCGAAACATCGAGTACAGGTTGCGGATTCCAAAATTTCTACGATAATGTACTGAAGTTGCCTCATACGAGCACGACCTAATTTAAATTCAAAATGTAGCTAGCATGATAAATTGATTGATTTGAATTGTTGCCCAAATTTTCAAAGTTCTCTATCTACCAAAATGCAAATGGGATCCACTACTCCACTTTATGATTTCAATCACAAAAAGGGACAAAGATGATTGAGCTGACCTGATAACTAATCGCGAAGACCTACCGTAGCCAGCAGAATGTGTGTGCCGATCACAAAGTGGTGTAAGAGCATATTTTATAGTAGGCTAAATTCTCAGTTAAATTTGACTTAAAAAATAAAAATATTTCGTAGAATTTTTTTTTAGCCTATCAAAATCTTTTATCGTAAACTAAATCCTTAGTCAAATTTATAACTTTTTTACTCTAAAATACACTCTCATAGTAAGCTAAATCTTAAAGTAAAGTCATTTCTAATTCTTTTGTCATATAAATGTAATGTTATATTTTTATGCATATTTTTTTTCTTTTCTCATATATATAATATTAAAAATAAATTAAAACTACAAATATTGAGAAGGACATACATAGATCTTATTCCTTCAATATATGATAATTAAAAGATACAACCAACGAAAATTAAAAAAAATATAACACTAAATTTATTTGAAAACAAAAATAAACATTAACGATCACGATTTCAAACTTATGCTCCTCCATGTCGCTGCCAAATATGTTCGATGAAAGCATCTCAAAATTCATAATGAGCTTTCTTATCTTTAATTTTTCTATGGCTATCAAGAAATTGGTTAAATCTTGTTGTTTCATCACACTACCACATTTTGAACCATTGCCGGCGATTTTTAAATCGCCGGCAATGTTTTTTAGATATTACCGGCGATTTTTTTGGGGAAAAATCGCCGGTAATGTCGTTTTTTTTTTAACATTGCCGGCGATTTTTCCGGCAATGTCCCGCCGGTAATTAAAAAAAAAAAGACATTGCCGGCGACTTACATTTGCCGAAAAAATCGCCGGCAATGTTTAAAAAAAAAATACAGTACCAGCGATTTTTCCCCAAAAATCGCCGGCAATGGTTCAAAATTTTGTAGTGTCAGCCACCATCGCAACAGTAGGGGCGGATGCTTCATTAAATTCTGCCATGACTTGATGAAAGTAACCATCGATCAGTATCATTTGATGAAATAGAAAGTGATGAGAATTGAGAAAGGTTCATTGTTGAGGAATAAAAACGGGAGCAGTATTAATTTTTTCCTTATAAGGTTATGAAACTAGCTTGATTACTACATATGTACTTATATAGTAGTAATGTGATAACTATATAGAAATCAAAAGAATTTCAAATTTCTCGACATTGGAAATTTTTATCAAATTGGTCAAGATTGTGGTTTCAATTATCAACTTTCCTATTTTCCAAACCTTACAACAACAAAAAAGGTATGTAGTCTTCCTTTTTTCCAACAAAGTTTGAGTCCTCATTTTCAACATCTAGTCAAAATTCAACATTGGTCATATTGATCAAGGAGACAACAATTTCAAACATTTACATTCCAAGAAAAAAAAGGAAAGTTACGAATCTAGGATTTCAAACCTAATTTTCAAGACTTGGTTTTCCTAAAAAGGATTTCAACTTTTTAGGATTTCAAACCTAATTTCCTCCTCTTATGAAGAAAAGTGTCAGATTTGGTCTTAATTGATCAAAATCAATTTCATCATATATAATTGATCAATGCTAATGATAACTACTCTATGGAATCAGCAAAAGCCGCATTAATATGAAGTAGGAAGCTCATACTCTCTCCAAAGTCGATTTTCCGATCTCTCATATGTTATAAGCAAATTTCGCGGTGCTGTTCAACAAGTAGAATATACCAACCAGAGCGGTGCTTCTGAAATTGATATAGTAAGAATTTGTTCAATTTTAATAATATTATATATATATATATTATATTTACATTATTGTTTATTATAACTTTCTATTATCTTTATATTGACAGATGACAAAGGCAAAGAAATTAATGTGGGATGATACGAGCTATAAAAAATCTAAGAAGTTTCAATTTGAGCATGTGTGGAGCATTCTCAAGGATGCTGAAAAATGGATGCACACTACTAGTACGGTAGCGGCTCAGCCCCGAAGAAGAAAAAAATCATTAGAAGGAGGTCAATCGAGTTCTCGCACATCTAAGTCATCCAGTACACCATCATTTAATGTCGATTTGAATGTCGATGTTGATGCAAATGAACAAGAATTTATCAATGAAGAGTTATCATCATCCTATAGACCAATTGGAACAAAGAAAGCAAAACATAAAAGAAAAAAGGATAATGAAAAGAAAAAACTTGCTGAGCAAATTCTCGAAGAAAATCGGCGACTAAAGGAGTTGGTAGAAAAAAATATGTTTGATAAATGTACATTTTCTGCCAAACATGAGCAATATGCGGCTATGAAATTAGAGATTCAACGTCAGCATGAGGATAACAAAATTATGCTAATGAGTTTGGATTCCATTTCAGATCCGAAAGATCGTGAGTATTTTAAGATGAGAAAAAATGAAATCAGGCAAAGAAGATTGAGCTCGTGAATCCCAACAACAACAATAGCCCATGACGTTTGGCTATAATAATTTTGCTATCATGAATCTGTTCCAAGGTGACACACAAGCTACATTCAACTTTGGAAGCTTCGGTAATGCATTTCAAGTTTTAAGTCAATATGGATCAAGAAATGAATATGGAGCAACGCCAAATTATGGAGGAGTTGGTGACTATGGAAGAATGAGTCTTTATGAAGGACCTTTTGGATATGGGAAAGGTAAAGATTATGGAAGAAACAGAGGTATCAGAACAAGTAATGGGCATGGAGGACCCCCGTAATGAAAGCGGTGGAGTACCGAATTACTATTGATGGTTCTTATAATATGAGTTTTTTTATTGAAAAATAATGTGTTTTTAATAAGTCTAGCATTTTATGTTAGTTATTTTGTTATATTGTAATTTTGTTAAGTTTAACATTTTGTGTTGTTTACGTTTTAATAAGTAACGTAACTCTTTTCATGAATAAGTTATATACTTTTTTTAATTTAATAATTAATCAAGTATATGATTTTATCTAAATATATTAAATATGGGAGTTACATTTGTCGAGATCTTCGCAATGGTAAAAAAAATTAAATAGAAACGAGTTTTTAGTTATGTAGTTGTGAAAGATTAAAAAAATTTAGTTCAAATTTAAAAAGGATATAAAATGAAATAAGATGGTAGGTAGAAGGATAAATCTGAAAAAAAAATTGAATAAAATATTATTTGGCTTTAGCCTATAGAAGTGGAATGCCAAATTTGGCTTACAAAATTGCTTAGGCTAAATTTTTTGTCTTGGAAATTGAAATTTAGCTTATAATGAGAGTAACTATAATCTAAATTTAACTTTTTAGCCTACTATGAAAGATAGTGTAAGTAGGACTGTATAGACCTTAATCATCATCTATTCTTTCCTCGACATCTTTATGACTTTATATATAGGTGTGGTCATCTTATCTTCATCCCAAATGTTACTAGTACCACTATCTTCTTAAGTAAAGTTTTTCAAGAGAATTTAATCATTTCATTAAGAGCAAGATGGAAAATAATGAAGCAGCTGTCATGCATGAGTTTTGACCTACTTTGAGAATGTATTATTTTTTTAAGGGATGAATTTAAAAGATAGAAAGAGATGAACACATATAACAATTGTGATTCAAAGACACAAAAATTATGATAAAGACGTGTAAGTTGCTTTCAATCTTAGCCATTAAATGTGTCTATCTCTTTCTTTTCTTAGGTTGTATTCTTAAGAGCACAAGCCTCCTACTTTGAGATATGTAGCACTAAGTGCTACAGTGATGACTTTAGACTACTAAACTTAATTTGCATGCAGTCATATAAATCTATGTCGGTACAAAACCATCTGGCTAAGGGCCGATTTACGAGAGAGCTAACCCAGCTGAGTTTCTATGTTTCATATGAGCTAAATTAAAGTTAGCTGAGTGACTCTTTTATAGAATTTTTTCAGCTTGTAATCTCTTATATATGGAATCTCTTACTTTAGCTCAATTACGTAAAAATCTGTAGATCGATCCTCCACTTTGTCGAAATTGGCTTGTGATGACAAAGAGCCATAACCTTAAATTTTATAAGTTTGATTTTTAGTTTCTTCAGGAAAAGAAAAGAAAAAACGAATCAACTTGTATAATTAATATGAAATTTAACTAAATAATACACACTGTAGAACCTCGATCATCGATCAATATAGAAGAGGTAGCCCTAAATATGTATATAAGAATACTACGTAAAACAGTAATGTTGTTAAACCAAGTGAAGCAAAGGTCGGGACTCATCTAAAACCTCGAACTTGTTCAGAATATCAACGTGACACGGTCTCGGCAGATCCTTCAGGCCCAAGAACCATCCCGATCTACCGGACTCCGACCTCGAAAGCAGCCGTAGCACCTCTTCAAAAAACGATTCGTCGCACGGGATCGCCAGAGGTCCAGGCTGGTTGGCGAAGCCGTACTCCTCCTCGGCTTGAGAAAGCAGCTTCTTGAAGATGGGGTGGTTCAGGTACGTCGCGCGCAGGATGAACCGCCTGCCGCTGCTGCCTACGCAGACGGCCACGTGTCCGGCAGGGACGTCGGTAGGGGAGGCAGCTGGTCCTGTTGCTGTTGCTGCTGCTTTGAGGTGTGCCTTCTTGTGCCAGCGTTGTAGCATTTGACGGATTCTGACGATGCGTCGGATCTTGTTGCATGTGCTCATCGCCGGCAATATTTTCAGGGAAGATGGACGGAGATCAAAGGGTATGGAAAAGCAAGAGCCTCGACTCCACTACTGGACTACTACCTCGAGAGTGGAGAGTGGAGTTGAACAAGAAAGGTGGTCGAATCCTCAATTCTCAATTTGGTCGGAGGGCTAATGATCGACGGTGTTTATATGGATGGTAGGGAGGTGAAATGCCACTGGAGTTGGAGATTTTTACGAGATTGTGTCTGTTGTAGAATTCGAAGTTGTTGTCTAGTACACAGTTCCATGCATGTGATGAGTAGACCTGGCTGAAAGTTGATGATATGAATGATACTAACATGGGATCATTAGTCCATAATTAACTCCATAATTAACATGGGATCACTGAACCAATTTGCTAAAAGAAACAAATTCAACAAAGAGATGATAGCAATATAATGTACCCTCTCACATCGAAAAAAAAAACATAATATACCTTAGAAAATTTCAAGTGATTTAAACTTAATTTATATATGTAATTTTTGTTATCAAATGCATGTACGTAACTCAAAACGTACGAATTACAAACTTACGTTGAACGAGACATTATTTTTCTACAATAAAATTAATGAACAAAAACTTTATCCATGCTCATTGTTGATTGAGCTAACATACACTTGATATCGGAATTATATCATTTATATGAATGTATATCTGTATATGTATCTAAAGGGGTAGAAGAAACGAACTTTTTGTAACAAGAAAGAACAATGAAACGAAGTGTAAATTGTTAAGTCATACGTACACTAAAACAGAGCTCAACAACTTAGATATGGAAATTGTTGCCTGCCCTTTACTCTAGCTATGTGACTCCACCACTGCTTTCTTAGGGTTATTTATATATATAGGGAGAGATTTTTGGGTGTGGAGGTCGCATAGAGAATTTCTTAATTTGACTAATTCTTAAGTTATATATTCACATGCATGGAAGGGGAAGAAATGGAAGGGAAAAAGATTGAACCATTTGGTATGAAGAAGGAAAAAAAACTATTTGGGCAAAAGTAGTTATTGGAGTTCGAACTCCATATCTCTAGGTTAATTTTCAAAGCTATTTCCATACTGCCAGGTCCATATGTATGAAACTTATCTCATGGTCCCAATTGGTCCCTACGTGACTCTGTCACTGATTGTATTGATTGTAATGTCTGTATTTAAGACCTCTTATTAATGAATAAAGATACAGTTTACAGTTTACGTACAGTTTCAGTTACTGTGTACTCTTCTATCCTACAACACGTTATCACCAAGGTTTGAGTTGATAGCCAGGTAAATACCTAATTAACCATCACTACCGGAACAATTACTATGACCGACGACTTGGTGTCGTCGGTCTGTTTGGGCTCCTCGTCGGTCATAGATATATCCGACGATGTGTCGTCGGATATAGTAGCGTCGGTAATAGACCGTCGGTCATACTATATCCGACGACCAGTTAGGGTTATCGTTGGAAAAAGGATACACTATATCCGACGACGGTTTTGCGTCGGTCATAGTTTTAAACTATAACCGACGATGTCATCGTCGGATATAGTTTTCTCCATGGTCAAAATGGTTGACTCTGGAGAAAACTATATCCGACGATATTGACACATGTCCTCGGATATAGTGGAAAAATATAAATTTTTTTTGCAGGTTTTGAGTTTCATCCCAAAACCTGCATTCACAAAAAATCACGCTATCTATATATTGTTCAAATTGAAAATCAACAACCATTGAAACTAGAGTACGTAGTAAATAAATAAATTAATAAAAAACCGAAATAGTTCAAATCTATATACATATGCGTAGTAAATAATGAAAATAAAAATGAAACCGATAATTGTTCAAATGTAGGGGGGTCCTGGTCCTAAGTCTATGTGGTCAAACGGGTCCTCATAAGTAGGTTGGTCCTGGTCTGGCTGTGGCTGAGGCTGCGGCTGAGGCTGAGGCTGTGGCTGTGACTTATCGAATATGGGCGGGGGAGGTATCTGGATTCCAGATGCTTGCAACTGTGCATAACATTGCTGCATCCATGTCCCCATTTGCTGCTGCTGTTCGGCTAACCGATTCTGCTTTGCAGCTTGCGCTTGCTCCATCTCCTCTATCCGACGCCGTTGAGCTTCCATCTCAATTGATTGCCTATGAAGCCGGTCGTTTAGCTCATTAGTCCTCGAAAATGATGATGATGATCCCGATCCGCGAGAGAATTCAGGGGTCTGCTTCAGCAGCCCTTGACCCCATTTTCCGGAACCCCTGCAGTAGAATGTGTTCTTCCCTGGAGGGATCGCAGTTGACGTAATCCTGGCCCTGACGATCGGATCAGATCGATCAATCTGATCAATCGGGAGTTCCGCATCGGGGGTGTCGGGATAGAGCTCTCTCGCCACTTGAGTCAACACCTCCGGAATCGCCTCCTGAATTCTCGCCTAATTGACAAAGAACAATAAAATATTAATTAAAAAAACAATCTAAATAAATAAGAAATAAGTTTATTTTGTTATAAGGATACTTACAGCATATTCAGGATTCTGCGGATACGCGTGCTGCATCGTATAGACAAGGGGATCATCTTCTGGGTGGTTGGCCGCCTCCTCGATCCAACCCGAGTATGATCTGGTACCGGCATGATGATTTGTTGTGTTTTTGGCCCGGTTCCTTGCGTTGATTTCAGAAAGAGCCTGCGCGATTAAGTCAACATAAAAAAACACTCATTAGCCAAATAATTTACGGGAAGTACGATAAAACCAAAATTAAATCGATTGAAGGTTGCGTACCTTCAATCGAGGGTTGTTGAAGTGAACCACAAGCCATCGCCACTCGTACTCCCTATAACGAAACTCGCTAGGGGTACCCTCATGATCGTCCCCGTACTTTTTCCAATGCTTCTTCAGCTCGGCCTTCCACTCCTTATACCTATATATACCCATAAAATCAAGCGTTAGTAACTAACAACATTGTATGAACATAATCAAAAGAAAGAAAAAATTGAAACAAATGGTCGTCTGCAAACCTGCTCCCATGCACTTCATCCGCCCACGTGGGTCTAATGTCTTCATCCACGCGGAACCACCTCTGCAATGCATATATTTATATATATATATATCAATAATATTAAAAATTTATTATTGAAAATTTTCATAATGAATATACAATTCAACTCACCGACAACGCATTATTCAGCTGATGTTTGACGGCTTGTGGCACTGAATTCCAATCTTGCCACAACATTGGGACTCTATCCCGTATGAGGCTGCCCGCCATCCCCGCGTACTTTCGAGTGACCTTTCCCTCGATCACCTGCCCTCTATCCCTGGTCGGAATCATAAGTTGGCCACCACCGCTAGCCTGAATGGCTTCGTCCAGTAACTTGCCGACGACGGGGCCTCTGGTTCTCTTCTGTTTGGCACCGGGCACGATCTCGCCTATTACATATATATGTAGACGATTTTGTAAACATCAACACCTAATTGAATTTAAATATTAGGGAGTAAAAAGATATCACTAATTAATATTTACCTGATTCGTCGGTGCGTTGTCCGAGAATCCTTGCAATCCAGAGAGGTGCCGGGAAGGGTATATACGCATATGCCTGCTCCGGGGCAATGAACCCTAGCTGTCCCGGAATAGGCATCCCGTCGGAATCAACGTGAGGTATCGTCGGGATTTCCAACGGTAAGAATAATGTAGGCGACGGGCACAGTCGCATCCTCGCCGAGGACTGAGTAGATCCACCAGCCTCCTCGGAAGAATGAGGAGCTGTCCGGTGGATGACGGGGGAACCCTCCTCGCGATGAATGTCCGGCATTCGGACCGAGGATTGAGTCGCACTATCCGTTTCCGGCGTGCGACTGACCTGCTGAACCCTCCTCGCGCCTGAGGATCGAGCCGGCTCGAGCTGCTGCTGCTGAGGTTGTCCCTCGCCCATCAGCCGACGGTGTCGAGAGGTCAGCGGAACACTGTAAGTGTTGGGGACACTGGTGGATCCTGATGCGGACCGACTTCCGGTGCCATCAGGATCCCCAGCTCCCGAGCCCTCATCCCCACGTCCCGATCTCCCTCTCCCTCTGGACCTCCCCCTCGAAGTACTCGACCCGGCCCCTCGGGAAGGTCCGCAATTAAACCATTGCATCGTTGCTATAAAATTATTAAAATTAAAAAAAATTCCTAATTCATCCAAAAAATCTAGCACATGCATATTCCAATAATTCCAATTCCAACAAGAATAATTCAAATTCCAACAATAATAATTCCATTTCCAACAATTCAAATAATTCCAACAATTCCAACAATAATAACTCCATTTCCAATTAATAATTCCAATTCCAACAACAATAATTCCATTTCCAAATCCAACAATTCCAACAATAATTCCAATTTCAATTCCAATTCCAATATATTCCACTATATAAACATACATACAAAAAATCCCAATAATTCGAAATTTAACCAAATAATCCAAATTTAACCTAAATTTCACCTTAAATTTCATACTATTCCAATATATATCAATACATGCATAAAATTCAAAAAAATCGAAATTTAACCTAAATTTAACATACATATTATTTACAAATATTCATGCAAATTTAACCTAAATTTAACATAATATTTACAAATATTCATGCAAATTTAACCTAAAATAACCTAAATTTTACCTAAAAATCAAAATTATTCTAATATAACTCAATACAAGCATAAAATCCACAAATTCCACAACTATATCAATACATGCATCCACATTGACAATCAACACATTCCACAACGTTGGTATGCAACCGAATTCTAAAAATTCGAAAATTTGAAATTAGGGATTTCAAACCTGTTTTTTCACTAATCGACGAGGAATTTGGCTTGAGAATCGATGGAATAGCACTTGACCTTCGATTGCTTGCTTCCAACACGAAGATTGCGTAGAAAATCGAGAGGAGGCAGAGAGGAGGCGACTGTTCCGGTTTGGGGCAGTTTCGTTTCTGCCCCAAATCGAAACCCAGATCGGGATATAAAATAGACTATATCCGACGAGTTAAGTAATCTCGTCGGATATAGTTGAACCGAAACTATATCCGACGAGATTTCATATGAATGTCGTCGGATATAGTTTCGGTTCAACTATATCCGACGAGATTACTTATGCAACTCGTCGGATATAGTTCCTTTTTTTATTTTTCATTTATGCCGGCCGGTAAACTAATTAAATGTGTAGTGTTTTAATATATATATATATTTATTAATAGTTAATTAATACGAAATTATTAATAGTTAATACGAAATTAGTAAAGCAAAATTAATTATTTAATAATACGATCGATCGATATTAATTATTAATCGATCGGCTGTATTTTTTTCCCGATCGATCGACACAATTTAAAGTCGATCGATAATATGATCGAATAAAATTCATTTTACATTGCACGTTCTAAGTCAAAATAACATACATGTATATATACACTAATTAATTAATTAAGGCGCATAATCAGAATCATCGCTTGAGTCTGACTCTGTTTCCGAGTTAATTTCAGGTAATATGTGTATGTCCTCGTCACTTGAGTCTTCATTGTTTTCATTTTGATTAACATCAAGAAGATTCGGTTGAGGAATTCGTACCACACTGCCCTGTCTCACATTATTAAGACGAATTGTTGAGGTTTCAGGAATACCAGTTACGTTCGGCTCTTGGTATGCACTGACTTCTTCATTATCCGAGGTCACAGTACCAAGGGTGGAGGCACTGTATATGTTTCGTGGAAGAACATGGTTAACCACTTTCCACGCGCCTTTATGCACAAGATCATCAAGATAGAACAATTGTTTCACCGCCGTGGCCAACACAAACGGATCATCTTCATACCAGCTTGTGGCAGTATTCACCGAAAAAATCCCGTATTGATCGGTCCTTGTGTTCTGAGGGTCGGTATCAAACCATCTACACTTAAACAAGTGCACGGTCATGCCTTCCCCATATATTAATTCGACAACTGAATGGAGAACACCGTAATAGTCAACTCCATTCTGCCCACCATGCACTATTACCCCAAAATTCTGTGTTTTTCGTCTGACATCTCTATGTTCACAAATAAATAGCACGCCATTAACCTTACACATAGGATAAACTCTGGAAGTTACCGGTTTCTGCGCCAAGAGCCTCAATTCGTGTGACCACTGAGGGATGTCATCATCTTATACATGATTCATCTGAAAATAATCATTTATTAAGTACGTATAAATAGGATGCGAGACATGCACTTAACATCGATCATATACAGGTCAATTTAAGTATCAACTTACCCAGTTGCCAAAATAGTTTGCGAACGTCTTGTTGTGGTACTCAACATCACCGGAAATAGCAGGGCAGTAAAGGTGCAAATTTTTCCAATATTGAACTTCTGGACAGTTAATCAATACTGACCAATGGGCAATGACGAGCTCATAAGGTTCCAACTTGTACGAGTTTGGCAACTTTCCAGAGGTTGAACTGCCCTCCATCTACGGGCATATGTTGTGGAGGGTCCTCCAACGCTCCCAAATACAACTTGGTGTACGTTACGCACTCATGCGTAATATATGCTTCAGCGACACACCCTTCGGGTGCAGATTTGTTCATCACATAGTCTTTGTAGTCCCCCAATTGTCTGTAAATGGGTAATTACAGATCGAGCATGTTATGCTTATTGCAACAATATATAAGTGAATAAATAATATTAAAGATCGACATATATATAGCCAGATTCAGAGATGCATTACATACCTTTCCATAGGATACATCCATGTGTAGTGTACTGGACCAGTAAGCAACAATTGTTCCGGAAGATGGAGCATCAGGTGAGGCATGATGTCGAAAAAGTTTGGAGGAAATATCCTTTCGAATTTGCACATGATAAAAATGATGTCCTGTTGCATTTCCAACAAGTCCGATTTCTTCACTTCTCTCGTGCATAACTTCTGAAAGAATCTTAACAAAGCCACTAACGGCTCCACCACCTCTTTGGGCAGGTACCCTCGAATGAAAACAGGGAAGAGGCGTTGGAGCAGTATATGACAGTCATGACTCTTTAGTCCGTACATCTTGTTGTCTTTGAAGTTAACACATCGACTTATATTTCCGGCATAGCCTAAAGGATACCTGACATTACCCATCCAACCAAAGATTTCACTCTTCTGGGCAGGCTTCACGGTATAAGGAGCTTGTGGCATTTTTTTCTTCTCATCTCTCAACCACAAATGTTTTCGCAGTCCCATCCTTTTAAGATCAATGCGTGCCTTCGGGCCGTCTTTAGTTTTTCCCTCCCAATTCAACACTGTGCCGACCACACTCTCGCACACATTTTTCTCTATGTGCATGACATCTAAGTAGTGTCTGATCAGCAACTTGGACTAATAAGGAAGTTCCCAAAAAATACTTTTGTGTGTCCAAAATTTATACCTGTCGGGTTTGTCAGGTATTGACGCCACTATCTGAGGATGATTGCTTAGCTGCCCAAAATCGTATTCATTTAGCACTTCTAAGATTTCATCCCCCGTCCATCTCCTCGGCTGCTCACCTGTTTCCACAGTCCCATCAAATGTCTTCATATCCTCCCGAAATGGGTGATCATGTGGGAGCCAACAACGATATCGCATCTGTACAATCTTCCTGCAATGAGGTCTGCCACACTCAACCGTCATGCACTCTGGACAAGCCCTGTATCCCCTGGTAACGTTGCCCGACAACATCCCGCGTGCAGGAAAATCGCTAATGGTGCCAACAAGCATGACATGCATCTGGAACATCTCATTTTTGAACTTGTCATAAGTGGGATGACCATGCTCACTCAAGTACTTAAGCTCCTCAATCAAGGGTCTCAGATACACATCGAGACACTTTCCTGGATAACCCGGCCCTGGAATGATCATAGTGAGCATATTGTATTCTTTCTTCATGCACATCCATGGAGGAAGGTTGTACGGTACCAAAATAACTGGCCATATACTGTATTGAAGACTCATGTTCCCAAAAGGGTTGAATCCGTCAGATGAAAGCCCCAGCCAAACATTTCGAACCTCTGATGCAAAATAAGAAAACTCATTCACCATGTGCTTCCAAGCCTCTCCGTCAGCAGGGTGTATAAGCGTATCACCGTCGGGCAAATTCCTCTCGGCCCACCATCTCATAGCTTCAGCCGTGTGTGCAGACATGAACAACCGTTCTAGCCTATCTATCAGGGGAAAATACTGAAGTATCTTCAAAGCTTTCTTGTTTCCGGCAGGAGTCAACTTATACCTATCTGTACCACATACCGGGCATTCATCAAGGGATTCAAGATCATTCCCATAAGCATCTTCACCCTAGAAGAGAACACAATCATATCTACAAGCATGGATTTTGATGTAGGAAAGGCCAAGATGTTTAAGGATCTGTCGCACCTTACGATGAGTGGTAGGAAGACGATGACCGGGGGGCAACAACGAACCAGACCACTTCAGCCAATCATCAACAGCCTTCACACTCATTATGTTCTCCACTTTGAGCTTCATTACTCCCATAACACTTTCCAGAACAGTCTTATTACACCCGTTGTACAACGGGGTCTGTTGGAAGGCAATGAGGTTGTTGTACTTGTCCATACCAGCAGTGTTGACAGCTATAGGTAATTGCTAAACTGGCTCAATATGAGGGAAGTCTCCAACGGCGGGAGGGATATCGATATCCGGTGCTTGAGCAAATATACCGCTCTCATGAGGAAACATATCGTTGATCAACCTTGTTGTTGGATCATTGGATGTACTGCCACTCTCAAAAAATTGTCCGTGATCATGTTGACCAACTGTTGAGCTCTCACCGTGATAAATCCAACATGTGTACTTATCCCAAAACCCGTTTTTCTTCAAGTGCTCCAATACTTTATCGATGTGAAAACGATATCGCTCGCTGCGACACTGACATTTCGTACACGGACAATAATGAATTGTCATCCCTCCACAATTAACCTTCACATATTCTACAAAACTTCTAATTCCACGGTGATATCTTACATCCCATCTTGGAAGACATATCCAACTCTTGTCCATCCTCAAAATTATAACTGCATGCATGTATATATACCCATGATCTTATTAATTCAAATTTCATAGCTACATATAAATATTTATTATTTTAATTCGCATAATTTTAATATATATATATATACACACACACGTACACCCTAACTATATATATATATATAATCGATCACAAAAATCTAAATATATATATATAATTGCTATATATATATATTCACAATAATCAAATTAAAATTAACAACAATTAATATATATATTTACGATCAATCACGCATACGTAATCAAAATCAACCATCGATCAATTACTCAAACTCAAGAATCAATTAATTAATTAACTCGATCGATCGATCCATCTATTAATTCAACAAATTAAGCAATACATGCATGCACAACACATATATATATTAATTAAGCACGTACCTAACTATATATAATGCGCACGAATCATCACGAACTCATTCTCGACATCACCCAAAGATCGATTTTAGAGCATTTGTTGAAAAAATGGAAAGTTTTTTGAATGACAGATCGAGCTGCTGCCCAGATCTGAAATAAGAAACTATAACCGACGATATGAAAAAATCGTTGGTTATAGTCCAAAAATTTCGTCGGACATAGTCGAAAACTATGACCGACGAGATTCCGGCGAATATAACCGACGACATGACAATCTCGACGGTCATAAAACTATAACCGACGAGATAATCCTGTCGTCGGTTATAGTTAACTATAACCGACGAGATCCCTTCTCGTAGGTCTGTTTTTCGGCAGCTCGTCGGATATAGTGGTTCTGCTGGTAGTGCATGCATCACTGTCGGCCACCGACTTTCCTTATCCCTCTGCGACATCTACTCTTATTGCCAAGATTGCTTGACGGCCTAAATCCATCGTCAGAAGAGCGTTGTTACCTCCAAGTCAACCACAACCAATGTTCTATAAGTGTCTTTAATCAGAGTCGGGTCGGTCGAGGAACAAAATGATTAGTCGGTGACTAGTCGGAGATTAGTCGGATAAGTCATATTTGCTATTTTTCAATTAAATTAAATTAAATCCATACAAATAAATGAATAAAATTAGAAGTACTTAGGTAAAATTAAAAAAGAAAATAATATCCATGCACATAAATTAAACCAAATAAATGAAGCACTTGTGTGTCTAGATAAGGTTTTCTCCATTTTTTCGGCTTATATATATACCCCGTTTTCATATTAATTTATACACGTTTATAAAAAAATTAAATAATAACAAAAAAGGACCGATTAGTTGGGTCAACCTGACTTTGGCTAACTTTTACTACTTTGACCGAATTTTTAGCATTGACCAACTTTTCCGATCGACTTCTAAAATATGTTCGGATTCTAAAAAATACCGACTAGTCTGAAAGGACCCAACCCCGATTTAGTTTCCTAAACCGGAATCAAACCCCTTTTGAAAACATGAACTTGCAAAAATCAAAGAAATTTCGGCAGAATTTCACTATATCGCGGAATTATCATTAACCTGCACCCGAAAACACACTTCATCCTATGCCACAAACGCCAAACCGTGGGCACCAATCCCATCCAGATTTCTCAAAATCATATCATCATAATATAAAGTATTAAGCAAAACTGTAACTTTACAGAAATCCGGGGAAAAACATACAAAAATATGAACATCAGAGTATTCAGAGCGACCTCTAGTATATATATACATAAATACACAACAGTAGGCTAAACAAGAAACCTACTGAAAAAGAAAGGTAGATCGAACACTAAGCCTCCGACAGCGACGTGCAACACCAGAATCCGAACTGCAAACTGGGCACGGAAACCGAAAATCTCAGGGGAAAGGCAAATAAAATCGTTAGAGTGAGTTGACAAAAATAAACATATGCCTTTCACCATTTACATAACATAAAAATATTGCAAGTTCTTAAAATAAATAGAGATGTCGGGTGAATCTCTAAAGCCCGACAGTGATAGATTAGGCGAATCTCTCAAGCCTAGTGGGCACATCAGGCAAATCTCTCAAGCTTGGAACTGGACTACCGGTGATCAGTCGAGTAGTCAATGCATCGATGCTAAGTAAGTGCCATCACCAATAAAACATAAAATAATACCTCCAAAACAATAAATAATCTCAATACTGTACTGAAAATAAATACTGAAACCAAGAACTCGCTACGACAGTGTAAATAAATGTCCACTCACAGATAAGCACAGCGCACAACCACGCTAATCCTGAGATCCGGCGGAAGATCCCTCGCCAAGCGTACGATCTCGATCCCCTGAATAATCACAAAATATCACTGATCAAAATCACAATTCAATACTCTGAACCACACCTCAGAAACCAGCCATTTCCGGAAACAGATAACTTGGATAACAAAAGAATCGCCGAAAATCCCAAAATACTCCACATAAACCCTCGACTTAAAATCCACTACTCAAATCAACTTAAAAACCTCAAGGCTACAATCGGAGCGCGATTACGAGCAAAACGGTATAAAACGTGTCAAAAACTAAAAATCAACCCTCCGCCAGAGCGTCGCTGTTGACCGCCACCGCTGGCGGCGGCGCGACGTCAACAATGGAGAATTTCAGCCAAACTTTCCATAAATGGTATACACCTCAAGCCCAACACATTCCTCTTCTACACCAAGCACCAATTCCAAGCCCATCGGCCGGAATCGAGCCCGGAACCCACGGAATCCATGGATTCCGACGAGGTTTCCGGCGAGCTTCAAACGACAACCAAACCCAAAATTATTTAACCCAAAAGCATCACAAGGATGAGGGGAACCTTTCCCCCCACCACCCTGGCCCCAAAAGTCGCCGGAGCGCCGCCCCTGATGACGGCGAAATCCACGGGATTCACCGATCTCGTTCTAACTCAATACCTCATCAAATCACACCAAACCAAGTTCTAAACCATAGGAAATGAAGAGAGGATTCTAACCATACCAAAATTGTAGCCGAAGGTGGCCGGAAACGGAAAGTCCACGACAAGTCAATGATGGTGCGGTTCTCCCACGGTCAACGCGAGTCAACTGGTCAACCTTCGATCAAACGACGGTCAAACTTCCAAAACAGTGGTTTTCGACAATTTTACGACTATTACGATATTTATACGTCGCGACTCAACTCTATCCACAATTCGGATAACTCAAACTCGAATGGATAAACACGACTAACTCGGCGACAATTTCAAATATTCATTTTATATTCATCGATTATCAGTAAAATCCTCGGAAAGCTCCTACGGACTCGAAATCAGATCCTCTATATTTGCCACGAACAAACCCAAATCAAATTTGTGTCCGAGAATTAAGTCGTGATCAAAACCACATATCCGATTAATTACGATCAATCTCGATTACTCGCAAAACTCGCGGATTAAGCCGATTACTATACCAATTCTGCTCCGGGTCGTCACATAGTCGGCCGACCATGCTAACTTTTAGAACATTGACCACAACTTGTTCTCAACTTAACCGATTTTTGAATCACTCGAGGTAAAAACCTACTTCAGAAATTAGGTAGACAAACTTATTTTCTGCAGCACCCTAGAATTTAGGACACAAACTTAATTTTTGCAGCACCATAAAAAATAGGTTATTTATTATTTTGATATTATATAGTGAATCAAGAGAGGTATTTCATCACCCATTTGATTAAAAAGTTTGATTAGTGACAGTCTTGGGGGAGTCATTGTATAATGAAAAAAAAGGTAAATCGATTATACATTACTACACAAAACGCTTCACACGACACTCATTGTGAGTCATCTGAAATGTGTCTCATCCATCGTCTATCAAGCCGACGTCTGATGAAATGCCTTCAGACGATGCTAAAAAGACGGAAATGACTGTCGTATACCGATCATAGGGGTGACGATCATATAGTTCAGACAACGGAAGGCATTCATGGTGCCAACGGATAGCATCCATGAATGCGCCTCCTTGTGTCTAAGTGCATCCATTCACACGACAGACATTTATCGTCTTTATGATCTTTAGTCAACAGACATAATAACATCTGTCATCTGAGTATGATTGTCTCAACATACTATACTATTTGACTGACGTCTGAGTATGATCGAAATGGACAATTTTTAGCTATTTTTATGTGTTAAGCAAGCATTCAATTTTAACAAATAAACAATACATCAGTATGCTTTCAACAATCATATAAACATTAGTTTGAACATTGTGCTTACAAATCTTATAAACTATAATTATACGAAGCATGAAGTCCTTAAGGACTCAAAAGTTACATGCTAGAGAGAACTACTACTACTAATTAGTGTGGCAGAAGCCAAACAAGCATGGTATTTCTTGGCGAGCTTCTTGATCAACTTTGTTTTTGTTAAGATTTTTCAAGGATTTCACATATATGTACACAGGTCAATCCTATCTTAAGTACCTGTAGTATAAAGTCTGATTAACACATCAACAATCAAGTGTAACATTAAAAATAAGACTATTAGCTTATAAAGTTTTTGCAGCCTAATACTATTGATATATATATCTATGAATCAAAAACCAAACTACATCCATATATATCAAACCAAAACAATTGAAACTGCCTAAATTCAAAACCAATATTCTACTCTCAATGCTTAAGATATATTCGCCACTTGTCAAAATGCCAAAGGAACAAGGAGTTACCAACCGACGCCCATGCCCTGTGAATCTAGGGGAATATCCCACATAATGTAGTCCTTTCAACACTGCAAGAAAAATATTGATAATGTACTAATGCCATAATAAATACAATACACACAGTAATAAAAACCAACAGTGAAAACATTGAAAATTAAATAAACAAACTTGCAAATATATCCTCTTCTCATTATACATAGCCTCTCTGGGAACATGAATCCTTCTTAACCTACGAAATACATATAGAACACAACTCAATCACTAGCTTTGAGAGGACACAACAGTAACTCAATCTTATCGTTAACAGCCTCGTATAACCAATTTATTCACGCACATCCAATACCAACATTTCACATATCAAAGCAATCAAATCTTACATATCTTATGAGATAGGAAACTATGTAATTGAAGTAATACCTGAGGCCAAATGGTTCTGAGGCTCGTGGTCTGGCATCGTAATATGGTGAAGCGAGGTCGACGGGGTTTAAGGTGGATGTCGATCTTGAGGAGGCACAATCACTTAGAGAGCTACAATACATTGCCTCACTAGAATGAAAGGCTAGACAGTGCGAGGTTGCTAGGGCCAGACGTGGCAGGAGTTGAGGCTAAATTTGTCGGAGGCGTGGAGGTGTGCTTAGGGTGGGGGCGGGGCTCGAGCCTTTGAATCTGAATGGCGTTTGACCAGATTTAGAGGGCTTGGAGAACCAATAAGAGCAGCACCTTGTGAGGTAAGATTACGAGTGGCTCACATGGTGAGATTATAAGCAGTGGTGATATGTGCCATGTCGGCGCACAAATTGATGTTATCGCACGACCGGAGCCGACGAGGCTGACAACCGATAGAGGAGGTGAGGCCAACAATTGGTGAAGGAGGCAAAAGATGGTGGTCGAGAGAGAGATCGAGAGAGAGAGAGAGAGAGAGATGGGGGGGGGAGAGAGAGAGTTGGTACAAAATAGAATAGAAAGGTGCAAGGAATGTACTATAACACCGAAACAAAAGAACAAAACTAAAAAGAGAAAGGAAAACTTAGGACCCTGCCAGTTCGACCCGTCGACCTGATTACCCTGGAACAGTTTGGCACTTTTTTGACCCGTCAAAAATTCTGCCTTCATTTTCTTTGACATGTCGAAGATGTCCCTAGACACGTCGAGCCACATTCCCTGGACTCAAATTCGACCAATTTCAACCCGTCGAAATTTGCTTCGACATGTCGAAGTTCATGGACTGAAACAGTGTTTTTATGTTGTTTTGTACATCAGTTTTTCCTTTTCCATGTCAATCACTCTATGAGGGGTTAGGATCCCTTGAAATTCTTCATGTTTTCATTTAAAGTGTGTTCGCCATGTGTTGAGTTCAAAGACTGATTAATTTACATTTTTTTGTAGATGTTTAATGGCGAGATTGAGTGTTTAGTAGATAATGGTACTACCCACACTATTATGCAAAATAGACAATTATTTATGGATCTTACGCCATATAGTTCCTAAGTGACAACCATGATTGGTTTAGCACTAGTAATACAAGAGTTTGGTTTTGCACAATTTTTATTGTCATATGGCACTTGAATTTATGTCACTGAGGCCTTATACGCGCCAAAGACCAATTGAATCTTGCTAATTTTAGAGGACATTCGCTAATGGTTTTCACTTGGAAACATACTATGAGAATAGAAAAGAATTTTTATGTGTAACCTTCGTAGAATGTGGGAGAAAGTGCATTCTGGAGAATTTTATGAGCATTCGTGGTAGTTTATATCTTACTGCAGTTCGTCTTGAACCCAATGCAGTCACTCATACTACAATGTGTGATTCTACCTCGTACAAGCTTTGGCATTATCGTCTGGGTCATCCATGTCAAGATATAATGATCAAGATATTGAACAACTCACATAGTCATATATTCTTTAGAGCAAAGAAGCATGTGAGAATAACAATAATCATCGGTAATGATGGAGGGGCTGAGATTACTTTTCTCGATCCAAGCCCGGTCTCCAAGACGAGTGTATAACACAATCCCTGCCATATAGTGCTTATGCGTCATGCATTATCCAACCAGATTCTTTCGTGGCGACCTCTGATTCATACCACTCGTTCTGCAAAGATTGTTCATTAGCAAAGTTACATGCACAATGTTCTTTTGTTGTGGATACAACTGAGAAGATTCCATTCTTATAATGAATCCAATAAGATATTTGTGAAACTATCAAACTTGAATGTAGACCATTTAAATACTTTATGATTTTGGTATATGCATCGACGCGTTGGTCACACTTCACTTTGCTATCCATAAGGAATGTTGTATTTTCTAAACATTAGCTCAGATCATTAAGCTCCAAGCTCACCACTCGAATCACCCAATCAAGTCTATTCGATTGGATAATGCAGGAGAATTTATATCAATATTTTTTTTATGATTATTGCATGTCTGTCGGGATTGATGTTGAACATCTCAATCCCCATGTTCATTCACAGAACGATCTAGCATGAACACATATCAAGCGGTTACAACTTGTGGCACGGGCTTTGGTGATGCACACTAATTTACCAATCTCTGCGTGGGGATATGTAATTTTACATGCAGATATGCTTATTCATTTCAGACCTATTGTCCGTCAACAATTCAGTGCGTACTAGTTGAAAATTGGATATGAGCTTGACATTTCACATTTCGCATCCGGGTAAGTTGACCTTTCTTCATTAAGTTAGTGATTCCCGGAGATTTAGATGTCTAAATTGATTAATCCTTGCGGCTCTGGAAAATAGACTTCTAGGGATTTCCAGGGATATATTATTCATATCCTAATTTCTTCTGATCTGTTTTCGGTGGCCCATTGAAGTGGGCTGATCTGCACAGGCAGATTTCCTGATTTCTAGCTTTTGATCCATCTTCTTCTTTTGGGCTTCTTTGTGGCCTAATCTGTGCATTATCTTGGACCTTCTTGGACATAAAAATATGGTCTTGACCTATCTTGATGAATAATAATCTAATCTCACTACCAGAAGAATTCTTATACCCGACGAGATTCCCAAAAAACGACCGACGACAAGGGTTCTTGTCGGGTATAGAAAACTATAACCGACGACAGGATTACCTCGTCGGTTACAGTTTTTTTTTCGACTAGATAATCTTGTCGTCGGTTATAGTAGCCGAAAAATTGTCGAGTATAGTTTTCAACTAATACCGACGATTTTTTCAGACTATAACCGACGAGTTATTGGTATCGTCGGCTATAGTTTCTTATTTCAGATCCATTCTGGGCAGCAGCTCGATCTGTGATTCAAAAAAATATCCCGCGAAAACTGAAAATGCTCTGAAAAGTGTCGAGAATGAGTTCGTGATGATTCATTATATATAGGTACGTACTTAATTTTATATATATGCATGTGTGTGTTGATCGATCGATTGTTGATTTAGAATATATATATATATATATATTGATCGATCGAGTTAATTGATTGTTGAATTTGAGTAATTGATGGTTGATTTTGAGTACGTGATTGATAGTTAAGTTGGAGTACGGTAGTACGTACGCGTATTTGTTGTGTTGATCGATTATTGGATTATATATATAGCTTGCTAGGGTGATTAATTAATTTAAAAATAATTAATTGCATTAATTATATATTGTGATTATTAATTATAGTATTAATTGTGATTATTTATTATGGGTATAATATATATTGTACTTGATTATTGCATGTGATGTTTCGATCGGTTAATTGTGATTAATTATATATAGTGTGGTTATATATATATATTTAGACTTATGTGATCTCGATTATATATATAGTTAGGGTGTATGTACGTGTATATATATATATTAAAATTATGGGAAGAGTTGGGTATAGCTATGAAATTTTAATTAATAAGATCATGGGTATATATACATGCAGTTATAATTTTCAGGATGGACAAGAGTTGGATGTGTCTTCCAAGATGGGATGTAAGATATCACCGTGGAATTAAAAGTTTTGTGGAATATGTGAAGGTTAATTGTGGAGAGATGACAATTCATTATTGTCCGTGTACGAAATGTCAGTGTCGCAGCGAGCGATATCGTTTTCACATCGATAAAGTATTGGAGCACTTGAAGAAAAACGGGTTTTGGGATAAGTACACATGTTGGATTTATCACGTCGAGAGCTCATCAGTTGGTCAACATGATCACAGACAATTTTTTGAGAGTGCCAGCACATCCAATGATCCAACAACAAGGTTGATCAACGATATGTTTCCTCATGAGAGCGGTATATTTGCTCAAGCATCGGATATCCCTCCCTCCGTTGGAGACTTCCCTCATATTGAGCCAGTCCAGCAATTACCTACAGCTGTCAACACTACTGGTATGGACAAGTACAACAACCTCATTGCCTTCCAACAGACCCCGTTGTACAACGGGTGTAATAAGACTGTTCTCGAAAGTGTTATGGGAGTAATGAAGCTCAAAGTGGAGAACAAAATGAGTGTGAAGGATGTTGATGATTGGCTGAAGTGGTCTGGTTCGTTGTTGCCCCCCGGTCATCGTCTTCCTACCACTCATCCTAAGGTGCGACAGATCCTGAAACATCTTGGCCTTTCCTACATCAAAATCCATGCTTGTAGATATGATTGTGTTCTCTTCTGGGGTGAAGATGCTTATGGGAATGATCTTGAATACCTTGATGAATACCCGGTAGGTGGTACAGATAGGTATAAGTTGACTCCTGCCGGAAACAAGAAAGCTGTGAAGATACTTCGGTATTTTCCGCTGATAGATAGTCTAGAACGGTTGTTCATGTGTGCACACACGGCTGAAGCTATGAGATGGTGAGCCGAGAGGAATTTGCCTGACGGGGATACACTTATGCACCCTGCTGACGGAGAGGCTTGGAAGCACATGGTGAAGGAGTTTTCTTATTTTGCATCAGAGGTTCGAAATGTTTGGCTGGGGCTTTCATCTGACGGATTCAACCCTTTTGGCAACATGAGTCTTCAATACAGTATATGGCCAGTTATTTTGGTACCGTACAACCTTCTTCCATGGATGTGCATGAAGAAAGAATACAACATGCTCACTATGATAATTCCAGGGCCGGGTTATCCAGGAAAGTGTCTCGATGTGTATTTGAGACCCTTGATTGAGGAGCTTAAGTACTTGAGTGAGCATGGTCATCCCACTTATGACAAGTTCAAAAATGAGATGTTCCAGATGCATGTCATGCTTGTTGGCACCATTAGCGATTTTCCTGCACGCGGGATGTTGTCGGGCAATGTTACCAGGGGATACAGGGCTTGTCCAGAGTGCATGACGGTTGAGTGTTGGAGACCTCATTGCAGGAAGATTGTACAGATGCGTTATCGTTGTTGGCTTCCACATGATCACCCATTTCGGGAGGATATGGAGGCATTTGATGGGACTGTGGAAACAGGTGAGCAGCCGAGGAGATGGACGGGGGATGAAATATTGGAAGTGCTAAATGAATACGATTTTGGGCAGCTAAGCAATCATCCTGAGATAGTAGTGTCAATACCTGACAAACCCGACAGGTATAAATTTTGGACACACAAAAGTATTTTTTGGGAACTTCTGTATTGGTCAAAGTTGCTGATCAGACACTACTTAGATGTCATGCACATAGAGAAAAATGTGTGCGAGAGTGTGGTCTGCACAGTGTTGAATTGGGAGGGAAAAACTAAAGACGGCCCGAAGGCACGCATTGATCTTAAAAGGATGGGACTGCGAAAACATATGTGGTTGAGAGATGGGAAGAAAAAAATGCCACAAGCTCCTTATACCGTCAAGCCTGCCCAGAAGAATGAAATTTTTGGGTGGATGGGTAATGTCAGGTATCCTTCAGGCTATGCTGGAAATATAAGTCGATGTGTTAACTTCAAAGACAATAAGATGTACGGACTAAAGAGTCATGACTGTCATACACTGCTTCAACGCATCTTCCCTGTTTTCATTCGAGGGTACCTGCCCAAAGAGGTGGTGGAGCCGTTAGTGCACTACAAGAAAAAGTGACTTAGACGACGGAGCATTTCCGTCGTCTAAGTGACAGTCTCCGTCGTCTAAGTACTTGGACGACGGAAAATCCGTCGTCCAAGGTACGTGCTCCAAGTGCTGTCGTCTAAGTACTTAGACGACGGAGAATTTCATCTCCGTCGTCCAAGTTCACTTGGACCACGGAGAACGTCCGTGGCCCAGGTGGTGACCTAGACGACGGAGACATTAATCTCCGTCGTCTAAGTTCCTACCTGGGCCACGGAGAAGTTAACAATCTCCGTGGCCCAGGTGGTGACTTAGACGACGGAGACATTAATCCCCGTCGTCTAGGTCACCACCTGGGCCACGGAGATTGTTAACTTCTCCGTGGCCCAGGTAGTAACCTAGACGACGGAGACATTAATCTCCGTCGTCTAAGTCACCACCTGGGCCACGGACAAGCTAACAACGTCCGTGGCCCATGTGGGGACTTAGACGACGGGGATTAATGTCTCCGTCGTCTAAGTGAAAAATTAATTTTTAAAAAAAAATTAAATTCAAAAATATTATTAATATTAATTGAAAAAAAATTAATTAAATTAATTAATTTGTACATACATAATCGAAAAAACCCATAATTAAAAATGAAAATATTGTTCGTAATGTGGAAATTAAGAAACGAAATAATAAACTACTAGCTAGCTAAAACACTGGAGGAGCAGATGCGCCGCCTCGTCCTCCGCCTCCAGCCGGGTCGTCGTCGTCGGGGAATGGGTTCGGAGGAGGTTGACATTGTCTTTGAGCTTGTTGCATAAGGGCGATGAGTTGGGCTATTCGCTCGTCTTCCTGGTCCATTCTTTGGCGCATGGAAATATTCTCCTCCCGTGCGATTCGAGCCTCTTCATAGGCTGCCGCAGCTTGAGAACTTCTCCGCCGCCCCGAACCTCCCGTAGATGATGACTCAGAGGTCGACAAATCTCGAACCACCTTAGGCCCGAAGTGCCTAACCTCCTTGCCAGCTCTACGACCGTAGACCTCATCCGCAATTGCTATTTGGCTCTCCACAGATAGAGGAGGCAGGTCTTCTAGCGGCACATCTGGGAACGCAAGCTGAGTGTTAGCCAATTCTTCCTGCGCACGCTCTATCACTCTTGCCTACAAAAGAATAATAAATTTATTATAATGAAATAATATTTAAATAATAATTACTATAATTATTAGCGCACACACATATATATATATATATGACTTACGCCGCGTTGACTCGCTTCATTATCGAGCCCAGGCGTCACGTACGCGCTTACGCTTGCATCGAGATAAGGGTGTTTGGAGCCCTTATCCCTGTGCTCCTTGGCAATTTGAATGAGTTGCTTGGCGCCGGAAGTATGGTGCTTGTCCTTCTTCCCCCGGTTGGCTTTGTTGACACCGGAGAATTTCTGTTAGACAACATAAT
The DNA here is from genome assembly GCA_946800695.1 of Geum urbanum. NCBI lineage: Eukaryota > Viridiplantae > Streptophyta > Magnoliopsida > Rosales > Rosaceae > Geum > Geum urbanum. Next base: position 16,089,640 of record OX327016.1, read on the forward strand.
GAAATCATTAAAAAATTTATAAGTAACTAAAATTTAGAGTATTCAATTATCTTAATTGAAATAAAAAAAGTAAATTAACACCTGAAATTGCTCATCGGCAAAGTGGTTACACAACCACTCCCACTCATCTTCTCTATCCCCACGCAGCTCTTCGGGGGGAGGCACGGGACCGTTAGTTCGGAAGTACTGATGGAGCCTGTACTTCCAATCTTTGAAGATGTTGTTGGCGGTTTGGTTGATATGCCTCAACATCGCCGGATCCGGATCCACCGCAAATTGTTCCTATCAGAAATAAATTGGAAATTATAATCGTATATATTATAAAATTATATATAACTAATATTAAAAATAGTATATAATAACTAAAATTGTACGTATTACGTACCGAAAGATCCTTAAAGACTTTCGCCTTCTCCGAATCCGGCACCTCCCTCCAAGTAGGGGCAGTGATACGAACCCGGTTACGAACAATCGACCCAATGCTATGAGCCGAGAGACTTGCTAGCTGAGGTGTGGGAGGGCCACCGGTGAATTCGTCGTAGGGCAAGGCGATCTTGCTCCCGGTCGCCTTGCAAATTTTCTCCGCCTTTCCACCTTTAACGAGACCCCGAGTCTTTTTCGGTTGGGGGTCAGTGGGGGCCCTCCTTTGCTTACGGCGGGCGCTGTACATGATAGAATCGGCCGTCGAAGACGCCTGAGTACTTCCCGTTGAAGCGGTACCGGGCGTCGGAGTTGAAAAGGGGTCGACGTCATCACCGCTTGAGAGAAATGGGGCAGAGGGAATTTCCCCAGAAGGCCCCAGATTGAGGGCGTCGTCCTGCGGTTGAACCCAACCGACTTGGGCCGCCAACATTTGGAGCATCTCATCTTCTGACTCCTGTTGGGCTTTCTTCTTGCCGGATGTGGTCTTTGGCGGAGCCATTTAAACCTAAGAGTACGGTGTTAAAATACGCGTACCTACTTACCATAATAATTACAACTTAAAAATTTACGCTAATTAATTAAGTACGTTTAAGATTTAAATAGAGTACACTAGCTTGGCATTTTCGGTCGTTCAATGGACGTGCGACCCGCGCGATAAAGTGTAAATTTTCAATTAATCAGCCTTGGTTAAATCGAAAAACATGGCCAGTTAGGGATAGAGATAACGCGAGAGGCAGGACTAATTTCGACAAAAGTCTTTCTTAGTCCAAATCCTGTCACCAGTCATAACCCGTTTCTAGACACCATGTCCGACATTCGGCCAATTTTTCGAAAATTTACACTCCCTCAAGTCCTTTGCAAACTCCGCCCTCAACCTCGTGTCCATAACTTCACTTAGGTTATGGTGTGCGGTGATGAAATCCACACATCACGAGGGGTTAAGGAGATAAGCAAGGAAAAGAGGCGCCATCTATTCCAAAGAGTGCGACTTAATTACACCAAGCCTATGTACTAAATTTAAATCGAACACGTACTACTAATTAATTTAATCTCATATTTATTTAATTATGCAACTAATTAATAAATAATTACAATAATATTTAAACATTTCATAAATTATCAAGTAATTACAATTATTCATTTAATTATTATTAATATATAACAATAATTTACCATTTAATTAATTAATAACAATATGTAATCATTTATTTAATTAATAACAATAATTAATCTAAATATAATTAATAACAATAAATTTACAATAAATTTACAATAAATTAATCATTTATTAAATATTTAAAACTAAGTAATAAATTAAATTCTACTAATTAATTAAATTTAGAATTTTATTAATTAATTAAATGAAAATTATTTTAATAAGGGAAAAATAGAAATGTACCGAATCGGAGTTTTCGGGAATATCGGGGAGTTGATCGAGTCGTCGGAGAGGGGGAACCACGCCGGAAAGTTGGTCGTCGGAGCGTCGCCGGAGGAGGATCGCCGGAGTGAGAGAGAGAGGAGAGGAGAGTATAGAGGAGGAGATGGAATGATGAGAAAATGAGGGGGGGTGCTCCTCCTTATATAGAGTTTCACTTAGACGACGGAGCACTATTCTCCGTCGTCTAAGTGCACTTAGACGACGGAAACAGTGTTTTCCGTCGTCTAAGTGAAGAGTCAAATTTTTTCGAACCGGCGCCAAATAAATGGGCGGGCCGTTTCACCGCCATAAATGTTGACTTAGACGACGGAAACAGTGTTTTCCGTCGTCTAAGTGGAATTTCAAGCGGCGCCGAAAATTGAGGCGGCAAATCGAACCGCCATGTTATTTCGACTTGGACGACGGAAAACGACATATCCGTCGTCCAAGTCAATATTTACATCGAAAAATAATAAAAATTTTATTCGAACCGCCATGGTAATTTGAACCTAGATGACGGATACGGTCATTTTCCGTCGTCCAGGTGAACACTTGGACGACGGAAAACGACATATCCGTCGTCTAGGTTCAAATTATGCAAAAACAAATATTTAAATTAATTCGCTAGGAATTTAGCGATCTGTCATTCGAGTGAAATAGTCGTACAATATCGATGAACGCATCGTATATATAAACAGATAAATTTGAACCGCCGAATAATTTTACGTTTTGAAAGTTGTTAAGTATCGACTAATCTTTAAGACTTTAGTGTTCACTTGTAGTTGCTGATTTGCAGCAGAGTACTAACGAAATTGAATTTGGACAAAACAACCGTTGGATATGTTCGTCGTAACATAATATATAATTACTATAAAGGACCAGGAAATAATAAGTTCGGGAAGGGTTTCATCGGCACAGTCAACCGCAAAACCGAGAATTTCACAAACCGGAAACGTGGATACAGGACATTTCGCAACTCCGATTTTCGAACCGTCGAAGCTCACACACCAAGAATATACTACTCTAAAGTCTTGACGAAAAGAATATGCATTCGAAGATGGTCTAGATGGTCGTTGTCTTAGAAAAAATTACGAAATTTACACCTGGACGACGGATACGACATTCTCCGTCGTCCAAGTACACACCTGGACGACGGAGACGCTAATATCCGTCGTCCAGGTGTGTACTTGGACGACGGAGAATGTCGTATCCGTCGTCCAGGTGAATATACCCTGAATTCAGGGGTTAGGGGTCCTTAGGGTTTAGGGTATAGGGTTTGTCACTTGGACGACGGAGACAGTCATTCTCCGTCGTCCAAGTGTGTACCTAGACGACGTATAATGACTGTCTCCGTCGTCCAAGTGTAAAACCCTGAATTCAGAGGTTAGGGCCGTACGGTTTAGGGTTTAGGTCGTCCCCGGTCATTTGTATGTTCGTTCAATTATTCTCATTCAAGAATATAATTAAAAAAATGATCGATCGATCCGATCTGCGCATGCTACATTTAGTGTCGAGGATTTAGGGTTTGAAGGGCTGCTTGAGCGAAATGTAGAGCAGCTTCAGCTTACTTTTAATAAGATCAGAGAATACACCGATGAAGTTGAAAGCAAAGAGAGGGGCCGGGACTACGTACAAAATTTGTGCTCTCAATAATACTATCACAAGTCAATATATATAATCATATATAGGGACCCATAATTAATCCAATTTATACATAAATAGTATTTAAAAACAATAAAACCAACCAAAGCTGGACGAGGAATCTTAAAGTCTCGACATAATAGAAATCTTTCACCTTTTTACGATGCATCGATCGATCATATATATATTACAATAATAAATTAGGGTTTACCAATTAATGATCCTCGTCGTGTGACCGTACTCTTCGTCATAATCGTCATCATCATCATCACCGTTATCCGATTGCTCATCCTCCTCATCGTACTCAACATCGTCCGAGGAATAACCAGAGTTGTCGTCATCGTCCTCATCCTGCACGTCTTCTTCATCTACCTCAATAATCTCTTCTTCAGTTAGATCTGTACAACCATCAGGCATGGGTAACCGTTCACCGTCTTGAACCAGGTCCATTATGTCGGAGCGGATGACAGAAATATTAGGTTCTTGATAGGCAGGAATGTCTCTATCTGGTTCAGCAGCATCTTCAGTCGTCGCCGGTGTCCCTTCAATTGTCTCTGTATTCCAAACTCCTCGATGAGAGATCTGGTTCACTATTTTCCACCCGTCACCAGCTTTCGGATCGTCGAGATAGAACACCTGCCTAACTAAGGTGGCGAGAGCGAAAGGCTCATCCTCATACCAGCTTGAGTTTGTATCGACTGATAAAAGTCCCAGGTCTTCCTTTGTACGCTTGAACCATCTGCACTTGAATAGGAAAACGTTGACATCATTCCCGTAACATAGCTGAACCACATATACGATCATTCCGTAATATAGATCAGGGTCTTTCCCAACCGCTATCCCACTGTTTTGTGTTCTTCTTCCTTCATCTCGCGCCAATGAATGGAACTTCACACCGTTCACAAAACATCCCGGATAAATATAGTGTTTAATCGGCTTCCCTGCTAGCAAGTGCTTTGGCCAAGACCACCACCCCCCGTGGTTTTCGGATTTTTGCAGATCAATCATCTGCGAAAATGGAAAAATGTAAGGGTTTACTTTCTACAAATTAGACATGCATGATCTCAATATGTATATAAATCACTAAATACGTACCCATTGGAAGAAATAATCGGGGAACTTTTTCTTAACCATTTTCTCAATCCACGCCGAACTCTTGTCTGGATATAACGCCTGAAGCCTCTCCCTGTATGACATCATGTACGGCTCAACTTCGTCACAGTCTCGTAACACTACCCAATGTGCCTCAATAAGTTCTTCCCGTGTTAACGTTTCCTTTAATACTCCTCTAAACGGTCGGACGACATTGGTGACGACAGAAAGATTGATGCGGGCACTGGGATCGGAGGCAGTTGGAGGTGGTGGATCTTTGAGGTACCTGTTGCAGTAAGTAACGCACTCATGCATTAGGTATGTCTCTGCTATGGAGCCATCCGGGGCCGACCTGTTTTTGACGAATGACTTATACTGTCCAAGCTGTCTACAAAATTAATCAAACGTACAATAAAAATAAGTACATGCATATAGCTAGCTAGTAATCTCCAGTGGAACAAATTATGAATCGAAAAACCTGTATAATTAATTAGTTGTACGTACCTTTCTTGAGGATAAATCCAAGTGTACTGGACCGGACCAGAAATGAGAACCTGCTCGGGCAGGTGGATCATTAGGTGAATCATTATGTCGAAGAAAGCAGGAGGAAAAATCCTCTCTAGTTTGCAAATGATGTGCACAATTTGTTGTTGCAATTCCACGACATCTGACTTCTTTAATTCTCTGGCGCATAACCTCTGCCACCATCTGCACAATGCCACTATTGGTTCTACGACGTCGCGAGGCAAATATGGTCGAATTACCACTGGAATCAGACGTTGCAGCATAACGTGATAGTCATGTGTCTTTAGACCAACAAACTTGTGTTGCACCTCGTCCACTGCTCCAGTTATAGTAGCTGCATACGTGGCCGGATAACGAACGCCCTTAAACCAGTGAAATACAGAACGTCTAAGTGTCGGCTTCACTGTGTACGGTGCAGCTGGCATCTTGTTGTACACTCCTTTCCTATCCCTCCTCAACCACAAGGGACGACGTAGATTCATTGATTCCAAATCTTTGCGCGCTTTGGGAGTATCTTTAGTCTTGAACTTAATACCGAGAATTGTTCCCACCACGCTGTCGCACACATTCTTTTCTATGTGCATCGCGTCCAAGTTGTTCCTCAGCTTCAACTTCGACCAGTAAGGGAGTTCAAAGAATATACTCTTGTGATCCCAATAGCTCAGATCATGTGGAGGAATTGGATTGCATTTCTTTACATCCGCGTCGTTAGTCAACACACCAAAGTCGAAATAGCTCAACCTCTCTAAAATCTCTTCGCCCGACCAACTACGGGGTTTAGGATTGTTCTCTACCGTCCCGTCGAAATGAGCTTCATCCTGTCGCCAAGGGTGGTCGTGAGGGAGCCATCTACGGTGACCCAAGTAACACACCTTCCCTGCGTGCCAACTAGAGTTCACGTCGTCCAAACATATAGGACATCCATTATATCCTTTTGTCCTGCACGCTGCCAACATCCCATACGCTGGAAAATCGCTGATCGTCCACATTACGGCAGCCCTCATCGTGAACATCGTGTTAGTGAATTTGTCATAAGTTGGGACTCCATTTTCCCACAACAGTTTCAGCTCGTCGATCAAAGGTCTGAGGTAGACATCTAAGCACTTCGATGGAGATTTAGGACCTGGAATTAATACGGTAAGGAAATTAAATTCCTTGTTCATGCACATCCACGGAGGCAAGTTGTACGGCATCAGAATAACTGGCCAAGTGCTGACGGCGGAGCTATTACTTCCCCAAGGATTGAATCCGTCTGTAGATAGGCCGAGTCTAACATTTCTAACCTCTGAAGCAAAGTCTCCAAATTCTCTGTCGAAATGTTTGAAACCCTCCCCATCTGCGGCGTGTCGCAGGACATCGTCATCTATTCGCTTTTCTGCGTACCATCGCATCGCCTCTGCTGTGTGTAGAGACATGTACAGGCGCTGCAATCTGGGAATCAAGGGAAAATATCGAACAACTTTCACAGGAATTCTCTTTTTCGAACTCTTCCTATTCAACTGGAATCTGCACTGGCCACATACGGGACAATAGTCCAACTCTTTATACTCTTTGTAAAATAGCACACAATCATTCGGACATGCGTCAATTATCCTGTACTTTAGGCCGAGGCTGCTCAGGATATTTCTAACCTTATAATGAGATTTAGGAAGATTGTGATCATCAGGAAGCAACTTACATATTTGCTCCTGAATTTCGTCAAAAGCACTCACTGACATTTTGTGCTTCACTTTTATCTTCATTTGCTCCATCACATATTGCAACACATTCTCTCGACATCCAGGGAACACCGGGGTCTGCGCTTCAAGTAGCATCCGGTTGTACTTTTCCATCTCAGTGGTGTCAGTGGCCAAGCTAGCTGCGGGGAATGTGTCATCATGCTCATTGGTGGTACTGTAACCTCCGTCTTGGTGTTGGTGTCCGCCATGACTACATCCCGGAAACGCATCATGGACCAAATCTGCAGTTGGGTTGCAAGCTGGGGGTCCGGCACCACTGCCGCTGGATGAGGCACCATGGTAACTGTACCCTGAGCTGAAGTCTGCTGCGCTGAACTCTACTGCTTCACCATGCTCGCTCCATGTAGTGTAACTCCACATCATACCATTTTCGTACAGGTGTTGCACCATAACATTAACCTCCGCATACTGACAATTAAGACATTTCTGGCACGGACACCTGAAACGCTTCTTTCCATGACCATGTTCTATCGCAAAATTCACAAATTCGCTAATTCCATCCATATACCGGACATCACATCTATTCTTTAACTTCATCCAACTCTTGTCCATACTGCTACAAAATATTATAATTAAATAATTATTACATATATATATATTAGTCCATTAATTTACCATTAATTATACGTACTCGATCTACATCGATCCATCAAATTACGTACGTAATTTAATCTGTATATATAGCTAATTAACATTCATGCATGTATGTACGTACGTACGGTTTCCCTAAATATATATATATATATTTAATCATGCAAATTTTAACTGCCTACGTACGTACGTACGTACCTGCTCGCCTTCTCGATATCTGCAGTTAATTAAGCTAGCTAGTGATCGAACACCGGAGATCCTTTAATTTCTAGCCCCGGCCTAGCCTAATCCGGCCTTCTCCTTCTCCTTCGATCTCAAAAATTCCCCACGGGAGAAAATATAATGGAATGATCGAAGCTAAGAGAGTTTGGCATGGCCTATATATATAATGCTTCACTTAGACGACGGAGGTGTCGGTACGTCGTCTAAGTGGAACTTACACCACGACGTGTCGGTCCGTTGTCCAGGTGATCACTTCTCCGAGGTCCAAGTAAAACTTAGACGACGGAGATGTAATTCTCCGTCGTCTAAGTTTTACTTGGACCTCGGAGAAATCTCCGAGGTCTAAATGTTACTTAGACGACGGAGATGTAATTCTCCGTCGTCCAAGTGATAACCTGGACGACGGATACGTCTCCGAGGTCCAGGTACTTACCTAGACGACGGAGAAATTTCACATCCGTCGTCTAAGTTACACTTAGACCTCGGAGATTTCTCCGTGGTCCAAGTAACACTTAGACGACGGAGAATTACATCTCCGTCGTCTAAGTGTTACTTGGACCACGGAGAAATCTTCGAGGTCTAAGTGTAACTTAGACGACGGAACTAATACTGTTCTGTCGTCTAAGTCCTCTTTTCTTGTAGTGGTGGTTTTGTCAAGATTCTTTCAGAAGTTATGCACGAGAGAAGTGAAGAAATCGGACTTGTTGGAAATGCAACAGGACATCATTTTTATCATGTGCAAATTCGAAAGGATATTTCCTCCAAACTTTTTCGACATCATGCCTCACCTGATGCTCCATCTTCCGAAACAATTGTTGCTTACTGGTCCAGTACACTACACATGGATGTATCCTATGGAAATGTACATAATGCATTTCTGAATCTGGCTATATATGTCGATCTTTAATATTATTTATTCACTTATTTTGCAATAAGCATAACATGCTCGATCTGTAATGACCACTTTACAGACAATTAGGGGACTACAAAGACTATGTGATGAATAAATCTGCACCCGAAGGGTGTATCGCTGAAGCATATATTGCGCATGAGTGCGTAACGTACACCAAGTTGTATTTGGGAGCGTTGGAGGACCCTCCACAACATATGCCAGTAGATGGAGGGCAATTCAACCTTTCGATCATCTCCGATGATGTTGAAGTTTCTGGAAAGTTGCCCAACTCGTAAAATTTGGAACCTTATGAGCTAGTTATTGCCCATTGGTCGGTATTGATTAACTGTCCAGAAGTTCAATATTGGAAAATTTTGCACCTTTACTGCCCTGCTATTTCCGGTTATGTTGAGTACCACAACAAGACGTTCGCAAATTATTTTGGCAAATGGGTACATATATAGATAAATTGACTGGTATATGAATTTAAGTGCATGTTTCGTATCCTATTTATAGTTAAGTTAATGCGCATGATTATTTTTAGATGAACCATGTACAAGATGATGGTATCCCTTAGTGGTCACACGAATTGAGGCTCTTGGCGCAGAAACCGGTAACATCCAGAGTTTATCCTATGTGTAAGGTAAATGGCGTGCTATTTATTTGTGAACATAGAGATGTCAGACGAAAAATACAGAATTCTGGGGTAATGGTGCATGGTGGGCAGAATGGAGTTGACTATTACGGTGTTCTCCATTTTCAGTTGTCGAATTAATATATGGGGAAGGCATGACCGTGCATTTGTTTAAGTGTAGATGGTTTGATACCGACCCTCAGAACACAAGGACCGATCAATACGGCATTTTTTCGGTGAATACTGCTACAAGCTGGTATGAAGATGATCCGTTTGTTTTGGCCACGGCGGTGAAACAATTGTTCTATCTTGATGATCTTGTGCATAAAGGCGCGTGGAAAGTGGTTAACCATGTTCTTCCACGAAACATATACAGTGCCTCAACCCTTGGTGTGACCTCGGATAATGAAGAAGTTAGTGCATACCAAGAGCCGAACGCAACTGGTATTCCTGAAACCTCAACAATTCGCCTTAATAATGTGAGACAGGGCAGTGTGATACGAATTCCTCAACCGAATCTTATTGATGTTAATCAAAATGAAGACAATGAAGACTCAAGTGACGAGGGCATACACATCTTACCTGAAATTAACTCGGAAACAGAGTCAGACTCAAGCGATGATTCTGACTATGCGCCTTAGTGTATGTATGTTATTTTGAGTTTGAACGTGCAATGTAAAATGAATTATATATATATTCAGATAATCGACTTTAAATTGTGTCGATTAAATTGCTAAATAGCGATCATGAGAGAGAGAGAGAGAGAGATCGAGAGATCGAAAAAAAAATACAACCGACGATATTCGAATTAATATCGTATTATTAAATAGTAATAAATATTATTAATATAGCCAAAAAAATTAAATTCCATTTTAATTTAATTAGGCTTTTAAATTATTTTGGTTTTTTTTTTCTAATAATTTCGTATTATTAAATATTAATAAATATTAAGTACACTATATATAACCGGCATATGAAAAATAAATAAAAAAACTATACCCGACGATATTCATATGAAATCTCGTCGGATATAGTTTCGGTTCAACTATGGCCGACGATATTACTTATATCGTCGGCTATAGTTCTGGTTTATATCCAGAACTGGGTACGTTTTGGGCAGAAACGAAACTGCCCAAAACGGAAGAAATCGCCTCCTCGCCTGAATTTCTCCATTTTCGGTGTGTTGGGAGCAACCAAGCAGTCCTCAAGCCAAAGCCCATCGGTCCTCAAGCCTCTATTCTTGGATTATAAACCCCAAAAATAGGTTTGAAATCCCTAAATCCCTAATTTCGAATTTTTTTTTATTCAGGTTAGATTTGAAGTTGTTTCGGTTGTTGATCGATAATGTGGATGCATGAATGCATTTTGTGATTATATATTGGATATTGTTGAATTTTATGGAATTATTGTTGATTTTTATGGAATATTTATATATTGGAATATATATTGGATTATTGGATTTATATATTGGATTATTGAAATTTTTGTGGAATATTTATATATTGGATTATTGGAATTATATATTGATTTTATGGAATTATTGGAATTATTGGATATATATATTGGATTTATATATTGGATTATTGATATATATAGTTAAATTATTGGATTATATATATATTGGATGAATTATATTGGATTATATATATATTGTAATTATTGTGGATTTTATGGAATTATTGTGCATTTTTGTGGAATATTTATATATTGGAATTTATGGAATTATTGGAATTATTGGATATATATTGGAATATTTATGTATTGGATTATTGATATATATTGGAATATATATATATATATTGGATTTATGTTTAATTATTGGATTATATATTGGATTTATGGAATTATTGGATTATATATATAGAGAGGAGTTTAATTAATTAATTTTTGGAATTATTGGATTACGAATTCGAATTTTTGGATGAATTAGGAATTATTTTGAATTATTTTGAATTTTTGTAATTTTATAGCAACGATGAATTGGTTAAATTGCGGTGCTTCCCGAGGGGTGTCGAACTCGAGGGGGAGGTCGAGAGGGAGAGGGAGATCGGGACGTGGGGATGAGGGCACCGGAAGTCGGTCCGCATCAGGATCCACCAGCGTCGGCAACACTTACAATCTTCCGCAGACCTCTCGACACCGTGCACTGCTGGGTGAGGGACAACCTCAGGAGCAGCAGGTCGAGCCTGCTCGATCCTCAGGCGCGAGGAGGCTTCATGAGGTCAATCGCACGCCGGAAACGGATAGTGCGACTCAATCCTCGGTCCGAATGCCGGAGATTCATCGCGAGGACCCTTCCCCCTTCGTCCACCAGACAGCTCCTCATTCTTCTGAGGAGGCTGGTGGATCGACTCAGTCCTCGGCCAGGATGCGACTATGCCCGCCGTCTACCTTATTCTTACCGTTGGAAATCCCGACGATACCTCTCGTCGATTCCGAGGGGATGCCTGTTCCGGGACAGCTAGGGTTCATTACCCCGGACCAGGCATATGCGTATGTACCCTTCCCGGAACCTCTCTGGAGTGTGAGGATTCCGGGACAACGCACTGACAAATCAGGTAAATATTAATTAGTGAAATCTTTTTACTTAGTAATATTTTAATTCAATTAGGTGTTGATGTTTAAAAAATCGTCTACATATATATGTGATAGGCGAGATCGTGCCCGGTGACAAACAAAAGAGAACCAGAGGCCCCGTCGTCGGCAAGTTACTGGACGACGCCATTCAGGCTAGCGGTGGTGGCCAAGTTATGATTCCGACCGGGGATAGAGGGCAGGTGATCGAGGGAATTGTCACTCAAAGATACGCGGGGATGGCGGGCAGCCTCATATGGGATAGAGTCCCAATGTTATGGCCAGATTGGAATTCAGTGCCGCAATCCATCAAATATGAGCTGAATAATGCGTTGTCAGTGAGTTGAATTGTATATTCATTATGTAAATTTTCTAAATAAATTTTTAATATTATTGATATATATATATATATATATGCAGAGGTGGTTCCGCGTGGACAATGACATTAGACCCACGTGGGCGGATGAAGTGCATGGGAGCAGGTTTGCAGACCGACATTTGTTTCAATTTTTTCGTTTCTTTTGATTATGTTCATACAATGTTGTAAGTTACTAACGATTAATTTTATTAATATATATAGGTATAAGGAGTGGAAGGGCGAGCTGAAGAAGCATTGGAAAAAGTACGGCGACGATCGTTCGGGTACCCCTAGCGAGTTTCGTTATAGGGAGTACGAGTGGCGATGGCTTGTGGTTCACTTCAACAACCCGAAATTGAAGGTACGCAACCTTCGATCGATTAAATTTTTGTTTTATCGTACTTCCCTCAAATTATTTGGCTAATATTTTTTTGATGTTGGATTAATCGAGCAGGCTATTTCTGAAGTCAACCCAAGGAACCGGGCCAAAAACACCAAAAATCATCATGCCGGTTCCAGATCATACTCGGGTTGGATCGAGGAGGCGGCCAACCACCCAGAAGAGGATCCCCTTGTCTATACGATGCAGCACGCGTATCCGCAGTCCCCCGAATATGCTGTAAGTGTCCTTATAACAAAATAAACTTATTTCTTATTTTTTTATATTGTTTACATTAATTAATATTTTATTTTTCTTTGTCAATTAGGCGAGAGTTCAGGAGGCGATTCCGGAGGTGTTGACTCAAGTGGCGAGAGAGCTCTATCCCAACACCCCCGATGCGAAACTCCCGATTGATCAGATTGATCGCTCTGATCCGATCGTCAGGGCCAGGATTATGTCAACTGGGATCCCTCCAAGGAAGAACACTTTCTACTGCAGGGGTTCCGGAAAGTGGGGTCAAGGGCTGCTGAAGAAGACCCCTGAATTCTCTCGCGGATCGGGATCATCATCATCTTCGAAGACTAATGAGCTACAGGACCAGCTTCATAGGCAAGCAATTGAGATGGAAGCTCAACGGCGTCGGATGGAGGAGATGGAGCAGGCGCGAGCCGCAGAGCAGAATCGGTTGGCCGAACAGCAGCAGCAGATGGGGACATGGATGCAGCACTGTTATGCACAGTTGCAGGCATCTGGAATCCAGATAGCTCCCCCGCCCATTTTCGGTGCGCCACAGCCACAGCCTCAGCCTCAGCCGTAGCCTCAGCCAGACCAGAACCAACCAACTTATGACGATCTGTTTGACCACATAGACTTAGGACCCCCGTAGATTTGAACAATTGTCGGTTTTTTATTTTAATTATTTACTACGTACGCATATGCATGTATACAGATTTGAACGATTTCGGTTTTTTATTTATTTAGTTACTACTATAGCTTCAATGGTTGTTGATTTTCAATTTGTACAATATTGGTGATTTTTTGGGAATGCAGGTTTTGGGATAAAACCCAGAACCTGCAAAAAAAATTTAATTATTATTACCTATAACCGACGATATGTGTCAACATCGTCGGCTATAGTTTTCTACACGGTCAACCATTTTGACCATGGAGAAAACTATAACCGACGATGACGTCGTCGGTTATAGTTTGAAACTATGCCCGTCGATAATGTCTCGTTGCCTTTAGTCTCTTTTTTTTCCAACGAAAAACCTAATTCATCGTCGGTTATAGTATCACCGACGGTGCATTACCGACGAGACTATAACCGACGATGAGTCGTCGGTTATAGGCTATACCCGACGATAAAGAGGAACAGACCGACGACATTAACTCGTCAGGTATAGTAATTCTTCTGGTAGTGTTTTATAAAGCATGACCCATTCTTCTTCATCTTTCATTCTTAGCACAATTTTAGCTCATTTCTGCCTCCATTATTCTTCCTTCTTTATTTTTGACCTAAAACAATAAAATGAAGTGTAAATAATAATACTTAGGTCATAAATAAGCTAAATGTAGAGAGAAATATATTAAAAATCAAGCATAAAATGCGTAGATCAAATTTCCCCACACTTGAATTTTGCTAGTCCCTAGCAAGTATTAAATAAAAGAAAGTCTAAAAAATAAAGAAAACACAAAAAAAGCTAAAGTTGAAAATCTTACAAAAATCAAAGACTCAATTATTTAGACACTTTAACGTTTCAAAGCAGCAAATTATCATGTTATTATGTTTAAAATGCTGAAAACTCTAAGTTGACAAAAACACATCTAAACCCTTGTCTCCAGAATTTTACGAAGTATATTGCGATGGAATCACAAGATTTCAACGTGAATTCTCAATGATTTCTAGATATAATAAAGATATAATCATGTCATGAACAAGTAAGACTTGGAAGAAAACAATGCTGAAGTTAAGCTTTGCATGTTTCGAACAAGTTCAAATCAATCTTGCAATGATGCACTCATCATCTTTTTCACTCATGAAAAGAAGGGTTCACTCAAGATGTATATGAATTCAATCAAAAACCTCATGAATACAATGAATTACTTGCACAAATGAATGTAAACCATATGCTTACTCATGCAATTTACTCGACCAATCGAAGGCTACTCATCTTAAGGATCAAAAAGGTCTATAGAAAGGTTGTAATGGGGCTGACCCTAAGGCATTCGAAATTTTGATATGTGGTGGTACAAAGGTTCAAAAGACTTAGTCAACACGTTGTCAATTCGAGCTCCATCATTTTCTATAAGCTTCATGTGTCAAACTGCAAAAATGGGGGCCAAATTTCATCTTTTTGGGCCCTACCTTCATTCTAAACTTCACTTGAGCTTTACGGACAGAACAAATGCCATATTTCTTGATTTTGGGGCCTTCAATTGGTGGTACACTCCAGATCCGCAAATATGGGGGACATTAATCCAAACTTTGACATCTAAAACACATTGCAGGAGAGCTTTTGATATTTTTCTTTTCACTCTTTTTTTTTTTTGCTCTCAAATTATTTTTTTCTTTCTTTTCTTTTCTATTCTCAGAAATTTACACATTTTTCAAGCTATTTCTGAAAGGACCCAACCCCGATTTAGCTTCCTAAATCGGAATCAAACCCCTTCGAAAACACGAACCAACAAAAACTTTTCAAAATTTGGGCAGATTTTCGTTACTAGCGTGGAATTACCATTACCTGCACGCGGAAAATACACTTCAACCTATGCCACATTAAAAGCAAACCGTGGGCACCAATCCCATCCGGATTTCTCAATATATCAACAGTAAAATAAATCAGTAAATATATCTATACTTTACTGAAATCCGGTGTAAAATCGTATAGCATATACAATAGGACGCTCAGAGCGACTTTTAATACATAATCATATACGCATACCACAGTAGGTAGAACAATAAACCTACTGGATGAAACAAAGTAGCTCGAGCACTATGCCTCCGACCACGACGTGCGACACCAGAGCCTGAACTGCAAACTGGGCACGGAAACCGAAAAACCCAAGGGAAAGACATGAAACACGTTAGAGTGAGTGGACGAAAATAAATGTCTTTCACCAGTTGATATATATGTTATAAAAACATATGCGAGTCGAAATATAAATAAATCAAATCAAATAGTTTACGAGGAGACGCTGACTCCAACTCGTAAACAGAGCATGCAAGTAAAATATCACAGTCAGAACTACGGGGTCCCTAGCCCACACGTGATCCAGAACCACGGGGTCCCTAGCCCACACGTGATCCTAGCTGGTAACATCCTCGGGGATCAGCCGGGATGCAGTGTATCGATACAACCTCATAAACTACGACTGTACTCTGTGAAAACCAAAACATAAACAGTTCGGTGCAAATGCATGAAACAATATATCAATGTATGTATACTCCTATACGCATATCCGTATATGTATAATCGTAAAACATATGCTCGTAAAACCATAATCAATCTGCATGCTCAAGTTTGTAAATCATAACTAAAAGACTCGCAAGAATTCCGTGAAAATAAACTGTCCACTCACAGACTGGCGTAACGCGTATCGCGTTAACCCGTGATCAGGCGGAAAGTCCCTCGCCAAAACAACGATCACGAACCCCTGAATATTCACAATGTCCAATATTCAAAATCATAATCCGACAATACAAATCAAATCACGAGAAACCACCGTTCTCGGAAACACATAATTCGAATACGACAAATCGTCGAAAATCCATATATACCACCTCAATACCTCGTTTTACGTTCTGACACTCAACTCGAAAAACGAACCTCACCACTGCGATCGGGGCGCGATTTCGAGTCAAATGACATGCGACTTGTCGAATGTCAAAAAGTCAACTTTGACCGTTGACCGCCGCCGTTGACCGCCGTCCACGGCGGCGCCACTGTTGACCGGAGAATTTCACGGCGGAGCTACCCTTGTCCCACTCAAAATCACCCACTGAGCAACTTTCATAACTGCAACAAAGGCCAATTCAATCTCTAACTAGCTCAATTTCATGAAAACCCGAATTGTTCCACAAATTTCAAATCAAGAATTCTCCTTACACACATCAAATTGAAACTCCAAACCAACGAGGTTAGATTCGTGGAGTGGAGAGCTACAAAACCCAGTCAATTATGTAGTTCAATTCGGCCAAAAACCACAAACCCGAATACCTCCAATTTCTCACCGTTTCATGCCGGAAAATCTCCCCTCCACAGCCACCCTCGCCGTGAGGGGTGGCCGGAAACACACTCGGGACACTGAGACGAGTCGTCTGGGTCCGGTCTCGGCCTCGGAGGTGGCCGGAAACCCCTCGCCGCCATTGCAGCCGTGAGCCACCGTCGCAACTCACCTCACCCACTCGGTCAAACCGAGTCAGCCATGGTCAACACAATAATTCATCTTTGACTTTCCACAAATAGCAACCTACTATTTATAGACTTACCAAATAAGGAAACTTTCCCCAATTAATTGCGACAAACTTCGAATATTCATAACTCCTTCGTCGTAATTCCAATTCCGATAATTCTCGCGGCTACAAACTCATCTCAAAATATTCTTCAATAATCACCCGAAGTCAAACACATCGGCCAAACGGATAAAAAGTCAACCCTTTCAAACCAACACACATTTAAATCGACTAAATAGCCAACAAACGGAAATAATCACAACTAATTCCTCGTAACTCCAAATCATGCTCCGGAAGTTCCCACGAACTCGAAATTAAATTCCGAACAACTTCCTTGAAGAAGCCGAAACCAAATTCTCGTCCGGTAATTTAGTCGCGAACAAACCTGCCATTTAAATCCATTTCCGTCGAAACTTCAAATATTCAAAATTAATTCTTCGGTCGTCCAAATAACGATCCGGAACCGCCCACGAACTCGAAATCACACGTACAACGACTCTCGAGAAGAGACCCAGCTTCAATTCTCGATCGGCCAATAATTAAGTCGTTAACAAGCTCGGCGATTCCAATAACCGTCGGACAACTGCGACTACGCAGTAACTCATCGATCAAGCTGAACATACTGCTGATTCAGATCCGGGTCGTCACAAATCCACCCCCCTTAGAAAAATTTCGACCTCGAAATTTCTGAGTCTACCGACTACGAGGTAGGAGCGCTGCCTCTGCATACTGCTCAACTGACCTACGGCAATCTCAACTGAACAACTCTGATCACAAAAATAACTCCACAATAGGAGATAATTCCGTGCTGGAATCCCTGTACCCTCAATCATGAATCTGTACTGGCTCCACACAATAGCCAAGTGTTGTTGCATAAGGAACAAACAGGGTACATCACACACAACAAACCTGAAACACAGTTCCGCCACACGGAACCCAACACACATAAAAGCCAACACTATAGGCGATGCCGAACTATACGGCACAACACCAACTCGCCTATGATCACACATGGATCAAAACAATGTGGCCAAACACAATTCAGTCCACACATATTAACACAACTCACACACTCATAACAGCATAGTTCAAACATCGAACTCGGGCAATAATCAATCCATTTCCTCTATTCTGATAGTCTGTGGTAGCAGCTTTCACAAAATCAGAATCAAACATCAACCCAAACTCAGTCAAACTCACTCCAACACAGTGGAGTACAACAACATCCCTCAAAACGACATCACGCAATGTCAATATCACAGTGGTCAACAAACCGGTACTGCACGCAATCTCGAACAGCGAAACTGCTGGTTCCAAATCCTCCGGAACCGCAATACCGAGGTCCACAATATGCCCTCCAAAGTCTGAATGGTCCGCAAAGATCGCTCACCAATCTGAGGATAAGGACCGGTACTAGCTCGTAATCTGGTCCCCAATGTTCGCTGCAAAGCTCGCCAACACATAATCATAGCTAATTACCTCGACCAGCGAACCGGGACACAAGTGCACCACGGGAATGACCAATCTCCGTCAAACACAGCTATGCCAGCCTGCCACTGAAATCAACTCCGAAAGTACAAGGGAATGTACAGAGTCCATCCAATGGTCCACAATGGCCTAACAACTGGTATCACAACCAAAGTGCATACAAACATAGCAACAATCGCCACGTCTAACCGGTAATCCCAAATGGCTGATACTTCTCAGCAAGTCTCTGCCTCCAAGCCATCGCCAGTCGACAAATGTGGCATCTGCACACTCAAGCCGCTACATTGCTCTTCATGTTGCGTCACGAGTAGTAAACTCAAAGTATCTGACACTTCTCCGTACCACTAGCGCCAAACACGCGCAAAATCATGAGCCTGAGCATCATCACACACTAACTCAGCTTCCGTAGCGCACAACTCGGCTAACACGGAAACTCGAGCCACACTCACATGAAACACTGAATCTCCGACTCTCGACTAAATGCATCAGCAACAACATCCCAGTCGGATGGTCAAAGTACAACCTCAAGCCTTTCCCGAACAAACTCAAAGATACAGCCATAGTTGTTAGTCGACCCCATCCATCTACACTGCCTCAAGCCCAAATCTGGCCGAAAGTGCAAGTGGATGAAACTCAAGTGATCAATGTACACCCTACACCACGCTGCACGCCATAGCAATAGTATCTCCAACTCTCTGGTGCTAACACAAGAACAGCTACACCCAAATCATACATAAGATACGTAGCTATACAAAGTTCCCCTGCCTGGAATCATGAGCCACCGCTCTGCTACACAGCATCAATACACAACCAAATCCAAATCTCGATGCATCGCCATATTCCACGAACTCGTCGTAATCGTCAGGTAAGGTCAAAACCGAAACAACGGTCGATCATCCTGCAGGAGTAAGTAACTCTCCTCGCGTGCATCGAACCACTCGAACTTGACGCCTTCTTCGTCAATCCAGGAAGTAGAGTGGCAATCCGGGAATATCCTGCATAAGCCGTCAGTGATAGCCAGCCAAACCCAAGAGACTCCCGATCTCTGGTACAATAGTAGGGGAATCCCCAAATCGACACGGCCTCTAACTGGTCAGGTTCCACGCTGACTCTCTCGGCTAGCATCACACAGCCCAACATCTTCACACTAATCGGCCAAAACTCACACTGACTGTACTCCGCAAACACAAGATCGTCTCGCGAAGTCTGCAGACCCGCTTGTAACTGCTTCAGGTGCTGGCCCACACTCTTGGAATACATCAGGACAATGCCAACGAACAAGACCGCAAACTCGTCCAGAAACCGTCTGAACACATGGTCCATCAAGTCCACACGATCTACGGGGGCATTGGTCAACCAATAACGTGACCAAAAAACTCCTGATGTCTGCACCGTGATCCGAAAGCCAACATAGCCATATCTGACTCATCGATCCTCAACTGATGGTATCCGAATCCGAAATCAACCTTCGAAAATACTGAAGCTCTCGCGAGCTGACCAAACCACTCATCAATCCGAAGCGGAGGATACTCACTCTCCTCAGAAGTAAATCAGGCTTCCGGTAGTCAATGCACCACCTCGTCGATCCATCCAACATCCGTACAAACAATGCAGGAGCACACCATGCAAATGCGCAAGGTCGCATGAAATCTCCTGAAATCTCCTCCAGCATCTCCTGGAGTTGAAACTGTATCTCCATCAACTCCGCTGGCTCCGAACGACAAGATGTCGGTAAAATGAGTCCAGCGCCTGGTACAAGCTCAATGGTGTAGTCAATCTCCCGAACTGGAGGAACATCTGATAACTCCTCCGGAACACGCCAGCAAACTCAGGAACCACCTCAATGTCGCTAATATCGGACACAGCAACCGTAGTATCCGCATCATAAGCTAAACAAACCACACAACTTGTCTCCACCATCCGCTCGACCATCACCGCGATATAGCATCTCGGGGAAATCTGGTCGTCGAAACACAACCTCCGGATGGATACAACACTCTCCAAAACCTCGGAAGTGGAGATGCAGGTACAACGGCCATGAATATCAAACAACAGCAACCTTGGAGAAAAGTCTGTCCTCAAACAAGGTCATGGCACGAACTCCAACATGCCCAACTAGCCGCCCACATCAATTGTGACTTGCTGAATAACTTGTCAAAAGAATACATTGATCAGACTGCAGGAACAGCATCATGATCTCCTCGTGAATTCTGAGCTGCTAAACCGCTAACATAGCTGGCTGAGGCACTCCCTCGTAACATGA
Organism: Geum urbanum; assembly: GCA_946800695.1. Taxonomy (NCBI): domain Eukaryota; kingdom Viridiplantae; phylum Streptophyta; class Magnoliopsida; order Rosales; family Rosaceae; genus Geum; species Geum urbanum. The sequence continues at coordinate 16,110,334 of OX327016.1, forward strand.
CCCTCCTGGCCACCGAAATATCAATTGAGAGTGTTCCACGAACACAAGTCACCGCAACACCTGGTGCGTGAAAGGATCACCAACGATCGCCCAACTCATGCCACAGGAGCAAATCCGCTACTCTGTGATCTCCTCCATCGCCAAACGAATCAGCAGAGGATCCTCAACATAATCGAAAAAACCACAGTCTGATGAAACCACTGATCCCGAAGTATCGGAACTCAACCTCATCAAAATCTCGACTAAGTCCACTTCCCTCAAACCATCGCATCGAAAACCGCGTACATCTTTCCCTCACAATAACCTCGTCACTGAGTGCAACACACTAAGCTCCTCATGGTAATCTCGAGGCATAACAATCAGACTCTCTCTGATACTCAGGTTCAGGCTCATCTCGAACCTCGTACTCTGCTTCCTCTGAAGCCACATAACTCACGCACATAGGGACAACATGTGAACAATGCATCACTGCCTCAGGTGGATAAACACTCCACATTCGAACGCTGGGTAGCCTGATTAAACCATCACCGTTTACACAACACTCTGAATGTAGGCCATGGAGTCGCAACTGGAACTCACACAACATCAGCCCACCAAATACAACAATCTGACTCAGGCAACTGTCACAATTCTCAGCTCTGAGGCAACATATAGACGCCCATATACACATCCCCAGGCAAACCGTGCCACACAATTCTCTGAACTCTGAATACCCATCCAAATCCACAGTTCTCTGGCAAATCACGCGTCGATTGATCCTCAACAGGATCTGCAACTGAAACGACACGGAAAGCACGTCAGGAGGCATCCTAATGAATACAATATCGTTCACAACAACTGGAACGTAATCATGGAACTTCAAATATTTGAAAGCATACAACACCCGGAATTTGATGATTATCCGCCGGCCGGTCGGGTCACCATTCCAGACATGCTGTACATTCTCAAATACCCTTAGTAAACACGACTACAGAAGTCTACAGAACCTATAACCTAATGCTCTGATACCAAGCTGAAAGGACCCAACCCCGATTTAGCTCCCTAAATCGGAATCAAACCCCTTCGAAAACACGAACCAACAAAAACTTTTCAAAATTTGGGCAGAGTTTCGTTACTAGCGTGGAATTACCATTACCTGCACGCGGAAAATACACTTCAACCTATGCCACAAAAAAAGCAAACCGTGGGCACCAATCCCATCCGGATTTCTCAATATATCAACAGTAAAATAAATCAGTAAATATATCTATACTTTACTGAAATCCGGTGTAAAATCGTATAGCATATACAATAGGACGCTCAGAGCGACTTCTAATACATAATCATATACGCATACCACAGTAGGTAGAACAATAAACCTACTGGATGAAACAAAGTAGCTCGAGCACTATGCCTCCGACCACGACGTGCGACACCAGAGCCAGAACTGCAAACTGGGCACGGAAACCGAAAAACCCAGGGGAAAGACATGAAACACGTTAGAGTGAGTGGACGAAAATAAATGTCTTTCACCAGTTGATATATATGTTATAAAAACATATGCGAGTCGAAATATAAATAAATCAAATCAAATAGTTTACGAGGAGACGCTGACTCCAACTCGTAAACAGAGCATGCAAGTAAAATATCACAGTCAGAACCACGGGGTCCCTAGCCCACACGTGATCCAGAACCACGGGGTCCCTAGCCCACACGTGATCCTAGCTGGTAACATCCTCGGGGATCAGCCGGGATGCAGTGTATCGATACAACCTCATAAACTACAACTGTACTCTGTGAAAACCAAATCATAAACAGTTCGGTGCAAATGCATGAAACAATATATCAATGTATGTATACTCGTATACGCATATCCGTATATGTATAATCGTAAAACATATGCTCGTAAAACCATAATCAATCTGCATGCTCAAGTTTGTAAATCATAACTAAAAGACTCGCAAGAATTCCGTGAAAATAAACTGTCCACTCACAGACTGGCGTAACGCGTATCGCGTTAACCCGTGATCCGGCGGAAAGTCCCTCGCCAAAACAACGATCACGAACCACTGAATATTCACAATGTCCAATATTCAAAATCATAATCCGACAATACAAATCAAATCACGAGAAACCACCGTTCTCGGAAACACATAATTCGAATACGATGAATCGTCGAAAATCCATATATACCACCTCAATACCTCGTTTTACGTTCTGACACTCAACTCGAAAAGCGAACCTCACCACTGCGATCGGGGCGCGATTTCGAGTCAAATGACATGCGACTTGTCGAATGTCAAAAAGTCAACTTTGACCGTTGACCGCCGTCCACGGCGGCGCCACTGTTGACCGGAGAATTTCACGGCGAAGCTACCCTTGTTCCACTCAAAATCACCCACTGAGCAACTTTCATAACTGCAACAAAGGCCAATTCAATCTCTAACTAGCTCAATTTCATGAAAACCCGAATTGTTCCACAAATTTCAAATCAAGAATTCTCCTTACACACATCAAATTGAAACTCCAAACCAACGAGGTTAGATTCGTGGAGTGGAGAGCTACAAAACCCAGTCAATTATGTAGTTCAATTCGGCCAAAAACCACAAACCCGAATACCTCCAATTTCTCACCTTTTCATGCCGAAAAATCTCCCCTCCACAGCCACCCTCGCCGTGAGGGGTGGCCGGAAACACACTCGGGACACCGAGACGAGTCGTCTGGGTCCGGTCTCGGCCTCGGAGGTGGCCGGAAACCCCTCGCCGCCATTGCAGCCGTGAGCCACCGTCGCAACTCACCTCACCCACTCGGTCAAACCGAGTCAGCCATGGTCAACACAATAATTCATCTTTGACTTTCCACAAATAGCAACCTACTATTTATAGACTTACCAAATAAGGAAACTTTCCCCAATTAATTGCGACAAACTTCGAATATTCATAACTCCTTCGTCGTAATTTTGATTCCGATAATTCTCGTGGCTACAAACTCATCTCAAAATATTCTTCAATAATCACCCGAAGTCAAACACATCGGCCAAACGGATAAAAAGTCAACCCTTTCAAACCAACACACATTTAAATCGACTAAATAGCCAACAAACGGAAATAATCACAACTAATTCCTCGTAACTCCAAATTATGCTCCGGAAGTTCCCACGAACTCGAACTTAAATTCCGAACAACTTCCGTGAAGAAGCCGAAACCAAATTCTCGTCCGGTAATTTAGTCGCGAACAAACCTGCCATTTAAATCCATTTCCGTCGAAACTTCAAATATTCATAATTAATTCCTCGGTCGTCCAAATAACAATCCGGAACCGCCCACGAACTCTAAATCACACGTACAACGACTCTCGAGAAGAGACCCAGCTTCAATTCTCGGCCAATAATTAAGTCGTTAACAAGCTCGGCGATTCCAATAACCGTTGGACAACTGCGACTACGCAGTAACTCATCGATCAAGCTGAACATACTGCTGATTCAGATCCGGGTCGTCACAATTTGAACAAGTCTATCCCCATACAAACATCATAGCAATTAAGGAACATCATCAAAGAATACCATCTTCTCTTCTTGTCGACATTACTTCACACTAAGTCTGCAGAACTTATGGTAAAGAAGTCTTACACTAGGCTAAGTGTTTACATATTAAAGGTGATGAAAGAAAGACTTAATGTGGGCACAAATGAGCTATCTATGTGTGGCACATCTTGTGCACACATATGTGACACATGGCTATTTGGTTTAGTGGTGGAAAACCTAAGTGTCTTTAATCATATCCAAAATTAGAGCATTTATTAACTTAAAAGCGTTGCAAATCTATTGAGCAAGTTCTAGTATTCTCTAGTTCATTGAAATCAATGGAAGGCAATTTGATGAGGCATGTAAATATTTTTGAGACATATGCACAAAATTCACTCATCAAAGAAGTATGAAAATAATATGATTTACGAAAAATCTAAATGAGAAAAATAATATGATTTACAAAAATCTAAATGAGAAAAATAATATGATTTACAAAATTCTGCACGAATAATATGATTTACGAAAAATCTAAATGAGAAAAATAAAAGCTATGAAAATAAAATAAAAATAAAAAAACTAAGGGAAGATAAAGCAAATCTTGTTTGGAGACTCCTCCATTGGGTTGCCTCCCAACAAGTGCTTGTTTTTTAATGTCTTACAGCTTAGACGTGTTGCTTTGCTCCTTCTTCACTTGCGACTTCCCACATTCTTGATATTTTCTTTGCATGTGCACTGGCATGTACATGTTGATGCCATCTTCTTTAACTCATTTAGCTCAGCCTTCTTCTTTTTCTTTGCGAGCTTGTTAGGGTACATGATCCATTCAAAGATGCATTAGTTAGTGATCAATTAAGTAATTAAGCACAACGTAAGTCATATGACATTTACAACAAGTAGGTTCATCTTTCGTTACAAATTCACTACAACATGGTAGACAAATACAGTTTACAAAACAATGTCCCAATTGATTTTTTTGCCAAAGATATATGATTATCACATGCATCTAGAATTTAAATTAAGACTTAGATGATTAAATTGTGTAATGGCTCGAAATCCGTTCCAGTCCTTTGGGCAAGTCCGAAAATGGCCAGTTGGAATAGATGTAACACGAGAGGTAGGACTAATTTCGAGAATATTCTCTTTCTGAGATCCAAATCTTGTCATGAGTCATAACTCTTCTAGTCACCATAACCGAAATTTTTTTACTAAGAGCAAAAGTTCAATACGATATTACATCAACTTTTTTCATCAAAATCAAAACTTAAAAACTAAATAAAAAATGATAAAAAAAATAGCTAAGACTTATCATTTAACATTTTACAACAACATACTCAAAATCGGAGAAACTGAACACAGCTACTTGCAGAATTTATGCAGAATTAATCACACATAGGAATATCATGAAATTTTATGAGACGAGACTAGACAAATATATACATAATACTTTAAATTTTAATAATTTTCCAAAACCTACAACTATATCAGATAAATCACACAAAATAGCATATACACAATCCCAAATTGACATTAACACTAAAAGTAAAAGAATTATAATCACATTATACAATAACAATGACGTATCTTTACAAAAAAATGACTCTTTGACCTTATACAATTGACTCTTTGACCTGCAAAAACAAAAACAAAGTTACAACATGCTTGGAACTCAAGAAAACATGAAAATTTCCAGATTCGCACAAAATTGAACATAGAAGATTGTCAAACTTTTCCATAATTTTTGGCTTGTCCGAATACAATCAAATTTTATAGATATAAACATCACACAAAACGCAACACTTCTGAAAATTTTCAGATTTTTCCAATACCTATAGCTATGTAAATAAATTGCAAAAATCATGGCAGTGTACAGTTCCAGGAAATAGAAAATAAAAAAATATGCACATGTATATTATTTACATACTATGAACATATTTACACAAATGAAATCACAATAGATTTTTTAATCCCCGGCAACGGCGCCAAAAATTGATATGCGTAGAACATGCATAAAATATTAACACAAAGTAGACACTCAACACATATCTCATACGTATGCAATTTAAAACCTTTCTTTGTAGATGTAGCATTGATAAGTAGGATCATTCTTAACCGAGGATTTAGGGTACTAATGCATGACAACGTTTATAAATAGAAAAGTAAATGTATGGGGGGTTTGAAAGTTTGGTTTAATTAACTATGAAAATAAGAACAAAATATTGGTAGGTAAACATATTTAGAAATCTTAAATTCTAACATGCTTCACTCATAGACAAGTAGAAACAAATTAAGAACATAAAATTCAAAACATGCTTACTAGACCGAAATTAAATACTACAATATTATGTACAAGTGATCAACTCATTCATTCACCTAACCCGTTCATAACATGCATATCAAACAATACCAACAAAATTCTAACAGTTTAGTTCTACAAAACACATGCATATAATTATATTTAGTGATCAAGATTGCCCTAACACATCAATAATCTAAATCGGGATTGCCCTGCATTCAAATCAAGCATTAAGCATAGATACACATGCATATTGAAGACTAAAATACTAGAACACATGGAAGGTTACGGAAATCTATGTAAGTTATAAAACTGAAATACTTCTTCAAACCGATCCATAATAACCAGAAATTCATACAAGAAGAAGAAAACAGAAGAATTCAAAATTACACTTTTAGGTTTCGGAATTGCCCTAGACTACTTGGTGTAGATGACTCTTCAATGGATGGAGGAGACAGTTAGGATTGCCATGAAAGTCTCGGTGGAGGATGGTGTTGATGATGCTAGGGGCGGGGCGGTCTTCTTGAGAATTTTGGTGTTTTGGAGGAGAGGAAGTATTTTGGCTGAGCTTTGACTTCAAGATTGGGAGATGCTTGGCTGTTGATCAAGCTCCCCTTTAAATAGACACTTTCGAAACCCTAGTCCAACTCCAATTAGGAAACAAATGACTCATCCGGGTAAGTTGACCTTTCTTCATTAAGTTAGTGATTCCCGGAGATTTAGATGTCTAAATTGATTAATCCTTGCGGCTCTGGAAAATAGACTTCTAAGGATTTCCAGGGATATATTATTCATATCCTAATTTCTTCTGATCTGTTTTCGGTGGCCCATTGAAGTGGGCTGATCTGCACAGGCAGATTTCCGGATTTCTAACTTTTGATCCATCTTCTTCTTTTGGGCTTCTTTGTGGCCTAATCTGTGCATTATCTTGGACCTTCTTGGACACAAAAACTTGGTCTTGACCCATCTTGATGAATATTAATCCAATCTTTATAAAGCATGACCCATTCTTCTTCATCTTTCATCCTTAGCACAAATTTAGTTCATTTCTACCTCCTTTATTCTTCATTCTTTATTTTTGACCTAAAACAATAAAATAAAGTATAAATAAGAATACTTAGGTCATAACTAAGCTAAATGTAGAGAGAAATACATTAAGAATGAAACATAAAATGTGCAGAATAGTAGGTGTAGAGTTGGGGTATGAAAAAATCAAGGTTGTCTATAAGAGATGTGGCTACTTGTTTCATATGGAGGTAGGGTGTGACATGGTTTTGATTAGGAAGGCGGCGGATCTCAAAGAGGCAACAACGAAGATTCCTCCTGTCTTCAATTAATGGTGGCACTACCAGAAATACACACTTAAGTGACAAAATCTTTAAGATTTCGTCGCCTAAGTGAGACTTAGCAGACGAAATAGTTTTTCCTCTCGCAAAAATATAATTTTTCGTCTAAGTACAACTTCGGTGGCGAAAAATGATCTTTGCCACCCAAGAAATTTCTTAGACGGCATATCACATATGTCATCGCCTAAGTGTGTAATTAGAAGATGATTATGATTTTTCATCTCCCAAGATTCACTCTAAGACAACGTAAATCTGGTTTCGTCGTCTAAGCATGACACACTTAGACGACAAAATTGTATTCGTCGTCTAAGTGATCACTAGAAGATGAATTTTGTAAATCGCCATCTTACATTTAATGACTTAAATGACAAAACCGTTATTTGTCGCCTAGGTGTACACTTAGATGATGACTTATGTGTTTCGTCGACTAAGTAATCACTTAGGCGATGAATCAGTTTCTGTCGCCTAAGTGCTTACCTAAGCGACGAAATATCACACTTAGGCGATGAATAATTTCGTTGCCTAACAAAACTCAATTATTAGATCAGATTACTTTTTCTCCTTAGAGTATCTCATCTCATCCTTATCCTCATCCTATCAACCTCTCTCTCTCTCTTTCTTCACTCAACATAACACCCACCGGCCGGCTCCAATATTCTGCCAACAAAAATTATTCAAATATCAATTTTTTAACCCCCGAAGTTCTAATTTACTCACTTATCTCCTTTTCGGTGAAGTTATTATCTCGTTTCTCACGATTATTTTTTTTTAATTTAATACCGTACGTAATTACGTACGGTGATTGATTTTTCTGGCGAATATATAGTACTTTCCGGCGGTCTTAGTTTAATTACTTGTTTTATTGCATTGTCAATCTAAGTGTAAGCTAATTAGTTTGTTAATAGTATGTTTAATGTAATTAATTAGTTAAAACATGCATGTTAGATTAAACTAATTAATTGGTACATTGTTTAATTGTTAAGCTAATTAATGGTTATATAATTAATAGAATTATTATCTTTAAGAAGAAATATGGACAAGAGTTGGATACAGGTGGCGAATAGAAGTGATGTGCGGTATATGAACGGAATTAGAGACTTTGTGATTTTTTCTAGGGAACATAGTCAGGGAAAAAGGTGTTTTAGGTGTCCTTGCAGAAAATATCTTAACGATCAGTTTAATTATGGAGGCTAATGTTATGCTGCAACACCTGTACGACCATGGTATGATGTAGAGTTACACTACGTGGAGCGAGCATGGTGAAGTAGTAGACTTAAGCTCAAGACCAGACTTTAGCTCAGGGTACAGTTACAATGGTGCCTCATCCAACGATAGTGGTGGCCTTTCTCGAAACCTAACTGTGGATTTGGTCCATAATACTTTTCCGGGATTTAGTCATGGTGGACACCGACACCAACAAGGAGGTTACGATACAACTCATCATGACACATTCCCCGCTGACAGCTTAGCCACTGACACTAGTGAGATGGATAAGTACAACATGATGATACTTAAAACCCAGACCCCGGTGTATCCTGGAAGTCGAGAGAATATGTTGTGATATGTGATGAAGCAAATTCAGATAAAAGTAAAGAACAAAATATCAGTCAGTACGTTTGACGAAATGTAGGAGCAAAAATGTAAGATGCTTCCTGATCATCACAAACTTTCGAAATCTCATTATAAGGTTAGAAAGATCTTGAGCAGCCTCGGCTTAAAGTACAAGAAAATTCAAGCGTGCATAAATGATTGTGTGTCATTTTACTAAGAGTATGCACATTAGGCCTTTTGTCCTCTGTGCAACCAGTGCAAATATTTGAACTGGGGGGATAGAGGAGGTGGAAGAAGCAAATTCTTATGAAGGTGCTTCGCTATTTTTCGTTGATTCCTAGATTGTAGCGTTTGCTCATGCCTTTATATACAACATAGGCGATGACACTACCAGAAAAGTACACTTAGGCGACAAAGAAATTTCGTCACCTAAGTGTATTTTTTCGTCGCCTAACAATCGTAGCCTAAGTAATTAGACGACAAATTTTTTATTTTTCGTCGTCTAAGTGGCTACTTAGACGACGAAATCAACTTTGTCATCTAGGTTTTTGGACGACGAAATTTTCGTCGCCTAAGTGTCGAATTTAAAAAAATAAATAAAAAATAATCCATTGAGACGACAAAAATTAAAAAATAAAATATAATAAACAACTTAGATGATGAAAATATTTATTTTCGTCCGCTAAGTGAATTTTTTAAAATTTTATTTCAAAAAATAAAAATTAAATTAAATTAATAAAATAAAATACAATTAATTCCCTTAGGCGACGAAAATTATTAACTTCGTAGTCTAAGTGTATTTTTTAAATAAAAATTAATTAAATCGTAATTAAATTTGAATTATTAATTAATACAAAATTATAAGTAGGAGATAATTTAATGATGGTGGTGGTGGTGGCGGCAGCGACGTTTGTGTACATGGTGGTGGTAGTGGTGATGGTGGTGTCGAGGTAGTTGTGTGGTGGTGGTCGTGGTGATGGTGTGTATGGTTTGTGTGAGAGAGAGAGAGAGATTGTGAAAATAGGGGATAAATTTTTTTTATAATCAATCATTTAGGCGACAAAACTTGTTGGTTTCGTCCTAAGTGACTTAAAATTTTTTGTAAAAAAAATTATCGCCAAAAATTTGAACTTATGCGACGAAACTTTTGGTTTCGTTACCTAAGTGATTTTAAATTTTTGGTTAAAAAATTTGGTGGAAAAAAAATCGCCAAAATTTTGGACTTAGGCGACGAAAATATATAGTTTCGCCGCCTAAGTGAATTTTTTTTAAAATAAAAAATTAATTTTCACTTAGGCGACGAAACCTACGCCTAATAATTTCGTAGCCTAAGTGAATTTAAAAAATATATATAAAAAAGTAAATACAATAAAATTAAATTATAAAAAAATTCACTTAGGCAATGAAAACTATAATTTCGTCACCTAAGTGATTTTTTTAAAATTTATTTTGATTTCATTTTATAAAAATATATGCAAATTAATTTAGATAGTTGCTTAAAAATCATCAAAAATCAACATTAACTTAAGTATTGTTAACTAAGTTTGCACTTGACATAAATTTTTTATTTAAAACTAAAAACTTGTTATATATCTACTAGTATTGTATAACTTAAGTGCTTGTATGTGTACATTCACTCCACGTCAACATTCACGAAATTGAATTTGGATAAAACAACCGTTGGATATATTCATCATAACATAATATGTAAGTGAATGAATTTTTATTCAAAAGGAAGTTCGTTAAGGGTTTGATCGACTTAGTCAACCATAAAGTCGAAATTTCAACGAAACAGAAACGTTGATATACGAATTTTTCTAACTCTGATTTTCAAACTGCCTACACTCACAGTCCAAGAACTGTTTACTCTATGGTCTCAACAAAAAAAAATATGTATTTTAAGATGGTATACATGGCCGTGCTCTTAGAGGTCAGATTGTGAAATTGTACTTAGACGATGAAACATAGTTTCGTTGCCTAAGACTTTCCGGGTTTAGGCGAAAGGGTTTAAGTTTAGTGTTTAGGTTTGAATTAATTGTTAGATGACAAATTTTGGTTTAGTCGTCTAAGTCAGATCTTAGCCGAAGAAACATTAGTTTTCGTTGTCTAAGACTTTTCTTAGGCAATGAAAATCAATTTCGTCGTCTAAGTCATTTCTTAGACGATGAATTTTCGCTCTCTTAGGTGACGCTTAATGTTTCGTCGTCTAAGTACACTTAGATGACGAAATTTTGTACTTAGGCGACGAAACCATAACGGTTTCGTCGCCTAAGTGGCTTTTTCTGGTAGTGTGAGATGATACACGGAACAACGAATAGATGGCGATGTGCTCAGACACGCGGCAAATGGGGAGTATTTTAAACATTTCGACAGGGATTTCAAGACTTTGCAGTAGACGTTCAAAATGTTAGACTCGGACATTCTACAGATGAATTCAACCCTTAGAGTACTAATAGCGCTGCCGTCAGCACTTGGCCAGTTATTCTCATGTCGTACAACCTACTTCTTTGGATGTGCATGAAGAAGGAATTTAATTTCCTTACTCGGCTAATTTCAGGTCCTAAATCTCTGGGAAAGTGTTTATATGTATACCTCAGACCTTTGATTGACGAGCTGAAACTGTTATGAAAAAATTGAGTCCCAACTTATGACAAGTTCACTGACACAATGTTCAAGATGAGAGCAACCTTAATGTGGACAATCAACGATTTTCCTGCATATGAGATGCTTGCATCTTGCACAACCAAAGGATACAATAGTTGTCTTGTCTGTTTGGATGACGTGAACTCCAGTTGGTACGCGGGGAAGGTGTGCTACCTGGGTCATCGTAGATGTCTTCCTCACGATCACCTGTGGCGACAAGATGAGGCTCATTTTGACGGGATGGTAGAGAATAATCCTAAACCCTGATAGTAGTCTCGTGAAGAGATTTTCGAGAGGATGACCAGCTTCTATTTTGGAGTGTTGACCAATGAAAAAGATGTGAAGAAACTCAATCCACACCCCCCACACAATCTTAGCTATTGGCATCACATGAGTATATTTTTTGAACTGCCTTACTGGTCCAAACTGAAACTGAGGAACAACCTAGATGTCATGCATATAGAACAAAATGTGTGCAACAACGTGGTAGGAATAATTCTTGGTATTAAATTCAAGACTAAGGATACTCCCAAGGCGCGAAAAGATGTGGAATCTATGAATTTTTGTCATCCCTTGTGGTTAAGAAGGGATAGAAGAGAAGTGTACAACAAGATGCCAGATGCACCTTACACAGTGAAGCCGACACTGATGGGTTCTGTATTCAACTGGTTTAAGGGTGTTCGTTATCCGTCTACGTATGCAGCAAATATATCTGAAGCAGTCGACGAGGTGCGACAAAAGTTCATTGGTCTACAGACTCACGACTATCATGTTATACTGCAACATCTGATTCCAATGGTAATGAAAGGACCCAACCCCGATTTAGCTTCCTAAATCGGAATCAAACCCCTTCAAAAACACGAACCAACAAAAACTTTTCGAAATTTGGGCAGAGTTTCTTTACTAGCGTGGAATTACCATTACCTGTACGCAAAAAACACACTTCATCCTATGCCACAAAAAGCAAACCGTGGGCACCAATCCCATCTGAATTTCTCAATATATCAACAGTAAAGTAAACAATACATATAATATATACTTTACTGAAATCCGGGTAAAATCGTATAACATATTCAATAGGAAACTCAGAGCGACTTCTAATACATAATCATATTCGCATACCACAGTAGGTAGAACAATAAACCTACTGGATGAAACAAGGTAGCTCGAGTACTATGCCTCCGACCACGACGTGCGACACCAGAGCCTGAACTGCAAACTGGGCACGGAAACCGAAAAGCCCAGGGGAAAGACAATAAACACGTTAGAGTGAGTGGACGAAAATAAATGTCTTTCACCAGTAATATATACGTATAAAATCATATGCGAGTCAAATACATGAAAATCAAATAAAACGTGAGGAGACTCCAGCTACCACTCACGCACAGAGCATGCAACGTAAACATATCGCGGAATCTCTCATGGACTACCACGCGATAGCACAGTCTGAACCATGGGATCCCAGACCCACACGTGATTCCTAGCCAGAAAGGCCTCGGGTCAGGATATCTGTGCCCCCCGGGGCGTACTCGGGGATCAGCCGAGAAGCCAATGTGTATCGATACCACAACATATACTGAGACTGTACTCTGTGTAAACCAAATCATAAATCTTTTCTATGCACATGCTTAAAACATAATATATATACATGTATACTCATATACGTATATTCGTATATGCATAATCGTAAAACACATGCTCGTAAAATCATAATCAATCCGCATGCTCAAGTTCGTAAATCATTTATAAAAGACTCGCAATCAATCCGTGAAAATAAATGTCCACTCACAGTCTGGCGTAACGCGTATCACGTTAACCCGTGATCCGGCGGAAAGTCCCTCGCCAAAACAACGATCACGAACCCCTGAATATTCACAAAGTCCATTATTCAAAGTCATAATCCGACAATACAAGACAAATCACGAGAAACCACCGTCTTCGGAAATACACAATTCGAATACGACGAATCGTCGAAAATCCATATATACCACCTCAATACCTCGCTTTACGTTCGGACGCTTAACTCGAAAAACGAACATCTCCACTGCGATTGGGCGCGATTTCGAGTGAAATGACATGCAATTCGTCGAAAACTACTCCTGGCGAAAAATCGCCGCTGCCTCCGGCCACCGGAAAATCCAATCTGCCCAGAAAAATACATGGCATACATGGTTTTGAAGATCTCGACGATTCCAACAACTTTCCAGTTATAAGTTAAGGTCAATTTTGACCGGAAAACCTCCAAAAATCAACTCAAAGTTCCAAACCCTTACCGGAATTTCAATTCAACGGATCTCTCTCCTCCGGCCACGGCAACCCTCAAGACCACTTGGAAAAGCTTCCTTAGCTCAAGGTTAACAAAATCCCTCAAGGTAGAGCCACCAACTCAGCCTCCACGCCGTCACCCGAATCGAACAAAACTCGCCGGAAAATTCATAACTTTGCCGATTCGATTCTCTCTCCTCCGACCATCCCACGTGACGATCCACCTACTAATCCGAAGAGGAGCTCGAGCCCAACAAATCTCGTGAAGAAGTCGTGCCTAAATATGGCCGGAATCGGCCTCAATTTCGGCGAACCATTTCGGCCTCCAAACGGGTTATTCTTGACCCGTGGGTCAACCCAGCTTTCCCAATATGGCAGGTTTCCCAAACAGGAAACCTCTATTTATAGGCCTTTCCCGATTAGGAAACTTCATGTTTATCCATTCCGACGAACTTTAAACCCTCGTAACTCTCTCGTCGTAACTCCGATTCCGATAATTCTCGTGGCCACAAACTCGTCTCGACATGATCTTCAATTATCATCTAAAGTCAAACACATCGGCCAAACGGATAAAAAGTCAACCCTTCAACCAAACACATATTTAATCGACTAAATAACCAACAATCAGAAATAATTACAACTTAATCTTCGTAACTCAAAATCATGCTCTGGAAGTTCCTACGAACTCGAAATTAAATTCTGAACAACTTTCGTGAAGATGCCGAAACCAAATTCTCGTCCGGTAATTTAGTCGCGAACAAACCTGCCATAATAATCCGTTTCCGTCGAAACTTCAAATATTCATAATTAATTCATCGGTCGTCCAAATAACGATCCGGAACCGCCCACAAACTCGTAATCACACGTACAACGACTCTCGAGAAGAGACCCAGCTCCAATTCTCGGCCAATAATTTAGTCGTTAACGGGCCTGGCGATTCAAATAACTGTCGGACAACTCTGCGACTACGCACAAACTCATCGATCAAGCTGATCATACGGCTGATTCTGGTCCAGGTCGTCACAAATCCACCCCCCTTAGAAAAATTTCGACCTCGAAATTTCCAAGTCTGCCGACTACACATAGGAGCACTGCCTCTGCATACTGCTCAACTGCTCAGTGGTAACGTCAACTGAACAACTCTGATAACAGACTCCACAATAGGAGATAACTCCGTGCTGGAATCCCTGTACCCTCAAATCAAAAATCTGAACTGGCTCACACAATCGCCAAGTGTTCCTACATAAGGAACAGACAGGGTACACAATGCGAAACCAACCTGAAACACAGTTCCGCCACACGGAACACAACTCGCACAAAAACCAATGCTATAGGCGATGCCGAACCATATGGCACAACACACACTCGCCTATGATCACATACAGATCAAAACAACATGGCATTTCACAATTCAGTTCACACATCTCAACATAACTCACACCCTCATATCAACATAGTTCAAACATCGGACTCGGGCAACAATCAACCCATTTCCGCTAACTTGACAGTCTGTGGTAATACATTCCACAAAATCAGAATCAAACATCAACTCAAACTCAAACCAAACTCATTCCAGCATAGTGGAGTACAGCATCGTCCCTCAAAACAACATCAAGCAACGCCAATATCACAGTGGTCAACAAACTGGTACTGCAAGCAATCTCAAACGAGAAACTGCTGGTTACGAATCCTCCGGAACTGCAATACCGAGGTCCACAACATGCCCTCCAAGGTCTGAATAGTCCTCAAAGATCGCTCATCAATCTGAGGATAAGAACCGGTACTAACTTGTAATCTGGTCCCCAATGCTCGATGTAAAGCTCGCCAACACCTCGTCGTAGCTGATTATCTCGATCAGCGAACTGGGACATAGGCACATCACGAAATGAACAATCTTCACCAAACACAGCTATGCCAGCCTGCCACTGAAATCATCTCCGAAAAGTACAAGGAACTGTACTGAGTTCGTCAAATGGTCCACAAAGGCTTGACAACTGGTATCCCAATCCGAAATGCATACAACCACACACAAACATAGCAACAATCGCCACGTCTAAACGGAATCTCAAATGGCTGACACATCTCGGCAAATCTCTGCCTCCTAGCCATCGCCAGTCGACAAAATTGGCATCTGTACACACAAGCTGCTACATTGCTCTTCCATATTGCGCTACGAGTAGTAAACTCGAAGTATCTGATACATCTCCGCATCACTAGCGCCAAACACGCGCAAAATCACGAGCCTCAACACCATCATACTCGAACTCAGCTCTCGTAGCCCACACTCGGCTAACACGAAGATTTGAGCCACACATACACACATGCAATACTGAAGCGCCTAACTCTCGACTGAATGCACCAACAACAACATCATCCCAAACGGATGGTCAAATTACAACCTCTAGCATTTCCCGAACAAGCTCAAAGGTGCAGCCATAGTCGTTAATCGACCCAATACATCTACACTACCTCAAGCCCAAATCTGGCCGAAAATGCAAGTGGATGAAACTCAGTGGTCCGTGTACATCCTACACCACACTGCACGCCATAATAGTAGTATCTCCAACTCTCTGGTGCCAACATAAAAACAGCTACACCCAAATCATACATAGGATACGTAGCTATACAAAGTTCCACTGCCTGGAACCATGAGCCACCGCTCTGCTACACAGCATCAAAACACAACCAAATCCAAACCTCGATGTATCGCCGTAACCCACGAACTCATCGCAATCGTCAAGTAAGGTCAAAACCGAAACAACGGTCAACCATCCTGCAAGAGTAAGTAACTCTCCTCGCGTGCATCGTACCCCTAGAACTTGACGCTTCTCCGTCAAGTCAGAAAGTGAAGTGGCAATCCGGGAAAATCCTGTACAAGCCGTCGGTAATAGCCTGCCAAACCCAAGAGACCCCTGATCTCTGGCACAATGGTAGGGCAACCCCAAATCAACACGGCTTCAATCTGGTTAGGATCCACATCACTCACTCGGATAGCATCACACAGCTCAAAATCGTCATACTAATCAGCCAAAACTCACACTGGCTGAACTTCGCAAACAGCTGATCATCTCGCGAAGTCCGCAAAATCGCTCGCAATTGCATCAGGTACTGGCCCATACTCCTGGAATACCTCAGGACAATGCCAACGTACATGACCGCAACCTCGTCCAGAAACCGTCTGACCAAGAACTCATGATGCCCGCACCGAGATCCGAAAGCCAGCATAGCTACATCTGACTCATCAAACCTCCACTGATGGTATCCAGATCCGAAATCAATCCTCGAAAAGATTGAAGCTCTCGCGAGCTGATCAAACCAAACGTCACTCCGAAGAGGAGGATACTCACTCTCCTCTGAAACAAATCAGGTTTCCGGTAATCAATGCACCACTTCGTCGAACCATCCTACATCCGTACAAACAATGCAAGTATACATCACGCAAATACGCGGGGTCGCATGAAATCTCATGAAACCTCCTCCAGCAACTCCTGGAGTCGAAACTGTAGCTCCATCAGCTCTGCTGGCACCGAATGACAAGATGTCGGTAAAATGAGTCCAGCGCCCGGTACAAGCTCAATGGTGTAATCAGTCTCCCGAACTGGAGGAACACCTGGTAACTCCTCCGGAATACACCTGGAATTCGGGAACCACCTTAATGTCGCCAATGTCAGGTACAGCAACCATAGTATCCATAACATGTGCTAAGCAAACAACATAACTCGTCTCCACCATCCGCTCGACCATCACCGCGAAACAGCATCTCGGGGAAATCTGGTCGTCGAAACACAACCTCCTTCTCGAGGTACTCGAACACAGCCAAATGTATCGTCAGTAAGTCCATACTCACAAACATACCAAAACCACAATATCCAACTATAATAGATCCGCGGCTAAGTCATAACCTCCAACAAGGATCTCGCAACCTCCGGATGGATACAATACTCTCCAAAACCTCGGAAGTGGAGATGCAGGTACAATAACCATGGACATCAAGCAACAGTAACCTCGGAGAAAAGTCTGTCCTCAAACAAGGTCATGGCACGAACTCCGACATGCCCAACTAGTCGCCCACGTTAATTGCGACTTGCTGAATAACTCGTCAAAAGGGTACATTGATCAGACTGCAGGAACAACATGAGGATCTCCTTGTAAATCCTGAGCTACCGAACCGCTAGAACAGCTGGCTAAGGACGCTCCCTCTCAACGTGACCCACCTGGCCACCGAAACAACAACTGGGGATACTCCTCGAACACAAATCACCGCAACACCTGCTGCGTGAAAAGATCACCAACGATCGCCAAACTCATGCCACAGGAACAGGTCCGCTACTCTTTGATCTCCGCCATCGCCAAACGGATCCTCTGCGTGGTCTGATGGCCCTCATCAATATCGGAATGACCACAACCTGATGAAGTCACTGATCCCGAGGTGTCGGTACTCAAACTCATCACAACATCTCTACTGAATCCATTTGCCTCAAATCATCACATCAAAAACCGTGTACATCTTTCCCTCATGATAGCCTCGCCACTGAGTGCAGCACACAAAGCTCCTCATGGATATCTCGAGGAATAACATTCAGACTCTCTCTGATGCTCAGGTTCAGACTCATCTCGAACCTCGTGCATAGCTCCCTCTAAAGCCACATAACACGTACAAACAGGAACAAACATGTGAACAATGCATCTCTGCCTCAGGTGGGTAAACACTCCACATTCAATTGCTGGGTAGCCTGATAAAATCGTTACCGCATAAACAACACCCTGAATGTAGGCCGTGGCGTCACAACCGAAACTCACACAATCTCAGCCCACGAAATACAACAATCTGACTCAAGCAACATGACTGCCACAATTCACAGCTCTGAGGCAATATATAGACGCTCATATACACTTCCCCAGGCAAACCGTGCCACACAATTCTCTGAACTCTGAATACTCATCCAGATCCACTGTTCTCTGGCAAATCGCGCGTCGATTGATCCTCAACAGGATCCACAACCGAAACGACACGGAAAGCACGTCAGGAGGCATCCTAATGAATAAAACATCGTTCACAACAAGTGGAACGTAATCA
Organism: Geum urbanum; assembly: GCA_946800695.1. NCBI lineage: Eukaryota > Viridiplantae > Streptophyta > Magnoliopsida > Rosales > Rosaceae > Geum > Geum urbanum. Next base: position 16,129,014 of record OX327016.1, read on the forward strand.
TGGAACTTCAAATATTTGAAAGCATGCAACACCCGGAATTTGATGATTATCCGCCGGCCGGTCGGGTCACCATTCCAGACATGCTGTACATTCTCAAATATCCTTAGTAAACACGACTACAGAAGTCTACAGAATCTAACAACCTAATGCTCTGATACCAAGCTGAAAGGACCCAACCCCGATTTAGCTTCCTAAATCGGAATCAAACCCCTTCGAAAACACGAACCAACAAAAACTTTTCGAAATTTAGGCAGAGTTTTGTTACTAGCGTGGAATTACCATTACCTGCACGCAGAAAACACACTTCATCCTATGCCACAAAAAGCAAACCGTGGGCACCAATCCTATCCGGATTTCTCAATATATCAACAGTAAAGTAAACAATACATATAATATATACTTTACTGAAATCCAGGTAAAATCGTATAACATATTCAATAGGAAACTCAGAGCGACTTCTAATACATAATCATATACGCATACCACAGTAGGTAGAACAATAAACCTACTAGATGAACCAAGGTAGCTCGAGTACTATGCCTCCGACCACGACGTGCGACACCAGAGCCTGAACTGCAAACTAGGCACGGAAACCGAAAAGCCCAGGGGAAAGACAATAAACACGTTAGAGTGAGTGAACGAAAATAAATGTCTTTCACCAGTAGTATATACGTATAAAATCATATGCGAGTCAAATACATGAAAATCAAATAAAACGTGAGGAGACTCCAGCTACCACTCACGCACAGAGCATGCAACGTAAACATATCGCGGAATCTCTCATGGACTACCACGCGATAGCACAGTCTGAACCACGGGATCCCAGACCCACACGTGATTCCTAGCCAGAAAGGTCTCGGGTCAGGATATCTATCCCCCCCCGGGGCGTACTCGGGGATCAGCCGAGAAACCAATGTGTATCGATACCACAACATATACTGAGACTGTACTCTGTGTAAACCAAATCATAAATCTTATCTATGCACATGCTTAAAACATAATATATATATATATATACATGTATACTCGTATACGTATATTCATATATGCATAATCGTAAAACACATGCTCGTAAAATCATAATCAATCCGCATGCTCAAGTTCGTAAATCATTTATAAAAGACTCGCAATAAATCCGTGAAAATAAATGTCCACTCACAGTCTGGCGTAACGCGTATCGCGTTAACCCGTGATCCGGCGGAAAGTCCCTCGCCAAAACAACGATCACGAACCCCTGAATATTCACAAAGTCCATTATTAAAAGTCATAATCCGACAATACGAGACAAATCACGAGAAACCACCGTCCTCGGAAATACACAATTTGAATACGACGAATCGTCGAAAATCCATATATACCACCTAAATACCTCGCTTTACGTTCGGACGCTCAACTCGAAAAACGAACCTCTCCACTGCGATCGGGGCGCGATTTCGAGTGAAATGACATGCAATTCGTCGAAAACTACTCCGGGCGAAAAATCGCCGCTGCCTCCGGCCACCGGAAAATCCAATCTGCCCAGAAAAATACATGGCATACATGGTTTTGAAGATCTCGACGATTCCAACAACTTTCCAGTTATAAGTTAAGATCAATTTTGACCGTAAAACCTCCAAAAATCAACTCAAAGTTCCAAACCCTTACCGGAATTTCAATTCAACGGATCTCTCTCCTCCGGCCACGGCAACCCTCAAGACCACTTGGAAAAGCTTCCTTAGCTCAAGGTTGACAAAATCCCTCAAGGTAGAGCCACCAACTTGGCCTCCACGCCGTCACCCGAATCGAACAAAACTCGCCGGAAAATTCATAACTTTGCCGATTCGATTCTCTCTCCTCCGACCATCCCACGGGACGATCCACCTACCAATTCGACGAGGAGCTCGAGCCCAACAAATCTCGTGAAGAAGTCGTGCCAAAATATGGCCGGAATCGGCCTCAATTTCGGCGAACCATTTCGGCCTCCAAACGGGTTATTCTTGACCCGTGGGTCAACCCAGCTTTCCCAATATGGCAGGTTTCCCAAACAGGAAACCTCTATTTATAGGCCTTTCCCGATTAGGAAACTTCATGTTTATCCATTTCGACGAACTTTAAACCCTCGTAACTCTCTCGTCGTAACTCCGATTCCGATAATTCTTGTGGCCACAAACTCGTCTCAACATGATCTTCAATTATCATCCAAAGTCAAACACATCAGCCAAACGGATAAAAAGTCAACCTTTCAACCAAACACATATTTAATCGACTAAATAACCAACAATCGGAAATAATTACAACTTAATCTTCGTAACTCAAAATCATGCTCCGGATGTTCCCACGAACTCAAAATTATATTCTGAACAACTTTCGTGAAGAGGCCGAAACCAAATTCTCGTCCGGTAATTTAGTCGCGAACAAACCTGCCATAATAATTCGTTTCCGTCGAAACTTCAAATATTCATAATTAATTCCTCGGTCGTCCAAATAATGATCCGGAACCGCCCACAAACTCATAATCACACGTACAACGACTCTCGAGAAGAGACCCAGCTCCAATTCTCGGCCAATAATTTAGTCGTTAACGGGCCTGGCGATTCAAATAACTGTCGGACAACTCTGTGACTACGAACAAACTCATCGATTAAGCTGATCATACGGCTGATTCTGGTCCAGGTCGTCACAGGTAATTTGGCCATATTGCCTCGTGACGTCGTCAAACCAATAGTAGCATTGTGTAGATGGTGGCAGAGGTTATGTGGAAGAGAGTTGAAGAAGTTAGATGTGGTCGAATTGCAATACGAAATTGTGCACATCATTTGCAAACTAGAGAGGATTTTCGACCCTGCTTTCTTTGACATCATGATTCACCTTATGATTCATCTTCCCGAGCAGGTGATCATTTTTGGTCAGGTCCACTACACTTAGATGTATCCCCAAGAAATGTACATTAAATTATTTATAATGGTTTTTAATCATTTACATATCTTTTATTTTTATTTTTTATGTTTCTACTATTTGTTAAATAATTAATATATTGTATGATTTTGCAGACAACTCGGACAGTATAAAGGATTAGTGAAAAATAAATCTGCTCTGGATGGCTCCATAGTAAAGACATACCTAATACATGAGAGTGTTACCTACTGCAATAGGTACCTCAAGGATCCAGTCCAAATCACCGCCTCTTATCCAAATGCTCGCATCAATCTTTCAGTTGTCATGGATGTCGTATGACCGTTTAGAGGAGTATTAAAGGAAAGAGTAACTAGAGAAGAACTTATCAAAGCACATTGGGTAGTGTTGCGAGACTGTGACAAGATCGATGATTACATGAAGGTCTACAGGGAAAACATTCAGGCAGCCAAACCGGACAAGAGTCCTGTCTGGGTTGAAAAAGTGCTTATGAAGAAGTTTCCTGATTATTTACTCTAATGGTGACGTATGTTTACTTAGTTTAGTATTTGCTTATGTGAAGTGTTTTGCCTTAGTCTGTGCATGTAGGTATTTGGTTTCTTTTATTTTTAGGGGAAAGTATGTCAAATTTTTGGTAAAAATTAAACACACATTCATATATATTCTTCACATTTTTTTAGAGGATCGATCTAAAAAAATTCAAGGACCACAATGGGTGTTAGTCGTGGGAAAAACGCTTGTTGGCCCATAAGTCGGTTAGACACTATATTACCCTGGATATTTTCTGAACGGTATAAAGTTTGATTCATTGACCCGAGATGAAGGAGGAAGAACACAAAACAGCTGGATCGTGGTTGGGGAAGACGGTGTTATTTATTACGGGGTTCTTGTTAATGCATATCATTCAGCTACTGTACATGAATGATATCAACGTTTTTCTATTCAAGTGCAAATGGTTTAGGCGTACCAAGGAAGATCTGAGCCTTTTATCAGTCGATACAAACTCAAGCTGGTATGAGGATGAACCATTCGCTCTTGCCACATTAGTTAGACATGTGTTCTATCTAGATGATCCCAAAGCTGGTGACGGCTGAAAAATAGTAAAACATATGTCTCACAGAGGAATATGGAGTGCACGGCACTTGAAAGAACGTCATCGATTGATACTGAAGCACAAAGAGATAATGCATATCAAAAGCATAATACTTCTGTCATCCTCGACATAATGGAACTAGTTCGGCCTAACGAATGTTTACTCATGCCCGATGGTGCCACAGATCTTACTCAAGAGGAGATTAGAGAGTTATAGAAGAATGCCACTGAAGAGGAGCCAGAGGATGACGACGAGGACGTCAGATATGATTCAGATGATGTAAAGTATGATGATAAGGAGAAACCAGATGATAGTGAGGAGGAGGATGCAAATGATGATGATTACGACGATGAAAATTGATGTGAGGATAACTATTATATTAGAACTTAATTAATTAATGCCACTATATTTATAATTATATTATTTTAAAAAGGTTTATATTATTGAATTAAATTCAAGATATTCGGTCTTTCACGAATTCTCACACATCTAAGGGCTACCTTAAGCAGCCCAGGCCCACCAGAGAGAATGTCTGCCAGACATTACATGGCATTGTCTTCGATCTCGAACCAGACTTCTTCTTTAATTAGGGCTTTAAGGAAGAAGGGTTACATCCCACTCTCCTAGATTTTACCTTAAGACTTACCACATCGGTGACTTCGTCGACATCAAGGTCAATGGTACCATTAATCCACACACAAGGCTAGGGGAACCGATTCGGGGGTACTCGATCGATTGGTTTAATTAATAATTATATTAATTAATTAAATTAATTAACATATATTAATTTGCATGGCTTTGTACATAGTCAATTGAATCATTGATATGGATGGGAAGTTACTAGTTAGGTTTACATCTTCTTGGCTTTGTTTGTTATCCGGATTGATTTTTGTCACCTAAGAAATGAGTTAGTCGACGAAATTGATTTTCATTGCCTAAGAAATCTCTTAGACGACGACAACTAATGTTTTGTCACCTAAGAAATCACTTAGACGACGAACATTTTGATTTAGTCGTCTAAGTACAAATCCTAAACCTAAACTCTTTTTCCTAAACCCGGAAAGTCTTAGGCAACAAAACTCATTTTTCGTCATCTAAGTACTACTTAGACGACAAAAATAAACAATTTTCGTCAACTAAGTACAGTTTCACAATCTAATATCTAAGAGCACGACCATTGATATCATCTTAAAATACATATTTTTTTCGTCGGGGGCATAGAGTAAACAATTCTTGGACTGTGAGTGTCAACGGTTCAAAAATCGGAGTTACGAAGATTTTTATATCAACGTTTCCTTTTCATTGAAATTTTGATTTTATGGTTGACTACGCCGATCAAACCCTTAACGAACATCGTTTTAAATGTAAACTCATCCACTTACATATTATGTTATGATAAATACATCCATTGGTTGTTTTGTCCAAATTCAATTTCGTTAATGTTGATATAGAGTGAATATAGACATACGAACACTTAAAGTATACAACATTAGTAAATATATAACAATTAATTTTTAGTCTTAAATCAAATTTTAAGCATATTAAATGTAATTGATGAATATATATAAATTAAGTTTCAAAGTATTACAAAATGTCTATCACGTCTGATCGAAACGGTTTTAGGATTATTAATATTTATAATCATTTTTTTGCACCAAATTAAAACTACTTAGACCACGAAATGACACCGTTTCTTTGTCTAAGTAACTTCTTAGGCGACGAAACAATGCATTTTCGTTGCCTAACACTAAAAATTTGGTCGGTTCATTTTTTGCACCACATTTTTTGGGAACATTTAAGGATGACTAAGACGACGAAACTACATAGTTTCGTTGCCTAAGTAACTTCTGAAGTGACATAAACAAATATTTTCGTTGCCTAACACAAAATTTAGGTGGTTCATTTTTTTGGCACCAAATTTTTCGGGGCACATTTACAAACGAATTAGGCGACGAACTTTGTTCATTTTGTCGCCTAAGTAGACTTATGCGACTAAACCTTTTCTTTCATTTTCTAAGTTGATCGATATATTCCAAATTCTGGAAATATCTCTCTCTCTCCCCATTATCTTTCTCGATCTCTCTCACAGCCGCAGGCCACCTGGTTTCTCTCTTGCCACCACCACCACCTCCTTCTCGCCTCGGCCTTCACCCTTCGGCCTCACCCCTCCCTAGTCGCCTCTCTCTCCCGTCGGCCTCACCCCCTGGCTGCCAGACTCCCTTCCTCGAATCCCGATTGCCACCGCCGCCTCCATCTCTCCTCTCCACCGCATCTCCGCTACCACTACCTCCATCTCTCATTTCCACCGTTCTCCTCTGTCACCGGTCGGTATATATCTCTCTCACTATATATTACTACAACAACAAAAATAATTGGAGGCGGCAGCTTGCCATCACAAAAGAGTAAAATGCCGTAGAAAATGCTCTCTGCCGACGGCAAAACAAGTTTTTGCGACGGCAATCTTTCTATCGCAATTGGTGGTGACGCAATTGCTAATAGCGATGGTTTTTTCCGTCGTCTGAACTCTATTGGGACAGCAAAATGTTGCCGTTGCAAATATATTCATTTTGCAACGGTAAAAATGCAGTCGCAAAATTGGTCAACCGTAGTGCTGTTTTTTTGTTTTTGTGACGGTGAACAACCGTCGTTAACCCACTATTGCGATGGTGCTGTTGCCGTCGCAAATACATGTTCCCGCGACAAAAAAAACTTCCAGTTTTTGCAAGGGCAACTTGACCATCACAAAGAAATGGAGCCAAATAATTATTAAATCAAATCTGTAAATATATTAAAAAATAAAATAATACAAAGATTATGTTTCATTACATAAGTACAACTCTAGAGTTTGTCCTGCAATTCTGTATATCCATTGTGCGACAGAATGGTCATTAATATAGGTCAAAGGTCACGCTATCAAGGGAACTACAACATTTTCTGTGCATCCTTGACTAAGATAATCATATGCCCTCTCACTGTAGCCAACTATCTCATCCCTAAAAGTTACAAAATAGTTGAACTAATAAGATCTTTCATTGCACATCATCCTCCCTAAAACCTGAATTGCTTTGATATATAATTTCTGATGGAGAAAAGGACAAATCGAGGGCCAACTCTACTATTAACTGAATTTTCTTATCATTGCAAGTAAAAATAAATAAATTACCTGATTATTTTTGCTAGCAAATCCATAAAATAGACATAAGTTTCATGTGGCAATATCTGGCGAGCATGCAACACTCGGTAATAAGCTCCCTCCATAAAGGATTGCTTATACTCCACTGCATGCTTAATTCAATGCATTGTTGGGAGAGAGAGACAGAAATAGATTGAGGTTGAGGTTCACCCAAAGATAGGTATTCTTTATTATCCTTTCTCCAATTACTAACTTCATTCTCCTTTTCTCATTTGTTATTATTCAACTACTTGGGTTTAAGGTTTATACTGTTTATGAGCTGGATGATGGGTGCTTACCAAATTACACCAATTTCTTTATTTTTGTTCAGAGCATTTGCAGTCAGGAATCCGAGTTATATCTTACCAAATTACACCAAGTGAGTGCAATACTTTATTGTTGATGGTAACCTTCTATTACTAGACCTACAAAAGTTACGTTCAAACATGACAATGTCTTTGTTTAAAGGAAAAATGTCATTTTCTTTGTCTAAAGTAATGCCTACAATATATGTATTTTGTATTGAGTTAAAAAAAGGGACCTAATTAGGAGTGCATGTAGGTATGTAAAGGTCCTGAATTCCTGGTTGGAGTATGCTTAGTTCCTTGGTAAGTTTTTGAGTTTATAGGCCTGCAAAATATTCTAGATGTCGGTGGAACTTGTAACTATATAATCTCCATACATATGATTCCTTTCCTTAATTTCTCTTTTCTTTCCCCTCTTTGTAGCTTTAATTTGCAGCTGGTTGACTGCTGAGCGGTAGATTTGTCTCCATTTTGATTTTGTTTATGGATTCTTGCATGTTGTGTGATATACATCCCTTACGAGTCATTCATGCAAAGTTTATTGTTTATAAGTTTAGGCATTTTCTGTAGTTTGGTATTCTCATTGTTCGCTCAATGCTATTTATTCTGCTTCAGTTCAGCTTTCTCTTGATGTTATATGTTTTATAAGAATTTGAATGCAAATGCTTCTCATTTTTGGAGTAGATATGGGAACTTCCTTAGTAGATTGTTAAACAGGACAAGACATCCATCAGTTTGATGTTGCACTACGTACTTTGTGCCTCCTTGACAATTCATCTGTAGTTATAATGGATAACTAATCTTTGTTTGACAAATTGTTAGGTGGTCGTGGTGGTAATGGATACACTAGGATTGAATCTTTGGCTTTTAACTGCTTTGTTTCGCATTTTGTGAAAACTAGCTAGAACTCTTTGCATTCTACTAGAAGTTGTATCCAGTGATAATAATAGAACCAGAAAGTATAAATGACTTGTTGGAAACTCATCAGTATCAATTGAAATTAGTGTTGATGTTTGTTTGGTCGTGAACATGTGAATATTCTCAATTTGGTTGATCAGTAGAGTATAGCCAGAAATTTTAAAGAAGTTGCCACTTCCAAAGAAGGTACAGAAGTACTTTAGCCAGTGATATACCAGTTTATTATAATTGCATGAAAGCTAATCCATAATGAGTTCAGGTTATAAAAATTCCAATACGATACACTTTCAGGTAGCATGATTTCACTCATACATTGTTTTCATCTTGTTTTTAACTAAACTATTTGTGTTGACTACTCTGAACTAGACACCTCAAAGCTGCTGGGAGTTTTTAATGGTATATATTGTAAAGAAATTGAAAAAAATGGTAGGTTAATAGAGAATAATATATATATATATATATTATATAGAAGACTAAATTACTTGGGCAATATCTTGACGTTGGTTGTCCGGGTAGTGTGGTATTGAACTTATAAAGTTATTAATGTGCTACCTGACTCAATTTTTGTCATAAACTTGATTTTTTTTCTTCAGTTTTCCGTTACCACCCCATTAAGATGCTGACGTGACTTGTGCTTTCCGTAAGTGTATGAAAAAATGACCAAAATACCCTAATACAAAGTTATCAGTGTGGTGCCCAAACTTACAAAGTTATCAGTGTGGTATCCAAACTCATTTTTCGTTACTCAGTTTTTTTCTTCTTCCAATTTTTCAATATAATTTTGTTTCGATGCGGACGTGACTTTTGTGTATTTCAAAAAATGAAGGGTTAATTAGTCTTTTTGTCAAAAAATTCCTATTTGGATTCTCTCTTTTAGACCAAAAGAGGAAAAAACAAAAGGAAAATGGACGACCCGAATGGCATGGTACCCGAATTTGGAAAGCCAACCTCCTTTGAGAAGGCTATTTCTCCCGGCTGCCATAAATTTGTAGTCATCGCTCGCAACTAGGACACTATCAAACCTCGTCGCCCAGCAACTCCTCGCCGTCGCCGACGTCATGCTCGCCGCCATTTGATAAGCCACTGGAACTCCGGTTGCTGTCGAACTGATGGATAAGTTTAGAGATGGTACTGGGTCCAAAAGTTGTGGGGGCCAAGTCCTTGATGACCTCAACGTTGCTGGATGGCTTGTCTTTGAGCCAGAGTGACGACGAATCATTTTTTCCCTAATCAACTGCGCTGCCTCCCATAGGAGGCCAATACCCTACTTTGCAGCTATTGAAATAGACAAGACCCAGACCTTGTTCATCAGATCTAGGCTTTGGAAGATGAACTCCGTTGAGCCCAACTCGACGGCTCCATTTGCCATTGAAACATAGACTATCGCCTATAGACTGAACGCATGTCCCTAGCGGGCCTACTCGCAGGGCAAGGATAACAGTCGGTTCGGCCCGACCACTCAGATTGGGTTCGAGTTGATGAAGGCTTGACTGGGAAGCCTGCCGCTGTTGACGAAGCTTTGAGTCATGGAGACCAAGAAGAACCACTCGGTGTTGGTAACCTCTTGATCAACAACTGCGTCGTCAGAGGAAGTGTCGGAACTGGAAGGACTTTCTTTATGTACTCCTGCTCCACCAGAGATTTCGTCGTCGGTGAAGTTGCTCAATAGGATTCGGGCTGCGAGGAAGGGAGGGGAGAGACAGAACAAATGGGGGTATAATTGTCCATTTGTTTAAAAACAAATAAATTAATGTATCATTAGGTATTTTGGTCATTTTGTCAGCAACTTACGGAACAAATAAACCATGTCAGCAACTTAACGAAGTCGAGACGGAAAACTGAAGAAAAAAAATAATGAGTTGATAACTAAAAATGTGTCTGGGTATCAAATTGATAACTTTGTGAGTTCGGCTATCACACTGATAACTTTGTATTAGGATATTTTAGTCATTTTTCCATATACTTACAGAAAGCACAATCTACGTTAGCATCTTAACGGGGTGGTGACGGAAAACTAAAAAAAAAGAAGAGTTTATGACAAAAGTTGAGTGTGGGTACCACATTGATAACTTTGTAAGTTCGGGTATTACACTACCCAGACAACTAAAGTCGAGACATTGTCCAAATAATTTAGTCTATATAAAAAATAATTTTAGTCATTGATTTCAGAATGAAATGATATTGATGTCAAATATTGTATTGCGGGACAGTGTTCTTTATTTTAGGAAAGGTTTGTGAACATACTAGGGTTGTCGCTATTTGAGAAGATACGTAGATACAATCTGAGTTTTGGATCACACTTAAGGTCAAGGAGAAAATTTACACAACACCAGGATGAAGATCATTATGGTCAGAGCAGACGAGGTTAAATATTCTGATAAGATTAAGTTCCTTCGTTCCGATACAAAAGAGGAAGATTTGTACGGCGAGAACATATATGTTGTAGGAGAAAGCCTATATGTTACCATATCTTTACTCTTCCAAGTACAACTTTGTTCCTTACTAATGCAAGCTGTGAATTTGATAACTCTATTCTAATAGGAAATCAGGTTCCTTATTTGTAATCAGTTGGATTATTAGAGTACCAACTGAAGTGTCATCCAATCAATTAGCAATCAGAAATTCGAGCATGTCAATTTCTGTATGAAGTTTCCAATAAATCTGTTAGGAAATGAAACTTTTTTCTGTCTTATTTAGATAACTCTGTATTCAATTGAGTTATCCGAGTACTAACTTAATTGTCACCTAGTCAATTGCAAATAAGAAATTCGAGTATGCCAATTTCTATACGACAGTACCAACTGAATTGGCACTCTCGATCGTAAAAACAGGGATGTTGATTGCTATTTAGAATTTTCGATAAGCTGTTATAACAAGAAATAGGATTTCTTCTTCGTATTAAGTTTACTTATCATTGTAACAACTTAATTGGCATCCAATCAATAGTCAATTGAAGAATCCGATTGCTATTTGAAGTTTCCAATAAGTATGTTCAAATAAGAAATGGAATTCCTTCCTTAAGAGCATATGCACCCATAGAGGAAGAGAGGAAGTCCCATTTTGAGGAATTCCTCACCCATTTGAGGAATTCTCCTCCAATAGGAAGTCCTATTCCTATTTTTCGTGCAGCGGTGCCAGAAATAAGACTTCCTATTAATATTCATTATTATTTAAAATTTTAATTTTTTATTTTCGGGTCATATTTTCAACCAATTTCCAAGTAATAGGAAGTCCTATTTAGACGCGCGTTAATATGTTTTGAATCAATTTTGTATGCCGGTAGCATACGGTGGTCTCGCTGACTGGTCAGCGAGTCGGGGTCCAGGGGCGACGCGCCCTGGTGCAGGCTCGGGGGCAACGCCCCCGGAGCTAAATGTAATCCGAGTCATGTTAGACTTAAGTTTTTTGTTTTGCATACATTCGTTATAACAACGTGTTTATTATGATTCTTTATTTCGTTGCGATTCAAAATTGACATTTTTTTAAGTTATGATTTTGGACACATTTTCTTCACGAAAGTTATAGAGGACAATAATATGAACTCGTCCGTATTTTTCTTGAATTTTTCGGAAGTCCGAGCTATTTATTATGATTTTTTTAAGTTTCAGAGTAATTAATTTATTTAAAATATTACAAATGATTAATTTTTCTCAGCCGTCGGATTGCTTAGATCTGTTTGAAATGGACGGCCCAGATCAACTTAGCCGTTGATCTGTCCATGGCCCAGGGGGGCGTGCCGCGTGTCGCGTTCCTATTGGTCCGTTACTTTTTTTTTTTACTTTTTTACCGGGTTTAAAAAAAACGTCAGTCTAGCGTCACCCACGTGCGTGGGGCCCACCAGGCGGACGTCCTCACCTTCGTGCTCAACAGGAGACGCCGGGGAGGACGACCTCCCGGTCAACGTCCGGTCTTCGTTTCATTTTCCCCCTGCTGCACCGTTTTTCCCAGCCGGACATCCTCCCGCCGTGGGCCCAGCTGCCGGACGTCCCCGAAAGCTGCCCCCGCTGCAGCTGCTCTAAATGAGTTATCAAACTACCAACTTAATTGGCATCCACTTGATGATGAGAGTTGATGATCAATCGAAAAATTAAGCATGTCGATTGCTGTTTGAAGTTTAAGATAGTTATCAGAACTCGGTTTAATAAGAAATCGAGTTCCTCCTTTATATTCTTTTGAGCTATCAGAATATCAACTTAATCAGCCAATCAATAGGTCAATCGTCAACTTAATTGCATATGCCGATTTCATTTCAGAATTTCGTCATCATCTACCAGATTGGGCAAGACACTGTCTTGAGTTCGGCCCGTAGATTCAACCCACAAAATCCAAGCCTCAATCTTGAATGCGTCCAGATTGCTATTTGAAGTTTCCATTCATGTAAAATATTTTGATCAAACCATGAATTCTCATTTAGAACGATCAGAGGTAGAGTGAAAGAGACAAACTGATTACAAAGTAAGAGGAGAGATTGATTACGAGAGAAGAGGGAGACGAGATTGACTTCAAAGAAATAAAGTATCAGAAGCTACCGGTCATCAGGTGACTTCATCTCGGTCATATAAACGATCTAACAGATGTCATTTCAGGAGTATTGAAACTCCAGAGAGTACTATAGGATTTTTGCCATACCTTATGTACCTTATGTGCCATTTTCAGATCTGGTCCAAATTACTACCATCAATCTCGATTGCCGACTTGGGCTTGACGGAGAGGATTGTGTTCTCCGGATTCACAACGGCTTGTCATCATATACAAAAAGTTGGACGAGTGTGTTCAAATCTCTCTCTCTCTCTCTCTCTCCCCCCTCTTTTCTCTGCCAATGGCGTCGTCTAAATTGAATCGTTTGTGCTTCCACTTGGTTCTTGCTCAGTCATTACGATGTTTACATCAAAAGTAATGAATTGGAATGGTTTTGGAGTTAAAGAAGCTTTAGAAACCAAACTAATGAAATCTGTAAACAACCCAAACCCAGAAACTTGCCCAAAAGATCGTCTATAATTGAATTCAACGGATGTATGTCCAAAAAATCCTAATATGAACAATTCACCTATACGAAATCCAGCAAAGCCAACAAACTTGAAATCAGATTTGCTACTGATATATGTTGAGGACTTCGAGGCTGAAAGACTCTCACCCTGCCTTAGCCGAAATCAGATGGTTGTTCAAAACCCATCAAATATATATGAAACCAAACAACCCAACAAAATTAAAATCAGAAGTCATAATTAAGAGAACTTTTAACAAGCCTATTTTGATTAGTTTGGCTGATGAGATTGTCTCTTAGGGCACGTTTGTTTTGCAGTGCTGGCCAGCACTGGCTAGCACAGACTTACACAGAGAATGAAACCTACGTTTGCTGTCATTTGGGGCAACAATTAATGGTACAATCCAGTATCAAATTCCTCACTATCTCAAGCAATTCTAGGTACTACTTTTTGAGTACTAGAGAATAACGATGAATTGAACACGTCTCTCTTTCTCTCTCACCTTGTTTTTCTGGGTTCATAATCCGGGTACTCCCGTCCTAAATTCCTTACCAAACATGGGTCAAGATATATTAGTGATTGGCTTGGATTGGCTTGGCTAGGATAGATAAATAGTCCTAGCCAGTACAGGTTGCGAAACGTACCCTTAATTTTCAAATCACGATAATATGAGCTGTGGAGTCATAAAAAGATGGGTTATCATCATTTTGCAGTGAGGAGGATGATTGGACGAAGCGCGAGAAGATGGAACTGCTGCTTTTCAATCAATCTTCTCTCATCGCTTTGTTCTTCAATCTTCATACTCCACTTTCAGGTATATATACATTAAGCAATATTCTATCGAAGTTGATTTGCTTTTAATCTTAGTGCAGATACTTTAGCTGGTGTAAGTCTAGTGGGTGAGTGTGCAGCGGCGAGCCGTCGAGGACATGTGCAGAGGTGATCTGGTTTTTAGCCGAATTACTCAGCCGGTTTGCTAAGGGTAACATCGAATTTCCATCAAAATTGACCATATGTAATCTGGTCAAGAAAACAATTTGTGAAAAAATAAGCGGGACTTTCCCCTCAATTGCACAACCCAAACTGCATTCCAAAAGACGAAAACTTGGTCATCTGCACAACGTATTAGTTTTCGTTGTGTCATTTTAGTCTGAGCTGTTAATTTAGAGATGTCGTCCATTTTTGTTTCACTTTCTACGCTCCTTCAAAAAAATTTCTTTTTACCATGTGCAAAGCATCAAACAATAGTAAACATAACTGCTATTTGTCTGATTCAATAAATTGGAAAAATAGTTAATTTTTTTTGCCAAAGTCAATAACCAAATCACTCTTACTAGTTATTACTCATTTTGAATAAAAATGAATCCTAATCAGAGCCTCTTTCTCCTCTTCAAAAGAACACAAAATTAAAAGTCTAGAAACCTTTCTCTCTCATTGCGAAGAAACTCGGCATCCGCCATCCACCTTCAACCACATGGCTCCTCCTCGTGGTGCTTGTCTCTTCTCTGCTACATTGTACGTAGCCTCGAGCTTTATCGTATCTGCGCCTCCACCCTCAGCTTAGTCTTACTCGAGCTCCAACTCTTCCTTAGTCGCAAATCGTCGTCTCCAACCTAGATCTGGCCGTCTAAGAGCCTTGTCTTCTGGGCTCCTGGTGGTCGACTAATTGCTCGGTTTGCTTCGCATGCGGAGCGAGGAAGGCTTCATGCAGGCAACGACAATCGTCTCACTCGAATCTCTAGAACCAAGCTGCTCTCTCTCTCTCTCTCTCTCTCTCTCTCTCTCTCTCTCTCTCTCTCTCTCTCTCTCTCTCTCTCTCTCTCTCTCTCTCTCTCTCCTGACATCCCTTTATGAACCCATAGTCATAAGCGCCAAGATTTACGAAAAAGAAAGCATTACGATCGAGAAAAGGTTTGAGAAGGTACAAGGGTTCACAGGTATACTATAGGCGTGTCTTGCTAGACCTAGGGTTTCAATCACCCAACGAAATCATTTATCCAATGTATCACTATAGAGAATCCGATGCAGGAAGTTATCCCCAATCGCCTATATCTCATAACAATAGAATCCTAGCATGCATATTATGTTATACACCAAAGCAAAAATACAAGAACTTATCACTGAACCACATAGTAAAGGAAACCTTATTCAATAAACAAAGCAAATTAGGTTAAAGTATGCATGTCATATAAATCTCATGACCGGGGCTTCAAGGAACCCCCTTAACTAAGTAATTAGCCCCTCATAGAAAAGGAAATTAAACTACAAGAATTCATAATAAAATAAAAGAAAATAGATCAAAAAAGAGAAGATCTGGCGTCAACTTCGACGGGGTGAAGTTGTGCTTTGACCCGGTAGTCTTAAGCTCCTCTTGTGGCTTTGTGCTCTTTCTTCCTGAATTATTCTTCCTCCAAAACTGATTAGCCTTTCCCAAAACTATAAGATGAGTTTATATACCCCTTGGTTGAACTTTGCACATTCCGTTTTGGCTTAGGCTTCTTTATTTGCAGATGATTTCTTATTCTTTTCTTGTTGCACTAAGAATTCTTTTTTTTTTTATCTCTTTTTCCTTTATTCCTTCACAAAATCTAACGACACAATAAACATAATTAATTAACCCAAAAACATAACAATAAACTAAATATAGGAGATTAATTAAGCATAATATATACGCATAAATATGCGACTATCAATTAATAGACATTATACAACACTACTAGAATTAGGCACATAGACATCGCCTCTTAGATATCGGTTAGAAAAACGTCTGATGTCAAATATCTTCTTTAATATCGGTTTCTCAAATATCAATGTCTTTGTGTTATATAGACATCAACTAATATGTTCGACCGAGATCCATATTGTTTTTTTGAAACTTTAAAGAAACGCAGAACAGAACTAAAATTAAATTATCATCTGTGCGGGAACGTAATTTGCATTCAAGTTGAAAACGCACGACCATTTACTCTCTCAAAGCATCCACACCGGCGAGAGAGGGCCCGTGCTCGAGCAAAACCGGCTACGATCAATCGTTCGAGCAAATTTTGCTCGACCGTTTGCCATAGTGCCTGGCGAAGCCCACTGCACATGGGTGACATTTGGCTTCGTTTTGTTTTTTTTTTTCTGTTCGAAGTAAAATCAATTTTAACGAGCGAATGGGAGAGCTACAGGTGGCACCCCTGTTAAATTTTTTACCCTACAACGGTCAAGTGGATTTGGGTCTATTATTGTGAATTTGAAATTTGATCAAATGGTCCAAATTCAATCAAAATGGCTACTTAGGGTTTTAAAACTGAAATAAAAGGGAATAAACCCAAAAAAATGTAAAAAAATCCTAAATTTTTTTTGAACACACCCTATAATTTTTCTATAAATACTATTTCATCTTTTCTCTCATTTCACATCCTATTCCATCTCTTCTCTCATTTCCTAGCTTGAGTATTTTTCCAAAAAAGAGGTACCAATTGGCTTCCTTTTGAAAATTTGTAAATGTGTATCTCTTTTGTACGTCATAGCGTTGATAAATACGACAACAACAAACAAAAGAGGGACAAATTGTGAGAGACAATTCATGCCGATTATGTGTTAAATTGGGAGCTTGCACAAGGTGAAACTCCTCCGAGGGAGCCAAGGACCCGAATCACGCTTTTGTCTCGCTACAATAAATTCAAGTTACTCTTACAAAAATGGGGCGAATGTTTGCACAATGCATGCCAACGTATAGCTAGCGGCACTTCGCTATTGGATGAAGTAATTCTATATACTTTTATCATATATGATATTAATTTTATTCGATTACATGAATTAAATTATGTAATTTATATATCTAATTTTTTTTAAATATGTAGTATTGTGAAATAGCTAATATTCATTTTTTATTAGGTCAAGCAAGCTCAATCATTTTACTATGCTGCTAAGAAGAAACCGTTTACAAACTTTGCATGTTACGAAGTGGTTAAGGATCATCCATCTTTTGTTGTGGTGCTACCAATTACCACATCTCCATATGCAAGTAATTACTAAGCTACTCTGTCCGCAACCGAATCATCTCCAACCATCAATTTGGGTGATGAAGAAGTTAATAAGACACCTTAAAGCAATGTGGCTGCTTCCTCGAGTCTGGCAAGACCAATTGAAACCAAGGCAGCAAAAGAACCAAGACGGAAAAAAAATGAGGTAAGAGTCCTATTGAGCAACGAGTTAAGATTTTGCATACCATTGCAAGTGATCAAGCATCGTAGCATACCTCGAGGAAGACGCATCATAAAAGTGAGCTTAATTATTACAAAGAGTACATAGAAATTCAAAAGCGGAAGGAGGCAAGGGTGGCCGAAGAGTTATGATTCAAGAAACTAGAGGAGGAAACAAAGGTTATGACAATGGATTTGGAGGCTATGACCCCAATCTCGAAAATATATTTTACTAAGAGGAAACTAGCAATCCTTAATGAAGGAAAACCTAGTCAAGATCAAGCTACTGATGAAATATATTCGGATTGTTATCACCCAAGTTGCATGCTCTTTCCATAGTGGTTATGGTATTGTACTAAAAATAAATCTAGGCTTGGCTTGTCATTATGTAATTAAAATTTTCGTGAAATAAAAATGCAATTTATTTACTGAGATGAAATTGAACAACATATTTGTTACACATTAAATTAAAATACATACTAAAATTGAACACATTCTTAATGAAAACACATTATAAAATTGAAACTCACATATTATAGTACTATTTAGAGTGTTTCACCGATTTTCAACCTCCAAATATGCTTCACCAAGTCCTTCTAGAGCTCTTTAAGGACGTAAACGGATTCGAGATCGGCAACACGGTCGTGAAATTATTGTATATTACGTATATCTCTTCTTATTGGCTCAAAAAGAATTCAATTCCCTTTTGCATCCACCGGCCCATCATAAACCTGGAAAGCTCTCGATGGTTTTTGCATGTCTATTTCTTCATTTTCCTCATCCTCATCCTCCACATACTCTTCCTTAACAATCATGTTATGCAATATGATGCAAGCTAACACGATGGATGTGATTACCGATTTCTTGTGTAATGTACAACTTTGATGAATAATTGCCCAACAAGATTGGAAGATGCCAAAACACCTCTTAACATCTTTTCGGTATGCCTTTATCTTGCAGCATCTAGGGATTGGAATTTTTTTTTGACAAATATAGAGTACCTCAGATATATTCCTTTAGACAAATAATAAGCATTGGAGTACCTCTCTTCGTTGACTTCGTAGATGGCAGTTGAGCTTTTTCCGGCAAGGATCTGCTCGAACACATCAGATTGGTGGAGCACGTTAATTTCATTTTTAGCTCTAGGACAACCAAAGAAACTGTGTCATATCCACATATCGTACGAGGTCACCGCCTCTAGCATAATAATGGGGAAACCCTTTCGCCCTGAGTATGCCCCTTGATGAGCAGGTGGGCAGTTCTTCAATTTCTAGTGCATGCAGTTGATGCTTCAAATCGTACCTAGAAAGCCTCGACGTTGGCCTTTTTTTAGGAGCCGAGTGAAGTCCTCATGTGTTGGGGTGTGGAGGTATATTGGACCATAGAAGTTAACAATTTGGCGACAAAATTCCTTCATACATTCTAGGGTAGTGGATTCTCTCATCCTTGTAATTTCAGTATATTGATCCGTGGCTTCCCCGTATACCAACATTTGTAGAGTGTCAGTCATCTTTTGTTGGGGAAGAAGCTCCAGCATTCCAGTGGCACATGCTCTTTGATGCCAATATTGGTCGCAGTTGCAGAGATCTGTCATGATAATGTTGAATCGATCTCTGCTCATTCAATACCTCTGTCGAAATTCTTGTGCATAGAAGATGGGCTGTTGAATGAAATAATCTCCCATGAGATTATGTCCCCATGACTCCTTCTATCGAGGTCGATTCGGTTTTTGACCATGACGTGAACTGCTTATTAGTGGTTCATCATCGTGTTGTGCTTCCTCCATGACCACTATATTGACGAATGATTGCTCTATATTGTCATCCTCTTGTTGTTGTTGTTGCCACCGCCTAAAAAATTGTGGAAGCTGCAAGGATTCATCAAAGTGATGATGTAGGAAATATTGATAAGTGTTTAGAGAAATGTGGTATCTGCTCAGATTAGAAGAGACTTGTAGATGGTGTGAGTATAGAATGAGTGATAGATAAACGTTTTATAGCCAATTGTAGATAATCAGATTTTTGAAGATGAACACATGTGTTGCATCGTCATTGTATAAAAATCTTGACGAAAATCTAGTCCAATTATTTTGTCGATAACGTACACTATCTCGTAGTGACACATGTCATATGGTCATTAGTCAAAAATCTTACCAGAAATCTAGTCCAATTATTTTTTCGATAAGGGGACATGTGGCAGTGACACATGCCCCTTTTTTTATTAGTCGAAAATTTTACGGAAATCTTGTTGCAATTATTTAGTCTATAACGACACGTGTCATATTATTATTGGTCGTAAGTCTATCCAGTAAATAATTTTTTAACATTTTACAACATGATGAATTGGATTTGCTCTTGGAAAAAGGTGTATGGGTGTGTGCATTTTGCTCTAGATCTTGCTCTACCAACTGGTGCGAATGCTCTCAGTCTCTTTTTCTCCAAACTGAGTGTTACTCTCTCTCTCTCTCTCTCTCTCGCTCTAAACCGCGTTGTGTCGTTGGGATGGTCCTCGACCTTAGCATCGGCTCTACCGTGGCCTTCATCATCTCCAACCTCTGCTCTCTCCGGCCACCTCACCAATATCGTTGGTGTCCTGACCTCACAACGCACTGACCTAGCCAGATTCCCCAAATCTCGTTGTCGATCCTCGACAACAACCAGAGGATCAATCTCGCTAGTGATGATGCCACCGAGGTCGGCCCCAACCTCGGTGGACTTTGCGTATGGAGAAAATTGTAAGGTATAAATGTTGTGGATTCTGAAATATAGGATAGGGATTTGGAAGAGTTGGGTTTGGACCTCCCGTTGGGGTACTCAAGCGTCACCAGAGATGATTTCATCGTCGACGACTACCACAGCCTCAAGATCGTTGTTCCGCATTGAGGTAATGATTCCAAAACCCTAGCGATTTGATGTGAATATTTAATTCGAGAATGTTAGGGTTTCAATGGATTTGAGTTTTGATATTCATTTGATTTGTTAAGGCTTGCCGATTACTGTGGATTACTTGAGTTTTTTGGAAAATGACTTTTTTTCATTCCATGTCGTTTATATATATGAAAAGTTTCTTACTGCTGAATATGATGTTTCTCATATTATGGTCTGAAATCCATGTATGCTTAATATGGAATCTATTACTTTTAGAATATAGTGATGTAGGCAATGGGGTATCATATTTGTCTTTGTGTCCAACTTATAAGCTGATGTTAATTATAGTATTACACATCAAATTATTTCAAAAATCGATGTTGATCTAAGACTAACATAGACATCAGTTTAGTAAGAAAGTTTGATGTCTTCTATATAAGGACCGATGTCAAAGATTAAAGTAGGCATCGGTTTTGTATGAAGAAACTTATGTTTAGTATTATATGAACATCGCTTCTTGACTGATGTCTTTTGCTTGAGTAACCGATATCAAAGATAGGACATAGACATCGGTCGCGACCGATGTCTAATGTACCGACATTAGACATCTCCTACCGTAATATTGGTTCAGGTTTTTCATAGACATCAGTCCATGACCGATGTCTATGAGCTTTTTCTAGTAATACAATAGATAAAAACGTACAGCTCACACAATGTATATAAAATGACTGCAATGTGTTGTGCGAGTAAAGCATTAGACAAACAATCACATAATAGTTAAAGATGACTCTAATTTGTTGTATGAGTAATGCATTACACAAGAGTTCAGTATCGTTGTGTGATATTTGGCATATCATTCTAAACCCAAACAATGCGGCATAATATGATATTTGCAATCACACAACGGTTACTATACAAAAGTCGTTGTGCCAATTAGTAACAGATAACGGTTAAAATGATCGTTGTGTAATAACCGTTATTGTGTGACGCATTCTCTTTATTCTCTGTGGTAATGAACAGTCTCAAATAAGCTCTGAAGCAACTGATCATGCATGTTCAGACCTAGGAAATGAAACTTTTGGCTGCTGATAACTTATTGAGAAGTATTTAGAATTTATGTGCAGAGACGTGGACGATGCTTGGTCCGAACATGACTAATGGATGCATGAGAGACCAACCAAAACACAAACAACATTGCGTGACATACATGAAAATGAGTCTAGCTACTACGAGTGTAGGTGAAACTTGAAAGAGCCAAATTCAATGTTACTTCATTGATTTGAAAATTGATGATACAAAAATTAGTTTTTGGGTGGTCAGCAAATTTCCTTCAGCTTCGGAATCTAAGGAAACAAAAAACCGTACGGTGTACGTCCAGTTTAAAAAGGAAACATTAGTGTATGGACGCAAACATCACAATGCGTTCAGTCGATAAGTGAGGTCGACGAAGATATCTTCTCGGCAAGGAATTGTAAGTCCGCCCGTCGGATAATTGTATCCGAATTCCTCCTCCGCCTTGCTTAGCAGCTCTTGGAAGGAAGGCTGGCTCAAGAACGATATCGGAACCACAAATCGCTTCCTTTCGCTCTCGCCGACGTACACAGCAACGTATCCCTTTGGAACTCCTACATTAGTCGACATCGAACACGTTCTTGCTTTGTGCACAAACAAGCTGGACTGGCGCAGGATCTGCTTAGCGTGCATGATGCTCGGTACTCGAATAGCCATGGTGCTAATATATCGAGCTAGTTAGAAGAGTGATGGCTAGGTCTGATGAAGAAGAAGGGATCATGTAAGACTTGTGATATGTGAGAGACCCAACTTGCTTTGGGATATATGGGGGAGAGTATAAATAATAGTGGAAACAAAGTATAGAGGAAAAATCTTTGGAGGCTAGGACAGAGCTGGGACAGTGGGTAGGGAATGGTTTTACATTAGTGTTTTAGGGAAGCTCACATGGTTATGTCTTGCTTACTCATATCGAAGTCTTGGTAGTGGATAGAGACCTTAATGTGAATTTGTTAGGGATCGACTGCAATGCCAAGCCATTATTTGTGAACAACTACTAAACCGACACGAGTGATGGAATGAGGGCCGGAAGAAATTAAAACTGCTGGCTGCTCGTCCTGTTAATTGGTTTGAGGGGCTGACCTGAAAGAGTGGACAGCCGTAGAGACATATATGTCCATAATTGGTTGACAGCAACATATAAAACACTGTACCTGTGTGTATGGATCGGATTAAGTCTCACCAGAAAATGATCGTTATGATGATAACGTACCCATTCTGGCCATTCGAAATATCTAGTACGTAGGACGTACGGTAGTTCTGGTAGTCGGTTATTTTCATTCTTTGCCTGAATTGTAACGTAACGCGCAACTGAATGGTCCGCAGACTTTGCCCCAGGCCCAAGAAACAGCACAGCCAAGGGTGAATGTGGATTGTACCGGCATATATATAAACTAGGTCCAAATGACGATTTATTAGATGAAGGTGCGCGTTAATTAATCTTTCATATATCTTTACTATACTAAAGTTAAGCGTCTGGTGTCATGAGTTTTACCAAAATTTGAACTCTCCAAAATACTTCAAAAATTAAATAAAATGGAAAAATATGAAATGAAGATAATTATGTCATGGCAAAGATAAAAAAGGTGAAGAAAGTCAGATAACTACCTCATCATTTGATAAAACTTGGGATGTACTTTTGTTTTGCATGTACTTTTGTTTTGTTTATAAAGTGAGACAGTTGTTAACCTCCTTATTCTAACATGTGTGTTTATACGAGTATTAAGGGTAGTATTACTACGTATAGATCGAATGATGGATGAGGAAGGAAGACTACCATGTATGCTGTCCCAAAGATGGACCGACCAGAAGTCAGAAACACAGCAGCAAGCAAAAATATTAATAATGCATGTACAATGCAATTTTACTTGGGAATCCTAAATTACCAATTTGAGGTGGGTGCATGTTGAATTTCTCTTGAAGAAACTTGATCTTTACTCATTTAAAAATTAAAATCAACCTATATGTGTACGTATGTGTGTAACTATGTGAGATGTTACCTATTGCGCGGTTGCTGCCCAAGAACTAACTAGTATGTTTCCATATATATATATATATATATATAAGAATTAGAACTGTGGGAGTGTTGAGTTAGGAGAAGATAGGTTTGGCAGATCAAATCTTGGACGAGGTCTGATCATACAGGTAATGGGTCTAGGCTTGGACGGTTAAGAATTTTACTAAAGAATTAATTATCTAGAGATTTCTTGAAGTATCTTGAACGTTATAGAGGCTTCTAGAATGTTCGATGACATGACAATCTCAAAATAAGATAAGACCTCGAGGGGTTGTACAGTCAGACCTCAGGGGGTTGCGTGGTCGGACCTCAGGGGATTGGCAGAATCCATGAGGGACGAAGTACGACTTGAACGAATCCTAGATGCATTATGCTAAAGGGTTTGTGGTAATCATGAGATATGATTGACCTTGGATACGGAGATCCATTCCTTAATGAATTCCTCATTTTCGAATGTAAAATAGTCCAATTCGATAAGGACTATGCTTAGACCTAACACAAACTCTATATATAGACCATCCCGGCATGGTCGAAGATAATGTTATTCTGCCATAATTACTCTTTGATTCTTGAGATAAATTTTGATTTAAGCATCAGAGTGTCTAAGCACGGTACCACACAGTGCCCCGACTTGTTTTGTAGCTTCACGAGGATTCAAGCTAGAGGGGAGACGAAATCTACTCTCACAAATTGGTGCTTTCATTGAGAGCAGAACCATAGGCCAACTCTTGTGAACCTGACAATATGGAAGGCAACATCATCACTGATATGAACAATCAACGTGATAAAGGAGTAACCCCCCCAGCAGGGGATGATTGAACCACCCCAAATACCGGGGCATCAAAGTATGGTAGCAGTGTCTCGCATCAGGTCCCACCAAGGAATCTCACGGGCGACGGCCACCTGAGCGAGGAAGAAACCTCTGAACCAGAGAATGAGAGAGACAGAGGATGGAGGGACAATGTCGATCAGGACCTCCATCGGGCTAAGGAATGGTACGTGAACCTGAGGCTCAACATGACCTCATTATAGCAGTTAAAGGGGGGGGGGTCACCAGGAGCACGAATGAATTGGTTGGTATTGTTGCTGCTGTTTAGACCACCTTGTTGAATTTGGTGAATCTGCTGAAAATAGGGGATGGTCCTAACCAACCGGATCACGAAGGCAAGAAAAGAGATCCCGACGATCGAATCTAATGACATGCAGAGGGAAGGTGACCCTCACGACTAGGAGGAACCAATCCCTTAGCCAGCTCCGAACGTGGAGGCCCCCAAGATTGCTGCCCTTAGGGGCATGATGGAGCAGTTTATGGAAACCTAACATGCCTATAATATCAGGACGAACCAAGAGACAAAGAGGTTGAGGAAAGAAGGGTTGTCCAAGAAGGAATCCGAAGCAGAGCGGAGGGTTCAGAGGATGTCCTAAAATCCCTTGGCACAGTTCATCTAGGACGCCGAGCCCTCTAAGAAGTGGAGTAACCCCAAGTTTGATAGGTATTCAGGAGACACATATCTGTATCAACACGTGTGGAATTACAAATCGGCCATGGACACTAGCCAGTCCAACGATGCGGGGATGTGCAAGATGTTCTAAGCAAGCTTGAAAGATCACACACTACAGTGGTACAAGATCCTTCCGCCAGGATCAATCGAGGACTGGAGGGGTTTGAGGGATGCATTCTTTAAGAGGTACGAAAACAATGTAGAAGAAGTTAAGGACGTAACCTATCTCACATCCCTCAAGATGAACTGAGGAGAATCCTTGAGGAATTAGGTCACAGGGTTCATAAGGGAGTACGCCTTGGTCGACTGCAAGGACGATACCGTCACAACCATGAAATTCATCAACGGGCTAGACATGGAATCAGAGCTGGCTTGTAAGTTGATCAGGAAGAAAACCAAGTATTTGTCCACGGTCTACCACGAGGCTTTGGACTATGCCCGTGTGGAGGACGTGAGGACATACTGTAGGGACTCTTCAATGGCAAAGGCATCGGGAAGTAGCACCTGCACAAGGAGAAATTTGAATACTAACAACTCGAACCAAGGGAGGAGTAGCCATGACAACAAGAGGAAGGCCCCAAGGCACCAACCCTCCAACTCAGAGGGAAAGCTGTTCGTTCCCCCTACGAAAATATCAATCTCAACTATACTTCACCACATCAAGAACGAGCCATGGCTCAAAAGGCCACTGCCCATGACCAACAAGAATGATTCGAGGGACTTCTGTGTTTATCATAAGGCTAACAGGCACAAGATGACCGACTATGGGGTCTTCAAGCGACACTTTACGGAGTTGGTAGATCAATGATACTACTGGGAATACCTGACCAAGGAGTACAGGAAAAAGCTCGAAGATTCTTTAAAGTCGCAAGGTAACGGTAAAGATCAACGAAATAATGAGACCTCACCGCCACTACCTAAGGGCCAGGATGAGAAGTACCTAGTGCTAAAATGTATCCTTCAAGCTGCAGAGTATCTGAAGGACACCACCTTCCCCAGTTTGATCTGTATCATGGCAGAAGTAAAGGAGATAGGGGCGACTCTGAAAGAGAAAGAGCACACGGCAAAAAAACTCAGGGTAGGGGACGAACCCAGGGCGAGACCAAAGAGGTGACACCACCTAACAGATGTAATTCAAGACCATCGTACGACCTTTATGGGATTCAAAGGATCGAGAGCAAGAACTCTATAGACCATTCCCCTCTAGGTCGGAACACCATTCATAAACCCGACGATGTGGTTTGTAGTTATCGATGCACCTTCCCCCCACTATGCAATCTTGGGAAGGCCATGGCTCCATCGAATGAAAGAGGTGGCATCCATATACCATCAGGTTCTGAAGTACCGAACTCCAGAGGGCCCGGTCATCATCAGGGGGGAATAGAGCTGCAGTGAGATTGTGTATGGTACTCGCCACTAAAGGGAGGAAGAAGGAAACAGATGGGGGAACTGGGGGCACAATGACCTCGCCCCCTCCTATATAGCAATCAGAGGATGGGGGTCGAGAAGAGGTAATCAGCGAGTTTGACGTAGAATTAAACCCCCAGGAACTTCCCTTCAAGGAGAAGGCAGAGGAAGACGTAAGCCTTGAACCATTTGACCACGAGAAACCTGACCGATGTGCAAAGATTGGATCCGAACTAGGCGGAGCTGAACGTAAGAGCCTAATGGACCTACTTAGGGAGTACAAAGACATGTTTGCATGGTCAAAAAGGAATATGCCGGAGATAGACAAAACGGTCATCGACCACCAGCTTCATATGGACCCGAAGGCAAAGCCAATAGCTCAAAAGAAAAGAACCTTTGCAACAAAATGTAACAAAATAATCAAGTAGGAGGTAGAAAAATTACTTGCAGTAGGGTTCAACAAGGAGGTCCCATATTCAGAATGGCTCTCTAACATGGTATTCGTTAAAAATAAGAATGGAAAGCCTAGGGTTTGTGTCGATTTTACAGATCTTAACAAATCATGCCCTAAGGATAGTTTCCCCTTGCCCAGGATAGACCAGTTGGTGGATTCCATGACAGGGCATGAACTCCTCAGGTTCATGAATGCGTACAGTGGCTACAATCAAATTAAGATGGCTGGGGATGATTGTGCAAAGATGGCGTTCATTATTGAAAAAGTAGTATATTCTTATGAAGTAATGCCATTTGGCTTGAAGAATGTAGGGGCAACATACCAAAGGTTGGTGTACAAGGTGTTCAAGCCCCTGATAGGAGACACGATGGAGTTATACGTAGACGACATGCTAGTAAAGAGTCAAAACAGGCAAGACCATGTATCAAACCTAAAGGGATGCTTTGACCTCTTGCAAAAGCACTGAATGAAGCTGAATATATCCAGAGAAGTGCACCTTCAGCGTAGGTTCAGGAAAGTTTTTGGGGTACCTGGTGACCCAGTGTGGGATAGAGGTAAATCCTGACCAAGTAGGTGCGATCGTTAAGATGAAGTCTCCGTCAATGGTCAAGGAAATCTAGAGCTTGAATATAAAGCTAGCGGCCCTGAGTAGATTCTTATCTAGATTAACAGGCAAGTGTAAACTGTTCTATGAGGCCCTCAAGCAAACCAAGGGGGAACTTTAGACGGAGGAGTGTGAAAAGGCGTTCCAGGCTCTCAAGTACCACATAGTCTCCCCTCCCATCCTGAGTAAGCATGTGCTGGGGGAGGACCTATACCTATACCTGGAAATTTTAGAAGTGGCAGTAAGTGGAGCCTTGGTTCAAGAAGATACTGGAGGGGCAGCTACCCATGTATTATGTTTCTAAAACTTTTCTCGACCCAGAGACTCGGTATCCCAAGTTGGAGAGATTGATATTGGCGCTCGCCATGTCATCGCGTAAGCTGAGACCTTACTTCCAAGCTTTCAAGATAGTATTTACGACTGAGTACCCGCTAAGAGTGATTCTAATACCCTTGATTCCTCCAGTAGGGTAACCAAGTGGGCTATCGAGCTAGCACAACACGATATTGAATACAGGCCCCAAACGACTATAAAGGGTCTAGCATTGGCAGATTTCTTAACCGAATTCACAACATCAGAGCCGAGAGTACAAGAGTGAAGAGAGAGAGAGAGAGAGAGAGAGAGAGAGAGAGAGAGAGAGAGAGAGAGAGAGTTGAGGAAGCTGACGAGCAGGGGGTCGATCATTAGACCTTATACATGAACGGATCCTCTAAGGACAAAGGAGCAGAAGCAAGGGTGGTATTCAAAATCCCAGATGGGACGATTACGGAATAAGGCCTAACCCTAAGGTGGAAGGCCACCAACAGTGGAGCTGAGTATGAGGTACTCCTAACTGGATTAAGACTTACCCACACTACCAGCATTTTCACTATAGCTGACGACATTAAAAAAAACAGGCCGACGAGGTAGTCCACTATAGCCGACGACATACACAATTTCCACTATAGCCGATGAAAAAGCAACAAAAAAATTGTCGGCTATACTTTTGCTGACGTACTATAGCTGATGGGACTATAGCCGACGACTTCGTAAAAAACTCGTCGGCTATAGTCCCGTAGGCTATAGTGCGTCAGCAAAAGTATAGCAGACGATTTTTTGTTGCTTTTTCCTTGGCTATAGTATAGCCGACAATATTTTTTGTTGCTTTTTCGTTGGCTATAGAGGAAATTGTGTATGTCATCGGCTATAGTGGACTATAGCCGACGAAAAAAATCTCGTCGGCCTGTTTTTTTTTAAAATGTTGTTGGCTATAATGAAAATGTTAATAGTGCCATGAACTAAACGTGAAGAAGATCAAGGTATTCTGTGACTCCCAACTGATTGCAAACCACGTACTTGGAGAATATGCAGCTCATCATGCATCCATAGAGGCCTACCTTAGGTTAGCAAATGGGCTGGTTAGCTAGTTTGAAGAATTCTCAATCATGCACCTCCCTAGGTCAGAGACATACACGCAGACGCTTTGGCAAATCTGGCCTCCAGCATAGATTGCCAGATCAAGAGAACGATCCTGGTAGAGCACTTACCTAGCCCAAGCATAGTTGAGGAAGAGGGAATGACGGTAATGCCAGTGCAGCTGGGGCCCTCGTAGCTGAATGAGATAACGGACTACATAGAGACTGCAACCCTACCTAAGGAACATGTCAAGGCTAGAAGGGTTGTTCGTCAGGCAGCAAGGTATAACATTAGAGGTGGAAAACTTTATCGTCGATCCTTCAGCAGACCAGATCAGCTAGTAGTCCACCCTACTCAAGCAAGAACGATAATGGAGGAATTACACTTGGGGATATGTGACATGCACATTGGGGATATGACCTTGTGATCAGATGCTTAATTGAAGGGTACTACTGGTCTATGATGAAGAACGACTGTATGAAGTACGCTAATGCCTGTGAAGCATATTAGAGACACGTTCTTCAACCACATTTGCACTCGGAAGAGCTATACCCAGTCTTGGTGCCTGCCTTCGCCCACTGGGGGTTAGACATAATAGGTGAATTTCCAACCTGAGCTGGGGGTGGGCAAAAGAAGTACCTTATGGTTGCCATAGACTATCACTCCAAGTGGATCGAAGTTGAGGCTTTATAAAAAATAAGGGGAGCAGAAGTAATGAATTTCATCTTGAAGTTCATCATATGCAGATTTAGGATTCCACAGATGATCATAGTTGATAATGGTCCTTAGTGTAATTGCCAGGAGGTCAATGACTATTGTGCTAAGCAAGGTATCAAGATCAAGTTCTCCACCTGAGGTACCCCCAAGGTAACGGACAAGCAGGGGCTTCAAACAAGACAATCTTGTAAAGTTTGAGAAGAAGATTGGATCAGCCCACGAAAGAATAGTGGGTATCCCAACTACCGAATATGCTTTGAGCATACAGAATGACCAAGAGAAAGCCTACTGGGGAAACTCCCTTCGCCTTAGTTTACGAAACCGAAGCTGTCATCCCTATTAACCATAAGATTCCTAACTTCAAGGCTGTAGAACAAACAACAGAGGAGGATGCCCATGGATAGACCAAAATAGTCAAAGAAAAGCCCATAAGTTCAAAGCAGTCCTGGGTTAGTACGACCTCAAGGTTAGATCAGATGAGGTTAGGTTTGATAAAGTTAGAATGACAATGCCCCATGGGTAACTCAGTCATATCATGGCACTTTAGGAATTCTAAGTCCTTTGCGTATTCATCCGGCAATGCCTTAAGAATAAGCCAAAGTCGATCAAATTGGGAAATTATAGATTCTACCACGGCACTCGAGACAAGCTACCTGGGAAGAACCTAAGCTGGATGGCAGCTCTTGCATGATCTTTGTGATAATGCCAGGAGCCTTAGGAAGGCTAAAGGTCATCTAATCAGTAAAAGCTTGGTTGTGGGGGAAACTCAGAGAACAGTGGTCTTTTTATAGACCTGGGGATAGACATGTCAAGCCCCTTGTGGGGAGACAATCTCAAAATTACGAGCACCTCTTAGGAGAACTTAAGGTTACCAAGGCTCTCCTTAAACCTATTCCGAGAGTAGATGCATAGAGAAGTTTAGGGGTTTGAAAGTCGTACTAAGGCCACAGGTACTCCGAGGTAAACCCTCATAGGTTTGATATTGAACGATGATGACATAAATGAAAAGAAAGATAATGATTAACATAATGATAATACTTTTTCCCTCAGGATGAGGTTGGCAAAATAATAAGTTATAAACATAGGATATTGTTCGATAAGGAGTCCTAAGCTATTACATATACACCCCAGAAAACAGGAAGAGGGCTTTAGTCTGAATCAGTCTCGATGCGGCAGGAGGGTTGTAGGCATTAATGAGCTCCTTGCATTCCTGCTCCCAGTCTACCCTCTGTGACTTGAGTTGCAGGGTGTGGGCATCCTCTTGGGCAATGATTTGAGCCTCACACTCCACGTTATTAGCCTTCAGATCATCCTTAAGCTTTTTCTTAGCTGCTTCAACTTCCTCCTTTGCCTCAGACTGAGCTTTCTCCAGGTTAGATTTCAAGCTCATTACCTCAGCCTCGTGTAGGGAGCGCTCAGAGTCAAGGGCTCGTTCTCTCTTATTAAGGAGACGACATGCTAAAGCTTGAGCATCTGTAATCCTTGGCCTTCTCTTCCGCCCTTGTAGCTTTCTCGTCAGCTTTACGTGATGCACGATGGAGATAACTCAGGGTTGCTGTGAGGAAGATAAAAGCCTAAATAGAAGCAAACGGTGTGTTAAGATAGATGGGTAACACAATGGATAAAGGAACGTGCAAGAAAAAGATAGTTGTGTAAGAATAGATTACCCTGTAAAGAGAAGTCCAAGAGAAGGTCATCAAATCGTTGGTCTCCAGAGCCCCCTAGGTCTTCAGCGTTCTTCTTGAGCATCATCGACAACAAGGATGAGCAAGCTATGTCCGGGCGGACCAAATCCTAGGAGAGCTCTGAAGGGATGAGCTTCCCTACTCGGGGTAGCACAAAGCCCTCCTAAGAGTCTCTACCTCCTCTTCGGTCAGGTCACGAGGAGGCTGGACGATGTAACCCTGTTCTGTCCGAGCTTACTAAACTAGACACTAGGGAGATCGAGGTTAGAGCCCTCGATCAGCTCCCCAAAAGGGCCTGCATAAAGACACACAGTATTCATACACACTAGATTTATGCTACCAACAATACGGTTCATATCACAAGACAACATACCACATATAGCCAAGGTATGGAGATAAGAGCAGGTAAATTCGAGCGTACGACGAAACAAAGGAAATGAGGACTTACCCAGCGGAAAGCAACAAGCTTGGAGGACCCAAGCTCAGACAATACAGGCTGGGGTGGTTCATGGTGTTCTTCAGCTTTTTCTTTGGCAGTGACGGTGGTGAAAACTCCTTGCTGGGAGGAGGAGGGGATCAATGTCTTCTTCCAGTCTCCAAAGATGAGGATCGGTGTCTTCTTTTAGTCCTTTGAAGAGTAAGGGGATCTATCAGTAGCAAATCCTTGACGAACATGATCCGTTGGGAGAGGTAGAAGTGATTTGGTGGAGTGGGCTTGGCCTGGAAAAGCACTCGGAACTCTAATAGCCCCATGCGGCAGTCAAACTACTGATTAAGGTGGTCGAAGCAAGCAAGGCAACGGAAGCTATCTGGGCACCTTTGTTTTATGGCGAAGCCATAAAACTTAAAAGCATAGCATACAAAAGTAGGGTGGGGAAGGTAAGACCATAGACGATCTGGATGGAGTGAACGAGAAGCCTCAGACCATGAGCTTTCCCAAGCTCCGATACTTTCGCTTCGTCCTTCACTAGAGAGAACTAGAAGTTCTCATTGTCTCCTTGGTGGAAGGAGTGGGTGAAGGTAGTTAGAGCTTCATCAGAGTCGAACTTCAAGGCAGAGGAGTACAACTTTTCTCGAGCATTCTTTGAGGTAACAACCTTGGTGAAGCACGGCTAGAGCTGCATGCCGGTTGGATCTACATCAGCATCAAGAATGGAGGGCTGAACGGTCTAGACCTTATCCACTTTAAAGGTAGTGGGTTAGGGAGGATCAAGGGAGACCTCAAGAGGTGGTTCCTGACTAG
The DNA here is from genome assembly GCA_946800695.1 of Geum urbanum. Taxonomy (NCBI): domain Eukaryota; kingdom Viridiplantae; phylum Streptophyta; class Magnoliopsida; order Rosales; family Rosaceae; genus Geum; species Geum urbanum. Next base: position 16,161,528 of record OX327016.1, read on the forward strand.
GTTTGGAAGCTACGGGAGCAACGATAATTGATGTTGGGTCGATTGGATGTGGCAATATGCATGGATTTGTCAACCACACCGGTGGTATCTTAGAGGGGAATGATGAGGTGGTCGACAATTTCAGTGGTTTTTGGAGAAGAAGGGATTTGAGCGTTGTTGGATACCATTTGAGCTTTTTGGGTTTTTTGAAGATTTCTAGGAATATGGAGATTTGAGAGTCTGAAAATTGCAGAGAGTTTTCTGGGTTCTTAGAGTGCTTAGGCAGATGAGAAGATGTGAAAGATAAGGAATTTCGATTTATATATGGTGAAAGGGTGTAGTGTGATAATGAGTGACCGTTTGAGAATGTGAGATGTTTCAGATTTCAAGGGATGCGATTGGTTTTTGAAATGGGATAAGAATGGGAGGCGTGACTATTGGGAGAGGCATGAGAGATGATGAGGGAGAAGTTACGATGAAGATGGAACAAGTGCTTAGATTTTATCGCATAGCTTGATCAGAAAGCTTAAGGATTTTTAAATTTGAAATGGCAAACACTACAAGAAAACTGCACCTAGACCACGGACCATTTCCGTCGTCTAGGTGCAGTTTTCCGTCGTCTAAGTACTTGGATGACGGAATCTCCGTCGTCCAAGGTCCGTGCTCCAAGTGCTGTCGTCCAAGCACCTGGACGACGGAGATTTAGTGATCCGTCGTCCAAGTTCACTTGGACCGCGGACATTATCCGTGGCCCATGTACTCACCTGGACGACGGAAACGATAATTCTCCGTCGTCCAGGTGAACACCTGGGCCACGGAGAAGCTAGCATTATCTGTGGCCCAGGTGTTCACCTGGACGACGGAGAATTATCGTTTCCGTCGTCCAGGTGAGTACATGGGCCACGGATAATGCTAGCTTCTCCGTGGCCCAGGTGTTCAGCTGGACGACGGATAACTAATTCTCCGTCGTCCAGGTGAACACCTGGGCCACGGAGAACGACAGGGTTTAGGGTTTAGGGGTTAGGGGTTAGGGTTAGGTTTAGGGTTTTGCACCTGGACGACGGAGATTATGTTCTAAAAAATATTTAATCTCCGTCGTCCAAGTGAATATTTAATTTAAAAAAAAATTGAAATTAAATATTATTAATTTAATTTATTATTAATTTAATTTAAATAATGAAAAATGCTAAAATTAATTAAATAAACTAAATTTTGAATATTACTTAATTATTAAATAATTAAATTAAATTAATTTGTACATACATGAATAATCGAAAAAACCCATAAATTAAAAATTAAAATATTGTTCGGAATGCGGAAAGAAACCCGATAATAAACAACTAGCTAGCTAATACACTGGAGGAGCAGATGCGCCGCCGAGTCCTCCGCCTCCAGCCGGGTCGTTGTCGTCGGGGTGTGGGTTCGGAGGAGGTTGACATACTTCTCGATTTTGTTGCATGAGGGCGATGAGTTGGGCTATTTGTGCTTGTTGTTCGTCAAGTCTTTGCCGCATTGCCTCATTCTGCTCTTGTGTCAGTCGATTCTCCTCTCGTGCCAGTCGAGCCTCTTGAATGGCTGCTTCGACGGCCGCAGCCTGACTCCTTCTCCGCTGGCCCGAACCTCCCGTAGATGATGAGCCGGAGGTCGTCGACAAATCTCGTACCACTCTAGGCCCAAAGTGCCTAACCTCCTTGCCAGCTCTACGATCGTAGACCTCATCCGCGATTGCAATTTGGCTCTCTAAGGATAGAGGAGGCAGGTCTTCCGGCGGCACATCTGGGAACGCAAGCTGAGTGTTAGCCAACTCTTCATGCGCACGCTCTATCGCCCTTGCCTACAAAAGAATAATTAATTTATTATAATGAAATCATATTTAAATAATAATTACTATAATTAAAAGCACATATATATATCACTTACACCGCATTGACTCGCTTCATTATCGAGCCCTGGCGTCACGTACGCGCTTACGCTTGCATCAAGATAAGGGTGTTTGGAGCCCTTATCCTTGTGCTCCTTGGCTATTTGAATGAACTGCTTGGCGCCGGTAGTATGGTGTTTCTCCTTCTTCCCCCGGTTGGCTTTGTTGACATCGGAGAATTTCTGTTACACAACATAATTAAATCATTAAAAAATGAATAACTACAATTTAAATAATTCAATTATCTTAATTGAAATAAAAAAAATAAATTAATACCTTAAATTGTTCATCGGCAAAGTGGTTACACAACTACTCCCACTCATCTTCTCTCTCCCCTTGCAGCTCTACCGGGGGAGGCACGGGACCGACATCTTTGAAGTACTTATGGAGCTTGTACTTCCAATCTTTGTAGATGGAGTTGGCGGTTTGGTTGATATGTCTCAACATAGCCGGTGTCGGATCCACGTCAAATTGTTCCTATCAAAAATAAATAGAAAATTATAATCGTATATATTATGAAATTTTAGGCCGAGATTAACAATATTATATAATAACTAAATTGGACGTATTACGTACCGAAAGATCTTTGAAGACTTTCGCCTTCTCATGATCCGGTGCCTCCTTCCAAGTAGGGGCAGTGATACGAACCCGGTTACGGATGATTGACCCTATCCCATGCGCCGAGAGACTTGCTAGCTGAGTTGTGGGAGGGCCACCGGTGAATTCGTCGTACGGCAAGTCGATCTTTTTACCAGTCGCCTTGCAAATACGCTCCGCTTTGCCCCCTTTGACGAGACCCCGAGTCCTTTTCGGTTCTGGGTCAGTGGGGGCCCTCCTTTGCCTACGGCGGGCGCTGTACATTATTGATTCGGCGGTCGAGGACGCCTGAGTACTTCCCGTTGAATGGGTACCGGGCGTCGGAGATTGGAAGGGGTCGACGTCATCACCGCTCGAGATGAATGGGGGAGCGGGAATTTCCCCAGAGGGCGCTACGGACGGACCAGATGAGCCGTCCGGATTGAGAGCGTCGTTGCCCTCCTGTTGAACCCAACCGACTTGGGCCGCCAACATTCGGAGCATCTCATCTTCTGCCTCCTGTTGGGCTTTCTTCTTGCCGGATGTCGTCTTTGGCGGAGCCATTTAAACCTAAGAGTACGGTGTTAAAATACCTACTTACCATAATAATTACAACTTAAAAATTTACGCTAATTAATTAAGTACGTTTAAGATTTAAATAGAGTACACTAGCTTGGCATTTTCCGTCGTTCAATGGACGTGCGACCCGCGCGATAAAGTGTAAATTTTCAATTTAATCAGCCTTGGTTAAATCGAAAAACATGGCCAGTTAGGGATAGAGATAACGCGAGAGGCAGGACTAATTTCGACAAAAGTCTTTCTTAGTCCAAATCCTGTCACCAGTCATAACCCGTTTCTAGACACCATGTCCGACATTCGGCCAATTTTTCGAAAATTTACACTCCCTCAAGTCCTTTGCAAACTCCGCCCTCAACCTCGTGTCCATAACTTCACTTAGGTTATGGTGTGCGGTGATGAAATCCACACATCACGAGGGGTTAAGGAGATAAGCAAGGAAAAGAGGCGCCATCTATTCCAAAGAGTGCGACTTAATTACACCAAGCCTATGTACTAAATTTAAATCGAATACGTACTACTAATTAATTTACTAAAAAATACACGTAATTACATGCAATAATTTATTTTCCATTTAGCATGCAATAATTAACCATTTAATTAATTAATAACAATAATTATTTATTTATTTAATTAATTAATAACAATAATTAATCATTTATTTAATTAATAACAATAAATTTACAATTATTCATTTAATTAGTATTAAATAACAATAATTATGATTTAATTAATTAATAACAACAATTAATCATTTATTAAATATTTAAAACTAATTACTAAATTAATTTCTACTAATTAATTATATTTAGAATTTAATTAATTAATTAAATGAAAATTATTTAAATAAGGGAAAAATAGAAATTTACCGAATCGGAGTTTTCGGGAATATCGCCGGAGTTGTGTCGTCGGAGAGGAGGATCGAACCACGCCGGAGTTGTGTTGTCGGAGCGTCGTCGCCGGAGGAGAATCGCCGGAATTTGAGAGAGAGAGAGAGGAGAGGAGAGATAGGTAAGGGATGAGGAAAAGAAGATGAGCCGCACTCTATTTATAGAGTTTCACTTAGACGACGGAGCACTATTCTCCGTCGTCTAAGTTCACCTGGACGACGGAAACAGTGTTCTCCGTCGTCCAGGTGGCGGTTTCAAAATTTTGAAACGGCGCGTAATTAAGGGGCGGGATGTTTTGAACCGTCATGAATTTGGACTTAGACGACGGAGAATGAATTCTCCGTCGTCTAAGTGAAAATTCAAGCGGTCCCAAAAACGGAAGCGGTAAATTGAACCGCCATAATTTTGGACTTGGACGACGGAGAATGACCATCTCCGTCGTCCAAGTGAAAATTACATGAAAAAAATAAACAAAAATAAATTCGAACCGCCAAGTAATTTGAACCTGGACGACGGAGATGGGCAGTCTCCGTCGTCCAGGTTCAAATTATGTAAAAAAAAATTTAAAAAATAATTCCCTAGGAATTTAGCGATCTGTCATTCGAGTGAAATAGTCGTACAATATCGATGAACGCATCGTATATATGAACAGTTAAATTTGAACCACCGATTAATTTTACGTATTGAAACATGTTAAGTATCGACTAATCTTTACGACTTAAGTGTTCATGAGTAGACGCTCATTTGCAGCAGAGTATTAACGAAATTGAATTTGGACAAAACAACCGTTGGATATGTTCGTCGTAACATAATATATAATTGTCTTCAAAGGACCATAAAATAATAAGTTCGGGAAGGGTTTGATCGGCACAGTTAACCGCAAAACGGATAATTTCACAAACCGGAAACGTGGATACAAGGCATTTCGCAACTCCGATTTTCGAACCGTCGAAGCTCACACACCAAGAATTGTTTACTCTAAAGTCTTGATGAAAAGACTTTACATTGGAAGAAGGTCTAGATGGTCGTTGTCTTAGAAAAAATTACGATATCTGCACCTGGACGACGGAAATGAGCGTTTCCATCGTTCAGGTGATTGTCGTTCAGGTAATCACCTGGACGACGGATATGAAGTTATCCGTCGTCCAGGTTACAACCTGGACGACGGAGAATGATGTTCTCCGTCGTCCAGGTGCATAGACCCTGAATTCAGGGGTTAGGGCCTTAGGGTTTAGGGTTTAGGGTTTCTGAACTTGGACGACGGACAATGACCATTCTCCATCGTCCTAGTATGTACCTGGACGACGGATAATGGTCATTGTCCGTCGTCCAAGTTCAGAAACCCCGATTTCAGGGGTTAGGGCCTTAGGGTTTACGGTTTAGGTCGTCCCCGGTCATTTGTGTGTCCGTTCAATTATTCTGATTTAGGGTATAATTAAAAAATTGATCGATCGATCCGATCGTGAACTGCTAGATTTAGGGTCAAGGATTTAGCTAGGGTACATTTTATATGAGATTGAGATTTGGCGCCAATATTTATTAATTTCTCCGTTGGCCAGGATATATAATTCCACCAGATTAATTTCTTACCGTAAACCGGCATCGATCATATATATATATATTACAATAATTACAGTAATTAATTACCAATTAATCTCCCTCGTCGTATGACCGTACTCTTTGTCATAATCATCATCGTCCTCATCCCCGTTAGTCGACGGCTCATCCTCGTCATCGTACTCAACATCGTCCGACGAATAACCTGTGTCGTCGTCCGCGTCCTCTTCCTGCTCGTCTTCTTCATCTACCTCATCGATAATCTCATCTTCAGTTAGATCTGTACAACCATCAGGCATGGGTAACTGTTCACCATCTTGAACCAGGTCCATTATATCGGAGCGGACCATAGAAATATTAGGCTCTTGATAGGCAGGAATGTCTCTTTCTGGTTCAGCAGCATCTTCAGTCGTCGCCGGTGTCCCTTCAATTGTCTCTGTATTCCATATTCCTCGGTGAGAGATATGGTTCACTATTTTCCACCCTTCACCGGCTTTCGGATCGTCGAGATAGAACACCTGCCGAACTAAGGTGGCGAGAGCGAAAGGCTCATCCTTATACCAGTGCGAGTTTGTATCGACTGATAATAGACCCAGGTCTTCCTTTGTACGCTTGAACCATCTGCACTTGAATAGGAAAACGTTGACATCATTCCCGTAACATAGCTGAACCACGTATACAATAGCCCCGTAATATAGATCATTGTCTTTCCCAACCGCTACCCCACTGTTTTGTGTTCTTCTTCCTTCGTCTCGGGCCAATGAATGAAACTTTACACCGTTCACAAAACATCCGGGATAAATATAGTGTTTAACCGGCTTCCCTGCTAGCAAGTGCTTTGGCCATGACCACCACCCTCCGTGGTTATCAGATTTTTGCAGATCAATCATCTGCGAAAATGGGCAAATTAATATAAGGGTTTACTTTCTACAAACATGAGCGATATGTATTTAAATAATTAATACCGAGTCGTACGTACGTACCCATTGGAAGAAATAATCAGGAAACTTCTTCTTAACCATTTTCTCAATCCACGCCGAACTCTTGTTTTGATTTAACGCCTGAAGCCTCTCCCTGTATGACAACATGTACGGCTCAACTTCGTCACAGTCTCGCAACACTACCCAATGTGCCTCAATAAGTTCTTCCCGTGTTAACGATTCCTTTAATACTCCTCTAAACGGTCGGACGACATTGGTGACGACAGAAAGATTGATGCGGGCACTGCGATCGGAGGCAGTGGGAGGGGGTGGATCTTTGAGGTACCTGTTGCAGTAAGTAACACACTCATGCATTAGGTATGTCTCTGCTATGGAGCCATCCGGGGCCGACCTGTTTTTGACGAATGACTTATACTGTTCAAGCTGTCTACAAAATCAAACGTACACATTACATAAGTACATATAGCTAGCTAGCTAGTATATATATAATCTCCAGTGGAACAAATTAATTAATTAGTTGTACGTACCTTTCTTGAAGATACATCCAAGTGTACTTGACCGGACTAGAAATCAGCACCTGCTCGGGCAGGTGGATCATTAGGTGAATCATGATGTCAAAGAAAGCAGGGGGGAAAATCCTCTCTAGTTTGCAAATGATGTGCACAATTTGTTGTTGCAATTCCACCACATCTGACTTCTTTAATTCTCTGGCGCATAACCTCTGCCACCACCTGCACAATGCCACTATTGGTTCTACGACGTCCCGAGGCAAGTATGGTCGAATTACCACTGGAATCAGACGTTGCAGCATAACAAGATAGTCATGTGTCTTTAGACCAACAAACTTGTGTTGCACCTCGTCCACTGCTCCAGTTATAGTAGCTGCATACATAGCCGGATAACGAACGCCCTTAAACCAGTGAAATACAGAACGTCTAAGCGTCGGCTTCACTGTGTGTGGTGCATCTGGCATCTTGTTGTACACTCCTTTCCTATCCCTCCTCAACCACAAGGGACGACGTAGATTCATTGATTCCAAATCTTTGCGCGCTTTGGGAGTATCTTTAGTCTTGAACTTAATATCGAGAATTGTTCCGACCACGCTGTCGCACACATTCTTTTCTATGTACATCGCGTCCAAGTTGTTCCACAGCTTCAACTTCGACCAGTAAGAGAGTTCAAAGAATATACTCTTGTGATCCCAATAGCTCAGATCATGCACTACAAGAAAAGAGGACTTAGACGACGGAACAGTATTAGTTCCGTCGTCTAAGTTACACTTAGACCTCGGAGATTTCTCCGTGGTCCAAGTAACACTTAGACGACGGAGATGTAATTCTCCGTCGTCTAAGTGTTACTTGGACCACGGAGAAATCTCCGAGGTCTAAGTGTAACTTAGACGACGGATGTGAAATTTCTCCGTCGTCTAGGTAAGTACCTGGACCTCGGAGACGTATCCGTCGTCCAGGTTATCACTTGGACGACGGAGAATTACATCTCCGTCGTCTAAGTAACATTTAGACCTCGGAGATTTCTCCGAGGTCCAAGTAAAACTTAGACGACGGAGAATTACATCTCCGTCGTCTAAGTTTTACTTGGACCTCGGAGAAGTGATCACCTGGACAACGGACCGACACGTCGTGGTGTAAGTTCCACTTAGACGACGTACCGACACCTCCGTCGTCTAAGTGAAGCATTATATATATAGGCCATGCCAAACTCTCTTAGCTTCGATCATTCCATTATATTTTCTCCCGTGGGGAATTTTTGAGATCGAAGGAGAAGGAGAAGGCCGGATTAGGCTAGGCCGGGGCTAGAAATTAAAGGATCTCCGGTGTTCGATCACTAGCTAGCTTAATTAACTGCAGATATCGAGAAGGCGAGCAGGTACGTACGTACGTACGTAGGCAGTTAAAATTTGCATGATTAAATATATATATATATATATTTAGGGAAACCGTACGTACGTACATACATGCATGAATGTTAATTAGCTATATATACAGATTAAATTACGTACGTAATTTGATGGATCGATGTAGATCGAGTACGTATAATTAATGGTAAATTAATGGACTAATATATATATATGTAATAATTATTTAATTATAATATTTTGTAGCAGTATGGACAAGAGTTGGATGAAGTTAAAGAATAGATGTGATGTCCGGTATATGGATGGAATTAGCGAATTTGTGAATTTTGCGATAGAACATGGTCATGGAAAGAAGCGTTTCAGGTGTCCGTGCCAGAAATGTCTTAATTGTCAGTATGCGGAGGTTAATGTTATGGTGCAACACCTGTACGAAAATGGTATGATGTGGAGTTACACTACATGGAGCGAGCATGGTGAAGCAGTAGAGTTCAGCGCAGCAGACTTCAGCTCAGGGTACAGTTACCATGGTGCCTCATCCAGCGGCAGTGGTGCCGGACCCCCAGCTTGCAACCCAACTGCAGATTTGGTCCATGATGCGTTTCCGGGATGTAGTCATGGCGGACACCAACACCAAGACGGAGGTTACAGTACCACCAATGAGCATGATGACACATTCCCCGCAGCTAGCTTGGCCACTGACACCACTGAGATGGAAAAGTACAACCGGATGCTACTTGAAGCGCAGACCCCGGTGTTCCCTGGATGTCGAGAGAATGTGTTGCAATATGTGATGGAGCAAATGAAGATAAAAGTGAAGCACAAAATGTCAGTGAGTGCTTTTGACGAAATTCAGGAGCAAATATGTAAGTTGCTTCCTGATGATCACAATCTTCCTAAATCTCATTATAAGGTTAGAAATATCCTGAGCAGCCTCGGCCTAAAGTACAGGATAATTGACGCATGTCCGAATGATTGTGTGCTATTTTACAAAGAGTATAAAGAGTTGGACTATTGTCCCGTATGTGGCCAGTGCAGATTCCAGTTGAATAGGAAGAGTTCGAAAAAGAGAATTCCTGTGAAAGTTGTTCGATATTTTCCCTTGATTCCCAGATTGCAGCGCCTGTACATGTCTCTACACACAGCAGAGGCGATGCGATGGTACGCAGAAAAGCGAATAGATGACGATGTCCTGCGACACGCCGCAGATGGGGAGGGTTTCAAACATTTCGACAGAGAATTTGGAGACTTTGCTTCAGAGGTTAGAAATGTTAGACTCGGCCTATCTACAGACGGATTCAATCCTTGGGGAAGTAATAGCTCCGCCGTCAGCACTTGGCCAGTTATTCTGATGCCGTACAGCTTGCCTCCGTAGATGTGCATGAACAAGGAATTTTATTTCCTTACCGTATTAATTCCAGGTCCTAAATCTCCATCGAAGTGCTTAGATGTCTACCTCAGACCTTTGATCGACGAGCTGAAACTGTTGTGGGAAAATGGAGTCCCAACTTATGACAAATTCACTAACACGATGTTCACGATGAGGGCTGCCGTAATGTGGACGATCAGCGATTTTCCAGCGTATGGGATGTTGGCAGCGTGCAGGACAAAAGGATATAATGGATGTCCTATATGTTTGGACGACGTGAACTCTAGTTGGCACGCAGGGAAGGTGTGTTACTTGGGTCACCGTAGATGGCTCCCTCACGACCACCCTTGGCGACAGGATGAAGCTCATTTCGACGGGACGGTAGAGAACAATCCTAAACCCCGTAGTTGGTCGGGCGAAGAGATTTTAGAGAGGTTGAGCTATTTCGACTTTGGTGTGTTGACTAACGACGCGGATGTAAAGAAATGCAATCCAATTCCTCCACATGATCTGAGCTATTGGGATCACAAGAGTATATTCTTTGAACTCCCTTACTGGTCGAAGTTGAAGCTGAGGAACAACTTGGACGCGATGCACATAGAAAAGAATGTGTGCGACAGCGTGGTGGGAACAATTCTCGGTATTAAGTTCAAGACTAAAGATACTCCCAAAGCGCGCAAAGATTTGGAATCAATGAATCTACGTCGTCCCTTGTGGTTGAGGAGGGATAGGAAATGAGTGTACAACAAGATGCCAGCTGCACCGTACACAGTGAAGCCGACACTTAGACGTTCTGTATTTCACTGGTTTAAGGGCGTTCGTTATCCGGCCACGTATGCAGCTACTATAACTGGAGCAGTGGACGAGGTGCAACACAAGTTTGTTGGTCTAAAGACACATGACTATCACGTTATGCTGCAACGTCTGATTCCAGTGGTAATTCGACCATATTTGCCTCGCGACGTCGTAGAACCAATAGTGGCATTGTGCAGATGGTGGCAGAGGTTATGCGCCAGAGAATTAAAGAAGTCAGATGTCGTGGAATTGCAACAACAAATTGTGCACATCATTTGCAAACTAGAGAGGATTTTTCCTCCTGCTTTCTTCGACATAATGATTCACCTAATGATCCACCTGCCCGAGCAGGTTCTCATTTCTGGTCCGGTCCAGTACACTTGGATGTATCCTCAAGAGAGGTACGTACAACTAATTAATTATACAGGTTTTTTGATTCATAATTTGTTCCACTGGAGATTACTAGCTAGCTATATGCATGTACTTATTTTTATTGTACGTTTGATTAATTTTGTAGACAGCTTGGACAGTATAAGTCATTCGTCAAAAACAGGTCGGCCCCGGATGGCTCCATAGCAGAGACATACCTAATGCATGAGTGCGTTACTTACTGCAACAGGTACCTCAAAGATCCACCACCTCCAACTGCCTCCGATCCCAGTGCCCGCATCAATCTTTCTGTCGTCACCAATGTCGTCCGACCGTTTAGAGGAGTATTAAAGGAAACGTTAACACGGGAAGAACTTATTGAGGCACATTGGGTAGTGTTACGAGACTGTGACGAAGTTGAGCCGTACATGATGTCATACAGGGAGAGGCTTCAGGCGTTATATCCAGACAAGAGTTCGGCGTGGATTGAGAAAATGGTTAAGAAAAAGTTCCCCGATTATTTCTTCCAATGGGTACGTATTTAGTGATTTATATACATATTGAGATCATGCATGTTTAATTTGTAGAAAGTAAACCCTTACATTTTTCCATTTTCGCAGATGATTGATCTGCAAAAATCCGAAAACCACGGGGGGTGGTGGTCTTGGCCAAAGCACTTGCTAGCAGGGAAGCCGATTAAACACTATATTTATCCGGGATGTTTTGTGAACGGTGTGAAGTTCCATTCATTGGCGCGAGATGAAGGAAGAAGAACACAAAACAGTGGGATAGCGGTTGGGAAAGACCCTGATCTATATTACGGAATGATCGTATATGTGGTTCAGCTATGTTACGGGAATGATGTCAACGTTTTCCTATTCAAGTGCAGATGGTTCAAGCGTACAAAGGAAGACCTGGGACTTTTATCAGTCGATACAAACTCAAGCTGGTATGAGGATGAGCCTTTCGCTCTCGCCACCTTAGTTAGGCAGGTGTTCTATCTCGACGATCCGAAAGCTGGTGACGGGTGGAAAATAGTGAACCAGATCTCTCATCGAGGAGTTTGGAATACAGAGACAATTGAAGGGACACCGGCGACGACTGAAGATGCTGCTGAACCAGATAGAGACATTCCTGCCTATCAAGAACCTAATATTTCTGTCATCCGCTCCGACATAATGGACCTGGTTCAAGACGGTGAACGGTTACCCATGCCTGATGGTTGTACAGATCTAACTGAAGAAGAGATTATTGAGGTAGATGAAGAAGACGTGCAGGATGAGGACGATGACGACAACTCTGGTTATTCCTCGGACGATGTTGAGTACGATGAGGAGGATGAGCAATCGGATAACGGTGATGATGATGATGACGATTATGACGAAGAGTACGGTCACACGACGAGGATCATTAATTGGTAAACCCTAATTTATTATTGTAATATATATATGATCGATCGATGCATCGTAAAAAGGTGAAAGATTTCTATTATGTCGAGACTTTAAGATTCCTCGTCCAGCTTTGGTTGGTTTTATTGTTTTTAAATACTATTTATGTATAAATTAGATTAATTATGGGTCCCTATATATGATTATATATATTGACTTGTGATAGTATTATTGAGAGCACAAATTTTGTACGTAGTCCCGGCCCCTCTCTTTGCTTTCAACTTCATCGGTGTATTCTCTGATCTTATTAAAAGTAAGCTGAAGCTGCTCTACATTTCGCTCAAGCAGCCCTTCAAACCCTAAATCCTCGACACTAAATGTAGCATGCGCAAATCGGATCGATCGATCATTTTTTTAATTATATTCTTGAATGAGAATAATTGAACGAACATACAAATGACCGGGGACGACCTAAACCCTAAACCGTACGGCCCTAACCTCTGAATTCAGGGTTTTACACTTGGACGACGGAGACAGTCATTATACGTCGTCTAGGTACACACTTGGACGACGGAGAATGACTGTCTCCGTCGTCCAAGTGACAAACCCTATACCCTAAACCCTAAGGACCCCTAACCCCTGAATTCAGGGTATATTCACCTGGACGACGGATACGACATTCTCCGTCGTCCAAGTACACACCTGGACGACGGATATTAGCGTCTCCGTCGTCCAGGTGTGTACTTGGACGACGGAGAATGTCGTATCCGTCGTCCAGGTGTAAATTTCGTAATTTTTTCTAAGACAACGACCATCTAGACCATCTTCGAATGCATATTCTTTTCGTCAAGACTTTAGAGTAGTATATTCTTGGTGTGTGAGCTTCGACGGTTCGAAAATCGGAGTTGCGAAATGTCCTGTATCCACGTTTCCGGTTTGTGAAATTCTCGGTTTTGCGGTTGACTGTGCCGATGAAACCCTTCCCGAACTTATTATTTCCTGGTCCTTTATAGTAATTATATATTATGTTACGACGAACATATCCAACGGTTGTTTTGTCCAAATTCAATTTCGTTAGTACTCTGCTGCAAATCAGCAACTACAAGTGAACACTAAAGTCTTAAAGATTAGTCGATACTTAACAACTTTCAAAACGTAAAATTATTCGGCGGTTCAAATTTATCTGTTTATATATACGATGCGTTCATCGATATTGTACGACTATTTCACTCGAATGACAGATCGCTAAATTCCTAGCGAATTAATTTAAATATTTTTTTTTGCATAATTTGAACCTAGACGACGGATATGTCGTTTTCCGTCGTCCAAGTGTTCACCTGGACGACGGAAAATGACCGTATCCGTCGTCTAGGTTCAAATTACCATGGCGGTTCGAATAAAATTTTTATTATTTTTCGATGTAAATATTGACTTGGACGACAGATATGTCGTTTTCCGTCGTCCAAGTGAACACTTGGACGACGGAAAACGACATATCCGTCGTCCAAGTCGAAATAACATGGCGGTTCGATTTGCCGCCTCAATTTTCGGCGCCGCTTGAAATTCCACTTAGACGACGGAAAACACTGTTTCCGTCGTCTAAGTCAACATTTATGGCGGTGAAACGGCCCGCCCATTTATTTGGCGCCGGTTCGAAAAAATTTGACTCTTCACTTAGACGACGGAAAACACTGTTTCCGTCGTCTAAGTGCACTTAGACGACGGAGAATAGTGCTCCGTCGTCTAAGTGAAACTCTATATAAGGAGGAGCACCCCCCCTCATTTTCTCATCATTCCATCTCCTCCTCTATACTCTCCTCTCCTCTCTCTCTCACTCCGGCGATCCTCCTCCGGCGACGCTCCGACGACCAACTTTCCGGCGTGGTTCCCCCTCTCCGACGACTCGATCAACTCCCCGATATTCCCGAAAACTCCGATTCGGTACATTTCTATTTTTCCCTTATTAAAATAATTTTCATTTAATTAATTAATAAAATTCTAAATTTAATTAATTAGTAGAATTTAATTTATTACTTAGTTTTAAATATTTAATAAATGATTAATTTATTGTAAATTTATTGTAAATTTATTGTTATTAATTATATTTAGATTAATTATTGTTATTAATTAAATAAATGATTACATATTGTTATTAATTAATTAAATGGTAAATTATTGTTATATATTAATAATAATTAAATGAATAATTGTAATTACTTGATAATTTATGAAATGTTTAAATATTATTGTAATTATTTATTAATTAGTTGCATAATTAAATAAATATGAGATTAAATTAATTAGTAGTACGTGTTCGATTTAAATTTAGTACATAGGCTTGGTGTAATTAAGTCGCACTCTTTGGAATAGATGGCGCCTTTTTTCCTTGCTTATCTCCTTAACCCCTCGTGATGTGTGGATTTCATCACCGCACACCATAACCTAAGTGAAGTTATGGACACGAGGTTGAGGGCGGAGTTTGCAAAGGACTTGAGGGAGTGTAAATTTTCGAAAAATTGGCCGAATGTCGGACATGGTGTCTAGAAACGGGTTATGACTGGTGACAGGATTTGGACTAAGAAAGACTTTTGTCGAAATTAGTCCTGCCTCTCGCGTTATCTCTATCCCTAACTGGCCATGTTTTTCGATTTAACCAAGGCTGATTAATTGAAAATTTACACTTTATCGCGCGGGTCGCACGTCCATTGAACGACCGAAAATGCCAAGCTAGTGTACTCTATTTAAATCTTAAACGTACTTAATTAATTAGCGTAAATTTTTAAGTTGTAATTATTATGGTAAGTAGGTACGCGTATTTTAACACCGTACTCTTAGGTTTAAATGGCTCCGCCAAAGACCACATCCGGCAAGAAGAAAGCCCAACAGGAGTCAGAAGATGAGATGCTCCAAATGTTGGCGGCCCAAGTCGGTTGGGTTCAACCGCAGGACGACGCCCTCAATCCGGGGCCTTCTGGGGAAATTCCCTCTGCCCCATTTCTCTCAAGCGGTGATGACGTCGACCCCTTTTCAACTCCGACGCCCGGTACCGCTTCAACGGGAAGTACTCAGGCGTCTTCGACGGCCGATTCTATCATGTACAGCGCCCGCCGTAAGCAAAGGAGGGCCCCCACTGACCCCCAACCGAAAAAGACTCGGGGTCTCGTTAAAGGTGGAAAGGCGGAGAAAATTTGCAAGGCGACCGGGAGCAAGATCGCCTTGCCCTACGACGAATTCACCGGTGGCCCTCCCACACCTCAGCTAGCAAGTCTCTCGGCTCATAGCATTGGGTCGATTGTTCGTAACCGGGTTCGTATCACTGCCCCTACTTGGAGGGAGGTGCCGGATTCGGAGAAGGCGAAAGTCTTTAAGGATCTTTCGGTACGTAATACGTACAATTTTAGTTATTATATACTATTTTTAATATTAGTTATATATAATTTTATAATATATACGATTATAATTTCCAATTTATTTCTGATAGGAACAATTTGCGGTGGATCCGGATCCGGCGATGTTGAGGCATATCAACCAAACCGCCAACAACATCTTCAAAGATTGGAAGTACAGGCTCCATCAGTACTTCCGAACTAACGGTCCCGTGCCTCCCCCCGAAGAGCTGCGTGGGGATAGAGAAGATGAGTGGGAGTGGTTGTGTAACCACTTTGCCGATGAGCAATTTCAGGTGTTAATTTACTTTTTTTATTTCAATTAAGATAATTGAATACTCTAAATTTTAGTTACTTATAATTTTTTTAATGATTTCATTATGTTGTCTAACAGAAATTCTCCGGTGTCAACAAAGCCAACCGGGGGAAGAAGGACAAGCACCATACTTCCGGCGCCAAGCAACTCATTCAAATTGCCAAGGAGCACAGGGATAAGGGCTCCAAACACCCTTATCTCGATGCAAGCGTAAGCGCGTACGTGACGCCTGGGCTCGATAATGAAGCGAGTCAACGCGGCGTAAGTCATATATATATATATGTGTGTGCGCTAATAATTATAGTAATTATTATTTAAATATTATTTCATTATAATAAATTTATTATTCTTTTGTAGGCAAGAGTGATAGAGCGTGCGCAGGAAGAATTGGCTAACACTCAGCTTGCGTTCCCAGATGTGCCGCTAGAAGACCTGCCTCCTCTATCTGTGGAGAGCCAAATAGCAATTGCGGATGAGGTCTACGGTCGTAGAGCTGGCAAGGAGGTTAGGCACTTCGGGCCTAAGGTGGTTCGAGATTTGTCGACCTCTGAGTCATCATCTACGGGAGGTTCGGGGCGGCGGAGAAGTTCTCAAGCTGCGGCAGCCTATGAAGAGGCTCGAATCGCACGGGAGGAGAATATTGCCATGCGCCAAAGAATGGACCAGCAAGACGAGCGAATAGCCCAACTCATCGCCCTTATGCAACAAGCTCAAAGACAATGTCAACCTCCTCCGAACCCATTCCCCGACGACGACGACCCGGCTGGAGGCGGAGGACGAGGCGGCGCATCTGCTCCTCCAGTGTTTTAGCTAGCTAGTAGTTTATTATTTCGTTTCTTAATTTCCGCATTACGAACAATATTTTCATTTTTAATTATGGGTTTTTTCGATTATGTATGTACAAATTAATTAATTTAATTAATTTTTTTTCAATTAATATTAATAATATTTTTGAATTTAATTTTTTTTTAAAAATTAATTTTTCACTTAGACGACGGAGACATTAATCCCCGTCGTCTAAGTCCCCACATGGGCCACGGACGTTGTTAGCTTGTCCGTGGCCCAGGTGGTGACTTAGACGACGGGGATTAATGTCTCCGTCGTCTAGGTTACTACCTGGGCCACGGAGAAGTTAACAATCTCCGTGGCCCAGGTGGTGACCTAGACGACGGGGATTAATGTCTCCGTCGTCTAAGTCACCACCTGGGCCACGGAGATTGTTAACTTCTCCGTGGCCCAGGTAGGAACTTAGACGACGGAGATTAATGTCTCCGTCGTCTAGGTCACCACCTGGGCCACGGACGTTCTCCGTGGTCCAAGTGAACTTGGACGACGGAGATGAAATTCTCCGTCGTCTAAGTACTTAGACGACAGCACTTGGAGCACGTACCTTGGACGACGGATTTTCCGTCGTCCAAGTACTTAGACGACGGAGACTGTCACTTAGACGACGGAAATGCTCCGTCGTCTAAGTCACTTTTTCTTGTAGTGATGTGGAGGAATTGGATTGCATTTCTTTACATCCGCGTCATTACTCAACACACCAAAGTCGAAATAGCTCAACCTCTCTAAAATCTCTTCGCCCGACCAACTACGGGGTTTAGGATTGTTCTCTACCGTACCGTCGAAATGAGCTTCATCCTGTCGCCACGGGTGGTCGTGAGGAAGCCATCTACGGTGACCCAAGTAACACACTTCCCCGCGTGCCAACTAGAGTTCACGTCGTCCAAACATATAGGACATCCATTATATCCTTTTGTCCTGCAGGCTGCCAACATCTCATAAGCTGGAAAATCGCTGATCGTCCACATTACCGCAGCCCTCATCGTGAACATCGTGTCAGTGAATTTGTCATAAGTTGGGACTCCATTTTCCCACAACAGTTTCAGCTCGTCGATCAAAGGTCTGAGGTAGACATCTAAGCACTTCGATGGAGATTTAGGACCTGGAATTAGTACGGTAAGGAAATAAAATTCCTTGTTCATGCACATCTACGGAGGCAAGCTGTACGGCATCAGAATAACTGGCCAAGTGCTGACGGCGGAGCTATTACTTCCCCAAGGATTGAATCCGTCTGTAGATAGGCCGAGTCTAATATTTCTAACCTCTGAAGCAAAGTCTCCAAATTCTCTGTCGAAATGTTTGAAACCCTCCCCATCCGCGGCGTGTCGCAGGACATCCTCATCTATTCGCTTTTCTGCGTACCATCGCATCGCCTCTGCTGTGTGTAGAGACATGTACAGGCGCTGCAATCTGGGAATCAAGGGAAAATATCGAACAACTTTCACAGGAATTCTCTTTTTCGAACTCTTCCTATTCAACTGGAATCTGCACTGGCCACATACGGGACAATAGTCCAACTCTTTATACTCTTTGTAAAATAGCACACAATCATTCGGACAAGCGTCAATTATCTTGTACTTTAGGCCGATGCTGCTCAGGATATTTCTAACCTTATAATGAGATTTAGGAAGATTGTGATCATCAGGGAGCAACTTACATATTTGCTCCTGAATTTCGTCAAAAGCACTCACTGACATTTTGTGCTTCACTTTTATCTTCATTTGCTCCATCACATATTGCAACACATTCTCTCGACATCCAGGGAACACCGGGGTCTGCGCTTCAAGTAGTATCCGGTTGTACTTTTCCATCTCACTGGTGTCAGTGGCCAAGCTAGCTGCAGGGAATGTGTCATCATGCTCATTAGTGGTACTGTAACCTCCGTCTTGGTGTTGGTGTCCACTATGACTACATCCCGGAAACGCATCATGGACCAAATCTGCAGTTGGGTTGCAAGCTGGGGGTCCGGCACCACTGCCGCTGGATGAGGCACCATGGTAACTGTACCCTGAGCTGAAGTCTGCTGCGCTGAACTCTACTGCTTCACCATGCTCGCTCCATGTAGTGTAACTCCACATCATACCATTTTCGTACAGGTGTTGCACCATAACATTAACCTCTGCATACTGACAATTAAGACATTTCTGACACGGACACCTGAAACGTTTCTTTCCCTGACCCTGTTCTATTGCAAAATTCACAAATTCGCTAATTCCATCCATATACCGGACATCACATCTATTCTTCAACTTCATCCAACTCTTGTCCATACTGCTACAAATTATTATAATTAATTAATTATTACATATATATATATATTTGTGTGTCCATTAATTTACGCTTAATTATACGTACTCGATCTACATCGATCCATCAATTACGTACGTACGTAATTTAATCGATCTGTACATATATATATATATATATATATAGCTAACATCAGCTAACATCATTGCATGTATATATATATGTACGTACGTTTTCACTAAATATATATTAATTAAGCAAATTTTAACTGCGTACGTACGTACCTGCTGGCCTTCTCGATATCTTTACGTTAATTAAGCTAACTAGCTAGTCAGCGGAGATCCCTTATCGATCCTGATTCTTTTATCGGCTTCTAGCTACCTAGCTCCCTTCTCCTTCTCCCTTCTCCTTCAATTATTCTTCAAATGGAATGAAGAGATCGAGGCTAGGAATGAATTCGATCAGTTTGGCATTGGGCTTATATAATGCTTCACTTAGACGACGGAGGTGTCGGTACGTCGTCTAAGTGGAAGTACGTTTCGTATACTCGCACGACAGCGTGTCGGTCCGTCCTCCAGGTAATCACCTGGACGACGGAGAATATCATCTCCGTCGTCCAGGTGGTCACCTGGAGGACGGAGAAGACTCCGAGGTCCAGGTGATCACCTGGACGACGGAGATGATATTCTCCGTCGTCCAGGTGGTACTTGGACCACGGAGTCTTTTCCGTGGTCTAGGTGTCACTTGGACCACGGAACAATTACGTTTCCGTGGTCTAAGTGCTGTTTTCTTGTAGTGAAAGCTTGGATGACAGCAACGCTAGATCGACGCGTGTCGAACCTCACACTGCTGTGGGGATATTTGTGGGAGTTAGTTTTGGCTACCCTAAGCCAGAAGAAGATAGGCTTGGCGGATGAAATCCCGGACGAGGTCCGATAATAGAGGTAATGGGCCTGGGCTTGGACGGTTATGATTTTTACAAAAGAACGAATTATCTAGAGATTTCTAGAAGTATCTGCAACATTGTAGAGGCTTCTAGAATTTTAAATGGCATGACAATCCCAAGATAAGAGACCTCAAGGGGCTGTACAGTCGGATCTCAGGGGGTTGTGTGGTCAGATCTCGGGGATTAGCAGAATCTACGAGGGAAGAGGTAAGATTTAAACGAATCCTAGAGGGATTATGCCAAAGCGTCTGTGGTAATCATGAGACATGAATAGCCCTAGATACGGAGTTCTATTCCTTAATAGATTTCTCCTCTCTGAATATAAAGTAGTCTAATTCGATAAGGACTATGCTTAGACCGTACCTAATACAAACTCTATATATAGACCACTCCGGCAGGGTCGAAGGTAACGTTATTCTACCCTAATTAGAATTAGAGTATGTTTCCATATATGTTTCCACTCCGCAAGAACTAACTAGTATGTTCCCATATATAAGAATTAGAACTAGCTAGAAAAACTAAACAAGAAGAAAAAAATGGACAAAAAGAGTACTTCACAAATGAAATTGGGCGTAGACTGTTCTGATCGATTTCAAACAGATCAGAACAGTGTCATGTTGAACCCTTATAAATGCAATACAGGACACAACTCACACAAGATCGAGAACAGCCTTCAATTAGCAGCCATAATCTCTTCCATCTGTAATTATTTACATTTTTTTTCATAAGGAATGGAGATTAGGTTGAGATCGATTTTACATCTGGTGGTTCCTTTGGTGTCTGTTATCTAATGGATTGGTAGGGCACGATGTCTACGCAAGGACGAAAAATGGTAAAGCTCATTAGGGTACGTAAGTGATTAACCAGAAAACAAACCATGTGATTTCTCACAAGCTAGTGTTCCTTATCGGTGCATGCCAAACTCGACCAGCGATTGCTCTTCACCACTAATTTCTAGCTTGTTGTAGTGTTGTAGCAGATAGATGGTTTTCCATCCCACCCATTCCACGTCTATATATATATACACAAATGGTCGAGTTTATCAACCATCACCAGCAACTCAAGATACCTATTCTCCTATACAAAACTTGTCGATCAATTTAACTTTCTTTGTGTCCAGACGTCCCTTGAAATCTTCTTCTCCACCTAGGAATATTACATAAGATCGAGATGGGTTTCAGATTGCCCGGAATCGTTACCGCGAAGAGAAGCCTTACTAGATCTTTATCCGGTTCCAAGAGTTCAAAGAGCTTATTCTTAGATATCCCGAAAGGCTACTTTGCAGTCTATGTCGGGGAGAGTCAGAAGCGATTCGTGATTCCAATAGCATACTTGAACGAGCCTATGTTCCAGGTTTTGCTGAGTCAAGCTGAAGAAGAATTCGGATACGACCATCCCATGGGCGGTATTACAATCCCTTGCAGTGAACACACCTTCGTTGATCTCACTTCTCGCTTAAATGTGTGATCGATCGATTGCGAGTCCGAAACTCGATCAGAAATAAGCTAATGATGTGAGCACACACAAGTTTCAAAATATATTGATTGAAAACCACGGTCCGGTCACAAGCAACATGCGTATGGTGGTTGAACATCAAGCTGAGGGACTCAACTCTCAAACCAAATTTTGCGGTGAAGCGATGGTCGTTGCTGACTTGTTGGTCTTCGAAAGCTGCAGCTTCTGTGTTCGATCGATGGCGAGTTGATGAGCAGATAGTTAATTTAACTTAATTAATTAGTTCCTACGCGAGTCACGAAGCGGAAGATCGCAGAAAACCAAGGGGAAATTTAGAACTATATATGTATCTCATGAAAGAGAGAATCATGAATTGAATTGTGAGAAAGTTGTGAAACCTCGCTTTCTATAAACTTTGAGATAACATTGTCTTAAATTCTCAATATCAGTAACACATTATATATACACTTGCATACTGTACGTTTGTTGAAGAAAACTTCTATGGAAATTCTTTTTGGATCTAATTAAGGTCCCTCACTCTTACATAAATGAAATAGTGTATTTAGTTATTCTAGATCGAGTTCTTCCTTAACGGGTTATATATAACTAGGTGGCTGATCGTGCCAAGGTGCGGTGTTGAAAAAAAAATTTTTAGTGTTAGAGATCAAAAAATTGTGCAATGCGGACTATAAATGAAGATCAAAATTTGTGCGGTGAAGGTTACGCACAAAGCTCCAAACAGTCCACTATAACTCACAGGCACCCAAAACAATCCAAAAGTGGCTGTAACTTACAGGCACCCAAAACAGTCCAAAAATCAATGTGCATCCATGTTTTGTAACTTAAAAGATACAAACCGATTACAATATAAGCTCAATAAAAATTAACAATGAGTTTCATATTACACATGAAAGTAAAGATCATAACTTAATTACATAACTAAATATACAAAATAACTAATCTCCAAATTAAGTCATTCATGATCACAACATTGCTGGATGAAACTGACTGATTACATATTAAAAAGAACAAAAGCAGAAACACTAACAGCTACTTAAGTAAAGAAGTTGCAGGTTCTTGATAGAGCCTCCAAACAAAATAGACTCCTCCCTTCGTGTTTAACAAAAGACAACTTCCTATCATTTTCACACCATTGCTTCACAGCTCTTCCAAGTAAGGTTTACTTCATACACTTTAAAGACCAAATCTAGGCCCTAAGCTCAAACAGATAAACCTATTCCAAGTAAGGTTTACTTCATACACTTTCATTTCCAAATATCCATATGTATATAATATTGATTACTTTCTTCTTAGCTTGTGCTGACTATGGACATAGCAAAACTATCCGTCATGAGTCTTTATTCTTCAACATATGCTTAAAGCATTTGTCAATGGGACAACATCTATACCACCATTCTTTATTAACAAAGAACCTTCGTATGAGAGCAGCACAGTACACAGACTTACCCTGAAACAAAAATTGAATTCATTGGAGTGACATACCTATATACATCAGTAAGTTAGATCTGGACCTATTCATATATGTAAAAGTCATCAAATAATTGGTATGTGATGAATCATGAGTATGATACTCATCATTGGTTGTATATGATTGAAATCCTTAATAAATCTTTAAAAATGAACATACAAACAAAGTAAACATAAATATTAAAGAACAAATAGATGCTCAAAACTTACTAATTGAATGTCACACAAAATAATTGTTTCCAGATTAGATGATTTGATAGTTATCCAGATTCATCTAGAATTGTTTAGGGTTTAGGAAGAACACAGAACTTCTGATATTTCAAACTATCTGCATACATAAGTCACATGATATCATACCATGTGTACAAGTGGATTGAGCATCTTCAATGTAGAGATAGTTCTCTTGTCTCCTTCGCTAATCACTCCTAGCGATAACAAGTTGGAGAATTAATGCACCAGACATCTTGACTTTGTCTCTAATTTTGGAGAACCTGAGATGAAAAAAATTAATCATAAAAATCAGGAAACAACTATATGATATAAACTCCATGAAAACTATCTGATTAATAACAAATTATGAATTTAAAATTTTAATTAGGTTAACTTACTCAGCTTCATACTGTTTTGTCTTTCCAATCTTTAAATCGAGGACAACTCATGTATAAGTTGTGCTAGATGCTAACACACCCTAAATAATTTTGAAGAACTTATTTAAACCATAAGGAATATAGAATATAATCAAACACTATATTTTTGTTTAAAATCAAGCATTGAAATTATGCAAAATATAATCAAACACTATATTTTGGTTCTTTTCGGTTTTTATAATTCAAAAACTGAAACCGAACAAAATATTCCAGTTTTTTTTTGCTTCGGTTATTTTCAGTACAGTTTATATTGGGTGCGGTTTTTTTCAGCCGCGGCTCGGTTTTGGCTCGATTTTTTTTATTTTTGGTTTTCAGTTACAATATCCCACCCCTACTTACATGACCACGTATATTTGAAAGTATCATCAATCGATTCTAATCTTTTTTCTTTGTGAATCTGTCCCTATGAATTGAGTTACTCCCACTTTTGCTGAAAAAATAAAAAAGCAAAATTTATCTTTATGCCACCTTACCAGAATTCCAAAAAAGTATTTGGTTCTCTACACCACGTCCTCACGCACACCTCACAATTATGTTCATTAATCTTCTCTACATAACTTCTGAAAGGTATAACAACAACAAAACCTAATTGAACAACAAAGATAAAACCAAGTTGAATTAGAGAATCAATTAGCAAATCTTACCTGTGAGGTTGATTAGACGAATTTCTAAGGTGCACTTCTATTGCTCTTCTCTGTTGCTGCAGCGAGACCAAGTTCGAGGATTTTTTTGTAACCTGTGGAGCGAGTAAATCGATTCAAAAACAAAACCTTAAAATGATCATGGAAAATCGTAAGTTGTTTGGGCGTGCAAGCCCACACCGTATCCGTTTCACATCAACTTATTTGCCTCGTGTTCGTTCTCGGCAAGGTCTAGGTTTTTTTGAAAGGACCCAACCCCGATTCATTTACCTAAATCGAAATCGAACCCCTTCTGAAAATACGAACCAACAAAAATTTTCAAAATTTCGGCAGAGTTTCGTTACTATCGTGGAATTGCATAAACCTGCACCCAGAAAATAACACTTCGTCCTATGCCACAAAAGCCAAACCGTGGGCACCAATCCCATCCGGATTTCTCAACATCATAATATAAGAAATAACAGTAAACATACTGTACTATGTATATGTATATCCGAGAAAATCCGTATAAACATGTATCAGAATGTATCAGAGCGACCTCTAGTGAAAATATATACAATATATACATCAGTAGGCGAAACAAGAACCTACTGGAAAACACAGGTAGCTTAGATCACTAGCCTCTAAACCGCGACGTGAAACACCAAACCTGAACTGCAACTGGGCACGGAAACCGAAAAGCCCAGGGGAAAGACATGAAAATCGTTAGAGTGAGTGCACGAAAATAAATGTCTTTCACCAAGTAATATATATACGTATAAAATCATATGCGAGTCAAATGCATGAAAATCAAATGGTACGTGAGGAGACGCTGACTACCACTTACGTACAGAGCATGCAACATAAAATGTATCGCGGAATCTCTCATGGACTACCACGCGATAGCACAGTCTGAATCACGGGATCCCAGACCCACACGTGATTCCTAGCCAGAAAGACCTCGGGTCAGGATATCTGTCCCCCCCGGAGCGTACTCGGGGATCAGCCGAGAAGCCAATGTGTATCGATACCACAACATATACTGAGACTGTACTCTGTGTAAACCAAATCATAAATCTTTTTCATGCACATGCATAAAACATAATATGTACATATGTATATTCGTATACGTATATTCGTAAATGCATAATCGTAAAACACATGCTCGTAAAATCATAATCAATCTGCATGCTCAAGTTCGTAAAACGTATATAAAAGACTCGCAATCAATCCGTGAAAAGAAATGTCCACTCACAGACTCGCGTAACGCGCACTCGCGCTAAACTCGTGGTCCGGCGGAAGATCCCTCGCCTGAAGCACGATCACGATCCAGATCTCAATCTCGATCTCCTTAATATTCAAAAAACATAACTGATCAATATCATAGTTCACAACTCTGTACTGAAGCACGGAAACCAACCGTTCCCGGAAGTATGAAATGCGGTACAAAATGATTAACGAAATTCCCGAAATCTCCACACGAAACCTCGATTGAAAATCCACTACCCAAATCGATCCGAAAACCTCTGGACGATAATCAGGGCGCGATTTCGAGAAAAACGATATTAAAAACGTCGAAATCTAAAAAGTCAACTCCTCGCCGGAGCACCATCGTTGACCGCCGCCGCTGGCGGCGGCGCGCCGTCAACCGTTATTTCCTCCGACGAGGAAGCTCCAGAAATGGAGTTCTCCTCAAGCCCATCATCTTCTATAACTACCACAAAGTCCAAAACTCGCCGGAACTAAGCCAACCACCATGAAACAGATCGGAACCCAGTTTTCCGGTGACCCAATCGGGTTGCCACAAAAACCAATCCTCATCCCAAATTAATGACAGGGGAAGCATCATCTAAGTGTGGGGAGCAAAAACCCCATCAACTCCACCACCAAATCTCGCCGGAACCACCGCAACCATCACCGGGGAAATTCCACGACTCGGCCCGATTCGAACTCACCCAAAACGAAATCAATTCCATCCAAACCAACTACCATGCAATTCGAAATCAAGAGGAGAAGCTAACTATACCTTTCACTTGGCCGGAGGTTGCCCGAAAATGGGTCGTCGGATGGCAAGCCGAAACGGGAAACCTTCCCTCTCTCGGTCAACGGTCAACTTTCCAGTTTTGGAAAGTCAAAGTTTGGTCAACGTCAGTCAATGCTTTTACGACTAATTCTCGACTATTTCGATATTTATACTCGCGCCTCGGGTCGATCGACGATTCGAAATGGATAACCATCACGTTTCGAATAAACACGAAACAATCAGATAAACTCGTCGAAAACTGAAACTTCGAATAATCACAAAATATTCCTCGGTTATCGTAAAAATCTTCCGGAACTGCCCACGAGCTCGAAATCATGTACTCTACAATTTCCGTGAAGACTCTCAACTCAAATTCTCAACCGAAAACATAGTTGCGAATAGAGTCAACGAACCACACAAATATCGTAAAACTGCGACTATGACCAATCTCGAGAATCGTGCCGAATACACAACTGATTCTGGTTCGGGTCGTCACAAATCTACCCCCCTTAAAGAAATTTCGACCTCGAAATTTACGTACCTGTCAAGTGAACAGATGAGGATACTGCTCCCGCATGCGCTGCTCAGTCTCTCAGGTGGCCTCCTCAACTGAGTGGTTCTGCCACAAGATCTTCACCAGCGGAATCACACGGTGCCTCAACTCCTGCTCATGACGATCGAGAACCTGCACTGGCTCCTCCATATACGTCAAATCCTCCCTGATCGGCAACTGCTGTGGGGCTAATACATGTGAAGGATCTGAGATGTACTTCCGCAACATCGAAACATGGAAGACATCATGCACACGAGCCATCTCAGCTGGTAACTCAAGTCTGTAAGCAACAACTCCAACCCTCTCTGTAATCTCATACGGACCAATGTATCGTGGTCGAAGCTTGCCACGCTTCCCGAAACGCACAACTCCCCTCCACGGAGATAGTTTCAGGAAGACCCAATCACCAACCTCGAACTCTAAACTCTTCATCCTCACATCCGCGTAACTCTTCTGCCGATCCTGGGCGATCTTCAATCGATCCCGGATAATCTGTATGTACTCCATAGTAGTTTTCACCAAATCAGGACCAATAAGCCAACGCTCGCCCACCTCACTCCAACACAATGGAGTGCGACACTGCTTCCCGTACAAGGCCTCGTATGGTGCCATCTCAATACTGGCCTGATAGCTGTTGTTGTAGGCGAACTCAATCAAATGTAGCTGTTGATCCCAGTTCCTGCGGAACTGCAATACACATGATCTCAGAATATCCTCAAGAGTCTGAATGGTTCGCTCGGACTGCCCGTCAGTCTGAGGATGGAAAGCTGTACTAAATCGCAACCTCGTGCCCAACGCTCGCTGCAACACCTGCCAGAACTCAGAAGTGAACTGACTATCTCGATCAGAAACAATGGATACAGGCACACCATGCAAGCGAACAATCTCGGATAAGTATAACTTGGCAAATCTGCCCACTGATATCTTCCCTGGAAGTGCAAGAAAATGTGCGGATTTCGTCAATCGGTCAACAATAACCCAAATGCCAGTGTTGCCCGCCGAAGTACGTGGCAACTGATAGACGAAATCCATCGTAATGTGCTCCCACTTCCAAACTGGAATCTCAAGTGGCTGTAGTTTCCCTGCAGGTTTCTGCCTCTCTGCTTTCACCTGCTGACAGATCAAACATTGACTCACGTACGCGGCAATCTCCCGCTTCATGTTGCGCCACCAATAGTACGCTCGAAGTGTACGAAACATCTTCGTACCTCCGGGATGCATCGCATACGCTGAACTGTAGGCCTCGCCCAAAATCTCCTTCTTTAAGCTCTCGTCTCTGGGCACACAAAGCCTGCCTCTGAACAACAACGTACCGTCGTCGCTCAATCGGAACTCTGTAGGCACACCATTCCGTATCATGGTCTTCTTGCCCAACAAATAGGAGTCTGAATCCTGAGCCTCTCATACCTGATCAACCAATACGGGTCGAACCTGAAAACTGGCCAACAAAGCTCCCTCATCATCATATCCGAACACAGCACCCGTAGCTCGAAGTTCGGCTAACATCGACACTCTGGCCACACACATGTGAAACAACGAGGCTCCAGATTTCCGGCTAAGTGCATCCGCTACTACATTGGCCTTCCCTGGATGGTACTCAAACGTGCAATCGTAATCGTTGATCAACTCCATCCATCGGCGCTGCTTCATGTTCAGATCCGGCTGCGTCCGCAAGTAGGTGAGACTCTTGTGATCAGTGTAAATCTTACACTGAGCACCATACAAATAATGCCTCCAACTCTTCAACGCTAACACGATAGCGGCTAACTCCAAATCATGTGTTTGATAGTTGACCTCATGTGGTTTCAACTGCCTGGAACCATAAGCCACAACTCTACCATGTTGCATCAACACACAGCCAAGCCCCAACTTCGACGAATCGCTGTACACAACAAACTCACCACCGCCGTCTGGCAATGTCAAAACCGGTGCGGTAGTCAATCTCTCTTTCAGGAGCAAATAACTCTCCTCGCACGCATCAGACCACTCAAACTTGACTCCTTTCTTCGTCAATCTGGTCAGTGGTGTAGCAATCTGGGAGAAATCCTGTACAAATCGTCGGTAATAGCCTGCTAACCCCAAGAAACTCCGAATCTCTGGCACAGTAGTGGGTCTACACCAGTTCAGTACAGCTTCGATCTTGTCAGGATCAACACCGACTCCCTCGGCCGAAATCACATGGCCCAGAAACTTCACACTATCTAACCAGAACTCACACTTGCTAAACTTCGCGAACAACTGATGGTCCCGCAAAGTCCGCAACACTGCTCGCAAATACTTCTTGTGCTGGCCCACGCTCCTGGAATAGATCAAAATATCGTCAATAAATACAATCACGAACTTGTCCAGGAACCGTCTGAACACCCGATTCATCAAGTCCATGAAAGCTGCGGGGGCGTTGGTCAACCCAAACGGCATAACAAAAAACTCATAGTGCCCATACCGCGTCCTGAATGCCATCCTGGCTACATCAGAGTCTCGGATCCGCAACTGATGATATCCGGATCGAAGGTCAATCTTCGAAAAGATTGATGCTCCCTTAAGCTGATCGAACAAGTCGTCAATCCGCGGCAACGGATACTTGTTCCTCACTGTAACCTGATTCAGCTTCCGATAGTCAATGCACAAACGCATGGACCCATCCTTCTTCCGTACAAACAACACCGGAGCACCCCACGGAGAAACACTCGGTCGAATGAATCCCTTCTCTAACAACTCCTGGAGCTGAATCTGCAACTCCTTCAACTCCGCAGGCGCCATCCGATACGGTGTCTGGGAAATCGGTCCTGTACCCGGCAACAGCTCAATGGTAAAATCAATCTCCCGTACAGGGGGTATACCAGGTAACTCCGCTGGAAATACATCCGGAAACTCAGAAACAACCTCAATACTACCAAGATCCGGCACTGCAGCTGTAGTGTCCACAACATGGGCTAAGTAAGCAACACAACCCTTCTTCATCAACCGATCCGCCCTCATCGCGGAAATCAAACACGGTAGTGAAGTGTTCTTCTCGCCACGGAACAGTATCTCAGGTAACCCTGGTCGTCGAAACGCGACCTCCTTCCTGTGGCAGTCAAACATGGCCCAGTGCGACTCCAAGAAGTCCATACCCAAGATCAGATCAAAATCCACAATATCAAGCAGTAACAGATCTGCGGCTAATCCATGGCCATCAATAAACACCTCACAATCTCTGTGCACCCAACCGTTGCTCACAACCTCACCTGACGGATACAACACTCTCCACAACCCCGGAAGTGGAGATGCAGGTACCGTAGCTAATGATGACAGTCTAAATGATATGAATGAATGTGTGGCACCTGGATCTAACATAGCATGAACCCTCGCCTGTCCGGCTGGTCGTCTTCGCTGGGGCTTTCCCTGTTGCCTACCCTGGCCTGCAAACTGTGCTGGTCGCGCTCCCGAAGTGGCATCTCGCTCTCCTCCGGAACTCTGAGCTGCCTGATCTCCAGCACCAACCAATTGAGGACACGCCCTCGCATAGTAACCCACCTGGCCACAATGAAAACAGTTGAGGTGCCTCGCATGAACCAAAATGATACCAATTGCACAAATTGCACAACGGATACTCCCTCGGTGTAGCAAAAGTGCCAAAAGGTCGTCGAGGATGACTGGAACCGCTGGAATCTACACTAGCCTGTGGTCGTCGCGGTCGATCTCTCCTCCATAACGGTCTCCGCCTCGGTACACTAACTGGTGGGCGATAAGATCTGCCGCCTGAAAATGAAGCTGAACCAGAAGTATCAGAACTCAGCCTTCCTCAAATCGTCTCGGCTGGTACCTCAAATTGTCCTGGCTGGTACCTCTGCTGTCTCTCCTGCTCAATATCCTCGCCTCGGAGTGCAGCACTGACAAACTCATCGAAGTTATTCTGAGGCATCGTAGTCAAAGTCGCCGTGATATTCAGATTCAATACCAGCTCAAACCTGCGACACTTGGCTTCCTCAGTAGCCACCATATCCCGCGCAAAACGAGACAAACGGGTAAACCGATCCTGGTACTCAAGTACAGACAAACTGCCCTGCCTCAAGTTCGTAAACTCCTCGTACTTGCGCTGCTGGGTAGCCTGATTAAAGTACCTCCGCATAAACAGATCACGGAACAATGTCCACGGAGTGTCAGCTGGAACTCTGTCGGTGCTAACCCACCAAAAGTATGCATCACCCTTAAGTAAACTAACTGCGGCCACTGACATCTGCTCAGGAGTAAACTGCAGACGCTCACAAACACGTTCAATCTGAACCAACCATGCCTCGCATATCTCTGGATCAACTGAACCCGAAAACATAGTAGCACCAGCAGTGCGAGCCTTGACCACACGGTCAAAACGCTCTTCCAAACACAGCACTCGCATCAGCAAGTCGCGCGTTCGGCGATCCTCATTAGGATCCTCATCCCGATCAACACAGGGACCACGTCGAGGAGGCATCCTACTGATACAAGACAAGCATTAGGTACAAGCAGAAAGAACGTAATCATGAAACCACAGATATTTGAGAATACACAACACCCGAAGTATTGACGAGTACCGCTGGCCAGTCGGGTCATCACTCCAGTCATGCTGTACCAACTCAAATATCCTAAGCGTCACAACGTCAACCGTGATTTTCTCCGGCGAGGAAGCTCCAGAAATGGAGTTCTCCTCAAGCCCATCATCTTCTATAACTACCACAAAGTCCAAAACTCGTCGGAACTAAGCCAACCAGCATGAAACAGATCGGAACCCAGTTTTCCGGTGACCTAATCGGGTTGCCACAAAAACCAATCCTCATCCCAAATTAATGACAGGAGAAGCATCACCTAAGTGTGGGGAGCAAAAACCCCATCAACTCCACCACCAAATCTCGCCGGAACCACCGTAACCATCACTGGTGAAATTCCACGACTCGGCCCAATTCGAACTCACCCAAAACGAAATCAATTCCATCCAAACCAACTACCATGCAACTCGAAATCAAGAGGAGAAGCTAACTATACCTTTCACTTGGCCGGAGGTGGCCAGAAAATGGGTCGTCGGACGGCAAGCCGAAACGGGAAACCTTCCCTCTCTCGGTCAACGGTCAACTTTCCAGTTTTGGAAAGTCAAAGTTTGGTCAACGTCAATCAATGCTTTTACGACTAATTCTCGACTATTCCGATATTTATACTCGCACCTCGGGTCGATCAACGATTCGAAATGGATAATCATCACGTTTCGGATAAACACGAAACAATCGGATAAACTCGTCGAAAACTGAAACTTCGAATAATCACAAAATATTCCTCGGTTATCGGAAAAATCTTCCGAAACTTCCCACAAGCTCGAAATCACGTACTCTACAATTTTCGTGAAGACTCTCAACTCAAATTCTCAACCGAAAACATAGTCGCGAATAGAGTCAACGAACCACACAAATATCGTAAAACTGCGACTATGACCAATCTCAAGAATCGTGCCGAATACACAACTGATTCTGGTTCGGGTCGTCACATTTTTGGTCTGCGTGATATGAAAATAAAAACTGCTACGGTTATTTCATTACAATGATTAACTAATGCAGTTGTTTGGAAGATCAAACTGCTAATCAATTTCATAGGAACATGAAGGCAATTTAAGGCAATATGAAAGTTCTATCTTCACAACTTACAGAGATTTCCCTTAATTAATAGAGATATGACTTGGTCCTCATTACTAATATAACATGCATATAGTCAGTTGTGATGTTGAAATAGTTGAGAACACTCTCCTTGGCCCATTCCCACCGAAACAAAACCCTAAGCTTCTTTCAGCACCGCTGATCTCAAATTTGTCTCCTTTCCAATCTACTGTTCTGCCTTCCCTTCTCCTTATCCTTACCTTCTTGTTTACTGAGTCTACTCCCTTATCTCTCTTCCCTCTCCCTAAATCCAAAATGATAGTTGAAGCTGCTGCTATGGCCGACCAATTTAAGGCGGCAGTAGGGTTTGAAGCGGGGGACGGTGAAGACCTTGAGGTCGTCGATCTAGCCCATGCCGAAGACATGGTGGGCTGCAATACGAGGTTTTACCATGTCGTCACGAGAATGTTCGGGCCGTTGACTTTGTCGGAGGTCCAAGAGCATTCTTTTAAGGTGGTGATGATGAGACTTTAGCATGGCCAACTTAGACTAGGAAAGATCGTAATACACCGCCATAGTGCTGACAAGTTTGGCGATCCTGAGGCTCTAAAGTGAGCCACGTGTGGACCTTGGTTCTATCGAGATTTCACGGTGGTTAGGGAGGAGTTCGACAGATTCTCGAATCCATCTACCATTCTGACGGCGGTGACCATGCTATGGACTTATGTTCAGAATGTTTTGAAGGTGACCCTTGATGATGAGTGGGCCAAATAGATCGGAAACTCCATTGGGGGTTTCATTTTCCACGATAAAGCGTGGATTAAATTGGGCATTCTCAAGCGGTTTAAGCGCATGGATCTCTAGCGTGGGGTTGTTGTTTGTCGAAAATTTAGTTTTGCTCCAACATGTATACAAGCAGTATCTTTTGAGTTTCCAGCGATGAGAGGTTTTTGTTCTTTATGTGGGTTGTTTGTTCATAGGGACACTATATGTGTGGTGCTTACCGCTCGAGCCGAGAAGAAAGTCGAGGCTGAGGTGGCGACACAGGACTGGCAGCCTCCACAGGAGCCGCTGAGTTTTGACAGGTCCGAGGCTAAGGGTCCGCCGGCTCCGGAGACAAACATGGCAGAGGCAGAGGTGACATCATGTGTTGTGTTGATGCATACCGAGGTGGTGCGTGATGTCCATATGGCAGGCATGCAGGCCACTGGAGGAGATAGTCAAGGACACTTGCCTTCATGTAGGGGAACCCTCTCACTGACCCAGTATGTTCTTTTGCTGGTTCTAGGCCACAATCAAGCCCACTTGAGGGAAACCCTAAGGCATAACAAACTGTGGGTGGCACAACTAAGGCTATGAAATCTTATGTCAGGTAAATCTGGTGTCACAAACAAAATGATCATCTCTGAAGGGAGCAGCCCCAGAGTGTGTAGACGGGGCATCTTCGTTGAATACATGTGCGTACAGATGGCGCATCTTCGCTGACTGTTGAAGGATTGAGACTTTCTGCTCTAGTTTCAGCAAGCAAAAACAAGAGAGACGCGAGAGGAGATACTACCGTCGAGAGCTGTTGAAAGCAAGGCAACGAGCTACCGTGTAACCAGGGTGTCAAAGTATAAGTCCCCATAGAAGAAGGTGGCATTATCTCTAAGTCGCTAAGAAGTCAGCTAAAGTGCAACAAGTGTTGCTATAGTTTATGTTGCATAGCTAGATAAGACGTGGGGCTTCCGATTTTTTATTCATTTTCCTATGTCTAGTCGTCTAGCCTGTCTAGTTATGTAACGATAGGTATGTACTGAGCATGTAATAGTATAGATTACTCTAGGGAGTTTTATCTACAAGGTCGATGTTCGGCCAACCTGAAACATTAACATAATGATCGAACAACCTGAAACGTTAACCCAACTTTACACAATCAAAACTAACATGAAGCTAGGGCATGATTAAATTTGGTCCAGCAGATGGCATGCCCGTAAGTGTGGGTAAGAGGACAAACGGGAGGAGAAATCCGAACAATCTACTTCGGGTGGACAAGGAGCTGAACCAAAGGCTAAGAAGATCTCCAAAGAAGAGAGTAGCACTGGATCATGCAGCGATGGTGAAGGCGTTTGTTGAAGCAATGCGTCTGACTTTGATGTAGTTTGGGGTGCATAGTTAGATATGGTGTGAGACTTTGAGTTTTTTAATTGTATATCTTACACCTAGCTAGACTGTTTAGCTATGTTAGGTATTTTGTTGAACTGTACAATTAGTATGCTTTAGGAGGTTCAAATCTATCAGGGCGAGAATCCGGTGGATCTTTTGTGTACTATTCCGTTCATCAGTGGAGTATCATTAACCTTGAGAAAAAAAAAATGGTCCCGGTCGACTTCAGACTTAACTATATATACGATTGCCACTTCTACTAAGTTAACTGAACCTCCCATTTGGAAATAGAAGGGCGTAACCAATTAATTAAACATAAATAAATTAAAAACAACTAAATGTGATATCAGACAAATGTATCAAACCAAGCCCTGAAAGAAGTTAGCTGAAACCGAAGTCGCCACAGCTAGGAAAGAGCCGTCACTGTTGCCAAGTACGCCACCATAACCACAAGCACTGCCGCCGTGCATAAGGCCACGACCTTCACAGCCAAGTTGATCACCAACAAAAACAAAGCCACCTTCATGCCAAGCAAAACCACCTCCACCAAGAGTGAAGCCGTTACTGCCATGAATGTTAGCACCGGATGATTTCCCACACAGGGGAGGAGAGACACCAATTCAAACTGAAATTCCTCTTATTCTTGGAACTCTACTATATATTCCTGAAATAAATGATGGTTAGATCAGCAGTATTGAATGAGGAGAGGATTTGAACAACGACGGATAGAATTCGAATCCATGGGGAAGAAAGAATTAAGGATAAAGGAGGCAGGAGAGGAGAGATAGGTAGCACGAAGGCAAGGGTAAAGAGGAATAGACGTAAGAGGTTTAAAACGTAATTAGAAGACATATAAACGTAAAGGAAAGCTCATTTTGCAAAAGCGACGTAGAGTCGGTAGAGAATAGTAAACGTAGATCAGATTTTAACTTGGTATGTACATATACTTCCATTTTCGTCTAGAAATGCATGGCCCTCAAAGCCATGAATATGTATGTGTATATATCAAAAGCTTAAATCATTCATTATATATGGATACCATATCTCTCGATCGATCAAAGCAATTTTATAGGAAGATTTCACAATCTTTATTAACGACAATGCAGACTTGTATGGACGAAATTGTGTTAGGGTTGTGAAGAGACAGCATTTGAAATATCACATGCATGGCCTTGCCATTCATGAATAATTCTCGATTAATAACTTGATAAATATAGAACGAGTGTTCTTTATGAAGAATATCAGCTGAAGTTCTTATTCATATAAACACAAGTAACTCAACAGGAACATATCAGAAACAGAATGAATGAAGCTTACCAGCTGCATTGATAGTGATTGACATGATGAAGAGCTGATGAAGGCTTAGTCTTCTGTTCTCTACTGTTAATACTCTCTGACGATGGGAAGACACTACCGGAAGAATTACTATGACCGACGACTTGGTGTCGTCGGTCTGTTTCCATTCATCGTCGGTCATAGCCTATATCCGACGACACATCGTCGGATATAGTATCGTCGGTAATACACCGGCGGTAATACTATATCCGACGATGATTTAGGGTTATCGTTGGAAAATAGAGACACTAAAGCCAACGATGGTTTGTCGTCGGTCATAGTTTAAACTATAACCAACGATGTCATCGTCGGATATAGTTTTCTCCATGGTCAAAATGATTGACTGTGGAGAAAACTATAACCGACGATGTTGACACATATCGTCGGTTATAGTTAAAAATATTTAATTTTTTTTTGCAGGTTTTGGGTTTTATCCCAAAACCTGCATTCACAAAAAATCACGCTATCTATATATTGTTCAAATTGAAAATCAACAATCATTGAAACTATAGTACGTAGTAAATAAATAAATTAATAAAAACCGAAATCGTTCAAATCTGTATACATATGCGTAGTAAATAATGAAAATAAAAATTAAACCGACAATTGTTCAAATGTAGGGGGGTCCTGGTCCAACGTCTATGTGGTCAAACGGATTGGAGAAAGTTGGTTGGTCCTGGTCTGGCTGAGGCTGCGGCTGAGGCTGAGGCTGAGGCTGAGGCTGTGGCTGTGGCTGTGGCACACCGAAAATGGGCGGGGGAGCTATCTGGATTCCAGATGCTTGCAACTATGCATAACAATGCTGCATCCATGTCCCCATTTGTTGCTGCTGTTCGGCCAACCGATTCTGCTCTGCAGCTTGCGCTTGCTCCATCT
This sequence comes from Geum urbanum, assembly GCA_946800695.1. NCBI lineage: Eukaryota > Viridiplantae > Streptophyta > Magnoliopsida > Rosales > Rosaceae > Geum > Geum urbanum. The sequence goes on from OX327016.1 coordinate 16,198,242, forward strand.
CTTCCATCCGACGCCGTTGAGCTTCCATCTCAATTGATTGCCTATGAAGCTGGTCGTGTAGCTCATTAGTCCTCGAAGATGATGATGATCCCGATCCGCGAGAGAATTCAGGGTAATGCTTCAGCAGCCCTTGACCCCATTTTCTGGAACCCCTGCAGTAGAATGTGTTCTTCCCTGGAGGGATCGCAGTTGACATAATCCTGGCCCTGACGATCGGATCAGATCGATCAATCTGATCAATTGGGAGTTCCGCATCGGGGGTGTTGGGATAGAGCTCTCTCGCCACTTGAGTCAACACCTCCGGAATCGCCTCATGAATTCTCGCCTAATTGACAAAGAACAATAAAATATTAATTAAAAAAAATAATCTAAATAAATAAGAAATAAGTTTATTTTGTTATAAGGACACTTACAGCATATTCGGGGGACTGCGGATACGCGTGCTGCATCGTATAGACAAGGGGATCCTCTTTAGGGTGGTTGGCCGCCTCCTCGATCCAACCCGAGTATGATCTGGTACCAGCATGATGATTTTTGGTGTTTTTGGCCCGGTTCCTTGTGTTGACTTCAGAAAGAGCCTGCGCGATTAATTCAACATAAAAAAAAACACTCATTAGCCAAATAATTTAAGGGAAGTACGATAAAACAAAAATTAAATCGATTGAAGGTTGCGTACCTTCAATTTCGGGTTGTTGAAGTGAACCACAAGCCATCGCCACTCGTACTCCCTATAACGAAACTCGCTAGGGGTACCCTCACGATCGTCCCCGTACTTTTTCCAATGCTTCTTCAGCTCGGCCTTCCACTCCTTATACCTATATATACCCATAAAATCAAGCGTTAGTAACTAAAAACATTGTATGAACATAATCAAAAGAAATGAAAAAATTGAATCAAATGCCCGTCTGCAAACCTGCTCCCATGCACTTCATCCGCCCACGTGGGTCTATTGTCTTCATCCACGTGGAACCACCTCTGCAATGCATATATTTATATATATATCAATAATATTAAAAATTTATTATTGAAAATTTTCATAATGAATATACAATTCAACTCACCGACAACGCATTATGCAGCTGATATTTGACGACTTGCGGCACTGAATTCCAATTTTCCCACAACATTGGGACTCTATCCCGTATGAGGCTGCCCGCCATCCCCGCGTACTTTCGAGTGACCTTTCCCTCGATCACCTGCCCTCTATCCCCGGTCGGAATCATAACCTGGCCACCACCGCTAGCCTGAATGGTGTCGTCCAGTAACTTGCCGACTACGGGGCCTCTGGTTCTCTTCTGTTTGGCACCGGGCACGATCTCGCCTATCACATATATATGTAGACGATTTTTTAAACATCAACACCTAATTGAATTTAAATATTAGGGAGTAAAAAGATATCACTAATTAATATTTACCTGATTCGTCGGTGCGTTGTCCCGGAATCCACACACTCCAGAGAGGTGCCGGGAATGGTACATACGCATATGCCTGCTCCGGGGTAATGAACCCTAGCTGTCCCGGAAGAGGCATCCCGTTGGAATCGACGTGAGGTATCATTGGGATTTCCAACGGTAAGAATAATGTAGACGGCGGGCATATGCGCATCCTCACCGAGGACTGAGTGGATCCACCAGCCTCCTCGGAAGAATGAGGAGCTGTCTGGTGGATGACGGGGGAAGGGTCCTCGCGATGAATGTCCGGCATTCGGACCGAGGATTGAGTCGCACTATCCGTTTCCGGCGTGCGACTGACCTGATGAACCCTCCTCGCGCCTGAGGATCGAGCCGGCTCGAGCTGCTGCTACTGAGGTTGCCCCTCGCCCATCAGCCGACGGTGTCTAGAGGTCTGCGGAAGACTGTAAGTGTTGGGGACGCTGGTGGATCCTGATGCGGACCGACTTCCTGTGCTATCATGATCCCCAGCTCCCGAGCCCTCATCCCCACGTCCCGATCTCCCTCTCCCTCTGGACCTCCCCCTCGAAGTACTCGACCCGGCCCCTCGGGAAGGTCCGCAATTAAACCAATTCATCGTTGCTATAAAATTATTAAAATTAAAAATAATTCCTAATTCATCCAAAAAATCGAGCACATGCATATTCCAATATATATCAATAATCCAATATATATTCCAATATATAAATATTCCACAAAAATCAACAATAATTCCATAAAATCCAATACATATATAATCCAATAATTTAACTATATATATATATATCAGTAATTCCAATAATCCAAATTCAACAATAATTCCAAATCCAATTAACAAAAAACTTAATCAAATTTAACCTAAAATTCCAAATCCAAATTCCAATATATATATATATAAATAATCCGACGCCAAATCCAAATTTAACCTAAAATTCCAATATATTCCAATATATATCAATACATGCATAAAATTCCAAAAAATCGAAATTTAACCTAAAATAACATACATATTATTTATTGGAATTCAACCTAAATTTAACCTAAAATAACATACATTTAACCGAAATTTAACCTAAATTTAACCTAAAATTCAAAATTATTCTAATATATATCAATACATGCATAAAATTAACAAATTCCACAACTATATCAATACATGCATCCACATTATCGATCAACACATTCCACAACGTCAAATCTAACCTAAATTACAAAAATTCGAAAATTTGAATTTAGGGATTTCAAACCTGATTTTTAACAAATTGACGAGGGATTTGGCTTCAGGATTGATGGAATAGCACTTGACCTTTGATTGCTTGCTTCCAACACGAAGGATGCGGAGAAAATCGATCGGAGGTGACTGTAAAGGTTTGGGGCAGTTTCGTTTCTGCCCAAAACACTTCCCAGATCCGGATATAAACCGAAACTATATCCGACGAGATAAGTAATATCGTCGGATATAGTTGAACCGAAACTATATCCGACGAGATTTCATATGCATATCGTCGGATATAGTTTCGATTCAACTATATCCGACGAGATTTCATATGCATGTCGTCGGATATAGTTCTTCTATTTATTTTTCATTTATGCCGGTAAACTAATTAAATATGTAGTGTATTAATATATATATATTTATTAATAGGTAATACGAAATTATTAATAGTTAATACCAAATTATTAAATTATTATTTAATAATACGATATAATTATTAATCGATCGGTTGTGTATTTTTTTTCAATCGATCTCTCGAGCTCTCTCATTTATGATGGGGCCGGATATAGCAATTTCATCGATCGACACAATGGGCAGTCGATAATCTGAATAAAATTCATTTTACATTGCACGTTCTAAGTCAAAATAACATACATATATATACACTAATTAAGGCGCATAATCAGAATCATTGCTTGAGTCTGACTCTGTTTCCGAGTTAATTTCAGGTAAGATGTGTATGTCCTCGTCACTTGAGTCTTCATTGTCTTCATTTTGATTAACATCAAGAAGATTCGGTTGAGGAATTCGTACCACACTGCCCTGTCTCACATTATTAAGGCGAATTGTTGAGGTTTCAGGAATACCAGTTGCATTCGGCTCTTGGTATGCACTGACTTCTTCATTATCCGAGGTCACACCAAGGGTTGAGGCACTGTATATGTTTCGTGGAAGAACATGGTTAACCACTTTCCACGCGCCTTTATGCACAAGATCATCAAGATAGAATAATTGTTTCACCGCCGTGGCCAACACAAACGGATCATCTTCATACCAGCTTGTGGCAGTATTCACCGAAAAAATCCCGTATTGTTCGGTCCTTGTGTTCTGGGGGTCGGTATCAAACCATCTACACTTAAACAAGTGCACGGTCATGCCTTCCCCATATATTAATTCGACAACTGAATGGAGAACACCGTAATAGTCAACTCCATTCTGCCCACCATGCACCATTACCCCATAATTCTGTGTTTTTCGTCTGACATCTCTATGTTCACAAATAAATAGCACGCCATTTACCTTACACATAGGATAAACTCTGGAAGTTACCGGTTTCTGCGCCAAGAGCCTCAATTCGTGTGACCACTGAGGGATACCATCATCTTGTACATGATTCATCTGAAAATAATCATTTACTAACTTAACTATAAATAGGATGCGAGACATGCACTTAACATCGATCATATACAGGTCAATTTAAGTATCAACTTACCCAGTTGCCAAAATAGTTTGCGAACGTCTTGTTGTGGTACTCAACATCACCGGAAATAGCAGGGCAGTAAAGGTGCAAATTTTTCCAATATTGAACTTCTGGACAGTTAATCAATACCGACCAATGAGCAATGACTAGCTCATAAGGTTCCAACTTGTACGAGTTGGGCAACTTTCCAGAAAATTCAACATCATCGGAGATGATCGAAAGGTTGAACTGCCCTCCATCTACTGCATATGTTGTGGAGGGTCCTCCAACGCTCCCAAATACAACTTGGTATACGTTACGCACTCATGCGCAATATATGCTTCAGCGATACACCCTTCGGGTGCAGATTTGTTCATCACATAGTCTTTGTAGTCCCCTAATTGTCTGTAAATTGGTAATTACAGATCGAGCATGTTATGCTTATTGCAACAATATATGAGTGAATAAATAATATTAAAGATCGACATATATATAGTCAGATTCAGAGATGCATTACGTACCTTTCCATAAGATACATCCATGTGTAGTGTACTGGACCAGTAAGCAACAATTGTTCCGGAAGATGGAGCATCAGGTGAGGCATGATGTCGAAAAAGTTTGGAGGAAATATCCTTTCGAATTTGCACATGATAAAAAGGATGTCCTGTTGCATTTCTAACAAGTCCGATTTCTTCACTTCTCTCGTGTATAACTTCTGAAAGAATCTTGACAAAGCCACTAACGGCTCCACCACCTCTTTGGGCAGGTACCCTCGAATGAAAACAGGGAAGAGGCGTTGGAGCAGTATATGACAGTCATGACTCTTTAGTCTGTACATCTTGTTGTCTTTGAAGTTAACACATCGACTTATATTTCCGGCATAGCCTGAAGGATACCTGACATTACCCATCCAGCCAAAAATTTCACTCTTCTGGGCAGGCTTCACGGTATAAGGAGCTTGTGGCATTTTTTTCTTCCTATCTCTCAACCACAAATGTTTTCGCAGTCCCATCCTTTTAAGATCAATGCGTGCCTTCGGGCCGTCTTTAGTTTTTCCCTCCCAATTCAACACTGTGCCGACCACACTCTCGCACACATTTTTCTCTATGTGCATGACATCTAAGTAGTGTCTGATCAGCAACTTGGACCAATAAGGAAGTTCCCAAAAAATACTTTTGTGTGTCCAGAATTTATACCTATCGGGTTTGTCAAGTATTGACGCCACTATCTCAGGATGATTGCTTAGCTGCCCAAAATCGTATTCATTTAGCACTTCTAAGATTTCATCCCCCGTCCATCTCCTCGGCTGCTCACCTGTTTCCACAGTCCCATCAAATTCCTCCATATCCTCCCGAAATGGGTGATCATGTGGAAGCCAACAACGATGTCGCATCTGTACAATCTTCCTGCAATGAAGTCTGCAACACTTAACCGTCATGCACTCTGGACAAGCCCTGTATCCCCTGGTAACGTTGCCTGACAACATCCCGCGTGCAGGAAAATCGCTAATGGTGCCAACAAGCATGGCATGCATCTGGAACATCTCATTTTTGAACTTGTCATAAGTGGGATGACCATGCTCACTCAAGTACTTAAGCTCCTCAATCAAGGGTCTCAGATACACATCGAGACACTTTCCTGGATAACCCGGCCCTATAATGATCATAGTGAGCATATTGTATTCTTTCTTCATGCACATCCATGGAGGAATTGTGTACGGTACCAAAATAACTGGCCATATACTGTATTGAAGACTCATGTTGCCAAAATGGTTGAATCCGTCAAATGAAAGCCCCAGCCAAACATTTCGAACCTCTGATGCAAAATAAGAAAACTCCTTCACCATGTGCTTCCAAGCCTCTCCGTCAGCAGGGTGTATAAGTGTATCACCGTCGGACAAATTCCTCTCGGCCCACCATCTCATAGCTTCAGCCGTATGTGCAGACATGAACAACCGTTCTAGCCTATCTATCAGGGGAAAATACCGAAGTATCTTCACAGCTTTCTTGTTTCCGGCAGGAGTCAACTTATACATATCTGTACCACATACCGGGCATTCATCAAGGGATTCAAGATCATTCCCATAAGCATCTTCACCCCAGAAGAGAACACAATCATATCTACAAGCATGGATTTTGATGTAGGAAAGGCCAAGATGTTTAAGGATCTGTCGCACCTTACGATGAGTGGTAGGAAGACGATGACCGGGGGGAAACAACGAACAAGACCACTTCAGCCAATCATCAATAGCCTTCACACTCATTTTGTTCTCCACTTTGAGCTTCATTACTCCCATAACACTTTCGAGAACAGTCTTATTACACCCGTTGTACAACGGGGTCTGTTGGAAGGCAATGAGGTTGTTGTACTTGTCTATACTAGCAGTGTTGACAGCTGTAGGTAATTGCTGGACTGGCTCAATATGAGGGAAGTCTCCAACGGCGGGAGGGATATCGATATCCGGTGCTTGAGCAAATATACCGCTCTCATGAGGAAACATATCGTTGATCAACCTTGTTGTTGGATCATTGGATGTACTGCCACTCTCAAAAAATTGTCCGTGATCATGTTGACCAACTGTTGAGCTCTCACCGTGATAAATCCAACATGTGTAATTATCCCAAAATCCGTTTTTCTTCAAGTGCTCCAATACTTTATCGATGTGAAAACGATATCGCTCGCTGCGACACTGACATTTCGTACACGGACAATAATGAATTGTCATCCCTCCACAATTAACCTTCACATATTCTACAAAACTTCTAATTTCACGGTGATATCTTACATCCCATCTTGGAAGACATATCCAACTCTTGTCTATCCTGAAAATTATAACTGCATGTATATATACCCATGATCTTATTAATTCAAATTTCATAGCTAGATATAAATATTTATTATTTTAATTCCCATAATTTTAATATATATATATACACACACGTACACCCTAACTATATATATATAATCGATCACAAAAATCTAAATATATATATATAACGTTAACCATGCACGTACGTACACGTACTAGCTAGCTAGCTAGTGTACATTTAATCCTATATATATATATAATAATCACAATATATATAATGCAATATATTAATTAAATAAATTAATCACCCTAGCTAGCTAGCTAGTTATTGCTATATATATATATATTCACAATAATCGAATTAAAATTAACAACAATTAATTTACGATCAATCACGCGTACGTACGTACTCAAAATCAACTATCGATCAATTACTCAAACTCAAGAATCAATTAATTAACTCGGTCGATCGATCAATATATATATATATTCAAAATCAATTAATATCGATCGATCTATATATTCAACAAATTAAGCATTAATACATGCATGCACAACACATATATATATTAATTAAGCACGACGTACCTATATATATAATGCGCATGAATCATCACGAACTCATTCTCGACATCACCCAAAGATCGATTTCAGAGCATTTTCAGAAAAAATGGAAAGTTTTTTGAATGACATATCGAGCTGCTGCCCAGATCTGAAATAAGAAACTATAACCGACGATATGAAAAAATCGTTGGTAATAGTCAAAAAAAATCGTCGGACATAGTCAAAAACTATGACCGACGAGTTTCCGGCGACTATAACCGAAGACAAGAAAATATCGACGGTCAAAAAACTATAACCGACGAGATTATCCTGTCGTCGGTTATAGTTTACTATAACCGACGAGATCCCTTCTCGTCGGTCGTTCTTTGAAGACCTCGTCGGATATACCTATTCTGCTGGTAGTGAGAGCTGAATGTAATGTGTGTAAAGGAACAGGGACCTCACCTCTCCTTATATAGTGTTCAACTTGTGCCTACCCATTATCAGTGTACAAGTTGAACACTGAATTGTTTGACAACATGAAAAGTACCAAATCAGCGTACAATATGGACTAGGATTTACAGTGTCAGTGTACTAACTTGTAAATCCGTAAGTGAACATAAAATTGTGACTCTAACTCTTTGATTACATTACTTAAGCACCAAAACAATGTACATGAGTTTAAGTTCCATTCTAACAATCTCCCACTGAACTCAACTCATTTCACATATGCATAACCTGTAATCAAGAAGCTACTGTAGTGGCCATGAATCACATCATGTTCTAATCAGAAATTTGAAAAGCAACTTTGTCATACTACATTTACTGAAGCAGAATTCAGAATCAGAATTGGTTCATGTGAACCAGTTGACTAAGAACCACAGCAACAGGTCCTGCAGCATACATGAGTCCCAAAAATGGTAATGAGAGCTAATGAAAATGTACATTTATACTCAAGCATCACTAATACTCTTTGTCCTATTGAATGGTTTTCAATAAAAACACCAAAATAACAAACATATCGATGACACCAGTGGAACCATGTTTGTTTTACTGAAAATAGGCAACAAGTGCAGCACAAATGCTATACACTCCATATCCACCTGAACATACTGTAGTTACAAGATAGACAATCATATTTGAAAGAAATCAGAATCACAAGCTTAATCATAATTTGCAATATTAAAATTGAATCTGAACTGAACTGAAAATTCCTCAAACTTCATTGATATCATGAACCTTACATACTGTATAAAACTTACAGAACAAAACCTGAACATAACAACAACTGGAACTACAATCTTTTCACATAGACACTCCCACTAAATTCAAGAATCAAGACTAGCAAGCACTCCCATATTTTCACAGTGTGCCCTGAACACTCCTACAACTAATGCCTTAGTAAACGGATCAGCTAGTTGTTTGTCTGTAGAAATATTCACCACATCTATCTCACCATCGATCTTTAACTCTTTTCTTCATGCTATAATATTTTAAGTCTATATGCTTAGAGTGGATTGATCTCTTACTGTTCTTACAAAAGAAAACAGCAGCTTCATTGTCACAATAAACTCTCAACTTATCAGAAATTACAGACTTCAAAACTTTAGTTTCCATCAAAAAATTCCTGATCCAAAGTCCCTCGCAAACACCTTCATACAATGCTATTACTTCAGCTTGCATTGTTGAAGTTGCAGTAAGGCCCTGCTTCATAGTTTTCCAAGCTATTGCACCATCAGCCAACATAAAAACATAACCACAAGTAGAATTAGATGAACTAGGATAATTACCAGCAAAATCAGAATCTGTATAACCCTCTAAGACTAAGTTTTTCACTCTTCTGTACACAAGCATATGATGCTTAGTTTTCTGCAGATACCTTAAGACTTTCTTCCCTGCATTCCAGTGCAAAATGTCTGGATTGCTTTGAAATCTAGAAACAATTCCAACTGAAAATGCCAGGTCTGGCCTAGTACACACTTGTGCATACATCAGACTACCAACTAACCTTGCATATGGCTTTTCTTTCATCTCTGCAACTTGAGCATCTGTTCCAGGATTTTTATTCTTAGTCAGTTTGTCACCTTTGGACATAGGTGATTCCCCAGCTGCACAATTCTCCATTCCAAAACGTTTTAAAATCTTTGGAATGTATGCATGCTGAGATAATCCCAAAAGACCTTGAGTTCTGTCCCTTTTAATCTCAATCCCTAAAACAAAGGATGCTTCCCCCAAATCTTTCATATCAAACTGTTTTGATAGAAAGATTTTTGTATCCTTTAAAAGCCTCATGTTGTTGGATGCTAACAGAATGTCATCCACATATAAGATAAGAAAAATGAAGCCTTGTCCTACTGTTTTAAGGTAGACACACTCATCCACAATGTTTTCAGTGAATCCAAAATTTGAAATGACAGAATCAAACTTCCTATACCATTGTCTAGATGCTTGCTTTAACCCATAGATAGACTTATTCAGCTTACAAACTAAGTTTTCATGTCCTTGTTCAACAAAACCCTCTGGCTGTTTCATAAAAATAGTTTCCTCCAGCTCTCCATTAAGGAATGTTGTCTTAACATCCATTTGGTGTAGCTCCATGTCAAAATGAGCTACTAAGGCCATGATGATTCTGAAAGAATCTTTTGTTGAAACAGGTGAAAATGTCTCGGTATAGTCTATCCCTTCCTTTTGAGTAAACCCCTTAGCTACAAGCCTAGCTTTGAATCTCTCTATATTCCCTTTAGCATCCCTTTTTGTTTTAAAAACCCATTTGCACCCTATGGCCTTCTGTGTTTTGTCAGGCCTTACTAAATTCCATACTTTATTTTTGCTCATGGAGTCAATCTCTGCTTCCATGGCATTTCTCCAATTTTCAGAATCATCACCTTTCATTGCTTCAGTAAAGGTAATGGGATCAGTATCTTCCTCCAGTGCTCTCTCAATTTCTTGAGAAAATACCAGGAAGTCACTTTGACCTCCATATGTAGGAGCTCTATCTCTTACAGGTCTTTTAAAAGGAGATACAGGATTAGATGCAGTGGCTTTTAAGTTTTCTAAATTTTCTACTTTATGTACAGTACCTTCATTATCTGTAGAATTTTGATTTTTTGCAAGGTCTGTAGCATCAGGGATAGGTTGATTGAAAATCTGTTCTGATTCCCCCAAATCTCTTTGTTCATATATATTAAAATGGTCTGAAGTTATATCTGATCTTAATGGCAAAGGGTCTAGATTTATAGGATTTTGTGAGCTTCTCAGGTTCTCTTCTGCTTCTTCAGTTTCAATGAATTCTGAAGATAAATCTTCAGGACTTACATTGAAGGCAGATTCTCCTATAAACTTCACTTGATGAGTCTCAAAAACTCTAGGAGTATGCTTAGCTGAATATAATTTAAAACCTTTAGATTTATCACAGTAGCCTATAAAATGACAGCTTATTGACCTGGAATCAAGTTTTCCCAGGTCTGGATTGTGAATCCTTGTTTCTGCATTATAGCCCCACACATGACAATGATTAAAACTAGGTTTCCTACCACACCACAGTTCATATGGTGTTTTCTTTGAAGCTTTTGTAGGTGACCTGTTGCAAACATAGTTTGCTATCCTTAAGGCCTCACCCCACAAGAACCTAGGTAGTCCATAACCACACATCATACTCCTAACCATGTTTAACAATGTCCTATTCTTCATTTCTGCCACTCCATTTTGTTGAGGATTATATGGTGTTGAATACTAAGCTTTTACACCACATTCTTGTAGATACAGTGCAAATGGTCCTTTCCTTTGCCCACTCTCAGTAAACCTCCCATAATACTCTCCCCCTCTATCAGACCTCACTATTTTAATTTTTAGACCTAATTGAAGTTCAACTTCAGTTTTGAAAATCTTAAAATAGTCTAAAGACTAAGATTTCTCTGATATAAGATATATGTGGCAATACCGGGAAAAATCATCTGTAAATGTTATAAAGTAGACATTTCCACATATGGTTTGTGTTCTAAAAGGTCCACAAATGTCAGTGTGTATTAAGTCAAGCAAATTTTTTGCTTCTGTATGCAGTTTTCCTATTTAAGTTTGTCATTTTTCCTTTAAAGCATTCAACACAGTCTTTTAGGTCCTCAAAGTCTAGTTCTGGTAGCATTTCATTCTTGACTAAAGTCTTTAACCTTTCTTTGGATATGTGTCCTAATCTTCTATGCCATAGAATTGCAGATTTTTCATTGAATGGGGTTCTGTTACTGGCTTCTGTTTCTGAACTGTTTGAATTTTCTACAGAAAAAGTAAACCGTGATGGTGTGCAAATATTACAGTTGATTTGTAAGTAACCATTCACACGTTTTCCAGAACCAACACATGATGAATCTTTAAAAAACTGAATTCCATTGATATCATAAAAGAAACTGTATCCATTTCCAACTAAAAGATCTAAAGAAACTAAATTCCTCTTCATTGAGGGAATGAAATTAACATTGTCCAGAAAAAGAAAATTGTCTAGGCCTAAACTAAGCTTTAAACTTCCTATAGCTTTGACTGCTACAAGCATCCCATTGCCAACCTTGATGTTAATCTCATCATTTCTTGGATTCCTCTTCCTTATTAAACCCTGCAATGAATTAACTATGTGTAAGGGAGATTTTGAGTCCAGCCAAAAGGTATTTGGCTGTGAATCAATTAAATCAACTTTTAAAAAATGAAGGGAAGGAATGTTTAGGAAATTAACAACAATGAGAGGCTTAGCCTTCTTTTCTAACTATGCCTTAAACCCATTACAGTCTTTCTTCATGTGCCCTTTCTTTTTACAGAAAAAACACTTAAACTTAAATGGTTGCTGCTGGTTAATTATTGCTGGAACTACTACTGGAATTGTTGTTACTGGAGTTTCCCTTAGCTGTAGGATTCTTAAAACTAGCTTTCTTTGGACCTAGCTTCTTCTTCCATTTGCTTTTGCCTACTAAGTTTACATTGCTCTCAGGTTTTGGTGTTGCTCCATAGTTAGGATCTTCTTTCCTAAGTCTGAATTCTTCTGCAGCTGCTATAGCTATGAGCTCATTCATTGACCACTTAGCCTTCTAAGTATTATAACTCGTCTTAAGCTGCCCAAAGGTGTTAGGCAGGGAATGAAGGGCAATGTTTACTATATGCTCATCAGCCATGACAATATCTAGGTTTGCAAGCTTAAGAGCTAAGTTTTCCATCTGTAATAGGTGCTCTCTGACCCCTCCAACACCAGTGTACTTACGGGTGTTAAATTGTTGAGATAAAACTGAACTCTCAACCTTATCATATTCTTTGAATTTTTCTTCAATAAGCACCAAATAGTCATAGGTGTAATCTACTTCAGGGATAGTCCCAGCAATGGTATCTGAAATGCAGGTCCTTATGATGTTCTTAGCTGAGTTGTTTTTCCTATGCCAATAATGATAGTCCTCATATGCCTTAGGGTGACTTTGCTTTTCTTCTTCTAAGATTGGATCAGGGACACTCTGATAAAAAGCTATGTCTAAATCATGGTTGTTGCTGAAATAGGCATCAATTTGCCTCCTCCAAACCTTATAATTGGACCCAGTTAAGAGTTCAATATTGTTACACCACTTGGTTGCCTAAAAACAATCAGAAAAGAATATTAACAGTTTGTTGTTGTTTTGTTCACTGCAATTTAAACAATAGAAGATTTTCAGTTTTAAAGTTTTAAGTGTTTGTATGTGTTTTAAATCCCATCAGCATTACACAACAGCACATCACAAACAAAACACTGAAAATCCAAGACTTGCAGTACATGCATATGATCACAGTATAAAACATATACATACAAAAATTATCCCATCACTGTAGGTGAATCCATATTACACTTTGTGTGATAAATACAGAAACTGTAGCTGTATCACCAAACCACAATCTTAAAATCCATGTTATAATGCAAAAACTCAACACCTTTATGGCTGAAGAAGGTCTCACACTATCTGAAAATGAATTTAAAATCATGTGTGGTGCTATCAAATATTCTAAAAACATGCAACAATGCTTCTTTGGAAGCCACAATTCACATATCTTTGAAATATTGACACAAAAACGTTGAATCTATTCTGTTAACCAAAATTGACTCACTGCAATGCAAGATAGTTTGCTTTGTGCAACATCACATCCTGCTTAACAATGAATCAGAACCTCAACTTACATAAGTTCATGTGTTTTATAAACCATTAAATACTTAAGCTTGGTTATTATACATGAATCACTTAATAGATGGTTTTATTGAAACTATATGCACAGGGAGTTCAGAACATGTTTTTCAATTAAAACAAAACCCATCATCTAAAAATAAGCAGACATACATTTAGCTAGTTGGTCAATCTATTTTACGTTTTGATCTTAATCACAGAAATTCTTCATGTTCTTAGCAGATGATTAGCTATTCTTATCCGAAATCAAAACAATCATGAATAACCTTGGCCTCTGCTCATAGCGCTGCAATGTTAGCGGAAGCATAACAATTTCACACACAGCAATCAACCAATATCAGACCATAACCACACAAAATCACAATTAGAAATCGTAAATTCCTTCCGGTCAGATCTACCCTAACTTATTGGAACACCGGGAACATTCCTCTAGAGTTCTTTGCGATTTTCGAAAGGAAACAACTAACCTGATTGTGATATGGGTTTTGAATCCCTTCTGAATTCAGCAACCAATTCGTGCACCTAGCCGTTCTGAAGTCCCATCCAGCAATTTGATAGAGTTTTGACCGTTGTTTCCAACGGTCAGTTGAAATCCCCAAAATTTTGAGGTTCACCGAGCTGCTGATCATGGGCTTGGCTCATGTGCAGTATCACAGGCCCAGTTAATTGGTTTCGGGCCTTCACAAGAAAAATTGGGTTTTGGCCCGAAAACTGAAGTTTCTGAATTTCTTTTTTGTTCAAAACACAAACCCTTAATGTTTTTCGTATGAGTTTTTCTTTATCGATTTATATGAATTAAAGAGCCGAAGCTCTGATACCAATTGAAGAATATTAGCTGAAGTTCTTATTCATATGAACACAAGTAACTCAACATGAACATATCAGAAACAGAATGAAAGAAGCTTACCAGCTGCATTGATAGTGATTGACATGATGAAGAGCTAATGAAGGCTTAGTCTTCTGTTCTCTACTGTTAATACTCTCTGACGATGGGAAGAGCTGAATGTAATGTGTGTAGAGGAACAGGGACCTCACCTCTCCTTATATAGTGTTCAACTTGTGCCTGCCCATTATCAGTGTACAAGTTGAACACTGAATTGTTTGACAACATGAAGAGTACCAAATCAGTGTACAATATGGACTAGGATTTACAGTGTCAATGTACTAACCTGTAAATCCCTAAGTGAACATACAATTCTGACTCTAACTCTTTAATTACATTACTTAAGCACATGAGTTTAAGTTCCATTCTAACACTTTAGAGGAGCCTGATCCTTTCAGGATATTACACCTTACCTACAATAGAAACCCCACTTGAATGCTTAGGGTCTTGTTCATACGATCGAGTGACCGACTTTCTTTATGTAGATCACAGGACAGCCTTGGGTCAAATTCTCTATTATCTATTTCTATGAAACTTGTGGCTGAAACTAGCTAGAATGTCAATCGTCTTGGTAACAGATTGAAGCTTATTAGATTGGGATTCCAAATCTTGTGGTTTCTTTTGTTGTCTATAATGTAATGGAAGAGGTCGGGAAATGATATTGGATTATGGTTAGTTAGTTAGGTAATTAATAACCCTTCAAGAGAAGGAAAACAAACCCATGTGATTTGGTGGTGCCTAACTTGATCGATCAGTGCTTCCTCTTCATCACTCATTTGATGGAGCAGATAATTTTGCAGCTTCTATACATATATATATATATATATATATATATATATATATATACACACACGCGCGCGCGCGCAAATGCACAAGTTCATCATCCAATATCTACTCAAGTGCTCTTCTCCTTCCCAAACAACCTAAGCAATAAGCATATCAAACACAAATTCTCTGCCCCCAAATCTACAAGAATATTCATGCCATGGGTTTCTGGTTGCCTTCTATTGTTAACGCAAAGAGAAGCCTCACTAGATCCTTATCCGATTCGAAGATTTCAAAGAGCTCAAAGAGCTTAGATATCCCAAAAGGTTACTTTGCAGTTTATGTTGGTGAGGTCCAGAAGAAGCGATCCCTTGTTCCTATTTCATACTTGAACGAGCCAATGTTCCAAGATCTGCTGAGTCTAGCGGAGTAAGAATTTGGATACGACCATCCCATGGGCGGTATCACAATGCCCTAGCCTGCAGTGAAGACACCTTCCTTGATGTCACACTTCTCGCTTAAGCGTGTGACTAAAGATCCACTAATGAAAGTGAATTTGCATGGAGCTTACCAAGTCTCATATTCGAAGCATCCTCCGGTCATGGATTCATGAGAATGTGATCGAGTGATCATCGATCGAGCGAGCGTCTAGCATCACGTACATCTTGTGTCGAAGTTACCTAGGGAGGAAAGCTGCTTGCGAGCTGCATGATCGAGCTAGCTGAAAGTTGCCAATGCTACAAGCTGCTGCACGCTGATGAGCGAAATTTAGCATGCAGGGATAGAATTTCATGGTAATAATCTTCAGAGTTTCATAAAATCTTCATTAATCATGAACTTCTATATTTGCTAGCTGGCTGCAAAAAAATCATGAGACATGTTTTGAACTCAAAGCTAGCTAGCCAGGCATGCAGTTAAATTAATTAGCTAGTTAGTTTCTGTTCTAGTTGAGGCATGCCGTACACATAGAAAATGAGATATTGTAGATGAAAAGTAATTACAGATTGCTATATATATATATATTCGTTGTGCAATATGATCGAATGACTTCACATTCAAAATCTACGAGTTTTTGAACTGCGCAAGTAATCCTTGCAAGTAATAAGAAACTGCTACTTGTGTACAAATTAAGAAACTAATCCTAATGTGTTTCGGCGATGCCATGTAATTAATTAGAAAGTACTTGCATGAAATTAAAGAAACTAACCTCTAGCTATTCATTTAGTAGGAGAAAAGATACTAATTAATCGTCCACTAATTAGGGCAGAATATGCCAATCTAACATATATAAAACAGGGATTAATTGTACGTACATCATTGCACGTACGTAATTGATTATTTTGACAAAATATTTTCATTTTCGCTCGATCCGATCCCTTTGACAAAGAAAAGCTCGCTCTGCGTTCGCAAGAACGTACGCTTCTTTTTTTTTGGCTCAAGCAAGAACGTACGTTGCTTACTTGCTCCTATTCACTACGACATCAAATCAATATTACAACGCCTCTAAGTTTTGCACCACAAGTCATTATTCGCATCTTAAAAATTGCACTGCGTTGCATGATGACATGATCGAGGATGAGGATGAAGATTCTGGATAAGATTAATGTCATGGTTTGTAAACCTATTTCAGTCTTAGGCCGCAAGAAATTAACTAGACGTACTTGTACGTCAAAGAGATAGAAAGTAGGACATGAACCATATAGGAAAATTGAATCTGCCATATCTGTATATTAGCAGTATATCCACTACTGGAGGAAGGAATCGGGGCGACGTAGTTACATTTCTACGTCGCTCCGATTTTCAACTAGGCGACGTAAAATACCTTTGACAAAAATTACGTCGCTTCAAAAAATTGAGGCGACGTATATTGAAGTACGTCGCTTCAAAAAACTGAGGCGACTAGTTTTCTTTCCAAGTGACCAAACTAATCTACGTCGCTTCGATTCAAAACTAGGCGACGTATATTGATCAATCTACGTCGCCTCGTTTTGAATCGAAGCGACGTAGATTAGTTTGGTCACTTGGAAAGAAAACTAGGCGACGTAGATTGATCAATCTACGTCGCCTCGTTTTTTTACAATCTGGATCTACTCTTCTTCTTAAAGTCAACCCGTTCATAAAGTGAGAAGTTTAGAAAAACAGTTTCATTTCGTTCTGCAGCTGTTTTGGGCGATTTTGGGGAGAAATTAGAGGAAATTGAGAAAGAAGGTTGTTCTTGCCATTGATTTGATTATTGAGTAAGGTTAGTTTGATTTGTATCTCTTTAACCCTCTTTATGACCATAATATGTTAAATTAGAAGTGAAATTGAAGTTTTGGTGAAATGTTTGAAGTTGAATTGAATTTGGTGTTATGTTGTAGTTTTAGTGTGTTAAGCATTGAATTGTGATAAATCATGATATGGGTTCATGATTAATGTTTGAAATTTGGTTAAATTTAGTGAAATTAATTGATGATTAGTGTAGATTATGTGTATTCGAGCCTTAATTAGTAGTGTTATTAGTATTATGGCTATATATAATTGTGGTGTTTATCAACTTAGAACTCCCGTTTGAGAATCAACAACTCATCTAGTTGATCGAGTTGAGTTGTTGATTCTCGAATTGTCCCATTTTTGGACACTTTAGGTGAACATGACTTTGTTCATCCTTTTGCTATTCGTGTGATTTCAGTTTCAGTTTTGGGATATGGTTTCGACAGTGTCTCCTTTAAATGTTCCCCGAGTGCAAATTAGGTTGTTTAGATATGTGTGCACTCGGGGAACTGTAGGGAGATGCTGCCGAAATTTCCCTAAACTGGAGCTGAAACACATGGGTGCAAAAGCGTTGACAAATGTCGTGTTCCCCTGAAGGGGATAGGACCCAACCCGGAGGCATAAGGCGAAGAAGTGTGGGGTTTTGGTTGAATCGCAACTGTGGCGTGGTAACTTTGTTCATATTGATTGTTTATGTTGACAGGAAACATGGACGGACTGCCAGACAAAACTTGGATGACATATCATCGTGCTGATCCAAGGTACATCAACGGCATATTCGAGTTCATGAATTTTGCCCGGCTACATAGTAACGGAGCCGATTATTACTTCTGCCCGTGCAAACGTTGTAAGAACGGTCCGTTCAAGGTTACTATGGATGTCATGTATCATCACTTATCACACAGTGGTATGAGTCCTACTTATACAGTCTGGCACCTTCACGGGGAAGTTTCTGGTGAACCGGCAATGCTCAGTCAACGAAGACAGTGGCTTCAAGACAGAGTCGGTCCTTCTAGTGGTGCCGGTCCTTCAGTGAACCCGCAGTTGGAGATTCTACATGATGCATATCCCTATTATCCTGGATACCATGCAGATCCACCCCAACAATTTGTGGAAGATAATTCGGGCATGAACTTCAATGACATGGTAGACGATGATTATGAAAAGTACGATAGATTATTGAAGGAGTCACAGACCCCATTATATGAAGGCAGTGAGGAAACTGTTTTGAGTGCCATATTAGATGCAATGGAAATGAAAAATGAAAATGGATGGTCGGACACAAGTGTTGACTCTTTATGTATTTACATTAATAAACTTCTTCCTAAAGGGCACACATTCCCCTGTTCATACTCGAGAATAAAAAAAATCTTGAGTGATCTTTCACTGGGTTACGAAAGAATTGATGCGTGTGAGTTTAACTGTGTGTTGTTCAGGGGGGCGCTTGTAAACGAGAGGATTTGTCCAGTGTGTTATTCAGAAAGATATAAGCCAAATACGAATGATATTCCCAAAAAAATAATTCGTAACTTCCCTCTAACACCAAGGTTGAAGCGCTTGTTTATGTCCCCACACACTGCCAAGCATATGCGATGGCTGGGGGAGCGGATATGCGTGGCTGGTAGCCTCAGCCACCCAGTTGACGGAGAAGCGTTTCAACATTTTGACAGAACTTTTCCAGGTTTTGCACGGGACTGCAGGAATGTGCGCCTTGGAGTAGCAACAGACGGTTTCAATCCATTCGGAACAATGGGAACTTTGCATAGTACATGGCCCGTTGTTGTGATGCCGTACAATCTACCACCATCAATGTGCATGAAGAAGGAATATAACATGTTATCAGTGTTGATTCCAGGCCCTAAATCTCCCGGAAAGTGCCTTAGTGTACTCATTGAGCCGATGATCGAGGAGCTAATACATTTATGGGTCGTTGGAGTCCATACTTTTGATCGAGTAGACAATGAGGTATTCGTGATGAAGGCAGCGGTAATGTGGACTATTAGCGACTTTCCAGGTTTAGGGATGCTTGCGGGGTCAACTGTGAAAGGGTACAAGGCATGTCCAATCTGTCTAGATGAGCTAACTTCAGAGCATATATGTGGGAGGATAGTTTATGAAGGTCATCGAAAATGGCTCCACCAGGATCACCCTTGGAGATTGAGCAAGGCATTTAACGGGAATGAGGAGTTTGGCGGAAGACCCTATCGTAAGAGTGGAGATGAAATTTTGGAGGACGTTAGGTCAAACGTTTACCCTATTCTTAGCCAACATGAAGACTTGAAGGTGCCGTACAATCCGAATAACAGACAGTGTTGGACTCACGAAAGCATATTTTGGAAGCTGCCGTATTGGTCATCATTGAAGATCAGACATTGCCTAGATGTCATGCACATTGAAAAAAATGTCTGTGACAACATCCTTGGAACCATTTTTTCGATTGAATCGAAGTCTAAGGATGGTCCAAAAGCTCGCGCTGCTTTGAAGAAGAGGAATGTGCGAAAAAACCAGTGGCAAAGAGCGGGTGACTTGGCTACGGGGAAAGTTCCTCATGCACCTTTTTTAGTTAAAAAGGATGATCTAGAAGATGTGTTCCAGTGGTTCAGGGATGTTAAGTATCCTCTTGGTTATGCAGGTAGTTTGAGAAGTAAGGTGAAAATAAGTTCCCAGTCACAGTTTTATGGATTGAAGACGCATGATTGCCATGTCTTGCTTCAACGTCTTCTGCCTGTGGTTATAAGAGGGTTCCTGCCAGAAAACGTTGTCAAGCCATTGATAGCACTGTCAAATTGGTTTCGTCAACTATGCAGTAGGGAGCTTAAGAAGGAGGTTGTGCGTGACATGGAAACTGAGATAGTGATGATTCTCTGCAATTTGGAGCTCATATTTCCTCCACATTTTTTTACATCTATGGTTCATCTCATGGTTCATCTGCCCGAACAAGTATTCCTTACAGGTCCAGTACACTATACATGGATGTATCCAATTGAAAGGTAAAATGTTTTGTTATTGCTAATATTAGGAAAATATGTTTGTACTAATATTGATTCCTACTAATCTTATGTAATATGTCGGCAATTATGAAAATATTGTACTAATCTTGAGTGGTGTTTTTGCAGGCAATTAGGAAAATATAAAAAGTCAATGAGGAATACACGTTACCCGGAAGGTAGTATTGCTGAACAGTACCTCGTACATGAGTCGGTGACGTATTGTAAGGCTTATCTCAGACGGATGGACAACGAAGATATCGACACTTCCATATCTGGGTGGAATGTCAGCTGTGTTTCACTCTTAGTAAGACCAGATATTATCGAGACTCGTCGCCAGTTCAGGTTGACTGAGTCAGAGACTGCTGAGGCTCACTGGCAAGTCTTGGTGGAAACAGACGAAGTCAAACCTTACCTAGAAGAACATCTCAGAAGGTTCGAGGCTAAAAATGGTGAAGATTTCGACGAGCGGCAGCGGAGGAGGAGTTTTCTTCGATGGTTCTTAACATGGGTACATATGCTTATTAATTCTTGTAAGGTTCTTTGAGGGTTTATAACACTTATCTTTAACTCCTCTTAACACTCATCTCTCAGGTGTCCCTTAAAGAAAAAAACTCGGACCCCAGCTTGGTTGCAGGAATAAAGTCATTAGCTCAAGGACCTCAGCAATGTCGGGTTTATAAGTCGTGTTATGTGAACGGTGTCAAGTTCACATCGTTTGATAGAGATCAAAGAACCGTGACTCAAAACAGCGGTGTCATGATAGACATGGGTTCATCCAAGTTCTACGGCCATGTTAACTACGTGGTCGAAGTATTATATGCAGGCCGTATGCCAGTGGTGTTGTTTAAGTGCACATGGCACAACTCCGAGGACCCTGAAGATCTTGACACCCTTATAAAAGATCATGGACTGATATCAGTGAATACAAACAATAGTTACTATGAGGATTCACCCTTCATAATTGCAACCAAAGCAAAACAGGTATTCTACATAGACGATCCAAAGGCTGGTGGTACTTGGAAGGTAGTACAAGAGATGTCGCACCGCAATGTCTACAGCGCCGAAGTTCTGGCCATAGATGAAAACATAGCCCGTACAGGAGATCATATATTCGAGCCTTACCAAGAGGACACTCCCACGGTGATACAATTTTACCCAGATTTTCAACTACTTTTGGACGAAGAAGGAGACGATGACGAGGACGAGGAAGAGGAAGAGGACGAGGACGAGGAAGAGGACGAAGACGAAGACGAAGAGGAGGAGGACGAGGACGAAGCCGAGGAGGAGGAGGAGGAGGAGGAGGACGAAGACGAGGACTAAACTAATTTTATTATGAATTTGAAACCTAAATTCGTATTTTCTTTAAAGTATAATTGATGGTGAATCGTGGTGAATCATGGTGAATCATGATGAATCATGGTGAATCATGGTGAATCATGATGAATCATGGTGAATCATGGTGAATCATGGTGAATTCATTTAAATCATGGTGAATCATGATGAATCATATATTAAATCTACATGATGAATCATATACATGATGAATCATATATTAAATCATGGTGAATCATGATGAATCATATATTAAATCATGGTGAATCATGATGAATCCTATATTAAAAAAAACAAAATCGAAAATTAAAGGAAGCGACGTAGATTATTCAATCTACGTCGATCTCCTCATTTATTCATAAAAACAACAAAATTAAAAATTAAATACAAGTAAGCGACGTAGATTTATCAATCTACGTCGCCTCATTTATTCATAAAAACAACAAAATCGAAATGTCGCACCGCAATGTCTACAGCGCCGAAGTTCTGGCCATAGATGAAAACATATCGCGTACAGGAGATCATATCTTCGAGCCTTACCAAGAGGACACTCCCACAGTGAATTCAAGTTACTAAATTCGTATTTTCTTTAAAGCATAATGTATGTATACGATCAAATTCGTATTTTCTTTAAAGCATAGTTACTAAATTCATATTTTCTTTAAAGCATAGTTATTCGTATTTTAATAACTAATATTATTATGAATTTGAAACCTACATTCGAGAAAATGAATTAATTTAATTATAAATTAAATCCCTTGAGGCGACGTAGATTGATCAATCTATGTCGCCTCAGTTATTCAAAAATAAAAAAAAAATTAAATCCCTTGAGGCGACGTAGATTGATCAATCTATGTCGCCTCAGTTTATTTAATTTATAATTAAATTAAATAAACTGAGGCGACGTATATTGAGCAATCTATGTCGCCTCAGTTATTCAAAAATAAAAAAAAATTAAATCCCTTGAGGCGACGTACATTGATCAATCTATGTCGCCTCAGTTTATTTAATTTATAATTAAATTAAATAAATTGAGGCGACGTACATTGATCAATTTACGTCGCCTCATTTATTAAAAAATAAAAAAAAATAAAAATTAAATAAATTGAGGCGACGTAGATTGACCAATCTATGTCGCCTCAGTTATTCAAAAAAAAAAAAATTTAAATCCCTTGAGGCGACGTAGATTGGTCAATCTACGTCGCCTCAAGGGATTTATTAATCGAAGCGACATAGATTCCAATCTACGTCGCCTCGTTGGCTTTATAATCCCAGAATCACAGTTTCTCTCTTCTTCGCCTCATTTCGTCCAATCTTCTTCTTCTTCCTCGCGCCGCGCCCCCAAATCCCTAACCCCTAATCGACCTATCCTCCTCTAAACCCCTCCATCTCAACCCTCCATCTCAACCCAAAGCCCTAATCCCGAAAGCTTCTTCTTCCTCCCCCTCCCTAATCACTGGTTCGTCTCTCTCTCTCTCTCTCTCTCTTCTCACTCTCTCTCCATTCTCATTCTATTTCGAAACCATCTTATGATTATGTGTTCTGTGTTGTTACTGAAATGTTGGATGATTCAGTTGCATATGTTTTGATTCAATTGCTGTTTGTTCTTGTTTTTGTTCATGTTTGGTATGAAATGAAGTTATGCTGTTTTGACGAATTGGGTGTATCACTCTTCTGCTTTGGTTGATGTTACTTATGAGAGGTTCTGTTGTACAATGCTTGTGTACCTTCTTGATGTACTGTAATGGGTAATGATGTAGATATTTGTGTGGTAAATTGGAAAGGGAAACTTTAGAGTCTTGATGATTAGTATCTTGATCGAAATTTGATGTATATGTTTCTGCGTAAAGAGTGTTATGATTAGTTCTGTTGAGTCTTGAGCATGAAGACCTTGATGAATTACAATTCTTGCTACTTTGGTTTATATTGATGTAAGTGCACATGGTTTCAATGTACTGTACTACTGTTGTTGCTGGAAATGATTGGTGGTTGAGTTAATGAGTTGTTTGATCTGGTTTGATTTGGTTGTGATCAAGACGGTTTTTTTTTTTATATGGCTGTAGCTAGTTTACAAGGATAGGAAGATAATTGACATTGTGCCTTTAAAGTTTGGGTTTGATTCAGTTGAAGTAGAGAATAGTTAGAGTGAGGTTATGTATCGAAAAGGGATTCTGTTCAAAGTTTGGGTTTGTTCCTCACTACTCATCGCGAAGTTGATTTTCGGTGTTAGGTTTTGTTTGCTGAGCCGATTGTAATCACAGCCTGCGAGTTTCTTGAACACAATACTTCGTCTACTTCACAAGCAGTGCCACTTGTTGGGTAAGAATCCCTTCCCGAATGTTTAGTTGCTTTTCATGTTTAGGCTTTCATGTCTATAATCATTTTAGAGAGTTTATCCCATATCTAGTTGCTGTTCATGTGTAGTTGATAAGCTATATGCGATAAATGACGAGTATGTAGAAGTTGCTATATGCGTTTTGTGTGTTGATAAGCTATATTGCTTTGTGTTTTATACTGTGCCGAATGTGTATTGTGATAATGATTCCGAATGTGTTTTCAATCTAGCTTCATGTAAGTATTGTGTTTTGTGATGATGATGATTTCGAATGTGTTTTGTGATAATGAAAACATATGCGTAATGATTGAATGAAAACATATGCGTAATGATTGAATGAAAACATATGCGTAATGATTGAATGCGTAAGGGTTTGGTTAAATGAAAACATATGCGTAATGATTAAGGGTTTGGTTAAATGAAAACATATGCGTAATGATTAAGGGTTTGGTTAAATGAAAACATATGCGTAATGATTGTAGTATTCTCGGGATTAAGGATTAAGGGTGATGATAAGCATGAATGTTTATATGTGATGATAAGCATGAATGTTTATATGTGATGATAAGCATTATAGAAGTACAAACGAGTTTAACATCTAATTAAAAATAACAGTTTAGTAATAAAAGAATGGCTCCCGGAGATACTGCATACAAGAGGAGGAAAGCGTTGATGCAGCGTCGTGAAGCGGAAGCGGCGGCCGTGGCGGCAGCTGCGGAGGCGGCAGCTGCGGAGGCGGCGGAGGCGGGGTGGCGAGCATTCAGCCGAGATGGGGCTTCCGGGTCTGGTTGCCCCACGGGACAATCGGCGACCCCGTCGATTGCAGAAGCTCCCATTTTAACGCCCGCCCCTCCACTTGAGGATGCGATTCCGCAAGGAGCGGATGACAGCAGCGACGCCACTATGGCGTCACAGCACCCTCCCGCCCTCAGCATCCGGTGCAAGAAGACCAAACTCCCCGACATGGTCGACATGGCAACCGGAGACCCGACGACGGAACAGCGCGGAGTCGTTGTCGGGACGAAGACGGAGTACCTCGTCCGGATGAACAACAATAGGCGACTACAAGTCGCTTACTCTACGAGGCATGCGGGGCCGGCGACGAGGGAAATGCGGAGTCTGATGTGCCGAGACATCGGTAGCATCATCCGCGGAAAAGTTCCAATGCTTGCATCTAGCTTCTTGGGACTTAGCGATTTGCATCGCGATATCGTCGGCCGGAGTCTTGAGGTATACTTGCTGGACTCTGAGCTTACTTACATACCTGTAGTAAATGTAAATATAATTTTTACATAACGGAATTTAAATGTGTTGTGCTAGACGAACTACGACATCCCGGCGACTGATGTGGAGATGTGGAACTTCATTGATAGGACGGCGCAAACAATCTATAAGGATTGGAAGTACGATTGCCATCAACATTATCTCCACGTCAGCCAGGAGACTCCGGCCGAGTTTCTCGGGAGGGAAGACCAATGGGCGTGGTTAAAAGCCCACTTCGAAGACCCTGCTTACTTGGTGAGTTTCATAAACGAACCTACAGTTTTGGTCAAACGTTCGAACAATATGCATGTTTATCTGTTCTTATTTTAAAATGATTTTTGTGTGTGTGTGGCAGCGATTGTGCGAACGGAACCGAGGGAACCGAAACAAGAACAAGGAGCAGCAGATCAACCACCATTCGGGATCCCTCGCCCTCTCGTACCGAAGCGAGGTGTTGGAGAAGGAGGGTCATCCAGCGCCCGCCGTCCAGACGTGGATTAACGTATACCAGCCGGAGAGGAATGCGGCTGAGAAAGTGGTAAGCTCAAATAGGTTCACGTTACGTTATTTCAATTATTGTTGTCTACTAAATTGTAATATTATTTATTTTATCTATTTTAATTGAGCAGGCGGCAGTGAAGCGTCGACTCGATGAAGTCTTGTCGCAACAAGATAGTGCTGCGGGCCCAGTTGACGGCGAAGAGGTTTCCCAACCCCAGCCTCTTCCTCTTGATACACAAATAAATATCATAGAGGAAGAGGTCGGTTCAAGGCACGGGACCTCTATAAGAGGTAATAAATCTCCAAAACGATTCCGTCG
Source organism: Geum urbanum (assembly GCA_946800695.1). Lineage (NCBI taxonomy): Eukaryota > Viridiplantae > Streptophyta > Magnoliopsida > Rosales > Rosaceae > Geum > Geum urbanum. The sequence goes on from OX327016.1 coordinate 16,224,519, forward strand.
ATGCATATCTCGATTTACGTTTTGCTTCATTTTGGTTTACGATATAGTTTACTAATATTTGTTCTTGTTCGACGTTACAGGGGTGGGGCGCGCTCTCACACGCGACCCCAAACCGAGAGGAGGGGCCCGGGTAAACCAGGAACGCCAAATTCAAATGCAAAAGGAGATCGATGAAGCCAAAGAGGCGGCGCGCAGATCGAGCGAGGTGGCGCAGAAGGCTATAGCGGAAGCGAGTGCGATCGCCCAAAGGATGCAAGAAATGGAGGCCATGATGCGATCATTCCAGGCTGCGAATCAACAACCGCAAGCTCCTCCACCAGCTCCCGGCTCGTAAACTGTATATAGGATTTGTATAAACTTGATTTGTATAAACTTTTAACGTTTTGATTTGTGATTGAATGCGTTTTTTTGGTTGAATGTGTAAAACGCAATTTGAATGCGTTTTTGTGTTTGTAAATTGCGATAGGTCGTGACTTGGTACAATAATATTTAATTTTTATTTTTTTTTATTTTTTAATAAATGAGGCGACGTAGATTGTTCTATCTACGTCGCCTCATTTATTTCTAATAAAAATAAAAAAAAATAAAAATTAAATAAATTGAGAACAATCTACGTCGCCTCATTTATTAAAAAATAAAAAAAAATAAAAATTAAATAAATTGAGGCGACGTACATTGATCAATGTACGTCGTCTCATTTATTAAAAAATAAAAAAAATAAAAATTAAATAAATTGAGGCGACATACATTGATCAATTTACGTCGCCTCAATTTATTAAATAATAAAAAAAAATAAAAATTAAATAAATTGAGGCGACGTACATTGATCAATGTACGTCGCCTCATTTATTTAATAAATAAAATAAAATAAATATTAAATAAATTGAGGCGACGTATATTGATCAATTTACGTCGCCTTAATGGATTAAAAAAAGAAAAATAAATTAAAAATAAATAAAATTCAGCGACGTAGATTGATCAATCTACGTCGCCTCAGTTCAAGCGACGTGATCAATCTACGTCGCTTCAATTGAAGCGACGTAGTATTATTTACGTCACGTGAAATGAAACGAAGCGACGTATATTGTATCTACGTCGCCCCAATGTTGGCGTGATGAATCTGAAGCGACAAGACGAGGCGACGTCGTTTTGGTCACAAGAAATCGAGGCGACGTAAAATTCATACGAGGCGACGACCTTTCTACGTCGCCCCGATTTCCTCCTCCAGTAGTGATCTGTATCTTGCTTTTATATTCCTAGATGTGAGTAAGCATATCAAAAACTGTATCACTGATAGCTGAATCATAGGAGTCGTAGACTGTGACAGACCTCAATGAAATACGAGCAGTTCTTCTCCACGACCGCCTTGCCAGGTGGAATATAGGGAGAGCCACTTGCTGAGCTTTGCAGGGGTGGGTGGGGGCATTTGGGGGTTTTGGTAAGGAAAAAGAGGGACATTTTGGGTAAAACGGAGGCTTCTGATTGGCTGGCCTGACCATTGTAAATGTCAGGCTGGCCTGACCATTGTAAATGTCAGGCTGGCCTGACCATTGTAAATGTCAGGCAGCCCTATTCTAGTGCTGCTCATGAAATACACATTCCAGTCAATACAAACTGTTCTTCCTCTTTTACATGGTATCAAAGCAGGATTGACATCCTGACTCTTCAATTGCTGCACTCTATTTTCCCGTGTAGCTTACATCCTCTCTTTGGCCATCATGGCCCCATCCAAGACAGACGTTGCAGTCACTCCAACAGATCCATCAGATCCCTACTTCACTCATCACTCAGATTACTTAGGTTGGGTTCTAACATCTAATACTCGTAATTGAGACAACTATTCAAAGTGGTGCAGAGCTATGCTACGAGCCCTGAATTCTAAAAAGAAGTTGGGATTCGTCAATGGCACAACCAAAGCTCCTTCACGAGAATCAGATCCTACCAAGTATGTGACTTGGCTGCGTTGCAACAACATGGTCCATTCTTGGATTGTCTACAATTTGAATTCAGAAATCTCAGACAGTGTCATCTTTTACCCAACTGCTCAAGAAGTCTGGGAAGACCTTCAAGAACGATTCTCTCAAAGTAATGCACCCCGCATCTTTGAGATTCAACGCGATATTGCATGTCTCCATCAAGATCAACTCTCCGTCTCTACCTTTTACCCAAAATTGAAGGGCATATGGATGAACTAGCCTTTTACACCAATGCAATTCAAAGGGCACAACAAGATCAACATAAGCTAATGCAATTCCTTCTGGGATTGAATGATTCTTACAGTGCTATTCAGAGATAAATTCATCTGATGAATCCTCTATCTTCAGTGCGCCAAGCATATTTCTTCGTCACCCAAGAGGAGAAGCAACGCCATCAGAGCATAACACACGCGATTGATTCTAGCAGCAACGCTGCATGATGGTCCGAGGCAGCAAGCCCAATTAATCGACAGTAAAAGGAATATTTGAACGAGCTCAAGACCAAGAAAATTCCAATGAAGGAGGATCAGGAGCAGGGTCAATCTAGTTCCGAAAGAGGACGCCCTAATTGCATTCACTGTGAACAAATAAGCCGAAATCCATTAGGCCACTGGGTCCAAAACTGTTTCTAATTAAATGGTTATCCATCAAGTCATCCCAAGGAAAAATCAAGTTTAGGCCCAAATCTAAATCGATACAAAGGCTTTTTGGCAGCTAATCACGTTTCCGAGACGTCACAAGGTGATGAAGGCAGACCTGCAATTTCATTATATGAAGCCCAACTCAAACGACTCTTGTCACTTCTCCAAAATCATGATGAATGAGCTAGTTCTAAAGACAAATCGGTAACAAAGGCAGGTTTGTCTAAAGTCGTTTCCCGTAAGTGGGTTATTGATAGCGCGACAACGGATCATATCACTTTTTTATCTAAAATGTTTCATGAAGATAACAATTGCTCTTTACCGCCCGTATTGTTAACTAGTAGAGATAAGGCACAAATTGTTGCGAAAAGATCTTTGCCTCTAAATTCTGTCTATTATACATGATGTATTATCGGTTCTTACATTCAAAGTTGATTTGATGTCAATTATTCATTTGACAAGAGGGCTCAACAGTTCAGTGACTTTCTTCCCTTATTGGTGTATTTTGCAGGATCTGGTTACGAGAACGATGTATTTTTCAGTTGAGTTAAATAATGCTTTCCCTATATGTCCTTTGGCTAAGCAAAGTCATTTACCTTTTGGTACTAGTACTATTTGTTCTACGAAGCCATTTGAAATTATATATTGTGATATTTGGGGTCGCTATCGACATGCATTTATCGTACTCTCATCTTCGTGTGATTGGTTGTCTTGCTTATGTCACAAACGTTCACCCGCCTCACAAATTTGATCAATGTGATACTTCTTCCATATTCATTGGGTATTCAATCGGTCAAAAGGCATACAAATTATTTGATTTAACGACTAAAAACGGTTTTACAAGTCGCGATGTGAAATTTCATGAACAAATTTTTCCAAATGCCTGTGATTAACCCAATTTTGATGCATCTCCATTGGGCCCTCGCTGAAGCCCAGATCCATTATTGACTCAAGACAACACCTCCTCTTTTGACCATATTCTTGGCCCTCAATGTTCCAATCTCTCTCCGCTTCCAAACATTGAATCTGACATCTCGTCTCCTCTCGATTCAGACCTCGAGATGTCATTCCTTCACCGTCTTGATTCTGAGCTATCCACACTATCGACTTCTTCTAACTTGCTAGCTCTCTGTACCTACGTGCGTCATCCTCGAACTCCAGTCCCTCTGATCGCCTTTGCTCCTCCAACGTCCACTAGTCCTCCGCTCCCGACGCCAAAACCTGTGCATGTCCTGCTCCCACTCCCTGAGCCACCCCTTCCCCCACAAGAAATTTGACCTCCTCCTCCACCACATGATTTGCTCCATTGATCAAGTTCTCAGTTTGCCCCACCATCTAGATGAAAGGACTAAGTCTGCTCTCATGTTTGCTCCGATCAATTGTCATCCTAACTCAAGGTCCTACAAAAGGTACACATTATCCGCTGGCAGTTGTTTTTTCATATAACCGATATAAGCCTGCCTATGGTTCTTTTGTTGACCAAATCAGTGGTGTTACAGAACTCAGGTCCTATTCGAAAGCTGCCACCCATCCTGAGTGGCAGGAGACAATGCGTTAAGAGTTGCAGGTTCTCCAAGCAAATGGAACCTGGTCCCTTACTCCTTTTTCGGCTGGCAAAATTCCTATCGGTTGTCGTTCGGTTTACAAGATCAAGCATAAGTGTGATGGATCGATTGAGTGCCACAAAGCGCGACTTGTTGCAAAAGGTTTCATCTAATTAGAGGGAGTTGATTATCAAGACACCTTTTCACCCAAAACCAAGATTATCTCGGTTTGTTGCCTGTTAGCTTTGACTGTTGCCCGTGGATGGCCTCTCCACCAACTCGATGTGAATAATGCCTTCCTTCACAATGACCTTGATGAAGAAATCTATATGTTTCCACCGCCTGAGCTTTGGTGACAAGAGGAGGAACAATTTGTTTGTTGCCTTCACAAGTCATTATACGGGATAAAACAGGCATCTCACCAGTGGTTTACAAAGTTTTCCGAGGCCATATATTCATCTGGTTTTGTGCAATGAAGAGCTGATTAGTCTTTGTTCACTAGGAACACTATAACAAAAAATATATTTTGCGACGGTAGGCTACTGTTGCAAAAGAGTAAAATGCCGTAGAAAATACTCTTTTGGATGGCAAAACCAGTTTTTGCGACGACAACATTTTCGTCGCAATAGTCGGCGATACAATTGCTATTGGCAATGATTTTTGTCGTCGTCCTAACTCTATTGCGACGGTAGAACTTTATCGTGGAAAATATTTTCTTTTTGCAATGATAGAATCGACATCACAAATTTGGTTGACCGTAGTGTCATTTTTTGGTTTTTGCTACGGTAATTGCAGTCACAAAAAAAAACAACTTTTGCAATGGCACGGTTGCCGTCGCATATACAGGTTACCGCAACAAAAAATTGATCCATTTTTTGTCGACGCCAACACGACCATCACAAAGAAAGGAAGCTGATCAGATGTGTAAATTTACAAATCTACTAGTACATTAAGACACTTTTAACATTCATGAAGTCTACATAGCATTCAAGTTCACATGAGTTAAAGGTACAAATAGATGTCCCAAGAGCTCGTTTACTTTACGAGGCAGCTCCCTAGGAAGAAGATTGATCTACAACTATTCTATTAAACATAGTATATCATGCCAACTTCAATAAGACTGATGTGAGTAATGTTGAGTGCCACAGAAGGGCCTCTTCTTCTTGAGGAATGAATATCCCATATAAATCACAAGCTTCTTAAAAAACGTTGATGACCTCCTCGCCTTCACGTAGGAATGCCCCATTATGTGCAGATCATAGTTATACTTCTTTTGTGTACTATAATGCCAGATATACATGACAATCATGAAGATGAATGACAAAAAAAAAGGAACCCAACTTCCTTGAGGCACTTTAATAAGTGCGGCTAATAAGTAGACTCCTTCAATGAACCAGAAAAAAACCAAAAAAATTGCAGCGACAATTACACTTTTCTGCCAAACAAAGATTATTACAAGTGCCATGAGGAATGTCGTGACAAACATAACCATCATGCAACCAATCCCTGAGAAACGAGAAGAGGTAAATCAGGATTTGGTTGAAGAAGGAAGAAAGAAGAGGAAGAAGATACATATCCTACCTTGGTTTATCAAATGATATAGACTCTATATCCACACCAGCACCAAACACATTGCCATTGTTTCTTCCTGCTTTTCTGTAGTCACAACTCATCTAATATTAGCATAAGCACTAAGCAAAAGAACAATATCTTGTTAAAGAAAAACCAAACTAGTGGCAACGGGTAGCAAAACAGAAGCACACATACCTTGAAATAAAATAAAATAATTCCCACATCCGAATTATCTTCCTAACTTCTGTATAATTTCTGAATATTAGTTCCCTATAAAACCATAGGCTCTACTTAGCAATGACTATTATCCAAAATCTGAACCAAACAATAGACAATAAATGCTGCAAAACAACTAGTGTTTCCCATAATCATATAACAACTAAAGTACATACCCAGTAAACCCATCAAGCTATTTCAATATATTAAAACTGAAAACAATCAGTGTATAATTTTTTTTAAAAAAAAAACTACAGGGGTTGCCATGATCTGAAACTGTTTTGGTAAGGACAACATGTTTATAAGCAATAAAAAAACTACATTACATATCATATATTCAACTCGCTTTGCACTATCACAAACATAACAAAGGTAATAATTGAAGGAAGATGATGATTACCCAAACAAAGCAGCACAAATTATCTTCCAAGACATATTCAGGGCTTTGGAAAGTGAAAATGAGAGAAGAGTAAAAAGGATTTAAGAATCTGAAAATGACTTTTATATTAGTGCACTCATCAAGCTCCAACAACAGTAAGGCTTACAACGTACTTGTATGCATTTATAAGTTGTATAAATGAGTGACGAAAGTTCATGGTACATTAGAAATCTATTATCTTCTATTTTGATCTATATGAATGTGTTTCATATAATATAATACAAATTAAACCAAAAGTAAAATCTGAATGTAGAACACAAAGAATGACACCCAATGAGACATTAGTAGGCTTTGTTTCACTTATTAAAAAGCTTCATATCATACAATGAATTACAAACCCCAAACAGTAGAAATGTGAGAAACTCAATGAGAAGACAGAATCAAATTTAAGAAAACCATACTAATTTGAAGTGCATATCCAATGGTTATAATAAAACTCCAGCTCACTCCGACAGCACGGTTCTGTCAACTCCCTCTATGTTATTTCACCTTTTCATTTGGGTGTAGTTTCCAATCACAGCCCGAATATGAAATCGGGACTTTACCTGAGAGAGTAATGAGGCAGTCAAATGAAAATCTTATATTTGACTAACTCAAAAAAAAGTAGAAGCATAAGCTTACCCCATTCAAACTATTAAGTTTTACTTATACAAAGCTAAGTCTCAAACTTGAATAGATCAATCCTGCACCAATATCACTTGTAAATGAGGTAGATATAGGCACCATTAAAATTTCACCAAAAGCAAGAAGGTTTCAAAATAATGGAAGCCGGAGTACCTGATACCAAACCTCGATACATATAATATAACATAAAAAATACTATAAAGTATAAATAAACAAATCAAAATAAAGAAATCATTTCAGCCGACCTTGCCCGCTTTTATGAAAAATTCATAAACATCTTGCTCAATCACTTTCAGTGGCATCTGTTCAGCACCAGAAAGAAGAAAACAAACGATTAGAGAAAATGTAAAACTGAATTATTTAGCTAGGAGTTAATTTTCTTACCAACGATTACAACCTACCATCAACATAATTTCAAATCTAATTTGAAGCAAACAAACACCATGCTATAAAGCATATAATTTGAAAGAAAACATACTGTCATATATAAATATATTAGATGAGATACTAAATGTCCATATAGCATATTTCAGTACCTTTACAAATATAATCGTTATATATGGAACTGTAGGAAGTGTTGAATGTAAATTACAATAAAAAAAAGTCTGTAAAGAGAGCATGACATATACTTGGTATATATGCAAAAACAGTTCTCTAATCCCTTTTTGGATCAGCTTCCTAGATGGGTATTCAGCGAATAGAGACGATCTGAGAGAAAATGGACCGGAGCGAAGAAGTGGTACCACGTTTATGATGTTGTTGGCGATGGAGTGGTCAGGACTAAGGAGCAGAGCGCCATGGTTGAGACTTGAGAGAGAGACTCCTAACCCCGACATCAAAAATATCTCTATTGATCTTCAAGGTTTCCATGAGACTAACTCCAGGTAGGAGAAGCTCATCGGAGGTCATGAGACGAATTTCGAGATGGACTTGAACTGATCCAAGCTCAGTGGGTATCGCTACGCTATGGATGGCATCATCGTGTCAAGTCATGAGCATTCGAGATTTGGAGAGGTAGATTCGAGAGAGACTATGGCAATGAGGTTGAGGGTTTGAGACTTGAGGAGTTGAGGGAGAGACATAGATTGAGATTTGAGAGAGAGGCACTGCGGGAGGTTCAAGTCTGAGAGAGAGAGAGGCGCTGAAGCCTGAGGATAAGGAAAGTATGATAAGGAATGTAAACCTACTAGGTAGTAACCCGCGCCTTGGCGTGGTTTTACAACGAAGTGCTATAAATTTTTTGGAAGCCTAATTGTTGTTTAACATACAAATAGATTTGTAAATAGATCCTACATGATTATATATTATAAAAATAAAATAAAATTATAATTTACTATATAAACTTTTTAGCAAGTTACATAAATATTAAAAGTAAGGAGATATTGTATCTCCTTTCTAAATCCTAAAGAACTCTTCATTTACAGCAAAAAAATTGTTCTATATTTATTTACATTCTTTTTCTTCCTATTTGATTTAATTATGTGCTATATATACTATATATTTTGAAAAATATCTTTTGAATTGCAAATTTCATGTGATATAACAGAAAGGCAATCAATCAACATATCCAAAAACCCACATTTACATAATCAAACAAACAAAAATTGCAAGTAAAGAAACCACCAATAACATAGCGCTTAATCTTCCTTGTCATTTGAAGATGCTCTCAAGTCTGAATCCCAATTAAGTCGATATACAGTACAAAAATTTCACATTCAGAAGCTAAAGTCGATATCAGTTTAGAAAGGAAAAAATAGAAAAGCAATACGCAAGCATGCAATGGAAAGAATCCCAATCAACTTGGTATCAAATTTCCAATTACTCTACCAGTTTATGATAGTACGTAGTTAAGTATCTTAAGCAAAGCAGTGAGACTCAAAATAAAACTGAGCTGAAAGCTTCATTTTCCATGTTTTTAAATAGGATGCGAAAAAATGAATCGAGACTCAAGACAAAATGGCATGATTCACTTGTGGCCATATATAAGGAAACAAAATAACAGAAGTTGCCAAGAGTTATTAAGTTATATCATGCAAAGAACAACCAAGTGCCACTATGCTTTTAGACTGGTCCTTTTTCAACTTTTTTAGCCATATGAACACTGATTTGTTAGGATTTAAGACATCGAGCTATACCACTCCTGCAAAATCACACACAACTAAGACCATGACTAATTCATAATCACACACACAAACCATACACAAATACATAATCACACACAAACTCAACATCCATACGAAAAACTACAAATCTCCTACACCCAACTGTACATGTAGCACTTTCTATCTTAGGTTGAAGCAGGAGAGGCAGAAGAACCTGAACCGAAGAATTCAACCACAAAAGTCGGCGGAGAGAGCAAACAAAGAACGAAGGCCGGAAGGAGGATAAATAAAGCAGCATGTTAGAAATTAAAAACAAATACAGATTATAAATGAAAAAAAAGGACACCAATGGGCAAGAACAGTACCTATAGTCAATGTTCCTTGTCAAGCTCAACGATCACGACACAATCGGAATAGCCTAAAAGATAAAGGATTCACAGAACGTAAGCCAATTCAAACACCAATATACCTATACCAACAGAAATCAGAAAATAGAAAACGTCTTCATAGACCCAAAACAATCGAGAGCCAACAAAGAAGGAAAATTTGTAGATACAGAAACTCTTAAACTTTTGTGATTATTAGTACGGTATGTTGTTGTGAATGGTAATTTGTAAGAGGATATTTAGTGATTATTAGTACGGTATGTTGTTGTGAATGGTAATTTGTAGATACAGAAACTCTTAAACTTTTGAACTGCAAATTCCATGTGATATAACAGAAAGGCGATCAATATGGACATAGCTAACATTTTAACTATCAGATTGAGTGCAAAAACACATATGTATATGATATATGGGTTTCTAAATCCATATATTAAGCTAGCTTCTTCCTATTTGCGGCTAGATCATATATATATGGCTCACAGCAGTTGTTTTATATAATCAATCAATCCATCACCACAAATCATACTACATACTACATATAATGGCTATAGAGATGTCTATTGCAAGATTATGAGATTCATGAAGGAAATATGCAAGATTTACATAATAGCTGCTAAAAGTATACTGGCACAAATAAAGGTTATAAATTTATACAAATGGGTTCTTCTCATCTAGAGAGAAAGATCAAATTTATCTTCTTTTACTTGCAAGACTGAATTGCTATCTCACAGTGACCACCTTTTAAAACATGTGTTCAGAGGAATTTTCCTTACAGACAGACACAATGATTACTTGTATCATCTAAGATGACACACAAAGCATTAATTCAACTCATAATAGGAGAATTTTTCCTACAGTTACAATACTATCGATAACCATTAATTCAACCAACCAAGCCCTTATACTCCACCACAGGATATGCAAGCATTCTGGATATAACAACAATTGGTGATTATCTAGATGGATAACTTTAAAAGCATGGAAGCTAAGAGACTTTTATGGTGACAGGAAATGAGGACAAAATGAAAATAATATAAACATGATCAGCTTAAAATGCATACTAAAACTTGCATTCTAGAAAACCCAGAATGAGTTTCGGTGACAATCAACTACCAAAATCAACGCCGAGAAATTGACAAAGCAAACATCAACTCGAGATCAATACCGAGAGATTGAAAAAGCTTACTTTGGTAAACGGAGGGAGACCAATAATAGAGATCGGGCTTGATTGCAAAGATCAGAAATCGTCGAGAGCAGAGAGAGATGCGAGCTGAAAATTGAAACCAAAATTCGAAACAGTTATAAAAAGAAAAACCAAATCTGAGTACTCCTATCCATAACAATACTGAGGTATCAAAGAAGAGATGAAGAATTTAGCACCACCCAAAACCAACGTACAATGCTTGTTAAAATGATGTTTGCTTTCTTAATGCAAAGGAAATATCTAGATAGAATTTGATAAATTTATCGAACCAAGAAGCAATTTATCTTTTATCAAACTTGTCCTAGAAATATAAACGTACGTCATTGAAATTCTCTAATTAATATAACAGATGCATGTCTATCTTCAAATCAAAGGGTCATTGTTTTAATTAGCAGTGTGCATGAAAGGATTTTAAAATGGTGATCGAGTCAATTAGGTAATAATCGATCAACATATATTGTTTTACTTAGCTAAAAAATTCTCGAATCCATCATATCATCAGCTAAAAAATTCTGCAACTACAGCATAGCTCAACTTAGCTCAGCACTGTTACAAATAATTACTTGATTGATTCTCTACAATTACACAAACATAAGATGCATGCATTCCATAAATTTCACTTTAAAACTATATCAATTCATCTGATAAAACTAATGAACAAAGATCTAACCTTCCAAGATATAATAAGCCAACAAACTTTGGTCTGCTTGTGCTTCAAAACCTCATTAAATGCGGAACCTTTGAATCTGAAACAGCCACCTGTTTCAACTGAAAGAAAATCCAAAAACAACAAAACTTTAACAACCCAGAAGATGCATGCACGAAAGCTTTGAGCTTTGCTAAAAAAGTCCATAAACACAGCCAAAAAAACTGATGACAGAATAAAAATTAAAATTTATATACAATCAAAACAAACAGAAATTCAAGCTCAAAATTTTCATCGACACGAAAACAAAGAACTTTAGGAGATCATAAAGCAGTCATAACTTGAGACCCAAAACATCATATGCCATGAGAAGAGAAAGCAACCTTTGCTACAGGTTTTTTCAAATCTGAAGCCAATTATAGGTTCACCTCGAATTTGCAGCAGAAGGCCCAATCCTTCAACAACAACAAAATACATCAAGCACATTCCAAACAGTACTAACTCCAAAATAAAAAAGTACCAAGATTTGGAATGAAACCTGAATAATAGAATTCAGAGGCCGGCTTCTAGCTGATGGATTGAACACCTGTCTCATTCATCAAATTCAAATTCGAGACAAATTATGAAAGAGAGTTGAAATCGACATAGAGATACATAATAAAATAAGCTTCAAAATTCAGCAGATTCACCAGCAAAAACAACTCAAAGCTTCAAGTACAGTCAGAAGGAGAGCAAAGCTTCAAAACTTCAATTATACCTCTAAATAGAGCAGAGAAAGCAGAGAAGATCGGAAGAAATGGAGAGATTGGTTGAATTAGATGAGGAAGTAGAGACTTCGATCAGAGGTAGGAGAGGAGATCAGATAAGCTATGTACTAAAAAAGAAAAAGATCGGAGGATCTTATATGAGCAGACGTCGGAGGAAGGGTCTTTATCGATCAGATTCACGTGAAAGAGAGAGGCTTGCAAGTTTGCAACAGCATGTAAATAAGGCTCTCTATTCTTAGCTTGGAATCCGAACTGACCTGAGAAATTGAGCCACAGGAAGAGAGAGAGAGAGAGAGAGATAGCGGATGGCGGAGATGGGAGAGAGCGTCGGCGGAATCGAAAGATTTTCGATAGAGAATGAGACACCGCTGTTGAAATTGAAGGAAATTGAAGCTGGGTTTCACATGGAGAGAGAGAGTGATCAAGAATTTGTGGGTGAAGAAGAGTGATCGTAAGAGAGAGAGAGTACGGGCCGAGGGGAAATGAATGGGAGAAACTTGGTTGTCTGAGAGAGAGAGAGATCTGATCATGAGGACCAAGCTTATCCAAAATATTGGCACGTACGGCATGCTAGCTTTAAACAGCATGAACAGTGTTAACAACAGTAACAATCTTGCTTCAAGATTGTTATATAGGAAATGTGTTAACACACTATTTGACTTAACTAATATATTCATTTTATTTTTACTATTTCTTTAGGGTTTAGGGGTTAAGAGTTTAGGGTTTATGGTTGTGGTAAATTTTTTGATATCGTAAGATATAGATATGAAGCTCACGAGAATGCGGGTGAGGCAGTTGATCTCAACTTATTCTTGACAGAGTAGCAAATCACGTTTATTCTTAAGGTCAGTATAGCTACATCAGTTGGACGCACGGATTAATGTCAAATATAAATCCGATCATTTTATATAATGGTCAAATTTGCAGAATGAATACTATTTAATGATTTACTTTCATAGAGGTTTGTTTTTTCCTATAACCAACAAATTAACAATTATAGACAACACTAATATTCATATGAGGAATTTAAACAATATGAGAAACTAAAATTAATCTAATGAGAAATGAGTCCACACACACGCGTCTACCTCGTAGTAAATAGGATTGTGCAAAACTAATTAATTCCGTTGGAATTCATTTAGTGCCCGGTCAATGAGGTAAAATAAGACTAAAATAACATTTTTATGGAATTCACTCTCCCTATGGGGGGAGTAGTTAAAATAATTTTTTTGTTATTTTTTTACATGGTAAGATATATATGAACCCTACGAGAATGTCTATGTGGAACTTAGTTTCAAATTAATTTTTTATGTATTGGCAAATAAAGTTTCGTTCTAAATCACCTTAGGGTTACAACGGTTCAACACACCTTAGTTTTTAGAAAAAATGATTTTGCGACGACAATTCATTTTCGTCACAATTGATGAAACTTTTTGCGACGGCAAAAAGTGCAGTTGTAATTGATAAAACTTTTTGCGACGGCATAAAAGTGTCGTCACAATTGATGAAATCTTTTGCGACAGTGCTAGTTTACCGTCGCAAAAGGTCTCCACATTCACGATGGTGAATTTGTCGTCACCATTGGTAGGTATTTGCAACGGCATTCATTGCCGTCGCAAAAAAGCGTAGAAAATTTAATTTTTGTTGTAGTGGAAGCAAGGAAAGTTTTTTACTGCTACTCTGATTTATGTTGATAATATTTTAATTACGGGCAATGATCTTGAAAGCATAGTTGATATCAAGAAGTTTTTGCATAACCATTTTCGCCTAAAAGACATTTGTTACTTAAAGTATTTTCTTGGCATTGAGATAGTTGCATCTAGAAATGGTATTTTCATTTTTCAGCATAAGAAAATCATTAAAGATGCAGGTTTGTTAGGGGCAACCCCTATATGTACTTTCATGGATCGTGGTTTATAATAAGAGTGAGCTAGCTCTCAAAGAATCCAGAACGATACAGGGGACTAGTTGGGAGGTTAATATATCTCACTATCAAGGCCGGATATTACATATTTTTTTTTCATATACTTAGCATATTCATGCATCAGTCACGAAACGATCACTGGGATACAACATTGCCGTTTGTGCGGTACTTGAAAATAGCTCCTAACCAAGCCCTTTTCTTCTCTTTTACCAGTGATCTTAGGCTGCGAGCCTACTGTGACTCAGATTGGGCAGGTTTCCCGCTTACAAGGACGTCCACGTACTACAGGGTACTGTGTATTTCTAGGTCCTCACTGATTTCATTGAGGTTGAAGCGTCATAAAACAATCTCTGTTTCTTCCTGCCCAGCAGAAGCCAAGTACCGTGCAATGGCTGGAACATGCTGTGAACTAACGTGGCTTCGTCATCTACTCAGAGACTTGGGTGTGTTGCATTAGAATGTCGCAGTGTTGTACTACAACAACAAGGCTGCCATGCATATAGCAGGGAATCTAGTATTTCATGAGCATACAAGACACATTGAGATGGATTGTCACTATATGAGGGAGAAGATCCAAAATGGTTTTGTGGTTGATTCATGCATTGGGAAAGGAGTTGGGAGTGCAAGACATATACTCTCCAACTTGAGGGGGAGTGTTAGAAAGTAGGGCATGAACCATTTAGGAAAGTTGAATCTTCCATATCTGTATATTAGCAGTATATCTGGACATTCCTTTTATATTCCTAGATGTTAGTTAGCATATCAGAAAACGTATCACTGATAGCTTAGCTGAATCATAGGAATCGTAGACTGTATAGAAGGAAAGTTTGATGTATATATTCTATGTCAGACCTCAATGAAACAAACATTCCAGTCAATACAAACTGTTCTTCCTCTTTTACACAAAGTTCATCAGAAGTACATATTCACTCTACTGTAAAAGTTCATCAAAAGTTTTCACTGTCAAATATATGAGACAGCCGGCCTTTTTGTATCTTCAAATACAATTCACTTGATATACAAGTGTGGACAAAATTTTCACTACCGGCGTCGTCGTTTGGACAATTGGACGCAGTGCATTGATATCGTGTCATTGATACAAGTCCGGAACCATGCTTCATCTCATCTTTTCAGTACGTAAAGCAGCAATTTGACCCCCGACTGTTGAATGTTAACACTTGAATTGAAACTGCCTAGTTTTCAAGAATATAGTCCGGCCGAGGTATCCGATAGCCGTATTGTATGATCTCTTTAAATTTAAAAGAGGTTGATATGACAAAATTATTCTAAAGAACTGATTTGATAGAAAGGTTGACGAAAGACGTGATTTTGATTCAATTTTGATACGTCAATATAGATTTATATATAGATGATCCAAACGATGTTAAAGAAGAGATTATGAGTTTGGAATGTAGAAAGACTAGAATGGAGGAAATTGTGTGGGGTTTGCAATACAATGTAAGCGAAGTCATATATAAGCATCTGCATTTTGAAGGTTCACATGGTTCTGTCGAAACTATATCTACTTCGACCTCAAGGACTACATGTATACAAAGTTTATCGAGTCTGTCTGTTTGGTGGACAACAACTTTCAGCTAAATAACACACTGGCATATATGTAATTGGTTGATATATATAGCTAGCTAGGAAAAGACTCTTGCTTCCTGCTTGTACTCACATTAGGTTCATATATATCTCAATTCATGGTATGGTTCCTTTGGAGGTAGGGAACAATGTTCGAAAACAAGGATACATGCAGTTAGGTTAGCAGGATGCCAGGAAGACAAAGCCTTGTGATTTTATACATGCATGCCAACTTATATGATCGACAGCTTTAATTCTTTATCATCAACACCAACGTACCCTAGCTATCATCTTCTCTTCTATATATATATATATATATAGTCACATGAATCATAACTTCATATGCATCATCAACAACAACGCGAGTCGATCATCTCTTCTCCAACACCTTTGCCACATACCAAAACAAAAGCCATGGGTTTCAGGTTTCCCGGAATCGTCAGCGCTAAGAGAAGTCTTGCTAGATCTCTATCTGGTACCAAGAGTTCAAAGATTGTTAATTATCCAAAAGGCTACTTGCTGTTTATGTTGGGGAGAACCAGAAGAAGCGTTTTGTACGCGGTTCCAATAGCATACTTGAACGAGCCTATGTTCCAGGTTTTGTTGAGTCAAGCTGAAGAAGAATTCGGATACGATCACCCCATGGGCGGTATCACCATTCCTTGCAGTGAGCACACCTTTCTTGATCTCACTTCTCGCTTAAGTGAGTGAATCAATTAATGAACTCCAAGGCAGTAACTCGAAATCGACAACGTACCCTTGTGTCACTAGCCTACTGACTCGATCGGACAAGCGACATATAATAAAGATGGAAATTTTATGAAAACAGAAGAATGCAATGAGTATCTGAAAAGCATTCGGCATAAGGACATCGAGACTGAACTCATCTCGAGAGATACAACAGTGAAATTCTGTTTTTGACAACATGTAAACTGGCTTATTTTTTCTCAACTAAGAACATCTCAGAATATATATATGATATTGTTGGAATAAGTTGTGAAAAGAGAAGAGAACATTCATATTAATCATAGTTAATGGCCCTTATATAAGAATCTGTCATTACAAGTTCATATAAGAATAGGTAATCCATAACTTGGTGGACAAGTTGGAATATATTCTATGACATAGGATATCTATCTAAATTATGGTGAGGATAAGCACATAATATTTTGACATATTTCAACACTCCCCCTTGTGGTGTCTGAAATGTTCACCATTGTGTAGTCTTGATAGTATCCGCTCTTCTTGATGCTATGTAGTTGCCTCGTTAATTAAAACTTTGCCGAGAAAATCAAAAACTTACAAGTAGAAGAGAAATTGCAAAAACTCAAACTAGGAAACGAGTACAACATGTCCTACACTTCGAATGAAACATGATACCTTCTTGACTCGTAGCTCCCCCTAAAGATGACGACTGGCTGATGGTGGATCAATCTAGCTTGGATAAATTGGGCATTCCTATGCTCTGTACATGCTTCTCGAAAGTAGACTTAGGCAGTGCCTTGGTAAACAAGTATGCTAAGTTTTTCTCAGAACTCACTTGCATAATAGCAATGTTAAGTAGAGTATGTTGCTGCTGATTGTAAAAAAACTTGAATGAAATATGCTTGGTGTTGTCGATTTTAATGAATTCCAACTTCATTTGTTCAATGCAAGTTGCATTGTCCTCGAACAAAATAGGAGGATCATCTATTGTAAATCAAAGCCCACAAGTCAACCTTATATAAGAGATGATACTGCGAAGCCAAACACATTCGCGAGCAGTCTCATGAAAAGAAATGATCTCCGCATGATTAGATGATGTAGCAACAAGGGTCTAATCGGTAGATCTCTAAGATATCGCGGTATTCTGTATGATAAATACATAACCAGTTTAAAAACGTCCTTTATGTGGATCAAAGAGAAATCCGGCATCAGCTTATCTGTTGGGAGTATTAGCTAGACACTTATTAGTATAAGGAGCTCTATCTATGACTTTGTCATACATAGGTGCAGGGCCCAGTCGGCAACCTGAGTAACCTGCAGTTGTAGTTTTCGACACAACACTGCTTGTCTCTCTATAGGGAAAGAACAAACCCATATCCGCAGTGTTCTTCAGATACTGAAAATTATTTTGAACACCAGTCCAATGTCTGAGAGTTGGTGTCGTACTATATCTTGCCATCAAATTCACAGTGAACGAGATATCCGGTCTAGTACATAGGGCTAAGTACAACAAATCTCCAATAGCACTTAGATAAGGTACATCTGCATCAATCAACTCTTTGTCCTCATCTCGAGGTCGAAAAGGATCCTTCATTGAATCAAGACTTTGGGCAATCATGGGAGTGGCTTAGCTTTATCTAGATTAAAGTGCATGAGCAATTTCTGCATGTAGTCTAATTGATGAATGAAGATTCCATCATCACGATGTTCTATTTCAAGCCCTAGACAAAATTGTATTTTTCCGAGATCTTTCATCTCGAACTTAGATTTTAACTCTATAGCATTTTGGCTTAACTCTGGGAGAGTTCCAATTATGTTCATGTCATCGACATACACTACTATGATTGCAAATCCAGAATCTATCTTCTTAGTGAAGATGCAAGGACATAGTTCATTGTTCATATATCCTCTTCCTACTAGGTACTCACCGAGTCAGTTATACCACATCCGTCCGGATTGTTTCAATCTGTATAGTGAACATTTAAGACTAATCGAAAATGCACTTTAGAACTAGCGTTACTTAGTGCAGGCATCTGAATACTGTCAGGGATTTTCATGTGAATTGCCGTATCTAGATCCCCATATAGATAAGCAGTAACTATATCAAGTAGCTACATGTTTAAACGTTCAAAAACTACCAGACTGATCAAGTATCAAAAACTGATGACATCCATAACATGACTATAACTCACAACATAATCAATTCTAGGACGCTGAGAGATACCTTGGGCGACAAGGCGAGCCTTGTACCTCACAATTTCGTTTTTTAAATACTCATTACGCTTTCTAACAAAGACCCATTTATTACCAACAAATTTTACCCCTCTTGGTGTAAGATCACCAGTTAGCTTCAGTATGATAGTTTCTTGGCTTGTTTTGACTGAAGAGCAACGATAAATAATAACAGATCAAAGTGCAAATGCTAGGATTTCATGTCAGAGTGATTTAAATTAAAGTGTCATCAATCCATTGACAAGCTTTACTGCTTATAGAGTACGATTGTTTGATTTATGAACTCATTTCATTTGACGTACCAAATGGTTTTCTTAATAACTTTTCAAGAAAGATTAAGAAAATAAACAACGTGATCGAGTAAGTAGCTAGATAGAGTAATATATGTGGAATCTGGTATTTGTAAGGAGAAAGTTGAATGGAAATTGTCAAGAACCACAATTTGAAGGATCACATGGTTCTGTCTTTGCAATATGCCAATATCTCATTATTAAGGACACCATATATCTCAATGTGAGATTCCACATCAACTTGAAATTTATAATTGTATACAGAATTTCAACATTTATACGTCAATGAGTTGACAGAAAAAGATTAGCTTGTGATATTGTCTGATATCTTCAACTGGTGATTTGTTGTCATTAGCAATAGGAAGTAGATTATGAATTTATTGTTAGAGCAGCCTCCTCACCATTTAGACTGCTGTTTTAGGCTTGTCGGAAACTAGTGGCTGATAGAAGAATACTAGCGGTTTTGCTAACATGAAATTCCACATCAAGTGTCTCCTTTGTTTTCTGGTTAAGCAGTAGAGGTAGGGAGTAATGTTCCCACAGAAGGATTTAGTTAGCTAGGTAAGCTGATAGACAAACCCATGTGAAGATTGTGTGCCTTATAAATATGCCGAGCTCAATGTCATCACCACACATTTCCATGAATCTTAACATATCAGCATAACCCTTCATCATCTATATATACACTTGTCAAGTTCATCATCAGCAATGTACTCAGCTCAATAACCTCCTTTCACAACAACAAAAAGATCAAAATTTCTTTGTTTTCTTAGTTCTTTGAGCTTTATTTCTTTCCTGTTTACTAGCCTGCTTAGGAATCTAGAAGCCAGGAATTTCTAACGCCAGGAGAAGTCTTACTAGATCTCTATCTAGTAGTTCAAAAAGTTCAGATATCCCAAAAGGCTACTTTGCTGTTTATGTTGGGGAGAGCCAGAAGAAGAGATTTATGATTCCGGTATCATACTTGAATGAGCCTATGTTTCAGGATTTGCTTAATCAAGTTGAAGAAGAATTCGGATACGATCATCCCATGGGCGGTATAACAATCCCTTGCAATGAACACACTTTCATTGATGTCACTTCTCGTCTAACTGTGTGAGTTAGTGAAGTGAATATTGAATTTCATATTCAAGACATCGATCATTGTTTCAGAACTTTCCGAGTCAAAGATGATCAAGAAGAAGTTACCATTGAGGAACCACATTTCAAGCAGTTGCGTGTGAGCTGAGCAGACAAATGATGATACCATGAATCATCCGAAGACATCGGCGAAGAAATATCAAGTTGAACATAAATGTACCTAGAATGTAAAGACAGTCACAGTCTGTCTCACTCTCATCGGCTATCAAAACAAAGTAGTCCAGATAGGAAAGAAAATCTCATGTTATCTACTTTGTTACTATCCTGGAAAGTAAACTTGGCTGTGTTTGGCATTTTCTCCAATCAGGTTGTAAATCACAAATTATTTCTTTTCTCTGACTTGTGCGTGCTTCTGCCGAGGGCAGAATGTAGCTGTCTTTGCTTCCTTGCAAGCGATTGGAGCGAGGAGAGCACTAATCTTGCTCGTTGAGTTCTACTTGCCTAAGTTATTTCAAGACTTAGGTTTTAAGTCTTGCTGCTAAGCCATAAATGATTGATACTTTACACGCTGTGTGAGTATAAAGTAGACCAATCTTATGGGCGAGTGTTGAGAACACTTGTTGGTGACTTAGTAAGACATCGGATCTCCACGCTCTGTCGGGTGAACCAGAATCCTATGATCGTCGTCGTCATTGGTTGTAGCTAGAGTGAACATTCAAATCTCCACGCTCTGTCGAGTGAACCAGATTCTAAGTTTGCTGTCGCTGGTTGTTTACTCAGAGTGAGTGAGGTTTTTTTACTCGGAAGGAGTAAGATTTGCTTGTGTGTAAATTTGTGTATGTGTCCGGGTCTACATATCTTCTCTAATTTGTCTATTTATAGAGGTTGGTGTTCTACTTCCTCTGTATTGCTCAAGGAAACATCATTTATCGGGAAACAATGATACTAGTTTAAATCTTTCCCGATCTTGCTTAGGATCGAAATCTCGCACGAAGATGTGGTTTCCAGATTCGCATCATTCTTGGGCCGCAAGTGTCGGCCCATTGATTCTTAGCCCAAAATGTAGAATAAAAGTTTATATTTATTTAGGTCCGAAACATTACCCCCCAGACCTTGAGATTAACTCTCAGGCAACGAAGAGGTCTTTTATGCCGATGCGATGTGTCACTCTTACTAGTAATGGTCCACTAGCCTCGCTCAGGCTATTTGAGTGCACCTCCTAAAAAATTTGCGCCTAATCTTAAAACCCTTATATCTATTTGGCCTCGCACACTTTCTCTTTCTCATGAAATTTTTCTCTAGACTTTACTCATCCTGAATCTTGCCGCCATTTTTGCTCATTTGTCTCTTCTTCTCCATACTTTCTACAACAATGGTACCTTATCAAAAATTTTGCCCCGAGGCTTTTGGAGATGATGTTGCCAAGTTTTGCGACTATATGAACCAACGCCTTCACTATGACCAAGATACTCCTTATGAAAGACTTCAGATCAGTAAAGGTGATGAAGTCGTATTAGGTCCGACTACCAACCCTCTCAAGGCCTATTTTCTGCCCTTGGTTGGGGTGTGCAACGGGCACCGCTTGTTGATCATGTTGAAGCCGTTATACCTACTCAATGAGACGATAAGGATGCTAAAGTGAAATTGGGCAAGTGGCCGAGCACTAAGGAGGATGAAATCCAGTGGTACAAGGATCGAAAGTCCTTGGATGAGGAGTTCTAGGCAGAGGCTGGTATTGCCTATGACTTGAATTTAAGTTTCAACCTTCCCCTAGAGAGGTAATCATGCTTTGGTCACTGCTGCTTTGTGCTTTTGGGAGATGAGCAACAACACCTTTGTGTTTCCTTTTGGAAACATGAGAATTAAATTGCTAGACGTGGGTTGACCCTATGTTTCTGGTGACCTTGACAATAAGACCTTCTCTACTCTTGTTGATCCCAATCGCTCAAATGTTGGTGCCGCTTACTCTACATGGTAGAAGCACTACAATGATGAGGCATTTTAGACCTCTGTTGGTCTTGATCCTGAGTCTGCTGAGCAACACATGCGTAATACATATGGAGGTATTGCCTTTTTAGAATATTGGCTCTGTTGTTATGTATTTTTCCTTGCTATAAATAAGATGATGGGCACCTTTACTAAGGTTGTTGAGGCTCTCTACAACAGCCACAAGCTTAGCCTGACCCAACGTGCTCTGAGGGCTCTCTATCGCAGCCTTGGTTGTATTTTGCTGAATCCCTTCAGGCTTAAGTTTGCTGGACCCATTTGAATTCTGCACTTGTGGCTCCAGGTCTACTTTCTTTTACTTTGTAGTCCAAACCTTCAAGACTTTGACCAGAATAAACTTCTGGTCAGGACTCTCATTCGTACTGGTGAAGCTGAGTCTTTAAGCTACTTTCAGTGCTTCACCCACTTCTAGAACCTGAGGCAATTCCCAAAGGAGATGGCAGAGTTGGTGGTGACTCGCAGATTTCCTCCTGAGTTATCAACAAGTTTTGTGGTTTCTCTTACTTAAGCCGCAACAGCCATGGACGTGTTTATTCAACGCATGTCCTGTTCTGATATCCTGGTCTTTGACGCAGTAGTTTTGATTGAGCTATAAGCCCCTAACCATTTTGTCCGTCAACTTGGCCTTACACAGGGTATGCCTTGCCCTCTGATTGAGTAAATTGAAGCACAATACTGCTCCCACCTTCCCTTCAGTGAACATAGAGCGACTCCAGGGATGCATTATTTGTGTTACCTATATTGTCATTGGAGAGTATTTGGAGTGGAATGACAGGCATTACAGCTATATCTGGAAGAAGGACAAGTTTAAGGTCTTCCGGCAAATTTTCCCTACCTTATTTCTCCTCTTCTTCTAGCGCGCAACTGACAAACGAGCCATAGGTACTTTGGGGACCTAATGAGGTGGTAAGAACAAGAAAAGGAAGAGCAGGGAACTAAGTCCGTCTCTAGCTTCCGCTCCTAAACGCAACAAGCTCCTTGCTGCTAGTATTGTTGCTGTGAGGCCTGCAGTTATAGCCGCTGCTAGGACTACTGAGAAGAAAGGCACTCGTGTTGTTCCCCGATCTCCTGTTCAAGAAGACTGGGCCAACAAAGATGGAGACTTCTGAACAGGTGCAACTGGTAAGTTAATCCTAACTATTTGGCTTTTGACTTGTATGGACCCTTCTTGCATCCTGTTAAAATCCCACTTTACTTACTATCTCATCCTTGATTGTAACCTAAAGGTTCGCCGCTCATGTCGCATGTCATCGTGGAAGATTTCGAGGAGCTAGTTGCAGGAGAAATGAGTAGACATTCACCTTCTGCCGTCACTCCTTCTACTAATGGAAAGGAGCCCCTGGACGTTCAGGTTGCAAAGAGCAAAGGAAAGGGTACACAACCTGATCTTCCTCCTCCTGAATCCTTTTCCCTGGACAATATTGATCCCACCTTAAGCTTGGTAACAATACGTTCTAATCTATGACTATTTCAGACCCCTACAAACAATACCCTTTCTCCTCCTCCTTCGGACACCAACCTACTTAATACTCCAACACTGCTACAGCTGTCTCGAGTTTGTCTATCTTGCATCATGATGTTCGGCTTTAATTGGTGGTAGAATTTTTTGGATCCTGACTCCCCCTTATGCAGGTGCTTTCACACAAAGACTTCGGTACTGAGGAAGCTTCTCTCGCTGCAAGGAATCAAATGCTTGGCCAATTTACCAACATGATTCACAACTGTGATGGAAATAGTATCTCTCTTGTTACGCTCCCAACTTTACCTGCCCTTACTACTAGTCCTTCTGGAGCCAATGATGGCATGGTAAAGAAATTAGAGGAGGCTGCTTAAGTGTATACAGAACTAGTCTTTCCAGTGTAGGAACTTCCTGAAGCCCAGGCAGCTATTATATATCTGCATAACCTCTGGATCCTGAATCTTGAGGACGAGGGAGTACAAAAGGCCATTCTGGACAATATACAGATAACTCGTCTTGCTAAAGATTCTGCTGACCCTCATACTCTGAAGAAAATGGAGGAGCTAGTCCACCAGATTCCGGGATCGTTAGTTATTGTCCACTCTGCGAAAGTTAAGCGACAAAAAGCTATCTCTAATCACAAGGAAAAAATTGCAAATGGAAGCAGCAACAGGACAACCTTGCTTCGCTGGGACGAAGCTATCATGCTGAGTGTCAGAGCATCTAAGTTAAGAGAGCCCAATTCACACAACTCCAGGCCGAACTTGTGGGGATGGAGGAGAAGTTCAACGAGAAACATAAAGAAGCTCTTACCATCCTCAGAACTGGATAGGCCTCCTTAGAAAGTGTAAAGAGTACTCGCGCCTTCGCAGCCAATGTTGAAGCTAACTGGTCCACTGCTCAAGCCAACTACCTAAGGACCATGACTGATCCGCAAGAACTGAGTGGCTTTGTTGATAACTGGTTGCCCCTCCAAGTTTTGCTTAAAGAGCGAGCGTTACTTACACGCTGTGAATGATTGCAAAACTAAGTATTAGGGTCTGAAGGATCTTCGTAACCCTAAACTGGTTGTTTGTATTTCTTTAAGAACCTACCATTGATAGGATAACGATGTACTTTGCCTTTAATTTTGTCAATCACAAAGGGCCATTCCCACTTCGCAGATCACTTGGCCCGTTCTATTTTTTCTTCTCCAAGGGGTAGAACCACTTTCCATACTAACTCTACTTCTGCGAAGCTTAAACCTCTGGTGCAATGATCATAAATACGAGTTGCCTTCTTCTCTTCAACGAGTAGATTGTTCAAGGCATCTATACATTTTTCGTCTAAGTCTTCAAGTTCCTGCCACATTGCTTGAACTTAATCCTCACTTACTAACTAATGCTGATCCATGACATGCAAAGACTGAACATTGATTTCTAAAAGCAAGACTGCATCATGACATTAATACATAAGGATAGTCCCTGTAGGAGCATGCTTCAAAGTTCTGTAGGCTCATAGCAAATTAAATAACTCTTCATGCCATAAACATGGGTTGTCTGCGAGCATTCGTTTAAGGATGTAGAGGATCAGTTTGTTGCTCGCTTCAACTTGTCCCTTGCATTGTGCATAATAACGTCAAGAATGTAAAAACTGGATCCCAAAGTTTGTCATTAGTTCCTCTAGTTCTCCAGAAATAAACCCTACTCCCTCCCCCCGAGACAAAGCATTCTGGTATTCCAAAACGGCATATGATGTCTTCATACATGAATTGTTTAATCGCAGCAGCAAAAGCCACCTTCAATTGTTTTGCCTCAACCCACTTAGTGAAGAATTCTATAGCCACGATGATGAACTTGTGTTGCATGGATGAATGGGGATGGATCATCCTAATCAAATCCAAAGCCCATCATCTCGCTGGCCATGGCTTAATGATTGGTTGCATACGAATGTTAGGAATATGATTGACTGGTCCGTGAGCTTGGCAATCTTCACATCCTTTGGCAAAAGATATACAATCTTTCAATATGGAAGGCCGATAGTAACCATGTCGTCGTAGCAACCAACACATCTTAGGTCTGGATTAATGAGCTCCACAAACCCTTAAATGGACTTCCTGTAGTAGTCGTTTTACCTCTTTTCCATAAACACAGTGTAAATCCACTCCATCTTCTCCTCACCTAAATAGCTCATCGTTTTGTAGAAGATAATTTGGAGTGAGATACTTATGCATTTGTCCACCGAGGCACTAGGATCCTTTAAGTCTGCGATGATTGGCTTCCTCCAATCTGTTTCAATTGAGCCCAATGCTACTACATACTATTCATCATTTTCCTCCTTCCTAATCATAATAGAAGGAAGTGTTATGCGTTAAACCTTCAAAATACACTCTTGTACACAATCCACCAGGGGAATTCCTAGTGATGTTGCTAACTAGGAAATTTAAATCAAGACATAAGATAGTTGTAGGAAATTTAAAGCATATGCTTTTTCGAAGTTGAAGAAGATGCTGGAATGAAGAAGTTGAGTGAGCATGTTTTAAGGGAGGCTGTTGGAAACTAAACCAAGCTCATTAATGTTTACTTAGTGTTTTGAGTTATGTGGAGCCTTTTAGGTTTAGTCTTTCATGTTCCTAGGCAATACCTTAATTGTATTCTAGAGGTTTCATTAGATTTTAGTTTTTCCAGTAATCATCTCTCTCTATAAGAGAGCATGTACTATGTTTGCATGAACAAGAAGTATTAATTATCTTCCTCATAATTCTCTTTGTGTGTTGTGTGTAATGTGTGAGTTAAACGTGTGTTTCCATCACTGCAGTGACACCATTGCAGTAAATACTTCTGCTGCTCATATTCCTGAATTCTACAAACCCTCATGAATTAGGCAGCCGATGCCGATGTCGATGCAGAGCCTGCGTGGACGTAATGCTGATCAGATTCCACTGGTACAAGGTGTTTACGGTTATGCTGTCCTACTTCTCGACTATGCTATGTATTCTCCTCAGAAACTCCTACTTAATTAAGGGTTTACAGTTTACGGTTCCTAAACCAACTATAGTTGCTATGCCCATTCGTTGCTCCAAGCTGTCTGCATTACTTCGATTCTTTGACCAGGCTACGTCAAGTACGTCTCTTTGCCATTCTTATAGATGTGCATATTTATGTTCTACTTGGGGTTTCCCATTGTTATCTGTGCATTGTTCCATATATATGGTTCTGATTAGGTCCCTTTATACCATAAACTAACTATGAATTCAACATCCAAATAAATTAATAAACAAGAAAATTAATTTATAAGATCTAATCTCGCTCATATAGATATACTTTACATTCTGTCTTTAATTTTACGGTTCTCCGGATTGTTAAGTTCACGTAGATTATATGGTTAGATGAATGGCATCCAATTCTTGCTGATCACTCTAGCTTATATGCAACTGTGTCTTCCATAGATTCTCTCCACATTGATCATTCTATTACGAAAGCCACTTGGTACACGTATTGACATATATGCAGAAATGTAAGGATTTTGAGGATTTGATTTGTTTTGTTGGATAGTATATATGCAAGTTTGTTCTTATACCTGAAAGAGTATTGTAACTTGAAAGTGACATAATTAACAATTTTCAAACATGGATGGATACAGGATCACATGGATATGTTTTCCATTATCTAACTCTATCAACCATATCTGTAACAACCACTAAACACACTGTAAACATGTTATCATCGGTCTTTAATCGTACGGTTTACTTGTTTATGGAGGTAGTCTCCATCAAGTGAGTTACTAATTTCATGAACACTTGGCTATAGAATTTTGGGGATTGTATATAAGTACGTGAAACAACAAAGCCACATGGTAGGGTGGCTTTGTCAATACCTACCAATGGAAAGACAAAGACATGTGGTTCCTTGATTTCTCAAAGGCCAGCGACCCTTATAGGTGGTTGTTGCTGTTTCACCACTCATTTCATGTTGCTGATGGTTTCCCAATTATCCTTTGATCTATATATATGCAATGATCAAGTTCACCATTACCAATTCAATTCAAGCCTTCTCATTCCCAAAGTGTCACAGGTCCTTTGTTCTTTCAAAAAGTCTTCTGAATTCCTTTTCTTGTTTAAGCTTAGTTGGAGAAACAACATGGGTTTTCGAGTAACTGCAATTGTTAACGCCAAGAGAAGTCTTACAAGATCTCTCTCTGGTTCTAAAACCTTAGATATCCCAAAAGGCTACTTTGCAGTCTATGTTGGGGAGAGCCAGAAGAAGCGGTATGTTATTCCAATAGCATATTTGAATGAGCCTAAGTTCCAGGATTTGCTGAGTCAAGCTGAAGAAGAATTCGGATACGAACATCCCATGGGTGGTATCACAATCCCATGCAGTGAACACACCTTCCTTGATCTTACTTCTCGCTTCAGTGTGTAAGTGATCGAACGCTAGCTACAACGTGAATTCAAATCGGAGCATCCACATTTCGGAACTCACTGATCCGAGCTGGTGAAGAAGAAGCTATCGGAGGAGAAAAGCTTAAAAAGAATCTCCAGCTCCTTTGAGGCTGTGCTGCACACTGAGTAGATCAATGCATGCCTCTAATGGTACTGACTCGTGGTACCATTAACCTCTGATGGTACCAACTCAAATGTCAGGAACCTAAACAAAGATAGTTGTATCTCATTTTTGACCAAATGTAAACCATCTTTGTGTGTTGAGGAAAATCTTGGAATATAAAGCTGAATCATTCCTGTTGTCTGAAATTTTTTCGATGTGTTGCTGTTTTCGTAGAGCTGAAATATGCAATTGACACCATATTACCTCTACAGCTAAAATGACGCTATGTTGCTAGCTAACTACCAAAAAGAAGAAAAATTAATTTTATTGGTTCACTTAACTAATCAATCAATCATTCATTTATTTTTGGCTGAATTGAATGAGAGCTGGTTCAGCAAGCCAAATATTTTCCAGAGAGAATCCCACTTGTTAGGCTTCTCCATAGAATCCCTTAGTTAGCTGGCATGGTATGAAGATTGATCAATATTTCTTTACTCCACCCCTCATTTGGATTCATATGCCAATTGGTAATTCAGATCACCTTTCATTACAAGAATCACTAAGTTAAGATCTTATGACTTGATTTGTCTTTTAGATAGTATGTGAATGTAGAATACAGAGTTCAAAAAATTATAACTGAAATGTAGGAATAGACAAAGCCCCCGAGTTCATGAACATATTTTCTATATTTGTTTTTTTTGTTTTATCTTTTCTCCGTTTAAGGAAAGTATATGTCTGGTGTGTATTTTGTCCTAATTAGTATAAAAGTATATATTCTCTCAATCCCTGATTTATAGGGAAATTGATTGTAACATATTGTAATGCTTATATTTAAGGTCATCTATCAATGAATGAAGACACAGTTTCAGTCTACTTTTATTATATTTATGTCTTATGTTTCTCTTTTAACACATTATTAGCAGCTCTTGAGTTGATAACCCAAACCCTGAAATAGAAAAAACCCTTACATCACAACCTCCACCGCCGGCTACCAACATCACCGTCGGCCACAATCACCGTCGTTGATCATCATCGTCGCCGGCATCACTCCTTGTGGTCCTCTTTTTCCATCGCTAACAAATCACCGAAATTCCTCCTTATTTTACGAAGTTTTTCATACCGAGCATAACACCCTCGAGGTTAATTTTATAACCTTCTTGGATCTAGAAATTATGTTGTAAAACTTAATTACCACAACACCCTAGATCTAGATCTAGCTAGATTTAGATAATTTTATTACCTTGATTTAATTTTATGCCCTAGACCGTATGGATTAATACATGTTTATGAGAAGGCCGGGGCTTTCATCACCTCTTCGATCAAAAGTTTGATATTAGTGACAGTCTTGGCGGAGTCGCGGTTATTAGTGATATCACGGTTATTTGTGATTTAACATTGAAAAAAAAATTGATATTTGTGACGGATTTTGACATTCACGGTTTCTTGATGTGGTATGAAGCCACCGTTTATAGAGCATCAATTTTTTTGACCATACATTATTGATCACAATTCAATTCCCTAAACTTGATATTAGTGATCGTGCAGTTCCAATCGATCAGTACTAATTACATGTCTTGTCTTTTTGTAAATGACATCAACAGAGCTAGCTAGGCCTGAGTTTGATATTCGTGATCCCAAAGGAGCAGAATATCATAGATGGGTATTTGATGTAGAGAATACTTTTATCAGTAAAGACCTCACTGATACTATACATCTACCACCACATGGTGAAAACGGTGCACAACCCACTATAACTCGAAAATCTCAAGCCCTGATATTTTTGAGGCGGCATATTGTAGGTCCATAATTATGTTCTAATTATGTCTCTAACTTCATACGTATTGCTTGTCTTCTACGAATAAAGCATTGTTCTTATGATATTTCCCGTTCTTGCTAGAAAATCATGGTTTGACTTGGAAATGCATTAAAGAAGATGAATTACACACTTATTGAAGAAAACGTATATATTTTCGAAGCCATGAGAGAATTTAGATCAACTTTGGAAAAATGACAAAATAGCTTCACCGGAACTCGCCGGAAGTTATCCGGAACCCGCCGGAATTTACCACAGCCGGCTGGACCACCTTGGCCGGCCCAATCATCTTGAGTCCAGCCCAATGGAGGCCTAACCCACCTCTCTGAGTTGAAGAGAAGACGAAGAAGATGGATCATATGATGTCATTAATTTGGAGTTTAGCCTTCGAAAGCCTACATTAGTGGATCATGGTTTTCTTGATTTAAAGCCAATCCTTAGATCTTCCAACTCCTTATGTTGTATCATCTAATGGCTAAAATTTAGTCTCCCAAGCAAGAAAATTCGAGCTCCCCTCTTCCTCACACACACCACACTTCATTTCACTCATTTTTAATCGTTTTGAGCTATTTTCTCTCTAGTTTTCTCTCTAGCTTCTCTCTGGGGTTCTTAGTGGCGTTCTCTAGAGAGAAGCTATACTTTTTTACTCTCTCCTTTTCCTATAACCCTCTACACATCCAAGAGACATAGTCTTACAAGCCTTGGCCGAACCTCTTCCACTCTCCCTCACCATCATCTCTCACTTCCTCCTCTCATCTTTGCCTTCCAAGGTTTAAGTGATTCTCTAGAGCTTGAAGAAGTAGAAAGTAATCTCTCTTCACCATGGCTTCTTTGAGTCCTAGATATTTCCCTTTCCTCCTCTACAAGCTTGAAGACACTTTGGATCAAAGAAGGTGAAGTTAGAAACACAAGGGTGGACTTAAAGAAGCTTGGCTTGCTTTGGGGGGTTCCTTGGTTATTTCTTCATCCTATTCTCTTTATTTATGTATTTAAACTTGATTTTAATTATGTGTAGTGAGTAGTCTATTTGGGAGGACAGAGTTTGAACCCTAGCCATTTGATGTAGACAAATGATGGATTAATTTATGTATAGTTTATGTTTTTGTGTATGTTTTGTGAAGTTGTGTTTGTGAATGAGTTATTTTGTGTTTGTGGGTGTTTATGTACTTGAGCTCTATGATTGGTTTCACCTATGCATTTTTTGACCTTAGCTAAGTTAATACATGTAATAAGAGACTAAAAATGGGACCTTGGTTGAATTAGCTACTCACTAAGGCTAGATGAGCATGTAAATATGATTAGGGTTAAGACTTGGTTTCCTTAGCACTAGGCAAGGACTAGAGTCTCCTTGAGTCTCAATAGACTTAAGGAGGTTTAATCAAACATACATTGAATCGAGAGGTTATTGTGGTTACTAGTTAGGTCATTTGATTTCTAACTGAAAAGGAGCAGATTGGGAGATTCACTTAGACTTTCTCTCGGATCGTCCAAAACAAGTTCGGGAAGAGGAAACTTTCAAAATTATCATATTTTATGCTTGTCTACCTCTCTCACATGACATATGGTCAAGATGTAAGCCCAAAATAGATTAGGTCTTGATCCCAGTTCACTAAATACTTAAAGGTTGGTTTCAAGTCATTTAGAGTCCAAAATGACCTAGGAACTTGAGTTCAAAACCAAACGTGACTCAAAAGGTTACGATTTGGACATAACTTGTGTGAAACGGACTTTAGTAATCAACCTAGATTAATCGGGATATTGTTTGAGTATCAAATGGTTAGTGGGGATTTCCCTAGTCAACCATTCTTTCTTATTTTGAATTTGTTTGCTATTTCATTTCCTTGCTTTAGACTAATTCACCAATCAATCAACCTTCATATAATCACTCACCGTAGTTTAATCACATTTTACATTGTAGGTCTCTAAAGGACTTAGTAGCACTACCAGATTTTATACTATACCCGACGAAACCAGACAAAATAGCCCGACGACAAACCTTATCATTAGTTATAGTATACTATAACCGATGACTGGGTCAGTCGTCGGTTATAGGTAACCTTGTCGTCGGTTATAGGTACACCCTATACCCGATGAATTTTTTTCCACAATGTCCGACGACTTTTGAACTATAGCAGACGACTGAGTACATCGTTGGCTATAGTTCTTATTTCAGATCTATTTTGCAGTAGCTTGGTCATTCAAAAATGATTCGGTGAGAAAAACTCAAAACACTCTGAAATCGTTGGGTGTTGTCGGAAGCTGTCCAAGAGAGGTTTGTGAAGCTATATAGCTAGCTAGTTAAGTACGTATATGTTGATTTTGAGTTGCATTGATTAATGTTGAAGTAGAGTTGAATTGATCGATGATTTTGAGTAATATATTTATATATTATTGATTTTGAGTTGAGTAGAGTTGAATTTGACGAAAATATGTATATATATAATTATATGTAAATGTATTGATTAATTGTTGATATGTATATATATATATAGTTGTATATATGTAAATTTGTAATTGTTGATTATTGATATATATGTATGTACGTATATATATATATATATGTTAATTGTACGTTGATATATATGATCGATATATATCAATATATATGTTTGTAATTAGGGAGTACGCACGTAGAAGAAGGAATTAAATTATGTAATTTATAGCTTAATTAATTAGATATCGATATATATATAATGATGAATTTTAAATTAATTAGTACATGTGTGTGTGTGTATATATATATATATTGCTAGAATTTTCAGGATGGACAAGAGTTGGATGAATCTTGAAAGATGGGATGTAAGATATCACCATGGAATTAGGAACTTTGTGGAATATGCGAAGGCTAAATGTGGAGGGATGCCAATTCATTATTGTCCGTGTAATAATTGTCAGTGTCGTAGCGACCTATTTTCGTTTTTCCATTGAAAAAGTATTGGAGCACTTGAAGAAATATGGGTTTGGGGATAAGTATACATGTTGGATTTATCATGGTGAAACATCATCAGTGGGTCTGCATGATCATGGTCAATTTGCTGAGAGTTCCAGTACATCCAATGATCCAACAACGAGGTTGATCAATGATATGTTTCCTTATGAGAGCGGTGTATTTGCTCAAGCACAAGATCCTCCTACCGTTGGGGACTTCCCTCATATTGAGCCACTTCAGCAATTACCTAGAGTTGTCAACACTGCCGGTATGGACAAATACAACAATTTGTGCCAAACTACCTGAAGTTGGATTGGAATTCTGTGCCAAACTACGTGAAGTTGGAAGTATATAATGCACTGTGGGTGAGTTACATTTTGTATTATTACGTAAATTTTCTACTTATTAATCAAGTCCGCATTTTAAAGTCAATCTTTACCATTTATATATATATTTCAGAGGTGGTTTCACATGGAAAACATGCTCAGACACACGTGGGGAAATTAGGTGCAAGGGAGCAGGTGATGTCTCCCGATTTTTGTATATATCGAGTTAAAATTTAATCCTCAAGAGTTTTAGTATCTAACATTTATGTTGCATAAATATAGGTACAAGGAGTAGAAGTCCGAGCTCATAAAGCACTGGGAAAAGTATGGCAGCGACCGAGATGGTACCCTTAGCGAGTTTCGGATTAGGGAGTACGAGTGGCGATGGTTGGTAACTCACTTTGAGCACCCGCGATTCAAGGTATGCAACTTGAACATATTTATGTTGTATCGTATTAATTATATTCAGAAAATTAGTTAATCATTTTTTGACGTATGTTTATCCAACAAGGCCATCTCCGAGACCAACACTCAGAACCGGGCAAAAAACACCAAGAACCATCATTGCGGTTCTAGATCTTATTCCGGTTGGGCTGAGGTGGCAGCCGCCAAACACCTTTGATGAGGAGCTAACCTAGTACGCCTCTCAGATTGATACATCTGATCAGACTATGTTGGCGAGGATCATGGCAGCTGTGATACCTCCTGGGAAGAACACCTTCTATGTCAGAGGTTTGGGCAAGAAGGGCCAAGGGGTCTTGAAAATGACTCCCGAATTCTCCCGCCAGTCGGGATCTTCCAGGACCTCCTATCTACGTGAGCAGCTCCAGAGGTAAACCAGGGAGATGGAGGAGCAATATAGACATATGAAGAAGCAACGGAGACGAATAGAGGAGATGGAGCAAGCAATTGCATTACAAAATGCGAGATTTGCCGAGTAGCAGAGATTAGCCGAGCAACATGCATCTATGGCAACATGGTGGAAGTAGTGTATGCCACAATTTCTGGCTGCTGGAATCAAGATCTTGCCCCTACCTTCGAACATTTTTGATGCTCCACAACCACTGCCGCAGCCACCAGAGGATCAGGGTGACCAGGGGAGTCACCACTCTAATTATTTACACAACATAGATTTTGATCAGTCTTAGCGTAGTTGTCTTTTCTTTGTATGGATGCATACGTTATTGGATAATATATGTTGTTGGAAAAATATGTGTTGTATTATACAATTAAAGGTTCTGGAATTGGGCGCAATCAAGAATCTACCATTTTTTTTAAAAATGCACCAACTATAGCAGACGACATGGACTTATGTCGTCTGCTATAGTATTTCCAGAATATTCCAAAACACACTATAACCAACGACAACGTCGTCGGCTATGCGGTAAGTTATTGGCGATGACTTTTTGTCGTCGGTTACAATCCCCCACTATAACTGACGACTGCCCTAATGAAAGGACCCGACTCTGATTTAGTTGCCTAAACTGAAATCAAACCCCTTCGAAAACATGACCTTAAAATTTTTTTGCCAGAGTTTACTTTGAAACATATGAACCAATATTAGAACCTACAAAGAAAGACACTTCGAATATTCCATAAAAGTCAAACCGTGGGGCTCCGTTCCCCATCCGGATTTCTCAACATCATATATATAATAAACCACAAGGTTTACAAGAAATCCAGAAAACATTCAGGAGTAAACTCAACTGAAAACACAACATCAGTATTCAGAGCGACGCCTATATACATCATATACAACTAGTAGGTCGAACAATGAACTTACTCGAACTGAAGCCTGACCTGAACTCTACACCTCCACCGTCGACGTGCAATCTCGGAATTCAAACTGCAAACTGGGCAAAAGAAACTTAAAAGCCCAGGGGAAGATAAATGAAATCGTTAGAGTGAGTGGACGAAAATAATAATATATCTTTCCCAAATATATGCTCATAAAAACATAATGTGAGTCAATGCACATGAAAATCCCGACCAGGTACATTTTCCCTGATCCATAAATATGCACGTAAAATCCTGTGGGGTCACTCACGGACTCCTCCGCACAGTATAGTCTAATCACAAGATTCCAGACCCCCTCATGATTAATAAGTCTGAAAGACCTCGGATCAGGATATCTGTCCCCCCCCGGAGCATCTCGGGAATCATCTGAGAAGCTAAAGCATCGATGCTACCTCTATATCTGAGACTGCACTCTGTGTAAACCAAATCATAAATACTTTCCATGCACATGCATAATCGTAAAGTGAATAATCATAAATGCATAACGTAAATACATAATCATGAATATATACTAATAAAATGTATAAATCAAGACTTGCAATTCAACTGTGAAAATAAAATGTCCACTCACAGTACGAAAGTATCTCTGAGATCTGGCGGAATATCTCTCGCCAAACACTCGATCAAGATCACTTGAATAATAGGGATACGATCAACACATAAAGAAACACAACATACGGAGCTAATACATCCAGAACCTCGCGTTCTCGAAAGACGTATCGCTCAAAATATCGACGAGGATAGCAAAATACCCAAAATACATCCAAACAACCCTCGTCCCAAAATAGAACACTCAATTCAACTCAAAAACCTCACAATTGCGTTCAGCACGTGAAAACAAGTGAAACGACATAAAACTTGCCAAAAATCTCACCTCGCCAGAGCTTAGCCGTGCACGGCAGGGCGTGGGGCCACCGTCGCCACCGCCGAAAAATCCACCAACCCAGAAATCTTCGACCTATACATCAGTTTGAAGATTTCAACATTTCCAACAACTTTGTAGTTCAAAGCTAAGCCCAATTTTAACCAGAAAATGACCAAAACTCACTGTGAAGTTAAAAAACCTCGTCGGAATTTCATTTCTCCGATCGGCCACCACCGGGTACGGTAAGAGCTGAAACCACTTAAAATAGACTCACCTATCCATGGGCTACAAAACCACCATAAGGTCGACCTCCATCTCTGCCGTCTCCGTCGCCGGCGAATTCGGCCGGAATTCCTCAAACTTTAACACGTCATATCTTCTTCATCCGGCAACCAAATTGAGTGATCCACCTATTAAAAGAAAGAGGAGCTCAAGCCCAAAAAATTTCATGAAGGAACCACAACCAAAAGATGCTGGAATAAGGCACACCGATATCGAGAAGCTCATGGCCCCAAACGGGTCAGTTTTGACCCATGGGTCAACGTGGGTGTGACAACCCGAACCGAAATGGTATGTTTATCGACTTGATTTGCGAGTTTCGCGATTAGTCGCGATTTTGTCGTAATTGGTTAATATGGCAGCCTCGTTAACGCCTAAATTATTAGGCTAGAATTTGATTTGAGATCCTTCACAAAAGTTGTAGAGAATTTAATTTCGAGCTCGTGGGAACTTCCGAAACATTATTTCGAGTTACAAGGAATAAGTTATGAATATTTTCGGCCGTTAGATTTTGTCGTATTTATCCATTTGGTTTCGATACGTGTACGGTATAAATACGGGGAGAATACGTGACGATTTTGGAAACTTTCCATTTTGGGAAATCTGGCCGTTGACCAGTTTGACCCGTGGGTCGAAATGACCCATTTCGGGCCGAGATTTCATCGCCATCGTTGGGCCTTTTTACGGCGTCTTTTAGCCGTGGTGTCTTCATAAAGTTGTTGGTTTGAGCTCCTCTTTATTTTGATAGGTCATTCGTTCAATTTGGTTGCCGGATGAAGAAGTTATGGCTTGTCAAAGTTTGAGAATTTTGGTGGTATTCCGGCGAGTTTTGGCGACGTTGGTGGCGGCGGAGGCGGCCGAGATGGAGGTCAATTTTTTAAGGGTTTTGTTAGCCTTGGAAAGAGGAAGCTTTTAGAAGTGGTTTCAAGCCTTGCCGTGGCCGGAGGAGGGAGATCGGTGGTGATGAAATTCCGGCGAGGGTTTGTGTCTCTAAGGTGAGTTTTGGATCTTTTCCGATCAAAATTGGCATTAACTTTGAACTAGAAAGTTGTTGGAAATGTCGAGATCTTCAAATCCATGTGTAGATCGAATTTTTCTGGGCCGATTACATTTTCTAGCGGCGGTGGCAATAGCGGCGGCCGGCGCCCCGCCGTGCACGGCGGCGATTTTCTGGCCGAGGTGTTTTTCGATAAGTTTTATGTCATTTTTCTCAGAATCGCGCACCGATCGCAATGATGAGGTTTATATTTTGAATTGAGCATCGAAAATTATAGCGAGGTTTTATGGTGTGTTTATTGGATTTTTGACGATTTTGTCGATATTGAGTTATACGTTTCCGAGAATGGTTGGTTCTCGAGATGTGATTCAAAGTTTTGAATTATGATTTTGAGCAATGGAATTTATGATTATTCAGGGGATCGTGATCGTTCGTTTGGCGAGGAATTTTTCGCCGGATCACTGGATTAATGCGTATTGTGTTATGCTTATCTGTGAGTGGACCTTTTTATTTACACTGTCGTAGCAAGTTCTTGATTTCTATATTTATTTACGATACGATGTTGAGATTATTTATTGCTTTTGGAGGTATTATTTTATATTTTATATGGTGATGGCATTACTTAGCATCGATGCATTGGCTACTCAGCTGATCACCGGTACTCCAGATCCAGGGTTGAAAGATTCCCCTGATGTGCCCACTAGGCTTGAGAGATTCGCCTAGTCTATCACCATCGGGCTTGAGAGATTCACTTGACCGTCGGGATTAAGAGATTCGCCTGACACCTCCATTCATTTTCTGAACTCGCTTTGCTTTGTTTTACGATATATATTTAGTGAAAGGCATATGATTATTTTCGTCCACTCACTCTAACGATTTTATTTGCCTTTCCTCTGGGCTTTTCGGTTTCTATGCCCAGTTTGCAGTTTGGATTTTGGTGTCGCACGTTGCAGTCGGAGGCTTAGTGTTCGAGCTACCTTGCATTTCCAGTTGCTTTTTTTGTTTTGCCTACTGTGGTATATTTATGTATTTATATACTAGAGGTCGCTCTGAACACTCTGATGTTATACTTTTATATGATTTTTCTCCGGATTTCTGTAAAGTACAAATTTACTTATTACTTTACATTATTGTTATGATATTTAGAAATCCGGATGGGATTGGTGCCCACGGTTTGGCTTTTGTGGCATAGGATGAAGTGTGTTTTTGAGTGCAGGTTAATGGCAATTCCATGTTATAGCGAAACTCTGCCGAAATTTTCATGGTTTTCGAAAGTTTGTGTTTTCAAAAGGGGTTTGATTCTGGTTTAGGAAACTAAATCGGGGTTGAGTCCTTTCAGCTTGGTATCAGAGCATTAGGTTTTAGGTTTTGTAGACTTCTGTAGTCGTGTTTAGTAAGGATATTTGAGAATGTACAGCATTTCTGGAGCGATGACCGAACCGGCCGGCGGATACTCATCAATGCTTTGGGTGTTGTATGCTTTCAAATATTTAAAGTTCCATGATTACGTTCTATTTGTTGTGAACAATGTCTTATTCATTAGGATGCCTCCTTGACATGCTTTCTGTGTCGGTAAGGTTGTGGATCCTATTGAGGGTCAGTCGACGCGCGACTGATAAATGAGTTATGGGTTCGAATGAGCATTTTGGGTTCAGAGATATGTGTGGCATGGTTTACCCGGTTATGCGTGTGTGGGTGCCTACATGTTGCTTCAGAGCAGAGAATTGTGGTAGTTGATGTTTTGTTTAAGTCAGATCAATGTATTTGATGGGTTGGTATTGTGTGAGTTCTTGTTGCGACTCCATGACCTACATTCAGGGTATTGTTTTTACGGTAATGGTTCAATCAGGCTACCCAAAAATAGAAATATGGAATGTTTACCAACCTGAGGCAGGGATGTATCGTTCAAATGTTTGTCCCAGTTTGCACGTGTTATGTGGCTTTAGAGGAAGCAATGCACGAGGTTTGAGATGAGTTTGAACCTGAGCATCAAAGGGATTTTGACTGTTATGCCTCGAGACAACTGTGAGGAGTTTGACGTGTTGTACCCAAAGGCGAGGATATTGAGAAGGTAAAGGCATACGTGGTTTCCGACATGTCGGTTTGAGGAAGGTGATCTTAGTCGAGATATTTTGATGAGGATGAGTTCAGGCATCTCGGGATCAGTATCTTCATCAGGCTGTGGCCTTTTCGATTATGGTGAGGGTCATCTGGATAAGGCAGAAGATCCGTTTGGTGGAAAACGAGATCACAGAGTAATAGACTTGTTCCTGTGGCATGAGTTAGGGTGGTCGTTGGTGATCCTTCCACACAGCAGGCATCACTGTGATTTGTGTCCGAGGAGCACTCTCAGTTGCTATTTTGGTGGCCAAGAGGGTCACGCCATGTGGGAACGTCCTCTGTCAGCTGTTTTAGTGGTTCAGCAGCTTAGAGTTCAGGAGGAGGTCAAGATGCCATTTCTGGAGTTTGACAACCGCAGACTTCTAGACAAGTCAAACAGCAAAGCCACAATCAACGAAGACGGTTAGTTGGACATACCAGAGTTCGTGTCACGACCCTGTGTGAGGACAAAGTTTCTCTGAGGCTACCGTTGCTTGACATCCATGGCTATTATGCCTGCATCTCCACTTCCGGGGTTATGGAGAGTGTTGTATCCATCCAGATAGGTTGTAAGATCATTGTTGGAGGTTACGGGTTAGCCGCGGATCTTTTATTGTTGGATATCGTCGATTTTGATGTGATTTTAAGTATGGACTTTTTGGTGACACATTGGGCTATGTTCGATTCTCACAAGAAGGAGGTTGTGTTTCGACGACCAGGGTTTTCCAGAGATACTGCTACGCGGTGTGAAGAATACCTCATTGCCATGTGTGATTTTAGCGATGAAGGCCGAGCGGATGATGAAAAAGGGTGTGTGAAAGGACCCAACCCCGATTTAGTTGCCTAAACCAGAATCAAACCCCTTCTGAAAATGTGAACCAACAAAAACCATTAAAATTTCGGCAGAGTAACGCTACTAACGTGGAATTGCCTTTACCTGCACCCGGAAAATAACACTTCATCCGATGCCACAAAAGCCAAATCGTGGGCACCAATCCTATCCGGATTTCTCAATATCATATCAATATCAATAAACAGTAAACATACTGTAATATATAGTATATCCAGGAAAAACCGTATAAAACATGTATCGGAATGTATCAGAGCGACCTCTAGTGTAAATATATACAAAGTATACAACAGTATGCGAAACAAGAAACCTACTAGAAAACACAGGTAGCTCGAACAACTAGCCTCCAACCACGACGTGAAACACCAAAACCTGAACTACAAACTGGGCACAGAAACCGAAAAGCCCAGGGGAAAGACATGAAAACCATTAGAGTGAGTGGACGAAAATAAATGTCTTTCGCCGAATAATATATGTTATAAAAACATATGTGAGTCAAAATGAATAATCATAATATAATACACGAGGTGAACTCAAACCCCTCCAGTGTACTGAGTATGCATGGAAAATCCCATGGGGTCGCTCATGGACACATCCGTGCTAGTACAGTCCGAATCACGGGATCCCAGACCCACACGTGATTCTAGCCAGAAAGGCCTCGGTTCCGAGGTACTGCCCCTCGCCGGTCAGGTCGGGGTACTGCCCCTCCTGGTAGGCATCCATCGGGGATCAGCCGAGATGCAAGTGTATCGATACAACCATAACTACTAAGACTGTACTCTGTGTAAATCAAATCATAAATAGTTCGATGCAAGTGCATAAAGCAATATAAAGATGCATATACGTAATATATAATGATATAAACATAATCGTATAACACATGCTCATATAAATCATAATTTCGTATGGATGCTCATGCTCGTAAAACGTATGTATTGACTCGCGATTAACAGTGAAAAGAAGTTGTCCACTCAAAGATGAGCAAAACGCGCACCCGCGCTAATTTCGTGGCCCGGCGGAAGATCCCTCGCCCGAAGAACGATCTCGATCCCCTGAATAGTCATAAAATATATCTGATCAAAATCATAGCTCACAACACTGTACTTCACCATGGAAATCAACCGTTCCCGGCAACATATAATACCGTTCAAAATAATTAACGAAATTCCCGAAAATCTCCACTCGAAACCCTCAACTAAAAGTCTGATACCCAAATCAATTCGAAAACCTCAAGGCGACGATCAGGGCGTGATTACGAGAAAAACGACATTAAAAACATCGAAATCCAAAAAGTCAACGGGTCGCCGGAGCTCCGGCGTTGACCGCCGCCGCTGGTGGTGGCGTGCCGTCGACCGGAGAGCTTTCCCTGCGACCGAGATGCCACAATGATCTTCTCAACAAGGCGAGCAACTTTAATGAAGGGACCACCACCATCCAACCACCACCGTGGCGGGAAATCAGCTCGAAAGCCACGGTGGTTCAAACCGGCCGGAAAACTTCTGGAGCCGATTCCGGTGCCGTCGTGCCACCTCGTCCCTCCAAACCAAAGGGGAAATGATCACCATGAAAAACCCAACAAAACCCACCAAGGATCCACCCCGGAAAGTCACCGGAGCACCTCCCTCCGTCGAGGCCGATTCCGGCCAAAAATTCCCAATTTTCCAATCCAAATATCTCCCTCAAATCTCAACCAAATCAAGCAATTCCAAGTTCTAAACTGTTTAGAATCACGAGGAGAACGTTTTACCTTCAAGGGTCGTGGCCTGAAATGTCCGGAATCAGCCGGTCTGGCGACGGAAGCCAAACGGTCCGTGTTCTCTCCTCCGGTCAACGAAAGTCAACGGTCAACTTCTGGTCAACGACGGTCAAACTTCCCAAACAGTGTTTTCGATAATTTTTCGACTATTTCTGATATTGATACTCGTGCCTTGGGACGATCGACGGTCCAAAACGGATAATCATTACGATTCGGATAAACACGATACGAACGGATAAACTCGTCGTTAAACCGAAACTTCAAATAATCATCCGAAACCGCCCACGAGTTCGAAATCACGTGCACTACAACTCTCGAGAAGAGACTCAACTCAAATTCTCGGCCGATAATTAAGTCGCGACCTAAACCGGCAAATTACATAATAAACAATAAACCGCGATTACACACAAACTCATGGATTACGCTGGTTACTCTACTGATTCTGGTTCGAGTCGTCACAAATCTACCTCCTTAAAAAAATTTCGACCTCGAAATTTACGTACCTGTCAAGTGAACAGATGAGGATACTGTTCCCGCATAAGCTTCTCAGTCTCCCAGGTGGCCTCCTCAACCGAGTGATTCTGCCACAAGACCTTCACCAGCGGTATCACACGGTGCCTCAACTCTTGCTCATGATGATCGGGAATCTGTACCGGCTCCTCCACGTATGTCAAATCCTCTCGGATCGGTAACTGTTGTGGGGCTAACACATGCGAAGGATCTGAGATGTACTTCACCAACATCGAAACATGGAAAACATCATGAACACGAGCCATCTCAGCCGGTAACTCAAGTCTGTAAGCAACAGCTCCAACCCTCTCGGTGATCTCATACGGACCAATGTATCGTGGTCGAAGCTTTCCACGCTTCCCGAAACGCACAACACCTCTCCACGGAGATAGTTTCAGGAAGACCCAATCACCCACATCAAACTCGAGGCTCTTCCTCCTCACATCCGCATAACTCTTCTGCCGATCCTGGGCGATCTTCAATCTGTCCTGCATAATCTGGACGTCCTCCATAGTGCTCTTCACAAGATCAGGGCCAATAAGCCATCGCTCGCCTACCTCACTCCAACACAACGAAGTGCGGCACTGCTTCCTGTACAGGGCCTCGTAGGGTGCCATCTCGATACTACCTTGATAGCTATTATTGTAGGCAAACTCTATCAAATGCAGTTGCTGGTCCCAATTCCCTTGAAACTGCAACACACATGACCGCAACATATCCTCGAGTGTCTGTATAGTTCGCTCAGACTGCCAGTCGGTCTGAGGATGAAAAGCTGTACTGAAACGCAACCTCGTGCCCATGGCTCGCTGCAATGCCTGCCAGAACTCAGAAGTGAATTGACTATCTCGGTCAGAAACAATAGATACAGGCACTCTGTGCAGTCGAACAATCTCTGATAAATACAGCTTGCCCAATCTGCCCACTGATATCTTCCCCGGAAGTGCGAGAAAATGAGCGGATTTCGTCAGTCGATCCACAATAACCCAAATACCAATGTTGCCAGCCGAAGTACGTGGCAACTGATAAACGAAATCCATAGTAATGTGCTCCCACTTCCAAACCGGAATCTCCAGTGGCTGTAACTTCCCTGCAGGTTTCTGCCTCTCCGCTTTAACCTGCTGACAAATCAAACATCGGCTCACATATGCGGCAATCTCCCGCTTCATGTTGCACCACCAGTAATACGCTCGAAGTGTACGAAACATCTTCGTACCTCCAGGATGCATCGCATACGCCAAACTATGAGCCTCATCCAGAATCTCCTTCTTCAGGCTCTCGTCTCTGGGCACACACAATCTGCCTCTGAACAACAACGTACCGTCGTCACTCAATCGGAACTCTGTAGGCACACCATTCTGTATCATGGTCTTCTTGCCCAACAGGTAGGAATCAGAATCCTAAGCCTCCCGCACCTGATCAACCAATACGGGTCGAACCTGAAAACTGGCCAACAAAGCTCCCTCATCAACCCACTCGAACTCGGCACCCGTAGCCCGAAGTTCGGCTAACATAGACACTTTAGCCACACACACATGGAACAACGAAGCTCCGGATTTCCGGCTAATTAAGTGCATCAGCCACAACATTGGCCTTTCCTGGATGGTACTCGAAAGTGCAATCATAGTCGTTAATCAACTCCATCCACCGGTGTTGCCTCATGTTCAAATCTGGCTATGTTCGCAAGTAAGTGAGACTCTTGTGATCAGTGTAAATCTTACACTGGGCTCCGTACAAGTAATGTCTCCAACTCTTCAACGCTAGCACAATAGCGACCAACTCCAAATCATGGGTCAGATAGTTGACTTCGTATGGTTTCAAATGTCTGGAACCGTAGGCTACAACTCTGCCATGCTGCATCAGCACACAGCCTAGTCCCAACTTCGACGCATCACTATAAACCACAAACTCACCGCTGTCGTCTGGTAATGTCAGAACCGGTGCAGTAGTCAACTTCTCCTTCAGGAGCAAATAACTTTCCTCGCATGCATCTGACCACTCAAACTTGACGCCCTTTTTTGTCAGTCTGGTCAATGGGGTAGCAATCCGAGAGAAATCCTGTACGAATCGTCGGTAGTAGCTTGCCAAACCCAAAAAACTCCGGATCTCCTGTACAGTGGTAGGTCTACTCCAATTCAGCACGGCCTCGATCTTGTTAGGATCAACACTGACTCCCTCAGCCGATATCACATGGCCCAGAAACTTCACACTGTCCAGCCAAAACTCGCACGTGCTAAACTGCGCAAACAACTGATGGTCTCACAAACTCCGCAACACCGCTCGCAAATGCTTTTTATGCTGGCCCACACTCCTGGAATAGATAAAAATATCATCGATAAACACAATCACGAACTTGTCCAGAAATCGTCTGAACACCCGATTCATCAAGTCCATGAAAGCTGCGGGGGCGT
Source organism: Geum urbanum (assembly GCA_946800695.1). Taxonomy (NCBI): domain Eukaryota; kingdom Viridiplantae; phylum Streptophyta; class Magnoliopsida; order Rosales; family Rosaceae; genus Geum; species Geum urbanum. Next base: position 16,269,073 of record OX327016.1, read on the forward strand.
TGGTCAACCCAAACGGCATAACCAAAAACTCATAATGCCCATACCGCGACCTGAAAGCTGTCCTGGCCACATCAGAGTCTCGGATCCTCAACTGGTGATATCCGGATCGAAGATCAATCTTCGAAAAGACTGAGGCTCCCTTGAGCTGATCGAATAAATCATCAATCCACGGCAACGGATACTTGTTCTTCACTGTAACCTGATTCAACTTCTGGTAGTCGATGCACAACCGCATAGATCCATCTTTCTTCCGCACAAACAAGACCGGGGTACCCCATGGAGAAACACTAGGTCGAATAAAACCCTTCTCCAGCAACTCCTGGAGCTGAACCTGTAACTCTTTCAACTCCGTTGGCGCCATACGATATGGTGTCTGTGAAATGGGTCCCGTGCCTGGCAACAGCTCAATAGTAAAGTCAATCTCCCGAACAGGAGGTATGCCCGGTAACTCTGCTGGAAACACATCCGGGAACTCAGAAACAACCTCAATACTACAAAGATCTGGCACAGCCGCTGTAGTGTCCACAACATGAGCTAAATAAGCAACATAACCCTTCTTCATCAACCGATCCGCCCTCATCGCGAAAATCAAACATAGTAGTGAAGTGTTCTTCTCGCCACGAAACAATATCTCGGGATAGCCTGGTCGTCAAACGCGACCTTCTTCTTGTGACAGTCAAACATGGCCCAATGCGTCTCCAAGAAGTCCATACCCAAGATCAGATCAAAGTCAACGATATCAAGCAATAACAAATCTGCGGCTAACCCATGACCTCCAATAAAAATCTCACAGTCTCGGTACACCCAGCCAATACTCACAATCTCACCTGACGGATACAACACTCTCCACAACCCCGGAAGTGGAGACGCAGGTACCGTAGCTAAAGATGATAGTCTATATGACATGAATGAATGTGTGGCACCTGGATCTAACAATGTAAGTACTGGAATACCAAATACATGCAACGTACCGATAACGACCTCCGGTGAAGCTTTGCCCTCTCGCAAAGTCATGGCACGAACCGAAATGGTATGTTTATCGACTTGATTTGCGAGTTTCGCGATTAGTCGCCATTTTGTCTTAATTGGTTAATATGGCGGCCTCGTTAACGACTAAATTATCGAGCTAGAATTTGATTTGAGATCCTTCACAAAAGTTGTAGAGAATTTAATTTCGAGCTCGTGAGAAATTCCGGAGGATTATTTCGAGTTACGAGGAATAAGTTATGAATATTTTCGGCTGTTGGATTTAGTCGTATTTATTCATTTGGTTTCGATACGTGTACGGTATAAATATGGGGAGAATACGTGACGATTTTGGAAACTTTCCATTTTGGGAATTCTGGCCCGTTGACCAGTTTGACCCGTGGGTCGAAATGACCCATTTCGGGCCGAGATTTCATCACCGTTGTTGGGACTTTTTACGGCGTCTTTTGGCCATGGTGTCTTCATGAAAGTTGTTGGGCTTGAGCTCCTATTTCTTTTGATAGGTCATTCGTTCAATTTGGTTGCCGGATGAAGAAGTTATGGCTTGTCAAAGTTTGAGAAGTTTGGTGGTATTCCGGCGAGTTTTGGCGACCTTGGTGGCGGCGGAGGGGGCCGAGATGAAGGTCGATTTGTTAGGGGTTTTGTTAGCCTTGGAGAGAGGAAGCTTTTAGAAGTGGTTTCAATCCTTGCCGTGGCCGGAGGAGGGAGATCGGAGGTGATGAAATTCCAGCGAGGGTTTGTGTCTTTAAGGTGAGTTTTAGACCTTTTTCCGTCACAATTGGCCTTAACTTTGAACTAGAAAGTTGTCGGAAATGTCGAGATCTTCAAATCCATGTATAGGTCGAATTTTTTTGGGCCGATTACATTTTCCGGTGGCGATTTTCCGGCCGAGGTGTTTTTCGACAAGTTTTATGTCGTTTTGCTCAGAATCGCGCACTGATCGCAGTGGTGAGGTTTATATTTTGAATTGAGCATCGGAAATTATAGCGAGGTTTTATGGTGTGTTTATTGGATTTTTGACGATTTCGTCAATATTGAGTTATACGTTTCCGAGAATAGTTGGTTCTCGATATGTGATTCAAGGTTTTGAATTGTGATCGTGATCGTTTGGCGAGGAATTTTCCGCCGGATCACTGGATTAACGCGTATTGCGTTATGCTTATCTGTGAGTGGGCCTTTTTATTTACATTGTCGTAGCGAGTTCTTGATTTCCATATTTATTTACGATACGATGTTGAGATTATTTATTGCTTTTGGATGTATTATTTTATATTTTATATGGTGATGACATTACTTAGCATCGATGCATTGGCTACTCAGTTGATCACCAGTAGTCCAAATCCAGGGCTGAGAGATTCCCCAGATGTGCCCACTAGGCTTGAGAGATTCGCCTAGTCTATCACCGTCGGGCTTGGGAGATTCGCCTGACCGTCGGGCTTGAGTGATTCGCCTGACACCTCTATTCATTTTCTGAACTCGCTTTGCTTTGTTTTACGATATATATTTGGTGAAAGGCATATGATTATTTTCGTCCACTCACTCTAATGATTTTATTTGCATTTCCCCTGGGTTTTTCGATTTCGGTGCCCAGTTTGCAGTTCGGATGCTGGTGTCGCACGTCGCAGTCGAAGGCTTAGTGTTCGAGCTAACTTGTTTTTCCAGTAGGTTTTTTTGTTTTACCTACTGTGGTATATTTATGTATTTATATACTAGAGGTCGCTCTGAACACTCTGATGTTATACTTTTATATGATTTTTCTCCGAATTTCTGTAAAGTACAGTTTTACTTATTACTTTACATTATTGTTATGATATTGAGAAATCTTGATGGGATTGGTGCCCACGGTTTTGCTTTTGTGGCATAGGATGAAGTGTGTTTTCGGGTGCAGGTTAATGGCAATTCCACGTTATAGTGAAACTCTGCCGAAATTTTCATGGTTTTCGAAAGTTCGTGTTTTCAAAAGGGGTTTGATTCCGGTTTAGGAAACTAAATCGGGGTTGGATCCTTTTAGCGGGTCAAACCAGATTTCGTAAAATGGAAAGTTTCCTCAATTTTCACGTATTTATATTGTATACATATCGTACACATACATGCCCAAATCAACAGTTCAAAACAAATCTGATCAAGATCGCACAGTCACGATTAAATTTCAATAAAAATAACACTTATATATTTTTACCAACCGACTTCAAAACTCGATAAAACATTGCTTGCTTATCCAAAAAATTCTTTGAAAATTCCTACGATCTCGAAATTAAATCCTCTACAATTCCCGCGAAGGAACTCAAACCAAATTCTTGCCCGATAATTTAGTCGTGAACAAACCTTCGAGTACGATTAATTCACAATAATCATGGCCTAGACCAATATGTGCACATTCCACGGTTCGAGTCGTTACACCTAACTGGTCATCAGTTATAGTATAACGAACAGTGTATTCTCGACGACGGTATGACCGATGACACGTCGTCGGTTATACCTATAAGGATTTATAGTAGCTAATCCTCGTGGGTTCGACACTCGACTTCTTATAAATACTATAACTTGACCCAATATACTTGCGGGTGGAAATAAATCTTTACGCTTATGGGTTACTTCTTAGTGCATAAATTGTGTAGGGGGATTTTCCAGAACAATTTTTTTGGCACCGTTGCCGGGGATTAGGCTCATCTTAATTCCTTAGCTTTAGATAGCCTTGATTACTGTGAATCCGGACATTTTGCTTGATATTTGCTTCTTAGCTTTGTAATTTTCTTTATTTTATCATCTTAGAATTTTGTTTTCTTTGTCGCTGATCTTCAAAATACTTTGGTAGATACTTTAAGGTGAAAATGTGCTTGATTTTTGTGTTACTAACCAATTTCAGAGCAGTCCATTCGACCGGTCGAGGATTTTCCTCAAGCCATCGAATTGTTGCACTCAAACGAGACAGTAGGTATATTTTTACCGGTTGAGGATTTCCCTCGACCCGTTGAAAATCTTGCTGAAGCTAAGGTTGTTTCACTTATCTCTCTACCAGTGTCTTACTTTCAAGCATAGTTGTAATGAGTCAAGATTTAACAAACTTAACTTCCACTACACCTTATATTCTTAGGACTTTATTTGGCGATTCCGATATATTGGATTACATACGCTTTTACCTCGGTTCAGTTTGGTGTCCATTGTAAAGTGAACGCCACTGCGCCACGTATCGGAATCCCATTCGAACTCTTCGAGTGCTCATTGATGTTTTCTTCAGAGAGTTGTCAAATAAATAATGTGGAAGGCCCTCAAGGCTTTAAGTCACTCTAGGAGTTTAGAGGACAAATATCTATTTGTTGCTTAGTGTGTTTTCAGGTTTCATGCTTTTGAATCCTCTTTTCGAGGAAGAACTCACCATGGACGGATGGTATAACGGTTAGGAAAATTCAAGTGGTTTTAGGCAACAAGTACCTTACAATGGAGGCTAACAAGAGTGAAATTATCAAGCCGAGGAGCCGATGTATTCTTATGTGGAGGTGTGTGCTCTATGTGGTTCTTAATTACATTTACCTCATGAGTACAAATTCAGATATGAGTATCTGGAGTACGTTCAAGAGTATGAGTACAACATCGGGATGCATCAAGCACACTCGGTACCTATTCAAGAAGAAGCTCCTAGTTTAAATTTGGAAGCACCCATTCATACCCACCTAGCCTGAATTGAGGAGCACCTAGCCTGACAAGAGGAGACCCGTGCATAATTTAAGCAATTAGTGGCCACACCTCCACCTCAAGAAGAAAGTCCTAATCCGAGTTTGGAAGATTTGCTTGATCAACAAGAAGCTTCAAGTCAATGTATAAGGAATGAATTTCAATGTGTGCAAGAAGAACTTCAATGGGCAAGAGAGGAATTTCTAAGGGACATGCAAGGATTGGAAGCTCGAGTGTATTATCCAAGACAACACAAGGGTTTATTCAAGAAGAACCGGCACCTCAAGAGCCTTCCATCATTCATGAAGCATCAACCTTTCAAGGAGTCAAGTTTGATGATTCCTCATCTGAGAAAGGAGAGCTAAATCCATATTGGGTAAAAGCTTGTCAAGGTGCTATAGATGTTGAATTCTCATCCGATGATAATTGCACAACCGTGTATGATGAAGTTTGGAGTGTTGAGGAAAATATCCTTCTGAACTCATCTACGTGGCTAATTATGGGCTATCGTGAAAAGTAGATCAATGAGCTAGATGAAAGGGATGCCCAAAGTACAGAGGATGTGTGCGAGCCACCTATGGAAGATTAAGTTGAGTTATGATTATGATGATAGGATTGAGACCAAGGCATTCTTGCCTCTAGATCCTCCATTTAGCAACCAATGTTTACATGAAGAAGTGAAGGATTGGAAAGGAAGCTATGTTGATGACTCCCTACCTTGTCTTGAGATACCAAACCTATCTACTACCTCTCCATATATAAAGTCTACATCAACATTGAAAGGAGAGTTTGGAATGCTATTTGGAAGAGTGATCGAGAAGACGAGGAAGACATCAAGGAGGTATCCATTTTGGTCTACCCTTAGAAATTGCATGGATCACTTTGATGTTTGCCTCTATAACAAGTCAAGAAGCCCTCTAGCTCCAAGTAGTAGGGTGGTTCTCCTCAAGAAGTATCAGCCATAATAAGATGGTGGAGCTACGGACCATGTTTACATTCTTAAACTACAACCTGTGATGGTCAAACACCATTGGTATGTTAAGAGAATAAGTGTGAGCTTGGAGGAGCATTAGGCATAAAGAATGGAGTATTAAGGTCATGAACTTGAAGCTTACTTTCTGAAAATTTTTGACTGGTCGAAGGTTTTGCTCGACCCGTCGAAAGCAGGAACCTACCAGCACGGGTCCAGTTCTTCGATCGGTCAAAAATCTTACTGTAACTTTGCTCGACCCGTCGAGACTTGCCCTGCCAAAGTTGACTTTTGAAGACCAAGTGCCATGGTCTTGTAGGCATACCCCTTTGAGCTATCCCTTGTGCGCAATTTCATTCTGAGTGTGCTTATTGCTAACCATGACCAAACCTATTCGACATTTGGATGGCGAAGTCTAACTTGGCCTTTGTTGGTTTACATGTTCTTGTGTATGAAGCCAAGAGCCGGTCTTCAAAGTGTTTGCATCATCTTTCTACCTACTCTCCTTACTTGCTTGCTTGACATGGATATGTTTAAGAATGATATTATGTTACACTACCAACAGTAACACTATAGCCGACGACTTTTTGGAAACCAGGCCAACGACAAGCCTTATCGTCGGTTATAGTATGGTATAGCCGACGAGGTTCTCCAGTCGTCGGTCATAGAACTATAACCGACGATGTGATTCTAGTAGTCGGCTATAGTAGCTGGAAAATCGTCGGCTATAGTTTGTAACTATTACCGATGAGTTTTCCGAGACTATGACCGACGAGTTTTTAGTATAGTCCGCTATATGGGTGGTTTATAGATCCAATCTGGGCAGCAGCTCGGTCATTCAAAAAAAAAATCCCGCGAAAACTGTAAACGCTCCGAAATCATTGGGTGTTGTCGAAAACTGTCCACGATGAGTTCGTGATTCATTATATAGGTGTACGTACATATATATATATGCATGATGTATAGATCGAGTTGAGATATATATATATATATATTGTTAATTTTGAGTTGATCGATTGTTAGGTTTGAGTGATTGATAGTTAATTTGTAGTAATTGTCGTTGATTATTGTGAATATAGGATGATTTATTTTATTTTTGTGATTATTATAGCTAGGGTCGTTAATTGTGATTATATATTATGGTTAATATATATATTGTGATTATTGTGTATTTTGGTTAATTGTGATTATTGTAGTGTGGTTATTATTAGAAAAAATATATATATGTTCATTTGTAATTAATTAGGGATCGATCGAGTAGAATAATTAAATTATGTAATTTATAATTTAAATATCGATATATATAATGATGAATTTTTAATTAATTAAATCATAGGTATGTATACAGCTATATATAATTATCATGATGGACAAGTTTTGGATGTGTCTTCCAAAATGGGATGTAAGATATCACCGTGAAATTAGGAGTTTTGTGGAATATGTGAAGGTTAATTGTGGAGGGATGACAATTCATTATTGTTCGTGTATGAAATGTCAGTGTCGCGGCGAGCGATATTGTTTTCACATCGATAAAGTAGTGGAGCATTTTAAGAAAAACGGGCTTTGGGATAAGTACACATGTTGCATTTATCACGGTGAGAACTCATCAGTTGGTCAGCATGATCAGGGACAATTTTTTTAGAGTGGCTGTACATCCAATGATCCAACAACAAGGTTGATCAACGATATGTTTCCTTATGAGAGCGGTGTATTTGCTGAAGCACCAGATATCCCTCCGGCCGTTGGGGGTTTCCCTTATATTGAGCCAGTCTAGCGATTACCTACAGCTGCCAACACTGCTGGAATGGACAAGTACAACAACCTCATTGTCTTCCAACAGACCCCGTTGTACAACGAGTGTAATAAAACTGTTCTTGAAAGTGTTATGGGAGTAATGAAGCTGAAAGTGGAGAACAAAATGAGTGTGAAGGCTGTTGATGATTGGCTGAAGTGGTCTGGTTCATTGTTGCCCTCTGGTCATCGCATTCCTACCACTCATCGTAAGGTGCGATAGATCCTGAAACATCTTGGCCTTTCCTACATCAAAATCCATGCTTGTAGATATGATTGCATTCTGTTCTAGGGTGAAGATATTTATGGGAATGATCTAGAATCCCTTGATGGTTGCCCGGTATGTGGTACAGATATGTAGTTGACTCCTGCTGGAAACAAGAAAGTTGTGAAGATACTTCGGTTTTTTCCGCTGATAGATAGGCTAAAATGGTTGTTCATGTCTGCACACACGGCTGAAACTATGAGATGGTGGGCCGAGAGAAATTTGCTCGACAGTGATACCCTTATACGCCCAGCTGACGGAGAGGCTTGGAAGCACATGGTGAGGGAGTTTTCTTATTTTGCATCAGAGGTTCGAAATATTTGGCTGGGGCTTTCATCTTATGAATTAAACTATTTTGGCAACATGAGTCTTCAATATAGTATATGACCAGTTATTTTGGTACCGTACAACCATCCTCCATGGATGTGCATGAAGAAAGAATACAATATGCTCACTATGATAATTCCAGGGCCGGCTTATCTAGGAAAATGTCTCGATGTGTATTTGAGACCCTTGATTGAGGAGCTTAAGTACCTGGGTGAGTATGGTTATCCCACTTATGACAAGTTCAAAAATGAGATGTTTCAGATGCATGCCATGCTTGTTGGCACCATTAGCAATTTTCCTGCACGCAGGATGTTGTCGGGCAACGTTACAAGTGGATACAGGGCTTGTCCAGAGTGCATGAATGTTGAGTGTTGCAGACCTCATTACAGGAAGATAGTACAGATGCGTCACCGTTGTTGGCTTCCACATGATCACCCATTTCGAGAGGATATGAAGGCATTTGATGGGACTGTAGAAACAGGTGAGCAGCCAAGGAGATGGACGGGGGATAAAATATTGGAAGTGCTAAATGAACATGATTTTAGGCAGCTCAACAATCATCCTGAGATAGTGGCGTCAATACCTGGCAAACCCGACAGGTATAAATTCTGGACACACAAAAGTATTTTTTGGAAACTTCCGTATTGGTCCAAGTTGCTGATCAGACACTAGTTAGATGTCATGCACTGTGACGACCCGGACCAGAATCAGCAGTATGATCAGCTATATTCGTGAGCTACGGCGTAGTCGCAGAGTTGCGACAGTTGTTTTAATCGCCGAAACTTCTTAACGACTAAATTATTGGCCGAGAATTGGAGCTGGGTCTCTTCTCGAGAGTCGTTCTATATGTGATTTTGAGTTCATGGGCAGTTCCGGATCGTTATTTGGACGACCGAGGAATTAGTTATGAATATTTGAAGTTCAGATTTAAATGGTGGGCTACTTAACGACTAAATTACCGGACGAGAATTTGGTTTCGGTTCCTTCACGGAAGTTGTTCAGAATTTAATTTCGAGTTTGTGGGAACTTCCGGAGCATGATTTTGAGTTACGAAGATTTAGTTATGATTATTTCCGATTGTTGATTGTTTAGTCGATTAAAATGGGTGTTGATTCAAGGGTTGACTTTTTATCCGTTTGACCGATATGTTTGAATTTGGGTAATATTGGAAGAATATGTCGAGACAAGTTTGTGGCCGCGAGAATTATCGGGATCGGAGTTACGACGCGAAAGTTACGCGCATTTGAAGTTTGCCGAAAATTAAATATGGGAGTTTCCTTTTTGGGCAAGTCTATTTATGGAAGATTTCCTGTTTTAGAAAGTCAAATTGTGATATTAATGGTTGACCCATGTTGACTTGGTCAACACGTGGTGATGGAGGGTGGCGCGACGGTGGGTTTGGCTTCGCCGGCAGCGAGCTTAATCCGGCCACCCCGTGGCTTGTTCCTTACCTCGTTCCCTTCGCCTTGTTGCCCCGAGTCTATCCCCGGCCACCGTTCACGGTGTGGTGGACGGTGGAGAGAGAATTTTCCGGTTGAAAATGGAGAATTTTTGAGTTAATGGTGGATTTTGATTCCGGCCGAGTTGAGCTCAAACATGGACTGGGTTTTGTAGCTCTCCTCTCAAGGATTCTAACCATGTAATTATGAAGTTCTAATTCGATTTGTGGAAGGAGAATTTTGGATTTGAAATTTGTGTGTTCATTCGGTTTTTCATGAAATTGACCATGTTAGAGTGAGAATTGGACTTCGGTGCAGTTGACAAAGTTGCTCAGTGGGTCGTTTTGCATGGAATAAGGGTTGCTCCGCCGTGAATTCTTCCGGTCAACAGTGGCGCCGCCGTGGACGGCGGTCAACGGCGGTCAACGGGTTGACTTTTTGACTTTCGACAAGTCGCATGTCATTTGACTCGAAATCGCGCCCCGATCGCAGTGGGGAGGTTCGTTTTTCGAGTTGAGCGTCCGAACGTAAAGCGAGGTATTGAAGTGGTATATACGGATTTTCGACGATTCGTCGACTTTGAATTATCTGTTTCCGAGAACGGTGGTTTCTCGTGGTTTGATTTGTATTGTCGGATTATTACTTTGAATAATGAACTTTGTGAATATTCAGGGGTTTCGTGATCGTTCGTTTGGCGAGGGACATTCCGCCGGATCACGGGTTAACGCAATACGCGTTACGCTAGTCTGTGAGTGGACATTTCTTTTCACAGATTGATTGCGAGTCCTTTTATAAATGATTTACGAACTTGAGCATGCAGAATGATTATGATTTTACGAGCATGTGTTTTACGATTATGCTTATATGAATATACGTATACGAATATATACATATATGTACATATTATGTTTTAAGCATGTGCATAGAAAAGATTTATGATTTGGTTTACACAGAGTACAGTCTCAGTATATGTTGTGGTATCGATACACATTGGCTTCTCGGCTGATCCCCGAGTACGCTCCGGGGGGGGGGGGGGGGACAGATATCCTGACCCGAGGCCTTTCTGGCTAGGATCACGTGTGGGTCTGGGATCCCGTGATTCAGACTGTGCTATCGCGTGGAAGCCCACGAGAGTCTCCGCGATATGTTTTACGTTGCATGCTCTGTACGTGAGTGGTAGCCAGAGTCTCCTCACGTAGCATTTGATTTTCATGCATTTGACTCGCATATGATTTTATATGTATATATTACTTGGTGAAAGACATTTATTTTCGTCCACTCACTCTAACGTGTTTATTGTCTTTCCCCTGGGCTTTTCGGTTTCCGTGCCCAGTTTGCAGTTCAGGTTCTGGTGTCGCACGTCATGGTCGGAGGCATAGTGCTCGAGCTACTTTGTTTCATCCAGTAGGTTTATTGTTCTACCTACTGTGGTATGCATTTACAATTATGTATTAGATGTCGCTCTGAGCTTCCTATTGAATATGTTATACGATTTTTCACTGGATTTCAGTAAAGTGCATATATATTTACTACTTTACTTTACTGTTGATATATTGAGAAATACGGATGGGATTGGTGCCCACGGTTTGCTTTATGTGGCATAGGATGAAGTGTATTTTCCGCGTGCAGGTAACGGTAATTCCACGCTAGTAACGAAACTCTGCCCAAATTTCGAAAAGTTTTTGTTGGTTCGTGTTTTCGAAGGGGTTTGATTCCGATTTAGGGAGCTAAATCGGGGTTGGGTCCTTTCAGCTTGGTATCAGAGCATTAGGTTATAGGTTTGTAGACTTCTGTAGTCGTGTTTACTAAGGGTATTTGATAATGTACAGCATGTCTGGAATGGTGACCCGATCGGCCGGCGGATAATCATCAAATTCCGGGTGTTGTATGCTTTCAAATATTTGAAGTTCCATGATTACGTTCCACTTCTTGTGAACGATATTGTATTCATTAGGATGCCTCCCGACGTGCTTTCCGTGTCGTTTCGGTTGTGGATCCTGTTGAGGATCATTCGACGCGCGATTTGCCAGAGAACAGTGGATTCGGATGAGTATTCAGAGTTCAGTGAATTGTGTGGCACGGTTTACCTGGGGATGTGTATATGAGCGTCTATATGTTGCCTCAGAGCTGAGATTTGTGGCAGTGATGTTTGCTTGAGTCAGATTGTTGTGTTTGGTGGGTTGATATTGTGTGAGTTCCGGTTGCGACTCCACGGCCTACCTTCAGAGTGTAGTGTATACGGTAATGGTTTAATCAGGCTATCCAGCAATTGAATGTGGAGTGTTTACCCACCTGAGGCAGAGATGCTTTGTTCACATGTTTGTTACTGTTTGCACGTGTTATGTGGCTTCAGAGGAAGCAGTGCACGAGATTCAAGATGAGTTTGAACCTGAGCATCAGAGAGAGTCTGACTGTTCTGCCTTGAGACATCCGTGAGGAGCTTAGTGTGTTGCACTCAGTGGCGAGGCTATTGAGGAAGGAAAGGTGTACACGGTTTTCGATGTGACGGTTTGAGGAAAGTGGATTTAGTCGAGATTTTGATGTGGTTGAGTTTTGATACTTCGGGATCAGTGACTTCATCAGGCTGTGGCCTTTTCGATTATGATGAGGATCCTCTGTTGATCCGTTTAGTGATGGCGGAGATCACAGTGTAGCGGACTTGCTCCTGCGGCATGAGTTCGGGTGATCGTTGGTGATCCTTTCACGCAGCGGGTGTTGCGGTGATTTGTGTTCGAGGAGTACTTTCAGTTGCTGTTCCGGTGACCAGTAGGTTCACGTTACGAGGGAGCGCCCTCAGCCAGCTGTTGTAGCGGTTCGGTAGCTCAGAGTTACGAGGAGATCATGATGCTGTTTCTGGAGCTTGATCGACCCAGATTTCTAGACGAGCCATTCTGAAGTCGTAATTGACGTGGACGGCTAGTTGGGCATGTTGGAGTTCGTGCCATGACCTTGTTTGAGGACAGATTTTTCTCCGAGGTTACTGTTGTTTGATATCCATGGCTATTGTACTTGTATCTCCACTTCCGAGGTTTTGGAGAGTGTTGTATCCATCCGGAGGTTGCGAGATCTTTGTTGGAGGTTATGACTTAGCCGCGGATCTGTTATAGCTGGATATTGTGGTTATGGTATGTTTGTGAGTATGGACTTACTGACGATGCATTTGGTTGTGTTCGAGTACCTCGAGAAGGAGGTGGTGTTTCGACGACCAGACTTTCCCCGAGATACTGTTTCGTGGTGATGGTCGAGTAGATGGTGGAGATGAGTTGTGTGGTTTGTTTAGCTCATATTGTGGATACTTCGGTTGTTGTGCCCGTTATTGGTGACATTAAGGTGGTTTCCGAGTTTCCTGATGTGTTCCAGAGGAGTTACCAAGTGTTTCTCCAGTTCGGGAGGCTGACTACACCTTTGAGTTTGTACTGGGCGCTGGACTCATTTTATCGACATCTTGTCGTTCGGAGCCAGCGGAGCTGATGGAGCTATTGTTTCGACTCCAGGAGTTGCTGGAGGAGGTTTCAGGAGACTTCGTGCAACCCCGCGTATTTTCGTGGTGTGCCCCTGCATTGTTTGTGTGGATGTTAGATGGTTCGACGAGGTGGTACTGTGACTACCGAAGCTTGATTCATTTCTGAGGAGAGTGAGTATTCTCCGCTTCGGGTTGACGATTGGTTGATCAGCTCGCGAGAGCTTCAGTCTTGTCGAAGACTGATTTCGGGTCCGGATACCATCAGTTGAGGACCGATGAGTCAGATGTGGTTTGGACAGCTTTCGTATCTCGGTACGGGCATCAGGAGTTCTTGGTCACGCTGTTGGGTTGACCAATGCCCCGTAGATCGTGTGGACTTGATGGACCATGTGTTCAGACAATTTCTGGACGAGTTGCGGTCATGTTCGTGGCAACGTCCTGATGTACTCCGAGAGTGTGGACCAGTACCTGGAGCAGTTGCGAGCAGTTTTGTGGACTTTGCGAGACGATTAGCTGTTTGTGAAATTCAGCCAGTGTGAGTTTTGGTCGATTAGCGTGAAGATGTTGGGCTATGTGATGTTATCCGAGGGAGTTGATGTGGATCCTGACCAGATGGAAGCCGTATTGATTTGGGGATTTCCCTACTATTGTACAAGAAATCGGGAGTCTCTTGGGTTTGGTAGGCTTTTACCGACGGCTTTGTACAGGATTTTCCTGGATTGCCACCCTATTTTCCGGATTGACAAAGAAGGCGCCAAGTTTGAGTGGTTCGATGCATGCGAGGAGAGTTGCTTATTCCTGCAGGTTGGTGACCGTTACTGCGGTTTTGACCTTACCTGACGACCGCGACGTGTTCATGGGTTATGGCGATGCATCGAGGTTTGGATTTGGTTGTGCTTTGATGCTGTGTAGCAGAACGGTGGCTCATGGTTCCAGGCAGTGGAACTTTGTATAGCTACATATCTTATGTATGATTTGGGTGTAGCTGTTCTTGTGTTAGCACCAGAGAGATTGAGATACTACTGCTATGGCGTGCAGCGTGATGTAGGATGTACACCGACCATTGAGTTTCATCCACTTGCATTTTCGGCCAGATTTGGGCTTGAGGCAGTGTCGATGGATGGAGTCGACTGACGACTATGGCTGCACATTAGAGTTTGTTCGAGAAGGCTAGAGGTTGCACTTTGACCATCCGACTGGGATGTTGTTGCTGATGCATTCAGTCGTGAATCGAGAGCTTCAGTGTTTCATGTGAGTATGACTCGAGTCTCCGTGTTAGCCGAGTTATGGGCTACGAGAGCTGAGTTCGAGTGTGATGATGTTGAGGCTTGTGGTTTTGCGTGCGTTATGCACTGTTGATGCAGAGAGGTATTAGATACTTCTAGTTTACCAGTCGTTACGCAATCCACAGAGCAATGTAGTAGCTTGTGTGTGTACTGATGCCACATTCGTCGACTGGCGATGGCTAGGAGGCAGAGACGTGCCGAGATGTGTTAGCCATTTGAGATTTCCGGTTAGACGTGGCGGTTACTGCTGTGATCTTGTGTATGTTTGTACGCACTTCGGTTTGTGATACCAGTTATCAGGTCTTTGTGGACAGTTTGATGAACTTGGTACGTTTACTTGTATTTTCGGAGATGATTTCAGTGGCAGGCTGGTATAGCTGTGTTTGACGGAGGTTGTCCATTTATGTGGTGTACCTGTGTTCCAGTTCGCTGGCCGAGGTAATCAGCTACAACTATGTGTTGACAAGCTTTACAGCGAGCATTGTGGACCAAATTACGAGTTAGTACCAGTTTTTATCCTCAAATTGGCGGGCGATCTTTGAGGACTAATCAGGCTTTGGATGGCATGTTGTGGACCTCGGTATTGCAGTTCCGGAGGATTCGAGACCAGCAGTTTCAGCTGTTCGAGGTTGTTTGCAGAACCAGGTTGTTGTCCACTGTGATTTTGATATTGTTTGACATCGTTTTGAGGAACGATGTTGTACTTCATTGTGTTGGAGTGAGTTTGGTTTGAATTTGAGTTGATGTTTGTTTCCGATTTTGTGGAGTGTGTTACCACAGACTGTCAGATTAGTGGAAATGGATTGGTTATTGCCCGAGTTCGATGTTCGAGCTATGCTGATATGAATGTGTGAGATATATTGATGTGTGAATTGAGTTGTGATTTGCCTTGATGTTTTGATCCATATGTGGTCATAGGCGACTTTGTATTATGCCGTATAGTTCGGCATCACCTATAGCATTGGCTTTTGTGCGAGTTGTGTTCCGTGTGGCGGAACTGTGTTTCAGGTTGGTTTCGTGTGGTATACCCTGTCTGTTCCTTATGCAGGAACACTTGGCTATTGTGTGAGCCAGTCTGGATTCGAGATTTGTGGGTACAGAGATTTCAGTATGGAGCTATCTCCTATTGTGGAGTTTTGTTATCAGAATTGTTCAGTCGAGATTGCCGTTGGTGAGTTGAGCAGTATGCAGAGGCAGTGCTCCTACCTTGTACCTAGCTTTTAGCCAGCAGACTCGGAAATTTTGAGGTCAAAATTTTTCTAAGGGGGGTGGATTTGTGACGACCCGGACCAGAATCAGCAGTATGATCAGCTATACTCGTGAGCTACGGCGTAGTCGCAGAGTTGCGACAGTTGTTTTAATCGCCGAAGCTTCTTAACGACTAAATTATTGGCCGAGAATTGGAGCTGGGTCTCTTCTCGAGAGTCGTTCTATTTGTGATTTTGAGTTCATGGGCAGTTCCGGATCGTTATTTGGACGACCAAGGAATTAGTTATGAATATTTGAAGTTCAGATTTAAATGGTGGGCTACTTAACGACTAAATTACCGAACGAGAATTTGGTTTCGGTTCCTTCACGGAAGTTGATCAGAATTTAATTTCGAGTTTGTGGGAACTTCCGGAGCATGATTTTGAGTTACGAATATTTAGTTATGATTATTTCCGATTGTTGATTGTTTAGTCGATTTAAATGGGTGTTGATTCAAGGGTTGACTTTTTATCCATTTGACCGATATGTTTGACTTTGGGTAATATTGGAAGAATATGTCGAGACGAGTTTGTGGCCGCGAGAATTATCGGGATCGGAGTTACGACGCGAAAGTTACGCGCATTTGAAGTTTGCCGAAAATTAAATATGGGAGTTTCCTTTTTGGGCAAGTCTATTTATGGAAGATTTCCTGTTTTAGAAAGTCAAATTGTGATATTAATGGTTGACCCATGTTGACTTGGTCAACACGTGGTGATGGAGGGTGGCGCGACGGTGGGTTTGGCTTCGCCGGCGGCGAGCTTAATCCGGCCACCCCGTGGCTTGTTCCTTACCTCGTTCCCTTCGCCTTGTTGCCCCGAGTCTATCCCCGGCCACCGTTCACGGTGTGGTGGACGGTGGAGAGAGAATTTTCCGGTTGAAAATGGAGAATTTTTGAGTTAATGGTGGATTTTGATTCCGGCCGAGTTGAGCTCAAACATGGACTGGGTTTTGTAGCTCTCCTCTCAAGGATTCTAACCATGTAAGTATGAAGTTCTAATTCGATTTGTGGAAGGAGAATTTTGGATTTGAAATTTGTGTGTTCAATCGGTTTTTCATGAAATTGACCATGTTAGAGTGAGAATTGGACTTCGGTGCAGTTGACAAAGTTGCTCAGTGGGTCGTTTTGCATGGAATAGGGGTTGCTCCGCCGTGAATTCTTCCGGTCAACAGTGGCGCCGCCGTGGACGGCGATCAACGGCGGTCAACGGTTAACGGGTTGACTTTTTGACTTTCGACAAGTCGCATGTCATTTGACTCGAAATCGCGCCCCGATCGCAGTGGGGAGGTTCGTTTTTCGAGTTGAGCGTCCGAACATAAAGCGAGGTATTGAAGTGGTATATACGGATTTTCGACGATTCGTCGACTTTGAATTATCTGTTTCCGAGAACGGTGGTTTCTCGTGGTTTGATTTGTATTGTCGGATTATTACTTTGAATAATGAACTTTGTGAATATTCAGGGGTTTCGTGATCGTTCGTTTGGCGAGGGACATTCCGCCGGATCACGGGTTAACGCGATACGCGTTACGCTAGTCTGTGAGTGGACATTTCTTTTCACTGATTGATTGCGAGTCCTTTTATAAATGATTTACGAACTTGAGCATGCGGAATGATTATGATTTTACGAGCATGTGTTTTACGATTATGCTTATATGAATATACGTATACGAATATATACATATACGTACATATTATGTTTTAAGCATGTGCATAGAAAAGATTTATGATTTGGTTTACACAGAGTACAGTCTCAGTATATGTTGTGGTATCGATACACATTGGCTTCTCGGCTGATCCCCGAGTACGCTCCGGGGGGGGGGGGACAGATATCCTGACCCGAGGCCTTTCTGGCTAGGATCACGTGTGGGTCTGGGATCCCGTGATTCAGACTGTGCTATCGCGTGGAAGCCCACGAGAGTCTCCGCGATATGTTTTACGTTGCATGCTCTGTACGTGAGTGGTAGCCAGAGTCTCCTCACGTAGCATTTGATTTTCATGCATTTGACTCGCATATGATTTTATATGTATATATTACTTGGTGAAAGACATTTATTTTCGTCCACTCACTCTAACGTGTTTATTGTCTTTCCCCTGGGCTTTTCGGTTTCCGTGCCCAGTTTGCAGTTCAGGTTCTGGTGTCGCACGTCATGGTCGGAGGCATAGTGCTCGAGCTACTTTGTTTCATCCAGTAGGTTTATTGTTCTACCTACTGTGGTATGCATTTACAATTATGTATTAGATGTCGCTCTGAGCTTCCTATTGAATACGTTATACGATTTTTCACTGGATTTCAGTAAAGTGCATATATATTTACTACTTTACTTTATTGTTGATATATTGAGAAATCCGGATGGGATTGGTGCCCACGGTTTGCTTTATGTGGCATAGGATGAAGTGTATTTTCCGCGTGCAGGTAACGGTAATTCCACGCTAGTAACGAAACTCTGCCCAAATTTCGAAAAGTTTTTGTTGGTTCGTGTTTTCGAAGGGGTTTGATTCCGATTTAGGGAGCTAAATCGGGGTTGGGTCCTTTCATGCACATAGAGAAAAATGTGTTCGAGAGTGTGGTCGGCACAGTGTTGAATTGGGAGGGAAAAACTAAAGACGGCCCGAAGGCACGCATTGATCTGAAAAGAATGGGACTGCGAAAACATTTGTGGTTGAGAGATGGGAAGAAAAAAATGCCTGAAGCTTCTTATACCGTCAAGCCTGCCCAAAAGAATGAAATTTTTGGCTGGATGGGTAATGTTAGGTATCCTTCCGGCTATACAGGAAATATAAGTCGGTGTGTTAACTTCAAAGACAATAAGATGTACGGACTAAAGAGTCATGACTGTCATATACTGCTTCAACGCCTCTTTCCTGTTTTCATTCGAGGGTACCTGCCCAAAGAGGTGGTAGAGCCGTTAGTGGCTTTGTCAAGATTCTTTCAGAAGTTATGCACGAGAGAAGTGAAGAAATCGGACATATTGGAAATGCAACATAACATCATTTTTATCATGTGCAAATTGGAAAGGATATTTCCTCCAAAAAATTTCGACATCATGCCTCACCTGATGCTCCATCTTCTGCAACAATTGTTGCTTACCGGTCCAGTACACTATACATGGATGTATCCCATGGAAAGGTATGTAAGGCATCTCTGAATCTGGCTATGTCTTTAATATTATTTATTCACTTATTTTACAATAATCATAGCATGCTCTTTAATTACCACTTTATAGACAATTAGGGGACTACAAAGACTATGTGATGAACAAATCCGCACCCGAAGGGTGTATCGCTGAAGCATATATTGTGCACGAGTGCGTAAGGTACACCAAGTTGTATTTGGGAGCGTTGGAGGACCCTCCACAACATATGCCGGTAGATGAACCGCAGTTCAACTTTTCGATCATCTCCAATGATGTTGAAGTTTCTGGAAAGTTGCCCAACTAGTACAATTTGGAACCATATGAGCTAGTCATTACCCACTGGTCGGTATTGATTAACTGTCCAGAAGTTCAATATTGGAAAAATGTGCACCTTTACTGCCCTGCTATTGCCGGTGATGTTCAATACCATAACAAGACATTCGCAAACTATTTTGGCAAATGGGTATGTATATAGATATATTTACTTGTATATTAATTTAAGTGTCTCTTATCCTAATTATAGTTAAGTTAATAAATGATTATTTTCAGATGAACCATGTACAAGATGATGGTATCCCTCAGTGGTCACACGAATTGAGGCTTTTGCCGCAGAAACCGGTAACTTCCAGAGTTTATCCTATGTGTAAGGTAAATGGCGTACTATTTATTTTTGAACATAGAGATGTCAGACGAAGAACACAGAATTCTGGGGTAATGGTGCATGGTGGGCAAAATGGAGTTGACTATTACAGTGTTCTCCATTCTGTTGTCGAATTAATTTATAGGGAAGGCATGACAGTGCACTTGTTTAAGTGTAGATGGTTTGATACTGACCCTGAGAACACAAGAACCGATCAATACAACATATTTTCGGTGAATACTGCTACAACCTGGTATAAAGAGGATCCATTTGTTTTGGCCACGGCGGTGAAACAATTGTTCTATCTTGATGATCTTGTGCATAAAGGAGCGTGGAAAGTGGTTAACCATGTTCTTCCAAGAAATATATACAGTGCCTCGACACTTGGTGTGACCTCAGATAATGAAGAAGTTAGTGCATACCAAGAGCCGAACGCAACTGGTATTCCTGAATCCTCAACAATTCGCCTTAATAATGTGATACAGGGTAGTGTGGTACGAATTCCTCGACTAGAACTTATTGATGTTAATCAAAATGAAGACTCAAGTGACGAGGGCTTACACATCTTACCTTAAATAAACTCTGAAACCGAGTCAGACTCAAGCGATGATTCTGACTATGCGCCTTAGTGTACGTATGTTAATTTGAGTATGAACGTGCAATGTAAAATGATGTGTACGACGATGACTTTGAATTGGCGTGCAATTTGAGTATGAACATACAATGAATTAATTAATAATATAATTCGACATTCGTGATATGTAAAGTAGCTACTTTGTTTAATTAGCCTTTTTTATAAGTAACTAAAAAAAACTCATAGCCTTTTGTATAAACGCATGAGAAAAAACAAATTGAAGCAAAGTGAAATTAAAGGAAAAAAAAAGTATAGCCGACGATATTCATAATAAATATCGTCGGTTATACTATCCAAAAGGGTCGGCCGGAGATATAACCCGAGAACTATAACCGACGACATAAGTAAAGTCGTCGATTATAGTATCACCAACGATATTCATAATAAATATCGTCGGTGATACTTTAGCCGACGACTATACTTATGTCGTCGGCTATAGTTCTCAGGTTATATCCCCCAGAACAGCCGTTTTGGGCAGAAACGAAATTGCCATTTTTTTTTTCAAACCTTCCGAAAAATTTCAAGCAACGCCGCCTTCAAGCACGGGCCATCGTTCATCCTAGTCGCCGTCATTCATCCTAGCCACCGATTCAACCGCCGCCTTTCATCTTACAACCCAAAAACAAGTTCAAATTCCTAAATCCCTAAATCCCCAATTTTAATTTTTTTTCTTTAGGTTAGATTTATGTTTAGTTTGTTGATAATGTGGATGTTTGGATGAATTGTGTGAATATATATTGGGTTATTGTTGATTTTTATTGATCTTTGAAATTATTCTTGATTTTTTGGATTTTTGGAATTATTGGATTATATATATTAATTGGATATTAATTATTGGATTATATATTGGATATTATTGGATTATGAATATATATATATATATATATGTATATGAGATTTTTGGATTAGGAATTTGAATTTTTGGAATCGTTTTTTTTTGAATTTTTGTAATTTAATGGAATTTTATATGAAGGAATATATAATGAAATTTGTGGAATATAATGGAAATTTTATGTGAGTGCAAGGATTTTTTATGAATTTTTGCAATTTACCAAAATATTTTTAAATTTTTGTAATTTTTGGATTATTATTATGAACATATATATATAAGAATTAATACCGAATTAATATTTGGTGTTAATATGAATTAAATTGGCAGATTAATAATTAATTTTGATTTATTCTAGATTTATGTGAATTAATTTCATTTATTCTAGATTTATGTGAATTAATTTAGAATTTGATTGGTTGATTAATTAATATATATGAATTAATTTGAATTTTTTGTAATTTATGGAATTATTGTGAGTAAATATGGAAATATGTGAATTAATATATTCTGACATTTGATAGATTAATGTGAATTAACCTTAATTTTATTGTTGATTTTAAAAACTATATAAAATTGAGTATGTTACGTAAATTTTATAGAAACGATGAATTGGTTGAACTGCAGTGCTTCGCGAGGGACATCAAGGGGGTCGAGAGGGAGATCGGGACGTGGGGATGAGGGCAGCGGAAGTCAGTTCGCATCAGGATCCGCCAGTATCGACAACACTTGCAGTGTTCCTCCCAGCTCTTGGCACCGTAGTCTAGGTCAGGGACAACCTCAGCAGCAGCAGGTCGAGCGTTGTCGAGCCTCTAGCGCGAGGAGGCTTTATGAGGACAGTCGCACGCTTTCAACGGATAGTGCGACTCAATCCTCGATCCGAATGCTGGACATTCATCGGCGGGACCCTTCCCCATCCACCTACCAGACTCCTCATTCTTCCGAGGAGGCTGGTGGATCGACTCACTCCTCGGCCAGGATACGACTATGCCCGCTGTCTACCTTATTCTTACTCTTGGAAATCTCGACGATACCCCTCGTCGATCCCTCGGGAATGCCAGTTCCAGAACAGCTAGGGTTCATTATCCCGGACCAGGCATACGCGTATGTACTCTTCCCGCAACCTCTTTGGAGTGTGAGGATTCCAGGACAACGCACCGACGAATAAGGTAAATATTAATTAGTGATATCTTTTACTTAGTAATATTTAAATTCAATTAGGTGTTGATGTTTAAAAAATCGTCTACAAATGTGATAGGCGAGATTGTGCCCGGTGAAAAACCAAAGAGGATCAGAGGCCCCGTCGTCGACAAGTTACTGGACGACGCGATTCGGGCTACCGGTAGTGGCCAAGTTATGATTCCCACTAGGGACAGAGGCGAGGTGATTGAGGGAAAGGTCACTCGACAGTACGTAGGGTTGGCGGGTAGCATCATACGGGATAGAGTCCCTATGTTGTGGCCAGATTGGAATTTGGTGCCGTAATCCGTCAAATATGAGCTGAATAATGCGATGTCGGTGAGTAGAATTGTATATTAATTATGTATATTTTCTATATAAATTTTTAATATTGATATATATATGCATTGCAGAGGTGGTTCCGCGTGGACAACGACATTAGACCCACGTGGGCGGATGAAGTGCAAGGGAGCAGGTTACGTGATTCATTTGTTTCGATTTTTTCGTTTGTTTTGATTATGTTCATAAAATGTTGTAAGTTACTAACATTTGTGTTTTATTAATATAGGTGAGGGTGAACTGAAAAAACATTAGAAAAAGTACGGCAACGATCATTCGGGTACCCCTAGCGAGTTTCGTTATAAGGAGTACGAGTGGCGATGGCTTGTTGGTCACTTCAACAACCCAAAATTGAAGGTACGCAACCTTCGATCGATTAAATTTTTGTTTTATCGTACTTCCCCCAAATTATTTGCCTAATATTTTTTTGATGTTGGATTAATCGAGCAGGCTATTTTTGAAGTCAACACAATTAACCGGGCCAAAAACACAAAAAATCATCATGTCAGTTCCAGATCATACTCGGGTTGGATCGAGGAGGCGGTCAACCACCCAGAAGTACCTCTGCTTGTCTATACGATGCAGCACGTGTATCTGCAGTCCCCCAAACATGCTGTAAATGTCCTTATAACAAAATAAACATATTTCTTATTTTTTTAGATTGTTTACATTAATTAACATTTTATTTTTCTTTGTCAATTAGGCGAGACTTCAGGAGGTGATTCCGAAGGTGTTGACTCAAGTGGCGAGAGAGCGTTATCCCAACACCCTCGATGCGGAACTCCCGACTGATCAGATTGATCAATCTGATCCTATCATAGCGGTCAGAATTATGGCAGCCACGATCCCTCCAGGGAAGAACACTTTCTACTGCAGGGGCTCAGAAAGTGGGGTCAAGGGCTGCTGAAGAAGACTTCTGAATTCTCTCGCAGATCAGGATCATCTTCAAGGACTAATGAGCTATAGGAGCAGCTTCAAAGGCAAGCGATGGAGATGAAATCTCAACGGCTACGGATGGAGGAGCTGGAGTGGGCAAGCGCCTCCGAGCAGGAGGCGCGAGCCACAGAGCAGAATCGATTGGCCGAGCAGCAACAGATGATGGGGACATAGATGCAGCATTGTTATGCACAGTTGCACGCATCTGGAATCCAGATAGCTCCCCCATCCATTTTCAGTGCATCACAGCCACAGCCACAGCTGCAGCCGCCAGACCAGGACCAACGATGTTTTGGCGATCCGTTTGACCACATTGACTTAAGAAACCCGTAGTATGCATATGTATATAGATTTGAACGATTTTGGTTTTTTATTTTATTTACGTGTATAGTTTCAATATTTTTGGATTTTAAATATGAACAATATTGGTGGCTTTTAGAAATACAGGTTCTAGGATGAAACCCAGAACCTGCAAAAAAATTGAAAATAATACACACTATAGCCGACGATATACACTTATATCATCGGCTATAGTTTCCTCCATGGTCAACCAGTTTGACCAAGGGAAGAGGTATGCTCGACGACAAAGTCGTCGGTTATAGTATGTAACTATAGCCGACGACCTGATCTCGTTGGCTATAGCTCCGTACTATAACCGACGACAACCATATCCTATCGTCGGTTATAGTATCACTGACGGTCTATTACCGACGATACTATAGCCGACAATATTTGGGGACAGGCCGACGACTTCATCTAGTCGGCTATAGTGTTTCTGCCAGTAGTGTTAGGATGCTTAGGTTTAGCTCTCATCTCCAAGAGTAGACATCTTCCAAGGGTTGTTAGCCTTGCAATGTCTTGATGGCTCACTCGTGTTCGATGAGAGAGCGACCTATTCATCATTAGTGTATTACTTTGAGTCTTTGTTATCTTGTTGTGTGATACATGATGAGATTCTTGATGCTTTGAATATGATGCATATCTAAGTTTTTGATTATTCCATGCTAAGGTGTTTAAAGTTCTAAGTGTGAGGTCCCCTCATGTTCTATGCTTGATTACAATGTTGTTTTTCTTTGAAATGTGATTAGTATGGATGCCCCCATTGTGGTTGATAGGACTATAATAGCTTCATTACTTCTTAGAGACTATATGGCCATTTAAGTGTGAATGCATGCTAGTTGCTATGCCTAGGAGAACATGTGTTAGTAGAATAATATTGTGAAATGATGATGACTTGTTACCTTGTTTACACCTTTGTTTACTGTGTAGCTTTATGCAAATTGAGGACAATTTGATTTTAAAGTGTAAGGTACGCAGCTAAGTCATTATCACTACTTAATTATCCGAAAATTCACAAAAATTTAACAAAATTTGAGAATATGTAATACAATAATATGTGTGTTTTGGTATGATTTGTGTTTCAATAACCACTCACAATGATGAGATGAACTAACGGCTAGTAGATTGCATGATTTTGAGCATGTTTAAAAAGAGAAAACAATGCATGTTTAATCAGTTTGAAAAGTCCATATGTTATTCAAACTGCGTACATGAGAAAAAGAAGGATTGACATGTTTCCGAAACTATCCATGCCCCATGTGAGTTTTTAAGCCTTATTGTGCATACATGGATACATTATGCACCTATTCTTTCATGTGTGACATCGTTTGATCATTGTGTAATCTAGAACTTGCTTGAAACCATGTGAAACGTTTTTCAAACCATAAGTGTTTCAAAAATGATAGAGGCATTTAGGATGACCACCACGTTTGCCAAATAGCCATGTGTCCCTTTTGTGCACATGAGTTGCGACACCCCTAGATAAGCCCATTTTGAGCCCACAGTTAGCATTTCTTTCATCTCCATGTATGTACCTAAACACTTAGCCTAGTGTAGATATTCCAAAGCTAGCATTCAATAAATGGAGTGTAGATGATGTTATCTAAGGCATAGTGTGGGTATGAGGATAGACGTGTTCAAACAATTTATATGTGTTGATTGCCGGAAAAAAATAAGAAAAAGAGTTATGTAAGAACTAGAAAAGAATGTAAAAAATAAAAAGAGCTCTCCGACAATAGGTTTAAGTGTAGAAGTCTGGATTTATGTCTCCCATACTTGTGGATATGGAGTGTGTTATTAAGTGAAGGCATAAGATTAAGAAAACATGGTGTTTGGCCTATCCACAAAGATCAATGGTAGTTTAGAACGATGCTTGGGTCCAACAAGATAAATCCAGCCCTTGCAACTAAGATAACCGATGGTGATGCTTTGGAAGAGTGTGAGACTGACAAGTTTGGATGCTACAACTACGTCTTTGGAATGTTTTACTACCCCATATCCAAATTTCGAATGACTTAGCCCTAGCCCATTTACAACCCTTGATGAAGTCTTCTTGATTTGAAAAACTTGTGTTTTTGGACTGTTAGAGCACTTTGTTGAAAAGCAAGCCTATGGAAAGCATGTGATTAATACAATTATTTTAGAGTGCAAAGAAGAACCTTCTAAACACTTGAGTGTTTTGAGCGATATCTTGTGAGTTAGATGGTTAGGAGATGTGTTAGTTTGAATACATCTCATTGTGATACATTTGGCTTGACATATAGCATGATCATTTTAGCTTATTACATATGCAATGATTTCATGTTTTAAAAGTGTTGCTCAAAAGAAGTTCAATCCATCTACCTAAGTTTCTTTGAGGGATATTGTTCATTAATTCGGGACACCTACATGCTTATATATATCGTGTGTGTTTTTGTACTTTGAATCTAGCTTAGTTTATTTCATTTCTATTTGTTTGATTGAGGATAAAAAAAGTCTAAGTGTGAGGTAGTTTATTAGGTCCATAATTATGTTCTAATTATGTCTCTAACTTCATGCTTATTGCTTGTCTTCTATGAATAAAGTATTGTTCTTATGATATTTTCCGTTCTTGCTAGAAAATCATAGTTTGACTTGGAAATGTATTAAAGAATATGAATGACACACTTATTGAATAAGACGTATACATTTCCGAAGTCACCAAAGAATTTGGAGCAACTTTGGGAAAAAACGAAATAACTTCACCGGAACTCGCCGAAAGTTTCCCGGAATTCGCTGAAATTTACCACAACCGGCCAGACTACCTTGGTTAATCTAATCATCTTGAGTCCAGCCTAATGGAGGCCTAACCCATTTAATTATACAAGCCAATCTGATTTGAAGAGAAGACAAAGAAGATGGACCACATGATGTCACTAATTTGGAGTTTAGCCTTCCGAAGCCTAAATTAGTGGATCATGGTTTCCTTCATTCAAAGCCAACCCTTAGATCTTCCAACTCCTAATATCCTATCATCTAAGGGCTGAAAATTAGCCTCCCAAGCCAGAAAATTCCAGCTCCATTTCGCTCATACACACTACACTTCATTTCACTCATTTTTCGTAGTCTTGAGCTCTTTTCTCTGTAGTTTTCTCTCTAGCTTCTCTCTAGGGTTCTTAGTGGAGTTCTCTAGAGAGAAGCTATACTTCTCTTACTCTCTCCTTCTCTTCAAATCCTCTACACATCCAAGATACCTATCCTTGCAAGCCTTGGCTGAACATCTTTAAATCTCCCTCACCACACTCACTCACTTCCTCCTCTCATCTTTGTCTTCCAAGGTTTGAGTGATTCTCCAGAGCTTGAAGAAGTGGAAAGTAATCTCTCTTCACATTGACTTCTTTGAGTCCTAGAGGTTTCCCTTTCGTCCTCTACAAGGTTGAAGACACTTTAGAGCAAAGAAGGTGAAGTTAGAAGCACAAGGGTAGACTTGAAGAAGCTTGACTTGCTTTGGGAAGATTCCTTGGTTATTTCTTTATCCTATCCTCTCTATTGATGTATTTAAACTTTATTTAAATTATGTGTAGTGAGTAGTTTATTTGGGAGGCTAGGGCTTAAACCCTAGCCATTTGATGTAGACAAATGATGGATTTATTTATGTATGGTTTATGTTTTTGTGTATGTTTTGTGAAGTTGTGTTTGTGAATGAGTTATTTTGTGTTTGTGGGTGTTTATGTGCTTGAGCTTCATGATTGGTTTCACCTATGCATTTTTTGACCTGAGCTAAGCTAATATGTGTATTAAGAGACTAAAAATGGGACCTTGGTTGAATTAGCTACTCACTAAGGCTAGATGAGAATGCAAATATGATTAGGGCCTATTCCAAGAGGCTTTACCTTAAGACTTGGTTTCCTTAGCACTAGGCAAGGACTAGAGTCTCCTTGAGTATTAATAGATTTGAGGAGGTTTAGTCAAGCATACATTGAATCGAGAGGTTATTGAGGTTACTAGTTAGGTCTTTCGATTTGTAACTCAAAAGGTGCGGATTAGGAGATTCACTTAGTTCTCTCAGATCATCTAAAAGAGGTTCGAGAAGAGGAACCTTCCATAATTATCACATTATATGCTTGTTGACTTCTCTCATGTGACATGCGGGCAAGATGTAAGCCCAATATATCTTAGGTTTTGATCCCGGTTCACTAAATACTTCAAAGTTGGGCTCAAGTCGTCTAGAGTCCAAAATAACCTAGGAACTTGGGTTCAAAACTAAATGTGACCCAAAAGGTCACGATTTGGACATAACTTGTGTGAAATAGACTTTAATAATCCACCTACATAAATCGGGATATTTTTTAGTATCAAATGGTTAGTGGAGATTTCCCTAGTCAACCATTCTTTCTTATGTGAATTTGTTTGCTATTTAGTTTCCTTGCTTTAAGTGCTTAATCAATTCGAACTAAGGAGTTTAAGCACTTAATTATTGGAACTAAGGAGTTATAGAGGCTAACCCTCATGGGTTCGATACTCGACTTCTTATAAATACTATAACTTGACCCCGTATACTTGTGGGCGGAAATAGCTCTTTACGCTCATGGGCTAGTTCTTAGTGCATAAAGTGTGTAGGGGGATTTTCCGTAACACATATACATCCAATTCTGAAGATGCAATTGTGACGACCCGGACCAGAATCAGCAGAATGATCAGCTTGATTGATGAGTTACTGCGTAGTCGCAGCTGTCCGACAGTTATTGGAATCGCCAGAGATGTTAACGACTAAATTATTGGCCGAGAATTGGAGCTGGGACTCTTCTCGAGAGTCGTTGTACGTGTGATTACGAGTTCGTGGGCGGTTTCGGATCGTTATTTGGACGACTGAGGAATTAGTTATGAATATTTGAAGTTCAGATTTAAATGGTAGGCTACTTAACGACTAAATTACCGGACGAAAATTTGGTTTCGGTTTCTTCACGGAAGTTGTTCAGAATTTAATTTCGAGTTTGTGGGAACTTCCGGAGCATGATTTTGAGTTACGAAGATTTAATTGTGAATATTTCCGTTTGTTGATTAATTAGTCGATTTAAATGTGTGTTGGTTCAAAGAGTTGACTTTTTATCCATTTGGCCGATGTGTTTGACTTTGGATGATTATTGAAGAGTATGTTGAGACGAGTTTGTGGCCGCGAGAATTATGGGAATCGGAATTACGACGAGGAAGTTACGTGGGTTTGAAGTTTGCCGAAAAGTGAATTATGGGGTTTCCATTTCGGGTAAGTCTATATATGGAAGTTTCCTTATTGGGCAGGTCAAACCTTGCCATTTAGGGAGTTGACCCAGTCAACTCGTGTTGACCGAGTGGTGGAGGAACTCACGGCGGTCGCTCACGGCTTCCATGGTGGCGGTGGATTCCGGCCACCCCACGGCTTGAACTTGGGCTCTTTCCCTCCTCCTTGATGCCACGAACCTAACCCCGGCCACCACGCACGGCCTAGCTCGCCGGAGAGAGAGGAAAATTCCGGCCAAAATTCAAGAAAACTTGGTGATTCGGGTTCTACTATTCCGGCCAAATTGAGCTGAATTTTGGAGTGGGCTTTGAAGCTCTCCTCACCTACATGCTACCCTGTAAGTTTGGTGATCTCACTACAAGAAAAGAGGACTTAGACGACGGAACAGTATTAGTTCCGTCGTCTAAGTGTTACTTAGACCTCGGAGATTTCTCCGTCGTCCAAGTCACACTTAGACGACGGCGATGTAATTCTCCGTCGTCTAAGTGTTACTTGGACCACGGAGAAATCTCCGAGGTCTAAGTAACACTTAGACGACGGATGTGAAGTTTCTCCGTCGTCTAGGTAAGCACCTGGACCTCGGAGACTTCTCCGTGGTCCAGGTTATCACCTGGACGACGGAGAATTACATCTCCGTCGTCTAAGTGTTACTTGGACCTCGGAGAAATCTCCGTGGTCCAAGTAACACTTAGACGACGGAGAATTACATATCCGTCGTCTAAGTGTGACTTGGACCACGGAGAAGTGATCACCTGGACAACGGACCGACACGTCGTGGTGTAAGTTCCACTTAAACGACGTACCGACACCTCCGTCGTCTAAGTGAAGCATTATATATATAGGCCATGCCAAACTCTCTTAGCTTCGATCATTCCATTATATTTTCTCCCGTGGGGAATTTTTGAGATCGAAGGAGAAGGAGAAGGCCGGATTAGGCTAGGCCGGGGCTAGAAATTAATTAAAGGATCGGATCTCCGGTGTTCGATCACTAGCTAGCTTAATTAACTGCAGATATCGAGAAGGCCAGCAGGTACGTACGTAGGCAGTTAAAATTTGCATGATTAAATATATATATATTTAGGGAAACCGTACGTGCGTACATACATGCATGAATGTTAATTAGCTATATATACAGATTAAATTACGTACGTAATTTGATGGATCGATGTAGATCGAGTACGTATAATTAATGGTAAATTAATGGACTAATATATATATATGTAATAATTATTTAATTATAATATTTTGTAGCAGTATGGACAAGAGTTGGATGAAGTTAAAGAATAGATGTGATGTCCGGTATATGGATGGAATTAGCGAATTTGTGAATTTTGCGATAGAACATGGTCATGGAAAGAAGCGTTTCAGGTGTCCGTGCCAGAAATGTCTTAATTGTCAGTATGCGGAGGTTAATGTTATGGTGCAACACCTGTACGAAAATGGTATGATGTGGAGTTACACTACATGGAGCGAGCATGGTGAAGCAGTAGAGTTCAGCGCAGCAGACTTCAGCTCAGGGTACAGTTACCATGGTGCCTCATCCAGCGGCAGTGGTGCCGGACCCCCAGCTTGCAATCCAACTGTAGATTTGGTCCATGATGCGTTTCCGGGATTTAGTCATAGTGGACACCAACACCAAGACGGAGGTTACAGTACCACTCATGAGCATGATGACACATTCCCCGCTGCTAGCTTGGCCACTGACACCAGTGAGATGGATAAGTACAACCGGATGCTACTTGAAGCGCAGACCCCGGTGTTCCCTGGATGTCGAGAGAATGTGTTGCAATATGTGATGGAGCAAATGAAGATAAAAGTGAAGCACAAAATGTCAGTCAGTGCTTTTGACGAAATTCAGGAGCAAATATGTAAGTTGCTTCCTGATGATCACAATCTTCCTAAATCTCATTATAAGGTTAGAAATATCTTGAGCAGCCTCGGCCTAAAGTACAGGATAATTGACGCATGTCCGAATGATTGTGTGCTATTTTACAAAGAGTATAAAGATTTGGACTATTGTCCCGTATGTGGCCAGTGCAGATTCCAGGTGAATAGGAAGAGTTCGAAAAAGAGAATTCCTGTGAAAGTTGTTCGATATTTTCCCTTGATTCCCAGATTGCAGCGCCTGTACATGTCTCTACACACAGCAGAGGCGATGCGATGGTACGCAGAAAAGCGAATAGATGACGATGTCCTGTGACACGCCGCGGATGGGGAGGGTTTCAAACATTTCGACAGAGAATTCGGAAACTTTGCTGCAGAGGTTAGAAATGTTAGACTCGGCCTATCTACAGACGGATTCAATCCTTGGGGAAGTAATAGCTCCGCCGTAAGCACTTGGCCAGTAATTCTGATGCCGTACAACCTGCCTCCGTGGATGTGCATGAACAAGGAATTTAATTTCCTTACTGTACTAATTCCAGGTCCTAAATCTCCAGGGAAGTGCTTAGATGTCTACCTCAGACCTTTGATCGACGAGCTGAAACTGTTGTGGGAAAATGGAGTCCCAACTTATGACAAATTCACTGACACGATGTTCACGATGAGGGCTGCCGTAATGTGGACGATCAGCGATTTTCCAGCGTATGGGATGTTGGCAGCGTGCAGGACAAAAGGATATAATGGATGTCCTATATGTTTGGACGACGTGAACTCTAGTTGGCACGCAGGGAAGGTGTGTTACTTGGGTCACCGTAGATGGCTCCCTCACGACCACCCTTGGCGACAGGATGAAGCTCATTTCGACGGGACGGTAGAGAACAATCCTAAACCCCGTAGTTGGTCGGGCGAAGAGATTTTAGAGAGGTTGAGCTATTTCGACTTTGGTGTGTTGACTAACGACGCGGATGTAAAGAAATGCAATCCAATTCCTCCACATGATCTGAGCTATTGGGATCACAAGAGTATATTCTTTGAACTCCCTTACTGGTCGAAGTTGAAGCTGAGGAACAACTTGGACGCGATGCACATAGAAAAGAATGTGTGCGACAGCGTGGTGGGAACAATTCTCGGTATTAAGTTCAAGACTAAAGATACTCCCAAAGCGCGCAAAGATTTGGAATCAATGAATCTACGTCGTCCCTTGTGGTTGAGGAGGGATAGGAAAGGAGTGTACAACAAGATGCCAGCTGCACCGTACACAGTGAAGCCGACACTTAGACGTTCTGTATTTCACTGGTTTAAGGGCGTTCGTTATCCGGCCACGTATGCAGCTACTATAACTGGAGCAGTGGACGAGGTGCAACACAAGTTTGTTGGTCTAAAGACACATGACTATCACGTTATGCTGCAACGTCTGATTCCAGTGGTAATTCGACCATATTTGCCTCGCGACGTCGTAGAACCAATAGTGGCATTGTGCAGATGGTGGCAGAGGTTATGCGCCAGAGAATTAAAGAAGTCAGATGTCGTGGAATTGCAACAACAAATTGTGCACATCATTTGCAAACTAGAGAGGATTTTTCCTCCTGCTTTCTTCGACATAATGATTCACCTAATGATCCACCTGCCCGAGCAGGTTCTCATTTCTGGTCCGGTCCAGTACACTTGGATGTATCCTCAAGAAAGGTACGTACAACTAATTAATTATACAGGTTTTTCGATTCATAATTTGTTCCACTGGAGATTACTAGCTAGCTATATGCATGTACTTATTTTTATTGTACGTTTGATTAATTTTGTAGACAGCTTGGACAGTATAAGTCATTCGTCAAAAACAGGTCGGCTCCGGATGGCTCCATAGCAGAGACATACCTAATGCATGAGTGCGTTACTTACTGCAACAGGTACCTCAAAGATCCACCACCTCCAACTGCCTCCGATCCCAGTGCCCGCATCAATCTTTCTGTCGTCACCAATGTCGTCCGACCGTTTAGAGGAGTATTAAAGGAAACGTTAACACAGGAAGAACTTATTGAGGCACATTGGGTAGTGTTACGAGACTGTGACGAAGTTGAGCCGTACATGATGTCATACAGGGAGAGGCTTCAGGCGTTATATCCAGACAAGAGTTCGGCGTGGATTGAGAAAATGGTTAAGAAAAAGTTCCCCGATTATTTCTTCCAATGGGTACGTATTTAGTGATTTATATACATATTGAGATCATGCATGTTTAATTTGTAGAAAGTAAACCCTTACATTTTTCCATTTTCGCAGATGATTGATCTGCAAAAATCCGAAAACCACGGGGGGTGGTGGTCTTGGCCAAAGCACTTGCTAGCAGGGAAGCCGATTAAACACTATATTTATCCGGGATGTTTTGTGAACGGTGTGAAGTTCCATTCATTGGCGCGAGATGAAGGAAGAAGAACACAAAACAGTGGGATAGCGGTTGGGAAAGACCCTGATCTATATTACGGAATGATCGTATATGTGGTTCAGCTATGTTACGGGAATGATGTCAACGTTTTCCTATTCAAGTGCAGATGGTTCAAGCGTACAAAGGAAGACCTGGGACTTTTATCAGTCGATACAAACTCAAGCTGGTATGAGGATGAGCCTTTCGCTCTCGCCACCTTAGTTAGGCAGGTGTTCTATCTCGACGATCCGAAAGCTGGTGACGGGTGGAAAATAGTGAACCAGATCTCTCATCGAGGAGTTTGGAATACAGAGACAATTGAAGGGACACCGGCGACGACTGAAGATGCTGCTGAACCAGACAGAGACATTCCTGCCTATCAAGAGCCTAATATTTCTGTCATCCGCTCCGACATAATGGACCTGGTTCAAGACGGTGAACGGTTACCCATGCCTGATGGTTGTACAGATCTAACTGAAGAAGAGATCATTGAGGTAGATGAAGAAGACGTGCAGGATGAGGACGATGACGACGACTCTGGTTATTCCTCGGACGATGTTGAGTACGATGAGGAGGATGAGCAATCGGATAACGGTGATGATGATGATGACGATTATGACGAAGAGTACGGTCACACGACGAGGATCATTACTTGGTAAACCCTAATTTATTATTGTAATATATATATATATGATCGATCGATGCATCGTAAAAAGGTGAAAGATTTCTATTATGTCGAGACTTTAAGATTCCTCGTCCAGCTTTGGTTGGTTTTATTGTTTTTAAATACTATATATATGATCGATCTCCGCCAGCTTAACTTCCTCAGATTTTAATTAAGTCGACTTCTCTCTGTTTCAATTGAATGTCTTTGGACTGTTTTTCTAGTCCCGGCCCCTCTCTTTGCTTTCAACTTCATCGGTGTATTCTCTGATCTTATTAAAAGTAAGCTGAAGCTGCTCTACATTTCGCTCACGCAGCCCTTCAAACCCTAAATCCTAGACCCTAAATGTAGCAGATCGGATCGATCGATCATTTTTTTAGTTATATTCTTGAATGAGAATAATTGAACGAACATACAAATGACCGGGGACGACCTAAACCCTAAACCATACGGCCCTAACCCCTGAATTCAGGGTTTTTACACTTGGACGACGGAGACAGTCATTCTCCGTCGTCTAGGTACACACTAGGACGACGGAGAATGTCGTCTCCGTCGTCCAGATGACAAACCCGATACCCTAAACCCTAAGGACCCCTAACCCCTGAATTCAGGGTATATATATTCACCTGGACGACGGAGACAGTCGTATACCCTAAACCTAAGGACCCCTAACCCCTGAATTCAGGGTATATTCACCCTAAACCCTATACCCTAAACCTAAGGACCCCTAACCGAGAACGGAGAAATTAATTGCAGATTCACCTTTGGCGCCAAATCTCAATCTCATATAAAACCCTAGCTAAATCTTGGACCCTAAATCTAGCAGTTCGGATCGATCGATCAATTTTTTAATTATATTTTTGAATCAGAATAATTGAACGCACACACAAATGACCGGGGACGACCTAAACCGTAAACCCTAAGGCCCTAACCCCTGAATTCGGGGTTTTTAAACTTGGACGACGGAGACAGGCATTATCCGTCGTCTAGGTACACACTTGGACGACGGAGACAGTCATTCTCCGTCGTCCAAGTGTAAAACCCTATACCCTAAACCCTAAGGACCCCTAACCCCTGAATTCAGGGTATATTCACCTGGACGACGGATACGATATTCTCCGTCGTCCAAGTACACACCTGGACGACGGATATTAGCGTCTCCGTCGTCCAGGTGTCTACTTGGACGACGGAGAATGTCGTATCCGTCGTCCAGGTGTAAATTTCGTAATTTTTTCTAAGACAACGACCATCTAGACCATCTTCGAATGCGTATTCTTTTCGTCAAGACTTTAGAGTAGTATATTCTTGGTGTGTGAGCTTCGACGGTTCGAAAATCGGAGTTGCGAAATGTCCTGTATCCACGTTTCCGGTTTGTGAAATTCTCGGTTTTGCGGTTGACTGTGCCGATGAAACCCTTCCCGAACTTATTATTTCCTGGTCCTTTATAGTAATTATATATTATGTTACGACGAACATATCCAACGGTTGTTTTGTCCAAATTCAATTTCGTTAGCACTCTGCTGCAAATCAGCAACTACTCATGAACACTAAAGTCTTAAAGATTAGTCGATACTTAACAACTTTCAAAACGTAAAATTATTCGGCGGTTCAAATTTAACTGTTTATATATACGATGCGTTCATCGATATTGTACGACTATTTCACTCGAATGACAAATCGCTAAATTCCTAGCGAATTAATTTAAAATTTTTTTTTGGCATAATTTGAACCTAGACGACGGATACTGTCAGTTTCCGTCGTCCAAGTGTTCACCTGGACGACGGAATTAACCGTATCCGTCGTCTAGGTTCAAATTACCATGGCGGTTCGAATAAAATTTTTTATTTTTTTTCGGTGTAAATATCGACTTGGACGACGGATATGTAGGTTTCCGTCGTCCAAGTGAAAACTTGGACGACGGAAACCTACATATCCGTCGTCCAAGTCGATATTTACATGGCGGTTCAATTTGCCGCTTCAATTTTCGGCACCGCTTGAAATTCCACTTAGACGACGGAAAACACTGTCTCCGTCGTCTAAGTCAACATTTATGGCGGTGAAACGGCCCGCCCATTTATTTGGCGCCGGTTCGAAAAAATTTGACCCTTCACTTAGACGACGGAAAACACTGTTTCCGTCGTCTAAGTGCACTTAGACGACGGAGAATAGTGTTCCGTCGTCTAAGTGAAACTCTATATAAGGAGGAGCACCCCCCCTCATTTTCTCATCATTCCATCTCCTCCTCTATACTCTCCTCTCCTCTCTCTCTCACTCCGGCGATCCTCCTCCGGCGACGCTCCGACGACCAACTTTCCGGCGTGGTTCCCCCTCTCCGACGACTCGATCAACTCCCCGATATTCCCGAAAACTCCGATTCGGTACATTTCTATTTTTCCCTTATTAAAATAATTTTCATTTAATTAATTAATAAAATTCTAAATTTAATTAATTAGTAGAATTTAATTTATTACTTAGTTTTAAATATTTAATAAATGATTAATTTATTGTAAATTTATTGTAAATTTATTGTTATTAATTATATTTAGATTAATTATTGTTATTAATTAAATAAATGATTACATATTGTTATTAATTAATTAAATGGTAAATTATTGTTATATATTAATAATAATTAAATGAATAATTGTAATTACTTGATAATTTATGAAATGAATAAATATTATTGTAATTATTTATTAATTAGTTGCATAATTAAATAAATATGAGATTAAATTAATTATTAGTACGTGTTCGATTTAAATTTAGTACATAGGCTTGGTGTAATTAAGTCGCACTCTTTGGAATAGATGGCGCCTCTTTTCCTTGCTTATCTCCTTAACCCCTCGTGATGTGTGGATTTCATCACCGCACACCATAACCTAAGTGAAGTTATGGACACGAGGTTGAGGGCGGAGTTTGCAAAGGACTTGAGGGAGTGTAAATTTTCGAAAAATTGGCCGAATGTCGGACATGGTGTCTAGAAACGGGTTATGACTGGTGACAGGATTTGGACTAAGAAAGACTTTTGTCGAAATTAGTCCTGCCTCTCGCGTTATCTCTATCCCTAACTGGCCATGTTTTTCGATTTAACCAAGGCTGATTAATTGAAAATTTACACTTTATCGCGCGGGTCGCACGTCCATTGAACGATCGAAAATGCCAAGCTAGTGTACTCTATTTAAATCTTAAACGTACTTAATTAATTAGCGTAAATTTTTAAGTTGTAATTATTATGGTAAGTAGGTACGCGTATTTTAACACCGTACTCTTAGGTTTAAATGGCTCCGCCAAAGACCACATCCGGCAAGAAGAAAGCCCAACAGGAGTCAGAAGATGAGATGCTCCAAATGTTGGCGGCCCAAGTCGGTTGGGTTCAACCGCAGGACGACGCCCTCAATCCGGGGCCTTCTGGGGAAATTCCCTCTGCCCCATTTCTCTCAAGCGGTGATGACGTCGACCCCTTTTCAACTCCGACGCCCGGTACCGCTTCAACGGGAAGTACTCAGGCGTCTTCGACGGCCGATTCTATCATGTACAGCGCCCGCCGTAAGCAAAGGAGGGCCCCCACTGACCCCCAACCGAAAAAGACTCGGGGTCTCGTTAAAGGTGGAAAGGCGGAGAAAATTTGCAAGGCGACCGGGAGCAAGATCGCCTTGCCCTACGACGAATTCACCGGTGGCCCTCCCACACCTCAGCTAGCAAGTCTCTCGGCTCATAGCATTGGGTCGATTGTTCGTAACCGGGTTCGTATCACTGCCCCTACTTGGAGGGAGGTGCCGGATTCGGAGAAGGCGAAAGTCTTTAAGGATCTTTCGGTACGTAATACGTACAATTTTAGTTATTATATACTATTTTTAATATTAGTTATATATAATTTTATAATATATACGATTATAATTTCCAATTTATTTCTGATAGGAACAATTTGCGGTGGATCCGGATCCGGCGATGTTGAGGCATATCAACCAAACCGCCAACAACATCTTCAAAGATTGGAAGTACAGGCTCCATCAGTACTTCCGAACTAACGGTCCCGTGCCTCCCCCCGAAGAGCTGCGTGGGGATAGAGAAGATGAGTGGGAGTGGTTGTGTAACCACTTTGCCGATGAGCAATTTCAGGTGTTAATTTACTTTTTTTATTTCAATTAAGATAATTGAATACTCTAAATTTTAGTTACTTATAAATTTTTTAATGCTTTCATTATGTTGTCTAACAGAAATTCTCCGGTGTCAACAAAGCCAACCGGGGGAAGAAGGACAAGCACCATACTTCCGGCGCCAAGCAACTCATTCAAATTGCCAAGGAGCACAGGGATAAGGGCTCCAAACACCCTTATCTCGATGCAAGCGTAAGCGCGTACGTGACGCCTGGGCTCGATAATGAAGCGAGTCAACGCGGCGTAAGTCATATATATATATATGTGTGTGCGCTAATAATTATAGTAATTATTATTTAAATATTATTTCATTATAATAAATTTATTATTCTTTTGTAGGCAAGAGTGATAGAGCGTGCGCAGGAAGAATTGGCTAACACTCAGCTTGCGTTCCCAGATGTGCCGCTAGAAGACCTGCCTCCTCTATCTGTGGAGAGCCAAATAGCAATTGCGGATGAGGTCTACGGTCGTAGAGCTGGCAAGGAGGTTAGGCACTTCGGGCCTAAGGTGGTTCGAGATTTGTCGACCTCTGAGTCATCATCTACGGGAGGTTCGGGGCGGCGGAGAAGTTCTCAAGCTGCGGCAGCCTATGAAGAGGCTCGAATCGCACGGGAGGAGAATATTGCCATGCGCCAAAGAATGGACCAGCAAGACGAGCGAATAGCCCAACTCATCGCCCTTATGCAACAAGCTCAAAGACAATGTCAACCTCCTCCGAACCCATTCCCCGACGACGACGACCCGGCTGGAGGCGGAGGACGAGGCGGCGCATCTGCTCCTCCAGTGTTTTAGCTAGCTAGTAGTTCATTATTTCGTTTCTTAATTTCCGCATTACGAACAATATTTTCATTTTTAATTATGGGTTTTTTCGATTATGTATGTACAAATTAATTTAGTGTATTTAATTAATTTAATTAATTTTTTTTCAATTAATATTAATAATATTTTTGAATTTAATTTTTTTTTTTAAATTAATTTTTCACTTAGACGACGGAGACATTAATCTCCGTCGTCTAAGTCCCTACATGGGCCACGGACGTTGTTAGCTTCTCCGTGGCCCAGGTGGTGACTTAGACGACGGAGATTAATGTCTCCGTCGTCTAGGTTACGACCTGGGCCACGGAGAAGCTAACAACGTCCGTGGCCCATGTGGGGACTTAGACGACGGAGATTAATGTCTCCGTCGTCTAAGTCACCACCTGGGCCACGGAGAAGCTAACAACGTCCGTGGCCCAGGTGGTGACTTAGACGAAGGAGATTAATGTCTCCGTCGTCTAAGTCCCCACCTGGGCCACGGACGTTCTCCGTGGTCCAAGTGAACTTGGACGACGGAGATGAAATTCTCCGTCGTCTAAGTACTTAGACGACAGCACTTGGAGCACGTACCTTGGACGACGGATTTTCCGTCGTCCAAGTACTTAGACGACGGAGATAGGCACTTAGACGACGGAAATTCTCCGTCGTCTAAGTCACTTTTTCTTGTAGTGTCTAATTTGGCTTGTGTGTGGAGAATTTTGGATTTAAAATTTGTGTGTTCATTCGGTTTTTCATGAAATTGACATGGTTAGAGTGAGAATTGGACTTCGGTGCAGTTATGAAAGTGGCTCAGTGGACGATTTTGAGTGGAATAGGGGTAGCTCCGCCGAGAAATCTTCCGGTCAGTGGCGGCGCCGCCGTGGGCGGCGGTCAACGGCGGTCAACGGTCAGGGTTGACTTTTTGACTTTCGACAAGTCGCATGTCATTTGACTCGAAATCGCGCGCCGATCGCAGTGGGGAGGTTCGTTTTTCGAGTTGAGTGTCCGAACGTAAAGCGAGGTATTGTGGTATACATATACGGATTTTTGACGATTCGTCGACTTTGGATTTCGTGTTTCCGAGAACGGTGGTTTCTCGTGGTTTGATTTGTATTGTCGGATTATGATTTTGAATATTGGACATTGTGAATATTCAGGGGTTCGTGATCGTTGTTTTGGCGATGGACTTTCCGCCGGATCACGGGTTAACGCGATACGCGTTACGCCAGTCTGTGAGTGGACATTTTATTTTCACGGATTGATTACGAGTCTTTTATATGACTTATGAACTTGAGCATGCAGCATGATTATGGTTTTACGAGCATGAGATTTCATACGAGATTATATTTATTACGAGCATGTGTTATACGATTACACTTATACGAATATACGTATACGAGTATACATATACTTATATGCTGTTTCATGCATTTGCATCGAACTGTTTATGATTTGGTTTACACAGAGTACAGTCTCAGTTACGTTGTTGTATCGATACACCTTGCCTCGTCGGCTGATCCCCGACGGAGGGCCGCCTGGAGGGGTGTTTCCCCAACCAGACCGGTGATGGGCGTATTCCCCGGAACCGAGGCCATTTCTGGCTTAGAATCACGTGGTAGTCAAGGACTCCGTGGTTCAGACTGTACTAGCACGGAGGAGTCCATGAGTGACCCCGTGGGATTTTACTTGCATGCTCAGTACACTGGAGGAGTATGAGTTTTACCTCGTGTACTATATTGTTTTTATTTACCTGGACTCGCATATGTTTTTATAACATATATATTATCTGGTGAAAGACATTTATTTTCGTCCACTCACTCTAACGTGTTTATTGTCTTTCCCCTGGGTTTTTCGGTTTCCGTGCCCAGTTTGCAGTTCAGGCTCTGATGTCGCACGTCGTGGTCGGAGGCATAGTGCTCGAGCTACTTTGTTTCATCCAGTAGGTTTATTGTTCTACCTACTGTGGTATGCGTATACGATTATGTATTAGATGTCGCTTTGAGCTTCCTATTGAATACGTTATACGATTTTACACTGGATTTCAGTAAAGTGCATATATATTTACTACTTTACTTTACTGTTGATATATTGAGAAATCCGGATGGGATTGGTGCCCACGGTTTGCTTTTTGTGGCATAGGATGAAGTGTATTTTCCGCGTGCAGGTAATGGTAATTCCACGCTAGTAACGAAACTCTGCCCAAATTTCGAAAAGTTTTTGTTGGTTCGTGTTTTCGAAGGGATTTTATTCCGATTTAGGAAGCTGAATCGGGATTGGGTCCTTTCAGTTTGGTATCAGAGCATTAGGTTGTCAGATTCTATAGACTCTTGTAGTTGTGACGCTTACGGTATTTGAGTTGATACAACATGACTGGAGTGATGACCCGACTGGCCAGCGGTACTCATCAATACTTCGGGTGTTGTATGTCCTCAAATATCTGCGGTTTCATGATTACGTTCTTTCTGCTTGTGCCTAATGCTTGTCTTGTATCAGTAGGATGCCTCCTCGACGTGGTCCCCCTTGTTGACCGGGATGATGATCCTGATGAGGATCGCCGAACGCGCGACTTGCTTATGCGAGTGCTGCGTTTGGAAGAGCGTTTTGACCCCGTGGTCAAGGCTCGCACTGCGGGTGCTACAGTATTTTCGGGTTCAGTTGATCCCGAGATATGCGTGGCATGGTTGGTTCAGATTGAGCGTGTTTGTGAGCGTCTGCAGTTTACACCTGAGCAGATGACAGTAGCCGCAGTTGGTTTACTTGAGGGTGATGCATATATTTGGTGGGTCAGCATTGACAGAGTTCTTGTGGATACTCCGTGGACATTGTTTCATGATCTGTTTATGCGGAGATATTTTAATCAGGCTACCCAGCAGCGCAAGTACGAGGAGTTTACGAACTTGAGGCAGGGCAGTTTGTCTGTACTTGAGTATCGGGATCGGTTTACTCGTTTGTCTCGTTTGCACGTGTTATGTGGCTTCAGAGGAAACTATGCCCGAGGTTCGAGATGAGTTTGAACCTGAGTATTAGAGAGAGTCTGATTGATGTGCCTCGAGATATCCGTGAGGAGCTTAGTGTGTTGCACTCAGCGGCGAGGTTATTGTGAAGAAAAGATGTACACGGTTTTCGATGTGACGGTTTGAGGAAAGTGGATTCAGTAGTGAGATTTTGATGAGGTTGAGTTCCGACACTTCGGGATCAGTGACTTCATCAGGCTGTGGCCTTTTCGATTGTGTTGAGGATTCTCTGCTTATCTGTTTGACGATGGCGAAGATCACAGTGTAGCGGACTTGCTCCTGTGGCATGAGTTGGGCGATCGTTGGTGATTCTTTCACGCAGCAGGTGTTGCGGTGATTTGTGTTTGAGGAGTACCCTCAGTTGCTGATTCGGTGGCCAGGTGGGTCACGTTACGAGGGAGCGCCCTCAGCCAGTTGTGTTTGAGGTTCAACAGCTCAGAGTTCACGAAGGGATCATGATGCTGTACCTGCAGTCTGATCAATGTACCCTTTTGACAAGTTATTCAGCAAGTCACAATTGATGTGGGCGACTAGTTGATCATGTTGGAGTTCGTGCCATGACCTTGTTTGAGGACAGACTTTTCTCCGAGGTTGCTGTTGCTTGATATCCATGGTCATTTTACCTGCATCTCCACTTCCGAGGTTTTGGAGAGTGTTGTATCCATCCGGAGGTTGTGAGATCCTTGTTGGAGGTTATGACTTAGCCGCGGATCTGTTATAGCTGGATATTGCAGTTTCGGTATGTTTGTGAGTCTGACGATGCATTTGGTTGTGTTCGAGTGCCTCGATGAGGAGGTTGTGTTTCGACGACCAGATTTCTCCGAGATACTGTTTTGCGGTGATGGTTGAGCGGATGATGGAGACGGATTGTGTTGCTCGCTTAGCACATGTTGTGGATACTATGGTTGCTGTACCTGACATTGGTGACATTGAGGTGATTCTCGAGTTTCCAGGTGTGTTTTGGAGGAGTTACCAGGTGTTCCTCTAGTTCGGGAGATCGACTACACTATTGAGCTTGTACCGGATGCTGGACTCATTTTACCGACATCTTGTCGTTCGGAGCCAGCGAAGCTGATAGAGCTACAGTTTCGACTCCATGAGTTGCTGGAGGAGATTTCAGAAGATTTTATGCGAACCAACGTACCTGCGTGGTGTGCTTTTGCATTGTGTGTACGGACGTTGGATGATTTGATGAGGTGGTGCATTGACTACCAGAAGCTCGGTTTGCTTCAGAGGAGTGCAAGTATCCTCCGTTTCGGATTGACGACTGGTTGATCAGCTTGTGAGAGCTTCAGTCTTTTCGAGGATTGATTTCGGATCCGGATACCATCAGTGGAGGTTTGATGAGTCAGATGTGGCTATGTTGGCTTTCGGATCACGGTGCAGACATCATGAGTTCTTGGTCATGCTGTTTGGTTGACCAATGCCCCCGTAGATCATGTGGACTTGATGGACCATGTGTTCAGACAGTTTCTGGACGAGTTGTGCTCATGTTCGTTGGCAGTGTCCTTATGTACTCCGAGAGTGTGGACCAGTACCTGAAGCAATTGTGAACAGTTATGCGGACTTCGCGAGACGATTAGCTGTTTGTGAAGTTCAGCCAGTGTGAGTTTTGGCTGATTAGCGTAATGATTTTGAGCTGTGTGATGCTAGCCGAGGGAGTTGGCGTGGATCCTGACAAGTTAGAAGCCATGTTGATTTGGGGTTTGTTCT
This sequence comes from Geum urbanum, assembly GCA_946800695.1. Classification (NCBI taxonomy): domain Eukaryota; kingdom Viridiplantae; phylum Streptophyta; class Magnoliopsida; order Rosales; family Rosaceae; genus Geum; species Geum urbanum. The sequence continues at coordinate 16,312,425 of OX327016.1, forward strand.
ACCATTGTACCAGAGATTCGGAGTTTCTCTTGGGTTCGGCAGGCTATTACCGACGGCTTGTACAGGATTTTCCCGGATTGCCACTCTACTTCCCGGACCGACGAAGAAGGCGTCAAGTTCGAGTGGTTCGATGCACGCGAGGAGAGTTACTTACTCTTGCGGAATGGTTGACCGTTGTTTCGGTTTTGACCTTACCTGACGATCGTGATGAGTTCGTGGGTTATGGCGATGCATCGAGGTATAGGTTTGGTTATGTTTTGATGCTGTATAGCAGAGCGGTGGCTCATGGTTACGGACAGTGGAAACCTTATGTACCTACATATCCTGTGTATGATTTGGGTGTAGCTGTCCTTTTGTTAGCATCAGAGAGTTCGAGATTCTACAGCTACGGCGTGCAGCGTGGTGTAGGATGTACACCGACCATTGAGTTTCATCCACTTGCATTTTCGGCCAGATTTGGGCTTGAGGCAGTGTCGATGGATGGAGTCGACTGACGACTATGGTTGCACATTAGAGTTTGTTCGAGAAGGTTAGAGGTTGTACTTTGACCATCCGTTTGGGATGATGCTGTTGTTGATGCATTCAGTCGAGAGTTAGGAGTTTCAGTGTTTCATGTGTGTGTGTGGCTCGAGTTTCCGTGTTAGCCGAGTTATGGGCTACGAGAGCTGAGTTCGAGTATGATGGTGTTGAGGCTCGTGGTTTTGCGCGCATTTGGCGCTAGTGATGCGGGGATGTGTCAGATACTCCGAGTTTACTACTCGAGACGCAACATGAGGAGCAATGTAGCATCTTGTGTGTGTGCAGATGCCACATTCGTCGACTGGCGATGGCTAGGAGGCAGAGACTTGCCGAGATGTGTTAGCCATTTGAGATTTCCGGTTAGACGTGACGGTTGCTGCTGTGATTGTGTGTGTATGTGTACACTTTGGTTGTGATACCAGTTGTCGGGCCTTTGTGGATCATTTGACGAACTCAGTACAGTTCCTTGTACTTTCGGTGATGATTCCAGTGGTTGGCTGGTATAGCTGTGATTGACGGAGGTTGTCCGTCTACATGGTGTACCTGTGTCCCAGTTTGCTGGTCGAGGTAATCAGCTATGACAAGTGTCAACAAGCTTTGCAGTGAGCATTGGGGACCAGATTACGAGTTAGTACCAGTTCTTATCCTCAGATTGGATGGTGATCTTTGAGGACTATTCAGACCTTGGAGGGCATGTTCTGGACCTCGGTGTTGCAGTTCCGGAGGATTCGGGACCAGCAGTTTCAGCTGTTCGAGGTTGCTTGCCGTACCAGGTTGTTGTCCACTGTGATTTTGATATTGTTTAACGTCATTTGAGGAACGATGTTGTACTTCATTGTGTTTGAGTGAGTTTGGTTTGAGTTTGAGTTGATGTTTGTTTCCGATTTTGTGGAATGTGTTACCACAGACTGTCAGATTAGCGGAAATGGGTTGATTATTGCTCGAGTTCGATGTTTGAACTATGCTGATATGAGTGTCTGAGTTATGTTGATGTGTGAACTGAGTTGTGATTTGCCTTGATGTTTTGATCCATATGTGGTCATAGGCGAGTTTGTGTTTATGCCGTATGGTTCGGCATCGCCTATAGTGTTGGCTTTTGTGTGTGAGATGTGTATTGTGTTCCGTGTGACGGAACTGTGTTTCAGGGTTGCTACATGTTGTGTACCCTACCTGTTCCTTAGGCGGGAACACTTGGCTATTGTGTGGAGCCAGTCCAGATTTGTGATTTGAGGGTACAGAGATTTCAGCACGGAGCTATCTCCTATTGTGGAGTCAGTTGCCAGAGTTGTTCAGTTGATGTAGCTACTGGGCAGTTGAGCAGTATGCAGAGCCAGTGCTCCTACTTTTAGCCAGCAGACTTGGAAATTTCGAGGTCGAAATTTTTCTAAGGGGGGTGGATTTGTGACGACCCGGACCAGAATCAGCAGAATGATCAGCTTGATTGATGAGTTACTGCGTAGTCGCAGCTGTCCGACAGTTATTGGAATCACCAGAGATGTTAAAGACTAAATTATTGGCCAAGAATTGGAGCTGGGTCTCTTCTCGAGAGTCGTTGTACGTGTGATTATGAGTTCGTGGGCTGTTCCGGATCGTTATTTGGACGACCGAGGAATTAGTTATGAATATTTGAAGTTCAGATTTAAATGGTAGGCTACTTAACGACTAAATTACCGGACGAGAATTTGGTTTCGGTTTCTTCACGGAAGTTGTTCAGAATTTAATTTTGAGTTTGTGGGAACTTCCGGAACATGATTTTGAGTTACGAAGATTTAATTGTGAATATTTCCGTTTGTTGATTAATTAGTCGATTTAAATGTGTGTTGGTTCAAAGGGTTGACTTTTCATCCATTTGGCCAATGTGTTTGACTTCAGATGATTATTGAAGAGTACGTTGAGACGAGTTTGTGGCCGCGAGAATTATGGGAATCGGAATTACGACGAGGAAGTTACATGGGTTTGAAGTTTGCCGAAAAGTGAATTATGGGGTTTCCATTTCGGGTAAGTCTATATATGGAAGTTTCCTTATTGGGCAGGTCAAACCTTGCCATTTAGGGAGTTGACCCGGTCAACTCGTGTTGACCGAGTGGTGGAGGAACTCACGGCGGTGGCTCACGGCTTCCATGGTGGTGGTGGATTCCGGCCACCCCACGGCTTGAACTTGGGCTCTTTCCCTCCTCCTTGATGCCACGAACCTAACCCCGGCCACCACGTACGGCCTAGCTCGCCGGAGAGAGAGGAAAATTCCGGCCAAAATTCAAGAAAACTTGGTGATTCGGGTTCTACTATTCCGGCCAAATTGAGCTGAATTTTGGAGTGGGCTTTGAAGCTATCCTCACCTACATGCTACCCTATAAGTTTGGTGATCTAATTTGGCTTGTATGTGGAGAATTTTGGATTTGAAATTTGTGTGTTCATTCGGTTTTTCATGAAATTGGCATGGTTAGAGTGAGAATTGGACTTTGGTGCAGTTATGAAAGTTGCTCAGTGGACGATTTTGAGTGGAATAGGGGTAGCTCCGCCGAGAAATCTTCCGGTCAGTGGCGGCGCCGCCGTGGGCGGCGGTCAACGGCGGTCAACGGTCAGGGTTGACTTTTTGACTTTCGACAAGTCGCATGTCATTTGACTCGAAATCGCGCTCCGATCGCAGTGGGGAGGTTCGTTTTTCGAGTTGAGTGTCCGAACGTAAAGCGAGGTATTGTGGTATACATATACGGATTTTCGACGATTCGTTGACTTTGGATTTCGTGTTTCCGAGAACGGTGGTTTCTCGTGGTTTGATTTGTATTGTCGGATTATGATTTTGAATATTGGACATTGTGAATATTCAGGGGTTCGTGATCGTTGTTTTGGCGATGGACTTTCCGCCGGATCACGGGTTAACGCGATACGCGTTACGCCAGTCTGTGAGTGGACATTTTATTTTCACGGATTGATTACGAGTCTTTTATATGACTTATGAACTTGAGCATGCAGCATGATTATGGTTTTACGAGCATGAGATTTCATACGAGATTATATTTATTACGAGCATGTGTTATACGATTACACTTATACGAATATACGTATACGAGTATACATATACTTATATGCTGTTTCATGCATTTGCATCGAACTGTTTATGATTTGGTTTACACAGAGTACAGTCTCAGTTACGTTGTTGTATCGATACACCTTGCCTCGTCGGCTGATCCCCGACGGAGGGCCGCCTGGAGGGGTGTTTCCCCAACCATACCGGTGAGGGGCGTATTCCCCGGAACCGAGGCCATTTCTGGCTTAGAATCACGTGGTAGTCAAGGACTCCGTGGTTCAGACTGTACTAGCACGGAGGAGTCCATGAGTGACCCCGTGGGATTTTACTTGCATGCTCAGTACACTGGAGGAGTATGAGTTTTACCTCGTGTACTATATTGTTTTTATTTACCTGGACTCGCATATGTTTTTATAACATATATATTATCTGGTGAAAGACATTTATTTTCGTCCACTCACTCTAACGTGTTTATTGTCTTTCCCCTGGGTTTTTCGGTTTCCGTGCCCAGTTTGCAGTTCAGGCTCTGATGTCGCACGTCGTGGTCGGAGGCATAGTGCTCGAGCTACTTTGTTTCATCCAATAGGTTTATTGTTCTACCTACTGTGGTATGCGTATACGATTATGTATTAGATGTCGCTCTGAGCTTCCTATTGAATACGTTATACGATTTTACACTGGATTTCAGTAAAGTGCATATATATTTACTACTTTACTTTACTGTTGATATATTGAGAAATCCGGATGCGATTGGTGCCCACGGTTTGCTTTTTGTGGCATAGGATGAAGTGTATTTTCTGCGTGCAGGTAATGGTAATTCCACGCTAGTAACGAAACTCTGCCCAAATTTCAAAAAGTTTTTGTTGGTTCGTGTTTTCGAAGGGATTTGATTCCGATTTAGGAAGCTGAATCGGGATTGGGTCCTTTCAGTTTGGTATCAGAGCATTAGGTTGTCAGATTCTGTAGACTCTTGTAGTTGTGACGCTTAGGGTATTTGAGTTGATACAGCATGACTGGAGTGATGACCCGACTGGCCAGCGGTACTCATCAATACTTCGGGTGTTGTATGTCCTCAAATATCTGCGGTTTCATGATTACGTTCTTTCTGCTTGTGCCTAATGCTTGTCTTGTATCAGTAGGATGCCTCCTCGACGTGGTCCCCCTTGTTGACTGGGATGATGATCCTGATGAGGATCGCCGAACGTGCGACTTGCTTATGCGAGTGCTGCGTTTGGAAGAGCGTTTTGACCCCGTGGTCAAGGCTCGCACTGCGGGTGCTACAGTATTTTTGGGTTTAGTTGATCCAGAGATATGTGAGGCATGGTTGGTTCAGATTGAGCATGTTTGTGAGCGTCTGCAGTTTACACCTGAGCAGATGACAGTAGCCGCAGTTGGTTTACTTGAGGGTGATGCATACTTTTGGTGGGTCAGCACTAACAGAGTTCCTGTGGATACTCCGTGGACATTGTTTCGTGATCTGTTTATGCGGAGATATTTTAATCAGGCTACCCAGCAGCGCAAGTACGAGGAGTTTACGAACTTGAGGCAGGGCAGTTTGTCTGTACTTGAGTATCGGGATCGGTTTACTCGTTTGTCTCGTTTGCACGTGTTATGTGGCTTCAGAGGAAGCTATGCCCGAGGATCGAGATGAGTTTGAACCTGAGTATTAGAGAGAGTCTGATTGATGTGCCTCGAGATATCCGTGAGGAGCTTAGTGTGTTGCACTCAGCGGCGAGGTTATTGTGAAGAAAAGATGTACACGGTTTTCGATATGACGGTTTGAGGAAAGTGGATTCAGTAGTGAGATTTTGATGAGGTTGAGTTCCGACACTTCGGGATCAGTGACTTCATCAGGCTGTGGCCTTTTCGATTGTGTTGAGGATTCTCTGCTTATCTGTTTGACGATGGCGAAGATCACAGTGTAGCGGACTTGCTCCTGTGGCATGAGTTGGGCGATCGTTGGTGATTCTTTCACGCAGCAGGTGTTGCGGTGATTTGTGTTTGAGGAGTACCCTCAGTTGCTGATTCGGTGGCCAGGTGGGTCACGTTACGAGGGAGCGCCCTCAGCCAGTTGTGTTTGAGGTTCAACAGCTCAGAGTTCACGAAGGGATCATGATGCTGTACCTGCAGTCTGATCAATGTACCCTTTTGACAAGTTATTCAGCAAGTCACAATTGATGTGGGCGACTAGTTGATCATGTTGGAGTTCGTGCCATGACCTTGTTTGAGGACAGACTTTTCTCCGAGGTTGCTGTTGCTTGATATCCATGGTCATTTTACCTGCATCTCCACTTCCGAGGTTTTGGAGAGTGTTGTATCCATCCGGAGGTTGTGAGATCCTTGTTGGAGGTTATGACTTAGCCGCGGATCTGTTATAGCTGGATATTGCAGTTTCGGTATGTTTGTGAGTCTGACGATGCATTTGGTTGTGTTCGAGTGCCTCGATGAGGAGGTTGTGTTTCGACGACCAGATTTCTCCGAGATACTGTTTTGCGGTGATGGTTGAGCGGATGATGGAGACGGATTGTGTTGCTCGCTTAGCACATGTTGTGGATACTATGGTTGCTGTACCTGACATTGGTGACATTGAGGTGGTTCTCGAGTTTCCAGGTGTGTTTTGGAGGAGTTACCAGGTGTTCCTCTAGTTCGGGAGATCGACTACACTATTGAGCTTGTACCGGATGCTGGACTCATTTTACCGACATCTTGTCGTTCGGAGCCAGCGGAGCTGATGGAGCTACAGTTTCGACTCCAGGAGTTGCTGGAGGAGATTTCAGGAGATTTTATGCGCCCCAGCGTACCTGCGTGGTGTGTTTTTGCATTGTGTGTACGGACATTGGATGATTTGATGAGGTGGTGCATTGACTACCGGAAGCTCGGTTTGCTTCAGGGGAGTGCAAGTATCCTCCGTTTCGGATTGACGACTGGTTGATCAGCTTGTGAGAGCTTCAGTCTTTTCGAGGATTGATTTCGGATCCGGATACCATCAGTGGAGGTTTGATGAGTCAGATGTGGCTATGTTGGCTTTCGGATCACGGTGCGGACATCAGGAGTTCTTGGTCATGCTGTTTGGTTGACCAATGCCCCCGTAGATCATGTGGACTTGATGGACCATGTGTTCAGACGGTTTCTGGACGAGTTGTGGTCATGTTCGTTGGCAGTGTCCTGATGTACTCCGAGAGTGTGGACCAGTACCTGAAGCAATTGTGAACAGTTTTGCGGACTTCGCGAGACGATTAGCTGTTTGTGAAGTTCAGCCAGTGTGAGTTTTTGCTGATTAGCGTAATGATTTTGAGCTGTGTGATGCTAGCCGAGGGAGTTGGCGTGGATCCTGACAAGTTAGAAGCCATGTTGATTTGGGGTTTGTTCTACCATTGTACCAGAGATTCGGAGTTTCTCTTGGGTTCGGCAGGCTATTACCGACGGCTTGTACAGGATTTTCTCGGATTGCCACTCTACTTCCCGGACCGACGAAGAAGGCGTCAAGTTCGAGTGGTTCGATGCACGCGAGGAGAGTTACTTACTCTTGCGGAATGGTTGACCGTTGTTTCGGTTTTGACCTTACCTGACGATCGTGATGAGTTCATGGGTTATGGCGATGCATCGAGGTATAGGTTTGGTTATGTTTTGATGCTGTATAGCAGAGCGGTGGCTCATGGTTACGGACAGTGGAAACCTTATGTACCTACATATCCTGTGTATGATTTGGGTGTAGCTGTCCTTTTGTTAGCATCAGAGAGTTCGAGATTCTACAGCTACGGCGTGCAGCGTGGTGTAGGATGTACACCGACCATTGAGTTTCATCCACTTGCATTTCGGCCAGATTTGGGCTTGAGGCAGTGTCGATGGATGGAGTCGACTGACGACTATGGTTGCACATTAGAGTTTGTTCGAGAAGGTTAGAGGTTGTACTTTGACCATCCGTTTGGGATGATGCTGTTGTTGATGCATTCAGTCGAGAGTTAGGAGTTTCAGTGTTTCATGTGTGTGTGTGGCTCGATTTTCCGTGTTAGCCGAGTTATGCGCTACGAGAGCTGAGTTCGAGTATGATGGTGTTGAGGCTCGTGGTTTTGCGCGCATTTGGCCTAGTGATGCGGAGATGTGTCAGATACTCCGAGTTTACTACTCGAGACGCAACATGAGGAGCAATGTAGCAGCTTATGTGTGTGCAGATGCCACATTCGTCGACTGGCGATGGCTAGGAGGCAGAGACTTGCCGAGATGTGTTAGCCATTTGAGATTTCCGGTTAGACGTGACGGTTGCTGCTGTGATTGTGTGTGTATGTGTACACTTTGGTTGTGATACCAGTTGTCGGGCCTTTGTGGATCATTTGACGAACTCAGTACAGTTCCTTGTACTTTTGGTGATGATTCCAGTGGTTGGCTGGTATAGCTGTGATTGATGGAGGTTGTCCGTCTACGTGGTGTACCTGTGTCCCAGTTTGTTGGTCGAGGTAATCGGCTATGACAAGTGTCAACAAGCTTTGCAGTGAGCATTGGGGACCAGATTACGAGTTAGTACCGGTTCTTATCCTCAACCATTCTTTCTTATGTGAATTTGTTTGCTATTTAGTTTCCTTGCTTTAAGTGCTTAATCAATTCGAACTAAGGAGTTTAAGCACTTAATTATTGGAACTAAGGAGTTATAGTGGCTAACCCTCATGGGTTCGATACTCGACTTCTTATAAATACTATAACTTGACCCCGTATACTTGTGGGCGGAAATAGCTCTTTACGCTCATTGGCTAGTTCTTAGTGCATAAAGTGTGTAGGGGGATTTTCCGTAACACATATACATCCAATTCTGAAGATGCAATACTTACAAAATAATGATCCCAAGGATTTATGAGATGTATTAAAAGAACACACTTCAACAATGTGCATGACGCACAACTTTCAAAATTGCAGGAGAGATGGGATTCCATCCGGTTATTGGACTACCTAAAGATTGATGCATTCAATCAAGCTATGTTAGAGATACAATCAGAGTTGAGTATTTGTGGCATTGTAAAAACCGATCAGGCTGTGATCAAGATGTGTTTAAGCACCTTCCATACTTCCATGGATATGCTCGTGCATCAATATCGCACAGATGTCGAGCAAGAAAGAACTAAATCATTAAGTGATCTCATGAATATTTCGGCTAAAAAGGACAGATATCATAAGATATTTCTCAAAAATAATGCTACACTCCCAGGACTAATAAAATACCTAAAAAATGTAATACTGGTAGGAAGGCACTTAAGGATAAGAAGAACGATCATTTTGAGCCTTACAATAACCATGGTAGGAAAGGAGAACGGGGCAGAGGTCGTGGTAGAGGACATTGTCAAAATTTGACTTGGACTACCCAAGACACAAACCAAAGTAACTCTAACAAGAATTACTCCAATTTCGGTCCTAGGAATGATGGAAATTATTTTTGCTCTGCTCCGTCTGGCTTGTAACCTTGCTATAGGTTTGGTTCTACAAAGCATCTACATAAACCATGTTATGCACCTAAAGATGTCCAGAACGCATACATGAGGTGCAAGTAATATATGGCACATGAGACTAACTTAAATGAACACTATGAGATAGAAGATTGCGGTAAATCCAATCTTATTGTAGCAGATGACACAAAAGCAAGTCTAGAGACTACAGATTTTGAGTACTAGGCTCATATTTCTGCTATGTAATCAAGTTTAGCTTTATCTTTGACTTGGTTTTAGTCATGGTTATGAGACTTTATTTTAGTCACTTTTGGAATAAGAAAATATTTGATGTAAGTTTTATGTTGGCAAAGTAATAAAAAAATTCTTTCTTTTAGTATATGAAAGTATTAAGAATGATATTTTACTTTATAATGTATGAATGGTTCAACATATACAATATTCTATGGAAATATGACACCAAATATCATACAAACAAGAAAAAAAAAGAGGATGATTTAGATCTCAGAAATTTTTTAACCTGTCAAGATTCTTTCTCGACCGGTCGAAGACAACCTCCTGGGCCGGTTTTGGCACATTTTTGACCCGTCAAAATTTGTTGCCTGATTTCCTTCGACATATCGAAGCATGTTCTCCAGTCACCAAACAGTTACTTCGACCCATCTAAAGAAAGTCTCAAACCATCAAAGGATAGCTACTGCCTTGTTTTTGTCCAATTTTTGACCCGTCGTGGTAAATTTTTGACCCGTCGAACATCGATATCGAAAATCATTTTGGTTTTTGGGTTTTCTTCAACCTGTCAAGTGGATTATCTCAACCCATCAAAGCCCATACGCAGATTGGTGTTTTTGATGATGTTTGTACATCGGTTTTTTTAGAGAATACCTTTCGACCCGTTAAAGAAAAAAAAAAGTTCAGAAAATTTTTTGTAATATTCCAGAGAGTCGATATACCTACTTCTGTGCTTGATACTCTACATCAGATATGGTTTTACATCAGTTTTGTCATGCTATGTGACGCAATCTACAAGGGTCATTTTGACCGGTCAGATGTTGTTTTACATCGATTTTTGGATGTTGCTATGATAAGCACTCCAATCAAACCTTGCTATGTTTTGAAAATATTTATGTCAGCTGTTTTCAATTGGAACAATACTGTGAGAATAGACAAGAGTTTTGTGTGCAATCTCCATAGAATATTGCCAACAGCACAATCTGGAGAGGTTTCTGAGGATTTGTAGTGGTTTATATCTTACTATGGTTCGGATCATTTAATCTAATGTAGTCACTCATAATATTGTATGTGACTCTGCCTCACATAAGCTTTTACACTATGATAATCAAGATATTGAGAAATTCTCATGATCATCAGTTCTGTAGAGCAAAGAAGCATGTGGAAATACCTAATACCATCTGTTTAGATAGAGGGACTGAGATTACTCCACTCATTTTAGGCTCGGTCTCCAAAATGAGTGCAGAACCATCCTAGGGATATACTTTTGAGGAAATATGAGTTTTTCCCACAGGATGTCTTTATGGAAATATCCAATGCATATCACTCAGTTTGCAAACTTTGTTCATAAGCAAAGTTATAGGCACGACCTATTTCTGCTATAGACACAATTTCCATTCCTCCACAGATTCCAAGAATATATTTGTTGACCAATCAAACCTGAATGCAGACTATGTTATGGTTTTGGTTGCTGCATTACTGTGTTGGTCACATGTCGCTTTGTTATCCACATGGTATGCTACATTCACAAAACTCCTAACACAGATCATAAAGTTTCGGAATCACCAGTTAGACAATCCAATCAGATCTATTAGAGCAACCGCACCGGCGAGCACCGACACCGGTTTTACTCGAGCATAAGGTGGGGTTGCACGGAGTTGCTCGATCGTCTGGGTTTTGAAGCGCGCACCGGCGAGCACGAGGACGAGCAGTCGTCGTTGACGATTTGCTCCGGCAAACGCTCGAGCAAGAGCTGCTCTGGTGGTTGCTCGTCTCCCTGGCGGATCCTAAGGCACGTGGGTGATGCCAGGCATCTGTTTTTTTTATGTCAGGCGCGTGCATTGCACGCGCCAGGTAAAAATTTTAAAAAAAATTGTAACAGACCAATCAGCCACTGACACGTGGCTTGCCGGCTGGTAAAATCAAACCCAATGGTCCAATCGATCTGGACCATCCATTTTGAATCAGTTTGAAGACATCTAACGGCTAATATTTGAATGAAACTGCTACTTACAAATCAGAACGGAAATAATCCCAAAAAATAGTAAAAAAATCCCTAAAATTCTCAAACTCTCCCAAATATTTGCCTATAAATAGTACTTCAATTTTTGCTCAACTCACACCAATTTGTGCACAACAAATTGCACTTCTCCTTCCATCTCCTCTCTCATTTCGTTAAGATTTTCTTCCAAAACAATGGGCACACATTGGCTTCCTTCCGAAAATTTACAAATGTGTATCTCTTTTGTACTTCATAGCGTTGATGAATACGACGACAACAAACAAAAGAGGGAGAAATTGTGGGAGACAATTCATGGGGATGATTTGAAAAATTGGAAGCCAACACAAGGTGATCCTTCGAAAGAGCCGAGGACCCGAATCGCGCTTGCGTCTCACTACAACAAGTTTAAGCTACTCTTGAAAAAATGGGGCGTATGTTTGTACGCGGCACGGCAACGTATAACTAGCGGTATTTCGCTAATGGATGAAGTAAGATTATTTTTTTGTAGCATAATGATGAATTAAATTATATAGATTATATAATTTAAATTATGTAGCATACATTATTTAAATTTGTATGCGTAGCAAATTTAATGTATACAAATTTATAAATTATATAAACTTATATAATGTATACAAATTTAATGTATACAATTTATATAGTTGAATGTATACAATTTATATAATGTATACAAACTATGCATTATCCCAAATTTTTTGTAGCATACATTATATACTGACCATCCATTTTAGATTATATAATTTTTTGTAGCATACATTATATGAATTTTTTTGTAGCATAATGATGAATTAAATTATGTAGCATACATTATTTATTTTGTAGCATAATTTATATATGTAATTTGAATTAAATATGTAGCATGGTGAAATAGCTAATATAATTATTTTTTTAGGTCAAGCAAGCTCAATCATGTTACTATAAGGAAAAGTAGAAAGTGTTTACACACTTTGAATGTTGGGAAGTGGTTAAGAATCATCCTTCTTTCATTTCGGTGCTACCAAGTACTCCATCTCCATATGCAAGTAGTTACCAACCTACTCCTTCCGCCGCCAAATCATCTCCAACCATTAATTTGGATGACGAAGAAGTGAATGAGACACATCAAAGCCACGTGGCCGCTCCATCTAGTCCACCTAGACCAATGGGAACGAAGGTGCAAAGGAAGCGAGACGACAAAAGAAACAAGGTAAGACTCTTATTGAGCAACGAGTTGAGGTTTTGCATACCATTCCTAATGACCAAGCTTCATGGCAATCTAAGAGGATAGTGCATAAATCATGTTACTATAAGGAAAAGTAGAAAGTGTTTACACACTTTGAATGTTGGGAAGTGGTTAAGAATCATCCTTCTTTCATTTCGGTGCTACCAAGTACTCCATCTCCATATGCAAGTAGTTACCAACCTACTCCTTCCGCCGCCAAATCATCTCCAACCATTAATTTGGATGACGAAGAAGTGAATGAGACACATCAAAGCCACGTGGCCACTCCCTCTAGTCCGCCTAGACCAATGGGAACGAAGGTGCAAAGGAAGCGAGGCGACAAAAGAAACAAGGTAAGACTCTTATTGAGCAACGAGTTGAGGTTTTGCATACCATTCCTAGCGACCAAGCTTCATGGCAATCCAAGAGGATAGCGCATAATGAAAGTGAGCTTAATTATTACGTGAAGTACATAGAAATTCAAAGGCGGAATGAAGCAAGGGCGGATGAAGAGTTACGATTGAAGAAACAAGAGGAGGAAACGAGGATCATGACAATGGATTTGGAGGCAATGACCCCAATCTCAAAAAGATATTTTACAGAGAGGAAATTAGCCATCCTTAATGAAGGAGAACCTAGTCAAGATCAACCTACCGATGAAACATATTCGGATTGTTATCACCCAAGTCGCGTTCTCTTTCCATAGAAGTTATAATATTGTACTAAGAATAAATCTGGGCTTGGCTCGTCGTTTTATGTAATTTAAATTTTATGTAATTTACATTTTCAACAAATAAAGATGCAATTTATTTGTTAAGATGAAATTGAAATACACTTTAAATTAAAACACAAGCTTAATAATTAAACACACATACAAAAATTAAACTAAAATTAAACACAAGCTTAATAATTAAACACACATTTTTAGGATAATATTTAAAGTATCTCTGTGATGACCCGAACCAGAATCAGTTGCGTATTCGGCACGATTTTCGAGATTGAGTATAGTCGCAGTTTTTCGATATTTATGTGGTTTGCCGATTCTATTCATGACTATTTTTTTGATCGAGAATTTGAGTTGAGTGTCTTCACAGAAGTTGTAGAGTACGTGATTTTGAGCTCGTGGGAGGTTCCGGAAGATTTTTCCGATAACCGAGGAATATTTTGTGATTATTCAAAGTTTTGGTTTCCGACGAGTTTATCCGATTGTTTCGTGTTTATCCGAAACGTGATGGTTATCCATTTCGAATCGTCGATCGACCCGAGGCGAGAGTATAAATATCGGAATAGTCAAGAATTAGTCGTAAAAGCATTGACTGACGTTGACTTGCATTGACTTTCTCGTTTTGGAAAGTTGACCGTTGACCACGAAGAGAGAAGGTTTCCCGTTTCGGCTTTCCATCCGACGACCCGTTTTCCGGCCACCTCCGACTCCGACGAGGGTATGTACAGCTTCCCCTTGTGATTTCGAGTTGAATGATGTTTAGATTTATGGAAATTGATGAAGAATTTGTGGAACCCGAATCGGGTTGTGAGGCCGGAGTTCGCCGGAGTTGGGAGGAGGTGCTCCGGCGAGATTTGAGGGTGAAATTGATGGGGTTTTAGCTTCCCTAACCTTGGTAGAGCTTCCTGGGTGATTGATTTTGGGATTTGAGGTGGTTTTGTGGCAACCCGATTAGGTCACCGGAGGGTAGATTTTCCGATCGGGTTTTGATGAATTGAAATGGTTCCGGGCTGTTTTGGCCTTCGTGGTAGTTGAGAAAGTGACTCGGATGGATGAGACCTTGAAATCTGGAAAGTCACGCCGTGAAACTCCACTGTTGACGGCGCGCCGCCGCCGTCGCCGGCGGTCAACGGCAGAGCTCCGGCGAGGGTTGACTTTTTCAGATTTCGACGTTTTTAATGTCGTTTTTCTCGAAATCGCGCCCTGATTATCGTCCAGAGGTTTTCGGATTGATTTGGGTAGCCGATTTTCAGTCGAGGGTTTCGAGTTGAGATTTCGGGGATTTCGTTTATCATTTTGTAATGCATTGCATATTTCCGGGAACGGTTAGTTTCCGTGGTTCAGTACAGAGTTGTGGACTGTGATTTTGATCAGTTATGTTTATGTATATTCAGGAGATCGAGATCGAGATTGTGATCGTGCTTCAGGTGAGGGAGCTTCCACCGGACCATGAGTTTAGCGCGAGTTCGCGCTAGCTGATCAGTGAGTGGACAAGTTTATATTTTCACTGTTGATTTGCGAGTTCGTGGATTTTATGATTTCCGTATTTAAATTATACGATGTTGTGATATATGTTATTTTCGGAGGTATTGTTATATGTTTATGGGTGATGGCATTTATTACATCGATGTTCCAGAGTTGAGAGATTCCTCTGGGCGGGGTTGAGTGGTCCTCTGCGTGCCGCCAGGGTTGAGTGGTCCCCTGGCCTATCATTGTAAGGTTTGAGCGATTCACCTGACGTCGGGCTTGAGAGGTCTCCCAACAACCTCCGTATATATATATGTGTGTTGTATTCCGAACTCGCACTGTTTTACGTTGATCATTGTAAGGTTTGAGCGATTCACCTGACGTCGGGCTTGAGAGGTCTCCCAACAACCTCCGTATATATATATGTGTGTTGTATTCCGAACTCGCACTGTTTTACGTTGAGTATGTATATAACTGGTGAAAGGCATATGTTTATTTTCGTCCACTCACTCTAACATTTTATTTGCCTTTCCCCTGGGCTTTTCGGTTTCCGTGCCCATTTGCAGTTCGGATTCAGGTGTTTCACGTCGCGGTTGGAGGCTAGTGATCTGAGCTACCTGTGTTTTCCAGTAGGTTCTTGTTTCGCCTACTGATGTGTATATTGTATATATTTCATACTAGAGGTCGCTCTGATACATTCTGATACGTGTTTATACGGATTTTCTCGGATATATATATATACACAGTACAGTATGTTTACTGTTATTGCTTATATTATGATGTTGAGAAATCCGGATGGGATTGGTGCCCACGGTTTGGCTTTTGTGGCATAGGACGAAGTGTTATTTTCAGGGTGCAGGTTTATGCAATTCCACATTAGTAACGAAACTCTGCCGAAATTTCGAAAAGTTTTTGTTGGTTCGTATTTTCAGAAAGGGTTCGATTCCGATTTAGGTAACTGAATCGGGGTTGGGTCCTTTCAGCTTGGTATCAGAGCATTAGGTTGTCAGGTTCTGTAGACTCTTGTAGTTGTGACGCTTAGGGTATTTGAGTTGGTACAGCATGACTGGAGTGATGACCCGACTGGCCAGCGGTACTCATCAATACTTCGGGTGTTGTGTATTCTCAAATATCTGCGGTTTCATGATTACGTTCTTTCTGCTTGTACCTAATGCTTGTCTTGTATCAGTAGGATGCCTCCTCGACGTGGTCCCCGTGTTGATCGGGACAAGGATCCTGATGAGGATCGCCAAACGCGCGACTTGCTGATGCGAGTGCTGCGTTTGGAAGAGCATTTTGACCTTGTGGTCAAGGCTTGCACTGCTGGTGCTACTGTGTTTTCGGGTTCAGTCGATCCAGAGATATGCGAGGCATGGTTGGTTCGGATTGAATGTGTTGGTGAGCGTCTGCAGTTTACTCCTGAGCAGATGTCAGTGGCCGCAATCGGATTACTCCGTGGACATTGTTCCGTGATCTGTTTATGCGAAGGTACTTTAATCAGGCTAGCCAGCAGCGCAAGTATGAGGAGTTTACGAACTTGAGACAGGGCAGTTTGTCTGTACTTGAGTACCGGGATCGGTTTACCCGTTTGTCTCGTTTTGCGCGGGATGTGGTGGCTACTGTGGAAGCCAAGTGTCGCAGGTTTGAGCTGGGATTGAATTTGAATATCAAGGCGACTTTGACTACGATGCCTCGGAACAACTTTGATGAGTTTGTTAGTGCTGCACTCCGAGGCGAGGATATTGAGCAGGAGAGACAGCAGAGGTACCAGCCGAGACGATTTGAGGAAGGTGGACCGAGTCAGGGGCCTTCAAAGAGGCAGAGTACTGATACTTCCGGTTCAGCTTCATCCTCAGGCGGTGGATCTTATCGCTCACTAGTTGGTGTACCGAGGCAGAGATCGAGATGGAGGAGAGATCGACCGCAGCGACCACAGGCTAGTGAGAGTTCCAGCGGCTCTAGTTATCCTCGGCGTACTGGTGGCACTTTTGCTGTACCGAGGGAGTACCCGTTGTATAGTCTCTGCAGCCGACACCATGTTGGTCCATGTCAGCGAGGTCCTGTTACTTGTTATCATTGTGGCCAGGTGGGTCACTATTTGAGGGAGTGTCCTCAGTTGTTTGATATTGATGGTCGGGCAGCTCAGAGTTCCGGAGGAAAGCGAGGAGCCACTTCGGGAGCGCGACCAGCACAGTTTGCAGGCCAGGGCAGGCAGCAGGGACAGCCCCAGCGAGGACGACCAGCCGGACAGGCGAGGGTGCATGCTATGTCTCTACGTGAGGGCAGAGCTTCACCGGAGGTCGTTATCGGTACGTTACATGTTTTTGGTATTCCAGTACTTGCATTGTTAGATCTGGGTGCCACACATTCGTTTATATCATATAGACTGTCATCATTAGCTACGGTACCTGCATCTCTACTTCCGGGATTGTGGAGAGTGTTGTATCCGTCAGGTGAGGTTGTGAGCATCGGTCGGGTGTACAGAGATTGTGAGGTGTTTATTGATGGCCATGAATTAGCCGCAGATCTGTTACTGCTTGATATTGTGGATTTTGATCTGATCTTGGGTATGGACTTCTTGGAGTTGCACTGGGCCATGTTTGACTGCCACAGGAAGGAGGTCGCGTTTCGACGACCAGGGTTACTCGAGATATTGTTTCGTGGCGAGAAGAACACTTCACTACCGTGTTTGATTTCCGCGATGAGGGCGGATCGATTGATGAAGAAGGGTTGTGTCGCTTACTTAGCCCATGTTATAGACACTACAGCTGTAGTGCCGGATCTTGGTAGTATTGAGGTTGTGTCTGACTTTCCGGACGTGTTTCTAGCGGAGTTACCTGGTATACCCCCTGTGCGGGAGATTGATTTTACTATTGAGTTGTTGCCGGGTACAGGACCGATCTCCCAGAAACCGTATCGTATGGCTCCTGCGGAGTTGAAGGAGTTGCAGATTCAGCTCCAGGAGTTGCTAGAGAAGGGTTTCATTCGACTGAGTGTTTCTCCGTGGGGTGCTCCGGTGTTGTTTGTGCGGAAGAAGGATGGGTCCATGCGGCTGTGCATCGATTATCGGAAGTTGAATCAGGTTACAGTGAGGAACAAGTATCCGTTACCGCAGATTGATGACTTGTTTGATTAGCTCAAGGGAGCATCAGTCTTTTCGAAGATTGACCTTCGATCTGGATATCATCAGTTGAGGATCCGAGACTCTGACGTAGCCAGGACAGATTTCAGGACGCGGTATGGGCACTATGAGTTTTTGGTTATGCCGTTTGGGTTGACCAACGCCCCCGCAGCTTGCATAGACTTGATGAATCGGGTGTTTCGACGGTTCCTGGACAAGTTCGTGATTGTATTCATTGACGATATTTTGATATATTCCAGGAGTGTGGGCCAGCACAAGAAGCATTTGCGAGCAGTGTTGCGGACTTTGTGGGACCAGCAGTTATTCGCGAAGTTTAGCAAGTGTGAGTTCTGGTTGGATAGTGTGAAGTTTCTGGGCCACGTGATTTCGGCCGAGGGAGTTAGTGTTGATCCTGATAAGATCGAGGCCGTGCTGAACTGGAGTAGACCCACTACTGTGCCGGAGATTCAGAGTTTCTTGGGGTTAGCAGGCTATTATCGACGATTTGTACAGGATTTCTCCCGGATTGCTACACCACTGACCAAATTGACGAAGAAAGGTGTCAAGTTTGTGTGGTCTGATGCGTGCGAGGAGAGTTATTTGCTCCTGAAGGAGAGATTGACTACCGCACCGGTTTTGACATTTCCAGATGACAGTGGTGAGTTCGTAGTGTACAGCGATGCGTCGAAGTTGGGGCTTGGCTGTGTATTGATGCAGCATGGTAGAGTTGTGGCATATGGTTCCAGACAGCTGAAACCACATGAGGCCAACTATCCGACGCATGGTTTGGAATTAGCCGCTATCGTGTTAGCGTTGAAGAGTTGGAGACATTACCTGTATGGTGCTCAGTGTAAGATTTACACTGATCACAAGAGTCTCACCTATTTACGGACGCAGCCGGATCTGAATATGAGGCAGCGCCGATGGATGGAGTTGATCAACGATTACGATTGCACTTTCGAGTACCATCCGGGGAAGGCCAACGTTGTAGCAGATGCACTTAGTTGGAAATCTGGAGCCTCGTTGTTTCATATATGTGTGGCCAGAGTGTCAATGTTAGCCGAGCTTCAAGCTACGGGTACTGTGTTCGGATATGATGATGAGGGAGCCTTGTTGGCCAGTTTTCAGGTTCGACCCATATTGGTTGATCAGGTACGAGAGGCTCAGGATTCAGATTCTTACCTGTTGGGCAAGAAGACCATGATACGGAATGGTGTGCCTACAGAGTTCCGTTTGAGCGACGACGGTACGTTGTTGTTCAGAGGCAGGCTATGTGTGCCCAGAGACGAGGACTTGAAGAAGGAGATTCTGGATGAGGCCCACAGTTTAGCGTATGCGATGCATCCCGGAGGTACGAAGATGTTTCGTACACTTCGAGCGTACTATTGGTGGCGCAACATGAATCATGAGATTGTCGCGTACGTGAGTCGATGTTTGATCTGTCAGCAGGTAAAGGCGGAGAGGCAGAAACCTGCAAGGAAACTACAGCCACTTAAGATTCCGGTTTGGAAGTGGGAGCACATCACGATGGATTTCGTCTATCAGTTGTCGCGTACTTCGGCGGGCAACACTGGCATTTGGGTTATTGTTGACCGACTGACGAAATCCGCACACTTTCTTGCACTTCCAGGGAAGATATCAGTGGGCAGATTAGCCAAGTTGTACTTATCAGAGATTGTTCGTTTGCATGGTGTGCCTGTGTCCATTGTTTCTGACCGAGATAGTCTGTTTACTTCTGAGTTTTGGCAGGCGTTGCAGCGAGCATTGGGCACGAGGTTGCGATTTAGTACAGCTTTTCATCCTCGGACTGATGGGCAGTCCGAGCAGACCATTCAGACTCTTGAGGATATGTTGAGATCATGTGTGTTGCAGTTTCGCGGAAACTGAGATCAGCAGTTACATTTGATTGAGTTCGCCTACAACAACAGCTACCAGGCCAGTATTGAGATGGCACCGTACGAGGCCCTGTACTGGAAGCAGTGTCGCACTCCATTGTGTTGGAGTGAGGTGGGCGAGCGTTGGCTTATTGGTCCTGATCTAGTGAAGAGCACTATGGAGGACATACAGGTTATCCGGGATCGATTGAAGATCGCCCAGGATCGGCAGACGAGTTACGCGGATGTGAGGAGGAAGAGCTTAGAGTTCGAGGTTGGCGATTGGGTCTTCCTGAAACTATCTCCGTGGAGGGGAGTTGTGTGTTTCGGGAAGTGTGGCAAGCTTCGACCACGGTACATTGGTCCGTATAAGATTCCACGACCCGAACCAGAATCAGTTGCGTATTCGACACGATTCTCGAGATTGAGTATAGTCGCAGTTTTTCGATATTTATGTGGTTTGCCGATTCTATTCGCGACTATGTTTTCGGTCGAGAATTTGAGTTGAGTGTCTTCACAGAAGTTGTAGAGTACGTGATTTCGAGCTCGTGGGCGGTTCCGGAAGATTTTTCCGATAACCGAGGAATATTTTGTGATTATTCGAAGTTTTGGTTTCCGACGAGCTTATCCGATTGTTTTGTGTTTATCCGAAACGTGATGGTTATCCATTTTGAATCGTCGATCGACCCGAGGCGCAAGTATAAATATCGGAATAGTCGAGAATTAATCGTAAAAGCATTGACTGACGTTGACTTGCATTGACTTTCCCATTTTGGAAAGTTGACCGTTGACCACGAAGAGAGAAGGTTTCCCATTTCATCTTGCCGTCCGACGACCCGTTTTCCGGCCACCTCCGACTCCGACGAGGGTATGTACAGCTTCCCCTTATGATTTCGAGTTGAATGATGTTTAGATTTATGGAAATTGATGAAGAATTTGTGGAACCCGAATCGGGTTGTGAGGCCGGAGTTCGCCGGAGTTGGGAGGAGGTGCTCCAGCGAGATTTGAGGTGAAATTGATGGGGTTTTAGCTTTCCTAACCTTGGTAGAGCTTCCTGGGTGATTGATTTTGGGATTTGAGGTGGTTTTGTGGCAACCCGATTAGGTCACCGGAGGGTAGATTTTCCGATCGGGTTTTGATGAATTGAAATGGTTCCGGGCTGTTTTGGCCTTCGTGGTAGTTGAGAAAGTGTCTCGCCGTGAAACTCCACTGTTGACGGTGCGCCGCCGCCGCCGGCGGCGGTCAACGGCGGAGCTCCGGCGATGATTGACTTTTTCAAATTTCGACGTTTTTAATGTCATTTTTTTCTAAATCGCGCCCTGATTATCGTCCAGAGGTTTTCGGATTGATTTGGGTAGCCGATTTTCAGTCGAGGGTTTCGAGTGGAGATTTCGGGGATTTTGTTTATCATTTTTTAATGCATTGCATATTTCTGGGAACGGTTGGTTTCCGTGGTTCAGTACAGAGTTGTGGACTGTGATTTTGATCAGTTATGTTTATGTATATTCAGGAGATCGAGATTGTGATCGTGCTTCAGGCGAGGGAGCTTCCGCCGGACCATAAGTTTAGCGCGAGTTCGCGCTAGCTTATCAGTGAGTGGACAAGTTTATATTTTCACTGTTGATTTGCGAGTTCGTGGATTTTATGATTTCCGTATTTAAATTATACGATGTTGTGATATATGTTATTTTCGGAGGTATTGTTATATGTTTATGGGTGATGGCATTTATTACATCGATGTACCAGAGTTGAGAGATTCCTCTGGACCAGAGTTGAGAGATTCCTCTGGGCGGGGTTGAGTGGTCCCTTGCGTGCCGCCAGGGTTGAGTTGTCCCCTGGCCTATCACTGTCAGGTTTGAGCGATTCACCTGACGTCGGGTTTGAGAGGTCGCCCGACAACCTCCGTATATATATATATATATATATGTGTGTGTGTTGTATTCCGAACTCGCACTGTTTTACGTTGAGTATGTATATAACTGGTGAAAGGCATATGTTTATTTTTGTCCACTCACTTTAACGTTTTATTTGCATTTCCCCTGGGCTTTTCGGTTTCCGTGCCCATTTGCAGTTCGGATTCAGGTGTTTCACGTCGCGGTTGGAGGCTAGTGATCTGAGCTACCTGTGTTTTCCAGTAGGTTCTTGTTTCGCCTACTGATGTGTATATTGTATATATTTCATACTAGAGGTCGCTCTGATACATTCTGATACGTGCTTATACGGATTTTCTCGGATATATATATATACACAGTACAGTATGTTTACTGTTATTGCTTATATTATGATGTTGAGAAATCCGGATGGGATTGGTGCCCACGGTTTGGCTTTTGTGGCATAGGACGAAGTGTTATTTTCAGGGTGCAGGTTTATGCAATTCCACATTAGTAACGAAACTCTGCCGAAATTTCGAAAAGTTTTTGTTGGTTCGTATTTTCAGAAGGGGTTCGATTCCGATTTAGGTAACTGAATCGGGGTTGGGTGAAAGGACCCAACCCCGATTTAGCTCCCTAAACCGGAATCGAACCCCTTCGAAAATACGAACCAACAAAAACTTTTCAAAATTTCGGCAGAGTTTCGTTACTAGCGTGGAATTACCATAACCTGCACGCGGAAATTAACACTTCGTCCTATGCCACAAAAATCAAACCGTGGGCACCAATCCCATCCGGATTTCTCAACATCAATATAATCAACAAACAGTAACATATTGAACTATATATATGTATATCTGAGAAAATCCGTACAAACAAGTATCAGAATGTATCAGAGCGACCTCTAGTGTAAAACATATACAATATGTACATCAGTAGGTGAAACTGAAACCTACTGGAAAACACAGGTGACTCTGATCACTAGCCTCCAAACCGCGACGTGAAACACCAAACCTGAACTGCACACTGGGCACGGAAACCGAAAAGCCCAGGGGAAAGACAATAAACACGTTAGAGTGAGTGGACGAAAATAAATGTCTTTCACCAGTTTATATATATGTTTAAAACATCATATGCGAGTCCAGGTAAATAAAATAATAAGTACACGAGGTAAAACTCATACTCCTCCAGTGTACTGAGCATGCAAATGTAAAGCCCACGGGGTCACTCATGGACACACACCGTGCTAGTACAGTCCGAATCACGAGGTCCTTAGTCCCCGTGATTCTAAGCCAGAAATGGCCTCGGTTCCAGGGAAACGCCCCTCACCGGTCAGGTCGGGATAACGACGTCCCACCTGGTGGCCTACCATCGGGGATCAGCCGAGAGGCAAAGTGTATCGATACAACAACGTAACCAAGACTGTACTCTGTGAAAACCAAATCACAAACAGTTCGATGCAAATGCATGAAACAACATATAAGTGTATGCATAATCGTATACGTATATCCGTATAAGTATAATCGTAAAACACATGCTCATTTAATCCGTAATCTCAATACGCATGCTCAAGTTCGAAAATCATATAAATGACTCGCAATCATTTCCGTGAAATAAAATGTCCACTCACAGATCAGCTAGCGCGATTTCGCGCTAAACACGTGGTCCGGCAGAAGTACCCTCGCCCGAAGCACGATCACGATCCGAATCTCGATCTTGATCTCCTGAACACATATACACATAACTGATCAAAATCGTAATTCCCAACTCTGTACGGATGCACGGAAACCAACCGTTCCCGGAAATACAAAATGCAGTGCAAAATGAATTACGGAAATCCCGAAATCCCAACTCGAAATCTCGACTGAAAATCGGCTAACCAAATCAACTCGAAAACCTCCGTACGATAATCAGGGCGTGATTACGAGAAAAATGACACTAAAAACGTCAAAATCTGAAAGTTGACTTTTTGCTCCGCCGTTGACCGCCGTTGACCGCCGCCGCCGGCGGCGGCGCGCCGTCAACGGAGGAATTTCACAGCCAAAGTTTCCAGATCGGACCATCTCATCATTTCAAGCAACTTATCCTTCTACCACAAGACCCAATTCAAAGCCTAACTAACCCAACTCATCAAAACCAAATCGGAAATCCAAACCCAAATCCCTATTCGGGTTCACCAAATCTCTCATCCTCGTTCCAAACTAACCAACTAGGAAGCTCCACCACGAGGTGGGGAGCAAAACCCCCAAGCTCATGGCCTCCAATCGTCGCCGGAACCACCTCCACCATTAGAGCCGATTCCGGCGAACCAAACCCAATTCGGGTTCCACACAAACCACCTCAAATCTCATCAAATCACATACCATCAAGTTCGAAATCATACAAGGATACGTTTCCTACCTTTCCCGTGGTGAATCGATGCCGGAATCCGGTCGCCGGAGTTCTCTTTCCCGTTCGGGAAACTTTCCCAATCGGCAGCTCCTCCAACTTTCCAAAATAGGAAAGTCAACACATTTCAAAACTGGTCAACGCCCAAATGAAGTTTTTCGACAATTTTGCGACTTTCCGATATTTATACTCGTCCCTCGGGTCAACCGACGGTCCAAAATGAAAATACGAAATGATTCGGATAAGCTCGAACAATCGGATAAACTCGTCGGAACCCGAAACTTCAAATAATCATAAAATATTCCTCGGCTATCGGAAAAATCTTCCGAAACCACCCACGAACTCGAAATCACGTACTCTACGATTTCCGTGAAGACACTCAACCCAAATTCTCGACCGAAAATATTGTCGCAAATCGAATCGGCAAATCACACATTATCGTAAAACTGCGACTAATCTCAAATCTCGAGAATCGTGCTAAACACACCTCTGATTCTGGTTCGGGTCGTCACAAATCTACCCCCCTTAAAGAAATTTCGACCTCGAAATTTACGTACCTGTCATGTGAATAGATGAGGATACTGCTCCCGCATACGCTGCTCGGTCTCCCAGGTGGCCTCCTCAACCGAGTGGTTCTGCCACAAGACCTTCACCAGCGGAATCACGCAGTGCCTCAACTCCTGCTCACGACGATCGAGAATCTGCACTGGCTCCTCAACATACGATAAATCCTCTCTGATCGGCAACTGCTGTGGGGCTATCACATGTGAAGGGTCTGAGATGTACTTCCGCAACATCGAAACATGGAATACATCATGTACGCGAGCCATCTCAGCCGGTAGCTCAAGTCGATAAGCAACAGCTCCAACTCTCTCCGTAATCTCATACGGACCAATGTACCGTGGCCGAAGCTTGCCACGCTTCCCGAAACGCACTACTCCCCTCCACGGAGACAGTTTCAGGAAAACCCAGTCACCGACCTCGAACTCCAAGCTCTTCCTCCGCACATCCGCATAACTCTTCTGCCGATCCTGGGCGATCTTCAACCGATCCCGAATCACCTGTATGTCCTCCATCGTGGTTTTCACCAAATCCGGACCAATAAGCCAACGCTCGCCCACCTCACTCCAACACAACGGAGTGCGACACTGCTTCCCGTACAAAGCCTCGTACGGTGCCATCTCAATACTGGCCTGATAGCTGTTGTTGTAGGCGAACTCAATCAGGTGCAACTGCTGATCCCAGTTCCCGCGAAACTGTAACACACATGATCTCAGCATATCCTCAAGAGTCTGAATGGTCCGCTCGGACTGCCCGTCAGTCTGAGGATGAAAAGCTGTACTAAATCGCAACTTCGTGCCCAAAGCTCGCTGCAACGCCCGCCAAAACTCAGATGTGAACTGACTATCACGGTCAGAAACAATGGACACAGGCACACCATGCAAGCGAACAATCTCTGATAGGTACAACTTGGCCAATCTGCCCACTGATACCTTCCCTGGAAGTGCAAGAAAGTGTGCGGATTTCGTCAGTCGGTCAACAATAACCCAAATACCAGTGTTGCCCGCCGAAGTACGCGGCAACTGATAGACGAAATCCATCGTAATGTGCTCCCACTTCCAAACCGGAATCTCGAGTGGCTGTAATTTCCCTGCAGGTTTCTGCCTCTCCGCCTTCACCTGCTGACAAATCAAGCACCGACTCACGTATGCGGCAATCTCCCGCTTCATGTTGCGCCACCAATAGTACGCTCGAAGTGTACGAAACATCTTCGTACCTCCGGGATGCATCGCATACGCAGAACTGTGAGCCTCATCCAGAATCTCCTTCTTCAAATCCTCGTCTCGGGGCACGCATAGTCTGCCTCTGAACAACAACGTACCGTCGTCACTCAATCGAAACTCTGTAGGCACACCATTCCGTATCATGGTCTTCTTGCCCAGCAGGTAAGGATCTGAATCCTGTGCCTCCCGCACCTGATCAACCAACACTGGTCGTACCTGAAAACTAGCCAACAAGGCTCCGTCATCATCATAACCGAATACAGCACCCGTAGCTCGAAGCTCGGCTAACATCGATACTCGGGCCACACACATGTGAAACAACGAGGCTCCCGACTTCCGGCTAAGTGCATCTGCCACAACATTAGCCTTCCCCGGATGGTACTCGAAAGTGCAATCGTAATCGTTGATCAACTCCATCCATCGGCGCTGCCTCATGTTCAAATCTGGCTGCGTCCGCAAGTAGGTGAGACTCTTGTGGTCAGTGAAAATCTTACACTGAGCACCGTACAAGTAATGTCTCCAACTCTTCAGCGCTAACACAATAGCAGCCAACTCTAAATCATGCGTCGGATAGTTGACCTCGTGCGGTTTCAGCTGTCTGGAACCGTACGCCACAACTCTACCATGCTGCATCAACACACAGCCAAGGCCCAACTTCGACGCGTCGCTGTACACAACATACTCACCACTATCATCTGGCAACGTCAGAACCGGTGCGGTAGTCAACCTCTCCTTCAGGAGCAAGTAACTCTCCTCGCACGCATCCGACCACTCAAACTTGACGCCCTTCTTCGTCAACTTGGTCAGTGGTGTAGCTATCCGGGAGAAATCCTGCACAAATCGACGGTAGTAGCCCGCTAAACCCAAGAAACTCCGAATCTCTGGTACCGTAGTGGGTCTACTCCAATTCAGCACGGCCTCGATCTTGTCAGGATCAACACTAACTCCCTCGGCCGAAATCACGTGGCCCAGAAACTTCACACTATCCAACCAGAACTCACACTTGCTAAACTTCGCGAATAACTGATGGTCCCGCAAAGTCCGCAACACCGCTCGCAAGTGCTTCTTGTGCTGGCCCACACTCCTCGAATAGATCAAAATATCATCAATGAACACAATCACGAATTTGTCCAGGTATCGACGAAACACCCGATTCATCAAGTCCATGAAAGCTGCGGGGGCGTTGGTCAACCCAAACGGCATAACCAAAAACTCATAATGCCCATACCGCGTCCTGAAAGCTGTCCTGGCTACGTCTGAATCTCGGATCCTCAACTGGTGATATCCGGATCGAAGGTCAATCTTCGAAAAGACTGATGCTCCCTTGAGCTGATCGAACAAGTCGTCAATCCGTGGCAACGGATACTTGTTCCTCACCGTAACCTGATTCAGCTTCCGATAATCGATACACAAACGCATGGACCCATCCTTCTTCCGCACGAACAATACTGGAGCACCCCACGGAGAAACACTCGGGCGAATGAATCCCTTCTCCAACAACTCTTGGAGCTGAATCTGCAACTCCTTCAACTCCGCAGGCGCCATCCGGTATGGTGTCTGGGATATCGGTCCAGTACCCGGCAACAACTCTATAGTAAAGTCAATCTCCCGCACAGGGGGTATACCAGGTAACTCTGCTGGAAACACATCCGGAAACTCAGACACAACCTCAATACTCCCCAGGTCTGGCACTACAGCTGTGGTGTCCACAACATGGGCTAAGTAAGCAACACAACCCTTCTTCATCAACCGATCCGCCCTCATCGCGGAAATCAAACAGGGTAGGGAAGTGTTCTTCTCGCCACGAAACAATATCTCGGGTAACCCTGGTCGTCGAAACGCGACCTCCTTCCTGTGGCAGTCGAACATGGCCCAATGCGACTCTAGGAAGTCCATACCCAAGATCAAATCAAAGTCTACAATATCCAGCAATAACAGATCTGCGGCTAACCCATGACCATCAACAAACACCTCGCAATCTCGGTAAACCCAACCGATACTCACCACCTCACCTGACGGATACAATACTCTCCACAACCCCGGAAGTGGAGATGCCGGTACCGTAGCTAATGATGACAGTCTATATGATATGAATGAATGTGTGGCACCTGGATCTAACAATGCAACTACAGGAATACCAAAAACATGTAACGTACCAATAATGACCTCCGGTGATGCTCTGCCCTCACGCATAGTCATAGCATGAACTCTCGCCTGTCCGGCTGGTCGTCCTCGCTGGGGTTGTCCCTGCTGTCTACCCTGACCTGCAGACTGTGCTGGTCGAGCTCCCGTAGTGGCACCTCGCTCAACTCCGGAACTCAGGGCCGCTTGTCCACCAGTACCATACGACTGAGGACACTCTCTCGAATAGTGACCCACCTGGCCACAGCTATAACAAATAACAGTGCTCCGCTGACATACACCAAGATGACGCTTGTTGCAGAAGCTACACAAGGGATACTCCCGTGGTACAGCAAAAGTGCCACCTGTACGTCGAGGATAACTAGAACCGCTAGAACTCCCACTAGCCTGTGGTCGCTGCGGTCGATCTCTCCTCCATCCCGGTCTCCGTCTAGATACATTAGCTGGTGATCGATAAGATCCACCACCTGAGGATGAAGCTGAACCGGAAGTATCAGAACTCAGTCTCTTCGAAGGCCCCTGACTCGGTCCACCTTCCTCAAATCGTCTCGGCTGGTACCTCTGCTGTCTCTCCTGCTCAATATCCTCGCCTCGGAGAGCTGCACTGACAAACTCATCAAAGTTGTTCCGAGGCATCGTAGTCAGCGTCGCCTTGATGTTCAGATTCAATCCCAGCTCAAACCTACGACACTTGGCTTCCTCTGTAGCCACCATATCCCGCGCAAAACGAGACAAACGAGTAAACCGATCCCGATACTCAAGTACAGACAAACTGCCCTGCCTCAAGTTCGTGAACTCCTCGTACTTGCGCTGCTGGGTAGCCTGATTAAAATACCTCCGCATAAACAGATCACGAAACAATGTCCACGGAGTATCCACAGGAACTCTGTCAGTGCTGACCCACCAAAAGTAAGCATCACCCTCAAGTAAACCAACTGCGGCTACTGACATCTGCTCAGGTGTAAACTGCAGACGCTCACAAACACGCTCAATCTGAACCAACCATGCCTCGCATATCTCTGGATCAACTGAACCCGAAAACACAGTAGCACCCGCAGTACGAGCCTTGACCACAGGGTCAAAACGCTCTTCCAAACGCAGCACTCGCATCAGCAAGTCGCGCGTTCGGCGATCCTCATCAGGATCATCATCCCGATCAACACGGGGACCACGTCGAGGAGGCATCCTACTGATACAAGACAAGCATTAGGCACAAGCAGAAAGAACGTAATCATGAAACCGCAGATATTTGAGGACACACAACACCCGAAGTATTGATGAGTACCGCTGGCCAGTCGGGTCATCACTCCAGTCATGCTGTATCAACTCAAATACCCTAAGCGTCACAACTACAAGAGTCTACAGAATCTGACAACCTAATGCTCTGATACCAAACTGAAAGGACCCAACCCCGATTTAGCTCCCTAAACCGGAATCGAACCCCTTCGAAAATACGAACCAACAAAAACTTTTCAAAATTTCGGCAGAGTTTCGTTACTAGCGTGGAATTACCATAACCTGCACGCGGAAATTAACACTTCGTCCTATGCCACAAAAATCAAACCGTGGGCACCAATCCCATCCGGATTTCTCAACATCAATATAATCAACAAACAGTAACATATTGAACTATATATATGTATATCTGAGAAAATCCGTACAAACAAGTATCAGAATGTATCAGAGCGACCTCTAGTGTAAAACATATACAATATGTACATCAGTAGGTGAAACTGAAACCTACTGGAAAACACAGGTGACTCTGATCACTAGCCTCCAAACCGCAACGTGAAACACCAAACCTGAACTGCACACTGGGCACGGAAACCGAAAAGCCCAGGGGAAAGACAATAAACACGTTAGAGTGAGTGGACGAAAATAAATGTCTTTCACCAGTTTATATATATGTTTAAAACATCATATGCGAGTCCAGGTAAATAAAATAATAAGTACACGAGGTAAAACTCATACTCCTCCAGTGTACTGAGCATGCAAATGTAAAGCCCACGGGGTCACTCATGGACACACACCGTGCTAGTACAGTCCGAATCACGAGGTCCTTAGTCCCCGTGATTCTAAGCCAGAAATGGCCTCGGTTCCAGGGAAACGCCCCTCACCGGTCAGGTCGGGATAACGACGTCCCACCTGGTGGCCTACCATCGGGGATCAGCCGAGAGGCAAAGTGTATCGATACAACAACGTAACCAAGACTGTACTCTGTGAAAACCAAATCACAAACAGTTCGATGCAAATGCATGAAACAACATATAAGTGTATGCATAATCGTATACGTATATCCGTATAAGTATAATCGTAAAACACATGCTCATTTAATCCGTAATCTCAATACGCATGCTCAAGTTCGAAAATCATATAAATGACTCGCAATCATTTCCGTGAAATAAAATGTCCACTCACAGATCAGCTAGCGCGATTTCGCGCTAAACACGTGGTCCGGCAGAAGTACCCTCGCCCGAAGCACGATCACGATCCGAATCTCGATCTTGATCTCCTGAACACATATACACATAACTGATCAAAATCGTAATTCCCAACTCTGTACGGATGCACGGAAACCAACCGTTCCCGGAAATACAAAATGCAGTGCAAAATGAATTACGGAAATCCCGAAATCCCAATTCGAAATCTCGACTGAAAATCGGCTAACCAAATCAACTCGAAAACCTCCGTACGATAATCAGGGCGTGATTACGAGAAAAATGACACTAAAAACGTCAAAATCTGAAAGTTGACTTTTTGCTCCGCCGTTGACCGCCGTTGACCGCCGCCGCCGGCGGCGGCGCGCCGTCAACGGAGGAATTTCACAGCCAAAGTTTCCAGATCGGACCATCTCATCATTTCAAGCAACTTATCCTTCTACCACAAGACCCAATTCAAAGCCTAACTAACCCAACTCATCAAAACCAAATCGGAAATCCAAACCCAAATCCCTATTCGGGTTCACCAAATCTCTCATCCTCGTTCCAAACTAACCAACTAGGAAGCTCCACCACGAGGTGGGGAGCAAAACCCCCAAGCTCATGGCCTCCAATCGTCGCCGGAACCACCTCCACCATTAGAGCCGATTCCGGCGAACCAAACCCAATTCGGGTTCCACACAAACCACCTCAAATCTCATCAAATCACATACCATCAAGTTCGAAATCATACAAGGATACGTTTCCTACCTTTCCCGTGGTGAATCGATGCCGGAATCCGGTCGCCGGAGTTCTCTTTCCCGTTCGGGAAACTTTCCCAATCGGCAGCTCCTCCAACTTTCCAAAATAGGAAAGTCAACACATTTCAAAACTGGTCAACGCCCAAATGAAGTTTTTCGACAATTTTGCGACTTTCCGATATTTATACTCGTCCCTCGGGTCAACCGACGGTCCAAAATGAAAATACGAAATGATTCGGATAAGCTCGAACAATCGGATAAACTCGTCGGAACCCGAAACTTCAAATA
Organism: Geum urbanum; assembly: GCA_946800695.1. NCBI lineage: Eukaryota > Viridiplantae > Streptophyta > Magnoliopsida > Rosales > Rosaceae > Geum > Geum urbanum. The sequence continues at coordinate 16,343,696 of OX327016.1, forward strand.
ATCATAAAATATTCCTCGGCTATCGGAAAAATCTTCCGAAACCACCCACGAACTCGAAATCACGTACTCTACGATTTCCGTGAAGACACTCAACCCAAATTCTCGACCGAAAATATTGTCGCAAATCGAATCGGCAAATCACACATTATCGTAAAACTGCGACTAATCTCAAATCTCGAGAATCGTGCTAAACACACCTCTGATTCTGGTTCGGGTCGTCACATTGGGTGACAAGGCGGTTTAACACCTCTCAAAGATACCCTATTCACAACCTGGATATATCAATGTAGTAAAATAAATAGGGGTTATCGAACTCGAGGAATTGGTGAAACTAAATCCTAACAAACTACTATGCTGACAGACTCGACTACAGTACACTAATGGCTATCGAACATAAGCTAGACAGACTCAAATGCATCGAGATTTTGACACAGTAAACTAGACACAGTGGCGGACCACCACACAAAATTTGAGGGTTTTCGAAGTTGATTTGGTTACCGAAATAAATCGGCGAAGTTACAGCTAATGCAGAAATCAGTAAATTGCAGAAAATAAATTGTTGAAAGTAAATTGTTGTAGATAACTAATGAGATATGAATGTTAAGAACTTCTATCCACCCTAGACATACTTACGACCTCCCCAATGTAATTGAACTAACCATGGATGAATACTCTCCACATAAGAGCTTTGGTTAAGTCATCTTATGTATTACACTCTCTTACTTGGCATGAAAGAGGGAGGGACAATCCGCTCAATCTTGATCCTCACTTAACCGACTTATACATATGGTGATGTAAGCCTAGAGAACTGAAGTCATTACGTTCTAAGAGTGTTTGAAGAATAACATAGCTTCAAGGGTTGATAAGGTGGTCACCCTTTCATCACTAAGGCTTGTTTCACACAAATTCATGTTTGTCTCTAGAGAATATGCAATGATAAGGTGGTCATATACATAATCAAGACTATAGATCCTAAGCCATGCATCTAAGCGTGCACTCAAAGAAACATGAACATAGAAAACATACGGTGAGTAAACAGTGAAACAAAACTCATCCAAATAATTAATAGAATCAAAAGGGGTTCAAAATCGTAAGCATATCTAGGGCTTCAATCAGCCCCTAACAATGGAAATTTAGCTACTCATAGTTATAAATAAAAACATCAAAGAATTCATAAGAAGATAGACAAAAGATGGAGAAGGAAGAACTCTTAGTGATATCGAGATCGAACTAGTTCGCATGCATGAAAGCTTCTTCTTCTCCCTTGTTCTCTGTTTCGTCTTTTCCTCCTTGATTTTCCAGCCGTACGTAACTTGTTTCTTTTCCTCTTTGATTTTCCAGCCGTACGTAACTTGTTATATATATATATGCCTAGGTTGATTAACCTAGCAAGCATGCATCACGTGCTAGACTCCTTTTCCTAGTCCAAGTCCACTTCCCTTTCCAAGTTGCAAATATAATATATAAATGTCCACATGCAACCCATCGAACTTGCTAAGCCCACAATTCCTTATGCCATCGAACTTCCTCTATTTCTCTCTCCAACTTCGCTGGCATAGTACATACGTACGTAATCTCCTCGCTTGGGCATAAATAATTGCAGTCATTAAACCCATCGAGCTTCGCCAGACAGTTCCTCGATAAGAAACTTCCAAAACACATTATTTAATCTCCTTTTCTCCATTAATCTCCAAATCACCTAAAGACAAATAAACATAATTAATTAACTCGATTAATAACAATAAACTAAATATAGGGAACAAATTAAATACCAAATAGATGCATAAATATGCAACTATCAAAATACCCCACACTTAGACATTGCTAGTCCTCGAGCAATACACTAAACTAAGACTCTGAAAAGACTCAAAGACTCTAACTACATGACTCTAACACCCTTAACAAATTGTCTCAGCAATCTTCCACAATTGTAACACCAAGATAAATGTGACTCAAATTTACATTCCACAAAATTTCGAAAGTTAATTTCAATGCATGACACACATGTAATATGTAGGACGAAGACATAATCATGGTGAATGTAAAGCTGTAGCATGCAACAAACTTGTTAAGATTCAACCTCACAGGTATATGCTCTCAAAAGTGTTTCTCTCAAAGTATGTCTAAGGTATTCACTCAACTCAATTACTTGCCAAATGAACCACACCATATGCTTACTCGTGTGACTCATCTCCACAGATCAAAGGCTGCTATCTTGAGGATCAAAAGGACTTCATGGGTTGTAATGGGGCTTGGCTCATAGGTTAAAGATTAAATGGAATAAGGAATTCAAATATAATTCTAGAACCCAGTAGAGCACCAAATAAGAGACTTCTTCAAACTTTACAACCATGAACTTCTCACTTTCGTGGCCGAATTTCATCTTGTTGGGCCTTCACATCATTGTTTTCATCAACAGTTAACTCGGGTATCAAGCTAGACATCACACATTTTTTTTTCTTTTTTTTTTTTTTTTTCATAGAACACTAGCTTGATACCCTACACTTATTTCTTTGCATCACTTTTCGACATTGTCACTGTCTTCACATATCTGTCTCATGTATAGCTCTACCAAGTCCTAGAACAAGGGTAAAGATATAACTATTCTAAGGTTTAAGGTCAGAGGTATGTGGGTGATGACATAAAGTTTAAACATGTAGGCTCAAAGTGGTTAACTAAAGGGTGCACATCTTGTGTACACAAAATTAGGACACAGGATTATATGGCTATGGTGGTGTCCCCTAAATGCCTTTATCACTTCCTCAATCAAAACATGTATCGACTATAAGCTTTGAAAAGCACAAGAGCAAGTTCTAGTAATATCTAGAGTCCATTAACTTAATATGTGGCAAGCAATTGACACTCGATAAAGAAAGCATGTGTATTCACATATAGGCTCAATCGCTCACAGGTTAAATGAATCTCAACAAAGTTTAAGCATGCCAAAAATCTGTACCATGTTAACTTTTTCTACATCAACTACACATTCGCATATGCATCATATATCAAGATTAACCAAAGAAACTCAAATAACATGATCATCTTTTAGTCACAATTACGGAAGATATAATCACATCATGGACTAGTTAAGGGCACCTAAAGACACAAAACAAGAGACTTTTTTTATGTTTTTCTTGACACTTTTTACTTTTGTATTTGGTTTTTTTCAAATAAGACACTAAAATACCTAAGGAAAACAAAGAAAAACTCAAAAATATCAACATCGAGCGAGCAGCTCGCCAGACACAGTGTAGCGAGCAACACAGCTCGCGTGAATTTTAAAAAATTAATCACTTATCATAATAGGCTGAAATTTTGGGACCACAAACTAGATACATTTAACAACACACCCTCAAAATGTCAGAAAATTACGAGCACTATAACTAAGTCAAATAAATTATACAAAACAGCACACTGTTTGCTCGCTAGACTCATCGAACTTCGCTGGCGAACAACGTGCAGCGAAACTCGCTAGGATTTTACAAAATTATTCATACATCTAAATAAGCTGAAATTTCGCGAGCACTCGATAGACTCATTTACAAAACTGCCCTAAAAATTTCAGAAAATTACGAGACTTCTAGATATGGCGAGCAAATCACACACAACATCAAACTGAACAGTACAACATGCGAAGCTCGCCAGATACCCATTCCCTCGATAGAATTTTTCAGAATTGATCATACATTGGAATGAGCTGAAATTTTAAGAGTATAAATTAGACACATGTAAAAACATCCTCTCAAAATTTCAAAAATTTACGAGACCTCACACTATATCAAATAATTGACTCGAAACAGCATACTGTACAGTACCAAAATAACAAAAAATTTATACATAGACGCTAAGGATATGATATAAACCCCACCCCACACTTGAAATTTGCATTGTCCTCAATGTAAAACAAAACTAAAACATACAATACATCAAACAAGCATGGAATGAAACACATAACACATCACAAATCACACTAAACATGGAGAAAAATAAAGCAAAGGAGAGAGATAGAGAGTTTAAGAATTTCAAATCTGGTTTTCCACGCTCTCCATCAACATGGGTTGCCTCCCAAGTAGCGCTAAGTTTAACGTCTTCAGCCAGACAGTGCACACCAATTTCAATCCTCAGGTGTAGGATCTTGAAGAGGAATCTCTTCCACGTCTCGCACTTGAGACGGCTCATAGAATGGCTTGAGTCTATGTCCGTTCACCTTAAATGTGCTACCGTGTCTTGGATTCAGAACTTCAACTGCACTATGAGCAAACACATTACGGACAATAAAAGGACCAGTCCATCTGGACCGTAGCTTACCTGGAAACAACTTCAGCCGCGAGTTGAATAACAACACTTTTTGCCCTTTGACAAAAGATTTTTCCTTGATCATGTTGTCATGAAATACTTTTGTCTTCTCCTTGTAAATGCGGCTAGATTCATAGGCATTATTTCGAATCTCAGCAAGCTCATTCAGTTGCAACTTCCTATGAACACCAGCATCATCAATATCAAAATTGAATCGTTTCACTGCCCAATATGCCTTGTGTTCAAGCTCTACTGGAAGATGGCAGCCTTTGCCATAAACCATCCGATAGGGAGACATCCCGATCGGCGTTTTGAAAGCTGTTCTGTAAGCCCACAACGCTTCATCCAAGCGTTGGCTCCAATCCTTCCTTGATGGTCCAACAGTCTTCTCCAGAATTTGTTTGATCTGCCGGTTAGACACTTCTACTTGCCCGCTCGTCTGAGGGTGATAAGGTGTTGCCACCTTATGATGCACATGAAACTTCTTGAGCAATGCTGCAAATGACTTGTTGCAAAAGTGAGAACCGCCATCACTGATTATGTACCTGGGAGTGCCAAATCTCACAAAAAGTGATTTTAAGAACTTCAAAACAACAGCAGCATCGTTAGTACGAGTGGCTACTGCCTCCACCCACTTTGAAACATAATCAACTGCAAGTAGAATGTAATTATTCTGAAAAGAGCTAGGAAAATGACCCATAAAGTCAATACCCCACACATCAAAAATCTCAACCACTAATATTGGGTGCTGGGGCATTTGATCCTTAGGACCTAAGTTACCTGTGAGTTGGCATCGAGCACATGATTTATGAAACTTATGTGCATCACCAAACAATGTTGGCCAGAAGAATCCACTCTCAAGTACTTTCATTGCAGTCTTCTTTCCAGCAAAATGGCCTCCTGCTACATGTGAGTGACAAAAAGATAGAATGGAATGGAATTCAGTTTCAGGCACACACCTTCTTATTAGCAAGTCTGGACAATGTTTCCATAAGTATGGCTCATCCCACACATAGTACTTAGCTTCCTTGACAAGCTTGTCCTTCTGTGCTCTGGTGAAGTCTGGTGGAATATATCCACTTACCTTGTAGTTAACAATATCATCATACCAGGGCTCTACAGCTTGAACAATAAAGAGTTGTTCATCGGGAAAGCTATCTCTGAGAGGAAGAGTGTCTTCTTCTGCGTTGGAACCATGGGTGAGTCTACTCAAGTGATCCGCCACCACATTTTCAGAACCCTTCTTGTCTTTGATCTCAATATCGAACTCCTGAAGTAAGAGCATCCATCGAATCAACCTGGGCTTGGCATCCTGTTTAGTCATCAAATATCTCAAAGCAGCATGGTCAGAAAATATGATAACTTTAGTTCCTAATAAGTAAGACCTAAACTTTTCAAGAGCAAAAACCACTGCTAAGAGCTCCTTCTCTGTAGTTGAGTAATTCAACTGTGCATCATTTAAAGTTCGGGAGGCATAATAGATGACATGTGGGAGTCTTTGTGGTCGTTGGCCAAGAACAGCGCCAACAGCATAATCTGAAGCATCACACATGAGTTCAAATGGTAGACTCCAATCCGGTGCTTGAATGATGGGAGCTGTAGTGAGCAACTCCTTGAGCTTATTGAATGCTTGCAAGCACTCATCGGTGAAGTTGAAAGCTACATCTTTCTGGAGCAATGCACATAACGGTCTGGATATCTTGGAGAAATCCTTGATAAACCTGCGATAAAATCCTGCATGTCCAAGAAAAGATCTCACCTCCTTCACTGTGGAAGGAGGGGGTAAGGTACGCACAATATCAACCTTAGCTTTATCAACCTCTATACCTCTAGCTGAAATAACATGTCCCAAAACTATACCCTGTTCCACCATAAAGTGGCATTTTTCCCAATTAAGTACAAGGTTAGTTTCAACACAACGCTCTAAAACCATAGCTAGATTATGAAGACATATGTCAAAAGAATCACCGAAAACAGAGAAATCATCCATAAATACCTCAATGATCTTTTCAACCATGTCTGAGAAAATACTTACCATGCACCTCTGAAATGTGGCAGGTGCGTTGCATAAACCAAATGGCATTCTCCTATAAGCAAAAGTGCCATAGGGACATGTGAAGGTGGTCTTTTCTTGATCATCCTTATGTATGGCTATCTGGTTGTACCCTGAATAACCATCTAAGAAACAATAATATTCATGACCTGCCAACCTTTCCAACATCTGATCAATGAATGGGAGCGGAAAGTGATCTTTTCTTGTGGTGGCATTAAGCTTGCGGTAGTCAATACACACCCTCCATCCCGTTTGGACTCTTTGAGGCACCAACACGTTCTCATCATTCTTTACCACTGTGATTCCTGAACGTTTGGGCACAACCTGCACGGGACTAATCCATTTGCTGTCAGAAATAGCATAAATGATACCTGCGTCTCGAAGCTTGATGACTTATTTCTTGACAACTTCCATCATGGGAGGATTGAGACGACGTTGAGCTTCCCTTGTTGGCTTCGCTCCCTCCTCCAGATGGATCCTATGGGTACACAATCTTGGGCAGATGCCCTTGATATCGGCTACTGTCCATCCAATGGCGGCCTTGTACTCCCTAAGTACATTCAGCAACTTCTCCTCTTGTAACGTTGAGAGCTTGGAAGAGATGATGACTGGAAGTGTATCATCCTCCCCTAGGAAAGCATACTTCAAATGCTCGGGTAGAAGTTTAAGCTCTAATGTGGGTGTCACCTGTATAGACGGAACAAGAACATCATCTGAAATTGGAAGAGAAATGGGTTTAGAATATTTACCTTTCATAATTGGCAGGGATTCTAGTGCTTCTTCCATAGCATAATACTCCTCTTCCATTTCAAGATCCTCAGCTGAAGCTATCTCAAAAATAGGTTCAACTTTGTTCTCCTCGCTAAGCTTCAGTCTTGGAACACCTTCTTTTCCAGATACCTCGATGACCTTCCTCAAAGGATCCTCCTCCAATGAATAGTGAATGAATTCCTGCACAAAACTCTCAAAAGTGTCAATTGAACAACATGAATAAGCATCATCACTATTCGGATGTTTGAGAGCTTCATAAATATTGAAGTGGATTTTCTCCTCAGCTACTTCCATACTCAATGATCCATCAAAACAATCTATCTTTGTACGCGCTGTTCTCAAGAACGGCCTCCCAAGAATTAATGGTATTTCTGATGGCATTGGCTCATGCTCCATCTCCAGCACAAAGAAATCTGCTGGGAATATCAAATTTCCCACCTGCACCAAAACATCCTCAATAATACCTTGAGGGTAACAGTTAGACCGATCAGCAAGTTTAATGGTGACACCTGTGGGAATAAGTTCTCCCATTTTCAACCTGTTATAAGCAGTGTATGGCATTAAATTAATGGAAGCACCTAAATCAAGTAAAGCACCCGCAAACCTGTGATCACCAATGGTACATGGGATCGTAAAACGTCCTGGATCACCTAACTTAGGTGGGAGCTTTCTTTGAAGCACAGCAGATACTCTCTCTCCCAACGCCACAGTCTCAGTTCCATTGAAATTTCTCTTCGTTGTGCATAAGTCTTTCAGGAACTTTGCATACTGTGGTATCTGCTTGATCACATCCAACAACGGGATGTTTACTCCTACCTTTCTGAACACATCCAAGATCTCCTTTTCTTTTTCAACCTTCACCTGTTTCTTCAACCTGCTGGGAAAAGGTAATTTAGGAATAATGGAAGGAGAAGGAGTAGAGGATACCTGACCTGATTTTTAATTTGTCAGTTCTTCTGTTTCAGGTGCATTTTCGATGGCTCGAATTGGGGTTCCTGCAGAATCTTCTGACGGCTTGTCCAACGGCTTGTAAGGGACAAGTTGTTCAAGAACGGGCTCCTCCCATTTTCGCTTTGTTAACTCGGGCAGTTCTTCCAACACCTTCCCACTCTTCAAGGTCATCGCATGAGCTTCATATTTTGTGTTGGGATTTGGAAGAGTGTTGCTAGGAAGACTTCCTTCTTTGACTTGAGCAAGTGTTTGCTGAATTTGGCTCACTTGTCGCTCCAATAAGTCAATTGCCTTCCCTTGTTGCAGAGTCGTAGCTTTGATATCTTGGCGAAAGGCACTACTCTCCTCTCGTTCCTTCTTGTTGTCAAACATCATTTGTTGCATCATGGCTTCCAAGGTAGAATTTCCTGATGATGTTTGAGCTTGAACTTGTTGTTGCTGAGGCATACGCCTTTGGCCAAACTGTTGCCCATCTCCTGTAGGCTGCCTCTGCTGAAATCCAGGTGGAACAATAGGAGGATTGAGCACATTGTTGCTCCTATAGCTCAAAAGGTCTCTATTTCCACCATATGTGTTGGGTTGTCTCTGGAAGTAATTTGCTTCTTCCTCTTGATCAACCTCTTCATCTGCTCTGAACTTGGGACAATCTTCTGCTAAATGGCTTGTAGCTGAACATAAAGTGCACACAACCTGAGCTGCAGCAACTGTTGTCTTCTTGCTCACTTTCAGACTACTCGCTATCAGAGCAATATCATTCTCCATAGAGCTTAATCTTTTTTCCATGGCTCCATCGATTGCAACTGTATTGAGAGACCTTCTACTTGCTCCCATGGATCTATCCCTTGACTGAAATTGCCTTGAATTTTCTGATTGATTCTCAACAACTTCCTTGGCTTCAACTCCAGTCATATTCCACCAATTTCCCCCACAAGCTAAATCAAGCTTTGACCTGTTAAAAGAATCAAGTCCTTCATAGAAGAACTCCATTTGAGTGTTGATGTCAAACTTATGGTGAGGGCATTGTCGAAGAAGACTCTTAAATTGGCTCCAGGCTTCATGTAATTCATCACTGTCTTTCTGCCTGAATGTGCTAATTTGCTTCTTCAAGTTCTTGGTGCGTGAAGCAGAGTAGAACTCTTTCATAAATGCAGAGCACATCTTCTCCCATGTGTCCATAGATAAAGGAGCTAAAGAATTATACCATGCTTTTGCTTGCTCCTTCAAAGAGAACGAAAACAAGAGGAGTTTCACGGTATCCTCTTCCACATTAGTCGATCTCTGGATTCTGCACAATGCTGTAAACTCATTGAGATGGTCCTGAGGGTCTTCAGAAGGTGTTCCTCTGAAGTGTGGCAGATTCGATATAAGTGATGGGGGAATAGAATAAGACCCCAAATTCTCTGGTAGTACGATCAGTGAATCTGCTGCTCCTGTGCCCGGTATAAAGGACTCTCTCAGCTTGGTTGCATTGGCCATTCTTTTTGGTGATGGTGGTGGTGTTGGAATACTCTATTCTTCCTCAAACTCAGATCCTGTATCAGAATGTATTTCTTGCTCAGGTTGACCACCACTAATCACGTTCATGGACCGTTGTCCCTGCTGCTTCCTGTTTTGCCTTGCTGAGCGTTCAATCTCTGGATCAAGTAATAATGGCTCAGCGCTTCTTGTGTGCCTAGTACGCATACACAATGCTCCTGCACAAAGAAGAGACAGTAAGACTCAAAAGAAAAATAAGACAAAACAAAACAGAAAATTAAAGACTCTATTAGGACTTAGAATTAAGCAATTCCCCGGCAACGGCGCCAAAATTTGACAAGGCGGTTTAACACCTCTCAAAGATACCCTATTCACAACCTGGATATATCAATGTAGTAAAATAAATAGGGGTTATCGAACTCGAGGAATTGGTGAAACTAAATCCTAACAAACTACTATGCTGACAGACTCGACTACAGTACACTAATGGCTATCGAACATAAGCTAGACAGACTCAAATGCATCAAGATTTTGACACAATAAACTAGACACAGTGGCGAACCACCACACAAAATTTGAGGTTTTTCGGAGTTGATTTGGTTACCGAAATAAATCGGCGAAGTTACAGCTAATGCAGAAATCAGTAAATTGCAGAAAATAAATTGTTGAAAGTAAATTGTTGTAGATAACTAATGAGATATGAATGTTAAGAACTTCTATCCACCCTAGACATACTTACGACCTCCCCAATGTAATTGAACTAACCATGGATGAATACTCTCCACATAAGAGCTTTGGTTAAGTCATCTTATGTATTACACTCTCTTACTTGGCATGAAAGAGGGAGGGACAATCCGCTCAATCTTGATCCTCACTTAACCGACTTATACATATGGTGATGTAAGCCTAGAGAACTGAAGTCATTACGTTCTAAGAGTGTTTGAAGAATAACATAGCTTCAAGGGTTGATAAGGTGGTCACCCTTTCATCACTAAGGCTTGTTTCACACAAATTCATGTTTGTCTCTAGAGAATATGCAATGATAAGGTGGTCATATACATAATCAAGACTATAGATCCTAAGCCATGCATCTAAGCGTGCACTCAAAGAAACATGAACATAGAAAACATACGGTGAGTAAACAGTGAAACAAAACTCATCCAAATAATTAATAGAATCAAAAGGGGTTCAAAATCGTAAGCATATCTAGGGCTTCAATCAGCCCCTAACAATGGAAATTTAGCTACTCATAGTTATAAATAAAAACATCAAAGAATTCATAAGAAGATAGACAAAAGATGGAGAAGGAAGAACTCTTGGTGATATCGAGATCGAACTAGTTCGCATGCATGAAAGCTTCTTCTTCTCCCTTGTTCTCTGTTTCGTCTTTTCCTCCTTGATTTTCCAGCCGTACGTAACTTGTTTCTTTTCCTCTTTGATTTTCCAGTCGTACGTAACTTGTTATATATATATGCCTAGGTTGATTAACCTAGCAAGCATGCATCACGTGCTAGACTCCTTTTCCTAGTCCAAGTCCACTTCCCTTTCCAAGTTGCAAATATAATATATAAATGTCCACATGCAACCCATCGAACTTGCTAAGCCCACAATTCCTTATGCCATCGAACTTCCTCTATTTCTCTCTCCAACTTCGCTGGCATAGTACATACGTACGTAATCTCCTTGCTTGGGCATAAATAATTGCAGTCATTAAACCCATCGAGCTTCGCCAGACAGTTCCTCGATAAGAAACTTCCAAAACACATTATTTAATCTCCTTTTCTCCATTAATCTCCAAAACACCTAAAAACAAATAAACATAATTAATTAACTCGATTAATAACAATAAACTAAATATAGGGAACAAATTAAATACCAAATAGATGCATAAATATGCAACTATCATTGGGTCCTTTCAATCTCGCCGGTTTCCAACCTCCAATTGTGCTTCACCAAGTCCTTCGGAAGCTCTCTATGGATGTAACCAGATTCAAGATCAGCAACACGGTCGTGAAACCATTGTATATTTGCTCCATCTCTACTAATTAGCTCAAAAGGAATTCGATTCCCTTGTTCATCCACCGGCCCATCATAAACCCGGAAAGCCCTCGATGGATTTTGCACGTCTTCTTCTTCCTTATTCTCATCCTTATCCTCCACGTACTCTTCCTCAACAATCATGTTATGTAATATGATGGAAGCTAACATGATGGTAGTCATTACCGATTTGTGGTGTAATGTACAACTATGACGAATAATTGCCCATCGAGATTGCAAGATGCCAAATGCCCTTTCCACATCTTTCCGGTATGCCTCTTGTTTCTTTGCGAAGAGTTTATCTTGCAGCGTCTAAGGATTAGAAATAGTTTAGACGAATGTAGAGTACCTTGGATATATTCCGTCAGCCAAATAATAAGCATGGTTGTACCTCTCTCCATGGACTTTGTAGACGGCAGTTGGGCCTCTTCCTGCAAGGACCTCTAAAAACACATTCGATAGGTGGAGCACGTTAATGTCATTTTTGGCTCTAGGACACCCGAAGAAGCTATGTCATAGCCACGTATCATACGAGGCCACCGCCTCCATAATAATAGTTGGGCGACCCTTTCGACCTGAGTACGCCCCTTGATAGGCGGTTGGGTAGTTCTTCCACTCCCAGTGCATGCAGTCGATACTTCTGATCATGCCTGGAAAGCCTCAGCGTTGGACTTTAGCTAGGAGTCGCATGGGGTCTTCCGATGTTGGACTGCGGAGGTATTTTGGACCATAGATTTGATACACTTGGCTGCAAAAATCCTTCATGCATTCAAGAGTAGTCGATTCCCCCATCTTTGTAATTTCTTTGCACTGACCCGTGGTTGCCCCGTACGCCAACATTCGCAGAGCACCGGTCAGCTTTTGTTCGGGAAGAAGCCCAAGTAATCCAGTCACGTGTTGTCTTTGATGCCAAGATTGGTCGTAGTTGCAGAGATCCATCATGATAATGTTGAATCGGTTTCTGCTCATCCTATACCGGAGGCGAAATTCTGCCGCCTCGAAGTTGGGACGTTCGATGAAGTAATCAGCCATGAGATTTCATCCCCTAGATAGCCTCTGTCGTGGATGATTCGGTTTTTTACCGCGACGTGAACCGCTCAGTCGTGAGGGTTCATCGTCATCTTGTGCTTCCGCCATGACCACCTGATTGATGAATGATTACTCCATATAGTCATCCTCTTCTTGTTGACGTTGTCTCCTCCTGAAAAAATTGGGGAAGCTGAAAGGATCCATTAGAGTGATGAACAAGGAAATGTTGCTAAGTGTTTAGAGAGATGAGTTATCTACTCAGATTCTTGTAGATGGTGTGAGGCAACTATGAGTGAAAGATGAACGTTTTATAGGCAATTGTAGATAATCCGATCGTCAAAGATGAACACATGTGTTGCATCGTAATTGGTCGAAAATCTCACCGAAAATCTGGTTCAATTATTTTGTCGACGACACTATCTTGCAGTGACACGTGTCGCATCGTAATTGGTCGAAAATCTTACCGGATATCTGGTTGAATTATTTGGCCAACGACGATATCTCGTAGCGACACATGTCGGATCGGCATTGGTCGAAAATCTCATCGGAAATCTAGTCCAATTATTTTACCAACAATGACATATGGCAGTGACACGTGTCAATTTTTAATTAGTCGGAAATCTTTTCAGAAATCTTGCATAATTACTACCGATAAAGACACGTGTCACATTATTATTGGTGGTAAATCTATCCGGTAAATCATTTTTAAACATTTCACAACATGACAAAGCTGATTTGCTTGAAGCAAATAGTGAATGGGTGTGTGCAAAACTTGATTTGCTTGAACAAATCTTGGACGTATTTTGCTTGAAGCAAAATTTACTCTTGCTTTGCTTCTTGCTCTGCTCATGGGTGCGGATGCTCTTAGATTGGATAATGCATGAGAGTTTATATCAAAGGTTTTGATGGTTATTGCATGCTTATTGGGATTGATGTTAAACATCTCATTCTGCAAGAGCACAACTCAAGCGGTTACAGCTTGTGGCCCTGTGTGGGGTTCTGCAAGTTTGAATGCAGGAATGCTTATTCATTTTAGACCCGTAGCACATCAACCAGTTAGTACGTACAAGTTAGTAATTGGATATGAGTCTGACAGTTCACATCTACGCTGTAACGACCCGAATCGGAATGGTATGTTAATTGGCTTGATTCGCGAGTTTCACGACTAATCACAGTTTGTCGTAATTAGTTGAAATTGTCGATTTATTTACGACTAAATTATCAGACGAGAATTTGATATGAGTTCCTTCATGAGAGTTGTAGTGTATATGATTTCAAGCTCGTGGGAATTTCCAGAGGATTATTTCGAGTTACGTGGAATAAGTTATGAATATTTCTGGCCCTTAGATTTAGTCGTGTTTATCTGTTTTGGTTTCGATTCGTTTTGGACCGTTGATCATCTTGGGTCGTGCATATAAATATCGGAATAGTCGTAAAATTATCAAAAAGTCGCATTTGGCAGTTTGACCGGTGTTGACCAGGTTTGACCATGTTGACCGTGAGTTGACCGGAGCTCCACCGCGAACCGCGAGCTATCGCTGTCCGGCCCGAAAATTTCGGCCATCTTCGGCCACAATTTAGGTATGGTTAGAATTCTCTCATGATTTCCTATTGGTCTGGACTTGATTTTATGTGAATTGATTGAGTTTTGAGGGAGAACGAGCTCCACAAAACCTTGGGATTTCGCCGCCGTCGGAGGCGGTGCTCAGGCGAGATTTGGTGTCGGGTTTGTGGGGGTTTTGCTTCCCCTCAACCCATAGATCAGTTCTGGGTATTTAATTTTGGTTAAGGTTGAGGGTTGGTGGTCGCCGTGGTGGTGACCGGAGAGGAGAATTCTGGCGAGGTTTCGGGTCCACTTGCGGCCGGTGTGGTTGGAATTGGCCTTGATGGTAGAAGGAAATCATGTTGGGCTTGAGGAGAGGAAGAGTTTGATGTAAGGGTTGCCGGAAAATGTCACCGTTGACGCCCCGCGGCCACCGGCAGCGGCGGTCAATGGCGGAGCTCCGGCAAGGGTTGACTTTTTGGATTTTAGAATTTTTATACCGTTTTGCTCGTAATCGCGTCCTGGTCGTAGACGTGAGGTTTTTGAATGGAATTGAGTAATCTATTTTGGGACGAGGGTTAATGGGGTATATTTTGAGAATTTTGTAATCCTCGTCGATATTTCGAGCGATACGTCTTTCGAGAACGTGGAGTTCTCGACGTATTAGCTCCGTATGTTGTGTTTCAATATGTATTGATCATATCCCTGTTATTCAGGTGATTGTGGTCGAGCGTTTGGCGAGGGATCTTCCGCCCTACCTCAGAGCTAGCTTCATTCTGTGAGTGGACATTTATTTACACTGTCATTGTGAGTTCTTGGTTTAAGTATTTGTTTCCAGTATAATATTCAGATTATTTATCGTTTTGAAAATATTGTATATTTTATTGGTGATGACATGTATTTATTTAGCATCGATACATTGGCTACGTGGCTGATCACCGATAGTCCATCTATCAGGCTTGAGAAATTCTCTTGATATGCCGACTAGGCTTGAGAGATTCGCCTAGTTTATCACCGTCGCGTTTGAGAGATTCGCCCGACCTACTACTCTGGCAGGGAAATCTGCCGGAGTAGCGACTTTTATGCATTTACGAACTCGCATTATTTTATGGATATAATTGGTGAAAGGCATATGATTATTTTCGTTCACTCACTCTAACGATTTTATTTGCCTTTCCCCTGGGCTTTTCGGTTTCCTTTGCCCAGTTTGCAGTTTGAGATCCAGTGTTGCGCGTCAACTGTGGGGGCATAGAGTTCGGATCACACTTCAGTTTATGTAGGTTTCTTGTTCGACCTACTTAATGTAAATGATGTATTTAGGCGTCGCTCTGATTACTTATGTTGTTTTCAGATGAGTTTACTCCTGAATGTTTTTTTGGATTTCTTGTAAACCTTCTGGTTTATATTATATATGATGTTGAGAAATCCGGATGGGGAACGGGGCCCCATGGTTTGGCTTTTATGGAATATTTGAAGTATGTTTCTTTGCAGGTTCTAATAATGGTTCACATACTTTTGGGCAAACTCTGGCAAAAAAATTTAAGGTCATGTTTTCGAAGGGGTTTGATTTCGGTTTAGGCAGCTAAATCAGAGTCGGGTCCTTTCATACGCATCTTTGGTTGCACGATATATATGCATATTACACATCCACTGCGTACTAAAATGGGTCTTCATCGACATTTAGGCATCTATGTTGGTTATGAATCTCTAATGGTTATCCGTTATTTAGAACCTTTGACAGGTTATCTCTTTATTGCTAGCTTTGTAGATTATCACTATGATGACATACTTCTCGATGTTAATGGGAGATAGGAATGGTTCAATTCTGCTTAAACGTCAAGCATTGGCATGGTATGTCCCCACTATGTCTCATCACAATCCCCACACATCTAAGTGTTAGATTGAAGTGTAACGTATTCTCGAACTTTAGAAAGTAGCAGATTCAATACTCGACACATTTACTCATATTGTGAAACTGACAAGATTGATTATACTTGTTGTAAACAATCCTACAAGGTTGAAAGTCCCTAGAATTGGGCAAGTTGACACAACACTCGGGAAATGTAGCATTTCTCCTGCCCATAGTAAGGGTGTAGTGTCGGTCAACATCCATTGATGAGCTGCTGTTGAAAAGGTCAGCCATCAAGGCACAAAATAATCCTTCCATCATCAATATATGAGATTGTTTCTGACTACAATCATGTCCTATAAGTCGACATTGACAAATAGTAGAGGACGCCTCAGAGTCAATGACCAGGTCAGCAAACGAAGAAATCTAACCAAGTTAAACAAATTTTAGTGGTACTATGGATAGTTCTTCTATATTCGTAATGTATTTACTTATTCCGTCGCTCGGGAATTGACGATGATGAATTGTAGATTGTCAACATAAAGCAAATTGACTGATATGGAAAGTAGCAATTCAGGACGAACTAAACTCTCTTACAAAAGGGAAGTTTTTGGTCAGGTAGTGCTATGACCATCAAATGGTAAACCGGTTAGACATGAATGAGTTTTTTTTCTAAACCACAATGAGTAAAACTTGTGGCACAAGGTTTTCTCAACGTCCTGGTATTGATTATGAAGAGACGTTTTCTCTGGTCATGGACATCATTACTTTCCGCTACATTATCAGTTTGTAGTGTTCTAAAAACTGAGTATGCAGCTTATGGATATGGTTATAGCATATCTCTATGGAGATCTTAACTTAGAGATTTACATGAGAGTGTTGGTTGGAATGGTTATACCCAATTCAAGTAACTCTAAACCACGGAGTGCTCATGTGCTCAAATTAAGATGTTCACAACTTTAAGTGATTTCTTGATTGGGAAGGCATACAAGAATGGTAAGTTATGCCCATGCATGTTTAGTAAATGAATAAGTTGTTTAAGAGGATAGACTGGGTAGGACTCTATTATGTCTCGATTTAAAGATGGAACATCGAGTTGATGAAATTCTTATTCACGAGTCTGCTTATGTCTAAATCAATGGTTGGTTGCAGTCTACAACCCAAAAGGATCCATTTCATCTGAATAATGATGATGAGGAAATTTTGGAGCTAAGATTCCATATCTTAGTGCGGTTGAAACTTTTTTATAAATAGCTCGATGCACACATCCATACATTGACTTCTTGGTTTGTGCCTTTACAAAGTAATTGGAATGGAGTAGAACATAATTTCAGGTACTTGTAGGGATCCACTGAATTGGTGCCTATTATTTCCCTATAAAGAAGCGAGAGAAAGAGACATGAAATGGTTGAAACGCAGCATTTTGACTCTGCTCAAGTTGACCCGTCAAAAAATGCACCTTGGACGGACAAGAAGGTGTCACTCGACCAGTCGAGTGAAATCATTTACCTGTCAAAGGTTGCTCCAGCTACAAGCATTATACCTCAATCAAGTATGGTCAACTATACTGAGACATTATACGATGTGTTCGTTACATTTGCTGATGTTGGATATCTCTCTGACCCGCATAGAGGACTTTCCCAAAGATGTTATGTATTCACAATGGGGAATACGGCGATTTCTTGGAGATCTACGAAGAAAATCCTTGTTTCTACTTTCGCAAATCATTCTGAGATTAAAGTTTTGTATCAAGCGGTTAAGGAGTGAGTTTAGCTTAAGTTAGCTATACACCACATTCGAGGGTCTAGTAGATTGCCATCTACTACGACAATACCAACTTATATCTTTGAGGACAATGTGGCTTGCATTTGGTAGTGGATAAATATGCAACTCTTTTGTGTTTAATTATTCCAAAAATACTTAGTTTATTTTTTAGTTTTCCGTAATTAATTATGTTTTTGTTTATTCAGGTTATTTGGAGAAAAATACAAAAAAGAGAATTCTATTCAAATAAGGATTGATGACGTGGAAAGTCAATGTGGCGATGACTCAACCCAGAATTAATGAGAAGAGACCCAAGAAAACACCTATATAAGTCTCTTAACAAGAAGAAAGTAGATTGTTGAATTTCATAGAGAAAAGCTAAGAAAAGGAGGAGCTCCGTAACCAAGGAAGTCCCAGCCGTTAGCCTTCGATCCATCAAAGATTTAGCTTTCGATCCATCGAAGACATCCTGCCAAAAATTCTAGGGTTTTTTATTTAATCTTCATTCTCCATCATGTTTTTCTATTGTATTATTTTGACTATGTGTAGCTAAACTTCCTTAGTTAGGGATTGATCGAGGCCCTAGACATGCTTACGATTTCAAACTTTTTTTATCTTAATAACTATTAGATGAGTTTTGTTTCACTCTTATTCCATTGATAATTTCTATGTTCATATTACTTTAGTTTCATACTTAGTTGCATGGCTTAGGATCTAGAGTCTAGAATGTGTGATTGACCGCTATATCAATGCATGCATATTCAATAGAGACAAGCATGCTCGTTGTGATAACTTGTGTGAAAAAATTCCTAAGTAATGTTAAGGCGACCGCTATATCGACCTTAGACGCTATGTTGACTTTCAAACACTATTAGAACTTAATGACTTTTATTGATTAGGATAGGACGCTAACATGTACCAATCTATCATATCTGTTAAAGATAAAGCTAAGTTAGTACCCAAATTCTGCTTAGTACAACAAGTAATAGAGTGTAATACAATCGATGTCCTATCAAAATTGGCTTGATTGTGGGAGTCATCCATGGTTATCTACATTAGAGTTGGGGTAAGTCGTAGGTTATCTAGGATAGGGAAAAGTTCCTAACATTCATCTCTATTTGATTTCTTCAACAATTTACTTTTCTGAAATTTATAATTTTCTTCATTAACTGTAGCTTGGCCTATTTGTTTCAGCAAACAAAAAATCTCCGAATACCCTCAAATTTTTGGTGGCAGTCTACCACTGAGTCTAGTTTATTATGTTAAATGTTTTTAATATTTGGTTTAGTCTAAGTGAAGTTCGTAGTATACTTAGTGTCCAGTGGACGAGTCTGCGAGATTTCTGGTTTTCGCGTCTTTTGTGTTTCTTGTGTTCTTGAGTCTTAGTTTTACCAATCTTCTGCGAGTAATGACCCATATTTTCCATTAAACTACATTGGACATAATTTTATAAGAATAGGATTATCTTTTAGGGTAATTTTGCACCTATCAAAGTTTGGCGCTGTGTCGCCGGGGATCGTTTTAATTCTAAGTCTTAGTTGTGTCTTTTGTTTTTTATTTTGTGTTGTTTAGTTTTCTTTTTCTTTTGAGTCTTACATTCTATACTGTGTGCAAGAGCTTTGTGCATGCATACTCGTCACTCTACAAGCTCTTAACCATTGTTACTGGATCCAGAGATTGAGAAATCAGTAAGACAAAACCGGAAACAACAAAGACTACTGGCGAATTCAAGTAATAATGGTGGTGAGGATTTTGAGGCCAACCAACATTCGGATACAAATTCAGTATTTGAGGAGTAGCATCATACTCCATTGCCGCCACCATCACCACGACCAATGGCCAACAATCAGAAATTTAAGGAATCCTTTATTTCGGGTACAAGTGATTGCAGACTCACCAATTGTGCTTCCAGGGAATTTGGGATCTTATATCGATCTCTCATCTCGAACTTACCACACTTCAAAGGCACTCCCTCTGAGGACCCTCAAGAGCATCTCAATGAGTTTGCAGTACTGTGTAGAATACAAAAATACCAGAATGTTGAGGAAGATACTATCAAGTTGATCCTGTTTTCTTTTTCTCGAAAGGAGCAAGCAAAGGCATGGTTCAACTCATTGCCTTCATAATCGATTCATACATGAGACAAAATGGGTGCTGCATTCATGAAGAAGTTATATTCTGCATCTTGCACCAAGAACTTAAAGAAGCAAATTAGTACTTTTAGGTAGAAAGATGGGGATGAACTAAATGATGCCTTGAGTCAATTCAAGGGTCTTCTTCGACAATGCCCTCACCATAAGTTTGACCTCATCACTCAAATGGAGTTCTTTTATGAAGGATTGGATTCTTTTAACAGGTCAAAAGTTGATTCTGCTTGTGGGAAAATTTGGTGGAACATGACAGGAGATCAAGCTAAAGAAATTGTGGAAAATCAAGCACAAAATTGAAGGTAGTTTCTGTCAAGAGATAGATCTATGGGTGGCAGCAAAAGATCCTTAAATGCAATTGTAATATATGGAGCCATGGAAAAAAGGTTGCATTGAGCTCTATGGAGAATGGCATAGCCTTGATTGCCAGTGCCTTGAAAGTTGATAAGAAGAAGATAATTGTTGCGGCTCAAGTAGTATGTACTTTATGTTCAACTACAGATCATCTAGCAGAGGATTTCCCAAATTTTAGAGCAAATGATGGAGAATAAGCGAATGTGAATTTTTCTTGAAGACAATTCAATAATTATGAAGGAAATATGGATCATCCACTTCTGAGCTATAAAAGTAACAATATGCTAAATCCTCCACCTAATCCACCTGGTCAAAGGCAAGCAGCTCAGCAACAATACCCAGCTCCACCACCTCAAGCATCAACAAGTACTTCAGGTATAGAAGCATTGCCTCGGCATATGACGTTTGATAATGAGAAAGTGTTGGAGAGGACTAATGTTGTTATAAGCACTCACACTCAAGAAGTCAAGACCATAAATCAGCAACATGGGAAATCCATTGAGCTTCTTGAGCTCCAGATGAGCCATGTACAACAACTTTTGATTCAACATAACTTTGGATCACTTCTTAGCAAGACTGAGCTTAATCCTAAGAATGAGCGGGATTTGCATGCTATGAAGTTGAGGAGTGGAATGGTGGTAGAGTCATTTTAAGAGCTTAAAAAAGGGTCACAAACGTTGGAGGAACTGGTAATAGAGAAAATTGTATTTGACACTTCGTCCAAAAATTTCCAACAGCCTAGCTTCGACAGACCCGAGACGCACCTTCGATCCATCGAAGGTTGACCAGGCAAAGGCAACCCGAGACCAAGCTTCAATCCATCAAGAGGAAAACCTTGATCCATCAATGGCCAATGTTCAGACCACTTCAAAGAACAAGTAGATATCTTCTAAACCTTCTTCTTCCACTGATATTCCCGTTCATTTTCCTAATAGGTTGAAGAAGCAAGAGAAAGAGAACAAGGCCAATGACATAGTGGAGATCTTAAGAAAGGTTTAAGTGAACATTCCTTTACTTCAAGCACTCAAGCAAATTCTACAATATGCAAAGTTTCTAAAAGAACTTTGTATAGCTAAGAGAAAGTATAATGTGTGTAGTAGCACTCTCAGCCAGACAACATTTTCCTTAAGACATGCTCCAAAAGCTTATTAAGAAGATCGTTTTCTTATGCTTTGCTCTTTAGAACAATCGTGCTTGATAACATGTTATAAAATAAACCAAAACAATATAGTGTAGATGGGAGAGAAATGAGAGGCACTTTATCGAGTTTATTCATCAAATGATAACTCTTTTATACAGGAGTACCAAACCTTAGGTTTCAATACAAAAATACAAAAATGCACTATCGTCTATTTACAAGAATATACATACAATAATAAAGTATTTACAGCATCTAGAATATAGAAGTAGACAAAGCCTTTGAGTTCACGAGCATATATTTACATTTCTATCATTTTTTACATTATTTTGGTCATCTATCTTTTTTTAGAGTAAACAATAGGCATATTTATTAAAATGAAAATATTAAACAATAGTTATACAATGACCACCTCAGAGGGCTAGTGAGCTACAAGCAAATTGATCACTATCATGCTAGACCTAACAACAAAATCGAAGTCCGAAACTGAACTCAAAAGAACCAAAGTAACCATAACCTATCTTAACAATTTCTCTTTGGAGTATGGGTAAACCAAGACTCTAAGCTCCCTCGTTGTCACACCACAAAGACGCTCTATTCTCACGGATTCAAAACTCAGGCCCAAATCAGGCTAAAACCAAATATCTACCCAACTAAGCCCCTATGAGCTAGCGGACCTCACCCTTGAGAGCCCAGACCACAGAAAAAGGGTCGGGCAGGGTCACCAAAATTAAGAAGGCGAGTCCCACTCATAGGCCCAAACTGCTTACGTCAAATCCAGGGAGTATGCACATAACCGCACCTCCCTACTGTCGTTGCCAGAACTGGATAGACTCGCCATTTCTGCCACAACACCATCTCCGCTCGCACTCCGCCAAAACACCATCGAACCCGAAACGAATAACGGTCCTGACACTGACCATTGAGACTCAGGTATCCAGCCACCGCCGAATCAACAAGGAAACCAAGAACACTTGATCGTTCCCACACCTTATGTACTACTCCACCATTGTTCCAAACCAGTCATAGCACAAGCGGATGGTGCTACAACATCAGAGCGCAGTCGACAGAGACACTACTGCAACCGCCCCAGTCGACCTGCCTAATGAGGAATAGTGGAATGGAGTTCAAACAAGAGGGAACCGAGGGTGCTGCGCGAGATAGCGCAACATGGACGTTTATAATGATAGCCGAGGTGCTTGTCCAAGAGCAGAAGAACACAGCTGCCGCCGCAAGATCTTGGAATGGGTGGCAAACAATCTCATAGGGTTTTCTGAGGCAGCATGTTTCTTGTATTAGTACAAAATATGTACGTGATTCGCAACGACGTCCCAAGACGGTTTGTCATTGAGTATATGTTCGTTAGAGAACATATTTATGAATGGGCTCCAAATGAACATGTGGCAATATTTTCTTGACAGAAATAGGTACCTTCTGTTGTTTTTCGGTATAAAATTCGACATTGGTATATATGTTCAGTTTATCTCTATTAATAAAGCAAGGCAGGAGAAGTGTTGGGTTAATCAGATATATTAAAATTTAAAATATTAAAATTGTTCTTAATAATAAAAGAAAAAAATTTAGAAAAAAAATGTATTTATACATATGTTTATATTCTCCGAGACTCTCAATTTTATTGCTCCGCACATATTGAGTGCGAGTTTTCTCTAGTCTAAATAAATGGAAGAAAAAATCCATTTCAATATTTATTGGCAAGAGTACATGTCGATTTTTTTTAATAGGAAATTACATATAACGTCAATTAGAGACCATATTTCAGACGTAAGGTCATTTCTACTTTTTATCCTAATTAATGTCACTTTTTTTATCCATGTTTTATGTCTTCCCAACTTTTTCCCTTTATATTAACTTTTCAGGTCATTTATATGTTTTATCATAATTAAAGTCACTTTTTTTATTCATATTTTATGTCTTTTCAATTTTGCCCCTTTTATATTAACGTTTATTTCTTCATCTTCTTCCAAATTTCAGAGAGAGAAAGAGAAACAATGGGGAACTACTGTTCTATAACACAATGTACTAATATTTTGTAACACAATGTACTACTGCTGTCTCGAGTAAGCACTCCTCCAAAACATTCTGGGTATTACTTCAAAACATGGTAAGTACTACTGTTTTGTTATACAGTGTACTAGTGATATCTCTAGTAAGAACTATTCCAAAATATTCACGGTACTACTTCAAATATGGTAAGTACTACTGTTCTGTCACACAATGTACTACATCATACCCTAACAACATGGAACTACATCAGATCCTAACACAACAGAAAATACTATATTACTACTTATACTTTGATGCTTTCGGTTGCCTTCTTCCTGTTTCGTAGTCGAACTGAGCAACCTTATGTGACCTCAGTTGACATTTCACTAGTTCTGCCGGCCTATCATGTCTTTTTTCGACCTCAACTCACATCCGGCATCGATAGGTTCTGCCACCATGTCATGTTTCCTTTTCGACTTGAATTCATGTCTCTAATCACTATCGGTGCTGCCCTGCATGTCATCACCATTATTATAAAAAAGAAAATAAGTTTTTCGCAAACAACCAAAACACACCAATCTATATACACTACTACAGACTAACATACACACTACCACAGACTAACGTAGGCACTACTGTGTAACAACCAAAGTACACCAAATTATATACACTGCTACAGACTAACATACACACTACCACAGACTAACATAGACACTACTGTGTAACATCCAAAATACTACTATAGGCCACACTACATACTACTCACATCTGACACACTACATACTACTCACATCACACACTAGTATCTTCTAACATCAATACTACTACATACCACACTACATACTACTACAGACCATCATACATACTACTCACATTATACACACTAATGTCTTCTAACATCAATACTACAACATACCACACTACATACTAGCTACTACAGACCACCATACATACTACTCACATCATACAAACTACTGTATTCTAATATCAATACTACTACAGACCACACTACGTACTACTCACATCACACACACTACTTTCTTCTAATATATATACTACTGCTGACCACACTACATACTACTCACATCAATTCTACATACTACTATAGACCACACTACATACTACTCACATCAATTCTACATACTACTAAAGACCATACTACATACTACTATAGACCACACTACATACTACTCACATCAATTTTACATACTACTACAGACCACACTACATACTACTCACATCGATTTCACATACTACTCGGATCAATTCTACATATTAATAAAACCAACACTACATACTACTACAGACCACACTAAATGTGGAAGAGAGAACGAGAGAGAGAAAGAGAGAGAGAGAGAGAGAGAGAGAGAGAGAACAAGAGATGGACCAGAATTTTAGTTGGTTTGGGGTTGAAGGCGTCGACGGCGAGACTGAAGAACCGCGAGCTGTGCCAGCTTCCTGCTCGGACCTACTGCGAATCGAACTAAGCGACTCTCTACTGGGACTACGATTTCAAGGTCTACGGCGCCAATTTTCTCGTGGCCAAGCACTCTCGGATGCTCATCTGCAATGCATTCCATGTGATGACAGAGTGGAAGGCTTCCGGCAAGAAACTCGGCCACATTTTCTTCTTTTGCGAGCGCTGGGGAGATTGGGACTGTAGTGACTTGAAGAGAAGACGAGTTTGGCAGTGAGTTTGGCGGAGTGAGGAGAGCGACGGATAGAGGAGAGTGGTGGAGAGAGAGCGCGACAGTGAGAGGAGGACGACGAAGAGAGACGACAATGGAGCGATTAGAGCGGCGAAGCTCTACTAGGGCACGATTTGATTTTGGGAATTTAGTCGCGATTTGATTTTGGTCTGGAGAGAGACAGACACCAGGTTTATATATTATGGCATTAGACGTAAATAGATTGAACGAGAGGGTTTTTTGTTAAATCATGTGACATTATTTGGGAAATAAATATTAGGTGACCTTATACGTAAGTAATATTACGTAAGTGACCTTATACAATTTACCCATTTTTTTAAGGATAAATCAAAATGACAAACATGATATATAGTAATACAGTTGTCCAGTACTCATTAAATAGGTTGGGTCTGCATCTATAAAAACACTGGCCCTACTTGTTTTTTAATTTTATCTTTGAAGTAGGGCTTATGGCTACCCTTATAATCTTGATTAATGAAATAGTAGAATACAAGGGATGGAACATAAAGCCTGAACCTATATAAAAAAAAATAAACCCAAAATATAATCAGGCGACTCAACTAAGAAATTATATCATAAACTGCACCAAATAGCAAAAAGTGCATTAGCGACTACTCTATTTGCTTTACAAAAATGGTGACATAGTAACGGAAAGACAACACTATAACGACACATCAATTTCTTTTGAACAGTTTTCCAACTATGCTGCCGAACCAAAATTCTGCCGACACTAAATCTCATCCTACCACTAGGAGGGTGCGCCCACTTAACGTATTAATGAAAAACCTGACCTAGGATAAACAAGGAACCTAAGGTGCACAAACTGGAACAAAGCTCACTTCTACCAATCTCAATCTCATAAAGGGATTGGTTTATTTTCAACAAAACTAATAATAAAACAGAAAACAAATACCTAAATTTAAACTTATTTAAATAAAAATAACATGAAAAACAAACCGGGTCATGGGTTTTAGCCCAGGCCACCTTTGAAGCCCATCATAGGGAAGTGACTCAATCCATCCCAACACAAATTTTGTCAACAACGCTTGACCAAAAGTGGAAATCTGAAGCCACTGGGAAAAGCCAAACCACTCCATCCATTCGAAGTCGGCCACCTACGTACATTCTCCACAACCTCCATTGCCACCACCAGGGGCAGAGAGAGTGGGACTCAAGTCCCACCCAAAATTTTGGATACAAAATATTTCTTATATGGCTAATTGGCCATCTATGAAAGCTTAAAAAAAATTAGACATATATATGAAAGTTCAAAGCTTGTTAATTAGTTGTTCCCATCTTCTTTGTCTGCATACCTCTTTATCCTATTTCAATATAAGCAAAATAAGGTATATATATAAAGAGAAGTTGTAAGTATATATTGCATGAATATATTTCTATCGATTTATTGGGTTGGTTAATTTGGATGGATATATTTCAAACTTGAGAATTAATCCCCTACAATTTGATTCAAGATTAATTAATATAAGCTAGCTAATTACATTTGTTTTTTCTTTTGTATGTATAGTTCTGGAATACTTTTTTTTTCGATTCAACATCAACTCATTTATTGATCAGCAATCGTGTACATAACATTTTACTTATATGTTGATAGAAAAAATATTACCTAAGTAGGACTACATTTTTACCCGAAATTAGACTACCAGAAAACTACTAGTCTATCTTCTATGAAGCTCATCCAATCACCTAACAACTACCCCAAACAAAATATTTTAATTAAAAGGAATCGAAAGAGCAGCTCATTGAGAGACTAATCGAGAAGGTGGAAGAGAATAAGCTACAAAAGAAGCCATACCCAAACCCTCGGGGAGAGAGCGTAGTTCTATACTTCAAAATAAACGATACTTAATTTTAGAAGATTTGATTTGCGTCGTTAGGTTTGAATTTTTGTTTCTTGAGTTTGGACAACAAAAATTAGTGTAATATAATTCGAATAAGTGATCTCTATTAACAAATTTCTTTAAATGGTCTAAAATTTAATTTTGTTCACTAAAAATGTCAAGTCCCACCTATTAAGAATTCTTGTTTCCGCCCCTGGCCACCACCAAAATCCGACGAAAAATTGGATATCCCTCTACCACTATTTGAACTCCACAAACCACAGTCGCCCATCACCGGGAGGAACAAGCCCGTTTGGCTACACCCCAGAACGTGGGCAAGGCAGAGGTTGCCGCCGGTTGTCGCCAATAAGGTCTGGGACAGCCTCACGAATGAATAATTCGTAATTTTTACTTCGTGTGCGGTGCTCTCAAAAAGGGTTTTTCCTTTTGCCAATACCTACTTTCTCTCGTTTATAGGCCCTACCTGTTTAATGAGAAAATGACCGTTCAAGGTGAACTAAGTTCACTAAAGAACCTCTCTAAAGTTGTTGCACATTTGCTAGCTCACTGAGTTAATTATAAAGTTATAGATAAAAACAAGACTTTCCATTAACTATTTCTGAATGTACAATCACTTCAATGTGAATCATGCATGTTCCTGTGTAATTTCTATAGGTAACTTATTAAGTTCTGATTCTGTTTCTCCTTATATACAAGTGCATGTGTACGAAATTTTTCTATAGCTAATAGGAATAGATGGGTATAACTATGTTAGAATCACAGCCCCTTTAAGCAGGAAGCAAGATTAGTGAAGGTTTCTTCTCGGCAAGGAATAGTTGGACCACCCATTGGATGGTCAATCCAATTTTTTCTTCTACCTTACTAAGCAACTCTTGAAATGAAAGCTGACCTAAGTATGAAATGGGAACCCTGTATCTCTTATTTTTTTCAATACTCTCTCCAGCAGACACAGCTAAGAAGCCCTTTGGAACTCCGATCTGTGTTGAATCTACTTTCTTTGCAAACGAACTTACTTTTCGGAGCAATGTTTTAAAAGGTTACACGTTTTCCGCATTAAGGTTAGGTTTAAGAAAAATTGCACTAGATTAATGCATTATAGACAAAAAGCTTAAAAGCCTTAAAAGACTTAAAAAGCGAGTGTAAAAGACTTTAAAAGCAAGCGTAAAAGACTTAAAAGGCTTAAAAATCTACCGGTTTTTATATTTTCTTTGTCAAAACGACGTTGTTTTACTGATTAAAAAAATAAATAAAAATTGGCTTACACATTTAAACTAAATAAAGATAATATTATGAATGATATTACTATAGATATTGATCCGCAACTGAGTATTGTATCAAGTTTAGATGAAGTTGATGAATTTGAAGCATGAAGTTGATCTAATATCTATGCTTATGCTTGAGGCTTTGATTTTTTATGTTTGAACTTTGAAAAAAAATAGACTTTGAAACTAGAATGTTTATGTTTATTGAATTTTTAGCACATATATTTTATTTAAAAAACTTACGCGTTTTATTCGTTTCACTTCACGTGTTTCACGTATGTGAGGCTATCAATTTTTCGTGTCACGTCCACGTTTGGCGTTTTAAAACATTGCTTCAGAGAATCTGCTTAGGATGCATTATAGCGGGCAATCGGATTGCAATGTGGTCACTTCAGAAGAGGTTCACAATGTAGAAAGACTTGGAATTCGAACAAAAGATTTAATACAGATTGATGAGGACTTGGTGTCTCTGTGGATAAATGTACGTGTATGATTGTGAATATTTATAGATCAGAAAGGTGATCAGCAGAGCATTAAATTGATTTTTAGAATGAGCAAAGAGTTGTTTGGAAGAAATTGTTTGTGGAAACGGGTAAGAAACATGACCATCTACATTTTAAAGGATCACATGGTTCTGTCAATATCTGATGTTCAACAACAATATATGAAGTAATTGAGTCTGTATACTTGTTGCTTAACATTATGCTTATAACAACCTGGCTCGAAAGGAACCCATAGGGATAGAAAATCTTCTTACTGATTTAAGTCACAGATGCAGGTTCCTTCTCATTTCAAGACAGGCTTCAGACACACATATCTGTAATTTGTTGATCGAATGGATGCGCACACTTCTTGCTAATATATATGATTGTGCATGTTAGGTTGAGATTTAACATCAGAGGTTTCCTTGTCAGTTGTCTATTATATCTGATGCAGGTAGGGTTACACAGAGTTATGAGAGTTGGAAGACAAGACCCATGTGATTTTCGTAAGGTTTTGCTCCTTCAGAAGTGATGATCCTTCTTCACCACACATTTACATGATTCTTAATTAAGATATCAGCACAGCCTATCATCACCTATATATACGTACACTAGTCATGTACTCAAGTTCATCATCAGCAACTCTACTCAACAATCTCCTTTCACAACAAAAACAACAATCCAACTTTCCCTGTTTCGTTAGTTCTTTTAGCTTAATCTCTTTCCTGTTCTCCTAGCCTACTCAGGAATTTACAAGCCATGGGTTTTCGGTTGCCTGGCATTTCTAACGCAAAGAGAAATCTTACTAGATCTCTATCTGGTTCAAAAAATGTAGATATCCCAAAAGGCTATTTTGCTGTGTATGTTGGGAAGAGTCAGAAGAAACGATTTGTGATTCCACTATCTTACTTGAATGAGCCTCTATTTCTAGATTTATTGAGTCAAGCAGAAGATGAATTTGGATATGATCATCCAATGGGTGGCATCACAATTCCATGCAGTGAGCACACCTTCCTTGATCTCACTTCTCGCTTCAGTGTGTAAGTGATCGAGCGCTACAAGGTGAATTCATACCGGAGCATCCACATTTCGATTGGAACTCACTGATCCGAGGCGTGAAGAAGAAGCTACCGGAGGAGGAAAGCTAAAAAAGAACTCAAGCTCCTTTGAGGCTGTGCTGCACACTGAGTAGATCAATGCAGGCCTCTGAAGGTACTGAATCATGACACCATTAAGGCATTAACCCTCTGATGGTACCGACTCAAATGTCAGGAACTTGAACAAAGATAGTTCTGACGTCACTTTTGACCAAATGTAAACATCTTTGTGCGTTGTCCAGGGAAATCTGGGAACATATAAATTCGAATCATTCCTATCTGCAAATCTTGCATTCTATTGCTGTTTTTTTATAAAGCAGAAATATGCAATTGATCGAGTGAATTGACAGCATATTGCCTCTACACTTTTTTTTTTCAAAAGCAAATCTGTACAGTTAAACTATGAATTATCCTAAGTTGCTAACAACAAAAAGAAACATTAGTTTTATCGCTTCACTTAACTAACTATTCGTTTAAATTTGGCTGATCGAAGCTGGTTTAGCAAGTTTCCAGATAGAATCCCATTTGTTAGGCTTCTCCATAGAATTCCTTAGTCAGCACTTTCTTGGTGTGTACCGTGACCATAGTTTGTGCTTCTACGAGCCCGTTCTAGGTGTGTTCCAGAGGTAGGGGTGGGAGTAAAAACCGAAAAACCGAACCGTTTGGGCCGAAACCCGAACCGAAATCTGAATTGGGCCGAACCGAACGGTTTGGGCTTGCTGAAATACCGAAACCGAAAAGAACCCGAACCGATAAGTATTTTCAGTACGGGTTCGGTTTCATGGTAAATCCGAACCGAAATGGTACCGAATAGCAAATTAAATGTATATACTAGGGGTGGGATCACAAGACTGTGACTGTTGTGATCAAACACCAAACTAGAATCTACAACAATTGGGCCTAGGCCAATATATTATTAGGTCCAACTGTCCAAGGTCCTCACTAGTATATACTGGCCTGGCTGGGTTATACCTTTACTAACATGTAGATGCACCTATACTATTACTATCGATCCTATATAAGCTAAAATCCCTAATTTTTAGACAACTTCTGATTTCTGAAGCAGTGAAGGCGTGAAGCTGCTGAAGCCTTCGTTGCCTCTCTTCGTCTCTTCACTAGTTTTCAGCTCAATCAACCATTCTACTCCTCAGTCTTCATCTCTTCGATATGAAATCAGAAATCCCTACATAACTACTCATCAGTCTCATCTCGAATTAATCGATTAGCCCTCTTGCATCTCAAATCAGTTTGTGTGACCATGGTCTCTCGCATCTCGGCCTATAGCCCTCTAGCCCAGCCTCGAAGCTTCGAATAAAAAGGAAAGGCAGGACTGAGGATAAGCAACAGCTGGCTAGTCTTCGATCTGGCCTCAAGCCCAGCACTTCAAGCTTCAAAGCACTTCGATCTGTCTACTCTCGGCCTCCCTCTTGCCCAGTCGGCTACGTAAGCCTCCTCTCTCTCTCTCTCTCTCTCTCTCTCTCTCTCTCTCTCTCTCTCTCTCTCTCTCTCTCTCTCTCTCTCTCTCTCTCTCTCTCTCTCTCTCTCTCTCTCTCTCTCTCTCTCTCTCTCTCTCTCTCTCTCTCTCTCTCTCTCTCTCTCTCTCAGTTTTGCTTCCAAGGTACAGCAAAATGCCAAAACTTGAATTCATTTGGACATTTGCTATCTTGGTTTCTTGAAAATTCTCACTGTGTTTCTGTGTTCGTATAATTTTGAAAGTAATGGGTTTCTGAATTCTGATTGTGGTGCTCTCGGAAACTGGGTTTTATCCTATGTCTTTGCTAGTTGTGTTTGTGAGTGTTTTGATTCATATGGCATTTGTTGGTGTTGGCATACTGTGTTACTGAAATGGAAGAGAAAACTTGGACTAGTTATTGTTTGTTTTGCTTAGTTTTGAGTTTTGCTTAAACTGTTAATGTAGTTGAGTATTGATAGTGTGTTTCTTAGTAGAGTTTATGATGGTACTAATTCGAGCTTTGATTGATGTCTAGTGTTGTTGTTGGCTCGTTGCTGCCTTGTTGGTTTTGGTTAGAGATCGCCAGATCGGAAGCTGTAGCTGGGTTGGGTTTTGAACCATGGTGAAAATCAATGTAAGTTCATATGGTACTATGGTAGTGGAATTATTTGTGTAATAGAATGGAATGATGAATGATGTGTAGATTGAATGATGAAGTATATGTAGATTGAATGATGGAATGTAATATTGTAAAAAAATGATAGATTGAATGATGAAGTATATGTAGCTGAGTTTGACAGTTTGTAACTTTGTATTGATAAATTGAATGATCTGTGGTAGTGTTAGTTTTTACTGAGTTTGTAAAGTTGTAAACTGAGTTTGACAATTTTTACTTTTTTTTAGTGCTTGAATGATTATTGATTAGCATCTTTTGTTTTTCCCAGCTTAAGAAGTCCAAAAAGACGAAGAACGAGGTAGTAACTGAAGCGGGCAATGACTCAATTCCATCTGTTGCTACGTCATCCATTGGGACTACTCAACTTCAGCCATCTATTGCTACTTCATCCATTGGGACTACTCCAGTTCAGCTAGCTGAAGTTGAGGCTGTTGATTCTACTGTGAGTACAGATCTTGTCTCTTCTATTTCTTCTAGAAAACGTAGTTGGGTTTGGGAGCATTTTACTGAGTATGTTACTGAAAAGATAATAAAATGCAAAGGGAAACCTGATCAAATCGTGACTAATAGGAGGGCTAAATGCAAATATTGTCCTAAGGGAAAGTTAGGAGACTATGCTGTTGAGAGTGAAAAGAATGGGACTGGAGGGATGAACAAACACATTAACAAGACCTGTAGGTATTTTTCAGGGAGGAAGTTAGTTGATAAAAATCAAAAAACTTTGGTTGGGGATAAAACTAGTGGGAACAAAATGAGAGCTCACATATTTAAACCTGAAGAAGTAATGCAAGCTTGTGTAGAAATGATTGTTATTGATGAACTGCCTTTTAGCTTTGTGGACAAGCTAGGATTTAGGAAATTCTGTCGAGTAGCTTCACTAGACTTTCAAGTACCTTCTAGGAGAACTCTTGTTACAAAATTTTTAGCTCTTTATGAGAATAAGAAGCAAGTTTGTAAGACTCTACGAAAGTATAGGGTTTGCCTAACCACTGACACTTGGACTAGTGGGCCACAGAATATCAACTACATGGTGCTTACTGCGCACTTTGTAGATGATAATTGGGTGTTACATAAGAGGGTCATCAACTTCTGCACTATTCATAACCATTCTGGGAATTCAATAGGAAAATTAATTGAAGAGTGTTTACTGAAATGAGGTATTACTAAAGTCCTTACTATTACAGTAGACAATGCAGCAGCTAATAAGTGTGCCTTAGAGTATGTGACAGCTAGATTAAATAAGGTTAGAAATGCACAACCTATACTTCAGGGGAAATATATGCATATGAGGTGCACTGCACATATTTGTAATCTTATTGTAGGAAGTGGATTGAAAATGCTTAATAAGGCTGTGTTGGGGATTAGGAATGCTGTTAAGTTTGTTAGGTCCTCTCCTCATAGACTTGATATTTTTAAGAGCAACATCGCCAAAGAAAAAATTTCTTGTAGAGAGTTAGTTGTAATGGACGTCCCCACAAGGTGGAACTCGACATTTTTAATGTTGGAAGCAGCGCTGAAATTCAGGGCTGCCTTTGCAAGAATGGGGGAGGATGAAGAGTGCTATAGAGCCTACTTCCAAGACCCGGATGAAGAATTTGATGAGGAAGGAAAGCTGATCATTTCTGTCCCTGATAAACCTAAGCGTGGCAAGTGTGGACCACCAAGTGAGGAAGATTGGGAAAATACAGAGGTGTTCGTGTTCTTTCTCAAAGTCTTCTATGATGTAACTAAGAGGGTAAGTGCCTCTACACGTGCCACAATACACACTACCTTCCACGATGTGTTGTCAATTGAAACGGAGATTAGCAAGCTGTCTAACCCATCTACTCTGCAAATTGGAGGTAATACTAAGAAGATATTGGCAGATATGGCTAAAGAGATGAAGGAGAAGTTTGCAAAATACTACCATGACAGTAAGCAATTAAATCCATTCATGTATGTGGGTGTGATTCTTGATCCAAGGTACAAGCTTGTTCACTTGACACATCTATTCACTTTAGACGGTTATGGGAAGGAAGATGTGGTCAATAGAACAAAGGTATTGAAAGACTTTATGATGAGCTTGTATGAGGAGTATGTGCTGCCGGAAGATGTAGCAGCTGTAAATCAGCAACTACGTCAATCCCAAAGCACAACTAGTAGTGGTACAGCCGGTACTGGCAGCAGAGCTGAAATCATAAATCGCTGGAATCAGTTTGTCTCTTCCACCAATGTGGCAGTCCCTACTCATGAAGTTGATAAGTACCTTGAAGATTCTGTGGAGATAAGCACTGATGACAATTATCCAATTCTGGATTGGTGGAAGCTGAATGCAATGAGGTACCCAGTGTTGGCAAGAATTTCCAAGGATGTGATGGCTATACAGGTCAGCTCAGTAGCCTCAGAGAGTGCTTTTAGCACTGGTGGGAGGGTAGTAAACGACTTTCGGAGTTCTTTGACTCCAAAATCAGTGGAAGCTTTGGTTTGTCTTCAAAGTTGGCTAAGGGGTAATGATGTTTCCTCAATCGAGGATATTCCTAACATCAAAGATACTGAGCTTTACGAGCAAGTTGAAAGAGGTATGACTCCTATAATTTCTAGATTTTTGTTGTTGTTTAATTTGGTTCTTGCTGTTTGTTTTGGTTCAAGTACCTTGTTTTGGCTCTTGTTGTTATTTTTGAACTTGTTGTAGTAGTATTGTGTAACTTGGTCCATTTTTGTTAATTTGTAGAGCATGCAAGTTCATTGGAGATTACTACACAAACTGTGGAAGTGAGTGGAGATGAATCAGTCGATGTTGAAGAAGGAGAGAGTGATGATGAAGATGGAGGCAGTTCTGAAGATGGCTCAGATTGACAGTTTGTTATATTTTGACAGTCCCAAACTAGTTAATTGTTCATTGTTATTTCAGTTTGACAGTTTGTTATATTTTGTCGTTGCTCGGGACATTTGAGACTGTAATAGGCTAATGAATAGTTGATTTGTTGTGTTGAACACTTAAAACTGTTTGGGACTTTACTCTTAGACAACATTTCCAGTTTTTCACTATTTTGGGACTGTAATATGTCTAAGTCAGATTAGGAGTTTAGGACTATAATATGCTGAAACTGAATTGCTGATTTGTTGTTTTTAAGTGTTTTAGATTTAGGTTTTTAATCTGCTGAAAGCCTGAAACTAAATTGCTTAAAATTCCCTTAAATGTTAGCAGGATATGTCACAGTCTCAGTGTCTCACAGAGACAAAGTTGTTTACAGAATTACAGACTTACAGTAGAAAGAAAAAAAAATGTGCTTTTCAAAAAAATAGCATTTGGTACCGAAATGGTACCGAACCGAACCGAACCCATTCGGATCGGACCCATTCGGGTTGGATGTTCCAAAACTGAAATACCGTACCGAACCCGTACCGAATACTATTTCGGATTCGGATTCAGTTCCGGCCCTAAACCGAACCGATCCGAACCGATCCCACCCCTAACCAGAGGTAGTGGATATTCAACATCAATCCCATGACACATGTAATAGTTATCGAAAGATTTCAATGTAAACTCGGCGTCATTATCAATTTAATTATTTCATCCAAGAATTTGGCGAAAACTAATTTACATGCAGATAATAAAGCAACATGTGACAAATTTGTCGAAGCATTAACCAAAATCTTGAAATATTTAAATGGTTCGTATGGCGGTTGGATAGGTGCACATATATCTCCTTACCATTTGCAGGAAAGGTATGGTATCTATATACTACTCTTTGCATAAGATGATCTAGTATTTCGTTTTCTAAATATACAAGTTTGACATAGTGTGTTGTTTAACACAAGGTTCTAATTTGACAAAAGAGGCGCGTGTGTTAAGATTAAAATGCAGTGCATCATATTTTGATCTGGGTGATCCAACCGGTCATGCCAAAGCAAGAATCCATCAAATTAGTTCACTTCAGGCTAACTGTAAGATTTGCCTCAATTGATTTAATTGTAATCACGTATAGACCACTAAAGAGACTTTTTATATTTATAACGTATGCTATCGACGGCCGTACAGATTAGATGGTATGAATATTCAATATATACCATTTCTTAGTTGTTTCAATGTGATACTCGATAGCTCGGATATCCTTAAAATTTAGTAACTTTCTTACAGAAATTGGGAAAAATATGGCCTCCTTAATAAAGAATTTGGTACCATTAGATAGTATTAAACGGGCCTTGCCGACCCTCTACAAGACGCGTTTTACAGTTAATATCAGTTACTGCGATAAAAAGGGTTTGGTTTGTACGGGCCGATCAGAGTCCGAAAGTTAGGAGAGCAGGAAAAAAAATTCAGTTCAAGCAATTGACTGTGTATAATCGATGTTCCGTACGTCATCAACATAAATAGTCAAAATTATTTGTCATGTTGAAAATACATGTAGTCTAAATTGAATAGAAAACTAGAAGAAAAAAGAAGTAAATGTATGTTTGAGGAGTAAATATAAGTTTGAGTTGAATTTTTACCCAACTAAAAATATTTTTTCCCATAAGTTCAAAAAAATTCTCCCAGCGGGAGCTGGATCGATCTGCTTCCTCATAGATCTGCCACTGGTTTGTACGCACCTCACACGCCTAACAAAAAACTTTTCAGTGTTGGGATCCTCTCGTCGACGATGTTTGGCTTGGCAATGGCTTCTCGCCTTGCCGTTGTTCCATGGGTGCAGCCAGACGGGATTGGTGGTGTAGGGAGATGGATGGTGTCGATGGCCAAAATCTCTTGGATTGTCTGGCTTTGCTTGGGTGTTGGAGACGACTCTGCTGAGGGCAGGGGAAGATTTGGTGGAAACAGTTCTTACTGATCGTTCGTGATCCTTTTGTTGTGCATCGTCGATGATGAGTTCTACGGTGGAACAGCAGAGGATTTGCAAGGGGGCTAGGTGCGCAAGGCTTGGCATGGCTGGTCAACAATGACTGATGGATGTGGTGCGATGGAGGTGTGCAAGATTGGCATATCTGATGGTGACAACAGCTCTTCTTCTCTTGGGCTGGGCTAGTGGCCTATTTGGTTTTGGGCTTTGGCCCACTCTAATTAGGGTGTTAGTTTTTCTTTTGTTTGTTGTCTTCAATTTAGTTTCTTTTGGTTGAGAATAAATGTTGAGAGTTTAGTGTTGACAAATCTTGTTGAGAGTCCTCGTTGTCAATTTAGGTGAGTAGCCTCGAGCTGTGTGTAGATGCCAGAGTTTGGGGTGCACAGCTAGATAGGGTGTGGTGCCCCCGAATTTTTAAGGCTTTGTCTTCACGCGAAGTATAATGTGTGTAGTAGTACTCTCGGCCAGACAACATTATCCTTAAGACATGCTCCAAAAGCTTATTAAGAAGATCGTTTTCTTATGCTTTGCTCTTTAGAACGATCGTGCTTGATAACATGTTATAAAATAAACCAAAACGATATAGTGTAGATGGGAGAGAAATGAGAGGCACTTTATCGAGTTTATTCATCAAATGATAACTCTTATATACAAGAGTACCAAACCTTAGATTTCAATACAAAATTATAAAAATGCACTATCGTCTATTTACAAGAATAAACATACAATAATAAAGTATTTACAGCATCTAGAATATAGAAGTAGACAAAGCCTTTGAGTTGACGAGCATATATTTACATTTCTATTATTTTTTACATTATTTTGGTCATCTATCATTTTTTAGAGTAAACAATAGGCATATTCATTAAAATGAAAATATTGAACAATAGTTATACAATGACCACCTCAGAGGGCTGGTGGGCTACAAGCAAATTGATCACTGTCATGCTAAACCTAACAACAAAATCGAAGTCCGAAAGTGAACCCCAAAAGAACCAAAGTAACCATAACCTATCTTAACAATTTCGCTTTGGAGTATGGGTAAACCAAGACTCTAAGCTCCCTCGCTGTCACACCACAAAGACGCTCTATTCTCTCGGATCCAAAACTCGGGCCCAAATCAGGCTGAAACCAAATATCTACCCAACTAAGCCCCAGTGAGCTAGCCGAGACCTCACCCTTGAGAGCCCAGACCATAGAAAAAAGGGTATGGCCGGGTCACCAAAATTAAAAAGGCGAGTCCCACTCATAGGCCCAAGCTGCTTACGTCAAATCCAGGGAGTACGGTCATAACCGCACCTCCCTACTGTCGTTGCCAGCACTGGACAAACTCGCCATTTCCGCCACAACACCATCCCCGCTCGCACTCCGCCACAACACCATCGAACCCGAAACGAATAAGGGTCCTGACACTGACCATTGAGACTCAGGTATCCAGCCACCGCCGAATCAACAAGGAAACCAAGAATACTTGATCGTTCCCACACCTTATGTACTACTCCACCATTGTTCCAAACCTATCATAGCGCCAGCGGATGGTGCTACAACATCAGAGCGCAGCCGACAGAGACACTACTGGAACCGCCCCAGTCGACCTGCCTAATGAGGAATAGTGGAATGGAGTTCAAACAAGAGGGAACCGAGGGTGCTGCGCGAGATAGCGCAACATGGACGTTTATAATGACAGCCGTGGTGCTTGTCCAATAGCAGAAGGAGACAGTTGCCGCCGCAAGATCTTGGAATGGGTGGCAAACAATCTCATAGGGTTTTCTGAGGCAGCATGTTTCTTGTATTAGTACAAAATATGTACGTGATTCTCAACGACGTCCTAAGACGGTTGGTCATTGAGTATATATTCGTTAGAGAACATATTAATGACTGGGCTCCAAATGAACATGTGGCAATATTTTCTTGACAGAAATAGGTACCTTGTGTTGTTTTTCGGTATAAAATTCGACATTGGTATATATGTTTGGTTTATCTCTATTAATAAAGCAAGGCAGGAGAAGTGTTGGGTTAATCAGATATATCAAAATTTGAAATATTAAAATTGTTGTTCATAATAAAAGAAAACAAATGACAAAAGAAAAATTTAGAAAAAAAATATATTTATACATATGTTTATACTCTCCGAGACTCATGATTTTATCGTTCCGCACACATCGAGTGCGAATTTTCTCTAGTCTAAATAAATGGAAGAAAAAAAATATTTAAATATTTATCGACAAGAGTACATGTCAATTTTTTTAATAGGAAATTACATATAATGTCAATTAGAGACAATATTTCACACATGAGGTCATTTATACTTTTTATCCTAATTAATGTCACTTTTTTATCCATGTTTTATGTCTTCCCAATTTTTCCTTTTTATATTAACTTTTTAGGTCATTTATACGTTTTATCATAATTAAAGTCACTTTTTCTTATCCATATTTTCTGTCTTTTCAATTTTGCCCCTTTTATATTAACGTTTCTTTCTTCATCTTCTTCAAAATTTTAGAGAGAGAGAGAGAAAGAGAGAAACAATGAAGGTCTACTATTCTATAACACACTGTACTAGTATTTTGTAACACAATATACTACTGTTGTCTCTACTAAACACTACTCCAAAATATTCAAGGTACTATTTCAAAACATGGTAAGTACTATTGTTCTGTAATACAGTGTACTACTACTATCTCTAATAAGCATTATTCCAAAACATTCAGGGTACTACTTCAAATTTGGTAAGTACTACTGTTCTGTAACACAATGTACTACATCATACCCTAACAACATGGAACTACATCAGATCCTAACACAACAGAAAATAGTATATTACTACTTATACTTTGATGCTTTCGGTTGCCTTCTTCCTGTTTCGTAGTCGAACTGAGCAACCTTATATGACCTCAGTTGACATTTCACTAATTCTGCCGGCCTATTATGTCTTTTTTCGACCTCAACTCACATCCGGCATCGATAGGTTCTACCACCCTATCATGTTTCCTTTTCGACTTTTTTCGACTTGAATTCACGTCTCTAATCACTATCGGTGCTGCCCTGTATGTCATCACCATTATTATAAAAAAGAAAATAAGTTTTTCGCAAACAACCAAAACACACCAATCTATATACACTACTACAGACTAACATAAACACTACCACAGACTAACGTATGCACTACTGTGTAACAACCAAAGTACACCAAATTATATACACTGCTACAGACTAACATACACACTACCACAGACTAACATACACACTACTGCGTAACATCCAAAACACTACTATAGACCACACTACATACTACTCACATCTTACACACTACGTACTACTCATATCACACACTACTATCTTCTAACATCAATATTACTACATACCACACTACATACTACTACAGACCATCATACATACTACCCACATTATACATAATACTGTCTTCTAACATCAATACTACAACATACCACACTACATACTACTACAGACCACCATACATACTACTCACAATATACAAACTATTGTCTTCTAATA
Organism: Geum urbanum; assembly: GCA_946800695.1. Classification (NCBI taxonomy): domain Eukaryota; kingdom Viridiplantae; phylum Streptophyta; class Magnoliopsida; order Rosales; family Rosaceae; genus Geum; species Geum urbanum. The sequence continues at coordinate 16,383,979 of OX327016.1, forward strand.
TCAATACTACTACAGGCCACACTACGTACTACTCACATCACACACACTACTATCTTCTAATATATATACTACTGCAGACTACACTACATACTACTCACATCAATTCTACATACTATTATAGACCACACTATATACCACTCACATCAATTCTACATATTACTAAAGACCACACTACATACTACTCACATCAATTTTACATACTACTACAGACCACACTACATACTACTCACATCAATTTCACATACTACTCGCATCAATTCTACATATTAATACAGCCAACACTACATACTACTATAGACCACACTAAACGTGGAAGAGAGAGAGGGGGGGAGAGAGAGAGAATAAGAGATGGACCTAAATTTTAGTCGGTTTGGGGTTGAAGGCGTCGACGGCGAGACTGAAGAACCGCGAGCTGTGCAATCTTCCTACTTGGTCCTACTGCGAATCGAACTAAGCGACTCTCTGCTGGGACTACGATTTCAAGGTCCACGGCGCCAATTTTCTCTTGGCCAGGCACTCCCGGATGCTCATCTGCAATACATGCCACGCGACGAAAGAGTGGAAGGCTTCCGGGGAGAAACTCGGCCAAATTTTCTTCTTCTGCGAGCGCTGCGTCGACGACGTGGAGAGGCAGCGAGGGGAGATTGGGACTATTGTAAGTTGAAGAGGAGACGAGTTTGGTGCTAAATCTCATCCTACAACTAGAAAGGTGCCCCCACTTAACGTATTAATGAAAAACCTGACTTAGGATAAACAAGGCATCTAAGGTGCAAAAACTGGAACAAGACCCACTTCTACCAATCTCAATCTCATAAAGGGATTGGTTTATTTTCAACAGAACTAATAATAAAACAGAAAACAAATATTTAAATTTAAACTTATTTAAATAAAAATAACATGAAAAACAAATCGGGTCATGGGTTTTAACCCAGGCCACCTTTGAAGCCCATCATAGGGAAGTGACTCAATCCATCCCATCACAAATTTTGTCAATAGCGCTTAACCAAAATTGGAAAACTGAAGCCACTGGGAAAAGCCAAACCTCTTCATCCATTCGAAGTCGGCCACCTATGTACATTTTCCACAACCTCCATTGCCACCACTAGGGGCAAAGAGAGTGGGACTCAAGTCCCACCCAAAATTTTGGATACAAAATATTTCTTATATGGCTAATTGGCCATCTATGAAAGCTTAAAAAAAATTAGACATATATATGAAAGCTCAAAGCTTGTTAGTTGTTCCCATCTTCTTTGTCATACCTCTTTATCCTATTTCAATTGTAAGTATATATTGCAAGAATATATTTCTATCGATTGATTGGGTTGGTTAATTTCGATGGATATATTTCAAACTTGAGAATTAAGCCCCTACAATTTGATTCAAGATTAATTGATATAAGCTAATTACATTTGTTTTTTCTTTTGTATGTATAGTTCTAGGAATATAATTTTTTTAGATTCAACATCAACTCATTTATTGATCAGCAATCGTGTACATAACATTTTACATAGGTTGCCACCAATAAGGTCTGGGACAGCCTCACGAATGAATAATTTGTAATTTTTTCCTCGTGTGCGGTGCTCTCAAAAAGGGTTTTTCTTTTTGTCAATACCTACTTTCTCTCGTTTACAGGCCCTACCTGTTTAATGAGAAATTACCCGTTCAAGATGAACTAAGTTCACTAAAGAACCTCTCTACAGTTGTTGCACATTTGCTAGCTCACTGAGTTAATTATAAAGTTATAGATAGAAACAAGACTTTCCATTAACTATTTCTGAATGTACAATCACTACAATGTGAACCATGCATGTTCCTGTGTAATTTGTTTGGGTAACTTATTGAGTTCTGAATCTGTTTCTCCTTATATACAAGTGCATGTGTACGAAATTTTTCTATAGCTAATAGGAATAGATGGGTATAACTATGTTAGAACCACAGCCCCTCTAAGCAGGAAGCAAGATTAGTGAAGGTTTCTTCTCGGCAAGGAATAGTTGGACCACCCATTGGATGGTCAATCCAATTTTTTCTTCTACCTTACTAAGCAACTCTTGAAATGAAAGCTGACCCAAGTATGAAATGGGAACCCTGTATCTCTTATTTTCAATACTCTCTCCGACAGACACAGCTAAGAAGCCCTTTGGAACTCATCTGTGTTGAATCTACTTTCTTTGCAAACGAACTTATTCTTTGGGACAATGTTTTAAAAGGTTACACGTTTTCCACGTTAAGGTTAGGCTTAAGAAAAACTGCACTAGATTAATGCATTATAGGCAAAAAAAACTTAAAAGCTTTAAAAGACTTAAAAGGCGAGCGTAAAAGACTTAAAAGGCTTAAAAATCTACCACTTTTTATACTACCAAATATATATATCAAGATTAACCAAAGAAACTTAAATAACATGATCATCTTTTAGTCACAATTCTGGAAGATATAATCACATCATGGACTGTTAAGGGCACCTAAGACTCAAAACAAGATACTCTTTTTGTATTGCTTTTCTTGACACTTTTTATTTTTGTATTTTTTTTATATAAGACACTAAAACACACAAGAAAAACAAATAAAAACTTAAAAATACCAAACTTTGGCGAGGAAACCTTTCCACGACGAACTAGTCGTCGGAAAAGACCCCCTTAGGCTTCGCAAGACTCAGCCCACTCACCTAATTTATACATAATTAATCACACATCAGAATGAGCTGAAATGTTATGAGCATAAAATAGATACATGCAAAAATATTTCCTCAAAATTTCAGAATTTTACGAGACCTCTAGCTATGGAAAATAAATCACACAAAACAGCAACTGCACAGTACTAAAATAACACCAAAAACAAAAAATTTATACATAGTCACTAAGAATATGATATAAACCCCACCCCCACACTTGAAATTTACATTGTCCTCAATGTAATACAAAACTAAAGCATGCAATATATCAAACAAGCATGGAATGAGACACATAACACATCACAAATCACACTAAACAGAGAGAAACATAAAGAAAAGGAGAAGGGATAAGATAGCAAATCTGGTCGCCAGCTTCTCCATCCACATGGGTTGCCTCCCAAGTAGTGCTAATTTTAACGTCTTCAGTCAGACGGCAATTCTCATCACTCCACACCAGGAGCCGCCTCTTCGAGGTTTGCATCCTCAAAGACATGCTCCACAAATGACTCAAAGAAGGGCTCGAGTCAATGTCCATTCATTTTAAATGTCTTCCCTATTTTTGAACTCACAATCTCTATAGCACCATGAGGGAAAACATTAGTGATAACATAAGGTCCAGTCCATCTACTTTTTAGCTTACCTAGAAACAAGCGTAGACGACTACTGAAGAGTAAAACTTTTTAATCAACGACAAATTCTTTTCTCTTAATATTCTGGTCATGAAAAGATTTAGTCTTTTCCTTATAAATCCTGCTGGACTCATAAGCATTGTGCATAATTAATCTCATCAAGCTCGTTCAACTGCAACTTCCTAGGCAAACCCGCATCATCTATGTCAAAATTGAACTTCTTGACAGCCCAAAATTCCTTGTGCTCCAATTCCACTGGAAGATGGCAAGCTTTCCCATACACCAACCTATAAGGAGATATTCCAATAGGTGTCTTATATGCTGTCCTGTAAGCCCATAACGCTTCATCAAGGCATTGACTCCAATCTTTCTGGGTTGGCCCGACTGTCTTCTCAAGGATTTGCTTGATTTCCCTATTTGACACCTCCACTTGCCCGCTGGTCTGAGGATGATAAGGTGTGGCCACCTTATGTGTTACACTGTACTTCCGAAGCAAAGCATTAACTGTTCTATTACAAAAATGAGATCCTCCATCGCTGATAATGCATCTAAGTGTTCCAAATCTAGCAAAAATATCTTTCAGAAAACAAAGACCAACCTTAGCATCGTTAATGCGGGTGGTTTTAGCTTCCACCAACTTAGAAACATAATCCACAACGAGAAGAATAAACAAATAACCTGAGAGTTAGGGAATGGTCCCATGAAATCAATACCTCACACATCAAATATTTCAACAACAATAATAGGGTGTTGAGGTATTTGGTCTCTTGGACCGAGTTACCTGTCATTTGGCACATTTCACATGATTTGTACATGACATAAGCGTCATGGAACAAGGTTGGCCAATAAAATCCACTCTCAAGCACTTTGAGAGCAATCTTCTTCCCTCCAAAGTGTCCACTACCTGCATGTGAGCGACAAAAAGATACAATAGAATGAAATTCAGACTCGGGTACGCACATGCGGATGATGGCATCGGTATAATATTCCCAGAGGTATGGCTCATCCCATATGTAATACCTAACTTCCTTGACCAATTTGTCTTTCTGAGCTCTGCTGAAATTAGGTGGAATGCACTTACTCACCTTGTACCTTGTAGTTAACAATGTCGGCATACCATGGCACCAAATCTTGGAGAACAAGGAGTTGTTCATCCGGAAAACTATCTCTAAGAGGAAGACTGTCATCTTCTGCGTTGGGACCATGGGTGAGTCTACTCAAGTAATCCGCCACCATATTCACTGAACCCTTCTTGTCTTTGATCTCAATGTCAAATTCTTGTAGCAAGAGCATCCATCGAATCAATCGAGGCTTGGCATCCTGTTTAGTCATCAAATATCTTAAAGCAGCAAGGTTCAAAATATGATAACTTTTATTCCCAGTAAGTAAGATCTAAAATTTTCAAGAGCAAAAACCACTGCTAAGAGCTCCTTCTCATTAGTTGAATAGTTCAACTGTGCATCATTCAAAGTCCGGGAGGCATAATAGATGACATGTGGAATTCTTTGTAGTCATTGGCCAAGAACAGCGCCAACAGCATAGTCTGAAACATCACACATAAGCTCAAATGGTAGACTCCAATCCGGTGCTTGTATGATGAAAGCTGTAGTCAACAATTTCTTGAGCTTATTAAAGGCTTGTAGACATTCCTCAGTGAAATTGAAGACCACATCCTTCTGGAGCAGTGCACATAAGGGTCTGGCTATCTTGGAGAAATCCTTGATAAACTAATCCTGCCTGTCCAAGAAAAGATCTCACCTCCTTCACAGTAGAAGGATGTGGTAAGATACGCGCAATATCCACTTTAGCCTTGTCTACCTCAATTCCCCTAGCAGAAATAACATGTCCTAAAACTATACCCTGTTCCACCATAAAGTGGCATTTTTCCAAATTGAGTACCATATTAGTTTTCACACAACGTTCCAAGACCATAGATAAATGATGTAAACACATGTGAAAAGAATCACCAAAGACCGAAAAATCATCCATAAATACCTCAATAATCTTTTCGAGCATGTCTGAAAAGATACTCATCATGCATCTTTGGAACGTTGTAGGCTCATTGCATAAACCAAAGGGCATCCTCCAATAAGCAAATGTGCCATAGGGGCAGGTGAGGGTGGTCTTCTCCTGATCATCCTTGTGTATGGCTATCTGGTTATACCCTGAATAACCATCCAAGAAATAGTAATATGCATGTCCTGCCAACCTTTCCAACATCTGATCAATAAATGGGAGTGGAAAGTAATCTTTTCGCGTGGTGGCATTGAGCTTGCGATAATCAATGCACACTCTCCATCCTGTTTGCACTCGTTGAGGCAGCAACACGTTCTCATCATTCTTCACCACCGTTATTCCTGAACATTTCGGTACAACCTGTATAGGACTAACCCACTTGTTGTCATAAATAGCATAAATTATACCAACATCTCAGAGTTTGATCACTTCTTTCTTGACAACATCCATCATGGGAGGATTTAGTCGACATTGAGCTTCTCTAGTTGGTTTAGCTTCCTCCTCAAGATGTATCATGTGAGTACACAAAGTAAGGCAAATTCTCTTGATATCTGCAACTGACCAGCCAATTGCGTGCTTATATTCCCTAAGAAGAAACAAGAGTTTCTCCTCTTGCAATTCCGAAAGCTTTGAAGAAATTATAACCGGCAAAGTTTCACCGTCACAAAGAAAAACATACTTCAAATGCTCAGGTAAAAGTTTAAGTTCTAAATCGAGCGCTGCCTGAATAGATGGAGCAAGAACGTCAGTAGAAACCGAAAGAGGGATTGGTTTAGAAGCCTTACCTTTCATGTTTGGCATTGATTCAAATGCCTCTTCCATTGCATAATATTCTTCTTCCATCTCAAGATCTTCAGCATAAGCAATTTCAAAAACGGACTCAAATTTGACGGGTCAAAATTTCTTCTCCTCGCCAAGATCCAAACCTCCTTCACCAAGCTTCCTTTTGTCGAGCTCTCTTTCGACAGGTCAAAAAATCTGTGAGGAAATTTTTGATGGGTTGAATTCCATCCCTGGAATGTCTTCTTTCCCGGATAACTCTATGACCTTTCTCAAAGGATCCTCCTCTAATGAATATTGAATGAACTCCTGCACAAAACTCTCAAAAGTATCAATTAAAAAACTCATCATCATTTGGGTGTTTGACAGCTTCATAAATATTGAAGTGGATTTTCTCCTCATCTACTTCCATACTCAATGATCCATCAAAATAATCTATCTTTGTACGCGCTGTTCTCAAGAACGGTCTCTCAAGAATCAATGGTATTTCTAATGGCATTAGCTCATGCTCCATTTCAAGCACAAGAAATCTGCTGGGAATATCAAATCTTCCACCTGTACCAAAACAACCTCAATAATACCTCGAGTGTAACAGTTAAAATGGTCTGCAAGTTTAATGGTGACACTTGTGGGAATAAGTGATCTACGCATTTTATGCTTGATTATTAATGTCTTTCTCTCTATCTTTAACTTTGTTTTATGCTTAGTAAATATGTTTCTAACTTACTTTATATTTTTAGGTAGAAATAACGGAGGAAATAATAAAGGAGGCGTTTCGGAGCTAAAAGTTGGCTAAAGAGAAAAGTTCCTAATTCCAGAGAAGAAATGGTCCGAGAAATGGTCTTCAAAATGGTTACTAAAATGCTTTCCCACATGGTGTCAAGAATTGAAGACCAAAAGCATGTCCAAAGAAGCCCAAAGAAAGAAGATGGATTAAAATGAATTATCAGAAATCAGCCTATGTACATCAGCTCACTTCGAAAGACCACTGTTCACATATCCGGATGAATCTAGACGCGATTAGCATATGGTTGGAAAGATCTAGAAGTCTAGTTTCCAACTCAACTAGAATCAAACGATTTGAAGTCCTAGAACGAGAGAAATTTCTATTTTAGTGGAGAAGGGTCAGGTTACCCGGGTGGAGTAGTTAGAGTTCTAAAAGGAGTTGAACTAGGCTTTTCTTGGCCTATATAAAAGAGGGCTTGACTAGGGTTTCATTATCACACATCATAGACAGCAAAGCTCTGCCCAAAATACCTCCCAAGTCGTCCTAAGCTTAATTCCCTCCAAGGCCAAAGCTCCCTCCTCACAGATCAAGAATAATCGGCGCTCTTCGTCTTGTTCTTGAGAATCCATCCACTCGAAGTGTTGTTAGTGCTCTTCACAGACTCCAAAGTGTAACCATAAACCTTCTATCTCATCTTTTGTCTTGTAAATAATTCGGTTTACGACTTGTGATTTGTTTAATAAAGGCTATACGTTTTTACTTACTTATGTTACCTTCCATGTGTTCTTAGTTTTTGGTCTTTGCTTGTATGCATGCTTGTATGCTTAAAGCTTCTTAATGTGTTGGGTGATACGCTCTTCGTTCCTCTCTAGCATATTTTGTATGAATCATAGATAAATTAAGGTGTAGGCGCTCTTCGTCGCACTCTTAAAAGCATGTGTATAAATTGCAGGTTGAAAGGTAAGAATTTCGTTGATACTGGGTAAGTGAAACATGAAAACGGTGGAGGTAGACATGATGTGATGATCACGTGTACATAGTAGAATTAGGTTTAAATTTCGTAGGTTATTAGTTAAACAAACCAAATCTCGCACCCCCATAAACAAACCTAGCATAGTTATGCATGCACCCTCAATCCCCGGTTAAGAACGATCCCTATTTACCAATGCTACATCTACTAAAAAGGGTTTTAATTGACTCATTGTTGTTGAGTGTTAAGTGTTAATTTAGTACTTAGTAATGGTGAGTATCAATTTGGCGCCGTTGCCGGGGATTGTAAAGAATTGTGTGATTAAGCTTGTACAATATGTTTATATTTTTCTGTTTTCAGAACTGTGCACTGCCATGTTTTGTGTAAATTATTTGACATAGCTACAGGTCTCATAAAAATCTGAAACTTTTCAGGATTGTTTGGTTACGTGTCTAGTTTGTGTCTGTAAAATTTCATTGAATTCCGCCGAGCCAATAATTCTGGAAAAAATCGACAAGCAGCTGTGCTCAAGTTTGCACGAATCTGGAATTGAATGTGTTCTTTATAAATATGTGAAATTGTGTAAATATTAAGCATGTATATAAAACCCACGAAATTTTTGTTTATATTTGTGTACTAACACTTGTTCATATTGTATTTTATTTTATTTTTTTTGCAGCCATGTATACACCTTAAAGGAAAGTTTTGGATTTACATTAAGTACATGAGCTTGGTTGATTAAGTCGCACTCATTGTGAATAGATGGCGCCTATTTTCCAAAGTTTATCTCCTAAACCCCTTGTGATGTGTGGATTTCATCACCACACACCATAACCTAAGTGAAGTTATGGACATGAGGTTGAGGGCGGAGTCTACTATGGACTTGAGGGAGTGTAAATTTTCGAAAGATTGGTTGAATGTCGGACATGGTGTCTAGAAACGGGTTATGACTGGTGACAGGTTCTGGATCTAAGAAAGACTTGCATCAATGGAGTATATACCAATGATCCGGTGAGTGGATGAATACTTATCTTTGAGTAAGATATCTTTGGTGACTTGGTGTCTAGAAGGTGACGGTTTTTATGACGGGTTCTGGATCCGAGATCTCTAATCGGTCCTACCTCTCATGGTCTCTCTTGCTAACTGACCAAGTTCATTAAAGTTGCCCAAAGAAGATAAGGACTAAATCTACTTTCCATGATCGGTAAGCCTCGGGATGCATTGTCGAAATTAGTCCTGCCTCTCGCGTTATCTCTATCCCCAACTGGCCATGTTTATCGATTGAACCAAGACCATTCGATTGGAAGTTTATACTTTATCGCGCGGCTCGCACGTCCATTGATTGACCGAAAGATCAAGCAAGTGTACTCTCTTTAAATCCGAAGCGCACTCAAAATGACCTATACTTGTGCATAAAAACGTGGACATGTGTGTTGCACCGAATTTTGTAATTAAACACTAATTAAAACGTTGCATTTAGTCTGCATAACCTTCTGGCGGCTTTGTGATGCTCGGATTTCATCATCGGGTACCCTAACCTAAGTGAAGTTAGGGACATGAGGCCAAAAGATAGGTCACTTTGCATCATAAATTAGCACGTAACTTTTGTATTTTCTGCAGGTTTCTAACACTTTTCTCTTATGCATTCACTCCATACTTCATCTAAGTTCTTGTTTGATATGTTTGGGTGACAATTTGAATATATGATGCATGAATTTGTTGAATTATTGTTTGATTGCATTTGTGTGATTTATGTACATATGTGTGTTCCTTTAAACCTTCCATCTGTTTATACACTAACCTCGTCTACTCTTGCAGGAAACCATGTAAATATGTGTGTTAACTTGTTCTAGATTGTTCATACTAGGTTTCATATCATCTAGGATATTTAAAGCCCTTGCATTCATAACTTAGAACTTTTGAATTGTCGAGAAACTCTAGTTTTCGACCGGTCGATTATTCCATGCCTATTAATTTTGATCGGTCGATTCCCCTTTTTTAGTGTACTCGTAAATTTTTCATGTGTTTCTGTGTTTTGTGTACTTTTGTGTGATTTTCGTGTACCTTTGTTTGTGCTTTGTTTTTGTTTCATTTTTGGCTTAGTATCTTGTTTTTCTTGTGTATTCTTTTGATACTAACACTTGGTATTTGGTGGATGCTCAGATTTATGAATGACCAGACCTACTCCACGTGAAGTTCAACTTCGTAATCACACTGTGATCATTTCTAACAACGCGGTGGAAGACCTTGATCGACCTATTGTTGAGAACGAAGTTGACTCGCCTAGATCCCGGCACTCCGAGGATTTGGTAACAGAAGGAGAACAAGAACAAGAGCAAGTACCAATGGCCAACACAAACAATGCTCAACAATCACTTCGCCAACGCACTTGTTCTACTGATTGGAGTGCCAGCCCCTCATGCATCAGATTTCCGGAACCTCAAGAGGAGAAGAAGGACATTGAGCTGAAGAGTGGATTTCTCCATCGCCTACCTATCTTTCAAGGGATGGCGCATGAAGATCCTAATATGCATTTAAGGCAATTCTAGTTTGTGTGTGCAAGTATGAAGCCTGCGGATGCTGATGAAGAACTCTTGAGACTCAAGGCGTTTCCTTTCACCTTGAAAGAGAGAGCACAAACTTGGCTTATGGAACTCCCACCGAATCACATCACCACATGGAAACAACTAGCGGATGCTTTCTTAATCAAGTACTTTCCGGCCTCAAAGATCACTGTTTTGATGAAGAAGATCACTGGAATTGCACAGGTTGCGGATGAGTCTTTTGGCCAATACTATGACAGATTTAAGGTTCTCTGCGCCACATGCCCATCACATGGATTCTCTGAGACTAACCTCATGAACTACTTTTATGATGGTCTTAAACCAATTGATCGAGAGCTTCTTGATGCCGCTGCAAATGGAGCATTCATGGATTTCACTGAGGTACAAGCTCGTGCACTATTGGAGAATCGAGCCAACAATGATGCTCAATATGGGATGGCACCGCGCAAGACAGTAGCTGAAGTAAGTTCTAAGCCAGCACCGGATGAAAAGTATGACAAACTCTCCTACTTGATGGAGCAAGTGCTTGAATTAGAAGTAAAGAGAGCCAAGGCAGCTTTGGGACCAACATGTGGCGTTTGCCACATCTAAGGACATTATAGTGAGCAATGTCCTATAACAATGGAACCGCCTACTGAAGAACAAGTCAACGCCATTGGTGGATATCAAGGAGGCCAGCGTTACAACAACTACAACAATTTTGGCAACCGTGATCATCCTGGTTTCAAGTGGAGTAGGAATGAGGGATGTCTTAACCCTCCAGCACCTCAACAACAACAATTCCAACGTGCTCCCTATCAACAAAGGCCACCAATGCCTCAAGCGTCCATGCCACCACCACAACCTCCTCCGGTCCAACAATTTACAAATCCGGACTAGGACAAGATGCTTGCTCAACTGTCCAACTCCACACAAGCTCTAATCGATGGAAAAAACCAAACAAAGGCCACATTGGAGTCTCATAGACAGGATATCTCTGAAATGAAGAAGCAAATGGGTCAACTTGTGGATTTCATGGGGCAATTTAGGGCTTCCACACAACTTCCATCTCAACCTCAACCACCACCAAGGAATGTGAGTGCGATTACAACAAGAAGTGGAAGGATTTTGGAGAGTCCAACGTTGGACGGATCTAAGCTGAAGGCAACACCCTTAACTTATGATGTTGTGGAGGATGAAGATTTAGAAGAAGATCCGGCAATCAAAGATGCCAAGAACAAGAAGAAAGTGGCGCCACTTTTGAGGCCACAATCACCAACGCCACCTACCCCAACCAAAGGTATTAACTCTATCCCTTCAAGTTCTGTTAATACTAATGCTTCGTTTGCTCATGCACCATTCCCACACAGATTATCAAAATCAAAGAAGGATGATCAATACGAGGAAATCATGGACATCTTTCGGAAAGTGCAAGTAAACCTACCCTTGATTGAGTGCATAAAGCAAGTGCCAATATATGCCAAGTTTTTGAAAGAGTTATGCACCCAGAGGAGGCAAACGAGAGCGAAAGAGGTCGTGAAGGTGAATGCAACAGTTTCGGTTGTGTTGCAGCGTCGATTACCCCCAAAATTGAAAGACCCTGGGAACTTTTCTGTCCCTTATGTTATTGGTGACACCAGATTTGAAGATTTCATGCTCGACTTGGGTGCATCAATCAATGTGATGCCTTACTATCTTTATACATCCTATTCCCTTGGCTTATGGTGAAAACAAGCTAGTTCCCTCCATTGTTCAAGCACCGGAATTAGAACTCAAGGTGTTACCGAATCATTTGAAGTATGCTTACTTGGGAGACAATGAGAATTTACCGGTTATCATCTCTTCATCTTTGGAGGAAGAACAAGAAGTGAAGTTAGTTCATATGCTTCAACAATACAAAACCGCCACCGGTTGGACACTTGCGGACATCAAAGGTATCAATCCTGCAACTTGTGTTCATCGCATTTTACTTGAAGATGGAGCTAAGCCCTCTCGTGAAGCTCAAAGAAGGCTCCATCCGCCTACGATGGAGGTTGTGAAAAAGGAAGTCATCAAACTCTTAGATTGTGGAGTTATCTATCTAATTTCGGATAGTCGTTGGGTCTCACCTGTGCAAGTTTTTCCTAAGAAATCTGGAATTACTGTTGTTAAGAATGCGGAGAATGAATTAGTGCCTCAACGAACCATCACTGGCCACAGGGTTTGCATTGACTATAGGAAGCTCAACGCCAGCACTCGAAAGGATCACTTTCCTTTGCCATTCATTGATCAGATGCTTGAAAGGTTGGCTGGTCATTCTTATTATTGCTTCCTTGATGGATATTCGGGTTACAACCAGATTAGCATTGCTGAGGAGGATCAAGAGAAAACAACGTTCACATGCCCTTTTGGAACGTTTGCTTATTGTCGCATGCCATTTGGACTTTGTAACGCCCCAGGTACGTTTTAATGTTGCATGTTCTTTATCTTTTCTGATTACACTGAGAAAATAATTGAGGTTTTCATGGATGATTTTAGTGTATTTGGGAAGGATTTCGATGCATGTTTAGATCACTTAGAACTAATTTTGCAAAGATGCGTTGAAACGAACTTGGTACTTAATTGGGAGAAGTGCCATTTTATGGTCACTCAAGGGATTGTCTTAGGTCACATTGTTTCGAAAAAGGGTATAGAAGTTGATAAATCTAAGGTAGATCTTGTGCGGTACTTACCCTCTCCAACTTCGGTTAGAGAGATTCGTTCTTTTCTTGGACACGCAGGTTTCTACAGGAGGTTCATCAAGGACTTTTCCCACTTCTCACATCCCTTGTGCAAGCTGCTTCAGAAGGACACTCCCTTTGCTTTTGATGAAGAATGTGGCGTTGCATTTGAGAAGCTTAAGGAGTTATTGACAAGTGCCCCTATTTTTGTGCTCCATATTGGTCTCAACCATTTGAACTTATGTGTAATGCATCGGATTATGCTGTTGGAGCTGTATTGGGACAACGGAGAGATAAGAAGCTATACACCATTTATTATGCTTCTAAGACACTTGATGATGCTCAAGCCAACTACACAACAACCGAGAAGGAGATGTTGGCGGTGGTGTTTGCATTGGACAAGTTCCAATCCTATTTACTTCAAAGTAAGGTTATAATTTACACTGATCATGCAGCTTTGAAGTATTTGATGCAGAAATAGGATGCGAAACCGAGGCTCATACGTTGGATACTACTTCTACAAGAGTTTGATGTAGAAATCAAGGACAAAAAGGGAGTAGAGAACGTGGTAGCCGATCACCTCTCTAGGATTGTTAAAGAGAAGTCCAACGTTGCAATTGAAGAGAATTTTCCGGATGAACAACTCTTCGGACTTCAAGTAAGTGCCTCTGAAACTCCTTGGTATGCGGATATTGTAAACTATTTAGTTACCGATGAGTTTCCATCATTTTTGCACAAGGCTCAACGTGACAAACTTCGAAGTAATGCTAGGACTTTTATTTGGGATGAACCTTACTTGTGGAAACAATGTGCTGATTTAGTGATTAGAAGGTGTGTTCCGGATGATGAGTTAGCATCTATTCTTGAGTTTTGTCACAATGGTGCATGTGGCGATCATTTTGGTTCGAAAAAGATAGCCCTTAAAGTGTTAGATTGTGGTTTCTTTTGGCCTAACTTGTTTCGTGATTCTAATGACTTTTGTGCAAAGTGTGATAGGTGCCAACGATCCGGAAATATTGGTGCTAGAGATCAAATGTCGCAGTTCTATATATTGAATGTCGAAATTTTTGATGTTTGGGGCATTGATTTTATGAGACCTTTTCCTCCATCTAACAGTTTCACTTACATTTTACTCGCTGTTGATTATGTTTCGAAATGGGTGGAAGCAAAAGCCACCCGTACTAATGATTCGCGAGTTGTTGCAAATTTCCTCAAAACGAACATATTTTCAAGGTTTGGGATGCCGCGCGTTCTAATCAGTGATGGAGGGAGTCATTTTCGCAACAAGACAGTTGAGGCGTTGATGAAGAAATATGGAGTCAAGCACAAATTTTCTACACCTTATCATCCACAAACGAATGGCATGGCGGAGGTCTCAAATCGAGAAATCAAGAAGATCTTGGAACGTACTATCAAGCCAAACCGCAAAGACTGGAGCCAGTGTTTGGATGATGCTTTGTGGGCATATAGAACAGCGTACAAGACCCCTATAGGCATGTCACCATATCGACTTGTTTATGGGAAGTCTTGTCATCTTCCAGTGGAGCTAGAGCACAAAGCTTGATGGGCGGTGAAGAAATTCAACATGGACAAGGATGAAGCTGGATTGCATCAAAAATTGCAGTTATGTGAGTTAGAAGAAATCCGGAACGAGGCATTTGACAATGCATGGATCTACAAGGAGAGGACAAAGCGCATTCATGACAAGATGATCCGTACAAAGAGTTTTGAGGTTGGGCAAAAGGTTTTACTATTTCATTCAAGACTTCGACTCTTTCCGAGCAAGCTACGTTCGAGATGGATTGGTCCGTATATTGTGGTGCAAGTTTTTCATCATGGAGCCATAGAAATCATGTCCTTAGAATCCGACAAAGTGTTCATGGTGAATGGCCAATGGTTGAAGCCATATTATGACAATTTTGAGGAGCACAACGTTGAAGAAGACAAACTCATGGAGCCATCACCTTCAACCACATGAAGAATGCATCACGTCTAGGTTGGAAGACGTTAAACAACAAGCGCTACTTGGGAGGTAACCCAATGGAGGAGTCATCAACAGATTTACATTCTCTTCCCCAATCCTTTTTTTTTAATTTCGTTACTTTAATTTAAATAAGTAGAATTTTTGTGAGTCCTTCCTTCATGCTCGAATTCTATGTTTTACTTTAGTACATTAAGGACAATGTAGAGTTTAAGTGTGGGGGAGGGGTTTACAACTTATTTGAGTCATAAATTGTAAAAACGGGCGGACAATGGAACCTTCCGGTGGATGATGCCCTAAAAAAATTGTTGTGAGTCTTTTTGTTTAACTTAGTGTTTTAAAAAGTCTGTAGGATGCCCTTAGTTAGTCTACGATGAAATTGGACCAAAAAGAATACAAAAATGGCGTTGCATATCATTAAGGATGAATTCATGTGCTAATTGAGATATCTTTTGAGTGTTATGACATGTAGTAAATATGGTTTGATAAAACTTGGTACAGAAATCGCATATGAGAATAAGTTTTGAATCATATGAGCCTTAAGTGAGATTTTGAGCCTTAAACACTTCTTTTGAGTGAAATTTCGTGCATATTAGATATAGGTCTCAAAATCATGCATATACTCACTTGTCATAGATCTTAATGAACTAGAGAATACTAGAACTTACTCATGTCAATTTGCAAAGCTTATAGTTGATACATACTCTGATTTTGGATGTGATTAAAGGCTTTTAGGATATCCACCACTTTGCCAAATTGCCATGTGTCCCATTTGTGCGCACGAGTTGCAACACCCCTAGATAACCCATTTGAGCCCACATTATGCCTTTATTTCATTACCATACATATCTAAACACTTTAACCTAGTGTAGAATATCCATACCCTTGTTCAAAAGACTTGGTGGGGATTTTTGAAGCTAGAATCATGGAGATGGTGTGAACATCATGAGGAGATGTGTGTATGGGGATAGACTTGTCCAAATACCTTGAAAAAAGTTTGCAATAGACAAAAATAGAAAGAAGAAAAGAAAAAAAAATTCGAGAGCTAAAAAAAAAAAAAAAAAGTAGCTCTCCAGCAATGTGATTTAGATGTTAAATTTTGGATTAATGTCCCCCATACTTGTGGATTTGGAGTTTGTATTGAATTGAAGGCCCAAAAGTGAAGAAATGTGGCATTTGTCCTGTCTACAAAAGCTCAAGGGAAGTTTAGAATGAAGTTATGGTCCAACAAGATGAAATCTGGCCCGTGTACTTAAACTTTACACATGGTGACATTGGTGAGAGGAGGATGAACGAAATTTATGAAGTTTTTGGTGCTTTGACTAAGTCTTTTGAATGTTCTTAACCACCACATATCCATATTTTTGAATGCCTTAGCCTAAGCCCCATTACAACCCTTAAAAGTCCTTTTTGATCCTTAAGATGAGTAGCCTTCAATCTGTGAAGTAAGTTGCATGAGTAAGCATATGGTTTTGGTTCATTTGTGCAAGTATCTCTTCCCATGCATGAATTTTCATTGAAATTAACAAACACTTTGAGTGAAACCTTTGCATAAGTGAAAATATGATTAGTGCATCCATGTGAGTTGATTTGAACTTTATTCGAAACATGCACAGCTTTAACATCACCATTATTTTTCTCCACGTCTTACTTGTTCATGACATGATCATATCTCTATTATCTATTGAATTCATTGAACATTCATGTGAAAACATTATGATTCCATCGCCATAGACTTGAAGCATTTTCTGAGACAAATTTGAGTAAGGGCTTAGTTTTGTTCAACTTAGTATTTCTATCGTTAACATGATTACATGAGAATTTGCGGCTTTGAAACGTTGAAATATCTAAGTATGTTTGTATATAAGTGTCACGTTTACCTTTGTGTTTTTCCCTTTATTATTTTTCTTTTATCAAGTCCATTGCTTTGTTGTGTATTTGCTAGGGACTAGCAAAGTCTAAGTGTGGGGGAATTTGATCTACACATTTTATACTTGATTATTAATTTCTTTCTCTCTATATTTAACTTTGTTTTATGCTTAGTAAATATGTTTCTAACTTACTTTATGTTTTTAGGTAGAAATAACGGAGGAAATAATAAAGGAGGCGTTTCGGAGCTAAAAGTTGGCTAAAGAGAAAAGTTCCTAATTCCAGAGAAGAAATGGTCCGAGAAATGGTCTTCAAAATGGTTACTAAAATGCTTTCCCACATGGTTTCAAGAATTGAAGACCAAAATCATGTCCAAAGAAGCCCAAAGAAAGAAGATGGATTAAAATGAATTATCAGAAATCAGCCTTTGTACATCAGCCCACTTCGAAAGACCACTGTGAACAGATCCGGATGAATCTAGACGTGATTAGCATATGGTTGGAAAGATCTAGAAGTCTAGTTTCCAACTCAACTGGAATAAAACGATTTGAAGTCCTAGAACGAGAGAAATTTCTATTTTAGTGGAGAAGGGTCAGGTTACCCGGGTGGAGTAGTTAGAGTTCTAAAAGGAGTCGAACTAGGCTTTTCTTGGCCTATATAAAAGAGGGCTCGACTAGGGTTTCATTATCACACATCATAGACAGCAAAGCTCTGCCCAAAATACCTCCCAAGTCGTCCTAAGCTTAATTCCCTCCAAGGCCAAAGCTCCCTCCTCACAGATCAAGAATAATCGGCGCTCTTCGTCTTGTTCTTGAGAATCCATCCACTCGAGGCGTTGTTAGTGCTCTTCACAGACTCCAAAGTGTAACCATAAACCTTCTATCTCATCTTTTGTCTTGTAAATAATTCGGTTTACGACTTGTGATTTGTTTAATAAAGGCTATAGGTTTTTACTTACTTATGTTACCTTCCATGTGTTCTTAGTTTTTGGTCTTTGCTTGTATGCATGCTTGTATGCTTAAAGCTTCTTAATGTGTTGGGTGATACGCTCTTCGTTCCTCTCTAGCATATTTTGTATGAATCATAGATAAATTAAGGTGTAGGCGCTCTTCGTCGCACTCTTAAAAGCATGTGTATAAATTGCAGGTTGAAAGGTAAGAATTTCGTTGATACTGGGTAAGTGAAGCATGAAAACGGTGGAGGTAGACATGATCTGATGATCACGTGTACATAGTAGAATTAGGTTTAAATTTCGTAGGTTATTAGTTAAACAAACCAAATCTCGCACCCCCATAAACAAACCTAGCATAGTTATGCATGCACCCTCAATCCCCGGTTAAGAACGATCCCTATTTACCAATGCTACATCTACTAAAAAGGGTTTTAATTGACTCATTGTTGTTGAGTGTTAAGTGTTAATTTAGTACTTAGTAATGGTGAGTATCAATAAGTTCTCCCATTTTTAACCTATTATAAGCAGTGTATGGCATTAAATTAATGGAAGCACCTAAATCAAGTAAAGCACCTGCAAACCTGTGATCACTAATTGTGCATGGAATAGTAAAACATCCCGGATCACCAAGTTTTTGTGGTATCTTCCTCTGAAGAACAGCATATACTCTCTCACTTAAGGCAGCTGTTTCAGTTCCCTTGAACTTTCTTTTAGTAGTGCACAAATCCTTGAGGAATTTTGCAAACTGTGGAATTTGTTTGATCACATCCAGCAATGGAATGTTCACCCCAACTCTCTTGAAGATATCTAGGATCTCCTTGTCTTTTTCCTCCTTCCCTAGCTTCTTCAACCTGCTAAGAAAAGGCACATTTGTAGTAATCACAGGTGAGTGTGAGGGACATACCTGAGTTGGTTTCGATTTTTGCACAATTTTCATTCCAGGTGCGTTCTCAACAGGTTGCGAAATTTCCTCAACGGATTGAGTTGGGGTTCCTGAAATGGTTTTCAATGGTTCATCAAACACAACTTGCTCTATAACATGCTCCTCCCATTGTCTTCTTGGCTTCTTGACCTCTGGTTTTGCATCCAACACCTTCCCATTTTTCAAGATCATAGCATGGGCCTCATATTGCCCCTTGGAATTGGGAAGGGTGTTACTAGGAAGACCTCCTGGGTTGGCTTGAGTGAGCGTTTGCTGAATTTGGCTTACTTGCCTCTCTAGTAAATCGATTAATTTTCCTTGTTGCTGAGTTGTAACATTGATATCTTAGCGAAAAGCACTACTTTCCTCTCGTTCTTTCTTGCTGTCAAACATCATTTGTTGCATCATGGCTTCAAGAGTTAATGTTTGATCAAGAGCTTATTGTTGTTGAGAAATATGCATCTGGCCAAACAGTTGTCTATCTCCTGTAGGCTGCCTTGGCTGAAAACCCGGTGGAACATTAGGAGGATTTAGCACATTGTTTCTCCTATAACTCAACAGTGGATGGTCTCTATTCCCACCATAAGTATTAGGCTGCCTCTAGAAGTAATTCGCCTCTTCTTCCTCATGATTGCCTTCCTCATCTACTCTGAACTTTAGACAATCTTCGGCTAGATGATCTGTAGCTGAACAAATAGTGCACACAACCTGAGCTGCAACAACTGTTGTTTTCTTGGCCACTTGCAGGCTACTACTAATCAGAGCAATGTCATTCTCCATAGAGCTTAATCTTTTTTTCATGGCTCAATTGATTGTGACTACATTAAGAGATCTTCTACTTGCCCCTATAGATCTATCCTTTGAATGAAATTGTCTTGAATTTTCTGCTTAGTTCTCAACAACTTCCTTGGCTTCTGTTCCAGTCATATTCCACCTATTTCTCCCATAAGCTGAATCAAGCTTTGATCTGTTGAAAGAATCAAGTCCTTCATAAAAGAACTCCATTTGAGTGTTGAAGTCAAACTTATTGTTGTCGAAGAAGACCCTTAAACTGACTACAGGTTTCATGTAGTTCATCTCCATCTTTTTGCCTGAATGTGCTTATTTGTTTCTTCAAATTCTTGGTACGGGAAGAAGAATAGAATTCTTTCATAAATGCAACACACATCTTCCCCCATGTGTCAATAGATAAAGGAGCTAAATAATTGTACCATGCCTTTGCTTGCTTCTTCAAATAAAATGAAAATAAGATGAGCTTCACAATGTCTTCCTCTACATTTGTTGATTTCTGGATTCTGCACAAAGCTGTGAACTCATTGAGATGATCATGAGGATCTTCAGAAGGCGTTCCTCTGAAGTGTGGCAGATTCGAAATAAGTGATGGAGGAATAGAATAAGCCCCCAGATTCTCTGGTAGTACGATTGGTGAATCTGCTGCACCTGTGCCCAATATAAAGGACTCTCTCAACTTGGCTGCATTTGCCATTCTTCTTGGTGATGGTGGTGGTGTTGGAATATTTTGTTCTTCCTCAAACTCAAACTTTGAACTTGAATGTCTTCCTTGCTCAGATGGTTCACCACCACTATTCACACTCATAGACCGTTGTCTTTGCTACTTTCTGTTTCACTTTACTGAGCGTTCAATCTCTAAATCAAGTAATAATGGCTCAGCGCGATTAGTGTGCCTAGTATGCATACACAATGCTCCTGCACATGGAAGAAACAGTAAGACTCAAAAGAAAAAGAAAACAAAGCAAAACAAAACTGAAAATTAAAGACTCTATTAGGACATAGAATTAAGCAACTCCCCGGCAACGGCGCCAAATTTTGACGAGGCGGGTAAACACCTATTCAAAGATACTTTATTCTCAACCTGAATATATCAATATAGTATGATAAATAAGGGTTATCGAACACGAAGAATTGGTGAAACTAAATCCTAACAGTAGACTACAATGCTGATAGACTTGACTACAGTACACTAATGACACTACGAACCTAAGCTAGACAGACTCAAATACTACAAAATTTGGATACAATGAACTAGCCACAGTGGCAGACTACCACACAAAATTTGAGGGTTTTCTGAGTTGATTTGGTGACCCGAACCAGAATTGGAATAGTAATCGACTTAATCCGTGAGTTTACGAGTAATCACAGTTTATCGTAAATTAATCGAATTGGCGGTTCAGTTCACGACTTAATTATCGGGCAAGAATTTGAGTTGAGTCTCTTCACGAGAATTGTAGTACGCGTGATTTTGAGTTCGTGGGTCTATAAGCTAAAACGGACTGCACTTTTGTGTAAACTATGATACAAATTTTTCAACCATATGTATAGTTTCTTCAATCCGGTTTCTGAAATTCGTTGACCAACATTCTCATTTGCAAAGTTTTTTTTCTTTTCTATCTCAATTTAGATGATTGATTATCTGTGTCTCGCACTGGACTTTCAGTCCTGTATAATGTAGATGAGAAAGTACAAGTTAGACACTATACCTAGCTACTTATTAAAACTTATAGTAACTCCAACAATGTTATCTAAAGTTTGCTTATTTTATTCAAAATAGAGTGAAAACTTATTTTAGCTAATCACTTATGTGATTTACTCCAACAATATTACTTAAAATATAGTTAGATCTGAGCAAAAATATTAAGTTTTGATTGGTAGATAATAATATATTTATTTATTAATTTAGTTTTTGATTGCATTTGCAATCTAAAAGGAAAGAATTTATTGCAATATTAAATGTTTCGTTACCTATAATTCTTGTTTTCGGTATAGAAATAAGGAATGAAAACATGAAATATAGAGAATCTCTAAACGAACTAATAAGATAGGAAAGTTGCTGAAATTGATTTTAAGGGAAAAAAATTATATTTTAGGACTTATTGGGGAGCTGAGTTGCTCTTATAACATCAATTTGTCTCACTCTCCCACTATCCTCCATATAAACACAAAGAGTGACTCCTAGCTAAACGAAGCTCATAGTAAACCTAGCCAGCTAGATCTCATTTATCTCATTGTGGTCGATATGAGTGTGGTGTTTATATAGAATGGGCATTCGTGTAACAAACATGGTTGTTCATGCTATGAAAATTATCCGGGGACATAAAAGCAGGTCTCATTCCAGGCATCAATCTTTCTCGTCACATTCACAGCCACCTACAACAGCATCTGATGTTCCCAAGGGCTACTTTGCAATGTATTTGTTGAGTCAGGCTGCAGAAGGGTTTGGTTTTGATCATCCAACGGGTCGCGGCGGATTTAGAACTCCTTGCAGCAAAAGCCACTTTCTCAATCTCACTCTGTTGATATATATATATATATATATATATAGGTAATTTAGGTGAGACCTGCAGAGAAGCTAATTTGCATGCTGTGGAAGGAATCGTAGGATAGTCCTCATATATGTAAGTACTAAATAAGTAGGGTTGAAGATTTCTTGAGTTTGGATCTACCTATTTGGTAGTAATGATGAAGAACTCGATCAGTTATCCACGCAGTACAAGAGTTCGTCTAGGACTATTGCTGGGGAAAGGCTTTCTAGGTAGTGGAGATATAATCTCATGAAATCATTGTGCTATGTAACAGCACCTTGCTGCAGAAAAGGTTAAATTAGGTTCAAATGCTTGGTAGAAGAGTTGAGGAGATAAAAGAATACTAATCGTCGAAATTAGTACTGTAATTCGTTGCATACCCTCGTGGCTAGAAAAAGAAAGATAACTGACCATGATACCAATCAAATTCTCTACCTAGTTATGAAAACAAAATTCTTTTTCGAGTATTTTCCTAATCAAATCTCTTCGACTTATGTCAACCATTTTAGGATACCAATTAGTCTCTAAGCCTATAGCTAATTTAAAACAAAATCGTGTGATTGTACTAAAAAATAAAATATATCTAGTCTTAACAATCTTCTCAACCCCAACCAGAAATAAATGTCAAAATTTTCTGACTAATTCAAGAGCTTGCAATCTACTGAAACATGATTACCAATAAATCAATTAATCGATCGCTCTTCTTAGTTATGAATCACTTTTTTGTTTTCCACTGGTCAATGTCTATGTTAGGGATTGTTAGCTAGCTACTGTTTACTGGTACCGCCCAGTATACACTAGCAAGGGAACAAAGGTAATAAATTCAGTTGTATTCTTATAACCCTGCACTCGAACAAGCCATTAGCACAGAAAGGCAAATGTTAGTGACAACGCCAAGATTTGCCATGGAATTAAAAATACACAAGTTTCGGTATTATGAGGAGACCAGATACCCTTGAGGCCTAGATGAAATTTGATATAATTAATATAACGACAAATGTGCAAGTGCGTAGTTTCATCCACAATCAACAGAAAAGTATATAAAAAAGTAATGAGATGCTGGCTGAGGCAGATCACATACTAGCTTTAGTCCTGCAACCACTACCGACACCATCATGTAAGACTATCTCTAAGATCTAGACCAATGGAGAGAGAAAAACACAATGGGTACAAAAGGATACATTCTATATTCCATTTCAGTCTTTTGGTTGTACATCTATCTGGCTTAGCTAAAATGGAATAACTGGTAAATGAACAGGTATTTCGGTATTTGGGGTAACCTATGTACCATCATCCATGATCAACAGATTCAAGTAATGTAAGTCTGCATTAACATGAGGACTTAACTGGCAACCTGCACTAATGGAGGCCAAGCAATTTCATCATCGTCCGTGTAGCCCTGAATGAAAAAATCTGCACAGTTCTTCCTGCAGCCATGATGATACGGGTTTCTAAACCGGCCATCTGGACCACGAAGATATCCATAACGAAGAGCGTTTGCCAACTCATTAGTTGTGATATTTCGAGCTATCTGCTCAAGAAATATAAAAATTGAATTATATTCTTTCATAAGACAGAGCAATGTGAAGGCTTTAAAACACACCAAAAAGTCAAGGAATAATCAGTTTCAGTTCGGAGACAAGGCCTGAACACCACACTGCACTGGGTCTACTCAACACTGAAGCTTCAGTTTGAACAATTCATCACTCATTTTCTCTTGGGATAAGAGGTCATAGACATATAGCATATACTAAACCGTTTGTCATTGAATAACAAAAAGCAGATAAAGAGGACAAGAAGTAGGCTTTTAAGAACTAAAAAGGGCATAGAGGGAGAGAAAACTTAGCTGTATCAGCTATTAAAACTAACTCAAAGCCTGAGGACCTACACTACCACTGCTTGCCAACTTAGGGTTACGTTAGGAACACTGTCATCTTTGAGTTCCTCGGAAATAGAGAGAGGCCCATAGTAATGCCCAGAATATTGCAAACTTGGTGTCTAGTAGGGAAGAGCTGCAGGAAAGAGTCAAATTCTGCTATAGGCCTCTATTTCTGAGGAACTTAACGATTACAGTCTTTCTTGGACTGTCCGGGGTGAATTGCAAACTTGAATGTAGTTAAACCATTTAGAGATGAAATTTATAATAGTGTACGTCGTTTCATCTAATTAAATATACTACTTATTTTGACCCAACTGAAAGTTATCACCCTAGTGAACTTGAGCCAAATTATGCGCAGTGTGGGCTTTGACTATTACCTGAGATGCTTGTGCCACCGTCAGAGTTGTCGTAGAGATCAATATAATGATGTCAATACACAGAAATGCAACAAGGGTTGGATATTGAACTATCACATGATGAATCCATGTTTCTTCTTTTTTCCATGCAGGCACTGCATTCCAAATCCCTGTCATCACAAAAAGATAACAGTTATATAGTTGAATACACATAATTACTTATATGAGCGCAAAATTTGGGACAGTGCCTGTGCTTGGCTGATACAACATACTTTGAACTGTAACAGCAGCAGAAATAATCGCTGTTGATGTTCCCAAGCAGATGAAAATAAAGAAGTCTCGCTTATTTCCCTGCACAATAATGGCGAGCTGGTTACACAGATGGAACCAGGGAAAGGATAAAACCTCAGGGGCAGAGACAGATCCTGCAGACATTTTATTTACTTGAAAGGAATTATAAGAAATTCAAAAGTTTGATGATAATGACAAGATCTCCTTTTAAAGAACACCCGTAAATCCATTAATCAAATAAAACTGCCCACTCAATCTTGTGTGTCACATGAACCCTCATTCCTCCCATATAATTGCTCCTATAATGTCAACAATCAATCCTTTGTCCTTGTATTGCCCCAAAACACCTTATTGATTACGATAGCCATAACATAAATCAGCCTCTTGGAGTTTCGAAGTAACCCAAAGCAAATATTACCCATGAAGTATTTGGGTCTTCCTCTTCGAAGTAACCCAAAGCAAATATTTTCTGGAATCTGTAGTAAAATGGTGGTGAAGCAGCTTCCAAGTGGGAAAAGGCTTTTATTACTGAGATTCTAGCTGTCAGTGATTCGAGCTCTATTGGGCACACACACAAAAAAAACCGATCGGGGAGTAAAACCATTAACTTAATCACATATTCTCCCAGAACATTACTATTATTCTCAAATTATCCTTCAAGATGTCCCATAGTTGACACAAGGCCTTGACAAAAATTCCTCAAAAATCTTTACTATCAAGCCACACCTCTAGTCTACTGATATCCCTTATTAATGATGTTCGGACCCACCCCTCAGTATTTGACTATGAGCACAACTAAAATTTCTAACAACAATGATTTCCCTCTTCAAGTACCCTTTGCTTCCCCGAAAATTGTCCAGAATTCCCCTCTCCTACCTCCCTACTTCACAGTCGAACTCCTCCCTATCTCCTTGATTTTCACTCTCGTTCAGCTACCTGGTCCTTTTGTCTCCACGGTACCAAAAACTTAATTCCACAAACTCACTCCTCAAACCATAAATTATATTATTCTTCAAATTAATCGAGCTCCGTAATCCTTTACTTCTTCACTGCATTTGACATTGACTGAATGTAACCCTAACTCTTTAACTAAACGCTCTGCTGGTGCAAGAAATCAAATAACAGTTGTCTCAATTCTGGTTCCCAGGTTTCCAGTTCTCTTCCTACCCAGCAACCTAATTCCAAAACCTTTGGTGTGCTCATTGAGGTGGTTGGCTCATGTGCACGTCCCTCTTCTAATATCAGAGAAATTCTTAAGATCTCAAATATTGTGAAAGAGCTCTCTGCATGGCCAGATCATAACATGTAACCTATAGCAGACTGTCAGTTAATTCCTTGACCACTGGGTTGAAAAGTTCTAAATTTAACATCCCCCAGAGATCACCTCCACATTGGCACAACTCCTTAATTCCACAAACTAACTCCACGTTGTACTTTGATGATGCAAAAAACCACTTTTCACGCCAACGAGTACCAGGGTCCCTATTTTTCATTATTTGAATTCATACATTTGAGAATGGTCTGACGATACACTTCCTCACTGAATTGAGCTATAGATGTGTCCAACCAACCTACAATCTACCCCACAAAACATCAAGCTCAAATTGGAGTGTAGGATTTACTGTTAAATACCCTGTGGGTTGACTGACACAATTTAGTTTGGCACAAGCAATTCTTAGCACTATTTACCTTGCCAACACAATTAGATATCCAGGGACAATGATGGTCAAATTGCTCAACACATCGGTCACATGTGGGGCAGTGTTTGGAGCGTACAGGTCTGATTATCTGAAATGAAAGCATTTGAAAGTATATGATCATCATAATAATATAAATTATAATGATATATACAAGAAGTTTAACTATTTTGTAATAGAGAAATAGGACATGGCATCACCTTGCAAGTGGGACAAAGTTGAGACCAATTTCCCATCCATACTGAGGAGTTGTTCAAATCAATATTTAACAAAGGATCCTGTGTTTGTCAATGTGCTATTAGTGAGCTAAGAAAGACTAAGATACACAAGAATTAGTCAACAAAACACCGTCTGGATAACCCTATACATCAAAGTACAAAGCTTCTTAGATGTTGAGTAGATGTGCCGGTATATAAAGCTTTTAATACCTGAACTAGGAATTATGGCATCATCAATTTATTTTCTGAGTAATATACAACTAAAGGACAGACATCAAATACAACTCGTGAAATATGGGTAAATTATGATTCTTGACCTTTCTATGGTTGAATGTGAACAATTCAGGATCATTGACATAATCCAAATCAGACAGTTAACACAATTCATAATGTATTGGTAAATCAATCATCATGATGCTCAGTTTCAAATTTCACACCCAGGTTTGGGGTGACCACTTATGTTGAAACCACCTAACAGTTACAGTGCACTTTGTTTTCTAGTTGATTGTAGAAATAGTCTTAAGAATCAAACACACCTCTGTATCTATATGACTGCCGAAGTCCCCTGCTCTTTTGATGAAACCTGGATCTTTACTGCATGTCATTATGGTAGATAGTAAACAATAATCTAAATAAAGAGATCACAATATTAAAGTAACAATCTCAAAAGCAATCATTTCGGTATCTATATGAGCACACCTATATTTATTTCCTAAAATGTATATTTGCCAGCCTGATAGCCTATCTGGGCAGTATATGAGATTGACATCACCCCAAAAATGAAATGTTGTGGGGGTTATAGTGGCGAGGGAATATCTCCCAAATCTTTTGCCTTCCAGCTTCCGAGAAAGATATTTTTTGTCTGACTACAAGCGGACCTGGAATTAGCTACCGGACACGGTTTCGTAGGAGAGGTTACTCAAAAACATCAGGCATCAAGTATTATCGTATGATTTGCAGACATCAACAACTGAGCAACTAAAACCTATTGGGTCGGGTCTCAACACAACTTGTAATTAATTTATAACACTGGTCTCTCTCTCTCACCCCTTGTCTAATTTCAATAGCTTACCTAAGAGAGAGAACCGTTTTATCTACCAGGCAGGCACTCCCATGTTTTTTGGATAGAACGAGAGCATCCATATTTCTTGTCTGCGTTTATAGCACTCATTAAATCCAAACTGATGACAGAAGGATTAACCATTCAACCATACCACATACACCAAAAGACCTTCCCTTACCAAAA
The DNA here is from genome assembly GCA_946800695.1 of Geum urbanum. Taxonomy (NCBI): domain Eukaryota; kingdom Viridiplantae; phylum Streptophyta; class Magnoliopsida; order Rosales; family Rosaceae; genus Geum; species Geum urbanum. The sequence goes on from OX327016.1 coordinate 16,411,742, forward strand.
CTTAGAAGAACAAGAATAATTAGGCATTTCAGTATGGCTTCTACGTGATATTAAATAGACAAAAGGATAATGAAACAATTACCTACTGCACCTATAGAACATAATGAGCGAACCCACTGCTGATGAAACAGCTGCCCATCCCCAGAGACCAACAGCAGCAGTAACCTTTGTCAGATTAGGAGCTAACATAAGTGGGCTATGAAGTCAGTGATGACCCACGAGAAATCATAAAATCTATAAGCAATGAATCTAAAGAATTCAAACCATATGTGATTAAATACCTGTTAGGACTGAGTTCATAAAGAGAACTGTCTGAATAATTATTGTGCACAGCAAGATAGGAGCATAACCAATATCTGCAATTTTCCCACCACAGATTTTCTTTAACCAGCTGCTTCCAAGAGCCCGTTGCTGGTTAGACTGAAACGGTATTAAAATTAGTTAGCCAAAGGAGCATAACCTAAGCAATGGAAAGAATAACTGATGGAAATAGCCTGGATAAAGGTTGAGGAAAGTGAAAGAGAACATGTTACTTACACTATCCAAAATGCCAAAAGTTATTAATTATTTAATTTGCTGTTGCTGTTAAGAATGAAAAAGTCGAGACGCTCACAACAACAAAAAAAGTAACAACTGAATTCTGGGGCCAACTTAACAATTGAATGCTCGCAATCCATCATATCTGTACAGAAAACTGTTACATGAACAGTACCAATACTAGCCTATCTGTTATGATTGGATGCTACTGCTGCTTAGCTTAATAACCACTTTGCAAATTTACCAGGCTCCACTTATGCTCTATTAACAGAAATGCCCCAAAGACGCTTCTCTGTCCATCTATCTCCCTCTAATCTAATGGATAATGATCATTTATTATCTTCAAATTTGTACCAAAGGAACCTAATAATCCTGTTTGTTTTAATCCTATAATCCTGAACAATTACATGGTTTTGGAATATATACTACAATTACACCCATAATCCCATCATTATCTCAAATACTAAGCTGAAGGGAAACTAGTTTACTTCACTTGAAGCCCTTCTGGATTGATTCTTATGAATAAATTGTCAACCAACAATCATCAAATACATTTCTCCCTTAGACTAAAGCTGCAATTGAAATATAGAGACTTATCATTAATAGGAGAAGCTTACACAACTTAAGAAAATTGTATCTTTTCAAGTGGAAAATAAAGGGGCCAACAAATGCTGCTGTTACAAGTCCAGCTATAAACTTAAAGTGTAAATGGAAATTCAGCATTTGTGCAAGCATGTGCTTGAGTGATGGAAAGTAAATGAAAATTAGCCTTTATATAGAAGATTTAGCTTATGCATGAACTATACAATAAAGTCAAAATCTCAGAATGGAAAAGACTGTAAATCAAAAGATGAAAAAGTAAGAACCATGAAGGCACTTTAGTCTACACAGCCTTTTCCGAAGAAAAAAATTTCATTGAACAACCCCTCTTCCCAAAATACAACCACATACAACAAAAATGAAAGACCTCATATTATCTGTTTTTCAAATCTTGTTTAGATTTGGTTGTGACAGATCTACTGAGGATAATATGCATACAGAAATACGTACAAGGAAAAGGGCGACACGCTGATGACCTTTATCAGATGCAATCTGAACAGGTGTGAAACCAGCATTGTCTTTCATCAATAATTCCTGCTTCGTGCCGGCATGTACAAGCACAGCGCAAGCCTCTGTATGTCCTTTTAAAGCAGCCCAGTGCAAAGGGGTACAACCTGATAGTAAAGATCATAAAACTCAGTGGAAAACATGGATTAAAACTAAAAAACAACCACAGAGTGAAGAATGATCAAACAGACATGTATCCTAGAGCATATCAGCACATTGTGTATACCTTCTTTATCTTGTCTCCCTTGGCTTGCATCTCGAAACAAAAGCAACCTAACTGTATCCGCAAATCCCTTATAAGCAGCCCTGGTTTAAAGTGACAAGATAATTTACTTTCTAATTAATATAAGTAACCACATATTACAAAAAAAAAAATATCTTAAAAGAATTCTATCAAGTACAGAAAAAAAATACAAAAAGAGAGAGAGAGAGAGAGAGAGAGGGAGAGAGAGAGAGAGAGAGAGAGAGAGTACTTCAATCATTTTCTATGAAATAACAGCTACATATATTTATTTCTTGAACGTTTCATGTAGAGATAACTACCTAGGAACATATAAAGTTATCCCAGTAGAGCACAATTACCTACTAAACCTAAGAGATTGAAAACCCAACCCAATACCATGAAACCTGTATATAACGTACACCATGTCAATATGCTTCACTTAATATCTTCTAACATACCAGTGAAGAGGACTCCTTCCCTCATTATCAGGTGCGTCAAAATCAGCATGATACTTTGCAACAATGTGATTCAAGAAAGCTGTTTGTCCATATTGCGCAGCAACATGAACTGCCTGCAGTAAACAAGCGAGTAATGAAACAGAAGCCATTGGATACCGACTCAACCAATTATATCAGAAATCTAGAATCACTGATCACTAAAGTATGACAATAAAATGTGTACATTGCCACAAAGGAAAAATATATGGCCTTGCACCTTGCCCGGTACAGCACATAGCTCCGTATTATAATTAACACAGTTTGCCTCTTGAGTTCAATTTCATGTCTTTAAACTATCCTGTTGCTATAAGTACGCAGTTTTCATTACATCATCAGAGTGCTATACACATGTGAAGATGAAGCAAGCACATCACGGTACCAGATGCTAAACAAATCCTTGTGGACAAGTGATCTACTTGTCAGCATGAATTCCATCAAAGATCCTTCTACTACTATGAATCCACACCATCCAAACTTTCAGAAACTTTCTGCGTCAAATATTTTCCCTCGTATGTACAGCTTATTCTCTCTGTCAGTGATGAATCTGATTGTCCTATTCACTGGGTTCTAGTTTTTTTTTATTATCTTCCCGACTCCGTACATTCTATTAACTAATAGTTAATACCACCAATATTTTCTACTTAAAGTCTTGCAGAACTAATGCGAGGGCTGTATGGCTCAAGGAAGGACATAAGGGATCATGGCACAGTCCTAAATTTCTTTCCTTGTGAAAACTGTATCGCAAGAATGTTCATGAACCAACATGATTATTTTATCCAATTCGAAGTGTTCTTTACAGCATAGAAAGGAAAATCAAAGTATCAATGTGTGACACAAAACTACCATTCAGTCGGTTAGTAAGTATCATTTGGTAACTAAATACCTTTCACATCAAGAAAAAACAAAAACAAATAAACAAGAGAGTAAATGAGATAATTACCCGGTAGCCATTAACATCGGCGGCCTCAACCCTAGCTCCATTCTGCAATAGCACATCCGCGGCTGCAATTGCACCCTGCACGGCTGCCCAATGCAATGCTGTCTGCTGTATATTGTCAGTCGCATTGACATCTCCGCCATGCTTTAGGGTTTACCATCAAAATTATCAACATTAAAGTTTCCAATTAGCAACACAGAACTCTCAGAAATCCAACCCCATTCAGACATATGCTTGATCATCTATTCAATCACAAGTTGAATCATTAAAGTGAGTGAGTACCTGAATTATGTAGTGAGCGAGATCGGGGAAGTTATTGAGAGCAGCCCAATGGAGAGCGTAGTAGCCATTGGCGTCGGGCTTGGAAACAGAGGCGCCGTCTTCTTCAATGAACTTCCTCAGCTTCTGAAAGTCGCCGTAAGCAGAGGCAGAGAAGACATCGGTGATAGGAACCTCGCCGGCGGTAGGGTTTTGTTGCTGCTCAAGGGTTTTGGAGTTCGACGATGAGACTATCTCTATCTCTGATGATGAAGAAGCCATGGCCTTTTACTTCACATAAGGTGTAATTGATATCGGGCAAGGCTTTGCGGGAACTTCAATTTGTTGAATCAGCGGCTCCGAGTGCTTGACGAAGATATCGAGAAACCACGATGGTCACTGAAAGAGAGTACTGGGCAATGCAAGGCCACACGAAACGATGTCGCTTTACCACAACAGTTTCTTTTTCCTTAAGAAACAGTATGGGTGCCCAAATCACATATCCAAATATTGGTACACGAATACGGATACGGGACACTCTCTCTCTCTCTCTCTCTCTCTCTCTCTCTCTCTCTCTCGTCATGGTATCCTTATGAATGCAGCATAGTATCCTCATGAACTTTACAGAGTTTATTCTTATGACTGAGATATGGTAACTTTTGTTTATCGAGTTTGTGATGGGTCGTGAAGAAACTAGCAAAAATAATATCAGGTTATCCTTATGAATGAACCTTATGACATATATCCTCATGAACCAAACAAGGTATCCTCATGAATGAGACATGGTATTCATATGAACCAGATATGGTATCTTTGTGAACTAGACATGGTATCCTTTGTTGATCAAGTTTGTGGTAGGTCATGAAAAAATTAACGAAAACAACTTCTTCTTCTTTTTGTGAAATAATTTTTATTTTAAAATGGACAAAAAATTGAGGGACAAATCGTCTGTCCCAAAAAAGGCTTTAAAACTAACTTATATGGCACTTTAAGGTGACCTTTTGGTCACCGAATCCACATTTTGGTGATTGTTGGGTAATTTGCCAAACCTAAATATCCTTCATGATGTTAGGTCTCCAAAGGTTCTAACGTGGTGAGATTCACTCTATTGTATGCTTTTTTTTTGTCACATTATTTGTTTGTCGATAACGTAATCTAATGGCTTAATCGAAAACGCTTTGAATTAGGGTGGTCAATCTTTGTGAGTTCAATATCCCTTTTACTTGTCTTCGTACACTTGCGAAAGAGTAGAAAAGGCAATTCCTTTTACTAAGTAATAGCTAGCAAGGTTAAAATCGTCGGAAAGCGCTCTCAACGTTGCAGCTCCACCGTCGAGCCACTACGGGGATTGAGGCTAGGCACAAACGTCTCAGAAGGAGGAAGGCCCCAAGCCCACATACCTACACTGTCAATTGAAGACCAAAGCACCGTGGAGCACGGTGCTAATAATCTAGAGAAATAGATCACTTCAATTGTCTCCCCTACTCATTTGCAAACAAAATCTAAGCCTAGAAACCAACAATAGAGATCGAGAGCTTCAATTCCATACCTATATCAACATCAACGGTGATTGACTGATGAAAATCATGACGGGTCAGGTTGGTTGAGTGGCGCTGGTGGTCGAAGGCTAAAATAGGATGAGCCCAAGCTTAAATTTGGGCTAGGGGTCATTTGATCAAGAGATAGCAACTGACACTTTGGTGAGGGAACTTTCCCGGACCGCGAAGCTTGCTTAATAATGTGAGTAAACTTCTTTTCTCATTGTCATTAGCAAGCATTTATGTTACACTTTTGTTATAGATTGTTTAGGATGTGCTTTACGATACAATATTTTACCAGAGGCATTTATGTTATGTTTATGTTCATGTATGGTTATGTGCATTGATGCATCAGCTACTTGGATGATCTTTGAGTAGTCCTAAGCAGATCACGACAAACCTCTCCCCGGCATACATGTCGTCCCCAGGTCATGACAAACCCCTCGGGATGACCCTTGCCTCTGCATACACATCGTCCCAGGTCACGACAAACCCCTCAGACGATATAGTTTTTATGTTGTTTACAATTTTGCGGACTCGCTATTATTTATTAATTATGATTATCATGAAAGTTATTTTTCGCTTTTTCTTATGGATATTATTTTTGGTCAACCCACTCCAATGCTTTCTATGTTTTAATACCTTTTCCTTAACCTTTCAATGTCTGTTGCTAGTTTGTAGCTTTTATCCTCTAGTTGCACGTTCTAGTCAGCAGGCCGGCCCTAAGGTAGAGTAGGCAGAGCGCCCAGAGCCCAACATCTAAATGGGCCCTTTTTTTTATTGTGTAAGTGTCTTTTTTGAGTCTTTTCCATTCTTTCGTGTTCTTGCCTCTGTTTTTGCGTCCTCATTGGTCTATTCCCCTTCTCACAAATCTCTTTACTCCTCCCTATTCCTAAAGACATCGATCATAGAGAAATTTATTTAATCGTGGTGGCACGGGTTTGGGTCTAGCTCTCATCATCTTCCCTTTTCCACAGAAACCCAATGCACACTTAATTTTTTAACTCCATCATCTCTTTCTCTATGTTTCTATAGATTTTATACTCCATCTCTTCGGTATGGTCGGGAAGGTAGAATCAATAAGTTAGATCTCGTTATGTTGTAGAAGGAATTAAACTTGGGAGCTCTCTCTATATTTATATTCTATGCTCCTTTAAGTCGGGTTTTTGTGCGTAATAAAAGGTATATGAGAATGAATTTTGGCCTCTCGAGATGATGACAACAACGATCCGTTTGCGGTGACGGTCCCTCGTGTGATTTTGAAGGACTTTTGCTCCAAAATTTCTATTGATGAGTGACGCCACCTTCGGATTGAAGAGTTTCAAGGTTCTATATTTGATCATATTTTTTTTAGAACCAAGGGATTGGGTTTTATGCGTTCTCTGAGTATGTGGGTTATTTTTATTATCACTTAATCATGCACGGTTAGCTTCCTCTATCCCTTTCTATCCATTATCTATCTCGCTCTATATTTATAAATGTGAAAGTCAGGAGCCTCTGTGTTGTTTTGCTTGATCTGACTGCAATTATATACCTATGTTTTTTTTTGTAATTTTCAATTGGTACTTGATCGCGTTATGAGTTCTGACTGTTCTCTGTTGCTTAAAAGTCATGTTCATCTTAAACTTTCTTAGTTTGAACTTTGAAGAATCCCCTGAAAAATCAATTTTAAAAATAATATCGATTTGAAAAAATAGTTTTATATTAGGGGCCCATTATAATTTGTCGCCCAGGGCCTTACATTTCTCAGGGATGGGCCTGCTAGTCAGAGGCGTAGAGTTCGAGTATCTTTCCACGACTAGTAAGTTCCCAATTAGGTGGCATTATGCATGGAGGAATGCAATGGACACCCCGTGACCAACATTTAGAGAGTTGGTGATAAGGCGTTACTTCAACCGTGTTGTCACACAACTTAAATATGAAGAGTTTGTGAATCTTAGATAATGGGAGATGTCATCTCTAGAGTATCGAGACAAGTTCACCCAATTTTCAGGATCTGCAACTTATCTAATTTTGTCTGAAAAGGAAAAATGCATGAGATTTGAGCAAGACTTGAACTTGAATATCAAGGTGATGTTATCAACCATGTCCAGATTTAACGTTGATGAATTTTTCATTGCAGCTATTAGAGGAGAGGATGTGAAGAAGGAAAAGGATATCTAGTCTCGGGCACGCCGCTTTGAGGGTTGTGGAGATACTTCTACATAAGTTCAGGTACTTTTGGATCAACATCTTTTTAAGGTTGTGTCTCTTGCATGTTTTCCCTCGACACATTTGGAGAGTGCAGGATTCAGAGATTGAGGAGAAATCGACCCCAAAGACAATAGTAGGTTGAGTTACAATTGTTGTCAATTCACTTTGTTGGTGGTTAAATAGTACCCTTTATGTGACAACTACAACAAATGCCACGTTGGATACCAGAATGGGAATTTAGTGTACTATGATTGTGGTCAGGTGAGTCACTTTATGAGATCTTATTCTTTGAGAGACACATCGGGTAGACATGTGGCTTAGAGTGCTGGTGGTGATCAGGGTGTCACTTCTAGAGCTAGGGTGACACAGACCCTAGGACAAACTACTCATCAGATTCCTAACCAAAGCGGACGACCGACCTAACAACATCGACTACATGTGATGACTCTAAAAGAGGACATGGCTCTTCCTGTGGTTATCATCAATATGTTACATGCTTTCAATTTTTTAGTGTATACGTTATTAGATCTAGAGGCCACACATTCCATTATGTCGCTTAGATTGACATCATTAGTCACTGTAACGACCTGCTCACTTCCAAGGATGTGCTGAGTGACAAACTTATCCGGTGTGATAGTAAGTGTATGCTAGTTGTATGGAGACTGTGAGGTTATTGTAAGAGGTTATGGGCTAGCCGAAGATTTAATGCTTTGGAACATCGTATACTTTAACTTAATTTTGGAGATGGATTTCCTGGAGACTCATCGGGCATTGTTCAATTGTTACAAGAAATAAGTAACAGGAGTCCATGGACACCCGAAAACCTTTTGTGCGGAAAGTAGTACTCTTCCTTCTTGCATGATTTCGGCTGTAAAAGCTTAGAAGATGTTATGGAATGATTGTAATGAATATTTGGCTCATGTGGTAAATATAATGTGAGTTATTCGAACATTAAGGACATTATTGTAGTGTGTGAGTATTCTGATGGTTTTCCTAATTATCTACATAGTCTCTCTCTGGAGAGGGAGATAAATTGCATCATAGAGTTTCTGCCTGAAATAGGTCCAATATCTCAATTAATTAAGCATCCTACATGATGGCTTTAGCCAAACTAAAGTAATTACAGGTGCAATTACTAGAGTTAATTGATAAGGGTTTTATCTGACCTAGTATTTGACCTTATGGTGCTCCAATGTTGTTTGTGAAAAAAGGAAGGATCTTCGAGTTGTGTACTACCAGAAGTTGAATTAAGTACTGTGAAGAATAAATATTCCTTGTCTTGGATTTTGATGGATAAATTTGTTGTGGTTGATGATTTCTACCACCACCTGACAATTGTGTAAAAAAGCAAAGACTTCTACTCCATATAAATTAAGAGTTATCACGATCTACATTTGATCTCCTAATTATTTCCATATAACCTTTTCGTTCCATAAGGTGCATATTCTCTAGGTATTGATATCCATCATCACATCATTGTCATTATTATCATATTTATACGGACTAACTTGTTTGACTCCTAAAATAATCATACAGAGTTCGTCTCTAATTTCTTCTTGAAGGTCTGCCATTTCTTGCTTGATAGATTATGTTTTCTTTATCTAAGCTATCACCTCATGCATGATATTTTATAGCACCTTTTCACATTTTTTTTCACACTCTTGTATGGATTTGTTAGCCCATAATTCCTTGTTAATTATGTTCCTAACTTTGCATTTAATGCTTGTTTCCTATTACTAAGGCATCACTATTATTGCGTTTTCCTTTTTTGTTAGAAAATTGGGGTTTAGCTTGGAAATGCACTAAAAGGCGAGAATCACGTGCTTTCTAGAGAAGACGGGGAAATTTCTGGGGCCATGGGAGAAGACAGAGACACTTTCGCAAAAAGACAAAAAAAATGGCTGCCAGAATATTTTGAAATTCCTGTCAATGGTGGTCAACTTTGGCATGGTCAACAATGGTCAAGATCTTAAGTCATATGAAGATATTTTTGAGCCAAAGGGAAGTCACAAGCCAAGCACATGATATGGTGAGTCACACTAGGTGAGTCACCTTAGGACCACATTAAAGCCAAAAATAGTGGATCATGTATCTTAGCCCATTTAATCAAAATTCAAATTGTTTGTACTAGAATCTGAGCAGACTCTGATGAAACACCTAAATGAGATGAGATGAGCGCTTGGAGCTGAATGTCCCACTTGGCTTCGCTAAACTGTTGAGATAAGAAACCAACGTCAGAGTTGTAGGCAGGGTGTACCGCCTATCACACTCCAATGCCTACGTCAGATTGGGTGGAAGGAATAAGATAAATGAACGAAGCGAAGGATTAGTATTGTATTAGGGAATATATTCTAAAAAACGTACTGATGACATAACCTCTATTTTATCTTCTAGAGTGGAATGCGTTTCTCGTCATTCTTCGATGTGGGACTTGCTTCACTTTAGTTTCATTTTAGCTTGCATTTGATTGTTCCTTTGTCCAAGTTTGTATGAAAAGGGCGTAGCTTACCAGCCTACACCAACAAGTCCCCATGTCAAGATCATTCTTGATTAGGGAGTTGAAAAACGTAAATACGCCCACTTCATACAACCTTGGTGCCACTTGGTCAAGTTATCCGGGAGTACCCCATAGTTCCCTTCAACTACACAAACAAGAATGAATCAACCAAGTGATAACAAGGAATATGATTGAGCGGATAAGAAACAAATGTGAGCGGACTATAAGAGTGAACAAAGGCAATTAGTGGCCTATCTTGAGTGGAGTGTCATAGATAAGGCTTTGTATGACAACCGCTCAGTCAAGGAAAGGAGTATCACTTGTTGGTAATGAGTGGGACGCCTTGTAGGTGGTTTAATGAGGGTTGCGCACATTATAAGGCATATCTTGAGCGAAGTGCCGTAGATAGGGCTTTGTAGGACAACCACTCAGCCAGGGCAAGGAGTATCACTTGTTAGTAATGAGCAGGGCACCATGTAGGCGGCTTAATAAGGGTCGCGCGCATTATGAGGCCGTTCATGTATTGTGGTGCCGTCAACTTTCTTAGTTGGGCGCCCAAATAAGGAAACTATCATGATTCAATGCATCGCCCAATTTATGAGGCGTAGCCATAGCATCAAGTTTGGGCGGGAAAAAGTAGAATGAAACGTTTAAGTGTACCAAAGAGATAGTGTCTCATACGCGTGCGTCAATTAAAATGTGCATGCACGACATGTGGCGAAATAAAAAATGTACAGAAACTATGTGCCATAATGGCGGCGTGGTGATAATGAAGTTTGATCGAAACAATGTGTTTCATTTCGTATTCCCATATCTAGGGTAAAACAAAAGGTTGTGTTATGTGTTTGTTTTTGTTGAACGGTATGTAATGAGCCGCGTGTAGAGCACGTTTGACGAAAGGGTAAGGGAGAGGTTTAAAAGGAGAAACAGATTGTGAAAATCATCTGTGCAACATATTCAAGTAGAGAAAAGAGAAAGAAGCAGAGGAAGAGTAGTGAGTGAAAGCAAGGAACCGAAAGATTAGATTTGAAGTGCAAGATCAGAGTATTGTGAAAATAAGTTAGATCTATAAGGCAAACCAATTATATACGTAGGATTTGATGCGCTTGACATTCTCCGCTTTGTCGAACCCTTGACAGGTTAGATCTATAAGGCAAGATTTGCTGATTATCACTTTAATGAGACTGACTTCACATTGTTACTGGGAGGAAAGAACAAAGTTCATAAGGAACGACAGGAATTTTCGTGGTTCGTCCTCACTCTTTCTCATCATGATCCCTTAACTTTAGAGTCTGAATTTGAAATTTGACGCATTGTTGATCTACAAATCCTGTCATAGGGGATCATGATGAGAAAGAGTGAGGACGGACCACGACAATTCCTGTCGTTCCTTATGAACTTCGTTCTTTCCTCCCAGTAATGATGTGAAGTCAGTCTCATTAAAGTGATAGTCAGCAAATCTTGCCTTATAGATCTAACCTGTCAAGGTTTGACATAACAGAGAATGTCAAGCGCATCAAATCCTACATATATAACTTGTTTTCGTTGAGGTCCCATTTTTATACATTTTGGCTGAGCAAGGGGAACATAGCAAGCATAACCAAAGTCATTTAATGTGAAATATCATGCTCATATCCTGTAGTCAACTGCATTGGAGTATAGGTTTGTGAAGCTACTGGCCTCAAGTTGATCAAGGAGTCTGCATGCAATATTGTGTAGCCCCACACGGAAGTAGGGAAGTTAGAGTGCATCAATAATGTCCTAGCAATCATTTAAAGGCGTTTGATGCATGCTTCTACGAGCCCATTTTGGGTATGAACACGAGGAACATGATATTCAACTTCAACTTCCTATAACAGTGCAATAATCGTCAAAATTTTTTGATGTAAACTCCGTAACGTTATCACAACAAATCGATTGGATTCGACAATCAGGGTGACATGCCCTTAATGTGATAATTTTTTCTAAGAGTTTAGCCTAGGCTGAGTTAGTTTCTTGTGGACAACAACGCCACGTGTGACTAATGTGTCGATGCATCCCAGAATCATAAAGTATCTAAATGTTCCACTTTCTGGATGAATAGGTTCACAGATATACTTTCTGGATCGACAATTTCTGCTTACTCTAAATTGATTATGATTTGTGGACTGGCAGGATAGGAGGTGGTTGTAATCACTTGAAATCATTTTTGCAATAGACTATGTTGTGAAGAAGGCATTTGTGGCAGTTACGATTAAAGGCATTTGAGGTCCATTGTGGTTGTGTTGCACTAAAGATCATGCACATTTACACTGCCTTATTTGTCCATTGTAGCCTATACAAAAAGTACATAATATGTAATATAGATTTACTTTAAACTTCATTTTTGATAGCTGAAGGAATTTGATATGTATACTGGATCGATTTGAAATTAATTGAATTTTCATTTAGAAATAAAATTTGAATGACAGTTTGGATGGATGTATGCTCACTAATAATTTCAACGACAGAAACAAACAAAAAGAACTGAAATTAGATAGAAATGGAGAGCAAGCATCAGAGAACTAAATTTTTTTAACTTCTGTCATCTAAATGAATTTTTAGTTACATATTTTGATCGATTCTGTCACCTGAAGTATAATTTAGATGACTAATTTTTTCAATGGTATCATCTAAATAAATTTTAAGCTCAAAAGATGACCATTTTTTTATCAAGTTAGACAATAGATGTTATTATCTGTCATCTGAGTTATAATTCTACAACAAAATTTAGTCAAGAGATGTCGATGGAATTTACTTTCGAAAGACAGTTTATATTTTTTTTCTGTCGTTTAAGCGCATATCTTACGTTTGATAAAGAGGGTCATTTACCATCAAAGTTAGACGGCATAACTTTTTACTTTGTCACCTGAGTTTATTTTGGATGACAGATAACTAGTGTTGTTTGAGTTTATTTTAGATGGCAAACTTGTAGACGACAACTGCAAATGGTTCAGATGATGCCCCTACGACTGTCATCTGATGACTTTTTGTATTAGTGCTCATAGAAGTAAAAGCAAATATAGAATTATGAACTATACTATTTTGAAATAATACACTTGTTCGATCATTGCCTGCATTTAACAATTCATCAAGAAAAGTCGGAGTTGGATATGATATCGGAAGTTGAACTTTTCCTTTTTCACAACAATGTTTATAGATCAATTATTTTTTTGTTTTTGTTTTCAATGCTTCGTCTAACCAAAATAAAGGACTGCAATGATTGCATATGTAAGCGTCATCACCGGAGTCATTATAATCGACAATCACACCTACAATTGCAATTATCAAAATCAGTGTTAGATTTTTGATAATTGATAAGAAATTCATGATTGATTAATAATTTATTGATGATTGATAATTGATGATATAATATCTCATCATTTGCGGCTTCTCTGATATGACGTCTACGCAAAAATAGTCACATTATGACCTATATTTGATAGAAAAAAAATTATTGTTAGATTCATTGAAATAAATGCCATAATGATAATACTACATTATAAGCCACTATATGTCTTCCATACCTGATATAAATTGATGAACATCTTCATTGTCGCTGTTGTTGTTGCTGCCTTATTCTGATGTTCCCCGACATGCTGAGACTTAATTAGTGATAGTAGATTGAAAGAATCGTTCTTTCTTAGTGAGATAGTCTCGATCTAATTTAGAATAATTGAACGGTGCTGCTGCCTCAAGGCATGCCGACAATCCTTCGGTAATAGATTGAAATGTGCGTCGTCTCTTGTCTAGGTTGGCTTGGTTTGAACCAGGATAATCCAATGGTGCTGCCAATCCTCTTCCTTTCTTTCCAAAATTTAAGCTTCTCTTTGGTCCCATATATAAAAAACCAATTGAAGCAACAAAATAAAGGCAATTAAATAATACAAACCATGTGCATCATCTACAATGATATTAATAAAGCAGAAACATTTTTATCTAGGAAAACCAAGTAGTTGACGTATAGGAAAAATATATTTGTCCAACGTTTAAATATACAATGATGTTAAGTATTAGTGCTATATATTGCAAAGCAAGAACTAAAAACTCATATACAATATCAAAGCCACATGTATCTATAATCAGAAACATAAATTTATTAATCGTATACTACACTGCACAATTTCAAACAAACCTGAACATTGGTCACAGATTGAATAAAATGACGACAATTGCCAAAGAAGCAGCAACAAAATGATACAGCGTAATATGTTTTGCATATAACTGTCAGACCTTACATAATACACCAAATGGTAAATGGATTGAGAAATATAAGACATTATGATAAATGTCAACTCAACAGGAAAAATATGCACCATATACTAAAAAGAAGAGCATGTAAATCATCAATCACACCCTCAAATACAACAAAATAAATGAAGAACCAATCATTCGACATTAGACAACCATTCATATATTCACATGCATATCTTGAAGTCACATAGTGCTGAAGAAAGAATAATGAAACACATAAACCACATTTAAATACATTATCGCATGTATCAAACACCCAAATTGAATCCAATCATATAATGAAACTCAAAAAAGTAAAAACCATCTTGCGTAAAATTAAGATAGAGGGGAAAGGTACGCGAGCAAAGGACTGAAAATCCCTTGATGAGTGGTTCGAATCTGTTTAAAAAAGCTTTCTCGGGGGTCTTTTTCTTCCTCATTCTCATTTTGGTTTTCATCTGGATAGTCTTCATAGACAAACGATGAACACAAAAGAAGATAGAAATAAAGGCAACCAATGAACAGTCTTCCTCGTTATATTGAGGTACAAAAGTTACAGTCTCATCTGGATAGTCTTCATAGACAAACGATGAACACAAAAGAAGATAGAAATAAAGGCAACCAAAGAACAGTCTTCCTCGTTATATTGAGGTACAAAAGTTACAGTCTCATCTGGATAGTCTTCATAGACAAACGATGAACACAAAAGAAGATAGAAATAAAGGCAACCAAAGAACAGTCTTCCTCGTTATATTGAGGTATAAGAGTTACAGCGAAACGATCATATATGATAGTTTGTATAGTCTAACACAACATTAGGAAGGAAACTGTCAATCTGAGCTTAGTATGAAAACAAAATACATGATACGAAGACCATGATAGTTTGTATAGTCTAACACAAATACACGAAGACCATATTGCTATTTCTTACATATGGTGTTGTGGTGTCTTTTCACAGGTTGGATGTGGTGAAGTATGAATAGAAAAGAAAATGCATGAACGCAAAATAAACAAAAAATTTAAGACGTTAAAGGAAACAGAAAAAGACGCATCTAATATGCAAAATGTATCCAAAGAGCACGATACATTTCCCCCAAAGACTTCTCAAGCTACAATGGTGATATACATCAACACTCCAAACAATTCAACAACACACTAACTAAATTAACAAACTGAGATAAACAGGTAATATACCTCTGCTACACACCTTCTCCTCCATTAACATCCTCCTCAAATTCTCCCCTTGGCTTTCGACTTCTGAAATCGCAGTAAGATTTGCTCCCTTTTCAAAATCTCTTTAGTTTTGACCAAGGTATGGTTCCTCTCCTCAAGCTCTGAGGTCACTCTTTCTTCTCAATCAGAAGAAGCCCCATGTTCTGCTGGTAATCATAAAGCTGTACAACAACAAAACCCTCATAATAAGACATCAAAAAATTACAGAAGGCAAAAGCTAAGGGTTTAAAGGCGATAACTTTACCTCAGAATCGAGTTTAGAGACTTTATCAATGAGAGCTTGAAGATCACGTCACTCCATGGCGGCCTGATAGAGCAACCCATCCTCCTTGAATCTTGACCCATCGTCATTACCCAAATCAGCAGCACCGCCGCTTCGGGTATGGGTCAACGAACCCAAAATGTATCCAAAGATGACTTACTTATTTTTTTATTAACAACCTGATTTCATCTTCAATTAACCATTAAGCAACCCAAATCGATTTTCTAGGTTTCTAGAATTAAAAAAAAAACAATTTTCACATGATCAAAGCTTCTGAGAACAAATCAAGCTCTGCATATGTACTCTTACGGAAAACCATCCCTCCGACAAGTACCAATGGTGTCTAATTTCAACTTTTGTTAAGTGCACATAGTAGATTGTTGAAAGAGGGGAAATGGAGGGGAGAGAGAGAGAGAGAGAGAGTACCTGACAGTAGGAGTAAGATTGTTAGTCCCTCCGGAACTGGTGTATGTGTGTGTGTGTGTGCGTGTGTGTGTGTGTGTGTGTGTGTGTGTGTGTGTGTGTGTGAGAGAGAGAGAGAGAGAGAGAGAGATTGAGGCGAATCGAGTCTTCTGGCTACAAACAGTAGTAGCCGCTAAGAGAAGCAGCCTCAATGGTGGAGGCAGCAAGGCTCGTGACAAAAAGATTTTAGAGAGACAAGGCGGCGGGTGTGACAACTCGAGCAGGAGCAGGTGATGGACAACGACGGAGGCCGGAGCTGGAGCTAGCCGAGAAGAAAGGCTACCTTGTTTATGTTCTGAGAGAGAGATAGTTAGAGTTAGAGTTAGAGTTAGAGTTTGAGAGAGAGAGAGAGAGAGAGAGAGAGAGGAAGAGGAGGAGGAGGAGGAGGAGGAGGAGGTTGAATAAGTGTACCCTAGATGCGTTAACTAATAAGTCAACATTACCAAATAATATCTAAATGAGGTCAAACATTACCAAAATACTAAAATAATCTTTTGAATATTTTTTCTCATTGTTCTATTGGAGGACTAGTTAAATAAACTTTTTTGTCATTTTTTAGACATGGTAAGATAGATATGAATTCCACGAGAATTCGTGGATAGAACTTGGTCCTTAAAATGATTATTCATGGAGTTGCAAATTGAGGTTTACTCTATAATGTCTTGGAAAATCAATAGAGAGATGTACGGATCGAACTTCAATTCAAGTCGAAAAGTTCTAATTTTTTAACAGGGTGCTTGTAATATTCATATCATTCCATCTAATGGTCAAGTTTGAGAAAATGATTACTCGTTGATGATTAACTATATGAAAGTTTGTTTTTCAATATAACATAATAATCACATGACATAACAAAAATTAGTCACATGAAGATTTTTTCTCCATTCAGTTAGATGACATAACAAATCTTCTATCTTCTGAATCTTTTTATCTCAATTAAACAAATGACATAACAAAATTTATGTCATCTGATGGTTTTGTTCCTAATTCAATTAAATGACATAAAAATTCTTTTGTCATCTGATGGTTTCTTTCTAATTTAATCACATGAGATAAAAAAATCTTTATTCATCTGAATATTTCTTCCCAATTTAATCAGATGAGATGAAGACATCTTCAGCTGTGTGACCATTTTTCATCAAATAATCAGATGACATACAGAACGCTTCTGTTGTGTGATCATTTCTTCCCAAATAATCAGATGACATAGTATTTGTATTATGTTGTTTAATGATTTTTTTTGTAACTTCATACAACATAGAAAACTATATTATATCGTGTAATCTCATTCAAACTTTTCAAGGTGACATTATTAGATTTTAAGATACATTCAGACAACAAGTCAATTGTGGTCTGTCGTATGATGACCCCGGATGTCAGAAAATTGGCTTTCTGTCGTCACATCTGTGTTGTCTGGTGGACTTTTTCTACTAATGGGGTGCCAAAATTGAGCATGGCATAAACAATATATGAGCTCCTTAAGTATTTAAAATATGTAGACAACTGCCTCATAAAATGGGTTCAGTTTTATCTTCGAGAGGAGAATATCTTAAATATGCTCAATTATATGTTTATGATACTCGGAATAAAATTTCAAACCGTATAAGTATTATTGATCTAAGTAATGTTAATAAAAGCATTGATGCCAATATTGTCAGGGATTAATACAATTGCTAGATGAGTGCAATGAACTAACCAAAAAATATAGAACTGTACGAGATAATTTTGAGAATAATTCATTACCCAATTTTGATGTTACTATACTTGATCGTCAAATAACTGATAACAAACAATACGAATTACCTTCTGCGTCTAAAATTGGTGGATTGATTGTGGGCGACATAGGTAAATTTAATTCTAATAGAGATATAATTATTCAATCAAACAATAGATCATTGAAACCAATCTCTAAAATTCATCCGAATTTAATGTCCTTACAATATCCACTTCTTTTTCCATAAGGAGATGATGGATTTAAAATAAATATGTTGTTAAAACCAATTACAGAAAACAGTGGCAATAAAGATAGAAGATTAACAATGAACAAATTTGTGTGTTACCAAATTCATGATAAAGAAAATCAATCGAGTACTTCGTTGAAATATGGAAAATTATTTCAATAGTATTTAGTCGATACATATTCAACTGTCGAAGAAAATCGTTTAAAATATATAAGAAATCATCAACCAGATCTAAGATGTGAAACATGGAATAATATATCTACATATGTTTTGGGTGGAATTCTCCAAGGTTTAGATATTGGGAAAAGATGCATGTGAATTGTATTATCTTAGAATGCTTTTGAATATTCAAAAAGGATGTACCAATTTTGATTCAATAAAAACAGTCAATGATGTAATATACTCAACGTATCAAGAAGCATTTCGAGCCCTTGGATTTCTAAGTGATGATAAAGAATTGGTCGAAACATTATTGAAATCTACTTTTACTGTCACTTCTCCTCAATTTTGTCATTTATTTGTTATAATTATTCTATTTTGTGATGTCTCAGATGCTTGAGCTTTACTTGATGCATAATGGATTAGCATGTCTGATGATATATCACACAAAATGAGATTAAATTTTAGTATGCCAAATCTTACCATACCCGATGATGAATTAAAAGAAATGTTGTTTTATATGAACTTGAAAAATTGTTTAACATGTCATCAAGTACTTTAAAAGATCATCAATTACCAATGTCAAATATACAACAAATACGTCAACTTGATAATAGGTTTATCATAGAAGAACTAGATTTTGATTGTGAAGTGCTAAAACAAGAACATTCTGACATGATAACTAAACTAAATAGCTCTCAAAAGATGATATACAATGAGGCGATCAAAGCCGTTGAACAAAAGAACCCAGGATCATTCTTTGTTTATGGTAGTGGAGGTACAAGAAAAATATTTTTATGGAATACCATAATTTCTAGATTGAGATTTGAAGGAAAAATTGTTTTGACCGTTAGTTCATCAAGCATTGCTTCATTATTACTTCTGATAGGCAGAACAATTTATTCGCATTTCAAAATAAAATCAATTATAGATAAAGATTCAGTGTGTAATATTAATAGGGAGCTCATATTAAGACTCCCTTCTTCTTCCAAGTTTACTATTGGGACTCCCTTCTCCCACTTTTTCAATTTTAATTAGTTTTTAGAATATTAGTTCTGAATGTTCCACTCTTACTCTCACTTTTTTGAGGGAAAACAATATGTAGATTTAAGAATTTGCTGTAACAATAGTGAATTATTATATTTCAATGTAATCAAGCATCAATCACACAAACAAGATGATATATAGCTAGAATGATATCTTGATGGCACCAAGCCACCATCCAACACTCAATTATATAGAGTTACATAACTCTACAGATACGAAGTCTAAAAACTCAAAACTTCAAGGGAAGAGTAATAAAAAGAAGAAGAAGAAGAAAATACAAATATAAAAAAAGGAGGGTAAAATGTGACATTCAAAATTAATATTATGAAAACTAATTAAAATAGAAAAAATGGAAGAAATTAAGAAAGTCCCAATAGTAAATTTAGAGGAGGAATGGAGTCCCAATATCAGCTCCCTATTAATAAACAAACAAATCTTTCAAATTTAATTGAAAAGACATAACTGATAGTTTGGGATGAAGCTCCTATGTATAATAAATATTGTACCAAATCAGTTGATAGAACATTGAGTGACATTTTGTTTAAAAAAGAACCATTTGGAGAAAAGACTATTCTATTCGGTGGAGATTTTAGACAAAAATTACATGTCATACAAAGTGGTAGTAAAAAATAAGTCATTCAAGCATCATTTAATAAGTCATATTTGTGGCCTGCCATTACAGTGTTTCATCTAACTGAAAATATGAGATTGTCGATGATTGATTTAAACAACATTGAAAAAAATAAAATTAAAAATTTTGCTGAATGGATACTACAAATAAGTGAAGGTAAATTAGAATCGAAATTCTCCACAAGTGATCCTAATATAAGTTGGATTGATATACCAAAAGAATTACTTGTCAATCCTACAGTTCATCCTATAAAATCAATTTTTGAAGCAAGCTATCCCAATTTTTAAGCAAATATAATGATCCAAATTATTTAACAGAACGTACTATACTGATTCCTAAAAATGTAATTGTTCATGAAATAAATCATTATGTAATTAAATTATTACCCGACGATAACAAATCATATTTTAGTTCAGATTTAATTTCATACAATTCAGGTAATAACGATAATATCGATGTTTTATATCCTATAGAATTCTTGAACAAGCTTGAATTTAGCGGATTGCCTACATACGAACTTATATTGAAAATTGGTATGCCTATGATGTTATTAAGAAATTTAGATCAAATACGTGGTTTGTATAACTGTACGAGGTTGATTGTAACAAAGTTGTTTAAAAAACTAATAGAAGCAAAAATACTTGCGGGAAACAACATGGGATAAAAAGTTCATATTCTAAGGATAGTATTATTCGTAGCAGAAACTAAATGACCATTCATATTTAGAAGACGTCAATTTCTTGTTAGACCATGTTTTACAATGACGATAAACAAGAGTCAAGGCCAATCATTAAACTAAGTAGAAATATATTTGTCAGAACCAGTTTTTATTCACGGAAAATTATATGTAGTGCTATCTAGAGTTACGTCAAAAAAAAGTATTAATTTTTTTATAAATAATGGTGACGACATCCCTAATAATTGTATGAAAAATATTGTCTGTAAGGATGTGTTGCAAGATATATAACCCTTTGTATTTTGAGATAGAATATACACATTTTAACTACTACAAATGCTTTAAATATACACGCTTTGTAGTGATCTCTACTTTTTCACTACTAATTTATTTAGATATATATATACACACACATGCATTTATAATTTGTATATATTTACGGTCTTGCTAATTTTTTAAAATCAACCTTGAATACTAGATTTCCTATATAACAATCGTGGTCCTACTGTTTAAATGAACAGAACGACCAGTGGTCTTACACTTCAGACGAGCGAACTTCTGTTCTTGATAGGTTTGGGAGTTTTGTGGAGGTGGTTGAAGCCACGATCACTCTTTTTTTCTCTCTCAGATATCTGCTCCCATCTCCGTCGATCACCTTCAACCTCCCTTCGTTGATGCTATATTCATAGTCTCTAGTTGCTCTCCTTCTTCTCAAGGGATCCCACCATCTATCCTCTCTCTATTTTTCTCTAATACATCAATTATTTGTCTTAATTTGTTACTGATATGAATTAAAAACATTTCCAATAGTGAATTCAATTGAAAGGACCCAACCCCGATTTAGTTTCCTAAACCGGAATCAAACCCCTTCTGAAAACACGAACTTGCAAAAAACATAGAAATTTCGGCAGAGTTTCACTATAACATGGAATTACCATTAACCTGCACCCGAAAACACACTTCATCCTATGCCACAAAAGCCAAACCGTGGGCACCAATCCCATCCGGATTTCTCATTATCATAACAATAATGTAAAGTAATAAGCAAAACTATACTTTACAGAAATCCAGGGAAAAACATATAAAAGTATAACAGTAGAGTAATCAGAGCGACCTCTAGTGTATATATACAACAATATACAATAGTAGGCAAAACAAGAAACCTACTGGAAAAGAAAGGTAGCTCAAACACTAAGCATCCGACTATGACGTGGGACACCAGAATCCGAACTGTAAACTAGGCACGAAAACTGAAAAGCCCAGGGGAAAGGCAAATAAAATCGTTAGAGTGAGTGGACGAAAATAATCATATGCCTTTCATCATTTATATAACATAAAAACAATGAGAGTTCTTAAAATGAATGGAGGTGTCAGGCAAATCTCTCAAGCCCGACGGTGATAGACTAGGCGAATCTCTCAAGCCTAGTGTGACGACCTGGACTGGAATCAGAAGTATAATCAGCTTGATTCGTGAGTTACAGCGTAGTCGCGGATTTTCGACAGATATTGGAATTGCCAGAGTTGTTAACGACTTAATTATTGGCTGAGAATTGGAGCTGGGTCTCTTCTCAAGAGTCGTTGTACGTGGGATTTCGAGTTCGTGGGCAGTTCCGGATCGTTATTTGGATGACCGAGGAATTAATTATGAATATTTGAAGTTCGGATTTAAATGGTGGGCTACTTAACGACTAAATTATCAGACGAGAATTTGGTTTCGGTTTCTTCATGAAAGTTGTTCGGAATTTAATTTCAAGTTTGTAGGAACTTCCGGAGCGTTATTCTGAGTTACGGAGATTAGGTTGTGATTATTTCCGTTGGTTGTTTGTTTAGTCGATTTAAATGTGTGTTGCTTTAAAGGGTTGACTTTTTATCCATTTGGCCGATGTGCTTGACTTTGGGTGATTATTGAAGAGTACGTCGAGATGAGTTTGTGGCCGCGAGAATTATCGGAATCGGATATACGACACGAAAGTTACGTGTGTTTTAAGTTCGTCGAATTGGATAAACATGAGTTTCCAAATCGGGAAAGCCTATATATGGAAACCTGCTGTTTTGGGCAGGTCAAACTTACCATTTGGGGAGTTGACTTGGTCAACTCGGTTTGACCGAAGTTATGGAGGGTGTTCGACGGCGTCTCACGGTGGTCGGCGGCGAGCCTAATCCGGCCACCTCCGGCCTTGGGGAAGGACCCCATCGAAGCGTCTCGGCGTCCCCATCACGTCTCCGGCCACCATGCACGGTGTAGCTCACCGGAAAAGGAGGAATTCTGACTTGAAAATGGGGAGATTTTGGTGAATTCGGGTTGCTTGATTTTGGCCGAATTGAGCTGAAATTTTTAGTGGGCTTTGAAGCTCTCCTCACCTACAAGCTACCATGTAAGTTTGGTGATCTAATTTTGCTTGTGTATGGAGAATTTTGGGATTGAAATTTGTGTGAACATTCGGTTTTTCATGAAATTGACATGGTTAGAGTGAGAATTGGCCTTCGGTGCAGTTATGGAAGTTTCTCAGTGGGTGATTTTGAGTAGAATAGGGGTTGCTCCGCCGTGAATTCTTCCGGTCAACAGTGGCGCCGCCGTGGACGGCGGTCAACGGTCAACGGGTTGACTTTTTGACTTTCGACAAGTCGCATGTCATTTGACTCGAAATCGCGCTCCGATCGCAGTGGGGAGGTTCGTTTTTCGAGTTGAGCGTCCGAACGTAAAACGAGGTATTGAGGTGGTATATATGATTTTTTCGACGATTCGTCGTATTCGGATTTCGTATTTCCGAGGACGGTGGTTTCTCGTGATTTGTCATGTATTGTCGAGATATGATTTTGAGATATGGATTTTGTGAATATTCAGGTGTTCGTGATCGTTCGTTTGGCGATGGACATTCCGCCGGATCACGGGTTAACGCGATACGCGTTACGCCAGTCTGTGAGTGGACATTTATTTTGACGGATTGTTTGCGAGTCTTTTATAAATGATTTACGAACTTGAGCATGCAGATTGATTATGATTTTACGAGCATGTGTTTTACGATTATGCTTATACGAATATACGTATACGAATATATACATATACGTACATATTATGTTTTAAGCATGTGCATAGAAAAGATTTATGATTTGGTTTACACAGAGTACAGTCTCAGTATATGTTGTGGTATCGGTACACATTGGCTTCTCGGCTGATCCCCGAGTACGCTCCGGGGGGGATAAATATCCTGACCCGAGGCCTTTCTGGCTAGGATCACATGTGGGTCTGGGATCCCGTGATTCAGACTGTGCTATCGCGTGGAAGCCCACGAGAGTCTCCGCGATATATTTTACGTTGCATGCTCTGTACGTGAGTGGTAGCCAGAGTCTCCTCACGTAGCATTTGATTTTCATGCATTTGACTCGCATATGATTTTATATGTATATATATTACTTGGTGAAAGACATTTATTTTCGTCCACTCACTCTAACGTGTTTATTGTCTTTCCCCTGAGTTTTTTTCGGTTTCCGTGCCCAGTTTGCAGTTCAGGCTCTGGTGTCGCACGTCGTGGTCGGAGGCATAGTGCTCGAGCTACCTTGTTTCTTCCAGTAGGTTTATTTGTGACGACCCGAACCAGAATCAGATGTGTGTTTGGCACGATTCTCGAAATTTGGTTATAGTCGCAGTTTTACGATATTGTGTAGTTTGTCGATTCGATTCGCGACTATGTTTTCAGTTGAGAATTTGGGTTGAGTGTCTTCACGGAAATCGTAGAGTACGTGATTTCGAGTTCGTGGGTGGTTTCGGAAGATTTTTCCGATAACCGAGGAATATTTTATGATTATTTGAAGTTTCGGGTTTCGACGAGTTTATCCGATTGTTTCGAGCTTATCCGAATCACATCGTATATTTATTCCGGACCATTGATTGACCCGAGGGACGAGTATAAATATCGAAAAGTCGAAAAATAGTCGAGAAATAGTTGTAAAACACTGTTGGACCGTTGACCAAACTTTGACTTTCCATTTTTAGAAAGTTGACCGTTGACCCGTGGAGGGAGAGTTTCCCGTTTCGGCTTCACTTTCTGGCGACCTAATTCCGGCCACCTCCGACCACGAATCAGGTATGGTTAGATTCCTCTGTGAATTTCGAGCATGATGGTGCTTGGTTTGGAAGAAATTGGTGGGGTTTTAGTCGGGTTCGAACCAGGCCGATTTGGGTGATTTCGACGGTGACGGGGAGCTCGGCTCCGGCGAGGTTTGGAGGTGGGGGTTAGGGGGGAAAGACTCCCCTTGCTCCTCTGAATCTCGTGATGTATTTAGTTCGACCTGAGATGGTGTTTTTAGGAAGCTCCGATTTGGTTCCGATTAGGTTTTCCGATTTGGATTTCGACGAAATTGAAGTGGTTAGGGGCTGAATTGGTCTTTGTGCTAGAAGAGGAAATGGTTCGCATGGTTGAGATGACGTGATCTGGAAACTTTGGCCTTGGAATTCCACCGTTGACGGCGCGCCGCCGCCGCCGGCGGCGGTCAACGGTGGTCAACGGCGGTCAAAAAGTCAACTTTTAAGATTTCGATGTAATTAGTGTCATTTTTCTCGAAATTGCGCCCTGGTTATCGTACGGAGGTTTTCGGGTTGATTTGGTTAGCCGATTTTCAGTCAAGGTTTCGAGTGGGAATTTCGGGATTTCCATTGTTCATTTTGTACTGCATTTCGTATTTCCGGAAACGGTTGGTTTCCGTGCATCCGTAAAGTGTTAAGAACTATGATTTTGATCAGTTGTGTTTTGTGAACATTCAGGAGATCGAGATCGTGATCGTGTTTCTGGCGAGGGATCTTCCGCCGGTCCTCGAGATTAGTGCGTGTGTGCTTTTTGCTCACCTGTGAGTGGACATTTCTTTTCACGGATTAATTGCGAGTCTTGAATTACGTTTTATAAACTCGAGCATGCGTATTGAGATTACGAATTGCATGAGCATATATTTTACGATTATACGATATATTTACACAAATATACGTATACGAGTATACATACATTTATATGCTGTTCATGTATTTGCATCGAAATGTTTGTGATTTAGTTTACACAGAGTACAGTCGTTATATGTTGTTGTATCGATACACTCGTATCCCGGCTGATCCCCGAGGATGTGTACCGGGGGAGGCTGTGACTGCTGACCCGTGACCTGTACCGGGGGGAGGCAGACCTCTGACCTGAGGCCTTTCTGGCTAGAATCGCGTGGAAGTCTGGGACTCCGTGATTCTGACTGTACTAGCACGGTGTGTGTCCATGAGTGACCCCGTGGGATTTTTACTTGCATGCTCAGTACGCTGGAGGACTACGGTTTTACCTCGTGTACTTTATTATTTCTATTTACCTGGACTCGCATGTGTTTTTATAACATATATAAACTGGTGAAAGACATTTATTTTCGTCCACTCACTCTAACGTGTTTATTGTCTTTCACCTGGGCTTTTCGGTTTCCGTGCCCAGTTTGCAGTTCAGGTTTGGTGTTTCACGTCGCGGTTTGGAGGCTAGTGATCAGAGTCACCTGTGTTTTCCAGTAGGTTCTTGTTTCGCCTACTGATGTACATATTGTATATGTTTTACTCTAGAGGTCGCTCTGATACATTCTGATACATGTTGTGCGGATTTTCACAGATATACATATATACATAGTACAGTTTATTTACTGTTGTTGAATATATTGATGTTGAGAAATCCGGATGGGATTGGTGCCCACGGTTTGCTTTTTGTGGCATAGGACGAAGTGTTAATTTCCGCGTGCAGGTTATGGTAATTCTACGTTAGTAACGAAACTCTGCCGAAATTTCGAAAATTTTTTGTTGGTTCGTATTTTCGAAAGGGTTTGATTCTGGTTTAGGTAACTAAATCGGGATTGGGTCCTTTCATTATTGTTCTACCTACTGTGGTATACTTATATGTTTATACGATAGAGGTCGCTCTGAGAAATCTGTTGTTATGTTATACGATTTTACTCCGGATTTCAGTAAAGTATGTATAAATTTATTGTTTTTTTCTTTACTGTTGAGGTATTGAGAAATCCGGATGGGATTGGTGCCCACGGTTTGCTTTTTGTGGCATAGGATGAAGTGTATTTTCCGGGTGCAGGTAATGGTAATTCCACGATAGTAACGAAACTCTGCCCAAATTTCAAAAAGTTTTTGTTGGTTCGTGTTTTCGAAGGGGTTTAACTCCGGTTTAGGAAGCTAAATCGGGGTTGGGTCCTTTCACCTAGTGGGCACATCAGGGGAATCTCTCAACCCTGGATATGGACTACCAGTGATCAGCCGAGTAGCCAATGCATCGATGCTAAATAAATGCAATCACCATAAAATATAAAACAATACCTCCAAAACAATAAATAATCTCAATACTGTACTGGAAATAAATACTGAAATCAAGAACTCGCTACGACAGTGTAAATAAAAGTCCACTCACAGATAGCACAGCGCGCAAACGCGCTAATCACGAGATCCGGCGGAAGATCCCTCGCCCAACGTACGATCTCGATACCCTAAATAAACACAAAATATAACTGATCAAAATCACAATTCATTACTCTGTACCACACCTTGGAAACCAACCATTTTCGGAAACATATAACTCGGATACAAAATAATCGACGAAAACCCCCAAATTCTCCATATAAACCCTCGACTTAAAATCCAGTATCCAAATCAACTCGAAAACCTCAAGGCGATGATCGGGGCGCGATTACGAGCAAAACGGCATAAAACTTGTCAAATTTCAAAAAGTCAATGGGTCACCAGAGCTCCGCCGGCGGTGCGACGTCAACCAGAGGAATTTTCCGGTGACCAAGACCACAAAATGTTCTCCTCCTCAAGCCAAGCCTTTCTCTCCAAAGGATCACCACCGTCCAGCCACCACCGTGGCCGGAAATCAGTTCGAAAGTTGCTAGAATTCAAACCGGCCGGAAAAACTTCTCCGGCGAAATCCTCCACCGTGAGGTCACCTCGGCATCCCATCTTCAAGGGACTTCATCCCAGCCACAAACCCAACCATTTCCACCTAAAATCCCTCTTAGAAAGTCGCCGGAAAACATACCACCATTAAACCCGATTCCGACGAGTTTTAAGCTCCCCGTTCTCCCTCAATCCGTGACCAATTCAATCCAAACCAAGTCCTAAACAGTTACAAATCACAAGGGGAAGCCATACCTACCAAAATCGTGGCCGGAAATGGCCGCAAACGTCAAGTCCGACTGTGAGTCAAACGGTGGTCCGGTTCTCCCTCGATCAACGGTCAATTTTCTGGTCAACGACGGTCAAACTTCCCAAAACAGTGTTTTCGACAATTTTTTGACTATTTCGATATTTATATTCGCGGCTCGATACGATCGATGGTCCAAATCGAATCACATCCACGTTTCGGATAACTCAAACTCAAACGGATAAACACGACGAAATTACGCGATTTTAAATATTCATAACATATTCCTCGGTTGTCGAAATAATTATCCGAAACCGCCCACGAACTCGAAATAACGCATACTACAATTCTCGTGAAGAGACTCATCTTAAATTGTAGCCCAATAATTAAGTCGTAAACCGAACCGCCAATTCGATTAATTTACGATAAACTATGATTACTCGTAAACTCGCGGATTAAGCCGATTAACGTGCTAATTTTGATTCGGATCGTCACAAATCTACCCCCCTTAGAAAAATTTCGACCTCGAAATTTACGTACCTGCTAGGTGAACAGATGAGGATACTGTTCCCGCATACGCTGCTCGGTCTCCCGGGTGGCCTCCTCAACTGAATGATTCTTCCATAAGACCGTCACAAGCGGTATAACACGGTGCCTCAACTCCTGCTCACGTCGATCGAGAATCTGTACCGGCTCCTCCACATATGTCAAATCCTCCCGGATAGGAAGCTGATGTGGTGCTAACACATGTGATGGATCTGAAATGTATTTCCGTAACATCGAGACATGAAAAACATCGTGTACTCGAGCCATCTCGGAAGGTAACTCTAGTCTGTAAGCCACGGCACTAACTCTCTCGGTAATCTCGTACAGATCGATGTACCATGGTCGAAGCTTGCCACGCTTCCCGAAATGCACAACTCCCCTCCAAGGAGATAGTTTCAGGAAGACCCAATCGCCCACCTCGAACTCCAGACTCTTCCTTCTCACGTCCGCATAACTTTTTGGCGATCCTGGGCAATCTTCAGTCTGTCCCGGATAATCTGAATATCCTCCATGGTGCTCTTCACTAGATCAATGCCAATAAGCCATCGCTCGCCCACCTTACTCCAACACAATGGAGTGCGGCACAGCCTTCTATATAGAGCCTCATACGGTGCCATATCAATACTAGCCTGATAACTGTTGTTATAAACAAACTCTATCAAATGCAGTTGTTGGTCCCAATTTCCTCTAAACTGCAGAACACAAGACTGCAACATATCATCGAGAGTCTGAATAGTCCTCTCAGACTGCCCATCAGTCTGAGGAAGAAAAGCTGTACTGAAACGCAATCTAGTACCCAAGGCTCGCTGCAATGCCTGCCAGAACTCTGAAGTAAACTGATTTTCTCTGTCAGAAACAATGGATATAGGCACACCATGCAGACGAACGATCTCCACCAAATACAGCTTTGCCAATCTGCCCACTGAAATCTTCCTAGGAAGTACAAGGAAATGAGCGAATTTCGTCAATCGGTCCACAATAACCCAAATACCAGTATTACCAGTCGAGGTACATGGTAACTGATACACGAAATCCATGGTAATGTGCTCCCACTTCCAAACCGGAATTTCCAATGGCTACAACTTTCCCGTAGGCTTCTGCCTCTCTGCTTTGACCTGCTGACAAATAAGACATCTACTCACATATGCGTCAATCTCCCTCTTCATATTTCGCCACCAGTAATAAGCTCGGAGTGTACAAAACATTTTCGTACCGCCGAGATGCATCGCATAAGCAGAACAATGAGCTTCGTCTAAAATCTCTTTCTTCAAACCCTCATCTCTGGGTACACATAATCTGCCTCTGAATAGCAATGTACCATCATCACTCAACCGGAACTCTGTTGGCACACCATTCCGAATCATGGTCTTCTTGTCCAACAGATAGGAATTCGCATCCTGAGCTTCCCGAACTTGATCAACCAATACCGGTCGAACCTGGAAGCTAACCAACAAGGCTCCATCATCATCCCACTCAAATTCAGCTCCCGTAGTCCGTAACTCGGCTAACATGGAAACTCTAGCCACACACACATGAAATAATGAGGCTCCGGATTTCCGACTGAGTGCATTAGCAACAACATTAGCCTTCCATGGATGGTACTCGAAAGTGCAATCATAATCATTGATCAACTGCATCCATCTGCGCCGTCTCATGTTCAAATCTGGCTGTGTGCGCAAATAAGTGAGACTCTTGTGATCTGTCTATATCTTGCACTGAGCTCCGTACAAGTAATGTCTCCAACTCTTCAAGGCTAATACAATAGCAGCCAACTCCAAATCATGGGTATGATAGTTGACTTCATGTGGTTTCAGCTGCCTGGAACCGTAAGTCACCACTCTGCCATACTGCATCAAAACACAACCAAGTCCCAATTTCGATGCATCGCTGTAAACCACAAACTCTCCACTATCGTCAGGTAAAGTCAGAACTGGTGCAGTAGTCAACTTTTCCTTCAGGAGTAAGTAACTCTCCTCATATGCATCAGACCACTCGAACTTGATGCCTTTCTTCGTCAATCTGGTAAGTGGAGTGGCAATCCGAGAAAAATCCTGCACAAAGCGCTGATAATAACTTGCCAAACCCAAGAAACTCTTGATCTCTGGTACGGTGGTAGGTCTACTCCAATTCAACACGGCTTCTATCTTGTCAGGATCCACGCTGACTCCTTCAGCTGATATCACATGACCCAAAAACTTCACGTTATCCAACCAAAACTCCCACTTGTTGAACTTCACAAATAACTGATTGTCTCGCAAAGTCCACAAAATAGCTCGCAAATGCTTCTTATGCTGGCCCACACTTCTGGAGTAAATCAGGATGTTGTCGATGAACACGATCACAAACTTGTCCAGAAACCGCCTGAACACCCGGTTCATCAAGTCCATGAAAGCTGCGGGGGCATTGGTCAACCCAAACGGCATAACCAAGAACTCATAATGCCCATACCGTGATCTGAAAGCTGTCATGCCCACATCTGACTCTCTAATCCTCAACTGATGATATCCGGACCTGAGATCAATCTTCAAAAAGGCTGAAGCTCCCTTGAGATGATCAAACAAATCATCAATCCGCGGCAACGGATACTTGTTCTTCACGGTGACTTGATTCAACTTCCGGTAATCAATACACAACTGCATAGAACCATCTTTCTTCCGCACAAACAGTACAGGAGCACCCCACGGTGATACACTAGGTCGTATGAAACCTTTCTCTAGCAACTCCTGAAGTTGAATCTGTAGCTCCTTCAACTCCGCTGGCGCCATAGGATAAGGTACCTGAAATATAGGTCCAGTGCCTGGTAAAAGCTCAATGGTGAAATCGATCTCCCGAACTAAAGGAACACCTGGTAACTCCTCCGAAAACACATCTGGAAACTCGGAAACCACCTCAATATCACCAATGTCTGGCACAACAGCCGTAGTATCCACAACATGAGTTAAGTATGCAACACAACCCTTCTTCATCATCCGCTCGGCCTTCATCGCTGAAATCACACATGGTAATGAAGTATTCTTCTCACCGCGAAACAATATCTCTGGAAAACCTGGGTGTCGAAACATAACCTCCTTCTTGTGACAATCGAACATAGCCCAATGTGTCTCCAAGAAGTCCATACCAAAAATCACATCAAAATCAATGATATCCAGCAATAACAAATCTGCAGCTAAACCATGACCTCCAACAAAGATCTCACAATCCCTATATACCCAACCAATACTCACAACCTCACCGGACGGATACAACACTCTCCACAACCCCGGAAGTGGAGATGCAGGCATAGTAGCTAAAGATGATAATCTATATGATATGAATGAATGTGTATCACCTGGATCTAGCAAAGTAAGTACTGGATAGCCAAAAACATGCAACGTACCAATAACAACCTCCGGTGAAGCTCTGCCCTCACGTAGTGACATGGTATGAACCCTGGCCTGCCCGGCTGGTCGTCCACGCTGAGGGTGACTCTGCTGTCCGCCCTGACCAGAAGACTGTACTGGTCGAGCTCCAGAAGTGGTACCTCGCTCTCCTCTGGAACTCTGGGCCGCCTGTCCACCAACACCAGCAAGCTGGAAACATTCTCTCGCATAGTGACCCTTCTGGCCACAACGATAGAAAACGATAGGGCCTCACTAACAAGGACCAAAATGATGCCTGTTGCAGAGATTGCACAGTAGATACTCCCTCGGTACGGCAAAAGTGCCACCGGTACGTCGAGGATAGCTGGATCCGCCAGAACTCGCACTGGACTGTGGTCTCTGTGGCGGATCCCTCCTCCATATCTGTCTCTATCTAGCTGTACTAGCTGGTGGTCTATATGGTCCACTGCCAGATGATGATGCCGATCCGGAAGTGTCAGAACTCAGCCTCTTGGAAGGTCCCTGACTTGGTCCACCCTCCACAAATCGTCGAGACTGGAATCTCATCTGCCTTTCCTTCTCGATATCCTCACATCAAAGTGCTGCACTCACGAACTCATCAAAGTTGTTCCGAGGCATCGTAGTCAGTGTCCCCTTGATTCTCAGGTTCAAGCCCAACTCAAATCTTCGGCACTTGGCTTCCTCTATAGCCACCATGTCACCAGCAAATCGGGATAAACGAGTAAATCTATCCCGGTACTCAAGTACTGACATGCCACCCTATCTGAAGTTGGTGAACTCCTCATATTTCCACTGCTGTGTAGCCTGGTTGAAATATCTCTGCATAAACAAATCCCTGAACAAAGTCCATGCAGTATCAACCGGAACTCTATCGGTGCTAACCCACCAGAAGTATGCATCAAACTCAAGTAAACCAAATGTTGTCACTGTCATTTGCTCAGGAGTGAAACACAGACGCTCACAAACTCGTTCAACCTGAACCAACCATGCCTCACATATCTCTGGATCAGCTGAACCCGAGAAAACAGTTGCTCCAACAGTTCGAGCTTTGACCACAGGGTCAAAACGCTCCTCCAAACGCAATACTCGCATAAGGAAGTTATGCGTCTGGCGATCCTCATCAGGATCCACATCCCTATTAACACGGGGACCACGTCTAGGAGGCATCCTAATGATACAAGGAAAGCATTAGTCACAAGCACAAGGAACGTAATCATGAAACTTCAGACATTTGAGAACATACAACACCCGAAGTATTGATGAGTAACCGCTGGCCAGTCGGGTCATCACTCCAGACATGCTGTACATACTCAAATACCCTTAGTATCACAACTACAGAAGTCTACAGAACCTGAAACCTAATGCTCTGATACCAAGTTGAAAGGACCCAACCCCGATTTAGTTTCCTAAACCGGAATCAAACCCCTTCTGAAAACAGGAACTTGCAAAAAACATAGAAATTTCGGCAGAGTTTCACTATAACGTGGAATTACCATTAACTTGCACCTGAAAACACACTTCATCCTATGCCACAAAAGCCAACCCGTGGGCACCAATCCCATCCGGATTTCTCAATATCATAACAATAATGTAAAGTAATAAGCAAAGCTGTACTTTACAGAAATCCGGGGAAAAACATATAAAAGTATAACAGTAGAGTAATCAGAGCGACCTCTAGTGTATATATACAACAATATACAACAGTAGGCAAAACAAGAAACCTACTGAAAAAGAAAGGTAGCTCGAACACTAAGCCTCCGACTATGATGTGTGACACTAGAATCCGAACTGCAAACTGGGTATGGAAACCGAAAAGCCCAGGGGAAAGGCAAATAAAATCATTAGAGTGAGTGGACGAAAATAAACATATGGCTTTTACCATTTATATAACATAAAAACAATGCGAGTTCTTAAAATGAATGGAGGTGTCAGGCGAATCTCTCAAGCCCGACGGTGATAGACTAGGCGAATCTATCAAGCCTAGTGGGCACATCAGGGGAATCTCTCAACCCTGGATCTAGACTACCGGTGATCAGCCGAGTAGCCAATGCATCGATGCTAAATAAATTCCATCACCATAAAATATAAAACAATACCTCCAAAACAATAAATAATCTCAATATTGTACTGGAAATAAATACTGAAATCAAGAACTCGCTACGACAGTGTAAATAAAAGTCCACTCACAGATAGCACAGCGCGCAAACGCGCTAATCATGAGATTCGGCGGAAGATCCCTCGCCCAACGTACTATCTCGATCACCTGAATAAATACAAAATATAACTGATCAAAATCACAATTCATTACTCTGTACCACACCTCGGAAACCAACCATTTCTGGAAACATATAACTCGGATACAAAATAATCGACGAAAACCCCCAAATTCTCCATATAAACCCTCGACTTAAAATCCAGTATCCAAATCAACTCGAAAATCTCAAGGCGATGATCGGGGCGCGATTACGAGCAAAACGGCATAAAACTTGTCAAATTTCAAAAAGTCAACGGGTTACCAGAGCTCCGCCGGCGGCGCGGCGTCAACCGGAGGAATTTCCCGACGACCAAGACCCCAAAATGTTCTCCTCCTCAAGCCAAGCCTTTCTCTCCAAAGGATCACCACCGTCCAGCCACCACCGTGGCCAGAAATCAGCTCGAAAGTCGCTAAAATTCAAACCGGCCGGAAAAAATTCTCTAGCGAAATCCTCCACCGTGAGGTCACCTCGGCCTCCCATCTTCAAGGGACATCATCCCAGCCACAAACCCAACCATTTCCACCTAAAATCCCTCTTATAAAGTCACCGGAAAACATACCACCATTAAACCCGATTTCGGCGAGTTTCAAGCTCCCCGTTCTCCCTCAATCCGTAACCAATTCAATCCAAACCAAGTCCTAAACAGTTACAAATCACAAGGGGAAGCCATACCTACCAAAATCGTGGCCGGAAATGGCCGGAAACGTCAAGTCCGATGGTGAGTCAAACGGTGGTCCGGTTCTCCCTCGGTCAACGCGGTCGACGGTCAATTTTCTGGTCAACGACAGTCAAACTTCCCAAAACAGTGTTTTCGACAATTTTCTGACTATTCCGATATTTATACTCGCGGATCGATACGATCGACGGTCCAAATCGAATCATATCCACGTTTCGGATAACTCAAACTCAAACTCAAACGGATAAACACGACGAAATTATGCGATTTCAAATATTCATAACATATTCTTCGGTTGTCGAAACAATTATCCGAAACTGCCCACGAACTCGAAATCACGCATACTACAATTCTCGTGAAGAGACTTATCTCAAATTCTCGCCCAATAATTAAGTCGTGAACCGAACCGCCAATTCGATTAATTTACGATAAACTGTGATTACTCGTAAACTCGCGGATTAAGCCGATTAACGTGCTAATTCTGATTTAGGTCGTCACATCAATCCTCACAATCACCATCCTTGATTTGGTTCAACGAGTCTTCACCTTTAAGCAGCTCAAAAAGGGTGTTGAGCATGCCACAAGGAGATAGGAACTCACATTTGACCAGTTCATCCTTCGCTCTCATTTCGTAGATGCTACTTACTATCTTACTTACTCCCTCTTCATTCCATTTTCTATCTGACCAGGTAATTGTTGGATTTATGTGTTGATTAATCATGAGCTTTACAATTTGGGGTCTTGAATTTTATAATTTGTATATATTTTA
The DNA here is from genome assembly GCA_946800695.1 of Geum urbanum. Lineage (NCBI taxonomy): Eukaryota > Viridiplantae > Streptophyta > Magnoliopsida > Rosales > Rosaceae > Geum > Geum urbanum. The sequence goes on from OX327016.1 coordinate 16,446,994, forward strand.
TTGTTATAGAAGAATTGGGCCTTCTGCTACAAATCGAAGGTGAACCTCATAATAATCCATAGCTTCAAGTAAGGTGAGCTTTTTCCTGTTATTATTGCCTTAATCTGAACATTATTATTGGCTTGGGTTGGTTTAGTGTAGTCTAAATAAGTTAATATTGATGCCCATTGATACGCGCAAAACATGCATTTAACGTTAACACAAAGTAGACCCTAAAAACACGGCTCACACGTAAAGCAATTTAAAACCCTTATTTTGTCCTTATAATATTGGCGAGTAGGGATCGTTCTATCCTGGGAATTAAATGGCGCATGCATGGTTTCGTTAAAGCAGAAATCTAAAGGTTTGGGGGGGATTGGAAATTGGTCAATTAATCTACGAAATTAAAGTACAAAAACATACAAACACAACAAGAACTCCTAGACTTCTAACATGTTTTACTCATAGACAAGTTTAACAATCAAGAACCCTTAAAGTCTAATTATGCTTACTAAAAATAAGAAGTTACACTACTAATTACAAGTGATCATCTCATCTTATTAACCTTACTCTTTTTCATGTCTAAATACTCTAAGTAAGCTGCGAAATTTATAACTTCCAACTAAATATACATGCTTGATATTTGAGTAGGAATGCAACTTAGCGTCTAAACACCCTAAACAAAGTACGATCATCGAAACATGCGAAAGAGAGGGACTTAGCGTATTATCTAACACATGCTTTCGAAGCTTTAAGATTGTATCAAACATGCATAAAAGGCTTGAAATTATAAACACATGCAATTTACGAAAAGACTTAAGAACATATAACTCAAATCCAAACTTGTTCTTCATTAAATACATCAAAGTGATCCAATACAAAGCAAAAGACAAGAGATTGAAGATCATGGTTACACTTTTTGTCTTGAATGCTTGATGACTTCTTGAAGGTGGTTCTCATTCACAAGGGACTTAGCGTATTGTGAATGATCCGATGGCTTCGGAGGCTGGAATGCTTCGGCTTGGAGAGGATCCTTGAAGTGTTTATGGATGAGAGGTATTTGTGTAGAGGTTTGGCTTGTAAAATGGGAGATCTGTATTATGGCTGGCCTCCTTGGTCTTATATAGGCAAGGGAAATGCTCACTCTCTCTTCCACCTTGCCTCTTTCATTAAATGCTAGCAATAATCACAAGGGCAAGTCACTCCCCTAGTCACCACTTGTGATAATCACAAGTAAGAGTCACCAAGGCTTGTCACCATTTTTGATGATCAAAATCAAGAGTCACCAAGCCTTGTCACCCTTTGTAATGATCACAAAGCAAGAGTCACCAAGCCTAGTCACAAAGCTTGACAACCTTGACTTTTCCTCTTCCCCAAGTGGCTTCCTTGCTGAATTCAATGGGCTTGGGCTGGTTTTTGGGCCGAAACAAACTTTGAGAAATGGGCCCACAAAATGCTTTTTGGGCCGGCCCATTCCCGGTGGTCCAAAATCGCAAAAATCGCAAAATCGCCGAAATTCCTCCGAATTGCGCTGTTATTCATCTCCACCGAATATAACCTCAAAATAACAAACTAAATAAGAAAAACATAAAAACTAACATTATAACATATCTAAACGTAAAGGGAAATGCATTAAGAATCAAGCATAAAATGCGTATATCACCCATATTCTTGGTGATGACCAAAAAGATTGGTCCTTTGTGATTTAGAAGAATATAAAGATTGATTCTTTTTTTCTTAATCATTGACATGACTTTTCCTTTTCTCACTATAATAGCTTTTGGGTTCTCATTTGAATTTGTTGCAAGTATTCTATGGTGTTATGTATTAGAGTTTCGAAGTGATGTTCCAGAAATTTGTGACCGCCAAATTGGTTAGTATAGTTTAGTTGCAACATGAAACAAGTCATATTCTATCACTATAATAGTGTGCATTATGGTGCATCATTATGTGAAGAAATCAAAGCATTGATTAAAACTGGAATGATTTTTTTATGACTCATATTTCACCATTGCTCGAGGCTTATACACAAGAGCACAAGTGAAGTTTTAAGTGGAATAAATTTAAGTTGTTCTATTGCTGTATATAAACATCACATATGATTATGGTTTGGATGTGTGTAGGATGCTTGAGACTTACATTGCTCAGATGCAAGTTGCCATGGAGGAGATAAAATGTGGGTCTTTTAGAAGTTTTGGTCTCCGATTATAGAAAATACAGTTTCACTTCAGGTGAATAAAGGTCTTGGTTCCGAGGTCTTTGAGGATAAAATTTGAAACAAAAAGGGTTGTGACGGTATGGCGGTGAAAGATGAGGAGCAATAATGTCTTTATAGCAAAGTATTCAATTAACCTGCATTTGAATATGAGTGGAGTAATGGGTTATATATGTAGGTTTAAAATTCTGACATGGTATAACTTCCATGTCATTGTCTTTGGATTCTACATATATCATGGTCCATGTATATTTAAGTATCATTTTGGTGCATGCTCTATTGTCCAGATAAGTTTCTTTGGTTCAAAAAACCTCTCATTGGCAGAGAACATCGATCTCCAAAAGTACAGGAAAACTGCGGAAGTGGTAATGTGTGGACTTTTACCTGATTCACCCACGGTCACATCCAATAAAACAAACAATAATCGTCTAGATACATAATAAGTTGACATATATGATTTATCAAACAAATACATACCGATTATTTTCTATAATTTAACTTATTTGAAGTGTTTTGTATTTTAATTTAGATGATCTAATATAGATTGAAAAATAAAATTGTGATAAAAAGTACCCGAAGTGACTTGTCAAAAATATTATATAATATAACAATCGTTGTAAACCGCCCAACGGTCGGGCAGCCACCTAGGCAATTTACAGACTTTGAGTTGAGGGACTAGATTGCAGTGTTCAGATTGAGTCAACTACTATACTCTGTACTGTACAACTCTACACTGTTTCCATTTCAGAGTAATAAACAAGAAGAAATCTGCAACACATTGTGCAGAGAGACCCAGCAATGGCTGCCATAGCATTTACACCTCAACTTCAAAGAGCTCCCCTCCCCTTATTCTCCACACCCAAAACCTCAAAACCCAAAACCAGACTCTGTTCATCTTCCCAACTCGCTTACGACCCTTTCGTCCACCAACTGGCCGAGTCCCTCGACGACTCACTTCAACCTTGTTCCTCTTCATCCCTCCAAAACCTCAGAGACTCCTCTGTCCAAACCCTCCTCTCAACGCCGTGGCCCACACGCAAAGACGAGCCCTTTCGCTTCACTGACACCTCATTCATCAAGAACTCCCAAATCAAACCCATCTCTCGCCCACAAACCTTCCCAACCTCGCCGCCGGAAGATACTCACTTCCCCAATTTGGAAATCGTTGACGGTTTCGTTGCGAATTCGGCTAATTTGGGGGAATTGCCGAATGGGGTTTATGTGGGCAGCTTGCTGGAGCTGTCAGACGAGACAATTGCGAAAAGGGTGTCTGAATTTATATCCAACAGTTCTCAGGGGGACTTGTTTTGGTCCATTAACGGAATCGGAGCTCCGGATTTGACCGTGGTTTATGTTCCGGAGGGGTGTTTGGTGGAGAGGCCTGTCTGCCTGCGCTACATTGCTAATGAAGGAGGTGGCAGTGGGTCGGCTAAGCTGCCCTTGTCGAATCCAAGGGTTCTTGTGTTGGTGGAGAAGGGAGGGGAGGTTGGTATGGTTGAGGAGTTTGTGGGTGGCGATAAAGATGCGTGTTATTGGGTCAACTCTGTGTTGGAGGTTGTGGTGGGTGAAGGAGGGAAAGTTCGGCATTCTTATGTACAGAGCCAATCTGTAAATGCTGCTCATATCAAGTGGACTTCGGTCCGCCAGGTTAGTACTAGTGCTCTATCTTTTTATTTTCCGTGTTGGTCGATGATGCATTGGTTTGTTAGACTTTTTTTGTATGATGCATAGGTATCTGTGATTTGAAGGGGATTTTGGTATTGTATATATTGGTTGTCTTTGGTATAAAGCATTAGATAAGGAACAATGTGGAAGGAACAAATGATTTGTTAGGTGATGTGCATATAGTTGGTAGCTTGCTGTAAGTAGGATCTTTAACACCAGAGCTCTGAGAATCCCGTGCACTCCATGTAATCCTTTTCTAAACTGATTTATCAGAACACTAAAATAGTCAAATCAAACATATTGAGAAATTTTTTAGGTTTAGATGATCGACATAGATTGGGTTCTTCGAGTTAAAAGTTTTAGTCACAGAGGAAAGAGGTTGCTGATGTCAGATTAAACAATCTATCTGAAGGAAGTTAGTGATATTGCCATGTAAGCTCCTAAATAGGAAGGACTGGCAAGCTTGTTGAAGATTCAGATTTTTGGAAAGCATATTCTTTGGGTATCAATCCTTGAAGCAATGTTTTCAAGACTCTTCGGAATATCAAAATATTTTCAAATGTTGGGGAACTCCGAATTTGTTATCCTGCTGAGCTGGAACTTGGTCTGATATGAAATATAATGAGATGCAGGAGGTATCCTTAAGGATGAAATTCGTCAACTCGACAATGGAGTCAGAACGGTAGAAACTAATTTAGATATTAGGATGTAGAAGCTGGAGTCGTTTGGGGATTTCTGGAGTACGTGTCTTGTTAGCAATCTCATTGATAGCAGTACTGTTTCTCGAGCGAGACAATTCTGGAAAGCTGTGTGTTTCTACCGGATTACGCGGGACGTAATCAGCAGAATCAAGTACGAGTAATCTTCTCTTCTGGATATCCGAACGTTCGGACTGTTCGGATAGTCGGGTATTCTCTCTCTTCGGGTGTTCGGGTTATCGGGTATGCGGACTTACACGTTTGGCTTCCTACTGTTAGAAGAATACGACAAATAGGCGGTCAGGAAGTCGAGATAGGGCTGGCCTGCCTTTAACGCTCTGATGCCTAAGTTAGAAGATGTATTGGATATAACAGTCAAACGAATGTGTAAGAAAGTAAGTTGGAGTATTTAAGATTGGAATCCATGTCTCTCCCCTCTCCTTACCTGTAGTAAATGCCTTACCTATATAGGGGGGTGAGATTGTTGTTTTCTTGTATTTTTCGATGTGGGATAGGGCTGCACTTGCTGCCATGTGGGTCGAGTATTCGGATGTGCGCTTGTCGGGCGCATGCCCGATCGGATGGGCTCGGTCTTGCGAGTGAAGTTGTAGTCCGCCTGGTGGTCTTTCGGGTGGTCGGGTAGGTGTTGATTACCTACTTAAGTGAGTAAATATGTTTAAACATGATTAAACGTATATGTTTAAACATGATTAAACGTATTTACCCACTAATGGTGCTATACTAACACTGTGGCTCCCCAAATCCACATTAATTTGCTAGCTTGTGCCGCATGAGTATGTGAACAAGTGTTATTTCAAAGAATTCCAACATGTATTTGTCTGCATTAGTGTGTCATGTGTTAGTTTTTTTTTTTTTTTTTAAAGAATCATGTGTTAGTTTTAAGATGAGATAATCTTGTAGTTGGCAATCTGCAGCAGCATCATGTTTCTACTAGCGATTGAATAGAGGCTGTTGGCCAAGATCCTGCTGAGTACTTTGCTCTGTCAAGTCAAATTCACGTCAGTTTTGGCGAACAGAAATGGGTAAAGCTCCTTTTGGGTTCTAGGGTTGGGCTGTAATTTAGATAGAAAGGAATATGAGGTTATTTAAGGTACTACTTCACTGTTAGTCAACCAGGAGTTTTAGCCTTGCAAGTTGGTTACAGTGGCTAAACATGTGTCCCGTGGGTCAGAGCACAAGCCAGTGATGCTTTGCCATCTTGGGTGCAGCACTCCACTGGCTTCGCGATGAGCTTGTCACCAAATTAAATAGAAAATGACTTTACCATTAAATAAAAATTGACTATATATAAATATACAGTATATAAATATAATTTTACAGGTCTTCTTGGATGCGGACCTCCGCATATATTGAAATATGCAGATTTCTTAATTTGGCCAATTTTTTGGTCACATAATTACATCTCCACCATTCAGTTTATAGATATATATATGTATAGATTAACTATGTAAAGTTTCGTTTAATTTGATGATTATTTGGGTTCTCATAATCGTGATTTACCACTTATATACACGAATGGTTCCGATTTTACTGATTCCTGTCCGTTGGTTAATTTGATCTAGTTAGGTAACTTAACCATCACCAAATTGGATGAAACTTTGCATAAGTATTTTATACACTAAGACCTAAAATCTGAATTGTGAAGATGTGAATATATAATCTAAAAGTTAGTCAAATTAAGAAATTTGCATATATTGAAATATGCAGATCTCCGCACCTAAGAATTTCTGTATAATTGTATTTGTATACCTATTAAGAAAAACACATTCAACAACACATGCTACAAAAGAATGAATAAAGTGCTTCTATTTCTTAGTCTTTCTGACTTGCTCCAGTGAAACCAAGGTCTAAATTTGAATGAACATAAATACCTGTTCTCTATTATTCTAGATCAGAAGGCTGCAGTGGTTCGGTTCTATGTTTTTGGCCTTTGCTTTGTCTACCTTTTCAGGCTACTCCTATTGTGGTCTTTGTTTATGATTTTATTCTTGTAGCTGTAAACTTGCTGTTTAGTTCTTGTTTCTTGTTCCTCCCTCAGTAATACTTCGTGTTATATAAGAAGGAAAAGAAAGTTTTGATCTTTGTTTATAATTTTATTCTTGTAGCAAGCATTGTGAAGCACATCATGCAATTCTTGCTCTTCTTCAGAATATTTTTTATTTTATTTGGAAAGTGAAAATAACAATTTTACGTCAAAGTTGTCGGTCTCAATTCTCTCTACAATTCATGTATTTGGATAAAGTGTAATGTTTCTTCTAGGATAAATACTATGTAGGTAGTTTTGTGATTCTCAGTTAAGTATGAAATACCATTTGTTTAAAAGAACTGTTTACTCTGACTTGATGATGATTTTTTTATTTTATTTTCTTGGCTGCCCATGGGCTCTATACTAAGGATTTACAATTCTAACATCTGTAAATAAATTTTGAATTCTCAAGAAGATCCATACATTAAGATTTATGATTCTTTTTCACTAGGAATCAGCTAGTACATACGAGCTTGTAGAGATCAGCACTGGTGGAAAATTGAGTAGGCACAATCTCCATGTTCAGCAACTGGGACCAGACACAATCACTGAGTTATCAACACTGCACTTGTCTGCTGGGAATCAAACACAAGATCTACATAGTAGCATAGTCCTTGACCATCCACGTGGTTATTCCAGACAACTTCATAAGTGCATTGTTTCTCATTCTGATGGGAAAGCTGTCTTTGACGGGAATGTAAAGGTCAACAGGTAGGTCTATTTCATCCAATTTCAAGATTTATTGTTGTCTTATTAAGCTTTGCTTCATATGACTTGCGTTCTTATAGATTCTTAGTTCACATTTTTGTAGATAAAAATCTTCATATATTAGTAAATGCTTGTAGAGGTGTAGTGCAACTAAACTCGTGCTTATTTGATGGTTTCCTTTTAATTAGCTTTGCCACCTAGACTATAGCTGTTCATATCTTCAGGTGAGATCTCTTGCATCATTGTCCTGATTGTCACATTTGCTGCTCACCTGCATTGTGTTTGGCCCTTACAATATCTGGATTTCTATATTTTTCAGATATGCACAGCAGACAGACGGTGGGCAACTTACAAGAACTCTTCTTCTTGCACCCCGTGCAACTGTAAATGTCAAACCAAATCTTCAGATCATTGCTGATGATGTCAAGTGTTCTCATGGAGCAGCAATTAGTGACCTAGAAGAAACCCAGCTCTTCTATTTCCTGGCACGTGGGATCAGCTTAGCTGCAGCAAGAAAGGCTCTGGTCTATTCTTTTGGCGCCGAGGTGATTGAAAGACTATCTTATCCTTGGATGAAGAAGAAGGTAGAGAGTCAAATCAAAGAGTTGTTGGATGGATCCTCATAACTGGGATATAAGGGGTCACTGGTTACGGAAACTGTAATTGTTACTCGAATTCAAACAAATTGGTCTGGCATGAAATTCTGGAAAGCTTTCTGCTCCAACCGTCTCCCAAGCAAAGGTATGGGAAATGGGCCTGAGCTGTGTGTTTTCTTAACAATTACTTGGTCTGTGTAGTGCTGGAAACTTGTGGAAACGAAGTTAGTAACACTTTTGTTTATATTGTATACGGGGATGCTTGTGACTTTGTTTATCCGACTTCTTAAGTATGCAGAATTCTTCATGGTGTCCAAGAGTGAGAAAGTGCTTTGAATATTAAGCCTAGGCAAGTATGTAGTGGAAGTATCTTGAGATTTCACTTTACATATTTGGTAATCAAATTTGGAAGATGGTGGCAGAGTAGCACCACATCGGAGGATACTAACAAAGAGGGCATCTTCATATAGGCATGTGTAGTGGAGTAAATTGTGTTCGTAGAAAGGAGAGATGGTTGGCATCTCCCCTGACAGGGACGTGAACAGTCTTCGGACTTACCTGTTACACATCCGGTTAAGGCTACCCACCCTTGTGGTGGATCTTACACCCTATTTTTTTGGACCCAATATAATGCCCCTAAATGCATAAGATTTAAATCTTCTCAATTTCCTTTTTCTCCTCTTCTTCTTCTTCTTCTTCCTATTATGAAATCCAGACACAATTGCTTCGGAAAAAATCAAAAAGTAAAATTGGACATACATTGTGTTATGTTCCTCAGATTTGGGGGTGAGACCTTTGACAAGACATGGAAAGTATTACATCTTCGCAATGAGATATACAATGGATCAGCATTTTCTTATAACCAAGTCTCCACTCAACAGCTAATCTCCACCTCTCCCTTGCCCGCAGCATTTTCCTCGACTCAAGTGTTTCCGTCTCTCTCTCACCGTTCTTCATAACACTAGCTTTGAAAGCACAAATCTCATCTGCACAATGGGATGATACATTCTTGAGCTCCCATAGAGTATCAAGTTTTTGGATATTGTCAATGGCACTCAGCAATAGACTATCTTCTTCAAACGACGTTGGCAGATTCTTCAAAATGCTGGCACACTTCTTGGCAATCCATCTCATGACAAATCCCTCATTTTCAATAGAGAGGTGGAGTCCTGAATAAGCAAGGTGTCCAACAGATCTCCGATGATTTGCTGGGGTTGCCCATAATCTCAAAGCTGAAAGCAAAGCAAACGATGGCTTCCCACTCTGATGGATGTATAAGGACTCCTTAGGCCATGAACAAGAGGAATATACTTCTGGTTCCAAGGGGACAAAAGCTTTGTCATTTGGATTTTCATTTAGGAGAAAGCCATAGTGCTCAAGAAGCTCCAGATTCGTGTATGTTCCATAGCTCAAAAGGATCTGTGGACAATAAGCATATATTAAATACGTTGTCATTCTGACAAAAGATCTGAAATTTAATATTTTAAAAAAAAACCAATGGCTGGCTGCATTCATATGGTCTCAACTGAAGTTTCAATCCAGCTGACTTAAAAAACTTGAGTCTAATCTTCTCTATTCCAGCGAAGAACTTTACAGAAAACTAAAACTAGCAAGTAGCAATTCCAACCAAGTAAAAACCAATCATAGTGGAACAACAGCTGCCAGCACCAAATAATTCCCACACAGAAGAAGACACAGCTCAACATAAATAATAGTTTGTTCTTACTTAGAAAAGCATCAGAACTTCCAATCGTTCAGCAATGATAAACCATTACCGTATGGAGGTTCAATTCGTGGCTATGGTAAGGTGTACATCTATATTATTTTTTCTTTTGAAATTAGAAATATCTTTTTCTCACTTCTCATTGAATAAAGACAAAAAATTTAACAAAAAAGAAAGTCAAGGAAATTGATCAACCATCCACAGCCATCTGAAACTAACTGAGGAGATGACCTTAATTTTCTGGAACAGTTAAAAAAAATTTGGTGTCGTAAAGGTTTAACAAACTTGTTCCGAACATATGCTTCTGGCTTCTTATTTAGTGTCCAGGATCCATTCATCAAACTATAGAAGTGTCTCCACGCTGAATTTTACTACTCAAGAGTCTTTTCTGTTACATCAACCCTAGCTACTTGCCTACTTACATGATCCTAGTAGAGCGTGGAGTCAAAGCACAATAGAAACCACTCAATGATTCTCTCTAGTGTCCTGTAATTTCTTATCTTAACTGTTGCATCAGCAAACTACCAGATACAAATAATCAGGTTTATACCTTCACAAACTATACCGCCTGTAGTACACTACAGAACAAGCAGTCAGATTAGTTGCAACATGTACTTACACAATCTATAAATACTAGTCAATCGCAGTCACACACTTTAATTGAACTATAAACACTGATTTCTCATGACCTAGTAGATATCTTTGAGATTCTGGAGTACACTACAGAACAAGCTGTCGGATTACATGGGTTACCCATTTTCCACGATTTGGTAGACAATACGATTCCAACCCTATCCATCTACCTACACAACAAAATTCCTCTGTCAAAAATACTATAATTACTTGCTTCACAATTTGGTATGCAATTCAATAACTCATATCACCAACATCGAACTTAAGTGACCTACTCCCATCAGCGCTTTTCTTCATGGATTTTTGAGTTTTGGCGAAGCTATCCACTGCTACTTCAATCAACTCTTGCTTCTCAAAAGAAAATATATATGCAGTAGGCAGTGACTTTCCATTCCCAAAACTAGGATTTATGCTATCTACATTACTTGGAGGTTAATTTTTTGTTTTTTTTCATTAACTTGGGATTCATAAAAACAGGCCTTATGGCACGTGAAGCTAGAAAATTGTAATTGGTTGAATGATAACCAGAAAGCTACAATATGAAAAATATCTAGCCTAAATAACAAGCAAGAAATAAAAAATACCTGCTCTCCTTTTCTGTAACTTTTCTTAGCGTAGAAGCAATATGCACCAACATCGTTCTCAAACCTGGCATCAGTTAATCTTGGTGAAAGAGAATCAAGCTGATCCACATCAAGGTTACAAGAAGTTCCCTTGTTCACTATAGAAATATTCTGGAAGATCAGTTCATGTGTTCTATGGTCCACACTTTCAAAACCAGAGACCTCTTCTCCTGGAGCAGAATAATTGAATAAATCACCCACAGGACATAAACACCCTGCTCCGTCCCATGGTATATGCATTGTCCGCGAGGATACCTACAAAGAAAATAAATAATTAACAAGTATCATCTAGCCAGAAAAAGACAGACCAACAAAAGGTCCAGTCATAAGATATCAGGGAACTCTAATTATCATGAAACCTAAAAGACTGCACTCTCCTAAGCAAGTGATGCACCAAGAAACAATGTGGATGATTCAGAATTTGGATCATATTAATCACTTTGAGAAACAAACTTATCATCCTGGGTTTATAATGTCACTCATATTACGTATTGATCAGCAAATTATGTGTACTTTGGAAAGAAGTGGCTTTGCAAGCTCCTTGTCCGTGCTATCAACCTAGCAAACAAACCCCAAGCACAAGTACTCCTTTTCAACTAGGCATACTCCAAAACAACGAAATACCTTAAATAATTATTAGCCACACACTTTTGATTAACTAAGCTCAAAATTTTTAGGACTGAATTCTGAAAACCTCACCCAAATAATTTCTAGTAAAGAAAAGCTACATCTAAATTAAACCCGAATAACAGAATTACATTGTATCGATCATTAGAGACTCACTAAAACTCAGGAAGGAAGCAAACAAGCCTGATGTTCATCAGTCATCAATGAAAGGAAAATGACTCACAGTTGCAGAAGCCCAAAGCCATGCCCTAAATGTTCGAAGCCGAGGCTTAATCTTAAGTTGTTCCATGATCTCATTGGCTTCTTTCCACTCAAACTCAGCATTCGATATGGCCTTTTCTGCAGCCCAGATAGCATAATCTACCTAGCAAACATTTATCGGCCAAACCTTTTGTCAAAGTCCCATAAATCATAACCTAACGAAAACGGTCCAAGTAAGGAATGTAGAGATATTATACATGAACAACTGAACCTGCAGAGCTTGCTTCTCAAATTCACCGAAAGTGGCAATAATGTCATAACTGCGTGGTAAATTTATCAGGTAAGGGTGCCACCATGAAGTCTTCCCTTTACTCATTTCATAGAGTAAATAAACACTCAATCTCTGCATTCAACGAACAATCGGGTCGTCATCTGGATTGATGAAAAGCTTTCAACTTCACTATTAAAGTTTAAACAAACAATTAGGTCACCTGGGTAGGGGAGAGCTGAGCATGTTTGAGTGAGAGGGTTTGGGTTGTAAGCAAAGCAGACTTGGGAACTTTGAGGAGTAAGTCTCCTTTTTGGAGATCATGAGCGGCCGCCAAACCTCTGCCACCGGCGTCGTGGAAGTAGGAGACGACAAGAGAGTGGCCCAGACCTCCGCCGCAACTACTTGTGGTTGTTGAGTCAGATACGCCAAGCTTCACTGCCCATTTCAGGAGCCTATCCAGGTTCTCTTCTTCCTCTTGCTCCATGGTGAATAATAATGCCTACAAACAAACACCGCATTCATGATTCATCAAATATCTACAGTTCCAGAAGGAAACCCAAGTACCCAATTGGTAAACTTAGCAGTAAACTGAGTAAAGATAGGAACTTGCAAAGCACAACTCACCAAAAGTTCCAAACTCGCTTCGGCGTGAATGAAAGGAAACAGATCGAGAGGAAGCGTAGGAACAAAAGTGTGTTTCTGAGAGCAATAGAGAGAGGGTGACGAAATTACCCCTTAAAAATGGGGTGGATTTTTAGGTAAAATTGATGATACTTGCTTGAATACAATTAAACATTGTTTCTGTTAGGATATGGTTACGAACCTACACACTTAAGTGACTTAACCAAAGCTGCCAGTTCCAAAAGAGTAAAAAACACTATCATACACTTTATTGCTATCAATCTTTACCTTTCCTCAACTCTCACCAAACCCGCTGACTTACTTGAGTATCAGAGTGTTGAAGGCAGGTTATCCCGTCTTCATTTCTGACGCTTTGTTCTTCTTAGCACCAAGAAAAGCAAGCGAGTGACCTTGACCGAGCTTGAGGAGTAATCCAGATAACATCTCCTGTTTCGTTGAAGTTCTGCCCGAAATTCAGTGGAAACAGTTTCGATAGTAGATCATGTTTAGTTTTCAGGATGTTGACGTTATACAGTTTTACTGTACTCAACAATTTCAATAATCTTCTATGTTTAAAAACATATGTTATTACGACATAAAGAAAAATTAACATTCAAATTACCATAAAATTAATATATACGACTCAAGTTTAGATAAAATTAAAGAAAATTTAGAAACAGTTGTAGTCTATCATAAACAATATATTTTTTTTGGGGGAAGAATGATAACATTAACACCAAAGAGGTTAAGTACAAAAAGGGAGGATGTGTGACAACCCGAATCGGAAATGGTATGTTTATTGGCTTGATTTGCGAGTTTCGTGATTAGTCGTGATTTTGTCGTAATTAGTTAATATGACGGGTTTGTTAACGACTAAATTATCGGGCAAGAATTTGATTTGAGATCCTTCACGAAAGTTGTAGAGAATTTAATTTCGAGCTTGTGGGAATTTCCGGAGGATTATTTCGAGTTACGAGGAATAAGTTATGAATATTTTCGGCCGTTGAATTTAGTCTTATTTATCCGTTTGGTTTCGATATGATTTGGATGATACGTGTACGGTATAAATATGGAAGGAATACATGACGAATTAGGAAACTTTCTAATTTTGGAAATCTGGCCCGTTGACCATGTTGACCCATGGGTCAAAACTGACCCATTCCAGGCCGAGTTTTGTTTGCCTTCGTTGAGCTCGATTCTGGCCTCTTTTGGCCGTAGTGTTTTCATGAAAGTTGTTGGGCTTGATCTCCTCTTTCTTTTGATAGGTCATTCACTCAATTTGGTTGCCGGATGAAGAAGTTATGGCTTGTCAAAGTTTGGGAATTTTGGGTGAGTTTTCCGGCGAAATCGCCGGCGACGGAGGCAGCGGTGGCGGCCGAGATGGAGGTCGACTTGTTGGGGGTTTTGTAGCCCTTGGATAGAGGAAGCTTTTAGAAGTGGTCTTGCACCTTGCCGTGGCCGGAGGAGGCCGATCGGAGGTGGAGAATTCCGGCGAGGGTTTTTGACTTCAAGGTTGAAATTTTCTGGGCCGATGACATTTTCTGGCGGCGAAGGCAGCGGCGGCGGTTTTCCGACCGAGGTGTTTTTCGACAAGTTTTATGTCGTTTTGCTCGGAATCGCACACCGATCGTAGTGGGGATCGTGATCGTTCGTTTGGCGAGAGATTTTCCGCCGGATCACAGGATTAACGCGTTTTGCGCTGTGCTTATCTGTGAGTGGACCTTTATTTACACTGTCGTAGCGAGTTCTTGATTTCAGTATTTATTTCCAGTACAGTATTGAGATTATTTATTGTTTTGGAGGTATTGTTTTATGTTTTATGGTGATGGCATTTACTTAGCATCGATGGATTAGCTACTCGGCTGATCACCGGTAGTCCAGTTCCAGGGTTGAGAGATTCCCCTGATGTGCCCACTAGGCTTGAGAGATTCGCCTAGTCTATCACTGTCGGGCTTGAGAGATTCGCCTGACACCTCCATTTATTTTAAGAACTCGCATTATTTTTATGATTATGCAAATGGTGAAAGGCATGTAATTATTTTCGTCCACTCACTCTAACGGATTTATGTGCCTTTCCCCTGGGCTTTTTAGTTTCCGTGCCCAGTTTGCAGTTCGGATTCTGGTGTCGCACGTCGCAGTCGGAGGCTTAGTATTCGAGCTACATTTCTTTTATGGTAGGTTCCTAGTTTGGCCTACTATTTGTATATATATGTATATACTAGAGGTCGCTCTGAATACTGGATATGTTTATATTTTCATATGATTTTCCCGGATTTCTATAAAGTTACAGTTTTGCTTATTATTTTATATTATGTTATGATTTTGAGAAATCTGGATGGGATTGGTGCCCACGGTTTGGATTTTGTGGCATAGGATGAAGTGTATTTTCGGGTGCAGGTTAATGATAATTCCGCGCTATAGTGAAACTCTGCCGAAATTTTTATGGTTTTTGCTAGTTCATGTTTTCAGAAGGGGTTTGATTCCGGTTTAGGAAACTAAATCTGGGTTGGGTCCTTTCAGCTTGGTATCAGAGCATTAGGTTTTAGGTTCTGTAGACTTCTGTAGTCATGTTTACTAAGAATATTTGAGAATGTACAGTATGTCTGGAGTGATGACCCGACCGGCCGGCGGATACTCATTAATGCTCTGGGTGTTGTATGCTTTCAAATGTTTGAAGTTCCATGATTACGTCCTAGTTGTTGTGAATAACGTTTTATTTATTAGGATGCCTCCTTGATGTGCTTTCCGTGTTAGTAAGGTTGTGGATCCTGTTGAGGATCAGTTGACGCGCGACTTGATAAAATGAGTTGTGGGTTTGGATAAGCATTTTGGGTTCAGAGATATGTGTGGCATGGTTTGCCCGGTTGTGCGTGTATGGGCTTCTACATGTTGCTTCAGAGCAGAGAATTGTGGTAGTTAATGGTTTGCTTGAGTCAGATCATTGTATTTGGTGGGTTGGTATTGTGTTAGTTCTTGTTGTGACTCCATGACCTACATCCAGAGTATTGTTTATATGGTAATGGTTCAATCAGGCTACCCAACAACGGAAATATGAAGTGTTTACCAACCTGCGGCAGGGATGTATTGTTCACATGTTTGTCCCAGTTTGCACGTGTTATGTGGCTTTAGAGGAAGCAATGCAGGATGTTCGAGACAAGTTTGAACCTGAGCATCAAAGGGATTTTGACTGGTATGCCTCGAGACAACCGTGAGGAGTTTGATGTGCTGCACTCAGAGGCAAGGACATTGAGAAGGAAAGGCATATGCGGTTTCAGACATGTCAGTTTGAGGAAGGTGAATTTAGTTGAGGTACTTTGATAAGGTTAAGTCCAGGCACCTTGGGATTAGTAGCTTCATCAGACTGTGGCCTTTTCGATTATGTTGAGGGTCATTTGGACAAGGCAGAAGATCCGTTTGGTGGAGAAGGAGATCACAGAGTAATGGACTAGTTCCTATGGTATGAGTCAGGGTGGTCGTTGGTGATCCTTCCACACAGCAGGAGTTTCCATTGTGCAACCTTTACAGTAGGCATCATTGTGGTTTGTGTCAGAGGGGCACTCTCAGTTGCTATTATGGTGGCTAAGAGGGTCACATTACGAAGGAATGTCCTCAGTTGGCTGCTTTTCGTGGTCCTGCAGCTCAGAGTTCAGGAGGAGGTCAAGGTACCATTTCTAGAGTTTGACCAACGCAGACTTCTAGACAAGTCAATCAGCAAAGTCGTAATCATCGTAGACGGTTAGTTGGACATGCCAGAGTTCATGCCACGACCTTGTGTGAGGGTAGATTTTTCTTGAGGTTACCGTTGCTTGACATCCATGGCTATTATGCTTGCATCTTCACTTCTGGGTTTGTGGAGAATGTTGTATCCATTTGATGAGATTGTGTGTACCAGATGGGGTATCGAGACTATGAGGTTTGCAGGAGGTTGTGGACTAGCTACGGAGTGGTTGTTCGTCGCAAGAATGTTGTAGTTCTTTGACATTCAGTCGTGCTAAAAGATCTTGTTTAGAGGTGAAATAAATGCTTCTCTACTATGTGTGGTTTCAACAATGAGGCTGAGCTGATGATGAAGCAAGGATGTATGCCGAACTTGGCACATGTTCGTGATGTGGAGGTTGTTGTACTTGATGTTCATGATGTTGAGGTTATCTGATGGTTCAATGAGGTTGTGCATCGACTACCGGAAGTTGAATCAGGTTTTAGAGAAGAGCAAGTATCCTTTACTTTGGATTGATGGCTTGTTTGACCAGCTTATTAGAGCTTCAGTTTTCGGAGATTGATTTCGGATTTGAGTATCATCAGTTTCGATCAGAGGGTCGAGATTGAAATGGCCAGATACCTGTGATGTGAGTTTCATGTGGTGGTTAGAGGATAGGTTGATAACTGCACCATTGTTCACCATTATGTGATGTCAGTGAGGAGTATGTTATGTATAGTGATGTTTCGAAACTAGATTTTGGTCGAGTTGGGCTACAACATGGCAATATAATGGTATATGGTTCCAGGCAGTGGAAGTTTTATGAAGTTACGTATCCTATGTATGATTTGGGAGTAGCTTTCTTCGTGTTAGCATCGAAGGGTTGGAGACACTACTGCTATGGCATGCAACGCAGTACAGGATGTATACTGATCACTTGAGTTTCATTTACTTTCGTATTCAACCAGATTTGAGCATGAGGCAATGTAGATGGAGGGGGTTGATTAACGACTATGGCCGCACATTTGAGTTCATCCGGGAAAGGCTAATGTGGTTACACTTTGAATAACATTTAGGGGAGACCAACGTTGTTGCTGATGCACTTAGTCGGAAATTTGGAGTTTCTATGTTTCATGTACGTGTTGCGAGAATTTCATTGTTAGCTGAGTTGCGAGCTACGAGAACTGAGTTAGAGTGAGATGATGGAGCTTTGTTGGCTAGCTTCTAGAATTGACCTGTGTTACTTGATCGGGTCTGTGAGGCTCAGGATGCGGATTTCTACTGGTTGGACAAGAAGAATGCGATTCAGAATGGTGTTCCAACAAAGTATCAACTGAGGAATGTTGGCACTTCGTTGCGCAGATGGAGGTTATCTGGGCCCAGAGACGATGAATTGAAGAGGGATATGCTTATTGAAGCTCATTGTTCTATGAATGTTATGCACCTTGGTGGCACGAAGATGTATCAAATACTTAGAGTTTACTACTGGTAGCGCAACAAGAGGAGAGAAATAGCAGCCTATGGAAGCAGATGCCTGAATTATTGGCAGGTGAAGGCAGAGAGACAGAAACTTGCTGGGAAGTTACAACCATTGGAGATTCCCGATTAGAAGTGGGAGCATATCACTATGGATTTCGTGTTTCAGTTGCTGCATACTTCGGATGGTAATACTAGTTATTGGGTCATTGTGGACTGTTTGACGAAATCAGTTCTTTTCCATGTACTTCCAGGAAAGATTTCAGTGGGCAGGCTGGCATAGCTGTATTTGGCCGAGGTTGTCCATTTTCATCGTGTGCTTGTATCCTGGGTCTCTGATCGAGATCATCAGTTACAACAGAGTTTTGGCAGGCATTGCAGTGAGCATTGGGGACCAGATTACAGTTTAGTGTAGTTTTTTATCCTCAGATTGGTGGGCAATCTTAGAGGACTATTTAAACTTTGGAGGACATGTTGTAGTTCTGTGTATTGCAGTTCAGGGGGATTTGGGACCAGCAGTTTCATTTGTTCGAGATTGCTTGCAGTATTAGTTTGCAGACCAGTATTGTTATGACATTGTACGAAGCTGTATATGAGGAACAATGTTGCACTCTATTGTGTTGGAGCGAGGTAGGAATGAGATGACTTTTGGTCTTGATTTAGTGGAATGTGCTACAGTAAACCTTCGGATTAGCAAGGACAGGTTGATAATTGCTTGAGTTCGACAGAGAAGTTATGCAGATGTGAGTATGTTGTGTCATTGAGTTCAAGGTTGGTGACTAAGGTTTCCTTGGAAATGTGTGATTTATTTTGGAAGTTGTGGTATACTTTGCCACGTTATATTGGTCCGTATGTGATCATGGGGCGAGTTTGTGTTGTGACGTATAGTTTGGCATTGTCTGTAGCGTTGGTCAGTGTGTATGTTGTATTCCATGTGGTGGAACTACATTTCAGATTTATTGCATGTTTTGCACCCTATCCGTCCCCTATACAGGAAGACTTGACATTTGTGGAGGAGCCAGTTCAGATTCTGGATTTGAGGGTGCACGGATTACAGTACAGAAATATTTCCTATGTGAAAATCTGTTGGCAGAGTCATTCAGTTGAAGTAGTCACTTGGGAGTTTGAGCAGTATGCAGAGGCAGTATCCCTACTTTTCAGTTGGCAGGCTTGGAAATTTCGAGGTCGAAATTTTTGTAAGGGGGGTAGATTTGTGACAACCCGAACCGGAAATGGTATGTTTATTGGCTTGATTTGCGAGTTTCGTGATTAGTCGTGATTTTGTCGTAATTGATTAATATGGCGGGCTTGTTAACGACTAAATTATCGGGCAAGAATTTGATTTGAGATCCTTCACGAAAGTTGTAGAGAATTTAATTTCGAGCTCATGGGAATTTCCGGAGGATTATTTCGAGTTACGAGGAATAAGTTATGAATATTTTTGGCCGTTGAATTTAGTCGTATTTATCCGTTTGGTTTCGATACGATTTGGATGATACGTGTACGGTATAAATATGGAAGGAATATGCGAAAAATTAGGAAACTTTCTAATTTTGGAAATCTGGCCCGTTGACCATGTTGACCCGTGAGTCAAAACTGACCCATTCCAGGCTAAGTTTTGTTTGCCTTCGTTGAGCTCGATTCCGGCCTCTTTTGGCGTTGGTGTCTTCATAAAAGTTGTTGGGCTTGAGCTCCTCTTTCTTTTGATAGGTAATTCACTCAATTTGGTTTTCGGATGAAGAAGTTATGGCTTGTCAAAGTTTGGGAATTTTGGGTGAGTTTTCCGGCGAAATCGCCGGCGACGGAGGCAGCAGTGGCAGCCGAGATGGAGGTCGACTTGTTGGGGGGTTTTGTAGCCCTTGGGGAGAGGAAGCTTTTAGAAGTGGTCTTGCACCTTGCCGTGGCCGGAGGAGGCCGATCGGAGGTGGAGAATTCCGGCGAGGGTTTTTGACTTCAAGGTTGAAATTTTCTGGGCCGATGACATTTTCCAGCAGTGGAGGCAGCGGCGGCAGCTTTCCGGCCGAGGTGTTTTTCGACAAGTTTATGTCGTTTTGCTCCGAATCGCACACCGATCGCAGTAGGGATCGTGATCGTTCGTTTGGCGAGAGATTTTCCGCCGGATCACAGGATTAACGCATTTTGCTATGTGTTTATCTGTGAGTGGACCTTTATTTACACTGTCGTAGTGAGTTCTTGATTTCAGTATTTATTTCCAGTACAATATTGATATTATTTATTGTTTTTGGAGGTATTGTTTTATATTTTATATGGTGATGACATTTATTTAGCATCGATGCATTAGCTATTCGGCTGATCACCGGTAGTCCAGTTCCAGGGTTGAAAGATTCCCCTGATGTGCCCACTAGGCTTGAGAGATTCGCCTGACTGTCGGGCTTGAGAGATTCGCCTGACTGTCGGGCTTGAGAGATTCGCCTGACTGTCGGGCTTGAGAGATTCGCTTGACACCTCCATTTATTTTAAGAACTTGCATTGTTTTTATATTATATAAATGGAGAAAGGCATATGATTATTTTTGTCCACTCACTCTAATGATTTTATTTGCCTTTCCCCTGGGCTTTTCGATTTCCGTGCCCAGTTTGCAGTTCAGATTCTGGTGTTGCACGTCGCAGTCGGAGGCTTAGTATTCGAGCTACATTTATTCTATGGTAGGTTCCTAGTTTGGCCTACTATTTGTGTACATATATATATATGTATATACTAGAGGTCACTCTGAATACTTGATATGTTTATATTTTTATATGATTTTCCCGGATTTCTATAAAGTTACAGTTTTGCTTATTATTTTATATTATGTTATGATTTTGAGAAATCCGGATGAGATTGGTGCCCACGGTTTGGCTTTTGTGGCATAGGATGAAGTGTGTTTTTGGGTGCAGGTTAATAATAATTCCGCGTTATAGTGAAACTCTGCCGAAATTTTTATGGTTTTTGCTAGTTCGTGTTTTCAGAAGGGGTTTGATTCTGGTTTAGGAAACTAAATCGGAGTTAGGTCCTTTCAGGATGTGAGCCCGTAAACTATCTAGGACCACTCCATGCCAATCGAAACAGTACAATTCATGAAGAGCCAATTGGCCTAATGTATAAGCAATCGTATTAGCTTCTCTATAAGTGTGCTGTATTTTCATCCCCAGCATGATTGATAACATATAAGTGATACCAGTTATCACACTACGTACTAAGACTAGAATCATCATCAACCCCCTCATCAATCTGTTTCAACTAAGCTTGGCAATCTGTCTCAATGATAATAGGTGCAAGATTCAGCTCTAAGACTTTTTTATAAGTTGTTCGCAAAGCCATCGCCTCTACTGTCAAAGATGGGGTAACATTAGCAACATACTTGCATACACCTCCTAGGATCTCCCATGAGGCATCACGCCATACAACTCCAAGTCCTCCAGTCTTTGAACTCACCTTCCAAGAACCATCGCAATTTACTTTAAGCCATTCTGTATTAGGTTTCTTCCAAATCTGTGGAAGTCGACTCGGTTTCCTCACTTTAGCTGGCTGTAATGACATGAAAAGTTGAAAATTAGAGATAGCTTGAAAGTGTACACGGGTTGCATTAAGGAAACACTGGGACCAAATGAGACGATTGCACTTCTTCCACACAGACCAAATCATAAAGCATAACCAAGTCAGATCCGTTGAAGTTAGAGAGTCGAAGCAAGCTTCAAACTAATTGGTGAATGTACACGTTATCTCCCTTGGAAAACAACCTTGAAGCTTTGGTGACAGTGCAATAGTCTGCCTTAGAAATGGACAATCACAACTAATATGTGTCGTGGTCTCCTCATTACACTCACATAGACAACAGAGAGAAGAAATATGGACAAACTTCTTTTTTAGATTCACAACCGTTGGCAACATAGATTTGCACACTCTCCACATGCATTTTGATATTGACTTGCAAGGGCAGACTCCATAATCTATTCCACAAATTGGACAAGTTTGTAGAACTCGAAGCCCCTGCATAAGTGCTAATAGCACGTTGCATAGCTAGTTTGTTGGCCGGCCGAGTGGTAAAACGCCATCTTTCCTTGGAAAATCACACCAATTTGTGAGTAAGAGTTATGTTACTAAGTTGAATGGATAGTATAAGATCAACCTCCTCCGGACTAAACGTAGAACGTAATAATGGTATGTTCAAAGTTCTAGGAGCCAAAATCAAATCACAGACCTTAACATTAGATGGTACACTTGAAAGGGGTTGGAATAGACCCGATCTCGGCAACCAAGCATCAGTCGCATCATTGATATTAGAACCATTTCCAACTTGCCAAATTGTACCTTGTCGTAGAAGCTTTCGTGCTTCCAAGATGCTTCGCCAACATAAAGAAGGAGAGTTCGACAAAGTGACCTTCCAAATGGAGGGTTGGGGAAAATATTTAGCCTTGTACAATATATTAATAAGAGAATTCGGATTCCTTAAAATACACTAACCTTGTTTAGCAAGTAGAGCTAGATTATGAGCATGGAGATTTTTGAACCCAAGACCTCCATCGTCCTTTGGTATACAATTTTATCCCACAAAAGTCAGTGAATCTTCCTATTTTATGTTGTGCTTCACCACCAAAACTTAGCACACATTTGATGAAGAGAATCAAACAAGTCAGAAGGTAATAAAAAGCAACTCAAAGTGTAAGCCGACAAAGACCATGCAACCACTCTAATTAGTATCTCCTTACCTACACTGCTCAAAAGTTTACTTTGCCATCTCTCTAGCTTTTTGCTTAACTTTTCCTTAATTTAAGAAAATGTAGCCCCCTTCTTCCTACCGACATATGTTGGTAAACCAAGATACTTCTCGTGTTTGTCCACAATTGACACTCCTAAAATCTCAGCTAGTTCTAACTTAAGATTCTCATCAACTCCTTTACTAAAGCAAATGCCACTCTTGTCAAACTAACCTTTTGTCCATATACTTTTTCATACTCGTCCTATAATTGCTGAACTTGTCGAATCTCTTGTATTTTCGTCTTGCCAAACAATAGACTGTCATCCCCAAACAAGAGATGGTGAATTGTAGTGGCTCCTTGATAAATAGTGATGCTTTGCAGTCTCCCTTCATTAGCCCTAGTCTCCAAAAGAGCTGAGAATGCTTCGGTACCTAAATGAAATGGGAAATGTTAAAGTGGATCGCCTCGAAGAATACCCCTAGTAGGGGAATACACCCGATTGTACTCACACATTGCATCACCAATCTAATCCATTTGCAATCAAACCCAAGCCGGTTCATAACACTTTCAAGAAACTCCATTCCATACGATCATATATTTTACTCATATCTAATCTCAAAGAAAAAAAAATACTCCATCAGTTCTCGAAGCACAATTATGCAAGTAATGAGATACCTCATTGACAACCTGGGTGTTATCAGAAATCAAACGACTAGGTACAAAAGCGCTCAGAAAAAGGGAGATGATTTTATCCAGAAACTCTTTCAACCTGTTCACTATCACCTTAGAACAAATCTTGTATAGTACATTATAGAGAGCAATAGGTCTCAGAATCAGACATCTTCTCTGGATTAGCCACTTTTGGGATTAGGCAAATATGAGTGTAATTAACTTGACCCAAAAAAATACTGGAATCAAGAAAACTTACCATCGCTGACACTACCTCGGTACCTATAGTGTCCCAATACTTTTGAAAAAATTGGGGTGGCAAGCCATCGGGACTTGGACTCTTTGTAGGATACATCTGAAACAACGCTTGTAATGATCTGAACCAAAATTAGTGAATTAATCATCGTTAATAGCGTTAAATAACGAGCTAAGCATCACACATCACGTCTATCAATGTTTTATCAATATTTGTGAATTTAAAATTGATATTTTATAAGTTACGTCTCTGGCTCCAGTTTTCTCTTTAAAGTCATAGAGTTCATCTAGATGAGTTCGAGGCCACTTCAAGCGTAAAAAATAGTAGTTACAATGAATAAATTATAGTTATCGAAAGTTTATTGAGATTCGTCTCAACTAAAAATTGACCTTTCTATGAATTATAAATTTGGACTCGTTTTCATCACGGAAGTTGTAGAGAATATTATTTCGGGCTTGTGCTCACTTTATTGGGATTTTTTTTGGAGTTTCAAGCTATTTTCTACGAATTTTAGAAGTTTAGGATAAAAATTAATTAAAAGGTAACCTACCACTGATTGATTTTTTTGAACCATTGATTTCTCTCTACTTTCAATCCGGGTCATCCATTTGATGCTGATAATTATAAAGCTATCCAGAGGGAGATGGCTCAGCTCGTGCGAGCTATTTTTCCCCTTTGAGGAACTGCGACGGAGAAGCGCTGCTTTGCACCTCTTTCCGGCGAAAGGCGGCCTCTAGTCATGGTTTTGGTTGGGTTTTGAAGCCTATGCTTCTATCTCCTCTTCTCTACCCTCAGAAACAACTCCAGGAATCCGTGGGGAACGAATCGAGCCAAGGTGTTCCCGGTTTGGCTGAATAAGGTTGCCCTTCCGTCCAAGATTGGTTGGCAACTCCATGGGGTTTTGATCCCTGTTCTTCATGGAGTCAAAATTGGCTAGTCTCAAGCCATAACTCGACATGTGGTTGGTAATCGGCTGGTGCCTAATTCCGGCGACCTTTGAGGTGAGTTTTTTTACTGGTTAGGCTTGGAATTGGAATTTGGTGCAGTTGTGAATATTGTTGCTCTTGTCTTGCAGATTTTGTAAAGGTGCAGTTGAAGCCCATACTCGCCGGCTGGATTTTGGCCGCCGCCAATTATGGCGCATGGGCCCCACGCGCCACCGTGCTCGGCGGGGCTCTAACGACCCAAAAACTCAAATTTTCACGAGAAGTTTCTAAACACTTTTCTGAACGTATTAGGCGTGTTTTTGTTCAATTTCGACGATTTTAAAGATATTATCAACTATTTTCAGGATTCGGGTCGACTCGATACTTCCATGTTCTGGTGTAATGTGTGTCGAGTCAAAGCTCATCTTCGGACGAGTGCCTTCTTTCGACTCACGGTGATTTGGATCAGACTTGGGATTTTTGTTACGAGGAGCTACAGTACATGGTGCTTGATGACTATCATTTTGAATGGTAAGGTGCCGATGAACATTTTGGTCGTTTCCTTTATCGGATTAGCCGTACGATCATAACATAGATCGTGAATTAACTTTAGAATTGCACTTTGTTTTAGGAACGTTGTTTAGGATTATCAAGATTAATTGGCGGCTAATTATGTTTCGGACTAACTAGGTGAGTGGACACTTTATTTTTTACTGTCGTTGCGAGTACGTCTAGACATATACTTATGATTTCATTTACGTTAAATTACTATGATATATCTTACATTTACATTTATGCGTGGAGGCCCTTATGCTATGATTTTAGGTTTTTCACACGATTTGTCTATATTGTGCATCGATGCATCCACTTGGTTGATCCCCGAGTGGCACTGGATAGGTAACTTCACGCACCTGAGCCGACTACAATTATGCTTATGATGGCTAGAGAATTTATGATCTAGTCATAGCCTCCACACACTTATGATTTTACGTTTTTCCTAAACTCGCTATTATTTTATTATAAATTTACGGTGGAAAGGCATTAAGTAGGTTTTACGATTTCCTACAAAACGTTTATTTTCGTCAATTCACTCTAACGATTTTTCATGTTTTATATGCCTTTTTCTGGGCCCTTCAGCTTCCAATGCCTAGGTTGCAGGGTCTCTGGTGAGGTCGGACCTGCACGTAGATCGAGGTATAACAGTAATCCACTGTAGGATCCAAGGTTGATCTTACGGGTTAGCACTTTAGTCAGAATAGGTAGTTAGGCGGTCTAGCAGCTCTGGTCATAAATGTTTTAAAAGTTCGTTGTATGAATGATTTTTCCAAAAAATTAGACCCTTAAATTTATGATTTTCAGTTTATCAAATTTTCTTTCGGTTTGCTTTTCGACTAGCTTACTTTTCCATTAGGTTCTAATGGTCGTTGGGAACCTAATCTTGGTTTAGACAACTAAATCAGGGTCAAATTCTCATAGTTGGTATAAGACCTTTAGATTATAGGTTCTGTAGACCGTACTAGGCCATTTTTGTTTTCGTGTTCGATTACGCTCAACATCTCACGAGTGATGGTCCGACCGGCCGACGGATACCCATTGATACTTAAGGTGTTGAACATCGTTGAATACATGGCAAATGTGACAGAGTATAAACCCCAGCCTATGAGTCAGCATGCCTTTGTTGCTATGCCTCGTGTGCGCCGAGCTCGATCTCTCCTTTCTCGTAAGTCCAAGGTAAAATGTTTCTCTTAGTAAGTTTGTAGTACATTTGAGTTCCATATATGCCATCTCTTGAACTTCTATGCCCTTGCCTTACTACATTCAATTATAGAGATATGATGTCAAGTTCACAAGCAACGAAGTATGGGTCAGATAAGTGAATGTGTATAGATAAGCAAGATCTAGTTCATTATGTAAATTGTGGGTGGACTACCACTTTTTGATAAGTAGATGTTATACGTGTATTATTCTTCATAAGGTAAAAAGGAGTTATTACGACAATTATCGAATTATCACGGTAATATTACGGGAATGCGATCCCTAAATGGTTTAGACGTGGAAACTCTTGCTACGTTTTCCTGACTTTGAGAATATTTTTGTTTTGAATTAAATTAGGTGTGCAATACAATGAGTTTTTCCATTTGGGAAACTATGACTTATTGTATCTGGGACTTGTTATTGTCGAATTGTAATCTCCCTGTAGGTATTAGTTGATCTTGAGTTTTTGGGGAGATTATGCTGACTTTCTTGTAGTTCGTCTGAGCTATGCTAAGTAGTGTATTTTGAGAGATGTCTATACGAGAGTTTTGGGGATTTAAGTTATGCGAAATTTGATCGAGCATTGATAGCTCTCGGTTAGTATGTGGATTTATCATATGTGAAGTTTGGATCGTCTTGCAGGTTTTTGTGGACCTTGAAGTTACGGGGAGGTTATGCCAAATTTTTGGTAAATTGTTTGAGCTATGTCCAGTCAAATATTATTGGGTGTGTCTCGGCACTTCCGAAAATGATTAGTGTTTGGTGGTTGAATCTATACCTCATGAACTAAGGTGTAGCATCGAGCTAGTAAATTACTAGCTATGTCAATGAATCATATGTACAAATTTCCTTTCCATTTTACCTAGGTGCGA
Source organism: Geum urbanum (assembly GCA_946800695.1). NCBI lineage: Eukaryota > Viridiplantae > Streptophyta > Magnoliopsida > Rosales > Rosaceae > Geum > Geum urbanum. The sequence goes on from OX327016.1 coordinate 16,473,952, forward strand.
CTTTCTCCATCATACTCAGCAAAAAGTTCAAAGGGTTTTGTTTAGTTTTCAGCCTTCCATTTCTCGTTAAACTTCCCAGTTTCATGCTTCACGTTCAGTTACCTTACCAAGGTTGGTCAAGTCTTAATCGAGGATTATTAAACCATATGAAGTCATAGTAGGATGAATGTTAGAATGAGATCGATGGTGACTGCATCAACACCTTATGAACCTCGGTGTAGCACAAAATTTGTTAATTCACAGTGTCGTTGGTGACTTATTATGCTTAAGCCTTCTCCTCGTCAAGTTTAAATTTTCAGGCTCTTTATCTACGATCGACCACTTGTTTCATGTGATGAGTAACTTGTTGTGTTTAAACTTCCTACTATCGTGTCATTTCCATGGAACTATTCAAAATTCTCGTTATATAATGGGGTCCCTTCGGGGACATCTGATAAAATTAGAATGATACATAGAAGGTTAGCATGGCCCCTGTGCAAGGGTGACACATATGGATCAAGAATTGGTCATATTGTGTATTGTCACGTGGTGTACGTCATCATTACTCTTATTGTTGTGGGGTACTACCAATACCTTGGTTGTGCTACGCATGCGCCCTCAATGAAGGTGTTTCGTTCTCATTCCATTAAGCTCCAATGAGTTTGTTGCTCATAATTCTTTTTTAACGTGTCATGTCGTGATCGTTCGGGATTACGTCATTTCATTTTATCGTGTTGTATCCTCGACAATGTGCATATGGAGGATTACCTCTTGAGGTTACCGATTTTTGACTGTATTGTTTATGCCAAGATCCATTGTCATATCATTCCAACTACATCGATACCTGGGAATAACATTGGGAGCATCAAATACAAGTTATCTGATGAAATCATCGAGTATTGCTTATGCTAGCTTCGTCTCACTTTCGTTGATGTTTTGGTTCACTTTGTTCCTTAGTTTCAATCTGCTTCTTCAATTTGGTATCGTGACCTTTCTCAATCTTGGGGGTTGAGAAGGTCGTTCATCTGTCTTGATTGCTGAGCTTATTCTCAAATTTGTGTCTTTCCACGCGTAAGTTTACAATTCGGATGGTGTATTTCTCGATTCGGGATATACAAAAAGTAACGAAGTCGCATAGATAATTATCAATGATCAACTCTCACCATGATCGTGTTCCTAACTTTAATCATTTTCGAGTTTCACATATTTGGTGTTATAGACCTGTCTTCCTTTTTCTTGTGTCACTAATTCATATTTTAGTTAACTCATTTGGTGGAAGCAATTTGATTATTCAAATTGAGGGCGATTTGACCCTTGTGTGTTAGATCCGAGATCATTCTTTCCTACCGAACTTATGGTTATGTGTGACTAAATTTTGTGCCTTGAATTATATCGAACTCGTGGTGTTTTTCTAGACTATCATATACAGTTAAATTTTTTCGTTGTGGGGTTTGTTGCTACTTTATTGGTGAGATATGCCATAATTGAAGGTACTGGGTTCAACTATAAACAAATAGGTCATGCCAAAATTTCTGTAGAAAACTCTTGATTTAGGGTTGTTAGAATCGCCTCTTCTGCCAATCATCAATACTTAAATCAACTTTCTTTCGAAGATTTGTAATTCGGTTACTTTAGAGAGATTTATGCCCAAGTATGTTCTACGGGATTATGTGTGGCTCTGGGTTCTGCATGGTGCCAATGTATTTGGGAGTCATATTGACTATTGTCTAGGTGTGCTCTAAATCCAATATTTCGATATCTACCGACGCGGTGATGTCGTATGCTGAATTATGTTCAGCTGGTTGAGTCTCTCTGTGTACTCAATATCATGTGTAACCATACTGGGCCCATGATTTAGGAATTCGAGTCTAATAACTATTATCTACGTGCACGTTTGCTTGGTATCTTTACATTTACCAATATGGTGATGTTACATTCCGAATCACGCCAAGCTAGTCGAGTTTCCGTGTACACGATATTTGGTGAACTATGTTAGATCTACGTTTGAGTAAACTCAAGCAGAGATATGATGTATAATTATCCACGCACTTCTTTCAACGTTACCACGACATGTTAAGTCACTCTTTGGATCTCAAGCGTTGGTATGAGAATCTCTTCTCATTGAAGACTAAGCGTTTTTGATTCGCTGGTCATTTTGAATGCACGATCTAATTACTTGTATGGGTTAGCACGAATGTCGATATGGTAACATATGGTGATGTAGGGATATGGTTGCGCGAGGAGAAAAATGTACTCTGGTAGCAGTGGTTAGCATTTCGACGTTTCCATTCTATAATGCGCAATATATTCCTTGAAACGGAAGAATTAATAAAGTAGTTTATGTTTGAATGTCATTGTTATACGTTCTGTCCTTACAATCGATCATACAGCATGCACCACTAGAACTGAAGAATTATAGCATCTCAAGAGTCTTACGGTGAACTTTTAAGGAACGATTATGACTTTGCGTTCTTACTACGTTACCTTTCGTGGTGTAAATTTCGAGGTTGAAATTTTTATTAGAGGGGTAGATTGTAACGACCCGGACCAAAATTAGTGAATTAATCGTCGTTAGTAGCGTTAATTAACGAACTAAGCATCACACACCACGTTTATCGAGATTTTATCGATAGTCATGAATTAAAAATTGATATTTTATAAGTTACGTCTCTGGCTCCAATTTCTTCTTTGAAGTCATAGAGTTTGTCAAGATAGTCCGAGGCCACTTCAAGCGTAGAAATCAGAGTTACGATGAATAAGTTATGGTTATCAAAAGTTTATCGAGATTCGTCTAAACTAAAAATTAACCTTTCTATAAATTATGGTTATCAAAAGTTTATCGAGATTCGTCTAAACTAAAAATTGACCTTTCTATAAATTATAAATTTGGACTCGTTTTCTACACGGAAGTTGTAAAGAATATTATTTCCAGCATGTACGCACTTTAATAGGGTTTTTTTGGAGTTTCGAAATTTTAGAAATTTAGGGTAAAAATTAATTAAAAAGGTAACCTACCACTGGTTGATTTTTGTGAACCATTGATTTCTCTCTGCTTTCGATCCGGGCCGTCCATTTGAGGCTGATAATTACGAAGCTACCCGGAGGGAGATGGCTCAGCTCGTGCGAGCTGTTTTTCCCCTTCGAGGAACCGCGACGGAGAAGCGCGCCGGTTTGCTATTCTTTCCGGCGAAAGGCGGCCTCCGATCACGGTTTTGGTTGGGTTTTGAAGCCCATGCTTCTATATCCTCTTCTCTACCTCAGAAACAACTCTAGGAATCGGTGGGGAACGAATCGAGCCGAGGTGTACCCGGTTTGGCTGAATCGTGTCATCGCCGTTGACGGACTTCCGGCCAAGATTGGTTGGCAACTCCATGGGGGTTTTGATCCCTGTTTTTCATGGAGTCGAAATTGACTAGTCTCGAGCCATAACTCGGCGTGTGGACAGCAATCGGCCGGTGCCGGATTCCGGCGACCTTTGAGGTGAGTTTTTTGACCGGTTAGGCTTCTTGGAATTGGAATTTGGTGCAGTTGTGAATATTATTGCATCTCGAGCCTATTAAATATTGAACTACAATATAAAAAGTGTTGTCACTTATCTTCCTGACAACTGGATCTAGTGGTGTTGCTGCTAAGATATCTCTCTTAATTGAACTAAATAGTAGCTCTCTTGAAGTATCTGAAGTTTTTAAATTCAGTCCTTTGGAATTTTGTCAAGTCTTTATGACGACTCCTCTGATCTTCAGTTTGAATTTTCGGAACTTATTCAACCATGATACTGATGGAACTAATAGATCTATATTAAAGGTTAGTACTCATTCAGCTCTTACTGGTTTTACTAGCTAGATTATGGCAATTGGCACACTAGCACAATGCTACAACAACAATGAGGTCTTCAGAGGTGTGGTGAAAATGAGGCGTGGTGCGATTCAATTTATCAACACAGTTTTTGCTTATGTTGAAACTAACGCTTTCTGAAAATGTTCAGAGAAAATAATTGCATTTATTACATATTACAATGATTATATGTAAAATGAGTGGTCTGCCAGACTGTCACTGGTATTGAATAGATTCTGGACACATTATTTCATAGGATCCAATGGTTTCTCAAAAGCTGTGGTAGTGCACAGATTAGCACATGATAATATTGTGTCATATATAATGTTATTGAAAATGTTCCATAATATAACTTCATGGTTATCAGTTATCAGTTGTATGTTTAACAAGATCATTATGACTACCGTTTGATGTTTTTGTATGTCCTTTTTCTCCATATATTCATGCTCTCTCAAATGTGAAGCTTCACACTGAAATTCGGTGTGAGGTTCGGATGATTTGAATTGAATAAGTGTTGTAATGCTGTTATCTTTATACTTGAAATTTTGCCCTCATTAAATTTTGTGTTTGTAGGTCTGACAGCAAAAATCATTGACAGAACAAGAACAATGGCTGATGTCTATGCCACCTTTTTTGATTTTTCATCCATTCTAAAGTCCAAGGTTCAATGCATTTAGAAACAAGCATGTATTAGCTTTTTAAAATACCGCCTTAGCTTAGAGTGAACTCATAGTAAGACATGAGTATGATAACTCAGTGAAACTCCAACATTGTCGAACTTGGATTAAATTATTTGATTACTGAGTGAAAAGCGTCTTTCTTCAATCATTAAAAGGATTGATTAATATTTGTCATCAAGTTTTAAGAATCTCTTATATGAGTTTTGCAAAGACAAAAAGAGAAAAGCTACATTCTACACGAAATTCTTTTTGTTTAAGCATAAAAAGAGTTTAGCATATCAATTACTTTGGCTTAATGCTTCTTGAAGAAAATCACTCTGGCTACTTTCCACACTGCCGGCTCCCTTGCATTCATTTTAATACAAGTGTTTATTGTCCTTTTTCTGTTGTTATTCTCACACATTAGATTGAACATTGACGTCAGGTCGACAAGAAGGATCCTAATGCCACAAAAACACTGAGCAGGCTTGAATTAGTACAGAAGAATTGCAGGGACTCTGGAGCCTTGACCTACAGGTATTCCATAGTGTCTAATTTTGCAATTTGAATATTGAATGTTCTTTAGTATTGATTGCCTGACATGTATTTGTGGACCACTGTAGGAAATCATATATAATCAAGAGTGAGCTAAGTTTCAATTCAGCTATGGTAAGCATCTTAAAGATATGTAAGATTGAAACGAAAAGGGATCAATATCATTCTAGAAATCAAATTTTCATTATTCAAATCACCTGAATGCAGATTATGGTGCTGTTTATCATCCTGGCCATCGTTTACGCTTATATTTCTGCCAGCCCATGATTCAAATGTAAGTTCTATCAAATGACAGCAGCTGGTTTTAATCTTTTATTCTTTCAGATTCGAATCGATACTACATGACCCTTACTCCCCCTACATTTCGATATGCAGGATTTAATTAAGTTCCTGAGGCTTTGCTTTGCCTTGTTATTTTTTTTTTATGAGACTAGTCGTTGCTGTGAATCTTTAGAAGACATTTCCTCCTATAACCACCAGAGTAATGTGCAGGTTCTGCACCAAGGGCTCTTACAAACTCGGTCATGTGTTCATCTATATTGTATGTGAATAGAATTAATTACAGACCCCAACTGAACTATACAAGATCAGAATTATTGTAGAAGACGTACAGAAGTTGTTCTCTCAGTTTGAAGAAGTTACTTTTAACTCATGTTTGGAGAGAAGCAAACTTCCTTGCGGACTCTCTTGCTGATTTAGGCCATTTATCGACTACAGCTAAAGCTTGGCATCACCACTTGCCTCCCTGAGTCTATAAATGCCTTCAACTTTGATGTCTTAGGTATAGGCTGTGATAGAGGTTTTTCCGTGTAATTTTGTATTTAGTCAATGGAAAAGAAAAAACAAAATTGGACTATACAAGATCCTTATTCTATGTCTTATTAAATACCAAACAGACCCCGACTGAACTACACAAGATCCTTTGGGTTATAGGGTTGAAGCTCAAAATATAACTTCATTTCCATGTAGAATTGAAACGTTTATTGAACAATCAGTCCTTTATTCAGATAAGGGTTATCGAGTTTTCATTCTTGCTACGTTTCTGCTCTGGAACGTTTGGAAATATAGGTGCAAGGCAGTTCTTGAAGGTATCCATCCCCAAACTATAGACATTGCACTAATGGCTTTTGCAGCAGCGGAAGAATACATGGCTGTGCAAGAAAGGCCACTGTTGTGTTTATCTAATCTCGGTATACAGGAATCAACACATTGGCAGAGTCCTCCTTTTGGTGAAATACATTAATACAGATGCATCTTGGGATCCAATCTCTCTTTCGTCAGGTATTGCAGCTATTGTCAAAAATTCACAAGGAAAATTATTGCATGGTCAAGTAAGCTTAAGAATGGCAATATCGGCGGAAGCACAAGGCATTCTGCTTGGGTTAAAGTTGGCAAGTACATTGGGTATTTCGAGGCTAATTCTAGAGTCAGACTGCCAAAACCTAATCAAGACACTGACTTGCGAGAATTTGGCAGCAGAATGGACTTTGTTTCCATGGGTGTGTGAGATTAGGAATATGGAATCTACCTGATTTGGTGGCGTCAAATGCTTCAAGTTTGGTTTCGACCCCAAACTGGTGTCAAGATCCTTTCCCTTGCTTAGTTAGTATTTTACTTTCTGCTAGGTTTATAAACTCTTCTTAATTCTGCTTGTAAGGTTCTTTTGATAAAAAAAAAACTACCCAAGATCCTTCTTACAAACTCAGCCATGTGTTCATTAATGAGGTTAATCATTTCATTATTAAGTACAGAAAAAAAAACATGTATAAAGATGCGTTTCTATATATATATATATAGCAAGATAAATTTCAGGTCAGTACTCAAGTGGTCTACAAAACTGAAGTACTTCACAGGTTATCAGCATATTCACTTTTCTAGAAAATGCTACCAGCGTACTCAACATTCACCAACAGATAGATGTTCAAACAAAGAAAATGAAAATGAAAATGAAAACGATGGTTAGTGGAGCTCCACAACATGTGCAGTAGCTGCATCAACATCTTGCATAAGAAGTTGATGTCCTGGAGAACCCTAGAGTATATGGTTGAACAGATGTCAAGTAGATTTCTTAGGTATATCAGTTTCCTTATCAGATTCAGAATTTGCTTTTCTCTCCACGACCTCCTGGATGCCTTCTTGATACCCATGTATGAAGCTTTTAAGAGAATCTCTATATGCAGAAGCTCTTGTCATGTAGATCCGCTGCAGAGCAGGCTTTAGCATCTCCATTCCTCCTCTAGCAGCCACAGCTGTTAATTTAGGTTCCACATCCAAAAAATTAAGGCATCATCATATTTCAAACCATTCTAACTGAACAGAATTGAACAATTAATGAGGATTGAGTTTTTGAAGTTTTTATTTTTTTTAATGAAAAGAATTTATCTGGAATTAGAATTCATTCCAACTGGTCAAAGCACACTTTTCTAAACTGTAGTGCTGAAGTACTTGGAAGCAGACAGAATCAAATTTTTGACAGACTACTTAATCAGATGTGCAGCATTATATTATCATTATTACTATTTGTGCTAACAAAAGTCGATACACTTTTTAATTATCATTTCACTCCAATCAATGAAAGACGAGGCAACTAATCATCTGAATGAGCTAACTTAAGCAACAAATAATCATATGAATGCAGGCATGCTAGAAAACAACTAGATCAGAGAAGACTAAAACATGTCGAAACAAATGTAGGTCTTCTTGGTTATACTACGAACTTAAATGATATCAGAAGCTTTGCACTGAAGTTTTAAGTGAAGCTATTAAATTATTTGATATGCACCATAATGTGGACTTCACTCACAAAGATCCTCTAATGTTGAGGGTTCTTTGTCTTTAGTTGTAGCTTTTGCTCCACTAGATTCATTCTCACTATCTTCATCCTTCTTATAATCATTAGGTCGCAGTTCAGGACCAATATCCCGCACCCAGCTGGCAGCATAAAGCCTAGAAGCCTCCTTTACAACCTGAAGGCCAATACATATCAACAGCATTCAAGAGAATGTATAATAAAACTACATTCGAAACTTGAGATAATTCTAATGAAATGAAACCAAAGCCACATCTCAACCTAGCAGAAAGAAAAACACAGTATAGACAAACATTTCACGAGCTGAGATGGCTAGCTCCAAAATCCATTTCTAACCTACAGAGTCTTGCATCTCCTAACATTCTAAAGTAGGTACAAGAAGAAGAGAACAATCATTACAGAAATTTCACCAAATAAAGGAACTGTCCTTTACTTACTACCTCTGAGAACCAGGGGCTCACTCACATAATCTATACCCAATCAATAGCAGCCGTTAGTTATCTGCCCCTCTAAAAAACCCAACAATCTTTTCTTCTGACATTTTGGGTTGCTCAGGCCTACTAGGAGAGGATACAGGCTCTATGATTACATAATTTCCCGTGATGCCATTACAGAGCTATTTGGAGTACCTAAGTGCTGGGCTAAGCAGCATTTGTTTGGAGTGTATCAAGACAAACTCTAGAAAAAACATCGTTGAACCATGAAAGAGTATTAAGGTAATAGCACTTGTGTTTATGATCTTATTGAATATGCGCACAAATAACTCCTCTTGTGCCCCACTGCTCAATATTTACTGGAATCCACTCCTCTTGGTCTTGAGCTTCCTTCATCCATATTGCTCTCTTTCAAAGAATGTATGCTACAGAGGTCATGAATTGTTTCAACGAAGAACTTCCCATCAAATGACCATTAATTTATGGTTCTAGGAAGGGGCATAAAAACATCAGTGTGTAATGCCTGCAAAACATTAGTTCAAGAATTTACTGAAGCAATCATGCTCCCACAAATGAGTCATGCTCGGAGTGTTCGTTGGGAGAGGCTATATAAATTGAATGAGGATGGTGTGTTGTTGAATTAAAGTCAAATACTAGGGAGGCCTGGGAGCTGAACTAAGAGATCATAGGTCCCTCGAGGTATGTTTCTACTGTGTCCTCACAAAAAAAATGGCCGAGTTGCTTGATTTGTGTGATGCTATGGTCTTTCAATAAAGTCAGTGATCCTTGAGAGCAACTGCCTCCTTGTAGTACGAGGAGTTGAAAGGTGGGAATACAAAGTTTCTCTCTTTTGTCATGCACTTGATGATACAAATGGAACGTGTAAACTTCATCATCAATTCCCTCATATTCATGTTTGTCGACAGGCCGATGGTCTAGATTGATTTGACCAACGACTCAATTCACAATCTCACTTCATTGCTCTTAGTACCTGAGCTAATTCAGGATGCTCTACTCTTCGATTGTGATCATGCTTGCTTATGAGAAAGCCTTTCTTTTAACCAAAGAAGAAAAGTGACTACTGTGTATGTGACCAACATATAGAGTGTGGAAGCTAAAGTGTTGTTTGCTCATGGTTTACCTGTATTAGTCTATGTTATATCAGATATTTTTTTTTACTATAGAACCCAATTGTTTCATGTTAAGTATAGGGGTCAAGTTTCTCCAATAATCCCTGTTTGTCCACCCTAAGAAGTGGCCTTGCAACTAATGTACAAGACATCTTTATTAAGTAACCAACATACTACAAACAACAAGACCTATTACTTTGAAATATAGTGACATAAGTCTACATAAAGTCTGTAACCTCCACGCCTTTGTAATTATAACTAGGTGACTGCCCGCCCCATTGGGGCGGTGTTAACTCAAGTGTTCCGTGTAATGATCTAATCAAGCTGAGCAAACCTGCAAGTAGAAGAACCAAAGCAGGCGGTGAGATCAGTAGTGTGGTTGGTTGACCAAACTACTATCAGATCAAATAACTTGTTGATAGACCAAAATCAACGATCTGTTTGAACAAACCCAAATAAAAAAACCAAGAGAAGAGCTTATTGCTGAAAATGACAATATAGGAACCTAAGCTTATATCACATAAACCTTGAATACAACAAAGAAAGGTAAATTCTCACAAATATTGCATCAGAAGAAAAAACTAAAATGAAATAGATCACACAAAAAACAAAGAACATGAACATTTTCCATCAAATTGCAATATGACACTCAATATTAGATATTCAAACATACCAACCCATCAGATCATGGTGCTAATAAAATCATAAAAATGTCCTAGTTCAATTCATCTATGTTTTAATTTAAGCTGAACAGACTTATGTATCAATTTCTCATATAGTATCTTGTTGAAAAACCATGGGTGATTGTCAAAGTGAGCATCCACATCGAAGTCTACTTTCAAAGAAGGCACAAAAGAAGAAAAAGACCATACAGTGATAAATCCAATATTATTACAGCTAAGACAAAACTCTACCTCGGCAAAGCTTTCAGTGGAAGAGTTGATCTAATTTTCAAAACCTACAAAAAAATATCAAAACTTGCTACTATAAACTGCAAACCATACACTGCTCAGAGTTCGTAATCAAGTGAAATGCAGCCATCAATATCATATCTTCATATCTTCATGAACAATTGAAAGTCAAAAAATGATCAAACAATGAAATATATGAAACACAATTATAATAACATGGGCATAAGTCATAACACAAAAAGACATGCAAGAGTCAGATCATGTTAGTGATGTCAAAGCGCAATCGTATCATTTTCATGTCTACATTTCGACCAACATCAAGCAATGAAATAATTTGGAACCACAAAGCAACAAAGAAAATCATACTTGTAGCTCATCTGAAACTCGATGAGAAAAATTGAAAATGCAGAGAACCTCAGCTAAATCAACTCCAGGTTTGCAAAATCATAAACTTCTTCATTCAAAACCAGTAAAATAACAACAAAGCGAAACTAAAATCGAAATCAAAGTGAAACCAAAAACAAAATCTAAACTTACATAGAGAGAGAGAGAGAAATTAATGCCGCTTCAAATATCAAAATTGAGTGCAGAAAGTACCGAGCTTTAATGGCGAGGCTTGATTCCAGATCGATCTAGAGCTGGGGAGAACGGAGGTTGAGGGCCTGACAAATAGGAATTCACAACCAATAGAGATAAGCAATCAATAAACCAAATCACTATCTAAATCCAATTAAAACCAAGACCCTCAGATACAGAAGCCAATCCAATCAACTTAAAAGAGATATTATAGTTAAAGAGAAAACCTAAAAATATGCAGTGTAAGTCCACTGATCCCATAATCAAATGCCTATCGCATATAAGAAACACACAGTTGTCTCTATAAAAAAACAGTGAGCATAGAACAAACTGATTATATATCACATGATAGTTACCTACTTTCTATCTTCTCTTCCTGGAACTGATTCTATGGGTTGCATATAACACATAGTTTTCTTTTAAGAAAATGTGTTGCTTAATCATCACATATGGTCTTCTTGGAAAACAAACTAAAGCATATATGCTTCCTCTCCCCTGAAGTTTTTTATCATATATACACATTTGCTTTTACCAGTCTCTCTTCATACAAACTGAAGGCTTTTATCATACTGTTTGGCCAACACTTGCATATATGCTTCCTGTATCTCATATTCAGGAAAACTTCTCAATTTAGTCTCCTATTGTTTTCCATTCAATAGGAAAACAACAACAAAATTTTGGGTTTATAGTTTTGTAGCATTTCAAATACAACAAACTGATAAAAATGAGTGCATCTGTTTCTATCTTAAAGTCCTTCAACAAACAGACACTGTATTTCTTGATTTGTAACTCAAAACCCATCCCACAGCCACTGGAGCAAGAACAATGACATTAAATTTGGACATCTGAAAAGATTCAAAGGAATATCAAATCTTCGGTTAATTTCTCTGTACTGTCATTCCACCGGTGTTTGCCATTACCTTGAAAGCTACTGTAAGTTTTTCAAGATCAAAATCATTTGGTGATGGCATGTATGGTAACAGGCTAGATATGTCAAAAGCTCTATCATTGTAACTTTTTAGTTTTAACAGATGGAAAAGCGTTAGAGGACAAACGCACTATGATTCAATTGAACATAAAGGCAAATCTTTTACCAGTAAGATTGCATATCCGTTGTTTAACTTTACATCTGTACTCTTTATGTATGTCTTGATTCCACAATCATGAGCCCCAAAATCGTCTAATACCTAGATTGTACCTATAATCAACCATCAAACTGACTCAAGGAATCACAACAACATAACCACAGAGTTCATATACTCAACAAAGCTTCATTTAATTCACATCCTCTAGATTATACCAAAAAGCATCACAACCACAGAGATTATACCCAAGAGCATCATTTAATTCACATACTCAACAAAGCTTCAATGCTCTTATGCAATTCAGAATAAGCATAGAATATACGTCTAGCCAAAAAAACAATAACATTCATTCTAAAAAGTGGCTACATTTCCGAATTAAATTCAACGCCTTTATAGAATTCATGTCAAAAAGTATAAATTGTTATATAGTAAATTAAAGACAGCCCACATCAAAAAGTGTACGAGGTTGCATACACATTAGACACTTTGAGAAAACACGCGCCGAGAGCCACTCTTTCTTTCTCTTCTAGTCTACTACTACTACTAGTGAGCCAGGCAGCCAGCCCCTCATGGCCACCGCGAGAGTGTTAGCCGTCACCAACTCCTCCTCGTCGTGTATACTTTCGAAGACGACGTCGTTTTTGACGAAGCAGAGTCCGTCCTGCAGAACCAGCCGCCTTTGCTTTACGGCGGCGCCGTCGTCATTGTCGCGGAGGTCCTTGACTTGCAGAGCTATCTATAACCCCGAGGTCAAGATCAAGGAGGAAGGCCTCCTTGAAACCCTAGACTTCCGAGTCTTCTTCGTCGACCCTTCTGGAAACAAGGTTTCTTCCTCTCTTCTTCCAAGGCATTTGAATTTGAGTTTGAATTTGTAATTCAATTTCAATGTAGTTAGATTGGAGATTACGATTGTGTTGTTCTTGTGATTGTATAAATGTGGTGACTAATTTTACACTTTTGTTTTGATCTAACAAGTGAAGCTTTTATTTTTATTTTTATTGCGGTTGTGAAATTCTATATGCTGATTATTTGACACAGATTAGTGAAATACTTTTAGGTTTCACCTTGGCATGATATACCTCTGCACTCCGGTGATGGTGTGTTCAATTTTATTGTCGAAATACCTAAAGAATCGAGTGCCAAGATGGAGGTTGCTACTGATGAGCCAAACACTCCCATAAAGCAGGACACCAAGAAAGGGAAACTTCGTTACTACCCGTAAGACCTTTAGATTTCCTTGTTTCAACACTAATGTTTAGCCAACTTTGTATCACTAATTCGAACATGAGCACTCCATTGTACTAATAGATCATATAAAATTGATAGATCTTGTTTAAGTTTCTTTTACATGTTATATTTTCATTCTTTTTTAAATAAAAGGTTTCAAAGCACTTCAATCAATTATGTACATATCTGTTGACCTGCTGTTTCACATGTTTTTCTTTTCCTCCAGAGGATGTACCTGTAGTATTTATATGTTTAAAATACAAGTTCCACCTGCCTCCTTTCTAATCTTCAGTTTTCTAAAAATCTAAAATCTACAGTAATGAAGAGTATCTCATATTGTAACTTGTCGTATGGGAAACACTTATACTCATATTACTTTAAACAATCTTGGTTTAAATTTGAGCATACTATAATTGATTTCCATAATATTCACCCTCATCTGTTTAAGCCCATTGTATCATACTCGTGTACTTGATCTTCTAGTATTATATTAAAAGACTTCTTATATTTATATCTGGTAAATCTTTCTCAGCTACAATATTAATTGGAATTATGGATTGCTGCCACAAACATGGGAAGACCCATCGCTGGCCAACTCTGAAGTCGATGGAGCATTTGGTGATAATGATCCAGGTGTGGTTAGTTTGTTCTGTACTTCATTGCTGTTTCTTTCTATCTTCTATTTCTTTTTCTTCTTTTTCCCTTCCTTTGTTATAGTAAAGGTCCCCATAAAATGGAAAGGGTTTAATTTCTTGTCTACAATATTGTAGTTGATGTCGTCGAGATTGGCAAAAGTCGGAGAAAAGTTGGCGAGATTCTCAAAGTTAAACCCTTGGCTGCATTAGCTATGATTGATGAAGGAGAACTTGACTGGAAAATAGTTGCAATTTCATTGGATGATCCTAAAGCTTCTCTTGTCAATGACATTGATGATGTTGAGAAGCATTTCCCAGTATGTGTATTTTTTAATTTACAGTGCTTTCACTTGCATTAAATTTCATGGCTGCTTTTTACCTATCATTACCAAATTTCCCTCATTAAAGAGCATATATCATTACATCATTTCAGTTGGTCCACACTTTACCAAAACCAATTTAGATAGTTAAAGTTGTTCAAGGCATACACCCCTTAGTGAGGAATGGATTACATCTACCATCTTTTTTTAAGCCTTTTCAATATTAAGATAGGCATTACTGTCATTAACTTGAGAGAGTAGCTAGAAAGAGTAGGAGTGAATTTAGCATTTGCCATTTGGAAAACATGCATATGACGATTATTGTTATCAAGAACAAGACAATAGAAAAAAATTACAAGACACAAGTTAGCCTTTGACTGTGCATGTGAACTATTAATAAATTTCTACTGATGTTGGAGACTTCATAGATGTAAAGGAGGTTAAACGAACAAGCCTTGGTGGTCAAAGTGCCAAAAACCTTGAGCCTGACCTTGTGGTTTTTCAGGGAACTCTCACCGCAATTAGGGTCTGGTTTAGAGACTACAAGATTCCTGATGGAAAGCCTGCCAACAAGTTTGGTCTTGGGAACAAGGCAGCCAACAAGGTAAGTTTTACATTCTTGAGGAGCCTGAAGTTGTTCTGTATTGATTCTGAATTTGTATGGGCTGGAAAATTTATGCTATTCGTTCTAATATTCTTTACTATTGGCATCTTTGGTTTCTTATATGATTTAATGACAATGATGTGTACCAGGATTTGCATTCGAAATTAGGCAAGGGGGAAAGCAACCCCTGTTTTGAAGCTCATTTAATCGTGTTTTACATAGTGATTGTTAAGATAATGATTTTCTCCAAGTTTGATCTGTTGTGTGATTGCCAAATCTGAAAATTGGTTGCTGCCTCATCTTTGAAATTAGATCTGTTTTGATATTGATTTTCTCCAAGTTATATCTGTTGTTTGATTGCCAAATCTAGATTTTGGTTTCAAAATTAGGGAGTACTGCTGAAACCTGCATCACTATTTGGTAAATGCCATTGCAATTATAATGGCATAATGCGTGTATTTCTGTTTCTTTATGTGCATTGGTACTTCTAAAAGATTTTGAAACCTGGGCAGTGGGTCTTGTTTACTTGCATTATTTTTTGTGAGTTTTGAGCTTTTAGCATGTTGGTTGGAGTTTCTATCGAAGAAAAGCTCATCTCCAATGACATAGGAAGTGTCTAGACATATGAAGTGTAAACAAGATTCCAAATTAATGCTGCAAACGGTAAACAGTATTTCCACACCAAACAGCCTCAACTGTGGGACCTCAGATCAGAAGCTCTTTGTTTGGTTTGTGTTACTCTAAAAAGGAGTATTTGTATACCTGCATTAGTGTTGATTCAATGTGGTGGTAGTCATGGAATGCACGAGTAGATACGAGCCACCAGTTGTCTTACCAGATCTTCATCTGGAATGCATGAAAGGGCTTAACCTTCTTTACGATCTCCATAATTCATACAATCCCACCATTTCAACACATTGTCAGTTTGGATGTGGTTCTTGTGTGTAGGTGACTAGGTGGGTGTGTGTAATGTGCTTTCTGTCTACTCTAATAGCTCATTTCTATCATTGACAGGAATATGCTCTTAAGGTCATAGCTGAAACAAATGAATCATGGGCTAAGCTTGTCAAGAGATCGATTCCTGCTGGAGATCTGTCTCTCGTATAGGTGCAGTGCTATTGTTTATAGTCTTGTTGTTCCCTTAGAGATTCTTCCTTTGGTGAGCCAGCCATGTTATCTATATAAATTTATATCAATAGCAATTTTTTTCACCATTTAGCCCCCGGAATAATTGGTTGCATGTGGTTGTAGTTGAATCGATAATTTTGCTTCAATAATAAACTGATGGAAGATTCATCTATTGCACTTTCCAGTAGTATGGTATATATGAATGGGCAGAAATGGTACTGTCTAAAGATATATTGTCTAAAGATGAAAATGTAGCTATTGCTTTCAAGCATTTTGAATTTTACTATTTAAAAAGTTTATCTGCATCAATGTTACGCTTCTGCATCCGAAATGACAATGGACCCCGAGTAGCATCAGATTGTGCTCCAGAAAGAAAAGTGAGCTCATGGAGACTAAAATTGAATAATGGAGTAGAAATAGCTATGCGTATGACCGTAGTAATAGCAATTTTCTTTGGTTTTCATTCTCGGACAGCGTAAACAATCGATGATTTGAATGTGAAAACAAACCCTTTTTCAACTGATGAAAGATTCGTTTATTTTTTGTGCTTGGACGCAACTGGAATCCTAGTTACATGTATTGAAAGGAGGATTCGGCAACAGGTTCAGTTGCTTCTGTCTTGTTCCCTTCGAGTGATGGTGTTGTCTTTGTACTTTTAGTTGAGTTCTCCTTCTCCTTCTCGTCCTCGGCCTCACATTCTTCGTTATATCTATCCACGCTGTGCAGAAAAGTTCCTGCAATGGTGTAGATCACAAACATGGAATAAGGTAGAAGCTTATCATCATTAATTCATAATCCTTTTGGGCAATATACAACAATAAGCTTTTAGTTACCTATAAACCATATGCCTGCTGCTGGAATTAAGATAGATGTAAGAATAAGAGTAGTCGTCCTCCAATTCTTGATGTGATCCTGCAATTTGCAAATTGTAACTAATGAACATAATTCTTTCTCTACAAAAGATTATGAAATTTATGATTTTCTTGTTCAAATGAACTGCAAACTGCAAAATAGGGATGTGAAATGGGATATGGAATATGATCAATCACAATCTAATTTTTCATAAGCGGTGCGTGATGATGAAAATAGAAAATAGTGCTACAAACCTGGATATATAGTTCCAACAAGAGGTGAGGAAGGCACATCTCCAAATACATGAATTGCAACAGTAGACATGGCCATAGATAGTGGCCTCAGACTGGGTTTAACACAATGGAGTTATGGAGACAAACGTAATTTACAGGACCCTGCGAAGCAAATTCGAACAAAATTAAGTATTACACAGATGTGTTAATGAGCACCAATTATGTCAAAAGATTGGATGCATTATCTGATGAAACGAGTTAATTGTTTAAATTAGTACCTGAGTTGCAAAGACCAGTAGTTGACCAAGTGCAAAAAGAGCTAGTAAACCATACATGTTCTTCAAGCAAAAGCCACCAAAGCATAATACCGCCCCAAAAAATGTTGCAGTTGAAAGAAGCTGGAACAGAATACGTGGAAGCGTAGTATTTAAGGAAGGTAGCAAATTCAGCATTGAGAAGAAAAATATATAGACCGCAATTATTCTTGATTGGCATCAGAGGCAAAATTAATAAGAATTTTAGTTCATATGTCATGTAACAACACAAGATCACCTACCTTAAAAGCATTGGAGATAGTGCTAGACATGAAATCTAGAATAAAGCCTCCTGCTAGTGTGCCGAAAATTCCGCAAAGAATTGTAACACCTCCAAAAAACATATCTGCATTAGTCTGCCAAAATTCCATGGAAAATAAATAAAAAATTACAATGAGTAGAAATTATCAAACAAAAGGTAATTTTGTACCATATGATTATATTGCAGCCAGCCTTAGGTCCCCAGTATGAGTATGCTGTGACGACCCGGACCAGAATCAGCAGTATGATCAGCTATATATGTGAGTTACTGCGTTATCGCAGATTTCCGATTGATGATTGAATCGTCAGGCTTGTTAACGACTTAATCATTGCCCGAGAATTGGAGCTAGATCTCTTCTCGAGAGTCGTTCTACGTGTGATTTCGAGTTCGTGGGCGGTTCCGGATCGACATTTGGACGACCGATGAATTAATTGTGAATATTTGAAGTTTCGACGGAATTGGATTATTATGACGATCTTCTTAACGACTAAATTACCGGTCGAGAATTTGGTTTCGGCCTCTTCACGGAAGTTGTTGAGAATTTAATTTCGAGCTCGTGGGAACTTCTGGAGCATTATTCTGAGTTACGAAGACTAAGTTGTGAATATTTCCGATTGTTGATTGTTTAGTCGATTTAAATATGTGTTGGTTTGAACAGTTGACTTTTTATCCGAATGGTCGATGTGTTTGACTTCGGGTGATAATCGAAGAACATGTCGAGTCGAGTTTGTTGCCGCGAGAATTATCGGAATCGGATTTACAACGTGAAAGTTGCGTGTGTTTGAAGTTTGCCGAAAATGAAATATGGGTGTTTCCTTTTTTGGGCAAGCTATAAATAGTAACTTACCTGTTTTGGAAAGTCAGCATGTGTTATTTATTGGGTCAACTCGGTTTGACCGAGCTGTGGGAGGTGAAACGCGACGGTGTTCGACGGTGGTTCGGCCTCGTCGGCGGCGAGCCTAATCCGGCCACCCCAAGGCTCGGCCTTGGTCTCCATCGATGTGCCTCGGTCCCCTCTACCCGTCCCCGGCCTCCGTTCGCGGCGAGGACGCCGGAGGAGGAAGAATTTCCGGCGAGAAATTGGTGATTTTTGGAGGAATTCGGGTTTGGTGATTCCGGCCGATTTGAGCTTAATCAAGCATAGGGCTTTGAAGCTCTCCTCTCCACGAATCTAACCACGTAGGTTTGGAGTTTCAATTCGATTTGTGTAAGGAGAATTCTTGATTTGAAAATTGTGTGGACTTTCGGTTTTTCATGAAATTGGATGAGTTAGAGTGTGAATTGGCCTTTGTTGCAGTTGACAAAGTTGCTCAGTGGATGATTTTGAGTGGAATAGGGGTTGCTCCGCCGGAAAATTTTCAGTTTGGCGGCGGCGCCATCGTTGACGGCAGTCAACGGCGGCGGTCAACGGTCAACGGTGGTCAAAGTTTGACTTTTTGGGATTTTCGACAAATTGCATGTCATTTCACTCGAAATTGCGCCCCGATCGCAATGGGAAGGTTCGTTTCTCGATTTGAGCACCCGAAAGTACAGCGAGGTATTGAGGTGTGAATATCGGATTTCTGACAGTACGTTGTAATTGAATCGTATGTTTCCGAGGACGGTGGTTTCTCGTGATTTGTCTTGTATTGTCGAGTTATGATTTTGAGAAATGGTTATTGTGATTATTCAGGTGTTCGTGATCGTTCGTTTGGCGAGGGACTTTCCGCCGGATCACGGGTTAACGGGAACTGCGTTACGCTAGTCTGTGAGTGGACAATTTCTTTTCACGGAATTCTTGCGAGTCTTTTATATGATTTACGAAATTGAACATGCGTATGAGATTTCGGATTACATAAGCATGTGTTTTACGATTATACGATTATACTTATACGGATATACGTATACGAGCATACATACACTTATATGCTGTTTCATGCATTTGCATCGAACTGTTTATGATTTGATTTACACAGAGTACAGTCTCAGTTACGTTGTTGTATCGATACACTTGCCTCTCGGCTGATCCCCGATGGTAGGCCACCAGGAGGGGCGTATCCCCGACCTGACCGATGAGGGGCGTTTCCCCGGAACCGAAGCCATTTCTGGCTAGAATCACGTGGAAGTCAGGGACTCCGTGATTCTGACTGTACTAGCACGGATGTGTCCATGAGTGACCCCGTGGGATTTTTACTTGCATGCTCAGTACGCTGGAGGATTATGGTTTTACCTCGTGTACTTGTTGTTTTTATTTACCTGGACTCGCATATGTTATTTTAAACATATATATCAACTAGTGAAAGACATTTATTTTCGTCCACTCACTCTAACGAGTTTATTGTCTTTCCCCTGGGCTTTTCAGTTTCCGTGCCCAGTTTGCAGTTCAGGCTCTGGTGTCGCACGTCGTGGTCAGAGGCATAGTGCTCGAGCTACCTTGTTTCTTCCAGTAGGTTTATTGTTATACCTACTGTGGTATACTTATATGTTTATATATTAGAGGTCGCTCTGAGTAATCTGTTGTTTATGCTATACGATTTTACACCGGATTTCAGTAAAGTACAGGTTTATTTATTGTTTTACTTTACTGTTGATATATTGAGAAATCCGGTTAGGATTGGTGCCCACGGTTTGCTTTTTGTGGCATAGGATGAAGTGTATTTTCCGTGTGCAGGTAATGGTAATTCCACGTTAGTAACGAAACTCTGCCAAAATTTCTACGTTTTTTGTTGGTTCGTGTTTTCGAAGGGGTTTGATTTCGGTTTAGGGAGCTAAACCGGGGTTGGGTCCTTTCAATGCACCAACTATAAAAGTGTAATGCTACATAGCCTGAGAACGAAATCGAATATAACAGTGCAAGAACTAGTTAGTAGTAGGCAAATAGAAAGAAAATGAAAAACAATTCAAAGAACCAAAGTAAAGATGATAGGTAAGCAAGTGGAACAAGAAGAGAAATGAGACGTACCGAGAACATTAACAATATAAGGCCCCGTTTGGTACTATTTTGCTATACCATTTTCCGAACGAAATCATGCAAATACGCGTTTGGTGGTTTCGTCCTGAAAAACGTGGAAAACTTGATCTGAAGAATGAATCCAAAACCGCACTTTAATTTTAGGAAATATAGAAAACAAGTCGACGATGTTTTCCTTGTTTTCGAGATTTATTACGGGAAGCAAATAACTTATTAGAAAGTTTTTCTCACTTCCAGATCGTCCTCACACTTCTTATGTTGATCGGCAAATCGATTTTTTCCTCACTTCAAGACATTTGTGGTTAACAATCAAAATCGTTCTCTCTCCTTCTACCAAAATTCCCTAAATCACATGATCCACTAATTACCCATACAACCCATCTGAGATTTGTTGATCTATGAAGCTTTGATGTCTGGGCTTTATCTTTCCCGATGGATTGGCTGGGTTGATTAGGTGGAAGAACATATATTGAAAGTCCTGTGTTTGAGTGCTTGTTGGCCATGTAAATGGTGTTGAGTCATACATTTGTTTTTTAGTTCATTCATTCATAGCCAACAACAATCGGTTTTGAAAAGTCTAGATACTTTCGTCATTGAAATTTTGCATACCGAACGTAATCTCCAATCTTGAAAATAGCAAATGTAATCCCTTATTTTTATTTTATAAATTTATTTTTAAAAACTGATTTGAAAAATGTCACTGAACAGGGCCTGATCTTTATCTACCAAAAGCTCCTTCAAATCTTTCATAAACCTTGAGAGATGATTCTTTATTTTTGTCGCAAACATTGCCCACCTATCATGTTAAGACCAAGAAAAATATTATCAATAAATAGTTTATTGATTTATTTGCTGTAAGATGGTTCGTCAACCGATTAATAGAAAACATGATAAACAGTACATAATATGATTCAACCTCAAAGGATTAAGAACAAATTTGAATCTTAGCCTTGTTATGCTATCTTAAACTAACTCTAAAAAACATTAGTTAGCCTAAACTAACAAAACATAGCAATGTTTTACTAAAACACACTTCGAATCAAAAGATAGTAATAATGTCATACTGTCAAATAAGAGATCGGAATAAATATAACACAAGCGTTTTTACATAAAATTATATAAAATTACTATGGGAAAGAAGCAATAAAATAGGCCCTCTCTTTCCATCAACCTTCAGTCAACTAGAATATTAAGATTATTATTTTGATAATAGTTGTACTTTCTAGTGTTCAAACATTCTCAGGTGAGAGTATGAAACGCTCTTACCGGTCCATACGCCTTCAAGAGTCTCAAAACCCAACAATATGCATGATGTTCAGTTGATAAGATAACAAGCAGTTGTCACAGCTTCGTCCTAAAACTTCTTTGACAGGTTCATAGTCTTTAACATGCATCTCATCTTTTCCAAAATGGTGCGGTTCAACTTTTCAGCTACACCATTATGTTGTGGAGTGTCATGAATAGTCTTTTCATGTCGGATGTCATGATTTCGGCAATAGTCCCTAAACTTGTGCGAGGTGTATTCTCCTCCATTGTCACTTCAGATGCCCTTAAGGGTTTCCCCAGTCTCCCTCTCCACCATGGCATGGAATTCCTTAAAAGTTTCAAACACCTGGTCTTTTGATTTCAACAAATAAACCCAAACTTCACGTGAAGCATCATCGATATAAAGTAACAAAATATTTATTATTGCCAAGTGATTCAACTTCTATGGGGCCACATACATCTGAATGCACAAGATCTAAATTTTTTTGTTTTCTCTTGAATGTGCTTGCAAACTAACTTTGTGTTGTTTACCGACTACATAATAATCACAAGCATCAAGTGAGGTACCTCTTTCATAAGGGATCAATGAATTCTTTGCCAAGACTTATAGTCCCTTCTCACTCATGTGGCCAAGTCTCTTGTGCTATAGATTCGGCGAATCATCTATTATGTTTAGGTCGTCGCCATTGAGAATCTTGCCATAGGTCTTATAGAGGGTACAACACATCTTCCCTCTTGTAACTACTAGCGATCCCTTGGTAAGCCTCAACTTTCGATCACCACCATGATGATGAAATCCTTGTCGGTCAAGCACATCGGTTGACATTATATTAAGACGTAGACCTGGAACATGTCTCACATCCTTCAACCACAACTTGTAGCCTAAATCGGTCTCAAAACAAACATCACCGATTCCTGAAATCATCGAGTAACTATCATTTCCCATCTTCACCATCCCAAAGTCTCTAGCTTTGTATGTGGTAAAGAACTCTGAGTGCGTTGTGGCATGGAAAGATGCTCCAGAATCAACTACATATTGAACTCATTTATCTTCATCAACATGTAGGCATTCTTCATCAAGACAAAGAAACTCACATTCTCGACGAGTTACAACATCGCTAGTATTGGTAGTGTCTTCCTTCTTTTGGTTTGCATGGCCATCTTTCCCTTCCTTCTTGCCATTCTTCAATCTGTTACAATTTTTCATGTGGCCGTAGATACCACAATGATGACATTTTCCATTGAATCTTATCCTGGAACGGCTAGCACTCCTTCCACGATCTCGGTTGGGACCTCGGCTTTTGCTCTTTCCTCTATTTTCGGCAACAAATACTTGGCTATTGTCGAAACTTGATGATCTCCTCCTTGTTTCTTCATTCATCATATTATCTTTAACATTATCCATAGACAATATACTATTAGGAGCAAAGTTACTTACAGTGATCACAAAGGTCTCCTAACTATCAGGCAATGAACCAAGAAGCAACAACGCTTGCATCTCATCATCAATCTTCATATCCATTGTAGCCAATTGATTAATGATGCTTTGGAAGTTGTTGAGATGCTCGGTCACCTTCACACCGTCTCGATACTTCATGTTGACCAGCTCCTTCATAAGAAAGGCTTTCTTAGAGGAGGTCTTTTGCTCGAACAACGACTCCAACTTCAACCAAAGGGAATGAACATCGGTTTCGTTGGACACATGGTGGAACACATTATCATCCACCCATTCTCAAATGTGATCGATAGCCTTCCGATTCAAGTTCTTCCATTCCGCATCATTTATAGTCTCTGGCTTGGCTTCCACTCCTTCAATAGGCTCATGCAAATCCTTGCAATAGAGTATATCCTCTATTCTCGGCTTTCATGTAATCCAATTTGAGTGGTTGAGTTAAACGATGGTACTTCTTGCACCTTCCATTCTAACACACAACTTAATTGCTCTGATACCACTGTTGGCTAAAAACAGTAGAATGAAAATAGTAATAACTTAAACCACAAAATAGAAGTATGCAAGGAAATAAAAGAGTAGGAGGTAGAGAACACCGAATATAACGTAGTTCGGCGAGTTGCCAACGTCCACGGGGCAACAACAACAAGAACATCCACTATCAAAGTTATGGATACAAGAGATACACAACTTCAAGAGCACCTCTTGAAGGAACCCTCTCTCACACTTATTTTCCTCCCTTACTATTACAACACTCTCAACAAGGAGTGGGAACTTTCTACTTCTTAGAGTAAGATGATCTTTCTTTGATGAGATAATGGAATGAGCCAATGACCTCTCTTTATGTAGGCTAAAGAGGAACCCTCTAGATCTTAATTAGTACCTTCCACCATAAATGTCGATTCATGAACCTTCCATGTTCATGAACCTTCTAGGACTCTCCACCATTCTTGGAAACTTAAGAGCCCTCTACAATTTATTTTACTCTAATAATTAATGAACTTATTTTGGTTTGGAAATTCTAACATTATAAACATTGATTAGCAATTTTATCGCAATGTGACTGACAATATATCAGCACAAATCATGCATCATCTCGACAGTGGATTGTTCACAGTTTTGAGACTTCTTCGAGTTACAGATACTGTTAACTATTGTTTATGAATTATTCTATTTGCTTTATTGAGTATTCAAGATTTATTTCGAGATGAGTTATTGAATTTAGTAGGTAGTTGATTGTACTTGAGTATTCTGTCTATAGTTTTTTATATGTTGATATATGTTAGTGGAGAAATCCAGACGAGCATCGATGGCTCACGATATAGGTTGGGACTTATGATTATAGAAGTGTATTTGGACATTTTGCAGGTTTTGGGTAGCCCATTTTTAGGGGAAACTCTACCTAATTTTCTGCAAAAATATTCTGCAATATTTGTTTTGTAATTTCGAGGGAGAAATTATTTTATCGGGGAGATTGTGATATCTTGAATTTTTCGTATAATAATTCATAATTTTGCAATATTTGTAATTTGATATACCGAGCGAGGTATATAATTTTTACTGACAATAAGATATCGTGGGATCTGTGGTTGACTTTTTCATAGATTGATTAAGTTAGTTAACTTCGAGTAAAATTCGTAGTATTTTTTTAGTTGAGTTCGTAGACGCGATAAATATCGAAAACGGAGTTACGGCAAGGAAGTTTTGATTAACGGAAGTTTGACGGATTTACATTACCGTAAATGTACGGGTATAGATAGGAGTTTCCAAAAAAAGGAAATGAGGACCTTCCATTTTGGGTAATTGACCCATTGACCCGCATTGGCCGAGCTCTGTTGACCAAAATCATCGCCGAGCTTCAACGGTGCAACACTGTTAGTCAACCTCCGGCATGATTTCGGTTGGAATCGAAAGGCCCTGATGTCTTCTTCATATCTATGCGTGAAATATGATGAATTAAGGCCGTAGGAGCCGAATTGGAGAGAGTAAAATTCAAGGGCTTTCCTGTCACCATCACCGGCTTCGTCTTCGGCCAAGTTCTGGGTAAATTTTGAAAGCCATATATCTCTTCTTATTGTGTTGTTATTGTTGTTGGGACCTTTTGTTGTAAGATTAACTGACAAAATTGATTTTTATCGGTTATGTTCGGCCTCCTCCATGATCAATTATTGTTGGTGGTTTTAGGCAGGTAGGATAGAGGTGTTTTGCTCCTATCATCCTACTGAATCGATTGGGACCGGCCACGAGACCAGGGGTGGCTCGACGGCGGAGTTGTGTTGTTGAGACATTTTTTGGTCAGTTGTGGTTCGAGGGGTATTTGGGGCGATTTCATGCCGAATTGGTCGTGTTCATAGTTATAGAATTTATTGGACTCATTAACTCGTTGAGAGCTTGTCATTCGCTGCCGGGCACATGGCCAAAAATATCTTTCCAAATATAGGTTGCGTTATATGTCGTTAGGTTCATATCAACGATATGAACATAGTTGTGAGGTTCAATTTGCGTTTAGAATTCATTAACCCAGTGTGTGGGTGGGTGGTGACGAGTGTCTCCACTAGTCGCAGCGCGAACGACAAAGAAATTAGGTTTGTTTTATATCGTTACGATTGTTTCGTAGTAACAAATTTGTTGGATATGTTCTTCTGCTAGATTAGTCGAAGTTTATTTCGGATCGAGTATTAGGGTCGGGTTGTCATATGTTTTGCTTTCGTTTTACGTAGTATCATTTGGTTTATTGAACTTAATGTTATGCTGTACAATTTAAGTGTTTGAGAAATCCTGATGGGAATCGGTGTCCCACGGTTTGTTTTTGGGATTTGTTTTGAAAGAGTTGTTTTCAAGATTAGGTTTTGGATTCATTAAATTTTAGGGGAAATTATTTCAGACTTTCTATAGGATTTTCTCGAGTAAAGTAATGTCGTTAAGGCCTAATCTCTTTTTAGCAACTCAATCGGGGTCAGGTCCTTTGATAACCAACATAACAAGCTCCTTTTTTAGCTAGCATTTCCGCCGCATTTCCTTCATGAAAAATATGTGTAACTTTAAGCCGCAAATTTCCTTCTTCATGAAAGCAATTTATCCAATGAATTCTTAAATTCTAACTTTAATCTCAAATGCACACCCAAACTTGAGCAAAAGTATTCAGATATATAGCTGGCGAAAAAGAAGGTGTCTATAGAATAAACCTGACCATCCCCCGCTTGAGGTATAACGTCTCCATAGACCAGAGCTTCTGCATGTCAGCAAAAAGGGTGAAGTTGAAATAGAACTAGCCCTAGTCGACCTAATGAGGTAATGGTCCAAGGCTCCAACTAAGGCAACAACGTCTACATGAGCGAATGATATATATGCTCATAGGATTTTGAAATAGCCAAATTTTAAGGCAACACCATACACACAACCAACTTTGTCTTACACTGATTTAAACGACATATGTAAGTTGTAACATATATATACTCAAACGACAGTAACAACCAATGGTTGACCTTCGAAGAAGCAAAAGGGGGCCACGGCCCCTTTCCCCTAAGGTTAGAGGTGTGAGAACTATGAACCTCAATTTTCTTATTTTCTCAATTGTTTATTCTTTCAATACATTAAAGTCATCTGAATTTACAATTTACAAGCTTTCAAACAAGCATCGAAATTTGCAGTAGGGAAAAGTAAAATAACAGTAATAGCTTCATAGTAAGTGTACCATTTTACTGCTATCACGTTTATTAAATTTCCTTAATCATGACAAACAAAACTATATATAGATTTTTTTTTCTTAGAAAAAATAGGGAGCAACTATTTCCACACCACAATATGCTAAGTTCACCCAATATTCTATCTTTACCATTCAATAATTACATTTTGTCAAAAAAATTCTGAGTTCACCCATACCAAAAATTCCCATCTTTGTTTTAATCTTTTGGCTCGGCCTCACCCAACAACCAGTTGTTCTTGTTGCAAACCTACCCCACCACATAGCCTCTCAAATCTCAGTTTGGGTTCATAGTTTCTTATAATTTTGTTGGATTAAAATTGGGATCCTTAAAATTTCAAGGTGAATGAATTTGGGTATTTTGGTTCTTAGTTTCTTACATTTTTAGCAATACCAAGACATAAATTGCGACTTGGTAAAAGCTTATTGAAAACAACATGTGCATTTAGTAAGATTTTCCTGAAGTTTCTAGAAAATTTTAGCAAAGACTTACTGAACCTGACCATATATTTTAGTAATAAGTACCTATTGAAAAAAGTTGACGTATTCGGCAGACACTTGCCGAACACCGAATTGACTGTCCTTTTTTGTAATTGTGTATGTGGGAATTATAGTCTTTTCATAAATAACACAAATAGGGGTGTGATGTTTTACCGAAAAACTAAAATAAACCGAACCGAAACTCGTTGGACCCGAAACTCGTGGGACATACTAATCTAGAAACCGAACCGAACTAAATCAGAACCGAATGACTTTTTATGGTACGAGATGAGCTAGCTCTTCGCAGATTGATTGAGAGAGGGTTTCTTCCCAGGCACAGATCAACAACTCCATCATCTTCATCTAAAGCCAACGCAACCTCAAACCATGCAACCATCGCATCCTCTTTGTTCATGCTTGCATATTTCATCTCCGGGATTGAATTGGAAAACAAGGAACACATCTAGTATAGATGTACTAGATTCCTAGGGTTTAGGAAAACCATGGTCGGCAAGAGATGCACCGCTAGGGTTTTTGGACTAATTAAACTGGTGCTTTTCGTTTGTTCACTAGTAACAACGTTATGAACAAAAGAAGTTTGTAAATCTGCGATTGAGTTTAACCGACTTAAGGTTTTTTTTTTTTTGAAAAACGGGGTATGATGCCTACACAATGGTATGTGACTCATCCCTATGTTTAATATCCACTAATGAAGAACATACATACGGTTCCGCAGGGTGGGGTCCATAATACCTAATTAAACTCTGGTCCATACAAACATGAGTAGTAGAAGTAAAAAGAACTACATTAGTCGAAAATGAACCAACAACATCAATATTATGATTAGAATGACAATGAACTATACTAGATGAACTCGAACCATTAATAACCTCTAAGACAACGTCCTGGATACTCATCGATGCTTCATCGGACCAAAGTTCATTCAAACCTTCAACAATAGTGAGGTGGGTTAGGTGATGTGTTGCCCCATTCGCTTCACGTAGAACATGTCGAACATTAATGATGCCTATACTCTAGATATAATATTTGCAATCTTCAACAATGCATCCAGAAACCAAGAAATCCAACAAGTTACTCTGCAAACCCATAATCAATCTTGAACGATCACTTTAAATCAAAACATCCAACTAACC
Organism: Geum urbanum; assembly: GCA_946800695.1. Classification (NCBI taxonomy): domain Eukaryota; kingdom Viridiplantae; phylum Streptophyta; class Magnoliopsida; order Rosales; family Rosaceae; genus Geum; species Geum urbanum. Next base: position 16,502,502 of record OX327016.1, read on the forward strand.
TTGATAAATAATTATAAACAAGATTGCCCAAAGTGCTTCATCTTCCTTATGAAAATCTGATTGAGCTGGCTAAAGCTGTTACATACATTCCATTCTAATCCTTGACGACAACCCCAATACCACCACTTTTAGTTCATGTTGGAATGCACCATCTATATTGGTCTTGAGTCTTCCAAAAGGTGGGCTTGTCATTTCACTTGTGGGTGTGGAGACTTATAAGGTTGCTGTGGTTGTATTGCTAAATACTCCTCTTGCAAATGAATAACGTACGTGTGCAATTATTGTGAGAGGTCGAAAACCAACTCCATGCCATCGGAAGGATTCTGCACATAGTAGTGTACTTGCAGTGTCTATGTGGCACATATCTATTGGCTCTGACCAAAGTGAGAAACAATCTTCTATCATGTTTTGCCCTCACAAGCTCACTTTCTTCCTCCGCGATCCCCGCTGGCAGTGATCGTTTCTCCGGGAATTTCAGCACCATGAGCGAAAGCGAGTACTCGAGCAACAATTTCTTCAAATCCTCCACTGCTTCCTCCGTCGCGTCCTCACTGGAATCCCTTAACTTCTCTCTCTGAGGACCTCGTCATCTATGAAGTGTCCGAGATCCCCTCCTCCACCTCCAACTTCCTCGCCGCCCACCACCTCTCTTCCTCGTGGTGCTGCTAGCTCCCTCCACAGCAAAGACGTCGTCGTCTTCCAGTGCAAGTCTCGTCTTCTCAACCCTAAGCTCGACGACCTCCACCAATCCCTCTCCCTCTTCTTTGGTCCCACCAAAGCATCTTCGTCAAGCTCCTCAACGCCGCCCTTTCTGACAGCCACGTCTACCTTGCCTACAAATCCTCGTCGTGAACCTCGTCGAAAGCCTCCCCAATCCAAACAATACAAGCTTCACTGTCCTGTCCATGTGGCTCTCCCACCTTTGAATCGCCAATTACCTAGCGCATGACATCAACTACATCCGCCACTGCTCCGGGCTTAGGGATGCATTCGTCCACAACAACATTAAGACTTCCAACGTTGCTGTGTGCAAGGGCCGGGGGGAGATCTGGATTAGACGTGAAGGGAAGAATTGAAAAATAGTATTCTTGTGTTTGACTCTCAGTTAGTCAATAACCAACCAATAAATGGATCCCACATATGTCAATGCACTTGCACTGCTATGTGTGGAATAATTTTTCCCATGCCATAGATAATTGTATCTTTCGTTCCATATACCTCATAGTAACATAAAAAATAACTCCACACGTGAAATGTCAAACTTGGTCATCTTTGCTTCCACCCAATCACTCATAGAAGTGTTTTTTTTTTTTATCATTTTGGACTTCAAGCATAAGTGGGCTATTAGACTTGACACCCTCTCCAACCATTGGAGTCCTTTACCTCAGAATGAGGCCTTGATGAATATTGGCTTCACCAATGGTGAAAAGTTGTGGCATCATACCTCATATTTGAAGTGTTATACATTAAACAAGGTCTCAAGTAAGATCCAATATGAGGTATAAAACTAAAAATAAAATGATGGGCCAACTAGGGAAAGAAAAGCAAAGGAAAAGTGAGGCGATGACTCATCTTAAAATGAGGTTTAGGTCCATATGGTTGGAGATAAGAATGTCTTATAATGAATAATGATTTTTTAAAGTCTAATAATAATGTATGAGACCTTAATAATTGGAGATGCTATAAAGTTTCTTGTAACAAAGAAGTATAAGTGAGTTTAGAAACGAATATTGTAGAGTATATTTTTGAAGTATTGTACTGTACTGTATGTTTAGAGGTATTGTAGGATTTTTGAGGAAATTGGGTTGCTCGTAGAATATTTCAAAAAATACAGTACAGGATACAAATGTAAAGAAAAAGTGTGTAAAAGTATAAATTGGGATTTTGTCAAAACTCCAAATTAAGGGTCCGTCCGAACACCCTGAGCCAGGAGCTTCGTAGTACCTGAGACGACGGAAAACTTTCTTCCTCTCCTTCTATTCCATAAAGATTTCTTCTCCTATCAGCCCACTTTGCACGACGAATCGAAGAACCAACCGATCGATAATCGTACACAACCCCAAGGTATACACTTGTTCTACACTCGATGGGCTTTGTCTTGAGTATTATCTTTGATTGATTTGAGAATTCAAGGCTTTGTATCTATCTATTGAAGAAAGTCAAGTAGTTAATTAAGGGACTGGTTTTCTGTTTTTCAATAAGATTGAATCTTGCAATTAGAGAGCTTGGTTGCCCATGAATTCTCAGTTATTGATATCCAGAAATTTCTTTGGTCATATTGGGATTTGCTCATATGTGCTGTTTTTTTTTTGGTTAAGACATAGGTGTCTCACAAATTTATTTTCTACTATTGGCAGATCCATTTTTACACGAGCTGATTGCTGAATTGTGCTGCTGCACTCAAGTTGAGACATAAAATATGTATCATCCTACCAGAGGTGGAGTTCGAGGTGGTCGAGATCGTAAGGCTTCTCTTCTCTCCCTCTCTTTCTTATGCATTTCTTGTTTCAAGGGATGAGAGAGAAGAAGAATAAGAGGGAGGAAATTGTGTTGCTAGTATGATCTGCTTTCACATTTTAGTATATGCGCAAACTGCTTACTTTCTTATATTCTAACTGATTTCTTTTACTTTCTCTACAGAGTTTAGTTGGGATGATGTGAAGGTTGACAAGCATCGTGAGAACTATCTTGGCCATAGTATCAAGGCTCCTGTTGGTAGATGGCAAAAAGGTTAGAACTTGATGTTTTAATTTTTCATAGGATTGCCATTCGTTTTAACCGTTTCACATGAATTACTTAATCTATTTTCACTCAATATGGTAGGCTGTCATGTTCTCCAATTGCCTATATAATCAATCATTAGGGAGTCTCTAAATGCTTGTTTTTAGGTTCTTTAGTGTTTTTTTTAATAGAGATACATTTTGAATTTGTGAGTGATTTTTTCAATGCAGTTCATGCCTTCCGATGCTCTAACATATCACTAAATTCTTGCCATTTCATGCCATTGTGAAATGTGGCATGTGTCCTCCTTTTAGGACATGTTGTGTCTTTAATGGTGCCAACCAAGTGTGATTACAAATCTTAACCATCCAATCTATTACGAACCAGATTAATATAAGTGGTTTTCTTCACCATCATAGGTTCTATAGCTCAATGGAAATACTGTCTTCATTGATTTATATTAAATTGTTGGATCCCCAATTTTTGGGTAGTTTTTAGCAGGATTTTTGGATGAAAACCTAAAGGTGTTGTTTACCATTGTTTTTTAAATTGGCTTTAACAGGTAAAGATCTACACTGGTATAACAGAGACAAAAAAACTTTGAGTGCTGAAATGGATGCTGCAAAGGAGGAGATTAAAAGAATCAAGGAAGAAGAGGATCAGGCTATGAGGGAGGCTCTTGGCTTAGCTCCTAAGCGCGCAAACCAAGCTCAATGGAATCGGCTTGATAAGCATGAGTTCTCAGAACTTACGAAGCGAGGTTCTACAGCAGAGGACCTAGGTGAAGGGCATGCTGAAGCTGCACATGTACATGGTCTTGGATTTGCAAGGTTTGTAACTAAAAGTAAAAGTTCAACTACAGTATTAACTATGTTCTACCATCTTTATCTCTACTAGGTTTTGCGCATTGCAAAACTGCTTTGGTCATGATATTTTTATTTTTTTGGGGTATTCAAGTGATGATGAAAATCGAGTCCCAACTACCAGATGATGGACAGTAAATAGTGTGAATTTATGAGGTTGTACAGGCATAAATGAATGATCCTTAGCAACAATTTGCAAACTTGGTCTGCTAGAAATGAGCCAGTTGACATGGGTGGAACTGTGGAACTTGCCACTTGGAAGGAAGGAATATGAAAATGGAATAGACGAAAAAAAAATGAATTAACAGTTGACTTAAGTGAAAAATGTGGATCTTAATTACATTATTGTCGTATTTGTAAAATATATAAACCTTTGGTCTGTTAAGTTAGGCTAATCTGTAGTTCTATACTATGATAAATGGAAAACATCAACTTATGCTAAAGAAAAGGCCTAGCCTGAAAATGACTTTAATATAGAAATGACTTGTGCCACTTTTTATGGAACTACTGTAATTGAGGTACCAACTTTATATTGATACGCAGTACTGCTCGCTTTGTTGTATTCTGCCTTGTACTCTGTTTTGCAGTAATTTTGGTATCGCTTTCATTGTTTTCTGAATGATATGATTTGATACATTTTATCCTTTTTCATCTGACATTATTTTCACTTCTTACTGTAGAGCACCTATCCCTTGGGATGATTCAACCAAACCTCAACCGAATATCAAGGCAGGTGCACCTGAAATAGGTGACATTCCTATGCCTTGTATTCCACCCAAAGAGAAAAAAAAGGAGGACTCGGAGGATGAAAGCAGTCGAAGGAAAAGGAGGCGTGAAGAGAAGAAGCATGAGAAACATGAGAGGCGGGAGAAGCATGAAAAACGACATTCCTCAGATGATAGGAAACATCGAAAAGACAAGGAGAGGAGACATTCTTAGGAGTGAGGACTTTGAATAAATGTTTACTGTGATCAATGTTTGAATTGAGGGATATGTTCTTTTCTTCTGCATTCTCCTTCTGCTTCTTAGTAATGAGACTCCACGGTATACTTGATTGAAACTTTTGTATTTGTTATCATAGTAGATCATCTCCAAGATTAATTTGTCAATCCCTACCTACAAAGTTGGTAGTTCTAGCAAGGGCTCGGCAATGGGCTGGGCCGGGCTTTAGCGCATTTTCTCCAAATTTTGGCTCGGGCCGGGCCGGGCATTTTCAAAAAGTTCAAGCTCTCGGGTCTTGTTGGGCTTTTTGGGCCGGGCCGGGCTAACCCCATAGGGTTGGGTCCGACTGGGTTTTTATTTGTATTATATGATTTTTTTAGAAATTTAGTGTCTAATTATCAAATATATTAACAATTATATACACTAAATAATATATATGCCTAAATAAAGTGATATTTAGGGGAGTATTCAATCTGGATTTTAAAGAATTCTTTATAATCCGTAAATTGTTATACATTGTTTTAAATCCACGGATTGTTTTAATTTCACATGGATTTGAAATGATTCTTTTGTATTGTTTTATAAGGATTTAATTGGATTTCTAAGGATTGCTCAAATAATTAAAATCTAATAAAAAACTCAAATGTCAAAATACACTATCACATATTCAAAAACGAAATGCACTATTCTTAATCTTTCCAACATTATGATCACACTCTTGAGTCTTGAATTGGCACCGTCATCGTATTTCTAATTCACGTTCTCATTATCTTGATTCTCGTTAATATTCATTGTTCCATTATCAAGTAATGTTATCATTTCCGTAGAAAATGAAGTTCTTTATTGTTTGAAAACAAAAATTATAAACACTTCTATATGAGAAAATTTGTATGTACTATAATGGAACTGATCTGAAAGAAAGTCTTTTGTCTCTCTTATATGGACATTTGAGTGATTTTACTACTATCCAACAAGATATCATCGACATATAGGATCATCAAGATAAAATCACTCCCACTGATTTTCAAATAAATGCATTCATCTGATGTATTCTTCAGAATACCAAAACTAGTGGTTACTTTGTCAAATTTGAGATACCATTGTATGCATGCTGGCTTGCTTGAGTCCATAAATAAATTTTATGAGCTTGCATACTTTCCCTTCATCTTGTTCATATTCTTCTTGATGCAACATATAAATTTCTTCATTTAAATCAACATTAGAAAATGTTGTTTTCACATCCATCTGATGCAGCTCCAGATCATAGTGTGCCACCAAAGCCATTCTCAGTGAATCATTTGTAGAGATCGGTGAAAAAGTCTCATTGTAATTGACTCCCTCTTTTGGATTATATCATTTTTCCATCAACCTTGCTTTGTACATTTCAATATATGCCATCAACATCACTTTTGGTTTTGAACACCCACTTGCAACCTATTGGTTTGCATCCATCAGGTTTATCTGCAAGTATCTAGACCTTGTTTTTAGACATGTTTTCTAATTCTTCCTCCATGGTTTGCTTCTATTTATCATAGTTTGCTAACTTCATTGCTTGGTGTACCATAGTTGGATCCTTCTCCTCATCTAAATCATATTCCACTTCTATTTGGTACACATGCTAGTCATCAGAAAGTGCAGACTTTCTTTTCCTTGTTGACCTTCTTAACATAATCTGATTTGGTTGCACTGGTTCTTGGGCTATAGGCTACTCCATAGCTAGATCATCTTCATTATTTACATCTTCTAATACAATATTTTAAATAGCATAGTCAACGTGGTCTTCTATATATGGTGGGATGATTTCCAATGCAGTAGGTACAGTTACAGGCTCTTGCATCTCCTCAATGATAACTTCTTATGTAATAGACTCAGAGTACGCAAACCATTCTTTAAAACTTTCATTGCTCGAGGTTGCTTCTTCATACGTATCAATACATGTTTTCTGATCAACTTCATCTATGAATATAGCTTTTTGTACTTCAAATAGTTATGGTACCACTTCCTGGGCAATAAATCTTGAAAACCTTTGATTTCTCAGAGTAACCAATAAAATAGCCACTTACATATTGAGAATCAAATTTTGCTCCTTCTGTCTTGTAGATTTTTGCTTCTGCTTGCATCCCCAAATATGTAGGTGATTTAAACTAGGTTTATAACCACACCACAGTTCATAAGGCGTTTTTGATACTACTTTACTGGGAGTCCTATTGCAAATATAATTTGCAGTCTTCAATGCTTCTCCCCGTAGAAATTTTGGTAGCCTATACCTAATAATCATGCTCCTAACCATATTGATCAATGCTCTATTTCTCCTTTCTGAAACTCCGTTTTGTTGTGGAGTGTATAGAGTTGTATACTGTACTTTTATACCACAGTCTTGTAAATAGAAGGCAAATAAATGGACCTTTGTGCTGGCCCTTTTCTATATATTTGCCAAGATATTGATCCTCTTGATATGATCTAACAGTCTTAATGAAGTTTCCAGATTGTCTTTCAAGCTCAGTCTTAAAGATTTTGAAAGTATCAAAGGCTTGTGATTTTTCAGAAATTAAATAAATGTAGCAAAATTTATAAAAATCATCTATAAAGGACATGAAATAAAAAATTTCATATATGGTGTTAACTGGAAAGGGACCGCAAATGATTGTTGCTTAAATACTTGGGCGATGAAAGATTCGTCACCTAAATGTTGTAGTCCAAGTACTTAGGTGACGAAACAAAGAAGTTTCGTTGTCTGAGTAACATCTTAGGCGACGAAAAAAGTTCATCTTCTAAAGTCCTAGATGACAAAATTTTACTGGAAAAGACGACAAAAATTTTCGTCGTGTAACTTATCTTGGACGACGAAAATGATGTAAAACTATGAAGACAAAACATTTGTGTCATCTAAGATTTAGAACTTAGATGACAAAATAGATGTATTCGTCGTCTAAGTTGCTAAATCTAGACGACGAATCTCTCCTTCGTCTTAGTATTATTAACCTATACGACGAAATTGGAGGATTTCGTCGTCTAAGTTGTATATATATTTTTTTTATAATTATTTTAGAAATATAAATTTAATTAAACTTAATAGTAAATTAAGAAAAAAAAATCATTGAATATATATTGAATATAAAATTTATACACAAAAATTGTACTGTTCCAATCTAAATATACACTACATACTTACAAAACTAAACCGGGATATCGACATTGGCGGGAGTTTAGAACCTGCCGATTCCTCTGGTGTTCAGATCGTTGTCATCGGGTCCAGAATCTTGAGGCGGGACATTTTGCTGATAGAACAACGAAGGTTGGTGCCCATCGACCTGAGGTACTCTATCATGAAGTTCACTTGCACCTGTAACATACCAGTTTGCTCCTGGGCTGATCGAATGTGCTCTTGGGCCGATCTAATCTTCTCCTGGGTCAATCTAGCGTGCTCATTGGCCGCTCGAGCCTCCTTCTCGGCAGCTCAGACCCTTTCCTCAGCAGCCGCCACACTTGATCTTCTAGTCGCTAAAACCTGACTCAAATCTCGCTGGACCGTCGGTCCAAGGCCATGAACCTCCTTCCCAACTTGGCGGCTGAAAAATTTATCTACGATAGCGATATGAGTCTCCAAGAATAGATGAGGCAGTTCTTCGGACGTTATCTCCGGGTTCTGTGACTAGTATGCGCGCCACTTCCTCGGCGGCCATTTATTTCACCGATACTTGAAATTAATATCATGAACAATATATAAATGTCAATTTCTAAACAAAATTTGACATAGTTTCCCTTAAAAATGGAGGAAACCAAAAACCTGCACGAAAGAAAACACTTCGAATAACCAATTTCTAAAAGAACAAACAGTGGGCACTGATTCCCATCCGAATTTCTCAAGTTCATAATCATGTTTAATATAGCCAACTATACAAAAACCCAAGACATTAACCTAATTAAATGTCATAATCTTGATTCAATTTTTTCAAACCAACAGTAAGATTAAACTCATTCAATTTTAGAACAAGTGTTACTTACGACGTGTTGAGTCGCAAAATCTTCTTCTTGCCCGGGCCTATAGTAAGCAAACAAGGAGGCATCAAGATGAGGGGTGCTTCAAACCCACATCTCTGTGAGCCTTTGCCAGGTTGCTCATCTTGCATGACCCCGACCTGTGGTGGCACTTCTTCATTGCACGATTAGCCGTGTTCGCTTCCGACCTTATCTGTTTCATAACAAGGGGAATTAATTAATAGTTAAATTTTTAAAACTAATATAATTAATTATACTAAAGAAAAGAACGACGAACCTTATACTTCTCGGACTCAAAGTGCCCGACCAACCAATCTCACTCGGGTTTTCTTTCCTCCTGGAACTCCTCTGGGGAATTATCGTTGTATTGCACGTAGTGCTTGTGCATCTTGTGCTTCCATTTTCTATAAATATCTGCGGCCGTCTTCCCTACAAATGCCAACATCTCTGTATTTTGCCCAAGTCAAAGTGTACCTAAGAAAAAAATAAAAAATTAAATTCCTGAACCCTATAGTTTGTAATTTTTTATGAAATAAAATAAAATTAAGCATACCATATTACTGAGAGTTCGCAGACAACTCTGAGCTAATCAGCATCCTCTAGCTCTTCCCAAGTATGGGTCATTATACGTTTTTGGCCCAGTACAATATTCCCGATTTGAGGCGCGCTCAAACTAAACTCCTTCGACGGAGGGCATTTGGTGAAATTATCATACGACAGGCCGATCTGGTTCCCTATTTCCTTGGTTAACTCCTCGACTTTCTTCCATTCACAATGCCCCGAGTATGTTCAGGGGCCGAGGTTGAGGGGTCCCTACTAGTTGCTTTTTGTTGGATGCTAAAGCAACCAAATTTGCCTAAAGACTAAGAATCTTGTGAGGATGCCCCGGTGTCCAAATTTGGATTCGTTGGCTCATCGTCTAGCAACTAGACATGAGCAACTGGAATGGTCCTTGACCTTGAAGGAACCGTGGGAGCCATAATAGACTCCTCTGACCGTTGACCCCAACCTAACTGATGGAATGTCAATTGCAATAAAACAGTCTTCTTCTGTTCGGTGCACCTCTTCCTCTCACCAGACATCTTAAGCGCTACAACCAAAACCATATATGCAACTTTTACTCAACAAAATCAACCATATTCTTCAAAACACAGACAAATTCGTCCAGTCCAGTACCTATTCAACACAGCCTTATTACATGCCTAAATTCATCTAACATTACCTAAATCCTCAAACACAACTTAAATTCTACATGCTACTCCATAATCGGAACATACATAATCTCCATAATCTTCGTAAATGGAAAACAATTCTACATAATCTCCATATTCAACAACAATTCCAGTATGTTTAATTAACACACAATACGACCTTTCATCGATCATCAATCAACATGTACATAAACAAAAAACACAACCACGCAGTATGTCTAATTAGCACAATTCAACATAGAATGATCATTCTACACAGACGTATCATTCAACACTACAATGCAAAAAATCACACCAAAAAATCAACATAGATTGGAATCGAGAGAAAGGGGGGGGGGGGCGAGAGAGAGAGAGAGAGAGAGAGAGAGAGAGAGAGAGAGAGAGAGAGAGAGAGAGAGAGAGAGAGAGAGAGAGAGAGAGAGAGAGAGAGAGAGAGTCAGGTCGGAGAGAGATAGAGTAACAGCGGCACGTCGGTTTGAAGAGAGAGGGGGCGGCGTCGACGTTGTCGGCGTCAGAGGAAATCGGCCTCGGAGATTTTTAAGGATTATTGAGGAAAAAGATCGATGAATGTTGACTTATTGGATAGACTTGGACAACGAAGAAGGAAATTTTGTTGTCTAAGTGGTTTAAAAAACAACTTAGATGACGAAATGGCTTGCTTCGTCGCCTAAGTCCTTTTTAAAATTTCCCTGAAATATTTGGCGGGTGCGAAAAACCGCCAAATATTTGACTTTAGATGACAAAACTTCTTTATTTCGTCATCTAAGTTTCCACCTAGGCGACAAATCTATCGAATTTTGTTATAGCTTCCACCTAGGAGACAAATCATAAATACATATTTTGGGTACCTGCATAAGAGTTATAAGAAAGCCACCGTCAGATGTAACCGTTTGATTCATATGAAATTATAGAAAAAAATTGAAGCCAATTTGGAATTTGTTCATATTCGATCGATGTAGTTTTGTGAATATTGAGAAAAGTTAAAAAAACGGAAACGATCGTAAATTATTAATCGTAAAACCATTTCCGACGTTACGAGCCTTTTCTCTTACGTCAGAATTTTATACATAAATTAGATATAAATTAATTAAAATTTGACATAAAAAATAGATTAACGAGTTAATACATTATACATCCATTGGTGTTGTACAACTTAAGTGTTCGTATGTCTGTATTCACTCCACATCAATATTAACAAAATTGAATTTGAAAAAAAATAATTGTTACATATATTCATCACAACATAATTTATAAGTAGACAAATTTTCAGTCAATACGAAGTTTGTTAAGGGTTAGATCAACATAGTCAACCATACAATTAAAATTTCAACGAAACGGAAACGTTGATATCTAAATCTTCGTAACTCCGATTTTCAAACAATCGACACTCACAATCCAAGAATTATTTAATCTATGCCCTCATTGAATATAATCCATAATCTAATATGGTACACATGATCCTACTGCAAAAATAAGGCAAATTCGAAAACTGTACTTAGACGACAAAACACTGAAATTTTGTCGTCTATTATTTTCAAGGTTTAGAGTAAAGGGTTTATGGTTTAGGCTAAGGTTTTAGTGTTTTAAAATGAACATAGACGATGAAAATAGTAAAGTTTCGTCGTCTAAATAGTGCTTAGATGACGAAACGTTCATGTTTTCATTGTCTAAGTGAACTTAGATATGGAAACTTCTTTGTTTCATCATCTAAATAGAGTTCTTTAACAGAAAAGCATCCTCATTTCGTTTATTCTAAAATCATTCATGCAAGACACAACAAGTATTTTAAATACTCTACATGAACCTCTTTTAGTGCCTTGTAACTCGATTCGATCATCAATCAAATTTGTACGCGTACAAATGAATTAATTAATTAAGTTCGAATTAATTCAATTTAACTCTCTCGATCAATTAATTTATTATAATTAAGTATTACATATATATCAACCACTTCCATCATCATAATGTTCATCAACATCTTCTTCCTCACTCTCAACAAGTTCTTGATCCTCAAAATCAAAATTTCCATCATCATCGATCATCAATCATCATCATCATCATCATCATCATCATCATCATCATCATCATCATCATCATCATCATCATCATCATCATCATATATGATATCGCCTTCATCCTCCAGCTCCCCTTCACAGGCATTGTTCGCTAGGTCCTTGATCTCCATTTCAGTAAGATCCATTTCTCGATCAGGCGTGGGTAAGTGTTCGTTATAGTGAATCAGTTGTCTTATGTCGGGGATGGCAGAAGTTATCAGGTTCTTGCTATGCATTGACATTATTCCCTAGAGTGTTAGTCGCTGAAGTCTCTTCAAGTTTTGTGGAACTCCATAATTCTCGGTGAGACATATGATTAACTACTTTTCAACCTACACCCGCTTTTTAAACATCCAAATAGAACATCTGCCTGACTATAGTAGCTCATCTTCATACCAGCTTGAGTTTGTATTGACTGATAAAAGTCCGCGATGTTCCTTCGTGCACTTAAAATGTTTACACTTGAATAGAAAAACCCCTATACCATTCTCATATAGTAGTTGAACATTATTATCAAGAACCCCGTAATATACATTAGCGCCTTGTCCTACTGCGATCCCACAGTTTTGTGTTCTTCTTCCTTCATCTTGGTCCACTGAATGAAACTTGACACTATTGACAAAATATCTAGGGTAAATAAAGTTTTGGACCGGCATATAGGCCAACATGTGTATTTTTCATGACTACCACCCCTCGTGGTTAGAGAATTTGTGTAGAGAATTCATATGCAAAATTGTGAACAAGATATATGAATGTCTATTTAATTAATTTCTACCAAAAATTTAACATAGTTTCCTCTAAAACTAAAGGAAACTATAAACCTGCACGCATGCACAAATTAAGGAAAAACACTACGAATACACAAACACCAAAATAAAGTATGTTCCATCCGAATTTCTCAACATCAAATAAAGTAAACACAAAACTTATATGGCTTAAATATACCCATTTGAGGAAATAATCAGGGAACCTCTTCTTAACTTGTCTTTCAACCCAGTTTTGACTCTTGTTTGGTTTGTTTGCCTTTCTTCTTATACATTTTCATGAACTCCTCGACCTCGTCATAGTGTCACAGCACTACCCAATGGGCTTCACTAAATTTTGCCTGAGTTAATTTTTCATTTAATACTCCTCTAAACGGTCGTACAACATTTATGACGACTGAAAGATTATAGCTAACATGTCTATCAGAGGCGGTCTTGACTAGATCTTTGAGGTACATGCAACAGTATGTTTTGGCTATGAAGTCTTCTGAGGCAGATTTATTTTTGATGAACCATTTATACTATCTGAGTTGTCTACAAAATGGTAAAATTTAATTCACATTACGTATTGTAAGAAAAAAACCTTATATATAAGATGAAAACCGAGTTTAACAAATTTAGTTACATGAAATATTGTACCTTTCCTGAGGATATATCCAAGTGTAGCGAACAAGACTAGAAAGCAACACTTGTTCAGAAATGTGGGCCATGAGGTGAATCATGATGTCAAAGAAAGCATGGGGAAAATTCTCTCTAATTTGCGAAGGATGTGGACAATTTCATATTGAAGTTCCACCACATTCAACTTCTTCAACTCTTTAGCGCATAATCTCTGCCACCATCTGCATAATGCAACTATTGGTTCGACGACATCTTTAGGCAGATAAGGTCGAATTACTACTAGAATCAGACGTTGCAGCATAACGTGACAGTCATGAGTCTTTAGCCTATTGAACTTGTGTTCCCCAAAATTGACACATCGATATATATTCGTTGCATAATAAGACGGATACCGAACATTTTAAAACCAGTTGAATACAGCCCTAGTACATAAAACGCTTCAGATGGCGGTCATTGACGGCCATCTCATGAAAGGACCCAACCCCGATTTAGTTTCCTAAACCGGAATCAAATCCCTTCTGGAAACACGAACCAACAAAAACCATTAAAATTTCGGCAGAGTAACGTTACTAATGCGGAATTGCCATTAACCTGCACCCGGAAAATACACTTCATCCTATGCCACAAAAGTCAAACCGTGGACACCAATCCCATCCGGATTTCTCAATATCATATCAATAACAATAAATAGTAAACATAACTGTAATATATAGGAAATCCGGGAAAAATCCGTATAAAACATGTATCAGTAACGTATCAGAGTGACCTCTAGTATATATATATATACAAAATATACAACAGTAGACGAAACAAGGAACCTACTGGAAAAACAGGTAGCTTGAACAACTAGCCTCCGACCGCGACGTGAGACACCAGAATCCGAACTGCAAACTGGGCACAGAAACCAAAAAGCCCAGGGGAAAGGCAAATAAAACGTTAGAGTGAGTGAACGAAAATAAACATATGCCTTTCACCAGTTTCATATACATAATCAATGTAAAATAATGCGAGTTCGGAAAGTATATATGGAGGTGCTAGGCGAATCTCTCAAGCCCGACGGTCAGGCGAATCGCTCAAACCCGACGGTGATAGGCCAGGGGAATCTCTCAACCCTGCCCAGAGGAATCTCTCAATTCTGGTCCAGAGGAATCTCTCAACTCTGGCAGACTACCGGTGATCAGCCGAGTAGCCGAAGCATCGATGCAGTAATGCCATGACCATAAAATATAAAATAATACCTCCGAAAATAATAAATAACTCAACATCGTATAAAATAAATATGGAAAATCACGAACTTGCAACAACTGTGAAAATATAAAAATGTCCACTCACAGGTGAGCAAAGCGCGCATTCGCGCTAATCTCGTGGTCCGGCGGAAGATCCCTCGCCCGAAGCACGATCTCGATCCCCTGAATAGTCATAAAATATATCTGATCAAAATCACAATTCACAACACTGTACCACACCGCGGAAACCAACCGTTCCCGGAAATATATAACACAGTGCAAAATAATCGACGAAATTCCCGAAATTCCCGAAATCTCCACTCAAAACCCTCGACTGAAATTCCGATACCCAAATCAACTCGAAAACCTCAAGGCGACGATCGGGGCGTGAATACGAGTAAAACGACATTAAAATCATCAAATTTCAAAAAGTCAACGGGTCGCCGGAGCTCCGACGTTGACCGCCGCCGGCGGCGGCGGCGCGCCGTCAACCGGAGAGATTTTCCGGCGGCCAAGCTCACCGAAGCTTCATCTCGACGAGTATAGCACATCTCTCTTCTATGGCTAAGCCCAATTCCGGCCACACACGCCGGAAAATAGCTTTAAAAGTCCAAACCCATAACCGCCCGGAAAATGCTCATCCGCCCGATTCCGTCACCGTGAGGCCATCTCGGCCTTCCATCCTCAAGGGTCTACTTATCTACCTCAAACCCAACAATTTCCATCACAAACCCCCCTCGGAAAGTCACCGGAACTCCTCCCACCGTCGAAGCCGATTTCGGCCAAAAATC
Source organism: Geum urbanum (assembly GCA_946800695.1). Taxonomy (NCBI): domain Eukaryota; kingdom Viridiplantae; phylum Streptophyta; class Magnoliopsida; order Rosales; family Rosaceae; genus Geum; species Geum urbanum. The sequence goes on from OX327016.1 coordinate 16,517,694, forward strand.
CCAAATTTTTAAAGCAACATTTCTCCCTCAATTCATCACCAAATCAAGCAATTCCAAGTTCTAATCAACTAGAAATCAAGAGAGGAATCGAAATATACCAAGGTCCAAGCCGGAGGTGGCTGGAAAATGAAGGTCGCCGGTGAGTCAGCAGCGGTGGAGATTTTCTTCTCCGGTCAACGCGGGTCAACGTTCAGCCTTGGTCAAACGACGGTCAAACTTCCCGAATAGTGATTTTCGTCAATTTTCGACTATTTCCGATATTTATACTCGTGTCTCGGGACGATTGACGGTCCAAAACGGATAACCATAATGATTCGGATAAACTCGATACGAACGGATAAACTCGTCGGTATTTTGAAACTTCAAATATTCATATTATATTCCTTGGTCGTCGGAAAATCATCCGGAACCGCCCACGAACTCAGAATCACGTGTACAACAACTCTTGAGAAGAGACTCAACTCAAATTCTCGGCCGATAATTAAGTCGTGATTAAAACTGGTAAATCAACCAATATACGAAAAACAGTGATTACGCACAATCTCGTGAATTAAGCCGTTTACTCAACTGATTCTGGTTCGGGTCGTCACATCTCATATGCGTCCTGACCGTCATATACCGCAGTATCATCTGTTAAAAACCCTTTTAGATGACATGCAAGACACAAAAATGACTATCAAATATCGATCATAAGGATGTCACTTAGAGTATTCAGATGACTGATGACATTCATGGTACAAACTGATGCCAAATTGGATTCGCATCTTCTGTGTCGAATGGCATATAGTTGGATGACATGCAACTGTCATCTGAAACACATTGTAACCTCGGTCATTATGTCATGTGAGTGTCATCTGAATAAAGCTGAAATGCCATTTGATATCAGAAATGACTATCATATAATTATCATAAGCATGACGGTTTGAGTTATTTAGACGATGGTTAGCATTCATGGTGCCAACTTATGCCATTCATGCATGCGCATCTTGTGTCTGATGCCATGTATTATGATGACACTCAACTATCATGTAAAGTGTATTGTGACCTCGGTCTTACTATGAAGGCGAGTGTCATCTGAATTTTACACAGACATCATTTACACTATTATGTTCTGTGTCAGTAGACTTTGGTTAAGATGTCACTCTTTTTATTATATGGTGTGTCAAAAGAATTTAGTTTTGATGTCACTCGTTTTGTTATAAGAGGTGTCATATGAATGTGTTACTTACATCAGTCATTATATAATTGTGTCTGTCATTTGAGTCCATTTGAAATCTTGCCAAATGAACAGTATTGTTTCATCTCCACAGATTAAAACTCAATTGATGCAAATAAACCATAAAACCAAAGGATAGTACTGAATCAGTGAATCCATCTATCATGTCTCTAGCTAGATCTATTTTAAAACATGGAGTTATACAAACACTTCTAAAACTTGTCCCAGCATTGGCAGCAAAACCAAAATCAACTACTTCCATTAAAAATGTAGCTGTTAGTAGCAAAAATATGACCAATTGAAGTCCATAAAACTATAATGGGATTGGCCATATACTATATAGGTACCACTGGAATTCTACGCATCCTATATACCAAAACATATAACCTGCTTGACACTCATTCAAAGCTTCACATGGCTCTTTAATAGATAGCTTGCAATCTCATCCCTTACTTGGTCAATTTCTTCTCGAGCGTATTCGTTTCCACGTCGATCTCTTTTTTTCCACTGATAGTACACACATATATATCAAAACTGAAACTCAAAATCACATAGCAGCCATCATATGCAAAACAAAAAAATAAGTACAACTTTTACCTTTGCAGCAAATTCAAGTTCCTTGTCATGGATAATATCTCGCATTAAGTGCATTACATAATAACCACATTGTATGCCATCAAGTTGATATGGAGTGCCATAAACCATAATGTGATGCACTGAGTAATCCAGAAAGAAAGAAAAATAGATGGCAAAGGTACTACTTTGTACAATTAAAATAGGTAACATACTCCCAAGTTCTTCCATTTGGCCTTAAGGTTTCTGTTCTTGTTCAGGTGATCATTGAACGTTGATATTGTACTGATAGTAACCAATTAATCATATTAAACAATCCCTTAGAAAAATCCAAATTAAACCATGTTGCCTAAAATATAAGTGTTAGGTTGGGTTGTGGAAAATGGAACTTGTCCACAATAGTGCGGCCTTCTCCAGTAAGTAGTCGCCTTGAAGCTTGATCCATAAAATATACCAACTCATTGAGTGGATGAATCAGCATTAACATCCAATGTTGGCTACAAAGACACATAAATAAAATGTATATATCCAATTTGTTTACAATATACAATATCCACTGATAGGGTTATCGAAAAAAAATTACCAACTTACTTTGCATAGTAAGGCATCAAGAACATTTGACCATCCTTTGCTGAGATAAGTCGATTCTTTATTGCATTGCCCCTACTTGTCGGGGAAGTGTCAGCATCAATAGTTGCTGGGTCAATGTACCCTATCATGTCCTCCATTTTTGATTGCTTAAGAGTATCAAACAGGTACCTACATTGACATAAACACACATAACATAAAAATATTACTGTTTCTTATAGAGAACAAGATACAGACCATATATACACACATAATAACATGATGCAGGAAAATATACAAATTCATACCTCATGTACACAACTATACAGTTCCCTATAACCATTTCCATCTTTGCAAGCCGCAGAACATCAGTGTCCATCATGTAGGTTTTACGGATATTGCCAAACACATTCTCTTCTATCTCAAATTGAATACTTTGTCACTCTATGAAGAAATGTTTACCCCAATCAGATAGTTGTTTCAATGATGGTGGAAGTGTGTCGGTGATTGATCCTAAGTCGAATGAACATGAAAACTTGTCACATTTCTTTTTGAACTTATCCTTTGCAGGTTCCTACACAAAAAATAAAAAAATTAGAAGATATGGATAATTGCAATAATGATGGGCTTAGGATAATTTGTAGTCTCCTACAAGAAAAAAGAAGAAGTTGTGCTACCAGCTCCACCTCTATAACATGTACCTCAGTTACTTCCTCATCTACCTTAGCTACCTCCTCATGTTCCTGCTCATTTACCTCCTTGTGATCTACATCCTCATCAAATACAACAAACTATTTTGGCCATGCCACCCAGCTTTCACAAGCTTGAACAACAGTCCTGATTTTATCTCCAACTGGAATTGGAACCAAAGCTCTCTCTTTAAGAGGTTGATTAACAGAAACACGCAAATTTTCAGCTCCCATCGGCTTTCCATGACAAATAATGAAAGGATCATCGGATTTAATCACTGTTGTAGTAGTAACAATGTTATTGATCGAACCTAATGCCAATTTTCAATTCACCTCAACATTGGTAGCCTGTTTAAGAAAACACATAATAATGCATTAGGTCAATTCTTTCATCAAGCAATAAAATTTTAAGTATTTTGTCAAATTTAGGTACATACCTTTGGACTTGGCTTTGGTTCAAAGCATGGCATGTCTCCAACTGTGTCAATTTGTCTATCATGACAATTAGACTCCTCAAACTCCACCAACTTCTCATCGCCAATCTTTCCAGCAAGCTTTTCACCTTGAGTTTCATCAAACTTGTCCAAAATTGCAGCCTCTTTCACAATTTGAGGTTTCTTCCTCTTGGTCACAACACAGAAATTGTCATTATCAACTTTTACCTTGGCTAGACTATCCATGAAAATATGCCTCTTCTTTTTCCCAAGCCTCAAAGATGTTTGACCAGTCATTGCTGCTTCTTCAACAAGTTTAGAATAACTAGCTTCAGCAGACTGCATTGGTGAAGCAACCCCAAAAGAAGTATTGAGTCTTGCTTCCATTGCTTCTAGTTTAGTCTCCCAAATCCTTTTCTTTTCCTCTGATTTTTTCCTCTCTTCTTCTCTAATCCTTATAGTTAGATCTTCCAACATCTTCTTATTATTCTTCTCCAAAATTTGCTCTATTGTATCAATAACAGTCTTCACAATGCTCTTATTCTTTTTGGAAGTTGAGAGATCGAAGAAGGTGGATGGTGTAACCACATACCCACCAATTCCACGAACACGTCCTTTATGTTCTGAAGTCCCCAAAGACAAAGTTAGCACATCTTCAGTGCCATGGATTTCTAATTTGCCCTCTTGTACCTTTTCTTCTAGTTTTTTCTGCCATAACCAAAATAAGCCAATAATTAGCACTGAATCTTATTCAAAGAATAGATAAATGCAAGTAAGCATTATAATTCTTACTATCTTTTCAGCCATTTCTAGAATTCGTGGATCCTTACATGAACCATCTTTACCCAAGTGCCTTTTTACCCACAACATAACTCGATCAATATCTTTTACATCCATGGTTGCACACTGTAGAGACAATATGAAGTATGTACATTACAATAAGAATATATCTATAAACAACTGGAAATGCAAATACGAGGCATATATATACTTTAGCATACAATGAACATACAAGTTCATCTTTCAATCCAATATATCCTTTACGCGAGGTACGGTGGTTATAATCATTTTCATATCTTCTGCCTCTGTTTTCTTTACTTAGATTTTGAAACAAATTGTTTTCAGTTATGAAGCCCAGACAATAAATATGTCAGAATATATCTCTAAATAGAAAAATGACCTATCTAGCTCCCTAAAATATAGAGCATTTCCTCTGTGCCACAAAAACATCCCATTGAGCCTGTGTTATAAACCTATAATCATCTGGGGGATACTTTGAGCCTTCCTCATCATCCAGAAATGGCCGGACATAGTGTTTGGTGAGCATGCCCTTAAAATTCCTGCATTTAACGCCTGTAAATTTCAGCACCATGTCTCGTTGATCACTTGATAATATGAATGCCCTCTGCAAGCGACATATGATTTAGAAAATTAAGAGACCAAGTGCCTTCAATATTTATCTATTAAATATTAGCACACCAAAAGAGAAAATTATACCTTGATAGTATCCCAGATTGTCTTTTTGTCTTCCTTGTCACCAACCTCCAATCAGTTACTGTTATTAGGACTTTAGTTCTTGCTAGCACACCAATGTATGACTGTAGCGTACTTTGCTCTTTCCCAGTTGGATTCTCATACATATCATACAAAACCTTCAACTTATGCCTAAGTACCTCAGTAGAAGTCAACTTAGACATGGTAACTGATTTACGTTTCAGCCTCTTAAGACCTCCAGTACTCCCTTCATCTTCCTTAATTTGCTTCTTCGTCTTTGATGATGCTGACTTTGTATTTGACAGTGTCGACTCCCTACTGGACTTGTCAGACTTGGTCTTCTTTACTTTCCGAGCATCTTCATATTTGGACTTGTGAGACTTCGACTTCCTTATTTTGAGAGCATCTTCAATCTTGGACTTCTGTGACTTAGACTTCTTTTTTGCTGGCGATGAGGCAACTTTTGAATGCGACATATCCTACACACATAAGCCACAATCAATATCAGTAAGCCATTACTTACACATAAGCCACAATCAATATCTGCATACACATAAGCCACAATCAATATAGCTTCCAGAACCAATAACTTGCATAACCAATTAAGAGATCAACTGAATACATCATCCATATCATTAAATTACAGTCATTAAATGTCAAACTACAACCAAGCAAAAAGATTAATGCATCACAGAGCCACACATAAGTAAGCCAAAAAAAATAATTTAGGAACCATGCTGACAGTATGCCTTATTCTTCTTTAATCATAATCTCCCCATCGTCGTCACACATGTATGCCATTTCTGATTCTTCAATAACAACCAGAACCTGTAGCATTCTATCAATAAGAGGACGATGATCGCCTACCACATCCCCTAACTCATCATCATTGTCCAAGTCATTGGCTTCTCTTTCTTGGACTCGTAAGACTATTGACCAACTAGGATCGACGGTATCTTGCACATAAAACACTTGTTCTACACTATTTCCCACAACAAATTTGTCACCATTTTGTGCCATCCTAGTGAAATTAACTAGTGTGAAACCAAGGTCATCAACTTGGAAGCCCCTGGAAGTGTCACACCAATCACACATAAATAGAGGAAAATTAAACATTATATAATCTAGACACCAGATCTCCTGTATTACTCCGTAGAAAGACATATCTATTGTCAGAGGAGCTTTATCATGACCACTAGCAACTTGCATAGTGTCAGCCATGAGGTAAACACCACTGTTCTGACAAGCACGAACATTGTCAAGACTCTTGGTGTAAAACTGAACGCCGTTAATCATGTAGCTGTTGAACTTTGCTATTTCATGGTTAGGTCCTTTTGAATGCCACCTGACTTTTTCAGAACTGTTATGATCTGGTTGTGCTAATTGCTGGCTAACCTGTTAATAATTTGAAATGGTTAAGAATCCATATATGTGCTTTACCTTAAAATGTGAAAAAGTGGCTATAAATTTAGATTAGTCTTGAATATTACCTTCTTCTTCAGCCATTCTGTAAATTCCTTGTTTTGTTTGTTTCTCAGCCACTTCTCATTACATTTGAATTTAGGATACACTGTCTTCAAGTATTGAAAATGCTCTCTGCGAGGCATTTACAACAAAGGGCATTATCAGCAAACTGCTATAACAGTTGAAAAGATTCACAACAATAATGAATTATGGTCAGAAGTTTAGAATACTTACTCGAAGTATGGTATGAACTCATCAGTGTTCTGTAGAATGCAAAGATGTGCCCACTAATACTCAGTGCCATAAATAGAGGACATATGAGCACCACTTGTATGCTTAGTGACTAAAGAACGTCCTTTTGGGAGCCCTACAGTTTTGTCCACTGAAATGTGATCTGCTAAGTACTCAATTGCTTCTAGCCTGGGCAAAAAAAAAAACTGAAAACCGGCAAACCGAACCGAACTGAACTTGAACCGGCTGGTTTGGTTTGGTTTTTCCCTTCAATTATCTATTTTTAAGTGAACCAAACTGAACTTGAACCGGTTCAGTTCGGGTTCGGTTTTATGTAAGAACAGCATATAAGAACGTAGAAAACTTAACAGTGTACGTGTTGTTCTTCTATTCGTGTATACCAGCAAGTCTACGTTACTAATATAGTTCAAGATGCATTGAATCCCAGGTATATAGCCTAATTTATAACCTTAAATTCATGGTAGCCACCCCATTTCTCACTTCTCACTCAGACAACTTGTTCCTCTCTTCATCGCAAAAAAAAGACTCGTTCCTGAGGTTCCTTTCAGCCCTTTCTCGATTTTTAGGGTTTCGGCCGCCGAATCTCGTAGACGGTCGAGACGTCGAGTCGTCTCTTGAGCTCTCACTCATCTCATCAACTCTCTCACAGTCTCGATCTCTCACTCATCTCATCGAGTCCCTGATTCTCTCACTCTTCATTGACGTGCCTCTCTCTATCTTGAGGTCTCTACTTTCTTTAGTCTTTACGACGTAACCCCTTCAAGTATCCAAGTGACGGACAACAATAATCCCAAATCAAGGTAAAATTAGGGTTTGGTTTGTTGGTACTTTAGTTTTCAATCAAGGTTTGGTCTGTTGGTCTGTTGGTACTTAATTGATGTTATTGATGTTCTTGTTGTTTTCGTTACTGTTGTTGTTGTTGTTGTTAACCTAGCTCAGTGATTGTTGCTACTATTGTTGTTAACCTACCTTAGTTTTCAACCATAATACAAACCTAGCTTAGTGATTGTTGATTTGTTGTTACTATTGTTGTTAGATTATTTAAGATGTTGTTCGTGATATAAAATGTGTTGCGATACGATTTGCAGGTTCTGTGTGTGATTAAGGTGCTACAAAATCATGTCCAGTCCATCAATTAGAGATAATGAAGTTGTTGAAGTGCATGAGCTCGGGTCTGATGAATATTCTGAAGACACTAAAGAGGAATTAGAAGTTCAGGCTCTTACAAAGAAAGGCAAAGGTGTGGCTGCTCCAAAACAGGGTAAAAGAAAGAAGCCAGAGATGAAGAAGATGGCTACAAAGAACCATCTCCGGAGCCCAGTCTGGAATCACTTCACCAAGGTCCAAGTTCCTATCATAGAGAAAGAAGGCGATGTCATGGTCCATAAGGGTCATACTACTAGAGCTCACTGTAAGCACTGCCCTACTATGCATGTGATTTAACTAGTAATGGCACTACTAATTTGAATAAGCATATAGAACTAAAGTGTGAAGGTTATGAGGGTAGTCTAGCTTATATTAAAAAAAATAGTGGGCAAACACATTTAGGTGTTGATAATGAAGAGAACATTACTTATAGGACTTGAACACAAGAAGAGTGTATCCAAGCAGCCACTGAAATGATTATCCTTGATGAACAACCATTTGGTTTTATTGAAAGGGTAGGGTTTCATAGATTTTGTGAGTATGTAATCGCTACCAGAATTGTTACTATAGCCGACGACGTCAAGTCGTCAGCCTGTTACCAAAAATCATTGGTTATAGCTATAGCTGGGGACGTCTCGTCGGTTATAACTATAGCCGACGACGTCTTGTCGGTTATAGCATCGTCAAGAATTGACCGTCGGTGATACTATAACCGATGACATGGTAGGGTAGTCATCGGCTATAGGTCAAACTAAAGCCAACAACTCCTTCATCGTCGGGAATAGTTTAGGCTATAGGCGACGATGACGTCGTCGGTCATTCCAACCCCCGAGGTCAAAATGTTGACCGGTTACAACCTATAGCCGACGACGTTATCCATTAATGTCGTCAGTGATAGTCTTAAAAATGGTATTCTCAGGAATACTATAGTCGACGACATATGTTCATGTCGTCGGCTATAGTGGGTGATTTTTTTTAAAAAAATCTGCAGATTCTGGATTGGGTCTAATTCCAGAATCTACAATTGTAAAATATAACACATATTGTCCAAAAACGTACACATTTTTACAAACTAAACACTCCTACACTAACAGTACTAGTGATCAAAATCTATGTTGTTCATGTAATTAGTTGAGTGGTGACTACCTTGGTCTTGCTGGGGATGCGGCTGCGGCTGTGGAGCACCGAAAAGATGAGGAGGTGGGGCTGGGATATTGATTCTAGCAGCCTCAAACTGTGGAAGACACTGCTGCCACCATGTCACCATAGATGCATGTTGCTCGGCAACTCTTTGCTGCTCGGCGATTCTCGCATTCTGCAATGCAATCGCCTGCTGCATCTCCTTAATCTGTCTCCGGTTCTCCTCCATCTCTATGTTCTACCTTCAAAGCTGCTCTTGCAACTTAGAGTTCTTGGAACTTCTGGACCCATGGGAGAATTCGGGAGTCTTCTTCAAGACCCTTTGGCCCTTCTTGCCCATACCCCTGACGTAGAAGTTGTTCTTCCTAGAAGGGATCACGGTTTCCATGATCCTCGTCGCTACAAGCGGATCAGATGAATCAATCTAAGTGGCAAATTGGTTAAGATCCTCATCCTGGTAGTTAGGATGTAGCTCTCAAGCTACCTGAGTACACACCTGCGGAATCGCCTCCTCCACTCTTGCCTAATTGACACTAAAATATGAATAACGTATTAAACATACAAAAAAATTTAGAGAAAAAAAATATATAAGCAAATATGTTAATTAATTTATGAGGGACTTATAGCATCTTCGGGGCACTGCGGATACGCGTGATGCGTAGTAAACACCAACGATTAGACTTCTGGGTGTTTGGCGACCTCCTCCGCCCAACCCGAATATGATCTGGAACCACAATGATGGTTCTTGATGTTTTTTGCCCGGTTCTTTGCATATATTTAAAAAATTTCCTTGTTGGATAAACATACGTCAAAAAATTATTAACTAATTATTTTCATATAATACGATACAACGTACACAAATATACTCAGGTTGCATACCTTTAATCGTGAGTTGAAGTGGGTTACCAGCCATTGCCCCTCGTACTCCCTAAACCGAAACTCGGTAGGGGTACGGTACCATCTCGGCCGCTGTCGTACTTCTTATAGTGCTTTTTGAGCTCAGACTTCCACTTCTTGTACCTATATTAATGCAACACAAATGTTAGATATTGAAACATTTGATCAACAAAAATCTAACTTGATATATACAATATAACTCGAATCACATCACCTGCCCCCTTGCACGGCATCTGACCACGTGGGTCTGAAGATGTTTTCCAGGTGAAACCACATCTGCAATGTTTATATAAATAGTAAAAATTATATATTTCTTCGGATTTGATTAATAAGTAAAATTTTTCATAATGAATATACAATTTAACTCACCGACAGTGCATTATGCACTTCCAACTTCACATAGTTTGGCACAGAACTCCAATCTAGCCATAACATTGGGACTCTATGTGACGACCTGGACCAGAATCAGTAGTATGATCAGCTGTATACGTGAGTTATCGCATAGTCGCAGATTTCCGACAGTTAATTGAATCGCCAGGCTCGTTAACGACTTAATTATTGGCCGAGAATTGGAGCTGAGTCTCTTCTTGAGAGTCGTAGTACATGTGATTTCGAGTTCGTGGCCGGTTCCGGATCGTTATTTAGACGACCGAGGAATTAATTATGAATATTTGAAGTTCGGATTTAAATGGTGGGCTACTTAACGACTAAATTACCGGACGAGAATTTGGTTTCGGCTTCTTCACGGAAGTTGTTCAGAATTTAATTTCGAGCTCGTGGGAACTTCCAGAGCATTTTTCTGAGTTATGAAGATTAAGTTGTGATTATTTCCGATTGTTGTTAATTTAGTCGATTTAAGAATGTGTTGGTTTGAACAGTTGAATTTTTATCCGTTTGGTCAATGTGTTTGACTTCGGGTGATTATTGAAGAATACGTTGAGTCGAGTTTGTTGCCGCAAGAATTATCGGGATCAGAATCACGACGAGAAAGTTACGTGTGTTTGAAGTTCGTCGAAAATGATAATTACGAAGTTTCCATTTTGGGAAGGACTATAAATAGAAACCTACTATTTTGGGTAAGTCAAAGACTTACCATTTTGGGATTTGACCGAGTTGACCGAGTCAACTCGGTGGAGGAGGAGTTTGGTGTCGGCTTACGGTGGCTCCACGGTGGTGGATCGATTCCGGCCACCCTAGGCTTCGGCCTAGGGCTAGTTATGAAAGGACCCAACCCCGATTTAGCTCCCTAAACCGGAATCGAACCCCTTCGAAAATACGAACCAACAAAAACTTTTCAAAATTTCGGCAGAGTTTCGTTACTAGCGTGGAATTACCATAACCTGCACGCGGAAATTAACACTTCGTCCTATGCCACAAAAATCAAACCGTGGGCACCAATCCCATCCGGATTTCTCAACATCAATATAATCAACAAACAGTAACATATTGAACTATATATATGTATATCTGAGAAAATCCGTACAAACAAGTATCAGAATGTATCAGAGCGACCTCTAGTGTAAAACATATACAATATGTACATCAGTAGGTGAAACTGAAACCTACTGGAAAACACAGGTGACTCTGATCACTAGCCTCCAAACCGCGACGTGAAACACCAAACCTGAACTGCACACTGGGCACGGAAACCGAAAAGCCCAGGGGAAAGACAATAAACACGTTAGAGTGAGTGGACGAAAATAAATGTCTTTCACCAGTTTATATATATGTTTAAAACATCATATGCGAGTCCAGGTAAATAAAATAATAAGTACACGAGGTAAAACTCATACTCCTCCAGTGTACTGAGCATGCAAATGTAAAGCCCACGGGGTCACTCATGGACACACACCGTGCTAGTACAGTCCGAATCACGAGGTCCTTAGTCCCCGTGATTCTAAGCCAGAAATGGCCTCGGTTCCAGGGAAACGCCCCTCACCGGTCAGGTCGGGATAACGACGTCCCACCTGGTGGCCTACCATCGGGGATCAGCCGAGAGGCAAAGTGTATCGATACAACAACGTAACCAAGACTGTACTCTGTGAAAACCAAATCACAAACAGTTCGATGCAAATGCATGAAACAACATATAAGTGTATGCATAATCGTATACGTATATCCGTATAAGTATAATCGTAAAACACATGCTCATTTAATCCGTAATCTCAATACGCATGCTCAAGTTCGAAAATCATATAAATGACTCGCAATCATTTCCGTGAAATAAAATGTCCACTCACAGATCAGCTAGCGCGATTTCGCGCTAAACACGTGGTCCGGCAGAAGTACCCTCGCCCGAAGCACGATCACGATCCGAATCTCGATCTTGATCTCCTGAACACATATACACATAACTGATCAAAATCGTAATTCCCAACTCTGTACGGATGCACGGAAACCAACCGTTCCCGGAAATACAAAATGCAGTGCAAAATGAATTACGGAAATCCCGAAATCCCAATTCGAAATCTCGACTGAAAATCGGCTAACCAAATCAACTCGAAAACCTCCGTACGATAATCAGGGCGTGATTACGAGAAAAATGACACTAAAAACGTCAAAATCTGAAAGTTGACTTTTTGCTCCGCCGTTGACCGCCGTTGACCGCCGCCGCCGGCGGCGGCGCGCCGTCAACGGAGGAATTTCACAGCCAAAGTTTCCAGATCGGACCATCTCATCATTTCAAGCAACTTATCCTTCTACCACAAGACCCAATTCAAAGCCTAACTAACCCAACTCATCAAAACCAAATCGGAAATCCAAACCCAAATCCCTATTCGGGTTCACCAAATCTCTCATCCTCGTTCCAAACTAACCAACTAGGAAGCTCCACCACGAGGTGGGGAGCAAAACCCCCAAGCTCATGGCCTCCAATCGTCGCCGGAACCACCTCCACCATTAGAGCCGATTCCGGCGAACCAAACCCAATTCGGGTTCCACACAAACCACCTCAAATCTCATCAAATCACATACCATCAAGTTCGAAATCATACAAGGATACGTTTCCTACCTTTCCCGTGGTGAATCGATGCCGGAATCCGGTCGCCGGAGTTCTCTTTCCCGTTCGGGAAACTTTCCCAATCGGCAGCTCCTCCAACTTTCCAAAATAGGAAAGTCAACACATTTCAAAACTGGTCAACGCCCAAATGAAGTTTTTCGACAATTTTGCGACTTTCCGATATTTATACTCGTCCCTCGGGTCAACCGACGGTCCAAAATGAAAATACGAAATGATTCGGATAAGCTCGAACAATCGGATAAACTCGTCGGAACCCGAAACTTCAAATAATCATAAAATATTCCTCGGCTATCGGAAAAATCTTCCGAAACCACCCACGAACTCGAAATCACGTACTCTACGATTTCCGTGAAGACACTCAACCCAAATTCTCGACCGAAAATATTGTCGCAAATCGAATCGGCAAATCACACATTATCGTAAAACTGCGACTAATCTCAAATCTCGAGAATCGTGCTAAACACACCTCTGATTCTGGTTCGGGTCGTCACAAATCTACCCCCCTTAAAGAAATTTCGACCTCGAAATTTACGTACCTGTCATGTGAATAGATGAGGATACTGCTCCCGCATACGCTGCTCGGTCTCCCAGGTGGCCTCCTCAACCGAGTGGTTCTGCCACAAGACCTTCACCAGCGGAATCACGCAGTGCCTCAACTCCTGCTCACGACGATCGAGAATCTGCACTGGCTCCTCAACATACGATAAATCCTCTCTGATCGGCAACTGCTGTGGGGCTATCACATGTGAAGGGTCTGAGATGTACTTCCGCAACATCGAAACATGGAATACATCATGTACGCGAGCCATCTCAGCCGGTAGCTCAAGTCGATAAGCAACAGCTCCAACTCTCTCCGTAATCTCATACGGACCAATGTACCGTGGCCGAAGCTTGCCACGCTTCCCGAAACGCACTACTCCCCTCCACGGAGACAGTTTCAGGAAAACCCAGTCACCGACCTCGAACTCCAAGCTCTTCCTCCGCACATCCGCATAACTCTTCTGCCGATCCTGGGCGATCTTCAACCGATCCCGAATCACCTGTATGTCCTCCATCGTGGTTTTCACCAAATCCGGACCAATAAGCCAACGCTCGCCCACCTCACTCCAACACAACGGAGTGCGACACTGCTTCCCGTACAAAGCCTCGTACGGTGCCATCTCAATACTGGCCTGATAGCTGTTGTTGTAGGCGAACTCAATCAGGTGCAACTGCTGATCCCAGTTCCCGCGAAACTGTAACACACATGATCTCAGCATATCCTCAAGAGTCTGAATGGTCCGCTCGGACTGCCCGTCAGTCTGAGGATGAAAAGCTGTACTAAATCGCAACTTCGTGCCCAAAGCTCGCTGCAACGCCCGCCAAAACTCAGATGTGAACTGACTATCACGGTCAGAAACAATGGACACAGGCACACCATGCAAGCGAACAATCTCTGATAGGTACAACTTGGCCAATCTGCCCACTGATACCTTCCCTGGAAGTGCAAGAAAGTGTGCGGATTTCGTCAGTCGGTCAACAATAACCCAAATACCAGTGTTGCCCGCCGAAGTACGCGGCAACTGATAGACGAAATCCATCGTAATGTGCTCCCACTTCCAAACCGGAATCTCGAGTGGCTGTAATTTCCCTGCAGGTTTCTGCCTCTCCGCCTTCACCTGCTGACAAATCAAGCACCGACTCACGTATGCGGCAATCTCCCGCTTCATGTTGCGCCACCAATAGTACGCTCGAAGTGTACGAAACATCTTCGTACCTCCGGGATGCATCGCATACGCAGAACTGTGAGCCTCATCCAGAATCTCCTTCTTCAAATCCTCGTCTCGGGGCACGCATAGTCTGCCTCTGAACAACAACGTACCGTCGTCACTCAATCGAAACTCTGTAGGCACACCATTCCGTATCATGGTCTTCTTGCCCAGCAGGTAAGGATCTGAATCCTGTGCCTCCCGCACCTGATCAACCAACACTGGTCGTACCTGAAAACTAGCCAACAAGGCTCCGTCATCATCATAACCGAATACAGCACCCGTAGCTCGAAGCTCGGCTAACATCGATACTCGGGCCACACACATGTGAAACAACGAGGCTCCCGACTTCCGGCTAAGTGCATCTGCCACAACATTAGCCTTCCCCGGATGGTACTCGAAAGTGCAATCGTAATCGTTGATCAACTCCATCCATCGGCGCTGCCTCATGTTCAAATCTGGCTGCGTCCGCAAGTAGGTGAGACTCTTGTGGTCAGTGAAAATCTTACACTGAGCACCGTACAAGTAATGTCTCCAACTCTTCAGCGCTAACACAATAGCAGCCAACTCTAAATCATGCGTCGGATAGTTGACCTCGTGCGGTTTCAGCTGTCTGGAACCGTACGCCACAACTCTACCATGCTGCATCAACACACAGCCAAGGCCCAACTTCGACGCGTCGCTGTACACAACATACTCACCACTGTCATCTGGCAACGTCAGAACCGGTGCGGTAGTCAACCTCTCCTTCAGGAGCAAGTAACTCTCCTCGCACGCATCCGACCACTCAAACTTGACGCCCTTCTTCGTCAACTTGGTCAGTGGTGTAGCTATCCGGGAGAAATCCTGCACAAATCGACGGTAGTAGCCCGCTAAACCCAAGAAACTCCGAATCTCTGGTACCGTAGTGGGTCTACTCCAATTCAGCACGGCCTCGATCTTGTCAGGATCAACACTAACTCCCTCGGCCGAAATCACGTGGCCCAGAAACTTCACACTATCCAACCAGAACTCACACTTGCTAAACTTCGCGAATAACTGATGGTCCCGCAAAGTCCGCAACACCGCTCGCAAGTGCTTCTTGTGCTGGCCCACACTCCTCGAATAGATCAAAATATCATCAATGAACACAATCACGAATTTGTCCAGGTATCGACGAAACACCCGATTCATCAAGTCCATGAAAGCTGCGGGGGCGTTGGTCAACCCAAACGGCATAACCAAAAACTCATAATGCCCATACCGCGTCCTGAAAGCTGTCCTGGCTACGTCTGAATCTCGGATCCTCAACTGGTGATATCCGGATCGAAGGTCAATCTTCGAAAAGACTGATGCTCCCTTGAGCTGATCGAACAAGTCGTCAATCCGTGGCAACGGATACTTGTTCCTCACCGTAACCTGATTCAGCTTCCGATAATCGATACACAAACGCATGGACCCATCCTTCTTCCGCACGAACAATACTGGAGCACCCCACGGAGAAACACTCGGGCGAATGAATCCCTTCTCCAACAACTCTTGGAGCTGAATCTGCAACTCCTTCAACTCCGCAGGCGCCATCCGGTATGGTGTCTGGGATATCGGTCCAGTACCCGGCAACAACTCTATAGTAAAGTCAATCTCCCGCACAGGGGGTATACCAGGTAACTCTGCTGGAAACACATCCGGAAACTCAGACACAACCTCAATACTCCCCAGGTCTGGCACTACAGCTGTGGTGTCCACAACATGGGCTAAGTAAGCAACACAACCCTTCTTCATCAACCGATCCGCCCTCATCGCGGAAATCAAACAGGGTAGGGAAGTGTTCTTCTCGCCACGAAACAATATCTCGGGTAACCCTGGTCGTCGAAACGCGACCTCCTTCCTGTGGCAGTCGAACATGGCCCAATGCGACTCTAGGAAGTCCATACCCAAGATCAAATCAAAGTCTACAATATCCAGCAATAACAGATCTGCGGCTAACCCATGACCATCAACAAACACCTCGCAATCTCGGTAAACCCAACCGATACTCACCACCTCACCTGACGGATACAATACTCTCCACAACCCCGGAAGTGGAGATGCCGGTACCGTAGCTAATGATGACAGTCTATATGATATGAATGAATGTGTGGCACCTGGATCTAACAATGCAACTACAGGAATACCAAAAACATGTAACGTACCAATAATGACCTCCGGTGATGCTCTGCCCTCACGCATAGTCATAGCATGAACTCTCGCCTGTCCGGCTGGTCGTCCTCGCTGGGGTTGTCCCTGCTGTCTACCCTGACCTGCAGACTGTGCTGGTCGAGCTCCCGTAGTGGCACCTCGCTCAACTCCGGAACTCAGGGCCGCTTGTCCACCAGTACCATACGACTGAGGACACTCTCTCGAATAGTGACCCACCTGGCCACAGCTATAACAAATAACAGTGCTCCGCTGACATACACCAAGATGACGCTTGTTGCAGAAGCTACACAAGGGATACTCCCGTGGTACAGCAAAAGTGCCACCTGTACGTCGAGGATAACTAGAACCGCTAGAACTCCCACTAGCCTGTGGTCGCTGCGGTCGATCTCTCCTCCATCCCGGTCTCCGTCTAGATACATTAGCTGGTGATCGATAAGATCCACCACCTGAGGATGAAGCTGAACCGGAAGTATCAGAACTCAGTCTCTTCGAAGGCCCCTGACTCGGTCCACCTTCCTCAAATCGTCTCGGCTGGTACCTCTGCTGTCTCTCCTGCTCAATATCCTCGCCTCGGAGAGCTGCACTGACAAACTCATCAAAGTTGTTCCGAGGCATCGTAGTCAGCGTCGCCTTGATGTTCAGATTCAATCCCAGCTCAAACCTACGACACTTGGCTTCCTCTGTAGCCACCATATCCCGCGCAAAACGAGACAAACGAGTAAACCGATCCCGATACTCAAGTACAGACAAACTGCCCTGCCTCAAGTTCGTGAACTCCTCGTACTTGCGCTGCTGGGTAGCCTGATTAAAATACCTCCGCATAAACAGATCACGAAACAATGTCCACGGAGTATCCACAGGAACTCTGTCAGTGCTGACCCACCAAAAGTAAGCATCACCCTCAAGTAAACCAACTGCGGCTACTGACATCTGCTCAGGTGTAAACTGCAGACGCTCACAAACACGCTCAATCTGAACCAACCATGCCTCGCATATCTCTGGATCAACTGAACCCGAAAACACAGTAGCACCCGCAGTACGAGCCTTGACCACAGGGTCAAAACGCTCTTCCAAACGCAGCACTCGCATCAGCAAGTCGCGCGTTCGGCGATCCTCATCAGGATCATCATCCCGATCAACACGGGGACCACGTCGAGGAGGCATCCTACTGATACAAGACAAGCATTAGGCACAAGCAGAAAGAACGTAATCATGAAACCGCAGATATTTGAGGACACACAACACCCGAAGTATTGATGAGTACCGCTGGCCAGTCGGGTCATCACTCCAGTCATGCTGTATCAACTCAAATACCCTAAGCGTCACAACTACAAGAGTCTACAGAATCTGACAACCTAATGCTCTGATACCAAACTGAAAGGACCCAACCCCGATTTAGCTCCCTAAACCGGAATCGAACCCCTTCGAAAATACGAACCAACAAAAACTTTTCAAAATTTCGGCAGAGTTTCGTTACTAGCGTGGAATTACCATAACCTGCACGCGGAAATTAACACTTCGTCCTATGCCACAAAAATCAAACCGTGGGCACCAATCCCATCCGGATTTCTCAACATCAATATAATCAACAAACAGTAACATATTGAACTATATATATGTATATCTGAGAAAATCCGTACAAACAAGTATCAGAATGTATCAGAGCGACCTCTAGTGTAAAACATATACAATATGTACATCAGTAGGTGAAACTGAAACCTACTGGAAAACACAGGTGACTCTGATCACTAGCCTCCAAACCGCGACGTGAAACACCAAACCTGAACTGCACACTGGGCACGGAAACCGAAAAGCCCAGGGGAAAGACAATAAACACGTTAGAGTGAGTGGACGAAAATAAATGTCTTTCACCAGTTTATATATATGTTTAAAACATCATATGCGAGTCCAGGTAAATAAAATAATAAGTACACGAGGTAAAACTCATACTCCTCCAGTGTACTGAGCATGCAAATGTAAAGCCCACGGGGTCACTCATGGACACACACCGTGCTAGTACAGTCCGAATCACGAGGTCCTTAGTCCCCGTGATTCTAAGCCAGAAATGGCCTCGGTTCCAGGGAAACGCCCCTCACCGGTCAGGTCGGGATAACGACGTCCCACCTGGTGGCCTACCATCGGGGATCAGCCGAGAGGCAAAGTGTATCGATACAACAACGTAACCAAGACTGTACTCTGTGAAAACCAAATCACAAACAGTTCGATGCAAATGCATGAAACAACATATAAGTGTATGCATAATCGTATACGTATATCCGTATAAGTATAATCGTAAAACACATGCTCATTTAATCCGTAATCTCAATACGCATGCTCAAGTTCGAAAATCATATAAATGACTCGCAATCATTTCCGTGAAATAAAATGTCCACTCACAGATCAGCTAGCGCGATTTCGCGCTAAACACGTGGTCCGGCAGAAGTACCCTCGCCCGAAGCACGATCACGATCCGAATCTCGATCTTGATCTCCTGAACACATATACACATAACTGATCAAAATCGTAATTCCCAACTCTGTACGGATGCACGGAAACCAACCGTTCCCGGAAATACAAAATGCAGTGCAAAATGAATTACGGAAATCCCGAAATCCCAATTCGAAATCTCGACTGAAAATCGGCTAACCAAATCAACTCGAAAACCTCCGTACGATAATCAGGGCGTGATTACGAGAAAAATGACACTAAAAACGTCAAAATCTGAAAGTTGACTTTTTGCTCCGCCGTTGACCGCCGTTGACCGCCGCCGCCGGCGGCGGCGCGCCGTCAACGGAGGAATTTCACAGCCAAAGTTTCCAGATCGGACCATCTCATCATTTCAAGCAACTTATCCTTCTACCACAAGACCCAATTCAAAGCCTAACTAACCCAACTCATCAAAACCAAATCGGAAATCCAAACCCAAATCCCTATTCGGGTTCACCAAATCTCTCATCCTCGTTCCAAACTAACCAACTAGGAAGCTCCACCACGAGGTGGGGAGCAAAACCCCCAAGCTCATGGCCTCCAATCGTCGCCGGAACCACCTCCACCATTAGAGCCGATTCCGGCGAACCAAACCCAATTCGGGTTCCACACAAACCACCTCAAATCTCATCAAATCACATACCATCAAGTTCGAAATCATACAAGGATACGTTTCCTACCTTTCCCGTGGTGAATCGATGCCGGAATCCGGTCGCCGGAGTTCTCTTTCCCGTTCGGGAAACTTTCCCAATCGGCAGCTCCTCCAACTTTCCAAAATAGGAAAGTCAACACATTTCAAAACTGGTCAACGCCCAAATGAAGTTTTTCGACAATTTTGCGACTTTCCGATATTTATACTCGTCCCTCGGGTCAACCGACGGTCCAAAATGAAAATACGAAATGATTCGGATAAGCTCGAACAATCGGATAAACTCGTCGGAACCCGAAACTTCAAATAATCATAAAATATTCCTCGGCTATCGGAAAAATCTTCCGAAACCACCCACGAACTCGAAATCACGTACTCTACGATTTCCGTGAAGACACTCAACCCAAATTCTCGACCGAAAATATTGTCGCAAATCGAATCGGCAAATCACACATTATCGTAAAACTGCGACTAATCTCAAATCTCGAGAATCGTGCTAAACACACCTCTGATTCTGGTTCGGGTCGTCACAAGTTATGCTCGGCGTGGTTCCCCCGTGGTGTTGCCAGCCACCGTTCACGGTGAGGCTCGCCGGAGAGAGAGGAAAATCCGGCCAAAATGGAGGAAAAATTTGTGAATTCGGGTTCATGGTTTTAGGCCGATTCGAGCTACAACTTTGAGTGGGCTTTGTTGCTCTCATCCCCTAGAAGCTACCACGTAAGTTTGGTGATCCAATTCATCTTGTACATGGAGAATTTTGGATTTGAAATTTGTGTACCAATTTGGTTTATCATGAAATTGAGCTAGTTAGAGTGAGAATTGGCCTTTGTTGCAGTTGACAAAGTTGCTCAGTGGGTGATTTTGAGTGGAATAGGGGTTGCTCCGCCGTGAAATGTTCCAGTCAGTGGCGGCGCCGCCGTGGGCGGTGGTCAACAGCGGTCAACGGTTTGACTTTTTGGATTTTCGACAAGTTGCATGTCATTTGACTCGAAATCATGCCCCGATCGCAGTGGGGAGGTTCATTTTTCGAGTTGAGCGTCCGAACTTACAGCGAGGTATTAAGATGTACATATCGGATTTTCGACGATTCGTCGTATTCAGATTTAGTGTTTCCGAGAACGGTGGTTTCTCGTGATTTGTTTTGAATTGTCGAATTATGATATTGAGAAGTGGTTATTGTGAATATTCAGGGGTTCGTGATCGTTCTTTTGGCGAGGGACTTTCCGCCGGATTATGGGTTAACGCATATCGCGTTACGCTAGTCTGTGAGTGGACAATTTCTTTTCACGGATTGATTGCGAGTCTTTTATAAATGATTTACGAACTTGAGCATGCAGATTGATTATGATTTTACGAGTATGTGTTTTACGATTATGCATATACGAATATACGTATACGAATATATACATACGTACATATTATGTTTTATGCATGTGCATGGAAAGGATTTATGATTTGGTTTACACAGAGTACAGTCTCAGTATATGTTGTGGTATCGATACACATTGGCTTCTCGGCTGATCCCCGAGTACGCTCCGGGGGGGACAGATATCCTGACCCGAGGCCTTTCTGGCTAGGATCACGTGTGGGTCTGGGATCCCGTGATTCAGACTGTGTTATCGCGTGGAAGCCCACGAGAGTCTCCGCGATATGTTTTACGTTGCATGCTCTGTACGTGGGTGGTAGTCAGCGTCTCCTCACGCACCATTTGATTTTCATGCATTTGACTCGCATATGTTTTTATAACATATATACTACTTGGTGAAAGACATTTATTTTCGTCCACTCACTCTAACTGTTTTTATGTCTTTCCCCTGGGCTTTTCGGTTTCCGTGCCCAGTTTGCAGTTCAGGCTCTGGTATCGCACGTTGTGGTCGGAGGCATAGTGCTCGAGCTACCTTGTTTTCTTCCAGTAGGTTTATTGTTCTACCTACTATGGTATACTTATATGTTTATATATTAGAGGTCGCTCTGAGTAATCTGTTGTTTATGTTATACGATTTTACTCCGGATTTCAGTAAAGTATAGATATATGTACTACTTTACATTATTGTTGATATATTGAGAAATCCGGATGGGATTGGTGCCCACGGTTTGATTTTTGTGGCATAGGATGAAGTGTATTTTTCCGCGTACAGGTAATGGTAATTCCACGTTAGTAACGAAACTCTGCCAAAATTTCTACCGTTTTTGTTGGTTCGTGTTTTCGAAGGGGTTCGATTCAGGTTTAGGGAGCTAAATCGGGGTTGGGTCCTTTCACTCTATCCCGTATGATGCTTCTGGCCATGCCAACGTACTTTCGCGTAGCATCTCCCTCGGTCACCTCGCCAGTCTCAGTGGTCTTAATGACCACTTTCCCATTCCTAATCACTTCGTCAAGAAACCTCCCGACGACGGTGCCTCTAGTACTTTTTTTCTTTGTTATTGACGACGGTGCCTAAGACATGGTAAAAGATGAAAACATAAATACCCAATTTAATTTACATATCGGCTATAAGTTTGAAATTAAATAACCAAACTTGTTAATTAATATTTACTCGATTTGTCCGTCTCCTGTCCCTAATCCTCGCACTCCAAAGAGGTGTCTCGAACGGTATATACAAGTACGCTTCATCCACCGTAACATAAGGCTCCTGTTCTTGAATAGGCCTCCCCATTTCATTGAAAATACGTATGGCTGGTATCTCATCGGGCACAAAGAAGGTAGATGGCGGTGATAATCACACACCAGCAGATGTACTACCTGAAGCACATGCCTCAGATGATTGGGCCGTAGAGGGAGTATGCACCGGCTCAGGAATGTGCGGCATACAGGGCGAGGCTTGAGATGTGCCGCCCATTGAGGGTGGGTGGCTCTCCGAATAGAGCCTCCTCGCGCTGGCGGGTCGGCTGGCTGCCTGCTGCGACGTCACCCCCTTACCAAGTAGTATTCGGTGGCGACAGGTGGCAAGGCCATTATAACTGTTGCTGATTATGGCGGACCCGGATCCCGACGATTTGTTTTTTTTTGCCAAACTAATTCATCTTTGTACCTAATCAAATTCACATAACCAATTATAGAAAACCAAACTTAACACCAAATTTCACAAAATTGATTTCACATAACCAACCTAATTCAAAACCTAATCTATTCAAAACTGACCACAATTGTTCAAAACACTCCACAATCTGCACATATATATGCACTGCCTAATCTATTCATGTCAGTAAAACCTAGAACTAATATGCTAATTCACAACTAATATAATCACCAACAACCCACATCTTCAAACTAATATAATCATCAACATCATCACCTAAACTTTAATTCAAAATCACCTAATTCAACATAATCAACATTATAAACCCTAATTCAACATCATCAACATCAACTCTAATTCAACATCATCAACATCATAAACCCTCATCAACGTCATCACATAAACTCTAATAAAAATCATAATCATCACAAAAATCATCATTTAATTAAACCCTAACCAATATCGAACCTATTTACAGAGAGAGAGAGAGAGAGAGAGAGAGAGAGACTTGTCAGAAGGTGAGAGAGAGAAAGATATAGACGACGGCGGCCAGAGGCGTGCTGGGCGGCGACGTGCTAGTCGACGGAGAGCGGGGCGGGGAAATTCCGGAGAAATCGAAGAAAAAAATGGGTTTTGGGTCATTTGAGGGGCGGGCTGGTCGAGTCTGAGATTTTATAGCCCAAATTTATAGCCGACAACTTAAATGGTCATCAGGTATAGTATACCCGACGACATTCATGTACAACGTCGTCGGCTATAGTATAGCCGACGACATTGACGCCAAAAAACCCAGTTTATACTATAGCCGACGACATGTATCAATGTTGTCGGCTATAGTTTTACTGGCACATACAACCTTCTCATGTAGAAACATGCTTCACACAAACACCTGTTGTTTAACTAATTCATCATTCACATAGTTAGAATCATTGCTAATTAAACACGTTTCCCACAAATACTTAGGCTCATATAGCATAACAAACATACATGCACATTTATATTCAAATACATCTTTAACTAAGGCTGATAATCAGAATCATCGCTCGAGTCTGACTCGGTTTCGTAGTTAATTTCTAGTAAGATGTGCCGCTTCTCGTCAGCTAAGTCTTCGTCATCTTCATTTGGATGAACATCAAAAAGTTTTGCTTCAGGAATTTAAACCACACTACCTGATCTCACATTATTAAGGCGAATTGTAGAGGATTCTGGAATGTCAATTGCGTTCGGCTCTTGGTATGGAGTAACTTCTTCATCATCTGCGATCTCACCAAGTGTGGCAGTACTGTATATGTTTCTAGATATAACATGGTTAACTACTTTTCACGCGCCTCTATGCACAATATCATCAAGATAAAACACTTGTTTTACCGCTGTGGCAAAAACAAAAGAGTCATCTTTAGACCAGCTTGTAGCAGTATTCACCAAAAATATTTCGTACTGATCAGTCCTTGTATTCTCCAGGCTAGTATCAAACTATCTACACTTAAACAATTGCACTTTCATGGCTTCCCCATAAATTAGTTCAACCATTGAATGGAGAACACCATAATAGTCAACGATATCCTGCCCACCATACACCATTACCCTAGAATTTTGTGTTCACAGTCTGTCGTCTCTATGTTGACATATAAATTTCACGTCATTGACCTTACACATTGAGTAAACTTTTGAAGTTACCGGTTTCATCGCTAAGAGCCTCAATGCGTGTGACCATTTTGGGTAACCATCATCTTGTACATGGTTCATCTGAAAAAAAAAACCGTTCACTTTAAATAAGTACATTGTGTGACGACCAAAACCATGATTAGATGTGTGTTTGGCACGATTCTCGAGATTTGGTTTTAGTCGCAGTTTTACGATATTGTGTGGTTTGCTGATTCGATTCGCGACTATGTTTTCAGTCGAGAATTTGAGTTGAGTGTCTTCACGGAATGTGTAGAGTACGTGATTTCGAGTTCGTGGGTGGTTCCGGAAGATTTTTCCGATAATCGAGGAATATTTTATGATTATTTGAAGTTTCGGATTCCGACAAGTTTATCCGATTGTTTCGAGCTTATCCGAATCACATCGTATATTCATTCCGGACCGTTGATCGACCCGAGGCTCGAGTATAAATATCGAAAAGTCGAAAAATAGTCGTAAAACACAGATTTGCTTTGATTGAACGTTGACTTTCCAAAACGGGAAAGCTGACCGGTTTGACCAGAAGGGGAAAGTTTCCCGTTTCGGCACCACCGTCCTATCACCGTTTTCCGGCCACCTCCGATCGTGAGAAGGGTAAGGTTCGCTTCCTTTTATCATTTCGAGTTGGTCTGTACTTAGTTTGAGAGGAATTGATGGGGTTTATGTCGACTTCGAATCGGGCCGAGGGGGAAGATTTCGCCGGTGACGGTGAGCATGGTTCCGGTGAGTTTTGGTGGCTGGGTTGTTGGGGGTTTAGTTCCCTATGTCCTAGAGATGCTTACCCTTAGGTTTGATTTGAGTTTGATTGAGTTTGATTGAGTTTTCCGGCGAACCGTGGTGGTTGTCGGAAATGTATTCCGTTGCCTTTCGAGCTAGTTTTGGAGGTTTTTAAGGTGGAATTGGGCTTCGTGCTAGTTGAAGGAATGACTCGCAAGGATGGGAACTCGTGATCTGGAGCTTCCCGCCGTGTAATTAGTCAACTTTTCAGATTTCGATGTAATTAGTGTCATTTTTCTCGTAATCACGCCCTAGTTATCGTACGGAGGTTTTCTGGTTGATTTGGTTAGCCGATTTTCAGTCGAGGTTTCGAGTGGGGATTTCGGGATTTCCGTAATTCATTTTGCACTGCATTTCGTATTTCCGGGAACGGTTGGTTTCCGTGCATCGGTACAGTGTTGTGGATTACGATTTTGATCAGTTATGTTAATATATATTCAGGAGATCGAGATCGAGATTTGGATCGTGATCGTGCTTCGGGCAAGGGATCTTCCGCCGGACCACGAGTTTAGCGCGAGTTCGCGCTAGCGGATCTGTGAGTGGACATTTATTTTTACGGAATGATTGCGAGTCTTTTATTTATGATTTACGAACTTGAGCATGCGGATTGATTATGATTTTACGAGCATGTGTTTACGATTATGCATATACGAATATACGTATACGAATATATTCATGCGTACATATTATGTTTAAAGCATGTGCATAGAAAAGATTTATGATTTGGTTTACACAGAGTACAGTCTCAGTATTCCTGGAGGTCGTTATCGGTACGTTATCGGTACGTTACATGTTTTTGGTATTCCTGTAGTTGCATTGCTAGATCCAGGTGCCACACATTCATTCATATCATTTAGACTGTCATCATTGGCTACGGTACCTGCATCTCCACTTCCGGGGTTGTGGAGAGTGTTGTATCCGTCAGGTGAGGTTGTGAGCATCAGTTGGGTTTACCGAGACTGTGAGGTGTTTGTTGATGGCCATGGTTTAGCCACTGATTTGTTGTTGCTTGATATTGTGGACTTTGATTTGATCTTGGGTATGGACTTCCTTGAGTCGCATTGGGCCATGTTCGACTGCCACAGGAAGGAGGTCGCGTTTCGACGACCAGGGTTACCCGAGATACTATTTCGTGGCGAGAAGAACACTTCCCTACCATGTTTGATTTCCGCGATGAGGGCGGATCGGCTGATGAAGAAGGGTTGTGTTGCTTACTTAGCCCATGTTGTGGACACTACAGCTGCGGTGCCAGACCTTGGTAGTATCGAGGTTGTGTCGGAGTTTCCGGATGTGTTTCCAACAGAGTTACCTGGTATACCCCCTGTGCGGGAGATTGACTTTACTATTGAGTTGTTGCCGGGTACTGGACCGATATCCCAGACACCGTATCGGATGGCGCCTGCGGAGTTGAAGGAGTTACAGATTCAGCTCCAGGAGTTGTTAGAGAAGGGATTCGTTCGCCCGAGTGTTTCTCCGTGGGGTGCTCCTGTGTTGTTCGTACGGAAGAAGGATGGGTCCATGCGGTTGTGCATCGATTATCGGAAGCTGAATCAGATTACGGTGAGGAACAAGTATCCGTTGCCACGGATTGACGACTTGTTCGATCAGTTGAAGGGAGCAGCAGTCTTTTCGAAGATTGATCTTCGATCCGGATATCACCAGTTGAGGATCCGGGATTCAGATGTGGATAGGACAGCTTTCAGGACGCGGTATGGGCACTGAGTTTTTGGTTATGCCGTTTGGGTTGACCAACGCCCCCGCAGCTTTCATGGACTTGATGAATCGGGTGTTTCGTCGATTCCTGGACAAGTTCGTGATTGTGTTTATTGATGACATTTTGATTTATTCGAGGAGTGTGGGTCAGTATAAGAAGCACTTGCGAGCGGTATTGCGGACTTTGCGGGACCATCAGTTGTTCGCGAAGTTTAGCAAGTGTGAGTTCTGGTTGGATAGTGTGAAGTTTCTGGGCCATGTGATTTCGGCCGAGGGAGTTAGTGTTGATCCTGACAAGATCGAGGCCGTGCTGAATTGGAGTCGACCCACTACTGTGCCGGAGATTCGGAGTTTCCTGGGTTTAGCGGGCTACTACCGACGGTTTGTACAGGATTTCTCCCGGATAGCTACACCACTGACCAGACTGACGAAGAAGGGCGTCAAGTTTGAGTGGTCTGGTGCGTGCGAGGAGAGTTATTTGCTCCTGAAGGAGAGATTGACTACCGCACCGGTTCTGACGCTGCCAGATGACAGTGGTGAGTATGTTGTGTACAGCGATGCGTCGAAGTTGGGCCTTGGCTGTGTGTTGATGCAGCATGGTAGAGTTGTGGCATATGGTTCCAGACAGCTGAAACCGCACGAGGTCAACTATCCGACGCATGATTTGGAGTTAGCCGCTATCGTATTAGCGTTGAAGAGTTGGAGACATTACCTGTATGGTGCTCAGTGTAAGATTTTCACTGATCACAAGAGTCTCACTTACTTGCGGACGCAGCCAGATCTGAACATGAGGCAACGCCGATGGATGGAGTTGATTAACGACTACGATTGCACTTTCGAGTACCATCCGGGGAAGGCTAACGTTGTGGCAGATGCGCTTAGCCGGAAATCGGGAGCCTCGTTGTTCCACATGTGTGTGACCCGAGTGTCGATGTTAGCCGAGCTTCGAGCTACGGGTGCTGTGTTTGACTATGATGATGAAGGAGCCTTGTTGGCTAGCTTTCAGGTACGACCAGTGTTGGTTGATCAGGTGCGGGAGGCACAGGATTCAGATCCTTACCTGTTAGGCAAGAAGACCATGATACGGAATGGTGTGCCTACAGAGTTCCGTTTGAGCGACGACGGTACATTGTTGTTCAGAGGCAGGCTATGTGTGCCCCGAGACGAGGACTTGAAAAAGGAGATTCTGGATGAGGCCCACAGTTCAGCGTATGCGATGCATCCCGGGGGTACGAAGATGTTTCGTACACTTCGAGCGTACTATTGGTGGCGCAATATGAAGCGGGAGATTGCCACATACGTGAGTCGGTGTTTGATTTGTCAGCAGGTGAAGGCGGAGAGGCAGAAAACTGCAGGGAAGTTACAGCCACTTGAGATTCCGGTTTGGAAGTGGGAGCACATTACGATGGATTTCGTCTATCAGTTGCCGCGTACTTCGGCGGGCAACACTGGTATTTGGGTTATTGTTGACCGACTGACGAAATCCGCACACTTTCTTGCACTTCCAGGGAAGGTATCAGTGGGTAGATTGGCCAAGTTGTACTTGTCGGAGATTGTTCGCTTGCATGGAGTGCCTGTGTCTATTGTTTCTGACCGTGATAGTCAGTTCACGTCTGAGTTTTGGCGGGCATTGTAGCGAGCTTTGGGCACGAAGTTGCGATTTAGTACAGCTTTTCATCCTCAGACTGACGGGCAGTCCGAGCGGACCATTCAGACTCTTGAGGATATGTTGAGATCGTGTGTGTTGCAGTTTCGTGGAAACTGGGATCAGCAGTTACACTTGATCGAGTTCGCCTACAACAACAGCTATCAGGCCAGTATCGAGATGGCACCGTACGAGGCTTTGTACGGTAAGCAGTGTCGCACTCCATTGTGTTGGAGTGAGGTGGGCGAGCGTTGGCTTATTGGTCCGGATTTGGTGAAAACCACGATGGAGGACATTCAGATTATCCGAGATCGGTTGAAGATTGCCCAGGATCGGCAGAAGAGTTAATCGGATGTGAGGAGGAAGAACTTGGAGTTCGAGGTCGGTGATTGGGTCTTCCTGAAACTGTCTCCGTGGAGGGGAGTAGTGCGTTTCGGGAAGCGTGGCAAGCTTCGACCGTGGTACATTGGTCCGTACGAGATTACGGAGAGGGTTGGAGCTGTTGCTTACAGACTTGAGTTACCGACAGAGATGGCTCGTGTACATGATGTCTTCCATGTTTCGATGTTGCGGAAGTACATCTCAGATCCTTCACATGTGATATCTCCACAGCAGTTACCGATCAGGGAGGACTTATCGTATGTTGAGGAGCCAGTGCAGATTCTCGATCGACGTGAACAGGAGCTGAGGCACCGTGTGATTCCGCTGGTGAAGGTCTTGTGGCAGAACCATTCAGTGGAGGAGGCCACTTGGGAGACCGAGCAGCGTATGCGGGAGCAGTATTCTCATCTGTTCACATGACAGGTACGTAAATTTCGAGGTCGAAATTTCTTTAAGGGGGGTAGATTTGTGACGACCCGAACCAGGATCAGATGTGTGTTTGGCACGATTCTCGAGATTTGGTTTTAGTCGCAGTTTTACGATATTGTGTGGTTTGCTGATTCGATTCGCGACTATGTTTTCAGTCGAGAATTTGAGTTGAGTGTCTTCACGGAATGTGTAGAGTACGTGATTTCGAGTTCGTGGGTGGTTCCGGAAGATTTTTCCGATAATCGAGGAATATTTTATGATTATTTGAAGTTTCGGATTCCGACGAGTTTATCCGATTGTTTCGAGCTTATCCGAATCACATCGTATATTCATTCCGGACCGTTGATCGACCCGAGGCTCGAGTATAAATATAGAAAAGTCGAAAAATAGTCGAGGAATAGTCGTAAAACACAGATTTTCTTTGATTGAACGTTGACTTTCCAAAACGGGAAAGCTGACCGGTTTGACCAGAAGGGGAAAGTTTCCCGTTTCGGCACCACCGTCCGATCACCGTTTTCCAGCCACCTCCGATCGTGAGAAGGGTAAGGTTCGCTTCCTTTTATCATTTTGAGTTGGTCTATACTTAGTTTGAGAGGAATCGATGGGGTTTATGTCGACTTCGAATCGGGCCGAGGGGGAAGATTTCGCCGGTGACGGTGAGCATGGTTTCGGTGAGTTTTGGTGGCTGGGTTGTTGGGGGTTTAGTTCCCTATGTCCTAGAGATGCTTACCCTTAGGTTTGATTTGAGTTTGATTGAGTTTTCCGGCGAACCGTGGTGGTTGCCGGAAATGTATTCCGTTGCCTTTCGAGCTAGTTTTGGAGGTTTTTAAGGTGGAATTGGGCTTCGGGCTAGTTGAAGGAATGACTCGCAAGGATGGGAACTCGTGATCTGGAGCTTCTCGCCGTGTAATTCCTCCGTTGACGGCGCGCCGCCGCCGACGGCGGCGGTCAACGACGGAGGAAATGTCAACTTTTCAGATTTCGATGTAATTAGTGTCATTTTTCTCGTAATCACGCCCTGGTTATCGTACGGAGGTTTTCTGGTTGATTTGGTTAGCCGATTTTCAGTCGAGGTTTCGAGTGGGGATTTCGGGATTTCCGTAATTCATTTTGCACTGCATTTCGTATTTCCGGGAACGGTTGGTTTCCGTGCATCGGTACAGTGTTGTGGATTACGATTTTGATCAGTTATGTTAATGTATATTCAGGAGATCGAGATCGAGATTTGGATCGTGATCGTGCTTCGGGCGAGGGATCTTCCGCCGGACCACGAGTTTAGCGCGAGTTCGCGCTAGCGGATCTGTGAGTGGACATTTATTTTCACGGAATGATTGCGAGTCTTTTATTTATGATTTACGAATTTGAGCATGCGGATTGATTATGATTTTACGAGCATGTGTTTACGATTATGCATATACGAATATACGTATACGAATATATTCATACGTACATATTATGTTTAAAGCATGTGCATAGAAAAGATTTATGATTTGGTTTACACAGAGTACAGTCTCAGTATATGTTGTGGTATCGATACACATTGGCTTCTCGGCTGATCCCCGAGTACGCTCCGGGAAGGACAGATATCCTGACCCGAGGCCTTTCTGGCTAGAATCACGTGTGGGTCTGGGATCCCGTGGTTCAGACTGTGCTATCGCGTGGAAGCCCACGAGAGTCTCCGCGATATGTTTTACGTGGCATGCTCAGTACGTGAGTGGTAGCCTGAGTCTCCTCACGTTTTATTTGATTTTCATGCATTTGACTCGCATACGATTTTATTCGTATATATATATATAAACTGGTGAAAGACATTTATTTTCGTCCACTCACTCTAACGTGTTTATTGTCTTTCCCTTGGGCTTTTTGGTTTCCGTGCCCAGTTGCAGTTCAGGTTTGGTGTTTTCACGTCACGGTTTGGAGGCTAGTGATCAGAGTCACCTGTGTTTTCCAGTAGGTTCTTGTTTCGCCTACTGATGTACATATTGTATATGTTTTACACTAGAGGTCGCTCTGATACATTCTGATACTTGTTTATACGGATTTTCTCGGATATACATATATATAGTACAGTATGTTTACTGTTTGTTGATTATATTGATGATAAGAAATCCGGATGAGATTGGTGCCCACGGTTTGATTTTTGTGGCATAGGATGAAGTGTGTTTTTCCGCGTGCAGGTCAAGGTAATTCCACGCTAGTAACGAAACTCTGCCCAAATTTCGGAAAATTTTTGTTGGTTCGTGTTTTCGAAGGGGTTCGATTTCGGTTTAGGTAGCTAAATCGGGGTTGGGTCCTTTCACATTGATATTAATTTATATACATATAAAGGTTATATATATATATACTTACCCATTTGCCAAAGTAGTTTGCAAACGTCTTGTTTTGGTACTGAACATTACCAGCAATAGAAGGGTGTTGAAGATGGATGTCTTTCTAGTATTGAACTTCTGGACAGTTAATCAGTACTCACCAGTGGGCAATGACTAACTCATTTGGTTCCAACTTGTACGACTTTGGAAAATTTCCATATATTTCAACATCATTGGAGTTGATAGAAAGGTTGAACTCGGGTTCATCTACTGGCATATGTTATGGAGGGTTCTCCAACGCTCCCAAATAAAACTTTGTGTACGTTATGCACTCATGCGCAAGATATGCTTCGGTGATACACCCTTTAGTTGCAGCACTCAATAGTCATGCACTCTGAACAAGCCATGTATCCCTTGGTAACGTTGCCCGACAACATCCCGCGGGCAGGAAAATCACTAGTGGTGCCAACAAGCATGACACTCATCCGGAACATCTCACTTTTGTACTTGTCATAAGTGGCATGACCAAATTTACTCAGGTGCTTAAGCTCCTCAATCAAGGGTCTCAAATACACATCGAGGCACTTTCCTGGATAATCCGGCCCTGGAATTAACAAAGTGAGCATATTGTATTCTTTCTTCATGCACATCCATGGAGGAAGGTTGTAAGGTACCAAAACTAGCCATATACTATATTGAAGACTCATGTTGCCAAAAGGGTTGAATCCGTGAGATGAGAGCCCGAGCCAAACATTTCAGATCTTTCATGCAAAATAAGAAAATTCCCTGACTATGTGCTTCCAAGCCTCTCCATCAGCAGGGTGTATAAGGATATCATTGTCTGGCAAATTCCTCTTAGCCCACCATCTTATAGCTTCAGCCATGTGTGCACACATGAACAACAGTTCCAGCCTATCAATCAGTAGGAAATACTGAAGTATCTTCACAGTTTTCTTGTTCCTTGCAAGAGTCAACTTATATCTATCTGTAAAACATACCGGGCAGGCATTAAGGCTTTCAAGATCATTCTCGTAAGCGTCTTCACCCCAAAAGAGAATGCAATCATATCTGCATGCATGAATTTTTATGTAGGAAATCCCAAGATCATTCAGGATATGTTACACCTTACGATGAGTGGTGGGAAGGCGATGACCGGCAGGCAACATCGAAGCAGTCCATTTCAGCCAATCATCAACGGCCTTGACACTCATTTTGTTCTCCACTTTAAGCTTATCACTCCCATGACACTTTCAAGAACAGTCTTATTACACGCGTTGTATAATAGAATATGTTGCAATGCAATCAGGTTGTTGTACTTGTCCATACCAGAAGTGTTGACGACTCTAGGTAATTGTTGAAGTGGCTCAATATAAAGGAAGCCTCCAACTGCAGGAGGATCTTGTGCTTAAGCAAATACACCACTCTCATAAGGAAACACATCGTTGATCAACCTCGTTGTTGGATCATTGGATGTACTAGAACTCTCAGCAAATTACCCATGATCATGCAGACCCGCTGATGATGTTTCACCGTGATAAATCTAACATGTGTACTTCCCAAAACCCGTATTTCTTTAGGTGCTCCAATACTTTTTCGATAGGAAAACGAAATCAGTCGCTGTGACACTGACAATTATTACACGGACAATAATAAATTGGCATCCCTCCATAATTAGTCTTCACATATTCCACAAAGCTCTTAATTCCATGGTGATATCTTACATCCCATCTTGGAAGGCACATCAAACTCTTGTATATCCTGAAAATTCTAACAATATATATATATGCACTAATTAATTAAAAATTCATCATTATATCTATATATATATATATCGATCTTTAAACTACAAATTACATAATTTAATTCTTCTACTAGCTACCTAATTACAAATTTGCATATATATATATATCGATCATATATATCAACAATTAACATATATATGTACATATCAACATGCAATCAACAATTACAAATTTAATTACATACAACTATATATATACATATATATCAAAAATTAATCAACAAATTTACATATAAATTATACATATATATACACATTTTCATTGAATATATTCAACTCAACTCAACTCAAAATCAACAATCAATTACTCAAAATCAACAATCAACTATACATCAACAATTAATTAATCACCTCATATATATATACGTACTTATATAGCTTCATGAACCTATTTTTTATAGCTTCCGAGAACACTCAACGATTTCAGAGCGTTTTGAGTTTTTCTAACCGAATTTTTTTTGAATGAATGAGCTATTGTGAACCAGATCAGATATAAGAACTATAGTCGATGACTCATTAAGTCGTCCGGTATAGGTTTAAAATGTCGTCGGTGTTTGTCAAAAACTATAGTCGACGACGGTCCCGTCATAAATACCGACGACGTATTTTCGATCACCGGCTATAGTACTATGCTCGACGACCGGAAACTATGGCCGACAAACCTTGTCGTACGTTGGGATGTTTTGTCGAGATCTCGTCGTGTATGATACTTATTTTGGTAGTGAATTCGTCCTAAATGGAAGATTCCATCTAGGAAAACCATTGTGAGAAAATTTCATGAATTATATGACACATAGAAGGCTGAGTTGAAGAAAAAGTTAGCCTCTCACTCGATATGCTTGACAACTGATACATGGATATTGGTTCAACAAATCAATTATATGGTTCTAACTGCCCATTTTGTAGATGATGGGTGGAAAATGCATAAGAGGGTGCTTAATTTCTGACTTATAGCCAACCATCAAGAGATAACAATAGGGAGAGTGATCTACGCATTTTATGCTTGATTCTTAACGTCTTTCTCTTTACATTTAGCTTTGTTTTGACCTTAGTACTATCATTTCTTACTTACTTTATGCTTTTAGGTAGAAATAAAGGAGAAAATAATAAATGAGGCGATTTGGAGCTAAAAGCGTGCTAAGGAGGAAATTCCTAATTTCGGAGAAGAAATGGTCCGAGGAATGGTCTTCAAATGGTTACTAAAATGCATTCCCATATGGTGTCAAGAATTGGAAACCAAATGCCAAATGAAATGGATACCAATATGGTGCACAAAAAGATGAAGACATTTCTCCCGCACGACCCAGGAAAGAGCAAATATGGCGGAATATATGGAGCATATAATGGACGAATTTTGGGAGGATATTCCATGAAGATAAATACCTTATTTAAGGGCCAAAATATGTGCAAGAATATGGTATATTCGGCCAAGAATTATTAGGGAATAAGGAATGCAAGATTTGAAGATATGAAGATTTCCTTTTCCTTGAAGAAGAAGAAAACAGGGCAGCCAGGTCACTTAACTTCTAAAATCCGTAGTAAATCCAATTCAATTCCAAATATGGCGTTCCTTATATGGATTTTATAGCCCTTTGAATAAGCTTTCCAATGAAACAAGAATCAGAATTTTCCAAGATCTGAAACTCCGGGAAAACGCGTTTGAAGACAGACTATCAGATTTACCCGGGTACATAAGGAAAGTCTTGTTTTGGTAGGAAAAACCCTACTCTTCTTCTATAAATTGGGGAGCTCGACTCATTCATTATCATCTCTCATTCTAGTACTCAAAGATCTGCCCAAAACACTACCTCTCCTCCCTTGCACCAAATCTGAAGAAGCCATCCCTCCAACGCCATAAACACCATCCTCCACCGAAATATTAGGGGAGTCCCGAAGTATTTCGCCATCTCCATTGAAGAGCAGCTTACACCAAGTAGTCTAGGGGAGTCCCGACAACAAAAAGTGTAACCATAACTCTTCTCTTATTTCTTTGTATTTTTGGCATTCTTTGGAGTGAAGTTGTAAAGGATTTTGGTTATATAATTCTAGTTAATTTTCTGCCATCTTCTAGTTCTTACGTTTTTGCTATACATGTTTATTCTATGCTTAATACTTAATCTGAATGCAGGGGAGTCCCGGTTTAGATTATTGATGTGTTAGGGGAGTCCCGAAGCACTTAATCACGAAATTAACATGAGTTATATAGTTGAGGACGTAGGCACTTTTAGGTTGCATGAAATTGGTTAGGTTATAAAGAGTTAGAGAAAAAGATGAGATGATCACATGTATATATTAGATAGGTTTTATTTTCGGTTTAGTAAACATGTTTAGGTTCTTTGATTCTTGTTTGTTTTGCTTGTCTATGAGTATAAAGCATGATAGAGTCCTAGGATTTCTAAGTGTGTTTTACTTGCCATTTTTTTTGTCTTTAATTTCGTAGGTCATTAGAACACCAATTCAAACTCCCCCCATACTTTCTAACGTTTTCATGCAGGTGAACACCCTACAATCCCCGGTTAAGAACGATACCCTATTTACCAATGCTACATCTACACAAAAGGGTTTTAAAT
The DNA here is from genome assembly GCA_946800695.1 of Geum urbanum. Taxonomy (NCBI): domain Eukaryota; kingdom Viridiplantae; phylum Streptophyta; class Magnoliopsida; order Rosales; family Rosaceae; genus Geum; species Geum urbanum. Next base: position 16,553,975 of record OX327016.1, read on the forward strand.
TGCATTTCGTCTAGATTGATTATTGAGTGTTAATTTAGTAGTCACTTTAGGCGTAATCAATTTTTGGCGCCGTTGCCGGGGATTGTTAAGTTTTATTTGTGTGCTTTCGTTTGTGCATATGTGAAATTGTGTAAATAAGTTTATTTTGGTTTTCAGTTTTCGGAACACCTACTGTCCCGTTTTTGTGAAATTTATTTGACGTAGCTAGAGGTCTTAGAAAATTATGAAAATTTACAGAGTTGTTCATTGGTGTGTCTAGTTTCTGGCTGTAAAATTTCATTGAAATCGGACTAACCAATAATTCTGGAAAATTCTGACATGCAGCTGTGTTCAAACTGTGCGATTCTGGATTGTGTAGTTGTTCTGAAATTTGTAAATAATACATACATGTTTATAATTTTAATTTTTGTTCATACTAACCTTTGTTTTGCAGCCATCTAACACGTTAAAGGAAGTCTTCAATTTACATTGAGTACATGAAATTGGTTGATTAAGTCTCACTCTTTGGAATAGATGGCGCCTCTTTTTCTGGTTTATCTCCTTAACCCTTTGTGTTTCATTCGAAATACAAGGTTGTGGGCGGAGTCTACTAAGAACTTGAGGGAGTGTGTTATTCTCGAAATATTGGCTGAATGTCGGACATGGTGTCTAGATGGGATATGACTGGTGACAGGTTTTGGATCTAAGAAAGAGAAACATCATTGGAGTACATCCCTTGATCACGGTAGCCTCGGGTTGTTTCTCGAAATTAGTCCTACCTCTCGCGTTATCTCTATCCCTACTGGCCATGTTTTTCGATTGATCCAAGGCCGATTGATTGAGAATGCATACTTTATCGCGCGGGTCGCACGTCCATTGAAAGACCTAAAAACCAGATTCGTGTACTCTCTTTAAATTGTAGGCGCACTCAATTTGGACATGCTTGGACATAATACTATGTCGAAATTGTGTGTTTGTGCATATTAACTTGTAAAAGGATTAACCACATTGCATTTTTAGCTTGCATAACCTTCTGGCGGCTTTGTGATGCTCGGATTTCATCACCGAGTACCCTAACCTAAGTGAAGTTAGGGACATGAGGCCAAACGTATGGTCACGTTGCATCATGTATTTAGCACGTAACTTTGTGTGTTTTCTGCAGGTTCTAACATTTTCTCTTATGCATTCACTTCATATTTCACTTAGGTTCTTGTTTGATGCATTTGAATGACGATTTAATTGTTTTGAGCATGAATTTGAATGAAACGTGGTGTGCTTGCATTACTCTACTTGTGTATATATATATGTTTCTAAATATTTGCATTGTAAATATGCCTAATTTTGCAGAAAACGTGTAAATTGAGTCTTAACTTATTCTATCAACTTTGCATTCATTTTAGGGAGTCTAAAGCCTTGCATTCACGTTTACAATTCTTGAAGTGTCTTAACTTAGTGTTTTACAGCTTTCGTGTGTTTTTGGTGTGTTTTTGGTTTGTTTTTCTTCGTGTGATTTGTTTTGGTGTGATTTTGTGTGTTTTTATTGCTTTCTTTTAATTTTCAACGTTTTTGGTTAGTGTCTTGCATTACTTGTATATTCTTTTGATACTAACACCATTTTTGAGGAGGAGGACTTAGAAAAAGATCCGGCTACTAAAGATGCCGAGAAGAAGAAAAGAATGTGGCTTCTCACGCCACTAAGGCAGAACCTTCATCGTCATACCCTGCCCCAACCAAAGGTATTAACTCTATCCCTTCAAGTTTGGTTAATACTAATGCTTCGTTTGCTCGTGCACCATTCCCACATAGGTTGACGAAATCTAAGAAAGATGATCAATACGAAGACATTTTGGACATCTTTCGGAAGGTGCAAGTAAATCTGCCCTTGATCGAGTGCATAAAGCAAGTGCCTATCTATGCAAAATCTCTCAAAGAGTTATGCACCCAAAGGAGGCAAACGAGAGCGAGGGAGGTTGTGAAGGTGAATGCAACCGTTTCAGCGGTTTTACAGCGTCGGTTACCCCCCAAATTGAAGGATCCGGGGAGCTTTTCTGTTCCTTGCGTGATTGGTGACAACAAATTCGAAGATGTTATGCTAGACCTTGGTGCATCCATTAACGTAATGCCTTATTACTTATTTGCATCCATGGATCTAGGCGAGCTCAAACAAGACAACGTCATCATTCAGCTAGCCGACCGTTCGCATAAGTATCCTAGGGGATACGTTGAAGATGTTCTTGTGCAAGTCAACAACCTGATTTTTCTAGCGGATTTTTACATTGTTGACATGGAGGAGAGTCTTTTGAATACCACGCCATTGCTTCTTGGACGACCTTTCATGAGGACTGCAAGAACGAAGATAGATGTGTTTGAGGGAACGTTTTCCATGGAGATTGATGGAGAAAAGATCGAATTCAACATATTAGATGCCATGAGAAGATAAGCTAGAAGATCCAGCCATCTCACACACATGAAGAACTATCACGTCTAGGCTGTAAGACGTTAAAAAACAAGCGCTTGTTGGGAGGCAACCCAATGGAGGAAATCGCCAAGGCTTTGTTCTCTCCTCCCTTATTTTTTTTAATTTCGTTGTTTATTTACTTTCCTTAGCTAAAATTTTCGTGGATCTCTCCCTTCATACGATATTCTATGATTCCCTTAAATACATTGAGGACAATATAGAGTTTAAGTATGGGGGAGGGGTTTACAACTTTATTTGAGTCGTAAAATTTCAAAATTGGGCGGACAATGGAACTTTCCGGCGGATGATGCCCTAAAAAAAATTGTTTTTAAAGAGTCTTTCATTTTAGGATGCCCTTAGTAAGTCTATGATGAAAATGGACGGAAAAAGAATACATATGGCGATGAATAAGCACTAAACTAATTTTCGTGTGATAAGTGAGATATTTTGATTGTCATAACATGTAGTGGATATGGTTTGATTAAACATGGTATAGATTTCGCATGTTAGAATAAGTTTAGATCATACAAACCTAAAAGCGAGTTTTTGAGCCTACATTACTTCATTTGAGAGTGAATTTCGTGCATATGGTTTTCAAAAACAAAACATGCTTCATCTAATTACTTGCCATAGATTTTAATGAACTAGAGATTACTAGAACTTACTCATGTAGATTTACAACGCTTTTAAGTTGATATATGCTCTGATTTTGGATATGATTAAAGGCAAATTAGGTTACCACCACTTAAACCAAATGGCTTTGTGTCCCATTGTGCGCACGAGTTGCGACACCCTTAGATTACCCCTTTGTGCCTACGTTAAGCCTTTTCTTTCATTTACCACGTACATATCTAAACACTCAGCCTAGTATAGAATTTCCAACCCTTGTTCAAAGACTTGGTGAAGAGGTTTCGAAGCTAGCATAAAAGAAGTGGCGGAAAAAGTGATGAAAGAATACAAAAGAAGGGAAGACTTGTCCAATAAGTTTTAAAAAAGTTGATTGCCGAAAATACAAAAGAAAAAAATCGAGAGCAAAAGAAAAAAATGTGTAAAAGCTCTCCGGCAAAAGTTCTAAGTGTAAAAGTTTGGGCAAGTGAAGTTTAGAATGAAGTTAGGGCCCAAAAAGATGAAAATTGGCCCCCGATCTTGAAGTTTGACACAAGAAGAAGTGTAGAAAGGATGAGCCACGAATTTGAAGAATTCTAAGTGCTAAACTAAGTCTTTGGAACGTTTTTACACCACCACTTATCTAAATTTCGAATGCCTTAGCCTTAGCCTCATTACAACCTTTCTAAAGTCCTTTATGATCCTTAAGATGAGTAGCCTTCAATTGGTTGAGTAAGTTACATGAGTGAGCATATGGTGTGGTTCATTTGTGCAAGTAATTATGAGGTATTTTGATGCAATACATATACATTTTGAGTGAACCTCTTTTCATGAGTGAAAATATGATGAGAGTATCCATGTGAGATTGATTTAGACTTTTTCGAAACATGCATAGCTTTAACTTCACCATTGTTTTCTCCAAGTCCTACTTGTTCATGACATGATCATATTTCTCTTATCTCTCGAAAATTTGTGACTTTTCCACTAGGAAATCTTGTGACTCCATCGCCATATACTTAAGAAAACTTCTGAGACAAATTGTGCTAAGGGCTTAGAAGTTGTTTTTATTTATTTGAGTCCATGGAATTTGTTCAACGTGGAGGCTAGCTCTAACGTTGGTTTTATATTTTTAGTCTTTCTTTTATTTAGTTTTTGCTAGGGACTAGCAAAGTCTAAGTGTGGGGGAATTTGATCTACGCATTTTATGCTTGATTCTTAACGTCTTTCTCTTTACATTTAGCTTTGTTTTGACCTTAGTACTATCATTTCTTACTTACTTTATGCTTTTAGGTAGAAATAAAGGAGAAAATAATAAATGAGGCGATTTGGAGCTAAAAGCGTGCTAAGGAGGAAATTCCTAATTTCGGAGAAGAAATGGTCCGAGGAATGGTCTTCAAATGGTTACTAAAATGCATTCCCATATGGTGTCAAGAATTGGAAACCAAATGCCAAATGAAATGGATACCAATATGGTGCACAAAAAGATGAAGACATTTCTCCCGCGCGACCCAGGAAAGAGCAAATATGGCGGAATATATGGAGCATATAATGGACGAATTTTGGGAGGATATTCCATGAAGATAAATACCTTATTTGAAGGCCAAAATATGTGCAAGAATATGGTATATTCGGCCAAGAATTATTAGGGAATAAGGAATGCAAGATTTGAAGATATGAAGATTTCCTTTTCCTTGAAGAAGAAGAAAACAGGGCAGCCAGGTCACTTAAATTCTAAAATCCGTAGTAAATCCAATTCAATTCCAAATATGGCGTTCCTTATATGTATTTTATAGCCCTTTGAATAAGCTTTCCAATGAAACAAGAATCAGAATTTTCCAAGATCTGAAACTCCGGGAAAACGCGTTTGAAGATAGACTATCAGATTTACCCGGGTACATAAGGAAAGTCTTGTTTTGGTAGGAAAAACCCTACTCTTCTTCTATAAATTGGGGAGCTCGACTCATTCATTATCATCTCTCATTCTAGTACTCAAAGATCTGCCTAAAACACTACCTCTCCTCCCTTGCACCAAATCTGAAGAAGCCATCCCTCCAACGCCATAAACACCATCCTCCACCGAAATATTAGGGGAGTCCCGAAGTATTTCGCCATCTCCATTGAAGAGCAGCTTACACCAAGTAGTCTAGGGGAGTCCCGACAACAAAAAGTGTAACCATAACTCTTCTCTTATTTCTTTGTATTTTTGGCATTCTTTGGAGTGAAGTTGTAAAGGATTTTGGTTATATAATTCTAGTTAATTTTCTGCCATCTTCTAGTTCTTACGTTTTTGCTATACATGTTTATTCTATGCTTAATACTTAATCTGAATGCAGGGGAGTCCCGGTTTAGATTATTGATGTGTTAGGGGAGTCCCGAAGCACTTAATCACGAAATTAACATGAGTTATATAGTTGAGGACGTAGGCACTTTTAGGTTGCATGAAATTGGTTAGGTTATAAAGAGTTAGAGAAAAAGATGAGATGATCACATGTATATATTAGATAGGTTTTATTTTCGGTTTAGTAAACATGTTTAGGTTCTTTGATTCTTGTTTGTTTTGCTTGTCTATGAGTATAAAGCATGATAGAGTCCTAGGATTTCTAAGTGTGTTTTACTTGCCATTTTTTTTGTCTTTAATTTCGTAGGTCATTAGAACACTAATTCAAACTCCCCCCATACTTTCTAACGTTTTCATGCAGGTGAACACCCTACAATCCCCGGTTAAGAATGATACCCTATTTACCAATGCTACATCTACACAAAAGGGTTTTAAATTGCATTTCGTCTAGATTGATTATTGAGTGTTAATTTAGTAGTCACTTTAGGCGTTATTAGAGAGTTCTAGAGGACTGTTTGAGAGAGTGGGGAATCGAGAATATTTTGACAATTTCAATTGATAATGTTGCTGCAAATAAAGTGGTTGTAGACTATGTTTCTAGGAGGTGGCAAAGTCTAGAAAAATCTTTGTTGTTAGGAGGTAGATTTCTTCATGTGAGGTGTTTGGCTCATATAATTAATCTCATTGTGAGGTTTGGGTTAATTTTAATGGAGAAATTAGTGGCTAGTATTAGGAATGTTGTTAGGTATGTGAGGAATTCAAGTTCTCGGCTAGATGTGTTTAAAGCTTGTGTTGTCAAAGAAGAACTAGAGGTTAAGAAAGTATGCATTCTGGATGTCCTAACAAGGTGGAACTCCACCTATTTAGTGTTGGAGATAGCATTGGAGCCTCGAAATGGCTTTATTTTGATGGCCCAGGAGGAAGAAAAAAAAATACAGTAGCTACTTTGATGAGGAGGAAGAGTTTGATGAGGATGAAGTTCTTAGAGTCGAGTTAGATAATATTGTTCTAGGAACACCTAAGAAGAGAGTAGGGCTACCCATGGAAAGTGATTAGAGAATGCAGTGGTTTTTGTGAGGTTTTTGAAAGTGTTCTTTGATGTAACACTTAGCGTTAGTGCCACAAACCACCCAACCTCACCTAAAGCTTTTCGTGATATTATAGCCATATATGCAGAAATTGAAGACTTGAATAAGGAACCAATAGTGGCTGCCCATCGAACAGAACATGTACTTTACAAAATGGCCAAGAAAATGAAGTCAAAGTACAACAAGTATTTTGGGAAGCTAGAAGACATGAATCAACTGTTTTTGGTGGCTTTAGTTTTAGACCCAAGGTATAAGATACTCAGTTTCAGCATATTATGTGCACTTGGGCTGAAACTTGATGAAGCCACTATCAAGATGAAATAAGCTGAGTTGAAGGATCTCCTTGTGGAGCTTGTGGACATCTACTCAACATCAAATGCGTCTTCGAGTCACTCCTCATTCAGCTAAAGAAGTGCAAGTGGTGTTGATAGTATTCCTAGTGTACCGAGAAGCAGTTCATGTTCAAGTTTAAGGAGAGTGAGTGGGAAATTGGCAGAGTTTGAAGAAGATTGGGAGAGGCAATTAGAAGGTGAGGCTGCACTTGTGGTATCACACGAAGTGGATCGATATTTGCTGGATCCCATTGAAAAGATTAATCCCAAAGTTGAATTCAATATTTTGACTTGGTGGACACTTAATGGGATCAAGTACCCAAACCTGCAGGCTGTGGCCATAGATGTCCTTGCCATTCAAGTCTCTACAGTTGCAAGCGAGTCTACTTTTAGTGCTGGAAAAAGAGTTATTGATCCTCAATGGAGTTCTTTGACTCCAAAAACTGTGGAGGGCCTGATTTGCTTGCAAAATTGGCTTAAATATGATTTTATCAGGAATCTAAGCTATGCTTTAGAACCTGAGGAATATCAGTGGCTTGAGTTAATGGAGGAAGGTTAGGTGTTAGCTGGCTTGAATTGTTTTATTACTAATTTTGTAACTTGTGTAATTTGTATAACAGTGTGATATTGTGCAATATGTAGAAATACTTAGAGAAGCAAGAGAAAAGAAAGAGAGGGCGGAAGCAGCCAGAAAAGAAGCAGCAATCCAAAAGGGTTTGAAGATAGGTAAATCGGCAAAGATGGCTAAGAGAACATAAGATTAGTATTCAATATTTCAATTCACATTTTGTCGATGTCCAAATGTGCATATTGCCAAGTGTTATTGCCACTGTTTGTTTTTTGACAGTTACTGCTTAGCCACTATTTTTTTGTTATATTGTTACTGCTTAGCTATTGTTTTGTTGTTATATTGTAGGCTCAAAATTCTGGTAGCTTATCTTTGTTTAATTGCTATTATTTTGTTGTGTAATTGCACGTTGTTTAGCTACTTCTTGCTACTGTTTTGTTGCTGCTGGGAAGCCTGGGAGTGTTGGTAGTTTGTGTTGATGTTATTGCTATTTTTTCTCTTTATGTTTATGCAATGTTCCTTTTTTTGCAATTTTTCCCTGTTTTGAACTGTATCGAACTGTTTTAAACTGTTTTGGATATCATGGACATTTGTATTGGCTAATTTTCTGTATTTTGGTTGCTGAAAGCCTAAAAATTTGTACTGTTATAGTGTTAGTAGTGGTCTTGAACTTCTCTGTGAGTTTATTAACTTTATTTGGATGTAATGCATGATTTGGGCAAGATGTCAATATGTAATGTGTTTGTGAGATAGGCCTAATGACATATATTATGTGTGTGATGTACTATGTGATAGGCAATTTAATAGGCAGAATTTGAATTGGATTTCAGATTTGTGCTTGAAACAAGGTTGATTAGATAGGCTATGTAAAATGGACTGAAGAACAGTAAAAGCAAAAAAAGAAGTTGTTTTGGGCCATTTTAGGGTGATAAATTTCATAGACATTTTTGGTTTTAGCAAATAAACCCAACCCGAATAAACCATATTTTTGACCCGAAAAACCGACCCTAATTTGGTCGATTCGGTTTGAATTCGGTTCTTCTAAATTTCACGTAAAACCCGACCCGATGACAATCCATTCGGTTCGGTTTTGGGTTGAGCTTTATTAAGGCTAATTTGACCCGAGACCAGGCCTAATTTCTTCTTCAGCAATGTAATTCTCGGCTATGCAACCTTCAACGCAATTTGTATTGCGAATATATCCTTTGCAGACCTTCATATATCGTTCAAATGGATACATCCAACGAAAATACATAGGTCCTCACAATTCAATTTCTCTGATTAGGTGAACTGCCAAATGAAGCATGATGCCGAATAAAGAAGGTGGAAAGTAAATCTCCAGCAAGCACAACGTCTCAGCTAGATCGCTTTGAATTTTGGGTAGCCTATCAACCTCTAATGTTTTTCTACATATCTCAGTAAAAAATAGACGTGGTCTAATCACAGCAGCCCTAACTGGCTTGTCTAGTACTCCCCTCGATGCAATAGGAAGAAGTTGTTGTATTAATACATGACAATCATGTGACTTCATATCACTAATCTTAATATCATCCAAGGTAAAAAGATTTTGAATGTTAGAACAATAATCTTTTGGTACTTTCATATTAAAAAAAACTCCCACATACACATTTTTCTCATCTAGATTCAAAATCTATCTTGCCAATGGCTACTGATCTTTCTTACGAGCATCCATGTTAGGATATAGACCCGGTCTAATTTTCATCTCAACCAGATCCTAGCTTCCTACATTTGAACCCATATTTAGTTTTCCCCGAAATGTTCAATAATGTTCCTAACAGACTTTCACACATATTTTTCTTAATGTGCATGACATTAAGGCAGTGAAAGGCATGGAGAAATTTCAGTACTCAAGCTAAAAAAAATTGACTTCTTTTTTCAGCAAGGTCTATTTTTGTTCTCTTCACCCCTATAAACCGGCCTAGGCTTGCTCTTCCCAAATGGCCAAGGCAAGACATCTTCCTCCCTTCTCTGCAACACTTCTTCTTCAGTCAATGGAATTGGAGCATAGTCTAGTTCTTGATGACCATCAAACTGAGATTTTTGCTTCGGATAAGGATGGTTTCGTCTAAGGAATCGGTGACTACGCATGTATGCCATTTTCCTTGAATGAACTAGTCGCTTAAGCGACATTTTATCCAAACAAATCAGGCAGGCATTGCACCCTCTAGTAATACTCCCCGACAGGTTGCCAATAGGCTGGAAAGTCATTAATTGTCTAAAGCAGGCGTGCCTTAAGCATTAAATACTCATCCCTAGCTGCATCGTAAACCCCCTTAATCACAGCCCACAAGAGCTTCAAATCATCGATTAAGGGCTGAAGATAAACATCTATATCATTACCGGGTTGCCTAGGCCCAGATATCAGCATGGTTAGCATCATGTACTTCATCTTCATGCACAGGAAAGAAGGAAGATTGTAATTAACAAGAAAGAAAAATTTCAGTTTAGTACCTTGAGGTTTAGGTCTTTCTTTATGTCGCTACCCACTACCACATATACACTCATTACCGGCGATTTTTGGAAAAACAAGGCCGGCGACCGGGAAAGTCGCCGGTAATGATCATCATTGCCGGCGACTTACTCCGTCACCGGTAATGTGTCCGAAAAGTCACCGGTAATGTTTCAAAACATTACCGGCAACCTACTCCGTCGCCAGCAATGTCAAGCCAACCATTGCCGGCGACGGAGTAGGTCGCCGGTAATGTTTTGAAACATTACCGGCGACTTTTCGCCGGAATTTCGCCGGCAATGTCTCCATTTCCGGCGATTTAATGAATCGCTGGCAATGCCTCTTATATTAGATGCAGATCGAAGCAGCTCATTCATTTGGATCGAAAAAAATCCGGTGAAATCGAAAGAAGGAAAATGCTCTGAAATCGATCCTTCGGTACGTATTGTCAAAATTAAGGTGCGCGTCGAAAACTCGATCACTCGGGAAGCTATATATATAGGTACGTATATATATACGTATATGTGTATGTATATATATGTGTGTGTTGATCGATCTAATTAGATCGATATATATATATATATGCATGCATGTGTTGATTTAATTAGAGTTGAATTGAGATATCGCGTCGATTATTAGTAGTGAATGTGTATATATATAGTACGTAATATTGTTAGAATTTTCAGGATGGACAAGAGTTGGATGAGCCTCGAAAGATGGGATGTGAGATATCACCAGGGAATTAGGAGTTTTGTGAATTTTGTGAAGGCTAATTGTGGAGACACTACACTTCATTATTGCCCGTGTAAAGAATGTAAGTGTCGCAGCTATTGATTTCGTTTTCCCATTGATAAAGTCCAGAAGCACCTGAGTAAATACGAGTTTTGGGATAAGTACACTTGTTGGATTTATCACGGTGAAACATCGTTAGCGGGTCTGCATGATCATGGACAATTTGGTGAGAGGGTCAGTCCACGCTATGATCATGGAGATTTTGCTGAGAGGGGCAGTCCATCCTATGATCCAACATCGATGTTAATCAATGATATGTTTCCTCATGAGAGCGGTGTATTTGCTGATGAAGCACCAAATGTCCCTCCCGTCGTTGAGGGTTTCCCCCATATTGAGCCAGTCGAGCCATTACCTGGAGCTCATGTCAACACAAGCGGTATGGACAAGTACAACAACCTGATTGCATTGCGACAGACTCCGTTGTACGACGGTTGTAGTAAGACTGTTCTTGAAAGTGTCATGGGAGTGATGCAGCTCAAGATGGAGAACAAAATGTCTGTCAAAGCTGTTGATTCTTGGCTGAAGTGGACTGCTTCGCTACTGCCACCCGGTCATCGTCTTCCTACCACTCATCATAAGGTGCGACATATCCTAAAAAATCTTGGGCTTTCCTACATCAAAATCCATGCATGCAGATATGATTGTATTCTCTTCTGGGGAAAAGATCTTGAAGACCTTGAAGCCTGCCCGGTATGTTTTACAGAAAGGTATAAGTTGACTCCTGCAGGCAACAAGAAAGCTGTGAAGATACTTCGATATTTCCCGCTTATTGATAGGCTGGAGCGGTTGTTCATGTGTGCTTTCCATGGGATGCCGTTGGTGGCCTTGTCAAGATTCTTTCAGAAGTTATGCACCAGGGAAGTTAAAAAATCATATCTCAGGGAGATGCAAGATGACATCATTTTTATCATGTGCAAGCTTGAGAGGATATTTCCCCCAAATTTTTTCTACATCATGCCTCACCTGATGATCCATCTTCCCGAACAATTGTTGCTTACCGGTCCCGTACACTACACTTGGATGTATCTCATGGAAAGGTACAAATGATTCATACATTTGGTTTGCCTCTGTTTTTATATGTAAATTCTTATTTTTAAAGTAAGTTAACATGCACTTGTTAACTTGTAGACAATTGGGAGCCTACAAGGACTATGTGAAGAATAAATATGCACCTGAAGGGTGTATCGCTGAAGCATATGTTGCGCACGAGTGTGTAACGTACACCAAAGTGTATTTGGGAGCGCTTGAGGACCCCCAACAACAGATGTCGATAGATGAACCCCAGTTCAACCTTTCTATCATCTCCAATGACGTGGTAGTACAGGGAAGCTTGCCAAAGTCGTACAAGTTGGATGGAAATGAGGTAGCCATTGCCCACTGGTCGGTACTGATTAACTGTCAAGAAGTACAATATTGGAAAAACTATCATCTTCACTGCCCTGCTATTGCCGGAAATGTTGATTACCACAACAGGACGTTTGCAAACTACTTTGGTCAATGGGTAAGGGTATATGTGTATATGTCTATTCTTTATATATATCCTTATATAGCATGTGTGTACGTACGTGGTTTTGTGGTTTCTATGTTCATAATTTCTTGTGTACGTATTTCTTATCGTTTTCAGATGAACCATGTAGCAAATGATGGTTGCCCAGAGTGGTCAAACGAATTGAGGGTCCTGGCGATGAAACCGATAGCTTCAAAAGTTTACTCGATGTGTCAGGTCAATGGCGTGAAATTTATATGTGAAACTCGAGACGACCGACTGAAAACACAGAATTTTGGGGTGATGGTCCATGGTGGGCAGGATGGCGTTGACTATTACGGTGTCTTTCATTCAGTTGTTGAACTAATTTATGGGAACCGCATGAAAGTGCACTTGTTCAAGTGTAGATGGTTTGATACTAGCCCGGAGAACACAAGGAATAGTTAGTACGGAACATTTTCGGTGAATACTGCTACTAGCTGGTATGAAGAAGACCCTTTCGTTCTTGCCTCATCAGTAAAGCAAGTGTTTTACCTTGATGATCTTCTGAACAAAGTCCCGTGGAAGGTGGTTAACCATGTTGCTCATAGAAACATATACAGTGTTGCCACACTTCGTGAGACCGCAGATGATGAGGAAGTTACTGCATACCAAGAGCCGAACGCTTTTGACATTCCAGAATCATCTACGATTCGCCTTAATAATGTGAGATGTGGGAGTGTGGTTCGAATTACTTGAGCAGAACTTCTCGATGTTAATCCATATGAAGTTGACGGTGATTCAGATGACGAGGAGCGGCACATATTGCCAGAGGTTACCTATGAAACCGAGTCAGACTCAAGTGATGAAGATGATTACGATTATCATCCTTAGTACGTTAATGATGTACGTATTTTAATTATAGTCGGAAATTGTAGTCGGAAATTGTTGTCGGAAATTGTAGTCGGAAATTGTAGTCAGAAATTGTAGTCGGAAATTGTAGCCGAAAATTCTAGTCGGAAATTCTAGCCTTAAATTGTAGTCGGAAATTGTAGTCGGAAATTGTAGTCGGAAATTGTAGTCAGAAATTCTTGTCGTAAATTCTAGTCGGAAATTGTAGTCAGAAATTGTAGTCGGAAATTTGATCGATCTACTCGGAAATTATAGTCGGAAATTAAAGTCGGAAATTCTAGTCGTAAATTGTAGTCGGAAATTCTTGTTGGAAATTCTAGTCGGAAACTCTAGTCAACTTTGTAGTCGGAACTTCTTTTGCCGGGAATCATTATCATTACCCACGAGTTGCTTCAACTCGTGGGCAATGTCATTACCCACGAGTTCATGAGTAACTCGCCGGTAATGTCCTCTGTTATAATTTCCAGATCGGGCTAGCTGCTCCTCCTCCCCTCACTCTCCCTCCTCCACATTTTCCTCTCCAAAATATCCCCCTCTCTTCCTCACCTCGCCCCCCAATTATATTCCTCTCCTCAAATCTCTATCTCCTCCCCTCTCCCCTCCCCTCCTCCCCTCCCCCCCCCCCTCCCCTCTCCACACAAACACCCAAAAACCCTAAATCTCCCCTCCTCCTCTCCTCCTCCCCTCTTCCTCTACCTCCTCCCCTCACCTCCGTCGCCAGAAAGTCTAGTCGAGCTCCACCATGGCAGGTGCAAGCTCACTCTCTCTCCCTCTCTCTCTCCCTCCCTCTCTCTCTCTCTCAATTTTAATTTTATTTTTATGCATTTTAATTAACTTGATTAATTAATTTTTGATAATTGTGGGGTGATGTATATATATATGTGATGTATGTATGCATGTGAAAAATATTTGGAAAATTTAATTAAGGTGATGTATATATATATATGTGATGCATGTATATATGTGAAAAATTAATTAATTTATATGCAATGTATATATATACGTATGTTTGAAAAATGTGGAAAATTAATTAGCTAGGGTGATTTGGATTAATATGTGATGTATATATATATATGTGAAAATTAAATTTAATTAAGATGCATGATGTATATATATATGTGGAAAATTTAAAGTCGGAAATGATGTATGTATATATGTTAATTTAGGTGATATAGTTGTTAATTTAACGTATAATAGGTGAAAAATCGGAATCGGAACGGTTTGGAACCAGAACGGTTTTAAACCGGAACCGCGTGGAACCGGAACCGTTTGGAACCGGAACTGTTTGTAACCGGAACCGTTTGAAACAGAACGGTTCCAGTTCCAAACGGTTCCAGGTTCAAACGGTTCCGGTTTCAAACAGTTCCTGTTCCAAACGGTTCCGGTTCCAAACAGTTCCGGTTCCAAACGGTTCCGGTTCCGATTTGTTATAGAACCGAATCCATGCCTATTACGGTGTCCAGGAGGTTTTGCGGCAAATTGGCTTGGAGGCATCAAACGGAGAGGGACTAGAAATAGTGGAGGGAGCAGTAGTCAAGCTTCCTTCTCAGCCGCAGTCAGCAACACGCGCAGTGGGCCAATGATGAATGCTCGCACACAAATGTTGCTAGCTGCGCGAGAAGAGGAGGAAGCTGCACGATCCGGAGCCGTGCAACCGGAAGTCCAGCCTCGAGCCTCAGTCAGCAGACGCTCAGTCAGTAGACGCTCCATTAGCAGACGCTCAGTCAGTAGACGCTCCGTCAGCAGACCCTCAGACGAGCGACAGTCAACGGGGGCATCAGAAACTCCCTCCATCCGAATGCCCCCTATTCGCCCGGTGCCTACTCCCGTTTCACGGGAATCATCTGAGGCAGATGGTGCTAACGCCTCATCGTCCAGGCCTCGTCTATCTCCGACGTCCGGTCTCTTCCTGCCCGACGAGATTCCTGTGATCCCTGAATTCGATGATAGGGGGATGCCTATTTATGTTGAAGGACGGTCGGAGTTCTTAAGCGTGGAGGAAGCGTACAACTTCATCACGTTCGACCCCGTGTATCTTTGGAGTGTGAGGTGCACCAACCAACAAACGGACGATGCAGGTAAATTTTATTTAACATGATTGATTACTTAATTATTACTTAAGACTTACGATAGGTTCAATTAATGATATCAATTTGTTGACATTGTATTATTAGGCAATTTCGTTAATGGTACTGGAAAACGGAAAGGGGCTAGAGGCACATGTACCTGGAAGAGACTTGAGCAGGCCACCGGGGGAAGGAAAACGCCCATTAGGTCCAATGAGGATGGCGAGGTGATCGAGGCATTTCACACCACGCGAAAATATGTCAGCATGGCCGGGGGGATCGTGCAGGACAAGGTCCCAATGCTTTGGCCAGATTGGGAATCTGTGCCTATCTACGTGAAGATGCAAGTGCATAATGCACTAAGTGTGAGTTAAATCATATTTTCATTACGTAAATTTTACATTTATTAATTAAGTCCGAATAAATATATAATTTTACCGTTTATATATTCATATTGCAGGTGTAGTTTGACGTGGATGAATGCCTTATTCACACGTGGGTAGAGCGTTAACTACATATGAGGTGATGTGCTTCAAGTTATTTGAGTATATATCGAGTTAGATTTTTGTTTATCAAGTGTTTTAATATCTCTAACTTTTTTTCCTGGTGTTAATATAGGTATAAAGAGTGGAAGAACGAGCTTTCTTCACATTACACTGTATACAAGGAGCTAGGCCGAGGTTCTACCCCTAGCGAATTCCGGTTTAGGGAGTACGAGTGGCTGTGGCTGATAGCCCACTTCGAGCACCCCAAAGCTCAGGTATGCATCCTGAATATATCTTACAAGCCTAATGTATCGTATCACATTGAAATAGTTAGTTACTAATTTTTTTACATATGTTTATCAAACAAGGCGATTTCGAAGACGAACCAGGCGAATATATTGAAAAACACCAGGCCTAATCATGCAGGTTCACTCAACTATTTGGGTTGGTCGAGTAAGGCGCAGCAACAACAAGAAGTGAACCCGTTGGTGTATATTCATCATAAGTTCTATCCGCAGTGCCCTGAAGAAGCGGTAAGTCTTTCGCCTCTGCATGTGTTAATAAAACTATTTTTCGATATTAATTTATTTTGTTAAATAATACGTTATTCATTTTTGCTTTTCAATTAGGCGAGAGTGGAGGAGGCGACCACAGAAGTGACCATGAATATAGCTCGGAATAACCATCCTGACTGCTCCGAGGAAGAAGTCACCCAGTATGCCTCTCAGATCGATCCGCTTGATCGCCCTATAGCGGCTCAGATCATGGCAAAAGCGTGCGGGACTGGAAAGAATACCTACTACTGCAGGGGAATGGGCTCGGTGGGCGAAGGAGTATTGAAGAACACTTCAGAATACTCTACCGGGTCAAGAAGTTCAACTTCTAGTCGTAACCTCGTGGCGGAGCTTCAGAGGACGCAGAGGGAGTTGGAGGAGCAAAGGAGGCAGATGGAGGAGATGAGGCAGATGGCCGAGCAGCAGGCAGTCAGAGATGCCGAGTACCGGGGGATGATCGAGCAACACCGACTCATGGTCCAGCAGCAGACACAAATGTTCACCTGGATGCAGACGATGTACGCGGCTCAGACTACCGGACAACCACTCCCCACATCTCCCCCGGTCCCTGTGTTCCCCAGTTATCCACCACCACCACCGCACCAGTCACCGCCACAGCAAGACCAGGGTAGCCACCGGAGTTCAAATGAGTACATGGATTTCTTCGACCCTGACCCGCAAGTTCCTCGACCCTGACGTGTAGTTGTAGTTTATTTTCGTATCGTTGCTATTTGTACTGTACGTTGAACATTTATGTGTGTACTGTTGAACTTGTATTTGTACGGTTTATGTCTTTCAATGCAGGTTCTGGAATTGGGCCCAATCCAGAACCGGCTTTTTTTTTCAAAATTTTTCCAACCATTGCCGGCGACATGGACCTAAGTCGCCGGCAATGTCTTCAAATTCCAGCCACGGCGGCGCAAACATTGCCGGCGACTCAAGTTGCCGGCAATGTCAACGACATTACCGGCGACGTCAAATGAGTCGCCGGCAATGCTATCTCCGGCGGCCAAATTTCCGGCGACGGCATTGCCGGCGACTTGTCGCCGATAATGAAATTTCCGGCGAGAAAAAAAACAAGGCCGACGACTTTAAGTCGCCGGTAATGGGTCTTAATGTGGTAGTGACCTGAGGTTCTAATTTTTTTCAGTTTACTACTTGAGGTTTGAGTTTTTCTTCATGTTACTACATAAACTTTCATTTTTTTTCTTCATTTTCCTACCTGAGGTTTCATTTTCTCATCACTTTTTATTTTTATCTTAAAAAAATATGAAATGCAAGAGGGTATTTTGGTCAAGTTATTTATTTTTAATAACAAAAAAAATTATCTTCTAAAATTGTTCTTCCTAAGAAATAAGTTATATTAATTTTATAAAAAATAGTCAATTGGCTAAATATGTCATTCTCAACCTTGATTGGTTAGGGCCATATAAATATATATTAAGACATATGTGTGACATAATTTGTGGAAACTCATAAATTTACCTCGTTTGATAAACCCTTAGTTTTAAAAAAAAAATCTAAAATTGTTCTTTTTGGCAAAATAAGTCAAGTAAAATTTAGAACATTAAGATCACTATTTTTGTTAAGAAATTTTTTTTAGATTTTTTTTTAAAAAAACTAAGAGTTTGCCATACAAGCCAACTTTACGAGTTCCCACAAATTATGTAACTTATATGTCGTAATATCCATACCGCGCTAACCAATCAAGGGTGAATATGACATATTTAACTAACCGATCATATATTCTTTAGAAAATTAATATAACTTATTTTGTTAGGAAGAACAGTTGTAGAAAATTAAATAAATTTCTCATTAAAAATAAATAAATTGACCAAAATACCTTCTTGCATTACATATTTTTTAAGAAAAAAATTAAAAGTGATGAGGAAATGAAACCTCAGGTAGGAAACTGAAAACAATAAAAGTTTAGGTAGTAATATGAAGAGAAACTCAAACGTCAAGTAGTAAACTGAAAAATTTAGAAGCTCAGGTAACGACGTGAAAATTAACTCAAACCTCAGGGTACTAAAGTGAAATTTGCCCTAACAAGAATTACCAGCCAACAACTATAAGAGGACCTACCACATATCCCACTATGGGGATTGAACCCATCAGATGACAAAGCAAAATGTAGGTTCATAGGCTCTAAACCAAACTCAGGCTACTTCTCATTGATAAGTTTCCATATAGCTGCATCGACCGGATAACGCATGAATCCATCATCAGGCCTCATCTCTGCATGTGATGTCATTAACTTGGATGTTTAGGCAGACTCAAACATTCTAATAAGCCTAGAAATCAGAGGAAAATATCACATCACCTTTGTAAGAACACCTTCTTATCTTTGCCTAGTTTCCACCATGACAAGCCACAAGTAGGACACCTCTCATCATCTGCATACTGTTTCCTACACAGTATACAATCATTAGGACATGCATGGAATTTAATATAGTTTATTCCTAATGCACTTAAAGTTTTGTTTGCCTCATAAACAGAGGCAGAGATTTCATTATCATCGGGTAAAATATCCCTGATAGCAGCTAGCCACTCACCAAATGTTGCATCACTCATTCCTTGCTTAGCTTTCAGATTCAACAACCTCACCATCACTCCCAATCTGGAATGGTCGACACATTTAGGGTATAGTGGTTTATTTACATCATCAACATATGCTTTAAAAATTCTACCCTCCTTAGATAAATCTAACTCTCCTTCCACATCATTATCCGTGTTTTCATTAGTACCCCCCTCTACATTAGACTCTGCCCTTACTAAACCATCGGCTGATTCAGATTGTGAATCATCACTTCCCGAGGAATTCGAAGAATCAGTTACTACCTCCACATGTTCCTTCCAAACAGTATAAGTAATATCTATCCCGTTAAAATACAAATGATCTTTAATCATAGAAATTGGAATTAGTTTCAGATTTCCACACTTAGTATAAGGACAGTAAACGTTTTTAGAATCCTTAGCATTCTTCAAGGCAAACTTCAGAAAATTAGTGACCCCTTGCTGATAAGCAACTGATGTTCTATTAGCATACATCCATGACTTATCCATAACAACAACAACCAACATACATTACTAGCATTCAACCATAACAGTAAGCAAGCTATTTTCAATCTCTCTCTCACACACACACACACGCACGCACGCACGTACGCACAAGCACGCACGCACAGACAGAGAGAGAGAGAGAGAGAGAGAGAGAGAGAGAGAGAGAGAGAGAACCAGAGAGTGTACCTAATGCAAGCAAAAATCCCAGAAAAAATACTATGCTCCAAGCAAACGAACCTTTACAGCAAATCCCCGGCTTATTACCTTTACCCAACCTCCAACATAGAAAAATCACAGATATTAGATTCACAAAAAATGGAAACCAACATATTTATAGGATAACATCAATTTTGGCATCATAACAGTGAAAGGATAGCACACTACACCCTATAAACCAGTTTTTAACTTATCAAAAAATAAACCAGTTCTTAAAACCACATATCAACAAAATAACTTGAAAACTCAGTAACCACAGTACCAATTTAATTCAGCTTGTTTCATACACCACATCCATTCTACAATAAACCAATTATGAACAAAAGCAATGTAGATCCAAACAAATCTAATATATATTTGTCAATCAGATACACCACAAGATCCAAGCAAAATTCTTTATCAACCACCACACAAGATTTCACTTGTACTCAAAGATAACAGACACAAAGTATAATAATGAATTGAGATGAAAAACATAATCACACAGACAACAAGAACAAAACCCAAATCGCAACCATAGCATACCTCATACCTTAAAATTCAACCATAATATATCTTCTCTCTCCTCTTTATACTTTTCCTCCCTACATGGTCCACTATTAAGTTAAATTTTATATCTTATATTGAACCTCAATTGAGGTTTTTTTTTGACAAAAATAAGCAATAGTGCATTGGATCATTAGCCAAGTACATTGCAAAACACCTAGCCTAACCTTCCCAAACTTAATGAGAGACAAATCTAGGCTGAGCAATAATATACTATTAATACATAGGAACTCATAGAAAACTGGAATCCTAAACTAGGTTGGAGGATACCAACCCAAACAAAGTCCGCACTACAAGAAAAACGGACTTAAACCACGGAGCATTTCCGTCGTCTAAGTGACGTTTTCCGTCGTCTAAGTATTTAGACGACGGAATCTCCGTCGTCCAAGGTCCGTGCTCCAAGTGCTGTCGTCCAAGCACTTGGACAACGGAGATTTAGTTCTCCGTCGTCCAAGTTCACTTGGACCGCGGACGTTCTCCGAGGCCCAGGTAAACACCTGGACGACGGAGAACTAATCTCCGTCGTCCAAGTGACTACCTGGGCCACGGAGATTGATACGTGTTCCGTGGCCCAGGTAGTCACCTGGACGACGGAGATTAAGTTCTCCGTCGTCCAGGTGTTTACCTGGGCCTCGGATAACGTATCAATATCCGTGGCCCAGGTAGTCACTTGGACGACGGAGAACTAAATCTCCGTCGTCCAAGTGACTTTTTAATTTTAAAAAAATAAATAAATTGTAATTAAATATTATTAATTTAATTTATTATTAATTGAATTTAAATAATGAAAAATGCTAAAATTAATTAAATAAACTAAATTTTGAATATTACTTAATTATTAAATAATTAAAATTAATTTGTACATACATGAATAATCGAAAAAACCCATAAATTAAAAATTAAAATATTGTTCGGAATGCGGAAAGAAACGAGATAATAAACTACTAGCTAGCTAATACACAGGAGGAGCAGATGCGCCGCCGAGTCCTCCGCCTCCAGCCGGGTCGTTGTCATCGGGGTGTGGGTTCGGAGGAGGTTGACATACTTCTCGATTTTGTTGCATGAGGGCGATGAGTTGGGCTATTTGTGCTTGTTGTTCGTCAAGTCTTTGCCGCATGGATTGATTCTCCTCTCGTGCCAGTCGAGCCTCTTGAATGGCTGCTTCGACGGCCGCAGCCTGAGTCCTTCTCCGCTGGCTCGAACCTCCCGTAGATGATGAGTCGGAGGTCGTCGACAAATCTCGTACCACCCTAGGCCCGAAGTGCCTAACCTCCTTGCCAGCTCTACGACCGTAGACCTCATCCGCGATTGCAATTTGGCTCTCTAAGGATAGAGGAGGCAGGTCTTCCGGCGGCACATATGGGAACGCTAGCTAAGTGTTAGCCAACTCTTCCTGCGCACGCTCTATCACCCTTGCCTACAAAAGAAAAATTAATTTATTATAATGAAATAATATTTAAATAATAATTACTATAATTAAAAGCACATATATATATATATATCACTTATGCCGTATTGACTGGCTTCATTATCGAGCCCAGGCGTCACATACGCGCTAATGTTTGCATCAAGATAAGGGTGTTTGGAGCCCTTATCCTTGTGCTCCTTGACTATTTGAATGAACTGCTTGGCGCCGGTAGTATGGTGTTTGTCCTTCTTCCCCCGGTTGGCTTTGTTGACACCGGAGAATTTCTGTTACACAACATAATTAAATCATTAAAAAATTATTAACTAAAATTTAAATAATTCAATTATCTTAATTGAAATAAAAAAAGTAAATTAACACCTTAAAGGAGTCATCGGCAAAGTGGTTACACAACCACTCCCACTCATCTTCTCTATCCCCACGCAGCTCTACGGGGGGAGGCGAGGGACCGTAAGTTTGGAAGTACTGATAAAGCCTGTACTTCCAATCTTTGTAGATGGAGTTGGCGGTTTGGTTGATATGCCTCAACATCGCCGGTGTCGGATCCACCGCAAATTGTTCCTATCAAAAATAAATAGAAAATTATAATCGTATATATTATGAAATTATAACTAATATTAACAATATTATATAATAACTAAATTGGACGTATTACGTACCGAAAGATCTTTAAAGACTTTCGCCTTTTCATTATCCGGCGCCTCCTTCCAAGTAGGGGCAGTGAGACGAACTCGGCTATGGACGGTTGACCCTATACTATGCGCCGAGAGACTTGCTAGCTGAGCTGTGGGAGGGCCACCGGTGAATTCGACGTAGGGCAAGTCGATCTTTTTCCCAGTCGCCTTGCAAATTTTCTCCGTTTTGCCCCCTTTAACGAGACCCCGAGTCCTTTTCGGTTCCGGGTCAGTGGGGGCCCTCCTTTGCCTACGTCGGGCGCTGAACATGATAGATTCGGCGGTCGAGGACGCCTGAGTACTTCCCGTTGAATAGGTACCGGGCGTCGGAGATTGGAAGGGGTCGACGTCATCACCGCTCGAGATGAATGGGGGAGCGGGAATTTCCCCGGAGGGCGCTACGGACGGACCAGATGAAGGGTCCGGATTGAGGGCGTCGTTGCCCTCCGGTAATTCCCAACCGACTTGGTCCGCCAAGCGGCGGAGCATGGCATCTTCTGCCTCTTGTTGGGCTTTCTTCTTGCCGGATGGAGCCATTTAAACCTACGAGTACGTTGTTAAAATACCTACTTACCATTATAATTACAAGTGCAAAATTTACGCTAATTAAGTACGGTTAAGATTTAAATAGAGTATACTAGCTTGGCTTTTTCGGTCGTTCAATGGACGTGCGACCCGCGCGATAAAGTGTAAATTTTCAATTAATCAGCCTTGGTTAAATCGAAAAACATGGCCAGTTAGGGATAGAGATAACGCGAGAGGCAGGACTAATTTCGACAAAAGTCTTTCTTAGTCCAAATCCTGTCACCAGTCATAACCCGTTTCTAGACATGTCCGACATTCGGCCAATTTTTCAAAAATTTACACTCCCTCAAGTCCTTTGCAAACTCTGCCCTCAACCTCGTGTCCATAACTTCACTTAGGTTATGGTGTGCGGTGATGAAATCCACACATCACGAGGGGTTAAGGAGATAAGCTAGGAAAAGAGGCGCCATCTATTCCAAAGAGTGCGACTTAATAAACCAAGCCTATGTACTAAATTTAAATCGAAGACGTACTACCATGCAATTTACTAGAAAATACACGTAATTATCAATTAATTAAAACAATAAATAATTACAATAATAAATTATTATTTAGCATGCATTTAATAATAATTATTCATTTACCAATATAATTAATTATTATTATTACTATTATTTAATTTTAACTAATAATTATTCATTACCAAATAATTAACAACTAATAATGATTACTAAATAATAATAATAACAACAAAATAATTATTATAATTACAACTATTTTGAATTTAAAACTAATAAATTAAAACTATTTAGAAATTAAATAATTAATTAAATAAAAATATGTTAAAGAGTTAAAAAATAGAATTATTACCTCGTCGGAATTTCGCCGGAATTTCGGAAGAGTAGAGTCGTCGGAGAGGGGGAACCACGCCGGAAATTTGGTCGTCGGAGCGTCGCCGGAGGAGGATCGCCGGAGGAGAGGAGAGGAGAGGAGAGGAGGAGATGATAGGAGATGGAATGAGAAAAGGAGGGGGTGAGCAGTCCTATATATAGAGTTTCACTTAGACGACGGAGCACTAATTTCCGTCGTCTAAGTGCACTTGGACGACGGAAACAGTGTTTTCCGTCGTCTAAGTGAAGAGTTAAAAAATTTCGAAGCGGCGCGTAATTAATGGGCGGGACGTTTCACCCGCCATAAATTTGGACTTAGATGACGGAGAATTGATTCTCCGTCGTCTAAGTGGAAATTCAAGCGGCGCCGAAAATTGAGGCGGTAAATCGAACCGCCATGATTTTCGACTTGGACGACGGAGATGTCGTTTGCCGTCGTCCAGGTGTTCACCTGGACGACGGAGAGAACACCTGGACTACGAAGAACGACATCTCCGTCGTCCAAGTGAAATATTCATTGAAAAAAAAATTAAAAAAAAATCGAACCGCCATGGTAAATTGAACCTGGACGACGGAGAACGTCATTCTCCGTCGTCCAGATTCAATTTACGTTAAAAAAAATTTTAAAATTAATTCGCTAAGAATTTAGCGATCTGTTATTCGAGTGAAATAATCGTTCAATATCGATGAACGCATCGTATATATGAACAGTTAAATTTGAACCGACGAATAATTTTTCGTTTTGAAAGTTGTTAAGTATCGACTAATCCTTACGACTTAAGTGTTCATGAGTAGAGGCTCATTTGCAGCAGAGTATTAACGAAATTGAATTTGGACAATACAACCGTTGGATATGTTCGTCGTAACATAATATATAATTGTCTTCAAAGGACCATAAAATAATAAGTTCGGGAATGGTTTCATCGGCACAGTCAACCGCAAAACCGAGAATTTCACAAACTGGAAACGTGGATACAAGGCATTTCGCAACTCCGATTTTCGAACCGTCGAAGCTCACACACGAAGAATTGTTTACTCTAAAGTCTTGACGAAAAGAATATGCATTGGAAGAAGATCTAAATGGTCGTTGTCTTAGAAAAAATTACGATATCTGCACCTGGACGACGGAGATGAGATTCTCCGTCGTCCAGGTTGGTACCTGGATGACGGAGATGATCTTATCCGTCGTCCAGGTAATAACCTGGACGACGGAAAAGCTCATCTCCGTCGTCCAGGTGTATAGACCCTGAATTCAGGGGTTAGGGCCTTACTGTTTAGGGTTTAGGGTTTGTGAACTTGGACGACGGAGAATGACCATCTCCGTCGTCCTAGTGTGTACCTGGACAACGGAGAATGACCATCTCCATCGTCCAGGTGTAAAAACCCTGAATTCAGGGGTTAGGGCCTTAGGGTTTAGGGTTTAGGGTTTAGGTCGTCCAGGGTCATTTATGTGTCCGTTCAATTATTTTGAATAAAAAAAATTAAATAAATGATCGATCGATCCGATTTGCTAGATTTAGGGTCGAGGATTTAGGGAGATAGCCAAAATACCCAAAGGCGACAACCTGCAATTAATTTCTCGGTTGTCCAGGATATATATTTCGGATTAATTAATTAATTAAATTTAGTTTACGTACGTCGGTCGATCCGATATATCTGATCGAGCATGGACGCATGTAATTAATTAATTAATATATATATACGTACATACATACATTCTCCTCCTTATAGTATTAATTTATATTAATTTTTGATCGATGATGCATCGATCATATATTACAATAATTACAATAATTAATTACCAATTAATAATAATCGTCGTATGACCGTACTCTTCGTCATAATCGTCATCGTCATCATCCCCGTTAGACGACGGCTCATCCTCGTCATTGTACTCAACATCGTCCGACGAATAACCTGAGTCCTCGTCCGCGTCCTCTTCCTGCTCGTCTTCTTCATCTACCTCATCAATAATTTCATCTTCAGTTAGATCTGTACAACCATCAGGCATGGGTAACCGTTCACCATCTTGAACCAGGTCCATTATATCATAGCGGATGACAGAAATATTAGGCTCTTGATAGGCAGGAATGTCTCTTTCTGGTTCAGTAGCATCTTCAGTCGTCGCCGGTGTCCCTTCAATTGTCTATGTATTCCATATTTCTCGGTAAGAGATATGGTTCACTATTTTCCACCCTTCACCGGCTTTCGGATCGTCGAGATAGAACACCTGCCGAACTAAGGTGGCGAGAGCGAAAGGCTCATCCTCATACCAGCTAGAGTTTGTATCGACTGATAATAGTCCCAGGTCTTCCTTTGTACGCTTGAACCATCTGCACTTGAATAGGAAAACGTTGACATCATTCCCGTAACATAGCTGAACCACATATACAATAGCCCCGTAATATAGATCATTGTCTTTCCCAACCGCTACCCCACTGTTTTGTGTTCTTCTTCCGTCGTCTCGGGCCAATGAATGGAACTTTACACCGTTCACAAAACATCCGGGATAAATATAGTGTTTAACCGGCTTCCCTGCTAGCAAGTGCTTTGGCCATGACCACCACCCCCCGTGGTTTTCAGATTTTTGCAGATCAATCATCTGCAAAAAATGGCAAATTCATATAAGGGTTTAATTTGGACTTTCTCCAAACATGATCGATGTGTACGTATATAAATTACTAATTAAATACCGAGAGGTACGTACGTACCCATTGGAAGAAATAATCGGGAAACTTCTTCTTAACCATTTTCTCAATCCACACCGAACTCTTGTTTTGATTTAACGCCTGAAGCCTCTCCCTGTATGACATCATGTACGGCTCAACTTCGTCAAAGTCTCGCAACACTACCCAATGTGCCTCAATAAGTTCTTCCTGTGTTAACGATTCCTTTAATACTCCTCTAAACGGTCGGACGAAATTGGTGACGACAGAAAGATTGATGCGGGCACTGCGATCGGAGGCAGTGGGAAGTGGTGGATCTTTGAGGTACCTGTTGCAGTAAGTAACACACTCATGCATTAGGTATGTCTCTGCTATGGAGTCATCCGGGGCCGACCTGTTTTTGACGAATGACTTATACTGTCCAAGCTGTCTACAAAATCAAACGTACAATAAGAATAAGTACATATAGCTAGCTAGTAATCTCCAGTGGAACAAATTAATTAGTTGTACGTACCTTTCTTGAGGATACATCCAAGTGTACTGGACCAGACCAGAAAAGAGCACCTGCTCGGGCAGGTGGATCATTAGGTGAATCATGATGTCAAAGAAAGCAGGGGGAAAAATCCTCTCTAGTTTGCAAATAATGTGCACAATTTGTTGTTGCAATTCCACCACATCTGACTTCTTTAATTCTCTGGCGCATAACCTCTGCCACCACCTGCACAATGCCATAATTGGTTCTACGACGTCACGAGGCAAGTATGGTCGAATTACCACTGGAATCAGACGTTGCAGCATAACGTGATAGTCATGTGTCTTTAGACCCACAAACTTGTGTTGCACCTCGTCCACTGCTCCAGTTATAGTAGCTGCATACGTAGCCGGATAACGAACGCCCTTAAATCAGTGAAATACAGAACGTCTAAGCGTCGGCTTCACTGTGTAAGGTGCAGCTGGCATCTTGTTGTACACTCCTTTCCTATCCCTCCTCAACCACAAGGGACGACGTAGATTCATTTATTCCAAATCTTTGCGCGCTTTGGGAGTATCTTTAGTCTTGAACTTAATACCGAGAATTGTTCCCACCACGCTGTCGCACACATTCTTTCTATGTGCATCGCGTCCAAGTTGTTCCTCAGCTTCAACTTCGACCAGTAAGGGAGTTCAAAGAATATACTATTGTGATCCCAATAGCTCAGATCATGTGGAGGAATTGGATTACATTTCTTTACATCCGCGTCATTGCTCAACACACCAAAGTCGAAATAGATCAACCTCTCTAAAATCTCTTCGCCCGACCAACTACGAGGTTTATGATTGTTCTCTACCGTCCCGTCGAAATGAGCTTCATCCTGTCGCCAGGGGTGGTCGTGAGGAAGCCATTTACGGTGACCCAAGTAACAGACCTTCCCCGCGTGCCAACTAGAGTTCACGTCGTCCAAACATATAGGACATCCATTATATCCTTTTGTCCTGCAGGCTGCCAACATCCCATACGCTGGAAAATCGCTGATCGTCCACATTACGGCAGCCCTCATCGTGAACATCGTGTCAGTGAATTTGTCATAAGTTGGGACTCCATTTTCCCACAACAGTTTCAGCTCGTCGATCAAAGGTCTGAGGTAGACATCTAAGCACTTTCCTGGAGATTTAGGACCTAGAATTAGTATAGTAAGGAAATTAAATTCCTTGTTCATGCACATCCACGGAGGCAAGTTGTACGGCATCAGAATAACTGGCCAAGTGCTGACGGCGGAGCTATTACTTCCCCAAGGATTGAATTCGTCTGTAGATAGGCCGAGTCTAACATTTCTAACCTCTACAGCAAAGTCTCCAAATTCTCTGTCGAAATGTTTGAAACCCTCCCCATCCGCGGCGTGTCGCAGGACACCGTCATCTATTCGCTTTTCTGCGTACCATCGCATCGCCTCTGCTGTGTGTAGAGACATGTACAGGCGCTGCAATCTGGGAATCAAGGGAAAATATCGAACAACTTTCACAGGAATTCTCTTTTTCGAACTCTTTCTATTCACCTGGAATCTGCACTGGCCACATACGGGACAATAGTCCAAATCTTTATACTCTTTGTAAAATAGCACACAATCATTCGGACATGCGTCAATTATCCTGTACTTTAGGCCGAGGCTGCTCAAGATATTTCTAACTTTATAATGAGATTTAGGAAGATTGTGATCATCAGGAAGCAACTTACATATTTGCTCCTAAATTTCGTCAAAAGCACTCACTGACATTTTGTGCTTCACTTTTATCTTCATTTGCTCCATCACATATTGCAACACATTCTCTCGACATCCAGGGAACACCGGGGTCTGCGCTTCAAGTATCATCCGGTTGTACTTATCCATCTCACTAGTGTCAGTGGCCAAGCTAGCATCGGGGAATGTGTCATCATGCTCATTAGTGGTACTGTAACCTCCATCTTGGTGTTGGTGTCCACCATGACTACATTCCAGAAACGGATCATGGACATAATCTGCAGTTGGGTTGCAAGCAGGGGGTCCGGCACCACTCCCGCTGGATGAGGCACCATGGTAACTGTACCCCGAGCTGAAGTCTGCTGCGCTGAACTCTACTGCTTCACCATGCTCGCTCCATGTAGTGTAACTCCACATCATACCATTTTCGTACAGGTGTTGCACCATAACATTAACCTCCGCATACTGACAATTAAGATATTTCTGACACGGACACCTGAAACGTTTATTTTCCTGACCATGTTCTATCGCAAAATTCACAAATTCGCTAATTCCATCCATATACCGGACATCACATCTATTCTTCAACTTTATCCAACTCTTGTCCATACTGCTACAAAATATTATAATTAATTAATTATTACATATATATATATATTAGTCCATTAATTTACGCTTAATTATACGTACTCGATCTACATCGATCCATCAATTACGTACGTACGTAATTTAATCTGTATATAAATTACGTACGTACGTAATTTAATCTGTATATATAGCTAACATCCATGCATGTATGTACGTACGTTTTCACTAAATATATATTAAGCAAATTTTAACTGCGTACGTACGTACCTGCTGGCCTTCTCGATATCTGTTAATTAAGCTAGCTAGCTAGTCAGCGGAGATCCCTTATATATCCTGATCCTTATTCTCGGCCTTCTCCCTTCTCCTTCTCCTTCAATTCTTCTTCGAATGGAATGAAAAGAGGATCGGATGGAATGAAGAGAACTCGAGTTTGGCATCGGGCTTATATAATGCTTCACTTAGACGACGGAGGTGTCGGTACGTCGTCTAAGTGGAAGTTACTCGGACGACGGCGTGTCGGTTCGTTGTCCAGGTGATCACCTGGACGACGGAGATGGACTTCTCCGTCGTCCAAGTGTCACTTGGACCACGGAACAATTACGTTTCCGTGGTCTAAGTGTTGTTTTCTTGTAGTGCCGCTAAACAAAAACAAAGAAACCTAGACTTTCTAAAATCAGAAGAACTAGGAAAGAAACTAAACTGGGATCTATGTCCTCTAGAATTTGATTGCTACCAAACCCAACTAAATTTAAGATTATTAAAAACAGAAATAAGAGACCTAGGGATGGAGCCCAGGCCCAACTTTGGAGCCCAAAAATGCAGCCCGGGGTAGGCCAGTCCACGACTGCTCCCAGTGCCCAACCTCTTCCCCACACACCCCCACCTGTGTCGCCTTCCTCCCTCGCCGGACCACCACCCGCCACCGCAGAAAGTCGCCAAAACACATCGACTCCCCCACTACCAGCCGACGAAGAACGAACCTGTCCGGTACCGCATATTAGGCCCCCGAGCATCTCTACCACCCATCACTGGGTCGAGGACACTGGCCATAGTCGATGAAGCCTGAGGCAGCCTTGTTTTGTCTAGCTCTAGGGTTTTTTGTGGAGACAAGTTGAGTCTCAGTTGAGGTTGAAGAGTTGGGGAGAAAAATATGTTTAAAAAGATACGAAACATGAGTCACAGTCACACACCTACCATTCCCAAAAAGAGGAAGAAGAAGAAGAAGAAGCAGCAAAGACGTCTTGTGAAGGAGCTAACCACCAATAAAGGAAGAGACTTGCGAACAGTCATGATCGACTCCTCCTCGATCGCACCGCCGGCGATGCCGTCGTGGTTCTCGCCCAAGAAGTAAAGCTGCCCTTTCTCTTTTCCCGACTATGTTTCTGGGTTCTTATTTTGTTACTTGGGTATGAAGAAAGATCAATACTTTGTACATGGTTGGAGCCCAGTTGGGTATTTCAGCTTGCTTAGTTCGAATTCCGAGTGTTACAGTTGAGCTTAATCAGAAAACCATATGGGCGGCGACTTTGTTTTTTTTCTTTCGAGTTTTGTGGGCTCTGTTAATTTAATTGATTAGTTGCTGAAATGGTAATTTGTGAGTGAAGGGTAATGTAAATTAAAGCTGTGGTAGACTGTTAGTTATGATTGTAGTTTGATTAATCTCAACTTCGTTGACTTGAGTATGATTTGAACACTATGGGAAGTTGAAAGTTGTAGATTGAATGACTTCCATCTTTGTGATTGCAGGTTACTTATTATATTTTGTGTGATTAACTTAATAAACTATGTGGACCGAGGAGCCATTGCAAGCAATGGTGTGAATGGGAGTCTTGGAACTTGTACAGAAGGAGGTATATGTACATCGGGCACTGGCATACAGTAAGTGTTATTTGGATGCCACTTTTTGTAACTAGATTTCAAATTTGGGTGTCTCCATGCGTAATTGATTCCATTATTTTCATGTCTTGGATTTCATGCTTGCTAATATAATCCATGCTGTGGTACCATTGGTTACGAGTGCCATGAGGGTTCACAAGAAATAAATGTTGCCTGCATATGAGATAGGCTGCCTTCAAATGGATATGTTGATATTGATATAGAGTTAATCTGTTTTTTTAGTTTGTATTGTTTTAAAGCATTCAAATTGTTGATAAAAAGTTTGGCTTATACTTTCCTCCGTTTCCTTGGGAACAAGTATCTGTTTTACATCTTTTTAACTTTCTTTTGGTCATATGTGTGATAAATGGATTCCTCATGCTCTTTCTGATTATAATCATTAATTCAACAAACAGTCTAATTGTATTGATTTCCTTTTTGCATGTAGGGGGGACTTTAACTTAAGCAATTTTGAAGATGGATGTCTATCATCTGCTTTTATGGTTGGACTTCTGCTGGCATCCCCGATATTTGCATCATTAGCAAAGAGGTACTTAATGATTTATTGGCATTAGAAAATATTGGTAGTTTGTTTTATTTATTATTTACAGTATATATTGGTTAGTGATTCTGGGAATAACAATTGAACAATAGGTGTGCACACTATAATAGAAGAAGTGTCTAATAGAGTAATAGAGGATAAGAAAATAGTTCCTTCTCACTTCAGCGAAATAAAGCCTGCAGTTATTTATCCTGTAGCGCATGGCTTCCAAATTTTAAGCTATTCAATGCTTCTCTGACCAGAGATGCCCAAAAAAAAATATCATTTACCTTCAAAAGGAATCATCTAAAAGAACTCTTTACCAACCTTACACGACAAGACATTAGCTTAACTGTTAAACTTGGAAGGCTGTATTATATTTGAAATGTGTGTTTCCTTGTTAACACGTTTCCACTCGGATGAAGCTACAGTCATTTGCTTCTTATAAATTTAAAGATATCTCTCATTGGCAAAGAAGAGTTATTCTCAGTTGGAGTCTTGTCTACTTAGCTGTAGCGGTTCTTATGTATGGAAAACATTCTTTTTGCTCTTATATTTTAGTAAGATTTTTCTCCCATATATTTGATGATTTTCTTTCAAAGTGAACTTCTTGTCCACCATTGTGTTTTTTTTTAAAACTAATTTTTCACTTTGTCTTGAAAAAAAAGGAGATTATTTTTGGGTTCTCATTTATTTACTCTCAAATTTTGCAGTGTGAATCCATTTAGGCTTATTGGAGTTGGATTGTCTGTTTGGACTTTGGCTGTAGTTGGTTGTGGCGTTTCATTCAACTTTTGGTCCATTACCTTCTGCCGCATGTAAGTGACTTTATCCTTTTGCTTGATAACCCTGGGAATTGTCTTGCTCTTTTGATATTAGATTTTGAATAACTTGTGATGAATGTCAATAAGAATGTTGATTCGTGTGTTCGTTTAATGCATATTCTTTCTCAAAAGGCTAGTTGGTGTTGGTGAGGCTTCATTCATTAGTCTTGCAGCGCCATTCATTGATGACAATGCCCCGGCTGCACAGGTACTTTTTTGTTTTGGAAATTCCTTGAATCTCGTTCACAGCCTTCCTGATAATTACCAATTCCCTGTAATGCTTCAGCTGTCCTTGATGTGCTAAACATCTTAATATTTTCATTTTCAAAAGGACTTAAATAAATCCTATAGGTTTATGGAGGTTTGTGCATGGGTTTTAAGTGTAGCTGAGACAAAGTGTTCTGAATGGTATTGGTTGATGTTATATTCTGATACTGTTCATACAAATTACAAGTTTACGACAGTATGAATTAGACTTGGAGGAAGTAGTGAACATAGTCCAATTTCTTAGTTGCTAATAAAATGCACAAAGGTCAATTTCCAGTTGGCACAGAGGTTGATGGTCATGCTCCAGCCTCATTATAATTAACCATGCAAACCAGGAAAGCTTTATAAGAAGATAACTTTCTGTCTCATTTTCCCTCAGAAATACATACTATTTCAACACTGCAACTTTTTGAAATTTTGTCTAGTGTAATTGCTAGTGTTGGGATCTTAGTTAATAACAAGTCATCTATAACAGAAAATTTTTCATCTCTTGTGGATGGAAGATTGTTAAAATGAGGAGTAAAATTCAGACCCATATCACACTTGGTCCCCTATCCAGTCCCAGCCTCTCTAACCTAATGATTCTTCTATTATGATGTGTATAGTAATTAAGCACCATATGGGGACCGAATCACCCCTTTGAGAAAAGAATTCTAGGTGAAAACTGTTTATACACCACCTGCTAAACCAGCTGATGTGGCATAGCCCCACATCAGCTAACGTATTAATTGAATTCTAGGTGGTGGGTCAACTAGAATCAGAAATCTGAAATGATGTGGCATAGCCCCACATCAGCTATTGTATTAATTGAATTCTAGGTGGTGGGTCACCTAGAAAATTTTCTCAGAAAAGGGGTGTTCATTATGTTAAAAACGCTCCATGCGTTAGTTTAAGATCAAAATGTAATATGGAGCCTACTTGGTTGAAGTTACTTTTTCAAATTAAGTACGGTAGCTATTATAACTCTTGAAGCTATTGTAAGTGTATCATGAAGCAATATAGGATCAGGTGATGAACGTAGAAGTATAATTGAGTTACAGTGCTGATGAGTAGATTCATGGGTTCATTTGATAGGAGTATGCTAAACCATCAATTTTTTGTTATTTTGGTTTGATTAAATTCTTCTAATTTGATGTTGAAGACTTATATTGTGTCTTTTGCCTCAGAAAACCGTGTGGCTTGCAATATTTTACATGTGTATACCATCTGGGTATGCACTTGGTTATGTTTATGGCGGGCTGGTAAGTTCTAAATCCAGAAACTTGCATTTTCTTACAACACTTTTTTCCTCTTATGTTCTGTTTCATATTCATCAATGCTCGTATTCATTACAGTTTCCTACTGCTTAAGAGCTTACATTTTTTTCTATAGGTTGGAACCTATACCTATTGGCGTTTTGCATTCTGGGGAGAGGCAATCCTGATGCTTCCATTTGCTGTTCTAGGATTTGTTATGAAACCTTTGCCGCTCAAAGGTGTACTTCTATTCATTGTTACATTGTGATCCAGCTACTTTCTGATAGTCATTGCTAAAGAAATCTGTGGTTACAGGTTTTATGCCTGCTGAATCAAAGGAAGTACTGACAGGGGTGGACACGGGTGTCTCAGAAGTTCAAGGTGATGTAACTTATGATTAGAAAGTATGTGCAATATTTGCAGATAGTGGGACTTTACTGTTACAGTTTAGGAAGTAATCTCATCTGTTCAATTTTTATTTATATATATTTTGGTCTGATTTTAGTTCTTACCTCTTTGAATTCTTTATACTTTTTCTTTGGATTCTATATATTATGTTCTTTGATCAGTTGTTAGTTTCCTTGGACACCACTATTTTTCATTTTATTCACTTACTTGAAAATTGGACATACAGATTCAAATGTGCTGAATAGTAAAGATGGTTCATCTCCAATGGACCGAGATGTCAGAAATTCTACTATACATAAACCAATCAAGTAAGGTCACTTATCCTAAGGTCTATATATGTATCCTATGTATTATATGTTTAAGTTTGCCATCATAGAAAACCTAATGTCTGAACAAAATCTAGAGTCTCTGAGAATCTGTTAAATCTCAGAGTATTGGTCATGTTAAATATATTGAAAATCAAATCAAGCATATATTGACAGATACATCAGTAATGCAGAACATTGTTTGGGAGACAGGGAATATCATGTTGCCAGATATCTCTTTCCTTAAGGAGAACAGTGATTTTCTGTTTGTTTTTCTCCCTTGTGCTTGTGTGCCTTTTTTTTTTTTTTTTGCTTAAGAAAATAAACAGCACTGCTTGTGTCAAAGATATGTAAATTAATTTCTCCTACTGTATGTGCAACTAATCTAGTAATTCTAGATGTACAACATCAGTCAATGAATCTGAGATGCATGTGTATTAAACTGCTGTGGATTGCATGAGACATGTGTATTAAACTGCTGTGGATTGCATGAGACACATCAGTCAGAAATACTAGCAATTATCATAATTAGACATTATTGTTTCAGTTTTTTTAACAGCTTTTTATTGAATAAACAAAAAGCATACACTGATCTTACTTATCTTTTAAGTACTAGCAGTTATCATAAACATGAACGTTGACACCTTGGATCTTACTTCTGGCAGGGTGAAATTTGGGACAAAAATAAAGGTTCAGATATCAAGTTTTTTGAAAGATATGAAGGTGCTTTTGGTTGAAAAAGTTTATGTTGTTAATGTTCTAGGTACTTAATCTTTTCTTTATTCCACTTGCTTTCCATTCAATCTTTTGTATGTGATAACTGGCTTCCTATTGGATCTAATATTCTGGGAAGCTCGTTTGATGATTATTATTTTTGTTTTGTAATAGTTTAGCCTAATACTTTTTGCATTTGGAATTTCCATTAGGTTACATAGCATACAACTTTGTCATAGGTGCATACTCATATTGGGGGCCTAAGGCTGGTTATAATATATATAACATGGTAAGAAATCGCATTCGATATTCTATTGAGCTTTTGTTATTTAATATAAAGGATTTACCTGTTCTTTTATTATTTGTTATATATAATCGTGACTGATATTAAGTGCTTGGAAAGTCATGACAACTGGGTAATGCTTTTGGCAGACTGATGCTGATTTGATCTTTGGAGGTATTACAATTGTGTGCGGAATATTGGGTACAGTAGCAGGAGGCTTTCTTTTGGATTTTATGACCAGCAGTATCCCTAATGCTTTCAAGGTAGGTATCTGTGTTTCGTTCAAAGTAGGTGGTCCTGAAATAACAGCAGACAGCTTTCTATTTTAACTTCAATTAAATATCCTATTAGCTCTTGAATTGGCTACAAACTTAGAAAAGTATCTTCCTCAACAAATTTAGGAACACATAATAATTTTTTTGATGTAGTAAGGCTGCATTGATGCCATTTGCAGATTTAGATGCTCTGGTGATATGTAGCAGAAAGTAGAACGAGTTTTTTGTTTTAAGCATTTACTGCTGTAAGTGTTCCTAAAATTTCATGTGTTCTGTTTTTGACCCTGATGAGAGAAAACAAGAAAGCTTTAGAATGTATATTTCAAATTGAATGGTGATCCTTGAAGGAACCTAAAATATACAGGCTTTACTAATAGCTTATATATCGGGGTTGAAGAGCTTCACTCTGGATAAGAAACTATAAATATATATTCAGTGTATCTTTCCAGAGTGAAGCTTCACTTTCTATTAAATAATGTCCCTTAGGTAAGCAGGACATGGTGTTTCATATCTCATATTCTTTTTCATTGCATCTGCACATCTTAATATGTATATTGGATGTTGTTGCAGCTTCTTTCAGCAGCAACGTTTTTTGGGGCAATATTTTGTTTCAGTGCCTTTTGCTTCACCAACATGTATGCTTTCCTAGCTTTCTTTGCAGTTGGCGAACTACTTGTCTTTGCAACTCAGGTACAGCCTGTTGAAATACTTTGTATTGTGTTATTTGATAAATTGGCTGAATTTGCCTATGCAGCTAGTGCACGCTTTCAAATTTCCCCTTAATAGTTTAATCTGATCATATATGTGGATCAATTTGTGGTGTAATCTGGATCATCTCATAAGGATAGTTACCAGTATGATTATTACTCTTATTGGTGCAACCATGCTTGTATGCCCTGAATTATGGAATTCCATGTTTCTTTTGCAGGGTCCTGTAAATTACATTTGTCTACATTGTGTAACACCTAGTATGAGGCCTCTAGCTATGGCCATGTCTACTGTTTCTATTCATCTCTTTGGGGATGTGCCCTCCTCACCTCTTGTTGGAGTTCTCCAGGTTAGTCTTTCTATTTTAAGTATCATTTAATGAGTAATGCTCTGGTGGTCAATGATATTTGTAGTCAGTTACTGTTAGATCCGAATCCAATTTAAGTACAATTGATTCTCATCCATTGGATACAAATCTAACAGTATATGCCCACAAAACAGTTGACCACTAGAGCATGACCGTATCATTCATATACCATTTTTTAAGAAACTACTTTGTACTCTACTCATAATTAAACTAAAAAGCATCATATCTCTCTTTTCAACTGATTGCAAAGTAAAAGTAATAATTTTAACTATCCTTTGTGTTTGTTGTTAAGTATTCATTTTAAGTGAAATGTTGTATGTTCAAAAGCAGAACTACATTCCTTGTGATGAATCCGCATTCTTGCTCACATAGTTTTGTACTATTGTGACCTTTGGTTATGCCATGTAGTATCACCTAAGTTTATATATCATCAAGACTGTAAGCCATAAGTGGATCGGCTCTTGTTTTTTTTTTCCTTCTTGGTATGGAGAAAAACGTTTTCTGATTAAAGTTCTGGGCCTGAAACCACATGTGATATCCTTAGCTCATAAGTCAGTAGCTCAGTGATCAGATGAAGTTACTGTAGAAACCAAGGGTTGGTAGTAGTAGTAGTTTTGTAAAGAAATTCATCTGGTTTATCATAATCAATATGTAGCATAAGTTTCACTGTATAGCTGAGTATGTTTCACTTTATTTAGTCTGATGTGGACTTCATATTTTGTAGGATTGCATTAACAATTGGAGGGTGACTGCTCTTATCCTAACATCTGTATTCATTCCAGCTGCTGGTATATGGTTTATCGGTAAGTTTTTGTCGTTGCTTAAATGACTTTTTTGCAACTACCAAAGAGAAATAGCATTTTAGTTTGTAGTTAGCCAAGGTTTTATGATTTCAACACATGACCGTGTCCGAGTCACTTGAAGGAGCCTAAATTATTTTCTGACTATGTGCCCTACAAAACTCCCATCATATAGATAGTCACAGGTCTCACTTGTTTGGACTGTCTGTCACTAATATACGCTGGAAAGAACACTCATGTGATGGTCAAGATGTGTCGGTCACTGATATATACTTATCGATTTTTCGCTTTCGTCATTAATACGGTGGTGCTCGCACTTGTGTTTCATATCCAGTTTTTGTAATCCTTTGCATATCATCACAGGAGTTTTTCTACCCAGTGTGGATAAGTTTGGCGAAGAAAGTGAGAATCTTATCAGCACAACACCTTTGCTCGGAGAGACGAAAACAGAAACAACTGCATTCGGTGCTGAACCATAATATTTTCAATGGGAGATGGGGTGGGGTTAACCTAAAACAATATTGTCCAGTACTCCATTAAATCTTGTAAATATGGTACGGGTGCACGGCTATCCACTATTTTATTCTTTTCTTTCCTTCACCCAATGATTGTTGATGATGTGTATATATCAATATCTACTTAATTGTAGTCTATTCTACTCATGAGCCTGTTACGTTTACATTCAATCAATCAATCCTCTTTTTCTTTGAGGTATAAATTTCACTGATGAAGGAAATGTAAAATCACTGAAATTTATAAACACCTTATAATATGAACAGCCTCAACCAGGATCCCAGGAACCAAGAAATTTGTTCCTCTTTTCTTGATCAAACAGACCTTTCGATAAACCAGCAGACAAACCGAAAGTTACAGAACAAATAAGAATACTAGTAACATTGTGAACAAGCTCACAATGGGTCCTCGCCAAAACGAGTTTAGGAAAAAACAGGAGAGATCATGAAGGTCCTGGGAGACCATCATTTGTCATCACATCCACGAGTGTCTGTCGAGTATGAACACAAGAAATTTGTCCCCCTCTCTTTGTTTTCTTTCCGATTATGTCGAGTGGAGATAGGTTCCTAGAATCCTAGAGGGGGTGGGTCTCATTAGATGGGCCTCTTACTCGGGTGTTAAGAAATGATGGGTGCCCTTTGCCATGTCCATGGGTTTTAGGGTTCAACTTAATTTCTTCCTTTGTTTGTGTTTGGTGTATTTGGAGTCCAGCGTTTGCGGGCACTTTTCTGTTTGTATTTCTGGTAATATGGTATGCTGGCTGGTATAGATTGAAAAAAACCAGAAAGGTCTGAAGTCCTTATTCAGCAACCGGCCGGTACTGCAAACCCATGTAACACAGCTAAAATACGACCATGCATGACAGATTGGTAGATTGCCAACAAAATTAGCGTCCGCCGCTGATCAACTCATTTTATGTTCGATTCTTAATGTATTTCTCTCTACATTTTATTTTGATTTTACCTTAGTATTCTTGTTTCTTACTTACTTTGTTGTTTTTAGGCTTACAATAAAGGAGAACAATAAAGGAGGTGATTTGGAGCATATAATGAGCTAAGTGGAGAAGTTTTCTAACTCAATTATGAATGACGTGGCGAAATATGGATCCCAAACGGTCTTCTCAAGTTATTAAAATGACGCAAGGAAAAATGAAAACATTTCAAATGGTGGATCGAAAATCAGCAAGCATTTTTTGCGAAATCAAGCAAGGAGATATTACCGATCAATAGATGGAGGATCAAAAGTATCAAGTATATCTCAAAAGTGTTTTATTTGAAGATCAAAATATCCTACAATATATGGTAGGTTCGGCCAAAATGACTTGGAGCTCAAGAAATACAAAATATGGAAAGATCAAGATTTCCCTACTCCTAGTAGGAAGAGGAAGATATGCCTACCAGCTCATCAATCTTCAACGGATCACAGAATCTGAAATTCAACTCCAAATATAGTGATCATATATGTCTTTTTCAAGCTCTCGAGTAGATCTTTCCAACGAATCCAAAATCACAATTTTCTGAGCTCTAGAACTCTCGAAAAAGACGTTTCAAGACAGGCTGACAGATTTACCCGGGTACACTAGGAATCTCTAGTTTGGAGAGGAAAAGATTCATTCCTTGCCTATAAATACAAGAGGACGTCTCTATTCTCAAGCATCACTCATCTTAAAAGCCAATAGCTCTGCAAACACTCTTCTCCTCTCCCAAAGTTCGAAAGTTTTCAAGGATCCACCATACTCCACCACCAAAAAGCTTCCTACCTCCACCGAGTAGACTATAGGGAAAATTCTCTTAAATGCTCCCCATCTCCATAGAGGGACGACTACATTAGAGGCGTAGGGCAAATTCCCGAGCTTAAAGTGTAACTCTAATCCTTTTACTTATCCTTGTAATCATTTGTATTTTGGTTTTGAATAAAAGTGCTTTGTTTACAGTTTTGAATTATTATGTGTAACTTATTTTGAGTCTTAGGATTTAGTCGAACATGTTAGTTTTAATGCATCAATTTGGGCTAAGGCAAATTCCTTGTTAAGTTGATAGGCGTGTCATAGGGTAAATTTCTGAAGCACAATAAATGATCATACATGTAGTCGGCTAAAGAGTTAGATAATTAATATGGAGCATATAACATGACTTAATTGTAAGTCGTTGGTAAATAAGATGGGTCGATCACTTGTAAATATATAACTTAGGTTTATTTTCGGTCTAGTAAGCATGTTTAGGGTTCTTTGTTCTTGCTTGTTTTCTACTTGTCTATGAGTGAGGCATGTTAGAACCTAGGATTTCTCTATGCGTTTACTAACCATTTTCTATCTTTAATTTCGTAGGAATTAATTAAAACCTCTTTAAAATTCCCCCATTAACCATAGCATAGTCATGCATGCACCCTCAATCCCCGGTTAAGAACGATACTCTACTTATTAATGCTACATCTACAAAAAAAAAGTTTTAATTGCTTATGTGTTTTTGTTGAGTGTTAAGTGTTTATTTAGTACTTAGTAAAACCGTGTATCAATTTTGGCGCCGTTACCGGGGATAGTAAAGTATTGTGTGATTTCGTGTGTAAATATGTAATATAATAATCTGTCCATAACCAACGAAATTTCATACTTGTTTATAATTCCATACATGCCATACTAACAATTTCTTTTGTTTTGCAGCCATGTAGATAATTACCACGTTAAATGATGTCTCTATTTGAAGGAGTAGATCAGTTTGGTTCATTAGGTCGCACTCATTGGAATAGATGGCGCCTCTTTTTCGTGCTTATCTTCTTAACCCCTCATGATATGTGGATTTCATCTCCGCACACCATAACCTAAGTGAAGTTATGGACATGAGGTTGATGGCGGAGTTTTCTATGGACTTGAGGGAGTGTAAATTTTCAAAAGATTGGCTGAATGTCGGACATGGTATCTAGAACGGGTTATGACTGGTGACAAGTTTTGGATCTAAGAAAGACTAACATCAGTGAAGTATATACCATTGGCCCAGTAAGCCTCGGGGTGTTATGTCGAAATTAGTCTTACCTCTCGCGTTATCTCTATCCCCAACTGGCCATATTTTTCGATTAAACCAAGGCCGATTAATTGAGAGTTTATACTTTATCGTGTGGGTCGCACGTCCAATGAACGACCAAAAGATCAAATTTGTTCATTTCCTTTGAAGAAAGACGAAAAAACCCAATAAACAAATACTTGTGCATATTACTTGTACATATTTCGTGTGATTTGTATATACTTATACCTTTATACACTACAAGAAAAACGCACTTAGACCGCGGAGCGTTTCCGTCGTCTAGGTGCGTTTTTTCGTCGTCTAAGTACTTAGTCGACGGAACCTCCGTCCTCCAAGTTCCGTGCTCCAAGTGCTGTCGTCCAAGCGAGCACTTAGACCGCGGACATTCTCCGTCGTCTAAGTGAAAACTTAGACTGCGGAGAATGTCCGCGGTCTAAGTGCTCGCTTGGACCGCGGAAAACATCCATCTCCGCGGTCTAGGTAATCACTTAGACGACGAAAAACAACATTTCCGTCGTCTAAGTGGTGATTTTGTAAAAAAAAATTAAATGAAAAATTCATGAAATGCTAATTAGTAATTTAATAATTAGCATTTCATGAATTTTTCATTTAATTTTTTGTATATCAATATTCATAATAATGCAAAATTTATTGAATGTTAATTATTAATAATATATAATACGTACAAAATTGATAATGAATACATAATTTAAATTATTATGGATTTAAATAAAAAATTCATAATAAAATAAAATAAATTAATCTAGCCTAAATAAACTAAATTAACCTAAAACTAAACTAATTATAGACGGCGGCGGTGGTGGTGGCGGCGCCGGTGGTGTTGGCCGGAATGTGGAGGCCGGTGGTGGAGGCGACAATGTAGGCGGTAGCTAGTGGTGTGTGGTGGTGGTGGAGGCAACGTTGTAGGTGGTGGTGTGTGGTGGTGGCAGCGACGGTGGTGATGCTGGTGATGGCGGCGACGGTGGTGATGTCGGTGGTGGCGGCGACGGTGGTGGTGGTGATGATGATGGTGGATGGTGATGGTGATGATATATGGTGGGTGGTTTGATTGGGGGGGGGGAGAGAGAGATGGAGAGGGAGAGTGGATTGAGAGAGAGGAAAAAATGAAGAGAGATTGAGAAAATGATGAATTTAAAGGGTTTTAAAAAACTTAGACGACAGAAAAACAGAATTTCCGTCGTTTAAATTTTCAAAAAATACCGCCTAATTTTTCACTTAGACGACGGAAATATTGATTTTCCGTCGTCTAAGTGATTTAAATTTTTGCCAAAATTTTAGTGGGAAAAAAATACCGCCAATTATTTTGACTTAGACGACGGAGATTCATATTTCCATCGTCTAAGTGGATTTAAATTTTTGCCAAATTTTTAGTGGGAAAAACACCGCCAGAAATTAAAAAATTTAAAATTTCACTTAGACGACGGAAATATGAATCTCTGTCGTCTAAGTGAATTTTTAA
The DNA here is from genome assembly GCA_946800695.1 of Geum urbanum. Taxonomy (NCBI): domain Eukaryota; kingdom Viridiplantae; phylum Streptophyta; class Magnoliopsida; order Rosales; family Rosaceae; genus Geum; species Geum urbanum. The sequence goes on from OX327016.1 coordinate 16,596,510, forward strand.
ATTTTTTATTTTTTATTTTTAAAAAATTAATTTTACGGAATTTTCACCTAGACCACGGAGATGACAATCTCCGTCGTCCAAGTGAACACCTAGGACTGGGCACGGGTCGGTTCGGGCCAGGTTTAGGCCCAACCCGATTCCGACCCGAATTTTTCGGTTTGGCATTTTTCTCAACCCGAAACCGATTTAAAACCCGACAGACCGAATTTTCGGTTTCACCCGAAAATTCGGGTCGGTTTCGGTCCGGTCCGGTTTGACCCGAAAATTCGTTGACTAACATGTCAAAAAAGTCAAAGCTGGAAAAACAGAAATTTGAGTTACAAATCAGTAGATTACATATCCAGAAATCCATCAAACATCACACAAGTCACAAATAGATTACACATGCAAGTTTAGAAAGACATCACACGAGTCACAAACATAGAATGATAGAATCATAGAAACTCAATATGAAATTCTGAGACAAAATGAAAAATCAAAGGTTGAAAAATGAAAATCTCAGAACTTTGAAACAGAAAACTGAAAATGCTATAGGCTGCCATTCCTGCCAAAGTGCAAATCTTCCATAGTTTCCCTTCAACTCTTCCAGCCTTAGCCTCTCAAAGAGACAAAAAGTAACATTTAATCCAGTGTCCTTCAACATCCACTAGAGAATCCTTCTTCTCTACATCATTCAAAGAACAAGAGCACATATAAGTATATAACTTAATAACTATGTAAGCACAATAAAGACTCAATATAACTACATATAGCTATGTAAGCACAATAAAGACTCTACGTAAAATTCACTCCTAACAAGTGAACATAGAAGTTAAAAATGTAACTACATATAACTATGTAAGCACAATATAGATTATGTAACTATGTAATTACAATGGTGAACTATGTAAGCACAATAACTATGTAAGCACAACATACATAAGTATAAAAGATTAGCAACGGATTACCTAACTCCAATTTTTCCAATAAGTCATACATCTCAAGCTCCTCGGTGGAAGGTTCTTTGTAAAAATTCATGCCACTAGCTCTTAACCAGTCACTTGTGCACACAAGAGCTTCGACCATTTTAGGAGTTAGTGAAGCCCTAAATGGATCTACAACTCTAGATCCACAACTAAACGCACTTTCAGAAGCAACGGTCGATGCCGGGATAGCAAAGACATCTCTGGCCATCTTACTAAGGATTGGAAACCTGTGAAAATTAAACAATCAGAACATTTAATGGGTGGAACCCGAAAATGAAGCAGATAAATATATATAAATAATTAAGTAGTTAAGAATATCACCTAGAAGCATGTTCCTTCCACCAATCTATAACCCTGAAATCTTTCTTGAATGGATCTTCAGAAGCCTCTAGCAAATACTTGTCCACCTCATTTCTTATCTCAACCACTGCTTTCTACTTCTGAAGCATCATAAAAATTTTCATGTTGACACAATAACTGTCATCCAAATCTTCCAAACTAACATCATCCACACTTGATGACGTTGCAGCCAATGATGCTTGCTTAGCTAAAGGATCAGACTCCCCATACTCTTCATACAGAGAGAGCAACATAAACTTCACTTGTTCATTCATAGTTGTCTGTTTGACATCATCATGCTCAATGTCATTGAAAAAATACTCCAAATATAGAAGTTTGAACCTAGGATCTAGAACCACAGCAACAAGCAAAATTGGGTTAATCTTATCAAGACCCATCCAATATTTGTCAAACTTCAGCTTCATCGATTTTGCAACACCTATGAGCACTACATCCCCACTATTCAAGCAATTATCTATGTCTTGAAGTATAGTTGACATCCAAACTAATGGCTCATTTGCTGTAACTACCTTGCTCTCACTAAATTTTAAAGTAGCATCATAGAAAGTTTTCAGAATCTTGACCAAACTTTCTGCCTTATCCCAATCAACAGTCCTAGGAGGACCTACTCTCTTGTTACCACCCACCATTTCAGAAAAATAAGCCTCAAAGTGACTATCTTCGTCCTCTAACCTTAAAAATGCTTTTCTATACTTCATTGCAATGTTCAGCATATAATAGGTGGAATTCCACCTAGTGCAAACATCTAAAGGGACAACTCTACCCTTATGATAAGATTTCTCTTGAGAAGCACACTTCCTAAATTTAGCTAACCTAGCAGGAGAAGACCTTATGTACTTGACACAATTACGAATTCCATCAATAGAAGAACCAAGTTCATCTATAACGTCCTTCACAATAAGGTTCAATATATGACAAGCACATCTCATGTGCAAGAAACGTCCACTTAATAACTGTTGACCCCAATTTTCCAATTTCTCACTTAAATAATTAACATCAACCTCATTAGGACTAGCATTATCAACTACAATGGTGAAGACTCTTTCAATACCCCATTGAATTAAACAAGACTCGAGTAACTTCCCTATAGTTTTTCCTTTATGGTCACTAATGATGCAAAAATTCAAGATCCTCTTGTGTAATTTCCAACCATCATCAATAAAGTGTGCAGTAATAACCATATAATTCATATTTTGAATTGATGTCCATGTGTCTGTGGTTATAGAAACCCTTTGACGATTATTGACCAAAGCTAATTTTAAAAGTTCCTTCTCTTTAAGATAGAGATCAAACACCCCTCTAGCTATAGTTTTACGGGAAGGAACAATAAAATTAGGTTGAGTAACTCTCATGATATCTCTAAACCCTTCACCCTCCACAAAACTGAAAGTCAATTCATCACGAATTATCATTCTAACAAGAAACAATCTACATATATCTTTATCATAATCACCACAAATGATATTTCCCCCATGTTCAGCAGAATTGAAACAAACAACTCTTTGTTTTTTTGAAGGTCTATAGATAGGGGACTTACGACAATTTTCGTAGAGGTGATTCCTTATTGTAGTTGTCCCAACACTCTTAGAGTCGCAAGAGTATGTCTGAGTACAATACTTGCACTTAGCACGTGCAGGAAGCTTCACAGATTTGCCATCTGCCTCCATTATTTTCTCAAAGTGTTCCCAAACCACAGAAGAGTTCTTCCTTGCTTTAGTTGGTGCAAGAGGAGGAAGTGAAGCTCCAGAATCAGTTGCCATTACAGTTGCATCAACTATAGGAGTTGGCAAAGAACTAGATGTTATTGAGGGACTCGGCGTTGTTGATAATTCTTCTGCCATCTACAAGCAATAAAAGAAAACATATAATTGATGATTAATGATTATACTACTAGTAAAGGAGAAATAAAAATTATATAATTACTAGTATCAAATTTGCTGTTCTAGATTCTCTAATTTGAATTATATTTTTTCCCCAAAATACTGTGTTGGACTCTTCGTCATTGGTTGATGTCATACAAAAGAAGATGGATACTTTTCAAGCAAAGAGTTGTATCTTAAAATACTTTCATTAATTTTTATTTTTATTTTTAACACTTAAGCAGCATTTACTTACTATTTTTTAAGACAGGTGATTATATTTATCAGAAAAAATGCACCCATCAATCAGCAGTTGCCAAATGCATCTGATAGCAACTATACAAATTTTGTTTCCAAGACTAGATACTTCATATACTCTTAAACTTTGTAATATAGATTTTCTTTTGCATTTAAAAAGTCAGAAAGGACTTTGATATGTAAACTAAAAGGACTTTTGATTTTGTTTGATTTGAGTTGATTAGCATATTAGGATTTGACTATTTGAGTTTAGTCCAATTTGAACACAATCTGTGATTTGAAAAGTTGAAAACTTTGTGCTGTTTGGTTAGAAACTTAGAAATTGATTTGAGTTGGACTAGGAATTAGTTTTAGTTCAATTAAGATTCTGAAAAGTTCAAAGAAGTAGAGGTAAAATATTACCGAGTTAGAGAGATTTTCAGATGCAGAGGATGTAGAGGATGCAGAGGCTGCATCCGTCCTTCTCATCGTGTTGGAGAATGGAGGTTACCGTGCAACCGCATCACTTAGATCTGGATGGGGAGTTTGTGATGGAGATGGCACCGCGCAACCGCAGCACGCATAGGCGGCAGTGCGGCACAGTCGAGGAGCAGCCGATCAGGTAAGAAGCGGCTGGGACGACAACCAAATAATGGCAGTGAGTTGTGAAGGGACGGCAACCCGCAACCATTTGGTGTAGGAGTTTGGTGATTTGGGATAAATGGATTATGGATAATTAGATAATGGTATAGAGGTAGTGAGGTAGGTTTCAACATGCCAAATTACCAAAAGCCCAACTTTTTTTTATTTATTTATATGTTTAAGGACAAAACTATATGTTTAAGTGTTTACTTAGACGACGGAGATGTGCATCTTCATCGTCCAAGTGTTTACTTGGATGACGGAGACGTGCATCTCCGTCGTTTAAGTGCAAGTTTCGTAATTTAGGGTTTTGAGGCTTAGGGTTTAGGGTTTAGGGTTTTAGGGTGTCCACCTGGATGACGGAGAAGATTGTCTCCGTCGTTTAAGTGTAAACTTAGACAACGGAGAATATCTCTGTTGTCCAAGTCATCACTTAGACGACGGAAACACAATCTCCGTTGTTCAAGTGCTACTTGGACGACGGAGAAGATCTCCGTCATCTAAGTTCCACTTAGACCATGGAACATTAAAGTTTCTGTGGTCTAAGTGGAGTTTTCTTGTAGTGATACTTATAAATTTGTAAAGGATTAACCAATTGCATTTGTAAATTGCATTAACCTTCTGGCGGCTTTGTGATGTGTGGATTTTATCACCACACATCCTAACCTAAGTGAAGTTAGGGACATGAGGCCAAAAGACAGGTCACAGTTGCATCATGTATTTAGCACGTAACTTTGTGTGTTTTTTGCAGGTTCTAACTCTTTCTCTTATGCACTCACGTCATTTTTTCATTTAGACTCTTGTTTGATGCATTCTTATATTTCGAGCATGATTTGGTTGAAACGTGGATTGCTTGTATAATTGATGTATCATATATGTGTTTTTGTGTCTTGCATTGTTTGTAAGCTAATTTTGCAGAAAATATGTAGATAAGAGTCTTAACGAACATAGGATGTCTAGAGCCTTTTTATTCACGTGTCATCACTTAGTGTTTTCGTGCATCGTCCATCAGCTTCAAAGATTCAAGCACTCCCCAACCGTCTGCAACGTCTAAAGCATCAAGCACTACTTCCTCCACAAGTTCACGAGCCACCTCTTCTTGAGGAAGATTTGGATTCTCCACACTCATCTCACTACTCCACCGAGCACTCACAAGAAGAAGAGTAAGAAATGGCACATAACAACCCTCCACCTTCCAACGTCAACAACAACAATGAGAGGTGATCTCTTCGCCAATGCACTTGCTCCACAGAATGGAGTAATGGTCCTTCTTGCATTTCATTTCCGGAACCCCAAGCGGAGAAAAAGGACATTGAGTTGAATAGTGGCTTCCTACACCGTTTGCCAATCTTCCATGGGCTGTCAAATGAAGATGCCAACATGCATCTCAAGCAATTCCAGTTCATTTGCATAAGTATGAAGCCTTCGGATGCCGATGAAGAACTCTTCAAGCTCAAAGTTTTTCCCTTTACATTGATAGATAGTGCTCAAACTTGGCTATTGGAACTTCTACCTAATTACATCACAACATGGAAGCAACTTGCGGACCTGTTCTTGGCTAAGTACTTTCCGGCCTCAAAGGCCACTGTTTTGAGGAAGAAGATCACGGGGATTACAAAAGCATCGAGTCCTTTGGCCAATATTATGATATATTTAAAGTCTTATGTGCCACCTGCCCTTCCCATGGTTTTTCCGAGACAAACCTCATGAATTACTTTTATGATGGTTTAAAACCGATTGATAGAGAGCTTCTTGATGCCGCTGCAACCGGAGCATTCATGGATTTAGATGAGGCGGAAGCTTGTACCTTGTTGGAAAACCGAGCAAACAATGATGCTCAATATGGGATGGCTCCACGAAGACAAGTGAATGAAGCTAATTCAACACAAGTTAAGGATGAGAAGTATGACAAGCTAGCATCCATGCTAGAGCAAGTGCTTGAATTAGAGACTAAGAGAGCCAAGGAAGCTCAAGGACCAACGTGTGGAGTATGTCAGATACAAGGGCACCATACTGATCAATGCCCTACGATGGTGGAACAAAATGGATATCCGGAGCAAGTTAATGCGATTGGAGGATATCAAGGGGGACAACGTTACAATAATTATAACAACAACAATTTTGGCAACCGAGATCATCCGGGTTTCAAGTGGAGTAGCAATGAGGGATGTTTAAACCCTCCGGCACCTCAACAAGACTACCAACGTGCTCCCTTCCAACCAAGGCAGCCAATGCAACAAGCTCGCATTCCAACGATGCAACCTATGCATCCATTTCCTCCAATCCAACAACAATTTACAAATCTGGACTATGACAAGATGTTCACTCAATTGTCCACTTCAACACAAGTTCTCTTGGATGGACAAGCTAAGACAAAGGAGACGTTGGATCTACATGGACGAGATATTAGTGAAATGAAGAAACAAATGGGCCAAATCGTGGACTTCATGGGCCAATTTTAAGATTCCGTCCATCTTCCACCTCAACCATAACCACCAAATAAGAATGTGAGTACCATTGTTACAAGGAGTTGAAGGATACTTGGAGACGCACCACCAAAGGCAAAAACAGCCCCTACTCACGTCTTTCATGAGGAGGAGGATTTAGAGGAAGATCCGGCCATCAAGGAGGCCGAGAGAATGAAGAAAAACGTGGCCTCTCATGCCGCTAAGACACATTCCTCATCTTCACACCCTACCCCAACAAAAGGAGTTGCTCATATCCCTTCAAGTAAGGTCGACTCTCATGCTACGTTTGCTAAGGCACCATTGCCTCATCGATTATCCAAGTCAAAGAAAGATGATCAATATGAAGACATTCTAGACATCTTTCGGAAGGTGCAAGTTAACTTACCCTTGATCGAGTGCATAAAACAAGTGAATTTCTATGCAAAGTTTCTAAAAGAGCTATGCACCCAAAGGAGGCAAACAAGAGTGAAGGAGGTTGTGAAGGTGAATGTAACCGTTTCGGCGGTCTTACAACGTCGGTTACCCCCCAAATTGAAGGATTCGGGGAGCTTTTCTGTTCCTTGTGTGATTGGTGATAACAAATTGGAAGATGTCATGCTAGACCTTAGTGCATCCATCAACATAATAGCTTATTACTTATATGCATCTATGGATCTAGGCAAGTTCAAATAAGACAACGTCATCTTTCAACTAGCCGACCGTTCACATAAATATCCTAGGGGATACGTTGAAGATGTTCTTGTGCAAGTCAACAACCTGATTTTTCCAGTAGATTTTTATATTGTTGACATGGAGGAAAGCCCTTTGAACACCACGCCATTGCTTCTTGGACGACCCTTCATGAGGACCGCAAGAACGAAGATAGATGTTTTTGAGGGAACGTTTTCCATGGAGATTGATGGAGAAAAGATTGAGTTTAACATCCTAAATGTCATGAAGGTTCCCACGGCAAGTTTTAATGCCATATTTTCGATGGATATAGTGGAAGAGGTGGCTCAACAACATTTAGACACCATTGGAGATGATGAGCTAGACATTGTCATACAAGAAGGAGCGGAGTTGACTCGACTCGGGGATGACACCCTTTTTGATGCACTTATCAAAATTTTGGAGCCTAGGATCCTTGAGATGGCTATGACACTCAATAAGGCTCCACGGATTGTCAATAGGCCACCTTCTATTCTGTTGGCCTGTGGAGAAAATAAGCTTGTCCCGTCCGTAATTAAGGCACCGGAACTAGAACTTAAAGTTTTACCGGCTCATTTGAAGTATGCTTACTTGGGAGACAATGAGACATTGTTGGTTATCATCTCTTCAACGTTGGAGGAATAACAAGAAGACAAGCTCATCAATATGCTTAAATGTCATAAAACAGCAATTGGATGGACCCTTGCCGACATTAAGGGCATCAATCCGGCAACATGTGTGTATCGAATTCTACTCGAGGATGGGGCGAAACATTCGAGAGATGCTTAAAGACGACTCCATCCGCCTATGATGGAAGTCGTGAAGAAGTAAGTGATCAAGTTCTTGGATTGTGGCGTCATATACCCAATTCCGGACAGCCGATGGGTTTCACCCGTACAAGTTGTTCCTAAGAAGTCTGAAATTACCGTGGTCAAGAACACAGAGAATGAGTTAGTGCCACAACGAACAGTAACCGGCCATAGAGTTTGCATCGACTATAGGAAGCTCAACGCCACCACTCGCAAGGACCACTTCCCCTTGCCATTCATCGATCAAATGCTTGAGAGGTTGGCGGGTCATGCTTATTATTGCTTCCTCGGCGGATATTCCAGTTACAACCAAATTAGCATTGCGGAGGAAGATCAATAGAAAACAACATTCACATGCCCCTTTGGAACGTTCGCATATCGACGCATGCCATTTGGACTTTGCAACGCACCAGGTACCTTACAACATTGCATGCATTCAATTTTTTCCGATTACATAGAGAAGATAATATAAGTTTTCATGGATGATTTTAGTGTCTTTGGGAAAAATTTCAATACTTGTTTAGAAAACTTAGAATTAATTTTACAAAGAAGCGTTGAAACGAACCTAGTGCTTAATTGGGAGAAATGCCATTTTATGGTTACTCAAGGGATAGTCTTAGGACACATAGTTTCGAAAAGGGGAATGGAAGTTGATAAAGTTAAGGTAGATCTTGTACGCTACTTACCCTCTCCGACTTCAGTTAGAGAGATACGTTATTTTCTTGGCCATGCAGGTTTTTATAGGAGGTTTATCAAGGACTTTTCCCACATATCTCGTCCCTTATGCAAGTTTCTACAAAAAGAGACTCCCTTTGTGTTTGATGATGAATGTCAAGCTGCATTTGATAAATTGAAGGAGCTCCTCACGAGTGCTCCTATTCTTTATGCATCGGATTAGTCTCAACCATTTGAACTAATGTGTGATGCTTCCGACTACGCCGTTGGAGCTGTTTTAGGGCAAAGGAAAGATAAAAAGACTTATGCCATCTACTATGCTTCTCGAACACTTGATGATGTGCAAGCCAATTATAAGACAACCGAGAAGGAGATGCTCGCTGTGGTGTTTGCACTTGATAAGTTTTGTTCATACTTGTTGCAAAGCAAGGTGATTGTCTACACGAATCATGCTGCATTGAAGTATCTCATGGCAAAAAAGGATGCCAAGCCACGACTAATTCGTTGGATACTTCTACTCCAAGAGTTCGACATAGAAGTGAAAGATAAGAAGGGAGTAAAGAACGTAGTGGCAGATCACTTGTCTCGAATTGTACATGACAAAGAGACGGTGGCAATTGAGGAAAAATTTCCAGATGAACAACTCTTCGGAATTCAGGTAAGTGCCTCGAAAACTCCTTGGTATGCGGATATAGTAAATTACTTAGTTACCAATAAGTTTCCATCTACCATGTCTAGCTTCTAACGTGATAAGATAAGAATGAATGCTAGGAATTTTATTTAGGATGAACCTTACTTATGGAAACAATGTTCGTACCTAGCAATTCGTAGGTGTGTCCCCGATAGTGAATTTCAGTCCATATTAGAATTTTGCCACAATGGAGCATGTGGGGGTCACTTTGGTTCGAGAAAAACAGCTTTAAAAGTCTTAGACTGTGGTTTCATTTGGCCTAACATTTTTCGTGACTCTCATGAATTTTGTACGAAGTGTGATAGGTGTCAATTATTGTGTAATCCACGAGTAATCAGCGTAATCCACGAGTTAGTGTGTAATCGCGATTTATCGATTATTGTGTAGTTTGTCGGTTTCGTTTACGACTTAATTATCGGCCGAGAATTTGTGACGACCCAGAATAGAATCAGCAGTGAAATCAGTTTAGTTCATGAGGTTATCGCGTAGTCGCAGATTTACGACAGTTATTTGAATCGCCAGGCTTGTTAACGACTAAATCATTGGCCTAGAATTGGAGCTGGGTCTCTTCTCGAGAGTCGTTGTACGTATGATTTTGAGTTCGTGGGCGGTTCCGGATTGTTATTTGGATGACCGAGGAATAAATTATGAATATTTGAAGTTTTGATATAATCGGGTTAAAATCGTGAATTTCTTAACGACTAAATTATCGGACGAGAATTTGGTTTCGGCTTCTTCACGGAAGTTGTTGAGAATTTAATTTCGAGCTTGTGGGAACTTTCGGAGTATTATTCCGAGTTACGAAGATTAAGTTGTGAATATTTCCGATTGTTGATTATTTAGTCGGTTTAAGTATATGTTTGGGCTGAACCGTTGACTTTTTATCCGATTGGTCGATGTGTTTGACTTCAGGTGATAATTGAAGAACATGTCGAGTCGAGTTTGTTGCCGCGAGAATTATCGGAATTGGAATTACGACGAGAAAGTTACAGGTATTTGAAGTTTGCCGAAAAGTGAATTATGTGGTTTCCATTTTAGGAAGGCCTATAAATAGAAGGTTTCCTGTTTGGGAAGTCAACTTTCCATTTCAGTTTGGTTGACTGGGTTGACCATGGTGGGTCGACCCGTTTTGTTGCCGTTTGGATGCCGAGTTTTGTTGCCGGATTTGTGGCCGATTCCGGCCATAATTGTGCAAGGTTCCTTCACGGTTTTTGTTGGGCTTGGATTGCTCTTCAACTTGGTGGTTGAATCCCCTTGTGTGGTGGCCGGAGAAGGACGAATTGTGGTGGTGAAATTCACGAAATTCCGGCGAGAAACGGTGGTGGACGGAGGCTATGATTCTGGCCAATTTGGTGGTGCTCCTATGAGGGCTTTTGTTAGCCTCAAGCCAAGGAGGCTTTCCCAAGTGGTCTTGAAGGTTGCCGTGGCCGGAGGAGGGAGATCGAACGGTTTGAATTCCGGTAAGGGTTTGAAACTTTGGGTTGATTTTTGGAGGTTTTCCGACCAAAATTGGCCTTAACTTATAACTGGAAAGTTGTTGGAATCGTCGAGATCTTTGAAACCATGTGTAGCATGAAATTTTCTGGGCAGGTTTGGATTTTCCGGCGACAGTGGCAGCGGTGACGGCGACGGCGACTTTTCGCCCGGCATGGTTTTCGACGAGTTGCATGTCATTTCACTCAAAATCGCGCCCCGATCGCAGTGGGGAGGTTCGTTTTTTGAATTGAGTGTCCGAAAGTACAGCGAGGTATTGAGGTGTGAATATCGGATTTCCGAGAGTTCGTCAACATTGAATTACGTGTTTCCGAGAACGGTGGTTTCTCGTGATTTGTCTTGAATTGTCGAGTTATGACTTTGAGTAATGGATTTTGTGACTATTCAGGGGTTCGTGATCGTTCGTTTGGCGAGGGATTTTCCGCCGGATCACGGGTTAACGCGAACTGCGTTACGCTAGTCTGTGAGTGGACATTTCTTTTCACGGATTGATTGTGAGTCTTTCATATATGTTTTATGAACTTGAGCATGCAGATTGATTATGATTTTACGAGCATGTGTTTTACGATTATGCATATACGAATATACGTATACGAATATACATATGTACATATTATGTTTTGTGCATGTGCATGGAAAGGATTTATGATTTGGTTTACACAGAGTACAGTCTCAGTATATGTTGTGGTATCGATACACATTGGCTTCTCGGCTGATCCCCGAGTATGCTCCGGGGGGGGGGGGGGGGGGGGACAGATATCCTGACCCGAGGCCTTTCTGGCTAGGAATCACGTGTGGGTCTGGGATCCCGTGATTTAGACTGTGCTATCGCGTGGTAGTCCACAAGAGACTCCGCGATATATTTTATGTTGCATGCTCTGTACGTGGGTGGTAGTCAACGTCTCCTCACGTACCATTTGATTTTCATGCATTTGACTCGCATATGATTTTATACATATATATTACTCGGTGAAAGACATTTATTTTCGTCCACTCACTCTAACAGTTTTCATGTCTTTCCCCTGGGCTTTTCGGTTTCCGTGCCCAGTTTGCAGTTCGGACTCTGGTGTCGCATGTCGTGGTCGGAAGCATAGTGCTCGAGCTACCTTGTTTCTTCCAGTAGGTTTATTGTTCTATCTACTGTGGTATACTTATATGATTATACATTAGAGGTCGCTCTGAGTATTCTGTTGTATATATTATACGATTTTGCTCCGGATTTCAGTAAAGTACAGATATATTTATTATTTTACATTATTGTTGATATATTGAGAAATCCTGATGAGATTGGTGCCCACGGTTTGATTTTTGTGGCATAGGATGAAGTGTATCTCCGAGTTACGAAGATTAAGTTGTGAATATTTCCGATTGTTGATTATTTAGTCGGTTTAAGTATATGTTTGGGCTGAACCGTTGACTTTTTATCTGATTGGTCGATGTGTTTGACTTCGGGTGATAATTTAAGAACATGTCGAGTCGAGTTTGTTGCCGCGAGAATTATCGGAATCGGAATTACGACGAGAAAGTTACGGGTATTTGAAGTTTGCCGAAAAGTGAATTATGTGGTTTCCATTTTGAGAAGGCCTATAAATAGAAGGTTTCCTGTTTGGGAAGTCAACTTTCCATTTCAGTTTGGTTGACTGGGTTGACCATGGTGGGTCGACCCGTTTTGTTGCCGTTTGGATGCCGAGTTTTGTTGCCGGATTTGTGGCCGATTCCGGCCATAATTATGCAAGGTTCCTTCACGGTTTTTGTTGGGCTTGGATTGCTCTTCAACTTGGTGGTTGAATCCCCTTGTGTGGTGGCCGGAGAAGGACGAATTGTGGTGGTGAAATTCACGAAATTCCGGCGAGAAACGGTGGTGGACGGAGGCTATGATTCCGGCCGATTTGGTGGTGCTCCTTTGAGGGCTTTTGTTAGCCTCGAGCCAAGGAGGCTTTCCCAAGTGGTCTTGAAGGTTGCCGTGGCCGGAGGAGAGAGATCGAACGGTTTGAATTCCGGTAAGGGTTTGAAACTTTGGGTTGATTTTTGGAGGTTTTCCGATCAAAATTGGCTTTAACTTATAACTGGAAAGTTGTTGGAATCGTCGAGATCTTTGAAACTATGTGTAGCATGAATTTTTTTGGGCAGGTTTGGATTTTCCGGCGACGGTGGCAGCGATGACAGTGGCGGCGCCGCCAGCGGCGGCGGCGACTTTTCGCCCGGCATGGTTTTCGACGAGTTGCATGTCATTTCACTCGAAATTGCGCCCCGATCGCAGTGGGGAGCTTCGTTTTTCAAATTGAGCGTCCAAAAGTACAGCGAGGTATTGAGGTGTGAATATCGGATTTCCGACAGTTCGTCGACATTGAATTACGTGTTTCCGAGAACGGTGGTTTCTCGTGATTTGTCTTGAATTGTCGAGTTATGACTTTGAGTAATGGATTTTGTGACTATTCAGGGGTTCGTGATCGTTCGTTTGGCGAGGGATTTTCCGCCGGATCACGGGTTAACGCGAACTGCGTTACGTTAGTCTGTGAGTGGACATTTCTTTTCACGGATTGATTGCGAGTCTTTCATATACGTTTTATGAACTTGAGCATGCAGATTGATTATGATTTTACGAGCATGTGTGTGACGACCCGAAACAGATTGAGCAGTGTCATCAGCTGGGTCCGGCAGATTATGAGTTAATAGCAGATTTCCGATAATGGATTTACTCGCCTGGTTTCTTAACGACTTAATTATTGGCCGAGAATTGGAGCTGGGTCTCTTCTCGAGAGTCGTTCTATGTGTGATTTTGAGTTCGTGGGCGGTTCCAGATCGTTATTTGGACGACCGAGGCATTAATTATGAATATTTGAAGTTTCGACGGAAACGGATTTAAATGGCAGGTTTGTTAGCGACTAAAATACCGGTCGAGAATTTGGTTTCGGCTTCTTCACGGAAGTTGTTCAGAATTTAATTTCGAGCTCGTGGGAACTTCTGGAGCAATATTCTGAGTTACGGAGATTTAGTTGCAAATATTTCCGATTATTGATTGTTTAGTCGATTTAAATGTGTGTTTGGTTGAACAGTTGACTTTTTGTTGGTTTGGCCAATGTGTTTGACTTTGGGTGATATTGGAAGAACATGTCGAGACGAGTTTGTGGCCGCGAGAATTATCGGAATCGGAGTTACGACGCGAGAGTTACGGATATTCAAAGTTCGTCGAAATGGATAATTACAAGTTTCATTTTTGGGAAAGATATAAATAGTGGACTTGCTCCTTTGAGAAAGTCAAAGCTGAATTTAATGTTTGACTTGGTTGACTCGGTTTGACCGAGTGGTGCGACGGTGGCGGTGAACCTCCACGGAGCACCGGCGGCGAGGAAACTTTCCGGCCACCCCACGGCATGCCCCCGGTCCCATTCGAAGCGCCTTGATGTTCTTGACCCCGTGCCGGCCTTCTCTCGTGGTGGAGTTCACGGTGGAGAGAGGAATTTGGAACCAAGTTTGGGAAATTTTGGGTAATTTGGGTTGCTTGATTTTGGCCGAATAAAACTACAATTTGTAGTGGGCTTTGAAGCTCTCCTCTCAAGGATTCTAACCATGTAAGTATGAAACTTTAATTCGATTTGTGGAAGGAGAATTTTGGATTTGAAATTTGTGTACCAATTCGGTTTATCACGAAATTGAGCTAGTTAGAGATTGAATTGGCCCTTGTTGCAGTTATGAAAGTTGCTCAGTGCATGATTTTGAGTGGAATAGGGGTTGCTCCGCCGGAAGATTTTCATTTTGGCAGCGGCGCCGCCGTGGACGGTGGTCAACGGCGGCGGTCAACGGTTTGACTTTTTGGATTTTCGACAAGTTGCATGTCATTTGACTCGAAATCGCGCCCCGATCGCAGTGGGGAGGTTCGTTTTTCGAGTTGAGCGTCCGAAAGTATAGCGAGGTATTGAGATGTACATATCGGATTTTTGACGATTCGTCGTATTCGGATTATGAGTTTCCGAGAACGGTGGTTTCTCGTGATTTATTTTGAATTGTTGAATGATGATTTTGAGGGATGGTTATTGTGATTATTCAGGGGTTCGTGATCGTTGTTTTGGCGAGGGACTTTCCGCCGGATCACGGGTTAACGCATATCGCGTTACGCTAGTCTGTGAGTGGACAATTTCTTTTCACGGAATTCTTGCGAGTCTTTTATATGATTTATGAACTCGAGCATGCGTATTGAGATTATGGATTACATGAGCATATGTTTTACGATCATACGATTATACTTATACGAATATACGTATACGAATATATATACACTTATATGCTGTTTCATGCATTTGCATCGAAATGTTTGTGATTTAGTTTACACAGAGTACAGTTGTTATATGTTGTTGTATCGATACACTCGCATCCCGGCTGATCCCCGACGATGTGTACCGGAGGAGGCTATGACTCCTGACCCGTGACCTGTACCGGGGGGAGGCAGACCTCTGACCTGAGGCCTTTCTGGCTAGAGTCACGTGTGGGTCTGGAATCCCGTGATTCGGACTGTACTAGCACGGAGGTGTCCATGAGTGGCCCCGTGGAATTTTACTTGCATGCTCAGTACACTGGAGGAGTATGAGTTTTACCTCGTGTACTTGTTATTTTATTTACCTGGACTCGCATATGTTATTTTAAACATATATATTAACTGGTGAAAGACATTTATTTTCGTCCACTCACTCTAATAATTTTTATGTCTTTCCCCTGGGCTTTTCAGTTTCCGTGCCCAGTTTGCAGTTCAGGCTCTGGTGTCGCACGTCATGGTCAGAGGCATAGTGCTCGAGCTACCTTGTTTCTTCCAGTAGGTTTATTGTTCTACCTACTGTGGCATACTTATATGTTTATAGAGGTCGCTCTGAGTAATCTGTTGATTATGTTATACGATTTTACACCGGATTTCAGTAAAGTAAAGATATATTTATTATTTTACATTACTGTTGATATGTTGAGAAATCCGGATGGGATTGGTGCCCACGGTTTGCTTTTTGTGGCATAGGATGAAGTGTATTTTCCGCGTGCAGGTAATGGTAATTCCACGTTAGTAACGAAACTCTGCCAAAATTTCTACGGTTTTTGTTGGTTCGTGTTTTCGAAGGGGTTTGACTCCGGTTTAGGGAGCTAAATCGGGGTTGGGTCCTTTCAATGTGTTTTACGATTATGCATATACGAATATACGTATACGAATATACATATGTACATATTATGTTTTATGCATGTGCATGGAAAGGATTTATGATTTGGTTTACATAGAGTACAGTCTCAGTATATGTTGTGGTATCGATACACATTGGCTTCTCGGCTGATCCCCGAGTACGCTCCGGGGGGGACAGATATCCTGACCCGAGGTCTTTCTGGCTAGGAATCACGTGTGGGTCTGGGATCCCGTGATTCAGACTATGCTATCGCATGGTAGTCCACGAGAGACTCGCGATATATTTTACGTTGCATGCTCTGTACGTGGGTGGTAGTCAGCGTCTCCTCACGTACCATTTGATTTTCATGCATTTGACTCACATATGATTTTATACATATATATTACTCGGTGAAAGACATTTATTTTCGTCCACTCACTCTAACAGTTCTCATGTCTTTCCCCTGGGCTTTTCAGTTTCCGTGCCCAGTTTGCAGTTCGGACTCTGGTGTCGCACGTCGTGGTCGGAGGCATAGTGCTCGAGCTACCTTGTTTCTTCCAGTAGGTTTATTGTTCTACCTACTATGGTATACTTATATGATTATACATTAGAGGTCGCTCTGAGTATTCTGTTGTATATATTATACGATTTTACTCCGGATTTCAGTAAAGTACAGATATATTTATTATTTTACATTATTGTTGATATATTGAGAAATCCGGATGGGATTGGTGCCCACGATTTGATTTTTATGGCATAGGATGAAGTGTATTTTCCGCGTGCAGGTAATGGTAATTCCACGTTAGTAACGAAACTCTGCCGAAATTTTGTTGGTTTTTGTTGGTTCGTGTTTTCGAAGGGGTTGGATTCCAGTTTAGGCAACTAAATCGGGGTTGGGTCCTTTCAGAATTTGAATTGAGTCTTTTCTCGAGAATTGTAGTACACGTGATTTCAAGTTCGTGGGCAGTTCCAGATGATTTTTCCGATAACCGAGGAATATAATATGATTATTTAAAGTTTCGGTTTATCGACGAGTTTATCCGTTCGTATCGTGTTTATCCGAATCGTAATGGTCATCCGTTTTGGACCGTTGATCCTCTCGAGACGCGAGTATAAATATCGGAAATAGTCAAAAAATTGTCAAAAACACTGTTTGAAGTTTGACCAGCGTTGACTTTTACAATTTGGGCCGTTGACCGTTGACCCTTGGAGGAATAACAACCCGGTTGCATTTCGCCGGCCGACCCGGATTTTCTGACCACCTCCGGCCACGTTTTGGGTATAGTTCGATTCCCCTTGAGTTCCTTTGTTGATTGGTAGTTGAGTTTGTGAAAATTGATTGAGTTTTGGTTGAGTTCGAATCGGGTTGATTTCGTGAATTTCGCCGGTGACGGGGGGAGGTCCTCCAGCGAGCCACGGTGGCGGGGGTGAGGGGGTTTCGACTCCCCTTGCTCCGTTGATGCTTCCTAGGTGTTTAATTTTAGATGAGGTTGAGTTTCCGATGGAATCGTGGTGGTTGCCGAAATTGTTTTCCGTTTGGTTTTGCCGAGCTGATTTTGTGTTGATTTAGTTTGAATTGGGACTTGTGGTAGTTGAAAAAGATGTTGGGCTTGAGGTAAGCTAGAGGACTGGGCTTTCCTCGCCGGAGAAATTCTCCGTTGATGACGCGCCGGCGGCGGCGGCGGTCAACTGTGGTGCTCCGGCGAGAACGTTGACTTTTTGGTTTTCGATGATTTTAGTGTCATTTTTCTCGTATTCGCGCCCCGATCGTCGCCTTGAGGTTTTTGAGTTGATTTGGGTATTGGATTTTCAGTCGAGGATTTTGAGTGGAGATTTCGGGAATTTTGTAGATTATTTTGCACTGTATTGTATATTTTCGAGAACGGTTGGTTTCCGAGGTGTGGTACAGGGTTGTGGATTACAATTTTGATTAGATATATCTTATGACTATTCAGGGGATCGAGATCGTGCTTCAGGCGAGGGATCTTCCACCGGACCACATGATTAGCGCGAGTGCGCGTTTTGCTCACCTGTGAGTGGACAATTTCTTTTCACTGATAATCGCGAGTCTTTATACATGTTTTACGAGCATGAGCATGCATATGAGACTATGGTTTATATGAGCATGTGTTATACGATTATGCCTAAACCAGTATATATTACGTATATGCATTTATTTATTGCATTATACATTTGCATCGAACTATTTATGATTTGGTTTACACAGAGTACAGTCTCAGTATATGTTGTTGTATCGATACACTTGCATCCCGGCTGATCCCCGAGGATGTTTACCGGGGGAGGCTGTGACCCCTGACCCGAGGCCTTTACCGAGGGGGGCAGACCTCTGACCTGATGCCTTTCTAGCTAGAATCACGTGTGGGTCTGAGATCCCGTGATTCAGACTGTACTAGCACGGATGTGTCCATGAGCGACCCCGTGGGATTTTTACATGCATGCTCAGTACGCTGGAGGAGTATGAGTTTACCTCGTGTACTTTATTATATTTATTCATCTGGACTCGCATATGTTATTATAACATATATCATCTGGCGAAAGACATTTATTTTTGTCCACTCACTCTAACGGTTTTCATGTCTTTCCCCTGGGCTTTTCGGTTTCCGTGCCCAATTTGCAGTTCAGATTCTGGAGTCTCACATCGTGGTTGGAGGCTAGTTGTTGGAGCTACCTGTGTTTTCCAGTAGGTTTCTTGTTTCACCTACTGTTGTATATTTTGTATATATTTACACTAGAGGTCGCTCTGATACATTCTGATACATGTTTTATACGGTTTTTCCCAGATATACTATATATTACAGTTATGTTTACTGTTTATTATTATTGATATGATATTGAGAAATCCGGATGGGATTGGTGCCCACGGTTTGGCTTTTGTGGCATAAGATGAAGTGTTATTTTCTGGGTGCAGGTAAAGGCAATTCCGCGTTAGTAGCGTTACTCTGCCCAAATTTTAATGGTTTTTATTAATTCACGTTTTCAGAAGGGGTTTGATTCCGGTTTAGAAAACTAAATCGGGGTTGGGTCCTTTCAGTTTATGGGAAAACATGTCATCTTCCGGTGGAGCTAGAGCACAAGGCATGATGGGCTGTCAAGAAATTCAATATGGATCGAGATGAGGCTGGTTTGCATCGAAAGTTACAATTATGTGAACTTGAGGAGATAAAGAATGATACTTTCGACAATGCTTGGATCTACAAGGGGAAAACAAAGATGTTTCATGATAAGATGATCCGACACAAGAACTTCATAATTGGCCAGCAAGTTCTTTTATTCAATTCTCGACTTAAGATATTTCTGGGAAAGCTACGCTCTAGATGGATTGGACCATTCATTGTTCTCGAAGTATTTTCCTATGGAGCAGTCCTTATCAAAAGCACAATATCTGGCAATGAGTTCAAGGTTAATGGCCACCGTTTAAAGCCATATCATTCGATCATTAATGAAGAAATTATTGACGACTCACGGCTTGAGGACCCAATCCCGTCAAACACAACATAAAGAAATTCACATCTAGGCTGTAAGACGCTAAAAAATAAGCGCTTGTTGGGAGGCAACCTAATAGAGGAATCGTCAAGGATTTGTTCTCTCCTCCCTTATCTTTTTAATTTCATTGCTTATTTACTTTACTTAGCTAAAGTTTTCGTGGGTCTCTCTCTTCATACTTAGATCTATGTTTCCTTTAATACATTGAGGACAATGTAGACTTTAAATGTGGGGGAGGGGTTTACAACTTTGTTTGGGTCATAAAATTACAAAATCGGGCAGACAATGGAACTTTCCGGTGGATGATGCCCTAAAAAAATTAATTATTTTAAGTCATACTTAGTGTATTTCGTTGTAATTTAGTGTAGTGGATGAACACTTGTCTTTTAGTAAAAAATCCGAGTGGATTGGTGTCTAGAAGAGGATGGTTTCTACAACAGGTTTTGGATGTGAGAAAAGACAAGCTCGAAAATCACTCCTACCTCTCTTGGTCTCTCTCGCTAATTGACCATTTCATTTGGTTTCCCAAAGAAAACAAGCACTAAATCTACGCTTGTTTGAGAGTCTTTTTCATTTTTAGGAAGCCCTTGGTTAGTCTATGATGCAAATGAACAAAAAAAAGAACATAAATGGCGTTGGAAAACACTAAACTGATTTCTTGTGCTAAGTGAGATATTTTGATTATCATGACATGTAGTGGATATGGTTTGCTTAAACATGGTACAGATTTCGCATGTTAGAATGAGTTTTAAATCATACAACCTTAAAGTAAGTTTTTGAGCCTACATTATTCCTTTTGAGAATGAATTTCGTGCATTATGTCTCAAAAATAATACATGCCTCATCTAATTGCTTGTCATAGATTTCAATGAACTAGAGATTACTATAACTTACTCATGTAGATTTACAACGCTTTTAAGTTGATATATGCTTTGATTTTGGATATGATTAAAGGCAAATTAAGTTTCCACCACTTAAACCAAAAAGCCATGTGTCCTTTTGTGCGCACGAGTTACGACACCCTTAGATTACCCCTTTGTGCCTACGTTAAGCCTTTTATTTCATTGACATATACATATCTAAACACTTGGCCTAGTGTAGAGTTTCCTACCCTTGTTCAAAGACTTGGTGAAGAGATTTCGAATCTAGCACGTCAAGATGTGGCGCGAAGATGATAAAAGAATACAAAGAAAGAGAAGACTTGTCCAAAAGTTTGAAGAAAAAAAAAAGAATTCGAGAGCAAAAGAAAAGAAAAGAAAAAAATATTGAAGCTCTCCGGCAAATGTTCTAAGTGTAAAAGTTTGGACAACTGAAGTTTAGAATGAAGTTAGGCCCAAAAAGAAGAAATTTGGCCTTTGTTTTTGAAGTTTTGACACCTGAGAAAGAATGGAGTTTTGATTTCCTAAGTGTTGATTAAGTCTTTTGAACGTTTTTATCACCACATACCTAAATTTTAAATGTCTTAGCCTCAGCCCCATTACAACCTTTCTAAAGTCCTTTTTGATCCTTAAGATGAGTAGCTTTCAATTGGTTGAGTAAATTGCATGAGTAAGCACATGGGTTGGTTCATTTGTGCAAGTAATTCATTTTTTTATAAGGTTTTTCGTTGAACACATATACATTTTGAGTTAAACCATTTTCATGAGTGAAAATATGATGAGTGCACCCATGTGAGATTAGTTTAAACTTGTTCGAAACATGCATAGCTTTAACTTCACCATTGTTTACTCCAAGTCTTACTTGTTCATGACATAATCATATTTCTCTTATCTTTCGAATTTTTGAACTTTTCACTATGAAATCTTGTGACTCAATCGCCATATACTTGAGAAAATTTCTGAGACAAATTTTGCTAAGGGCTTAGAAGTTTTTTTTTAAAACTTTGAGTCTTTTATATTTCTTAACCTTTCCAATGTGGGAGACTAGCTCCAACGTTGGCTTTGTATGTTTCTTTTACTTAGATTTTCTTTTACTTAGTTTTTACTAGGGACTAGCAAAGTCCAAGTGTGGGAAAATTTGATCAACACATTTTATGCTCGATTCTTAACGCATTTCTCTCTATATTTTACTTTAAATTTTCCTTAGTATTCTTGTTTCTTACTTACTTTGTTATTTTTAGGCTTATAATAAAAGAGAACAATAAAGGAGGTGATTTGGAGCATATAATGAGCTAAGTGGAGAAGTTTCCTAAATCAACCAGGAATGATGTGGCGAAATATGGATCCGAAACGGCAGGTCTTCTCAAGTTACTAAAATGACGCAAGGAAAAATGAAGACATTTCAAATGGTGGATCGAAAATCAGCAAGCATTTTGGGAGAAATCAAGCAAGGAGATATTACCGATCAATAGATGGAGAATCAAAAGTATCAAGCATATCTCAAAAGTGTCTTATTTGAAGATCAAAATATCCTACAATATATGATAGGTTCGGCCAAAATGACTTGGAGCTCAAGAAATACAAGATATGGAAATATAAAGATTTCTCTACTCCTAGAAGGAAGAGGAAGATATGCATGCCAACTCATCAATCTGCAACGGATCATAGTATCTGCAATTCAACTCCAAATATAGTGATCATATATGTCTTGTTCAAGCTCTCGAGCTGATCTTTCCAACGAATCCAAAATCACAATTTTCTGAGCTCTAGAACTCCCAGAAAAGACGTTTCAAGACAGGCTGGTAGATTTATCCAGGTACACTAGGAATCTCTAGTTTGGAGAGGAAAAGATTCATTCCTTGCCTATAAATACAAGAGGACGTCTCTCTTCTCAAGCATCACTCATTTTAGAAGCCAATAGCTCTGCAAACACTCTTCTCCTCTCCCAAAGTTTGAAAGTTTTCAAGGATCCACTATACTCCACCACCAAAAAGCTTCCTACCTCCACCGAGTAGACTATAGGGAAAATTCCCTTAGATGCTCCCCATCTCCATAGAGGGACGACTACATTAGAGGCGTAGGGAAAATTTCCGAGCTTAAAGTGTAACTCTAATCCTTCTACTTATCCTTGTAAACATTTGTATTTTGGTTTTGAATAAAGTGTTTTGTTTACAGTTTTGAAATATTATGTGTAACTTATTTTGAGTCTTAGGATTTAGTCGAACATGTTAGTCTTAATGCATCAATTTAGGCTAAGGAAAATTTCTTGTCAAGTTGATAGGCGTGTCATAGGGCAAATTCCCGAAACACAATAAATGATCATACATGTAATCGGCTAAAGATTTAGATAATTAATAGGGAGCATATAATATGACTTATGTGTAAGACGTTGGTAAATAAGATGGGTCGATCACTTGTAAATATATAACTTAGGTTTATTTTCGGTCTAGTAAGCATGTTTAATGTTCTTTGTTCTTGCTTGTTTTCTACTTGTCTATGAGTGAAGCATGTTAGAACCTAGGATTTCTCTATGCGTTTACTAACTATTTTCTATCTTTAATTCCGTAGGAATTAATTAAAACCTCTTTAAAATTCCCCCATTAACCATAGCGTAGTCATGCATGCACCCTCAATCCCCGGTTAAGAACGATACCCTTCTTATCAATGTTACATCTACAGAAAAAGATTTTAATTTCTTATGCGTTTTTATTAAGTGTTAGGTATTTATTTAATACTTAGTAAAACCGTCTATCATCCACATCCATACAAGTTTAAGGTTCCAAAGTGTCCTCATCGAGTAGTCATTATCATCTAAACAAACAGCTGCATACCTATGTAAAGCTGTGACCACCATCGATCATAACCCTTTATTTTCTTCCTCACAAGTTTCCATCATTCATAATTCACATGCCACCAGGGCACCAATCAACAAACCAAACCAGTTAAAAAAAACCATCTCTCTGGCCCCCAAAAATATATTAAATGGCCGGCCGGCAACAATCGACGTACCTCTAATCAAAAAAAAACAATCGACGTACATGATGACACCCTTGCTCTTCCGCAACCTCATAATCTCCATCCTCATTTTGGCAGAGAAATCCTTCTCCAACTTAGCCCAGAAGCACAAAGCTTTCCAACTCGACAACTCGTACGCTGCGTTTTCGTGTCTGTCTTTCTCTTTTCTCTGCGTTTGCTTCTTTCTTTAAACCCTAACCCTAGCTCCACCACAAAGAACACCTCCTTCTCTTACGATTATAATAATAATATCCATGACTACTATCCCAAGAAGACAAAGACCATCGATGACGACTCGGCTATAGCTCGAGCACTTGCGCAGCTACTATCACTCGCAAGCTAGGTTGCACTGAAACGAATACGGAAACGGAGATACGAAACGATACGATACGCCGAAACAGCAAATCAAAAAATTCAAGGATACGATACGAGTAGGATACGAAAATTAAATTATCCATTACAAATTCAAATATAGTTAAAATAATAATAATAAGCATGTAATTAAAGTTTATGTCATTGTAGCTTCATGTACAGACAATAGATATCTTTAGGCATTTTCCAAATCAATTTCTTCATCTTCATCTTCATCAACATTAAAGATCATCGCTTCCAAGTCTGGTTCATTGAGAGAAAGTTGGGCAATCTCCAGAACACCAACATTAGAAACATCTAAAGAATCCATTTCATCACCACCAATATCCCATTGTTGAGTCACGCCTTCATTGTAACTTGGATGTCTCCTAGCCAAAAGACGAAGATTAGTATGAACAAAAACCAAATCTTCCGCCCTTTGAGGTGTCAACTTGTTCCTAGCCAAAGAATGAATGAAGCTGTAGGTACTCCAATTCCTTTCACAACATGAGGAAGAAGAGGGTTGACCAAGTAACTTGTACGCCAAGTGTTGGATAGTTGGAACACTTGCTCCATAAACCGACCACCAAGTTACAGGCTCCATATGATACCTATCTCTTATAGCATCTCCATAACTAAGACCATTCGTGCAATTGAAAAAATCAGCAAACTCAATTGCAACTTTTCTTCTGTCTTCGGGATTGGTAAAATACCGAGCAATACAAGCTTTCCTTTGTACAGAAATCTCTTGATCATTATTGGGAGCAACCCGGTTGTTGTCCTCTTGAAGCCACTCAAAGCTGTAATACCTAAACAAGATAAGAAAAATAATAAGAAATTCCATAATAACAAAAAGTACCAAAATGAATTGAGTAGATGTTATACTTACTTTGGATTCAAAGAATATGCCAAGCAATGTAGAGATGTATAGCTCTTGGTCCACCTTGCTATCAATATTGATTCCACAGCATTCCAAAACTCTGAACTTTCATGTAGTTGCTTTCTTTCTTTTCGGTAAATAGCATGCTTGATTCGCTCTATCATGCTATCCCACCATTCATACACCAAATGAAGAGATGGTTTATCAGTGTCGGCCTTTCTAATCATCTCATGAATGGGACCAGCGAAGGTGAGGATGTACTCAATGTCATCCCAAAATTGCTCATCTAGAAGCTTTACTTTCACAAGCCCTGCCTTATGATAATCATCAACTCTATAATCCTCCCACTTCGGACTAATCACCATTTGTTGCAAACCATTCTTGATTTTTTTAAATCTCAACATCATTACAATAGTTGATGCAAACCTTGTAGGAGCAACTGAAAGTAACCTCAAGTCACAATGCTCTGAAAACATCACCAATCTCATACCATGATTCATAATAAAGTTTCTAATAAACACAACATCATCAGAAACAGGCATGATCCAAGAACAGGCATCATACACATCTTGAGTTGCATCACTATCTGATGAAGGGAGTGTAGGTGCACATATGTTCTTCACAGCAAGATTTAATGTATGAACTACACATGGTGTCAAAATATGGTGGGATATTGGGTTTCAATAAGCTTACCAGCCTTGGAACATACCAGAGCATTGTCGGTGACAACTTGCACCACATTTTGGTACCCAACTTGCTTAATAGACTCTATGATTAGGCTTGCAACCAACTTGTGATCCTTGAATTCACCCTCGCAATTTACCACTTTGAGCATCATTGCACCAGTTTGATTAACTGCTAACACATTGATTATAGGTCTTCTTTGTGGATCCGACCAGCCATTACTACACAAGCTCACACCCTTTGTAGGCCAAGTCATCTTGATTGGCTCCAAATGATGCTCAATATTTTTCTTCTCTCTAGCTAGAAGAGTGGTTCTCAATTTGTTATACCCTGGTGGGGTATAACCTGGAAGAGTAGATGCACGGCGATAAGACTCCCGATAATGTGGATTTCTTGCAAGGTTGAAAGATAAACCACCGGTATAAAACATCCTCCCAAGCTTCTCATCACATTGTGCTCTAGCTAGCTTCATTGTTGAAAGCTTTGTGAAAAGGACCAGAACCTCATTTTCTCTTCTTCGGATCACAAGAAGTAGAAAATGTCATCCCATAACAACCAGTTGAAGAACTCCCTTGTCCTTGGCCTCTTGATGATGATGGCAAAGGAACTTGCCTAGGAGCTGCATTTGATTGTCTCTCCTTGCAGTCTCTCACTATCTTTATCATCTGAGTGTGTGCTTGTGAATTCACCTTTGAGAAATATGCAACTCCCACCGGATTACCCTCTTTCAGAAGATGATACTTCACTCTAGTGTATGAGCCTTGGAAATTCAGCTTGTAGAAAGTACATTGCCATTTCCAACATCCTCCTGCTTGACTAGTTTTCTCGATCTTCTTTACAAATTGCCACAATGGAGCTTTATCATTAAAGACGTTATAAATCTCATGGGTACTAACATTAACACTAGCACTAGAACTGTTTGGAGGCGTATCTGCGTCATCGTCGGCCATCTACAGTTTGGTCACAAGAAATTAAAGATCATACAAAACTAAGACTAAGACTAAGACCTTTTGAATTTTTGGTATTCTGTTTCAAACTTTCAACTTGACTAAACCCAATTTTATCTTAGTCCGGTTTAAGCCCAAATTATATCTCAGTCCAAATTAAGTGTATTCTGTTTTAAGTTTTAACCCAATTAACCCAATTAAGTGAATTAACCCAACTTGACTAAACCCAATTAAGTGAATTAACCATTTAAGTGATTTAACCCATTGATCTGTGAATTAACCCATTGATCTGTAAACACAACTTGTACCGTAAACGGTAAACCACTAAACCAGTACCCAACTACCCATTGATCAGTTTGTGCTATGTATAACTATTAGTCAAAAACTAAACATACAGCATCGTAAACAAGTAAAACAACTAAACATACGATTGATACGAAAGACAAAGTCAAAGACTCAAAAACAACAATCGATTCTCCACTTTCACGTACGAGTCGAGGCGGAGGAGATCGAGTCGAGGCGAAGGAGACCGAGTCGAGGTAGAGGCAAGCCACGTACGAGCTGGATCGAGTCGAGGCGGAGGAGACCGAGTCGAGGCGGAGGCGACCGAGGCGAGCCACGTGGCAGAGGAGATCGAATCGAGGTGGAGGAGACCGAGTCGAGGCAGAGGCGACCAAGGCGAGCCACGTACGAGCTGGATCGAGTCGAGGCGGAGGAGACCGAGTCAAGCCAGAGGCAACCGAGGCGAGCCACGAGGCGAAGGAAATCGAGTCGAGGCGGAGGAGATCGAGTCGAGGCAGAGGTGAGCCACATACGAGCTGGATCGAGACTGAAACGCGTGAGCAACGATGAACGGCGAGGCGACCGAGGCGAGGAGGAGGAGACCGAGGTGGAGGAGACCGAGCTGGATTTCCAAATTAGGCTTTTGCGTTTTCCCGTTTCTGATTTTTTTGTGGTATTGAATTTTTGTGCTGGAAAATTACAAAGTTACCCCCACGTATCTTTACAAATTACAGGGATACGTATCCATTTTAAGATACGTATGTATCCAATACGTATCCAAAAATCGATACCGTATCCAAACGTATCCGGGTGTATCTGACACGTATCATACCGGTATCGGTATCCGATACGCGATACTCCTCCTCTTTGCCGTTTCTGTGCTTCTTAGCTCGCAAGTACCAAGTTGTTCGTTCTTTAGCAGAGAGCCTCGTTCATGAACACCAACGAGGAGGCGCGGAGGCTTTACGTCGTGGGAACCGTACGATTCTCTCGGCTTTTGCTAGAACAATCAGCCTGCTTGAAGCCGCTGCGACTCACGAGCAGCAGCAGCGCGGCGGCGGTGGTGATGGTGGAGTAGACTCGGCTCATTGGTTGAGCCGGGTGTTTCAGACCGTTCGATCAGGTTTGGATGTGGTATTGGCGTTCAAGGGGGTTGTTGGGGTGAGGAGTTCGGCGGAGAAGTTAGTGGCTGAGGTGTTGTGGCTGGGTGTGAGGAGATGTGCCTCTGCCTCCAACTTGGCTCGGCTCTCCCTTTCGGCTGCTTCCTTGCTCAAGATCTCAGGTAGCTATCTAGTTTTACTTTTACTTCCTCGCTGGTGTAATGCCTCGCACGAGCGCTTGCTAGCTAGTTCCTAATTTAATTAGTACTCATCAGAGACGTATGTAAGCCAAGAAAACCTAATATTCTTTTCACTATGTATGTAACATAGTAGACTGATCGAAAGGCAGTAATGCTCAGAAATCAAATCGGTCATGACGTACGTACATTCATATCATCATATGTATTCAATCAAGTGTGAAACATATGTGTATTACAATAGAGGTATGCAGGGCAAATGAGGGCATAAAATGATGTGATCAATGTCTCAGGGAGAGAAGGAGAGCTAGAGAGTCTTTGTTTTCTTATTCTCTGTGTCTACCATTATTATAAATATAGTAGACTTTTCTGTCTGTGGAAGTTTGCGTTAGAGCATCCGCACCGGTGAGCAAGATTTGCTCAAGCAAATGGTGGACTCCACCACAAATTGCTTGCTCAAGCAAAATTTTGAGCAAGAGCAAAATTTTGCTTGAGCAAGCAATTTTTGGTGGAGTCCACCATTTGCTTGAGCAAATCTTGCTCACCGGTGCGGATGCTCTAACCACATTATATTTTATGTACGTTCTTGTGTTCTTATCTTTGTGTATGTTTCTCTTGGTTTGCTATTTCTATTTATTGTTCCTAACCAAAATGACAACAAGTAGTATCAGAGCTTCGGCTCATGTGGGACCCAAGTTTGGGCTAGCGGGTCGGGGTTAAGATGGATGGGATAAATAACACAATGATCAGACTCACCTCCTTGAATTGTGAAGTGGAAATCGAGAATGGAGGATATCTTTTGCTGCGGTGATTTGCATGAAGTGATTGAAGACTTCGCAGGCAAGCCAAGTGGTATGATGGATAACAATTGGCGAAAGTTGAACATGATAGCAATTGGCATGATAAGGCAATGGGTAGATGATTCCGTCTTTCATCGTGTGTCAAATGAAACTGATGTTGAAGGTCTCTAATCTTAAAGAAATTGGATTCTCTCTTTGAGAAGAAGACTACTGTGAAGAAGGCATTCCTTATCAAAGAGCTTGTTAATATGAAGTTCGATGAAGATAAAGGAGTTGCTGTACACTTGAATAATTTTCAGAATGTGACAAATCAGTTGACAACAATGGGTATGAAAGTAGACGATGAGCTGCTAGCACTGTTGTTGCCAGGAACCTTGTTGGACACTTAGGGAAACTTTCGTCATGACCATAAGTAATTGTGTCTGATGGTGTATTATCTATGGACACCGTTAAGGATAAAATGCTTAACGAGGAGACGAGAAAAAAAAAATTTTGGATATAGATAGTTGACAAACACTACTGTATATTGCTACTAGTAAAGACGAGAATTTAGGTCAAGGGTTTAGTGGTACTTACCACTATTGTGGCGTAAAAGACCACATGAAGAGTGTCAAAAATGGAAATCAAACAAGAAGAAACACATCAACCAAAAGAATGGAGATACAAGAAATACTGCTAGATGTAGTCTATATCATATGATGATGGCGAGCTTTTCACTAATCAAGAATGTTTGTATATTGGTGACAAGGGTCATCGGATACCAGTGTAAGTTATCATATTACTTACAACTTGGAGCTGTTTTTCTACATACAAAGCAAGTGACTTTGGGATGCTAAAAATGGTCAACAAGAGATACTCCAAGAGACACATGGTGATGGCGTATTCGATCTAGGGAGTGGCTGATCAGTGGGAGCTTCAAGCTCAAAACAAGACTAGGTTCTGCATCAGGCCAGCTCAAGTTGACTCCCACTAATGGAGTTAACATGCATATCCCCCTCATAGTCTAGAGGGGTAGATTGTGGTTATTTTCCAGCCCATGAGTTTACTTAAGTCAATAGAGATTGTTGTCTTATATGATTATAGGGAATGTAGGATTCATAATCCCTTGTTACAGAAAGGAGAAAGCTAGCATTAGAAGGAAACATTTTCTTATGTGGTGTTAGAGTTCTTTATGTCTATATAAGGAGAAGTTCTGCTCTAGTTTTTGTATCTCAGAGACTTGTACGTGTATTCCATTTTTTTGGTTAGAGAGTGAGTTATGAATTAAGAGAGAGAGAAATAGATAACAAGAGTAGAGAAAGTCTTTGAATGAATAATGCGTGAGCAAAGCTTTGAGAGTGCAGGACACTTGTCAAAATCTAAAACGTGTTAAGCTTAAATGAATAGTGCATGAGAGAACTTAGATCGTAGATTACTCACTTACACATTTGTATTCCGCATATTGTAAAATTACTCAAACAAAGAAGTGAAGGGAGATTATGTACATCCGAATTGGAGCTTTCTTTTGATGGACGTCAAAACCAGACAAGTCGTCAAGTTCGAATTTTAGTTGGGAGAAGTGTGTTTGTCCCTGTCGTCAAGGGAGATAAATGACATTGGTCTCGTTGGCAAAGAGACAAACTCAGTTTTATATAGCTTTTTCAGAAGAGCTCCTTGTTCATGAAGATTAATGAAAAGTGTGTTTCTTTTTATTACTCTATTTTCCAAAAATGAAGCATCATCCTTGCCCAAAAAAGTAGGGGAAGGTTTGCTGCTGAGGAAGTTCTATCAAATTTTATAAACTGATGGCCAGTTTTCTGCATAAGATTGAAATTGATTGGAGACAATACAAGAAGACATAGTATCACCTTCTTATGTACTCTCAAGCATCCTCAACGAATCCAAAGAATATACCTGTGGTTTGATAAAAGAGAGCTCGCCAGTTTTCCTTTGCTACTTTTCCTGAGACAAACTTTAGCCACCTTCTCGCAGTCCCTGGCTCGTAAAATCCTTCTACACCTTCGAGGAATTAGATTTTCAGTCTCAAGCTTCTCCTATTTCTTTCCCCGACGTTACAGTTCAACTTTAGTTGTTACACATCTATCTTCCCCTCAATATCTTGAGATGGAACTGGAAACCCATTTTTTGTGTCCAAGTTACCATTAGAAACTTCTTCATTTTCTGTATGCGCAGATTGTTCGAGTTCTCTGTCATGCTGTGCTTCATCTACACCCTGTTGAATTGTCTGGATAGAAGCACGAGCACCCACCTTGTTTACTTCCCATGAATTGTCTTCCGATGAAGTTGAGGAAATGGATGAGGGGTCATCAATCAAGTCAGCAACTCTCACCTTGTCAAGCGAAACCCCGTTAGCAGTATACTTTATACACAATCAGTATTTGTATAATTTCTATAGTAATGTCAGTGCAGGTTAATCTACAGTCGCAAGTACCTGCAATGGCTTCAAACCATTCAATTCTTGATCATCACGTTTTCCGACTACATCTTGAGCTTGCAGCTCCATGGAATCACGAACAATTTGACGAAGAAAGTTCACATCATCAGACATAACACCAAACCCTTTCAAAAGCTTAGAACCCAGCTGCAAACTTGTCTGCATGAAGTAATATATCCAGTCAGCTGTGAAGTCATGATATAACAACTTTGCGCTTAAATGTTCAATGTCTGTGAAAAATAAATGTGTTTCATACCTCTGCACTTTCCATGATGGCATCAGTTGCACCAGCTTTTTTCAGATCTAAAAGGTGTTTGAGGTCAAGGGCTCTGGCATAAATAGGGATCTGAAAATACGTTTTACATTAATGTAATAAACAACCGAACCAGAAAATAATTTGACATCCAAAATAGAAAATTTCTAGTTATCTACTTGTAGGACTCTAGTCTCAGCAGACTTAAGCTAGTGCAGTAGAACTTGAAAGTGATTAAGCTTAGAGAGTTTCAAATTGAATTGGATGTCCATATATCTATTGGTCTATAATTCTCCTCAATTCAGTAATTAACCTTAGAGAAGAGAATGAAGTGATGGATGTAGAACTTGGAGATCTCTATGTCAGCACTAGTTTGTCTCAAAAACAAAATACCTGTTTCTAGATACAATCTCAAACAAAACCCTCTCGGAGATCTCTATGTCATAATGAGTGAGAAACCAAAAGGAAGGATCTAAATCAAATGAATGGTTTGGAAAACAAGATATGACAATTAGAAAAAGTTAGTCAGCAAAAATATGATTTTAAAATTGAAACCATTGATTATGGTGTACAAATCCAAAAAATATCACTTCAGTTTCTTATTGTACAACATGGACAATAGATATGATGCGAGGAACATTTCTTTCCATTTACAAACCATTAAAGTTCCTGTCAATTGCTAAATGTGGACAAACAGACCAAGCCCCTTGATTCAAAATTTCAAATAACAATAAAAAAATAAGGTGGAGACTTACTGAAGGGAAAGCATGTCGCAGTCTTTCAACAGCCTCGACTGATTTCTGCCTTGCGGTGTACATAACCAAGACAGCTTTTGGGAGAGAAATACCTGCAGATTGCAAAACTGCAGGACTTGATCCATCCCCGTACAGAATTGGAAAACCGAGTTTTCTAGACGCCTGTAATTACAATGGTGACAATAAAGCCAAGTATAAACTTTACTTTTACATATGAAGCAGGTACCAAACAAGACTAGACAAGTATGATCTGCCCTACAAGTGCCAATGATGTAATGATAATTAGCCTTTGGGAAATGAGCAATGGGTAACAATTTCCTGAGATGAAAAAAATACTGTATGCATAACAGTATAACACAATCTGTTTCATCAGGAACACTTTTGCTGCAAGTTAAGACTGAGACCCCTTAAGAGCAAAATAAAGAAAAGACCAGTCCCAAGAAGATTAGCCAGTATTGTACCATTCCAACCATCTCCAAGAAATTAACTATTTCAGGGCAAAATAAAGAAAAGACCAGTCCCAAGAAGATTAGCCAGTATTGTACCATTCCAACCATCTCCAAGAAATTAACTATTTCAGAAGTATTTTGCACAAAGACCCCTGCAACTTAAATCATGAATTGTTTATCTAAAAAAGAAGAGCACCTAATAGTTACTGCAGAAAATCGACAAATTATCACTTTGCTATTAAAATGAAAAAGTAAATTATCGCATCAGTTTATGGTCAAGATCAAGGGAAAGATTTCAATAACCTTCACCACAGATGGATCAAGATCAAAAGCTATATAGGGCCATCCAAGAGCATCGCCATCTATTCCAGAAGCCAATGGAGTGGACAAAAAATTGGCAAGAACCTACAGGAGAGAAGGACACTCAAAGGATTTCAAAATAGGACTAGAGAGCTACTCGATCAACCAAAATTTGTAATGTGCACAGTACAATATAATCTCACCTGGCCCATTTGTCCAAATCCAAGAATAACAACAGGTTCACTAGAATTGAAGTTCACCGTATCAGGAGCTTTCTGTAAATATTTGTTTTAATTGATTCAGGCTACCGAGATGTAGACATGGGAATTGAATAGCTGAGTAAATAAAATAGCTTAAAGATTTCATTTTCAACAAACAAGTAAAATTAAATAAAAGTGGACAAATGTGAAGAGAGATCGAGTCATGAAAGCCTGCAAGAATGTCAAAGTTAGGTTCTGATAGAACTTCAAATTTACAGCCTCTGAGTTTTATAAAAGCATCCATACATGATTAGGCTTCGCTTAGTTTCATTCAGTATATATATCTTCTAATGCAAACCAATGATAATGGAACTTACATCCTGTTCTTCAAAATTGTCTTCGATAAATGCAGCAGCTCTTCTTCCAGCATCATTAAGCAAAGGGGTTAATGCCATTGACAGGACAACAACAATGATGAGCAATTTGTTAAGCTCAAGTGGTAGCACACCGAGCCTGTTTTCAACGAATAAAGCATTGTTAATAAAAACATGATGAATTTTTCATTTGGTGCGAAAAACAATCGATATTTTAGGACTCACCTGTTTGCAAGAGAGAAAACTACAAAGCCAAACTCGCCTCCTTGAGATAAAAGCAATCCTATTCTTACACTTTCTTGTAAAGTGAGTCCAACACGAGGGCCTATTGCTGTTATGATCAGCGTCTTGATGACAATCAAACCTGCTAAGAGTGACAGAACATTTGGCCACTCCCGGAAAAGAAGCTGCAGATAAAAGAAAATTTAAAATTAATACAAGTGTTATTCAGCATTTTCTATAATCGCTGCATCAATACATTTCTGCACGAAAAGTTCTATCATTAGCATGATATATAGGTCCAAGGAAACTAACATACATTTCACTTTCCATTTCAATACAACAGATTCGCTTACAAGACAATTAAATACATCATTGCTCAATCTTTTTAGGAATGTCCAAAAGGGTCTTCTCAGCTTCTTTCAAACTTACGAAGTGCATATTACAATTAAACCTCTCAATAATATTATAAGAATAAAATGCAAAGACGGATGAATTATGAAATATTGTGCTAAGAATTATCTTTAATTAAAAAAAGGAATAAAGGACCTTTTTCTCTGTCCACTCACAAATAGTATTCTGTAAATGAAATCTTGAAAATAGGAACTCGAAAACATGTCAATCAATATTCAAAAAAGTGTTATTAGGAGAAGCTGCCCGAAACTGAAACATCAGACTTGTGTAAAAAGAACTAAAAACAGAATACTGCTGCACATAGGATATTTATTACCTGTGTGTCTATGGACGTCCCTGTAGTTACAAAAAACAACCCAAGAAGTAAGCCTCTAAATGGCCTTATATCAGCTTCAATTTGTGTCCGGAAATTTGTTTCCGCTAACAGTGCTCCGGCCAAAAATGCTCCAAGCTGCATTATGCAATAACATTTATCTATTTACTATTACATATAAATTTGAGGTATATTCATATCAATTACTCTATCTTACAGAAAAGAGATCAAACCGTATCACTGAACCCCAATTTCTGGGTAAGAAGAGAAGTCCCTGCCACTGTCAGCAAGCAGAGTGCAACGAATGCCTCCGAGCTCCTTGCTTCTGCCACAAACTGATTTACCAACTCATTTTTAGGCCATAAAAGTAAAAATAAAATTAACAACCTCAAATATTAATGAGCTTAAACACCCTGTTGTTTATGGCACACCTCAAAAACTCGCCTAAGAAGAAATTTTCCTCCAAGAGAAAGAAGACCCAGCCCACCTAGAGCTTTTAAACTTTCCTTCAGAAGCATTGGCCATATACTTTCCTCTGCTATGTTCTGCAGACAAATGACAGTCATGAAATGCAGACACAACAAAGACTTTATTACTCTATTTATAATTCTATGAGATAAATTATGATCATTTACTAGTTACCTGTTTAATCAGTAAATCAAGGAATCTGTGTTTTTTATGTAATGAACTCCAGTTTTTAATTTGATTGATTAAACTATTCGGAATACTGATGTCTTTAGGCAATTATAGTGTAGTTAACAGCAATTAAATTTCTCTGCTATGGAGATGACCGTTCAGAACCACAGGTAAATACATTTTTTTTAAGAAGCAAATAACAAGATAAAAGACAAATATACTGTGCAGCCGTTCTAGTGATACGCCATCTATACAACCTACCTAAATTAATATCTGGTAGAGAAGGAATCGCAGCACCATAAAAGTAAAAACGAGCCGCTGAAATTCAACAAAAGATAGCTGTTTGACCCAAACAAATCAAGGAAAATTCTTGGTTACCCATGGGTATCATTTACCACTTGAGAACAAATTTTGTGGTCATGGTGGTAATCTGAGTTCTTATTTGTGTAATTTTAGTTGTAGTTTTTAGGTAATTACTAATTTAAAATCTAATTGCAACTTTTGAAAAAAATTGTTCTCAAAGTTGTAAATATATTGTACTTTTGGTTCTCAGGTGGTAAATAAGAGTATGGCATACCCCTTGGGTACCCAAGAATGTTCCAACAAATAAAATGGGAAATAGCTTTCAATCAAAAATTCTATTCTTATCATAATGCACGACAACCTGCAGTCGCACCATATTTAATTGAAAACATTAGCTAAGCACCTCCCACACCCACAAACTAATAATCAATAGTACAAGGATATTATAATGGATTATCCAATAAGATTTTGCTTAACCGAATGATATAAAAATTAATTAACTGTACTGAAGATTCACAAATTCCCACATTCGAAATGTTGCTAAGTTGCTTAACCATACCAAAGATTTACAAAGGTAAATATAAAAAACAATTGACATGCATTCAAATTAAGCTTGAAAAAAAGAATCAAATCATTTACATACCTGGCTTTCCAGCACCGGAAGTATGACTAAGAGAGGTACGACTGCTATATCCTGCACATATCAGGTGGAGAAAGGTTATTGACATTGTGTGCGCTTTGTTATGAAAAAGTCCAGAACAGTTGGGTACAAAAACGCGGCACCAATTGATGTTATTGAATAGAACCTGTAAAAGAAAAAAGAACCCCAAATGATGTTATTGAATAGTACCTGTAAAAGAAGTATCCCCAGAGTTGCTGAACCGAACCTTGTAGGGAGTTCACCTTTCTCTGCAAGTAACTATATATTATGCTATGTAAGCTCTACAAAACTATATCAATGATCATTTTAAGTATAATACCCAAGTAATAGACAGTGGTATAATAAATAATATAGAGAATAAGTTTCCAGGATATACTACAAAACTATATCAATGGTCATTTTAAAGTGCAATTTTAGATAGTTCTATTGTTTGAATCGAAAATTACAATTAGAAGAGCTGTACATCAAAAATGGAAAGGCGTGAATAATATTCCAGAGTGAAACATCCTGAATTGCTCACAATTAAACTACTGTGTGCTCTCAAAATCTTCTGAGTCACTGAACTCAAGACCATAGAATCTCTTAGACCTTGCATCTACTTAGCCAAATCAAGGTAACAGAGAAGAAGTTGCAATACGATAGTTCTTTCCTGGACATCATTGTATATAAAAGTTGCTTCAGAAGAGGGCAAGAGAACAAGCAGTAGTACAACTTAAAAGCAAGATCAGCTACATCCTCAAACAGTAAAGGTCACTGTCTCTTTGTTCCAAAGAACCAGAAGCATTAGATACCTTCAGAGAGATAAGAAGACCAGCTACATCCTCAATCAATAATTTACAGCCCCACTTTATGTGTAGTGACAAGATCAGGAGATTTATGACAATGCATTACTTTCTTCATATATACAAGCCTTTAGGAACAAGCAGTCTTAATTTAAGTGTACTGGCAAGATCAAAAGATTCATATATATGTCATAATTTTTCCCCCTTTCTTCATATAAACTAGGCTCCTGTCATGAGCACGTCAGAGAGTGGCACTACAGCTGGAGAGGAATACTGGGTCTAAATGGTAATGTTTTACATTTCGAAATTTTGTTTAACTGTCTTACTGGACTTGTTTTCCCTCTTGGTCTCTAAAGGTCATCAGAGCTTGAAAACGAAAACTCAAGTTTAGTGGAACTTGATCACTTTAGCTCAAGGGAAATTAGACGTGGCACCACATAATGACTGTATCTATAGCTAAAATAGAAGCTATTCAAATACAGAAACCAGTGTTAATCATAATTTGAATTACCTGCAGTACAAAAGCTGAAGAAGATAGAGAAAGGGCAGCACCAATCACTACTGCTTCATCAACGCTTCTGATATTGACCTATAAACAAAGTAGCGTGCAAAACAAATTAAGGATAGCAGGGATAGTGGACTTTCAATGCTGCAGCTACAATTAGAAACAATAAATGGAGAGTGAAAATGAATTTAAACATCACAGATATTATCATCAAGATCAGCACATTTCATATAAATAAGTTGCAACCATTGTATCAGATTAAATAAAAATAAAAATAAAGAGTTGAACAAAACTTGTCATCCAAATTGCAGGCAGTCCTTCAACCTATGGTGAAGTGATTAATAGAACTATTGTCAAGGTATAAAGAAATGCATCGGCAACAAATGTTGATAGTATTCTATAGGGACAGAGTTCTCACCAGATCAGGTCTTGAGTTAAAGAGGAACGTCAAAATTTTTGTTCCAATAGCCCCATTAGGAGGAAGTTCAAACGCTGTGAAAGCAAGAGTAGATAACACGACCTTCAAGATAGAAAATAATCAGAAAATAAATGTCAAAATCCAATTACCTCCTT
Organism: Geum urbanum; assembly: GCA_946800695.1. NCBI lineage: Eukaryota > Viridiplantae > Streptophyta > Magnoliopsida > Rosales > Rosaceae > Geum > Geum urbanum. The sequence continues at coordinate 16,634,344 of OX327016.1, forward strand.
GCAGTGTGAACTATTCTAAGAATATGCAAACAAAGAGCAATTATAGAACTGAGTAAGTAAGTATAAAACTTTCTAATAAAAATAAACAGCTACTTACACTTCCATTAAAGCAAAACATGGACCACGTTGTACAATATTTTCAGCATTAACAAATAATCTGTCATTGGTTCTGCTTCCGCAAATTATCACAGCAACCTTAGCCTTAAAACACAGACATTTCTCCATTGAAAGAAGAACAAATTTCATTAAACATATCAAAAGCAAGTTTGATCGAGGCTCCAAAGGTACTAAAGTTGAAGAAATGGCTCGGGATGGATTATGGAGTCTCTAAGAATGCAAAGGGACAAGAATTCCACTGCGAGGCCTAGACAACTTACTTGTACGAGCTACTTCTGACAAAAGAATATAAATAAACATGAAAAGAATGATCCATACATTTAGAAAAATTAACAGTCAAAATCAGACTTCAGCCCACAGAAAATCTAGCACTTCATCCCTTGCTGCTTCAATATCCACTCATTCCTCCCATCAAGACTGCCCAAAAGATTGCCATCACGGCACATTTCCCTGTACTACCAAAGAACATCCTTTCACACAATAATTAAACACAGAATCCAGGTTCTTCTAGCTCACTTTGGTCACTCTAAAGATTCTTCCCCCCAAGGTTGCAGACACTGGAGATGCAGGTGGTCTGTTCTGCACTATCAGGATTCTATTTACTAAAGGAACATCAGTAGCTGGAACCTCTCCTTCGGCACCATATCACAGCTATTCACCCTTCCCTGATGATAATCAACCTAACACATGTACTTGAGAGGTATGTCGAACAAGAGAACGAAGAGGGTTGTCCATTATATCTTTGAGATACATGAGAGGCTCCTGAAAACCCATACTTCCATACTCTTGCTACCAGGAAGCAGTATTCCTAAGGGGCAGTGGTTGTGAGGTCTCACTATTAAATAGTCTAAGATTCTATGAATCCATACTAATTCTTTTAACAAATCGGTGACTGTCAGGATCCTAAGAGTATAACAATATATCCAGTTTATTCTTGTATTGCTACGATAACCACGTTGGCTGTACGGTGGCAGATATTAGTCGTGTAACTGTAATTTTCCAAAGATAAGATACTCTTGGTTCCAGGAAGCAGTATTCCTAAGGGGAAGTGGTTGTGAGGTCTCACTATTAAATAGTCTAAGATTCTATGAATCCATACTAATTCTTTTAACAAATCAGTGACTGTCAGGATCCTGAGAGTATAACAATATATATCCAGTTTATTCTTGTATTGCTACGATAACCACGTTGGCTGTACGGTGGCAGATATTAATCGTATAACTGTAATTTCCCAAAGATAAGATACTGCAGTTGGGTTCATAACCAAAACCAGACTGATCATTTATCAGAGTGGCCGTGGTTTCTTCAGGTGAGCAGATAATGTAATTTTTCCTCTTAGGAGCAAGAATGCAGCATCTGATTCACACAATATGGTCCTGCTTTTAGAGCTTACATTGTTTATTTGTGAAATGCAATCTCTATTCATCTGATATACACAGAGATCATATCATGCATAGACTACTGCAGTCAGAGTTTCATAATAATATGCAGCATCTGATTAATCCAACCACTTTACGTGTACTAGAACCTTGAAACATTGCTTTTCTAGACATATTACCTGAGTTAATCCCATGCCGAAGGCAAATTTTGCAAGAGCCTTTAGACGTGAAAATGAAAGCTCTAAGCCCATCTCAAATAGCTACATGGGAAAAAATAAAGCGAAAGTTATATGAGAACAGTTATAAGAAATGTTCACCAAAGAACATACACTCAGCACAGGAATATAATCCCCTCAAGTAAACATATTTCTATAAGTTTAGGAGAATTCCAAGATTTGAATACAGGCAAAAATAAATAAAAGAAAACAGGACAAACTAATGCAAAGACAATTAACTAATCGATTAAGCTTACCAAGAAAAGAATCCCCCATTCAGACAAAATTTTCACATCTGTGAGGTTCCGAATCAAGCCAAACTGATTGAGTACAATCCCGGCAAAGAAGAAACCAAGTATCTGAAAACCATTAACACAAGCTATATGTCATCTTTGTGAAACTGGCCAGCAATAATTACACTCATTCCCTTCTTCAATGCCCCATATTCCAAAGAAGAAGAAGAACTAAACCATCACATCATAAAATGGCCTGTACCAAGTAATCTTACAGGGCTAGCTTTGATGATCTTGAATGCAGGCACAACAAGAACAGTCACAGCTAGGAACGTCAAAGTATCAAATCCTAAGTCATTAATAACATCTACAGCATTGGCGACGTCAAGTGTTGCATATATCCTCCATCTTGATGAATAGGCCGGTCTATGGTTTGAGGATTTCAATCCTTTCCAGCAGTGTACAGAGGGAGTTAACAAAGAACTGCCTCGAACGAACTTTCTTGAAAGCAAAGGACTACGTCTTATATTGTAATGATTGGCAGATGACACCGAGCGCTGTTGCTGGTTATTAAGAACAACAGAATGGCCACAAAAGCGTGATGTGGTTGCTACGGAGCAGCCCATAAATGGGTTGTTTTGTTTGATAATGTCGAATCCCTGCAAAGAGTTGAACAAATCATTCAAAGTAATATAGTCACCCTTTAGTTTGCTGATAAAAGTTCTGAAGTTTGAAGTTTGAACAAGTATAGTTGCCTTCTATATCAAAGATTCAGATTGATTATCAAAAGAAGATTACACAATTAATAAGGTCCTATGTTGAATTAACCTACAGTTTTAAATCGAAACAAAAACTAATGTCTTGGCTAGAAAATCAGATGGCTAAAGCAAGAATAAGAAATGTAAACAGTAAGTGATAATAGTGAATGAAGTGATAATACCTTATAGCTTCCAAAGCAAGTCGCTGACTCCAACATACTGCTCAGGCTGATGATGGAACAACAATACCCACATTGAAAAAACAAAAGAAAAGCACAGAGCAAAACCCAGAATCAGTTGGTGCAATTCAGAGTTGAGTGTGTTTAGCTGTCTGAGGATGAGAATTGAACACGTTTGTGGGCATGTGAGTTTGAAACTCAGAGATTGAGATTAATCCAATCCATTTAAGTATAGGTAACTTGAACGGGGTGTTTCAAACCAAAAGAGCTTGCGGACTTTTGTGTGGAGGAATTCAACTAGGCGACAAAATGGCGATATGAGTTTTGAGTAGGAAACCCCGACGTGGCGGCCTCTCACAGGCTACAGCCCTAGCCCTACGACGTGGGATTTTAGCCAAATATTCTATGGTTACCCCACAAAGTATTTACCTTATCCTCTTTGCGATTTCAAGTATTCAGTTGAAGACTGAAACTCAAGAGTGTTGTGTGCAGTGCAGTGCTGTGCTCTTTGGAAATTTTTGTTTTTTTCGATTGCGCAACAAGAGGAAGTTTACAACGAAAAGCCTCCGTCACAACAACCATCCCTAGCCGGCTAGGCTAGGCTAGCCCGATCAAACTGGAAAGCAGAGAGAGGATGTCTGAAGCTAGCAAACCCAGAACTTAATAACACTGGATTATAAGAGAGAGTACCCTAAAACAGAACCTTTTGTTTCCCCAAGTAAACTGCATACTAGAAACATTTAGGAGACATATCAGCAGTCAAGCACTACGCATATCTGAAGGAATGGAAGCAAGAAACAACGCAGTTAACCAAATTTTGTCCAACAAAGCTAAATTAAGTTATACATAAATGACACTCTGTATCAGAAAAAAAATAAAAATAAAATGTTTACATAAGGAGCAACGATAGCATTAGCACAAAAGTTGGAGCATTTATTTTCACCATGCACACCAACTTATTAACTGAATTTACTATTACTGAAGCACAATTAAAAAAAGGCTCCTTCACTCGGAAGGATTAGAATTGGCGGGGCTAAACTTGAGTGAAATACTGTTCACACAATGACGTTCATCTGTGGGTGTCTTGAAACCTTCACCTTTAAATACGTGACCCAGGTGTCCACCACAAGCAGCACATGTGATTTCAACCCTCATCCCATCACGGTCCGGCTGATAGCATATAATATATCATTTACAGACAGGTAGAACTAGAAGAGAATTCAGATTAAGAAAAAAAGTTCACTTACAACAGAATTTATGGCCCCAGGAATACCCTCATAGAAAGCTGGCCATCCACAACCGGAGTTAAATTTGGTTGTGGACTTGTAGAGAGGAGTCCCACATCCTGCACAGGTATAAACTCCCTCCTCAAAGTGCTTGTCATACACTCCCGTGCCAGGATACCTTCAAAGCAGCCAAATCATGTCAAGCTTACAAGTCATGTGTAGATTGTGAACATTATTTTGATATACCACGCTGAAGAATTGATGCAACATAAAAAAAACTGACAATAAGCCTATATTCAATCATGGTTGTCTCAGAAACCAGGAAGTCAAACAGGTTTTTCTCCCATTATAGTTTCAGTAATTTGAAATATAAATGATGATAAAAAGAAACATGAGAAATTATCCACATCTGATCTGGGAGCTTACATATAGAGATTTTACTCGGTCACAAATCAGTTACACTCTTTATTATGTCATTTATTTACTAGATATAAGTATTTTCTTCTGTAAGTGTACAGACTCCATCTCCACTCATGACATACCTACAGTCCTAAGTCTTCAACTTGTTAACATTTGGTCCCAATCCCATATACAGATGCATTTTAGTAGTATGATACACCATATAGCCCTCGCAACTCATTTCATTTAGAGCCATTGGCCTAAGTCTCTCTAATATCAATCAACAACAAATTTTCCTTGGAATCCTTGCTACCACTTGCATCCTACTACACCTATCATCTTTCAAAAACACTGATAACTGTAAAAGAAACTACATTTATTCAAGCACATACACATAAGCAGTCTAACATTGCAAGAACATGTCAACAATTTCGTTCTTCCATTTTTTTATCTAATGGGACAGCCATTATTCTACTATCAAGTTCATAAATTGAAACTCTAAAACTGTTGCCCTCAGTCGCATAGTCTTAGAAACAGATACAACTCGCAAGTCACATCACAAGCAAACATGTTTGAAACTAGCTTAACTCTTTCTCATGATGATATATAAAACAATCCGAGAAATCTTACTCGGTGCCTTTTTGGCGCAGAATCCGAAACTGCTCGGGAGAGAGCACTGCCCTCCACTCCTCCTCTGATTTCTGAACGGACCCAGATGCAGCCATGGCTACAACCACTCCACCACGAAAGCTACGCTTACTGTTTGGGAAAGAACCACCAAACCGAATAGTGGGTGTGATGGGGTTTGCTGAGAAAGCTCTGAAGTGGGTTTTGTGGAGAGAATTTGGTCGTCGGAGGAGGTTTGATAGAGTAGTGGGTGTGGTTGTTGGGTTGAAGATAATGGTCTTGGAAGAAGAACAAAGAGGGGAACAAGACCTGAGAATTTGCAAGCCCATTTTAAGATAAATTAAGAAATGGCTTGGCTTTGGATATGCCACTTCAGCTGCAATTGTACAGTGACTCTAGCTCCTTCCTTTTATTTCTTTTTCCTTCTTGTATTTCTTTCCTTTTCTATTTCGTTATTTTAATTATATATATATTTCATTAATAATATTCACGGCTGAATGATACACGAACTAGCATATTTTTTCTGCTCATTTTGATAAGAAAAAACATGTATTACACTTTGTAACATCTAAGATCAACATAATGTCAAGCTATTAGCATTCCTCGTATAAACACACGACCTAAAAGGAATGTATGAATCAACATACACATGAGCACGTAATCGTGGTATGTAGATTGACTCATTCGACAATATTTTTGTATAAAAGACACTAACAAGCGTGACCTGTGAGAGCAAATTTGTCCCGCTTTAGCTTAGATCTCCGTAAACTTGCAAAACAGGTCAGAGCACGGTGTGGCACTGTGCTTAGACCCTTCGATGCTCAAATCAAGACTTGCCTTTAGAATCGAATAGTGAATATGGCAGAAAAACATTACCTCGAACCATGCAGAGATAGTCTATATATAGTGATCGAGCTAGGTCTAAGCATAATCCATATCGAATATGACTACTTTACTTTCGGATATGAGGAATCCATTAAGGAATGGATCTCCATATCTAATGTCAATCAGATCTCACGATTACCACAGACCCCTTTGGCATAATTCTGCTAGGACACGTACAAATCTTTCATTTTCCTCCTCGGATTTTGTCAACCCCCCAAGGTCCGATCGAACAGTCCCTGAGGTCAGATTGCCCAGCCTCCTTGAGGTCCAACCTTACTTAGGATTATCATGTTCATCAAACATTCCAGAAGACTCTACATCGTTGCAGAGATTTCTAGAAACCCTCAAATCATTCGGCCCTTAATCGAACCCATAATCGTCCGAACCCAGGCCCATATCTGGCCTCATCGAACCTCATCCAGAATCGTTCTACTCGAGCTCATCCGTCCCTAGCTTGGGTGGCCAAAATTGACTCCAACAAATACCCCCACAGCAGTGTAAGGTTCAACACATGTTGGCCTCGCATTGTTGTTCGTCCAAGCTCTTTAGTTCTCGAAAAGCCTTATATCCTCCTCATCAAGTAACGCCCAAAACCACAAGCACATGCTTGCACTGTGCTACCTTTATCATGACTCGTGCGTCATCATGCCTCATCAGCCATTACGTCTCTCCCTATCCAACGCAACCTTTCCCACTTCCAACTCTTTTCAAAAAATCAATCATATCCCTTGAAACCTAAAGTTGCTTATCTCCTCAAATGATCACTTCATATCATTTCGTACATCTTCACCATATATAAATTGAAGGCATTCTTCCTTTTCATTTTTTACATTTACCGAACCCAAAAAGCTCATCTCTGCAACTCTTTAGCCTTCAAAGTTTTCCCAGAAAAATCCAAAAAACTCCCAACACCTTTTTCCGAAACCCAGAAAGATTAAATGGCTTCCAACAACACTTCCTCCCCTACTCCTATCGAAATCACCATCCTCCAAAATCCCAACAACATCGACCTGATTGACTGCTCCAAGCAGCTTGCCTCCGCCGGGCCTCTCCCACAACTGCAATCGGCCGTTGCCGAATCAACTCAAGAGCCTTCGGCGAAAGTCGTCCAAAATCTCTCATCACCCACAACTTTCAAAGTGGATGAGGTTCAAATCACCAAACCTCCCATTCTAAAGGTTGAAGTCGACCCCACTTTCATGCAGCTTCAGCAGCGTACCGCCAATGCCATTTTCAAGAAGGCTCGTGAGGAACTCTACCCCTCAGCCTTGAAGGTCGACTCTGCTGAGGCCCTCGCCTCTTTCATTCATTATTTCCACCAGGGGGACAACGATAATTTTTGGTTCGCTCTCATCCAAGACAAAGCAAGAGTGTCGAAGCTTGAAAAAGCTCATGGCCCGGGCCTGCTCGTCCATGCCTTCCAGATTGTCTCCGGGCTCTCCTTCCCAATCCCAACATTCATCTGCTCCACCCTCGAGTTTTACGGCATCGCCATGGAGCAATGGTGCCCAGATATCTTTTGTTATCTGGCCTACTTCAACCGACTCAATCGGTGGTTCGACTATTGTATGGGTCTACCAGAGTTCAGGCTCTTCTTCTAAGCCAAGCCTACTCCGGTCAATCAATTCTACCTCTCCCTACGGATTATGTATATCAAGGAGTCACTGCTGATCGACCCGTCTTACTCTCCAAAAGACTGGAAGAAGACCCCAATTCTTGTCTTCGGGGATTGGGAGAAACTCGGTCGGGCGGCCGGCTTCAAGGTCCCTACTGCCATCAACCGTCTTCCCAAGCTACCGGAGGAGCTGACCAAGGCCATCGAGTTTCGCCGCGACTTTATCAATGACACCCTAGTCATCCCAGCCAAGTATCGTAAGTGTTGATGGCTATGGAGCAAGGAGTGCCTCAAACCTGGAGAGCATCGTGCCCCTTCAGCATGAGAATCGTTAGGAGGTGACCGAAATCCCTCGCCCCCCCCCAGTCCATAAGAAAGGAGACCCCATCCCCAACCCCATACATGTCGAAGCTCTCACCGAGCAGGGGGTGACTCAAAACCTCAAAAGCGAAGGTTGGTGAAGGCTTCCGAACTCGTTGAGGACAAAACCCAAGCTCCGTCCCGGACTGTAGAGCCTCAGGAGGCTCTGAACTCGGTTTCTCCTACCATTACTGTTGTCGCTACTACTGCTACACCTGGCTACGACATAGCTTGTGGCAATCCTGCCACCGGCTGATTTTCCTCAAGCTCAAGAATGAGGTCAAGCTCTTCCAAGTCATCATCTTCATCGTCGTTTTTGAGTCTGATTGTCTCTTAAAAAAATCCACGACCCCATCTATTTTCATCTCCATGGCAGAGAGAGGATAAGAGAAGGAAGATCGGGGAGGGAAAGAGAATTACCAAGAGAGAAGGAGAAAAGAAATAGGAATAGGAATAGGTGTCGATGGCGCACTAGGGTTCGGGAAAAGGAATAGAGAGAGAGAGAGAGAGAGAGAGAGAGAGAGAGAGAGAGAGAGAGAGAGAGAGAGAGAGAGAGAGAGAGAGAGAGAGAGAGAGAGGTTCTCAACATAAAAGTTTTATGATAAAACTTCTTAATTTTTTTTGGAGTTTTTTGCACCAGTGATGCCTGAACTTATGTGTCAAGTGGAGTTTGATGACAGGTACAAGTTCAGGCATCACATTGATGACAGGTACAAGTTCAGATATCATATTGATAACAAATATAAGTTCAGGCATCATATTGATAACAATAAAAGTTTAGACATCAAACTCTATTGAATATATAATTTCAGATATCATTGGTACAAAAAACTCTCTTTTTTTGGTGTATCTATCTATCCATGTTAATAATACAATTCTTCATTTTCGGAAGAAAAAAAAAACGCACACGCACAAAGCCTCGGCAAGGAAAGTTTGGTCAATTCGTAGGGGCGCTCATGGTCCTTGAAACGTGTATATATTTGTTTTGGCCTTTAACATTTTTACACATTAAAACACAAACAAAAACAACGAATTTTAGTTAGATGACTTTTGGGTTTTGCTCCCAGTACGAAGACGAAAACGTGTATTCGTTCCTTCCAGTTGACCCTTTTGAGGTGTGTTTGCCACCGAATCCTTGTTTTCATCTTTAAAAACTAAACAACACCCATGTTCAACAACTGACCACCGATCCATTACCTCCTTCTCTCTCTCTCTCTCTCTCTCTCTCTCTCTGTTATCAATCAATCCAGGGTTTCCGATGGCGGCGGCTGCGGCTGCAAGTGGCTTGACGGCCCGTCTCCCATGGCCAACCACTCACTCAGACCGCACCGCGAAATCGCATCTCCTCCAAATCCGACTTTCAGCTCCGACCAAAACCCTCACAATTCGCTCATCATCCCAGAATTCCCAGAACTCGATCTTGTTCGCCTCCTCAGCTTCGCCTCTCGAGCTCCTCAAGACCTCCTCAGCTGACAGTCAGTTCTCTTCTCACTTGTCATAATATATATATATATATATAGGCTGAGTTGTTCATCTCCATTAGTAATTGAGCTTAATTTCCATTTATGATTTTGTTGGGATATTGTTTCTGTCTGTGCTTCTTTTATGCCAGATCTTTATCTTTGTAATTTCGTTGTTCCAGGATATACCAAGGAAAAGAGCAGCATTGCAGTGATAGGACTAAATGTACACACGGCGCCAGTTGAAATACGCGAGAAACTTGCCATTCCTGAAGCTCAGTGGGCTCAAGCCATTGGAGAGCTCTGTGCTTTGAACCATATAGAAGAAGCTGCTGTTCTTAGTACTTGTAACCGTATGGAAATTTATGTTGTGGCTCTTTCGCAGAATCGGGGAGTTAAGGAAGTGATGGAATGGATGTCAAAGGTACCTACCCTTTTACTCTTACCCTTTTGCGGCTATTAAACGTTTGTTCATTTGTAACGATGGGTAAGTGATGTTTTGCCAATATTCTCGTGTTTTGCAGTTGAGTGGTGTTTCTGTATCTGAGCTTTCTAAGCACCGAATATTGATGTTCAACAAAGATGCCACGCAGCATCTATTTGAAGTAGCGGCTGGGCTTGATTCGCTTGTCCTAGGCGAAGGCCAAATCCTTGCTCAGGTTAAGCATGTTGTGAAAGTCGGACAAGGAGTGCCTGGTTTTGATAGGAAAATTAGTGGGCTGTTCAAACATGCAATCACTGTCGGTAAACGGGTTAGAACGGAGACCAACATTGCCTCAGGGTCAGTTTCTGTCAGTTCAGCTGCTGTCGAGCTAGCCTTAATGAAGCTTCCTGAACCTGGCTTTGCTATGGCTAGAGTTTTGGTGATAGGTGCTGGTAAGATGGGAAAACTTGTGATTAAACACTTGGTTTCAAAAGGGTGTAAACAGATTGTCGTTGTTAATAGGAGTGAAGAAAGAGTTGTGGCCCTACGTGAAGAGTTCAAGGATGTTCAAATAACCTACAAACCCCTTGCAGATATTCAAGAAAGTGCTGGTGAAGCTGATGTCATCTTTACCAGCACTGCATCAGAAACCCCACTATTTTTGAGAGAACACGTACAGATGCTTCCCTCCGCAAGCCCAGAACATGGAAGACGGCTTTTCATTGATATCTCTGTCCCTAGGAATGTAGCTCCATGTGTCTCAGATCTTGCAACTGCATGTGTATATAATGTAGATGACCTCAAAGAGGTTGTGGCAGCCAACAAGGATGATAGGCTTCGCAAGGCTATGGAAGCTCAGACAATTATCATTGAAGAGTTGAATAAATTTGAAGCTTGGAAGGATTCACTTGAGACTGTTCCTACCATCAAGAAGTTTAGAGCTTATGCTGAAAGGATTAGGGCATCCGAGGTTGACAAGTGTTTGTCAAAGATGGGTGATGATATCTCAAAAAAGCAACAAAAAGTGATTTACGACCTTAGCATGGGAATAGTGAACAAACTCCTTCATGGCCCAATGCAGCACCTCAGGTGTGATGGGAGTGACAACCGTCCTTTGACTGAGATTTTAGAGAATATGAATGCTATAAACAGAATGTTTGATCTCCAGACAGATAAATCTCTGTTGGAAGAAAAGATTCGAGCTAAGATGGAACGATCTCAGAAGTAAGGGTACATTTTATTGTAGCTGGAATTTTCTTTCTCCAGTTGCAAACTTGCTGTCACATTAGTACGGCTTCTGATCAACACAGGTATATAAACCAGAGTGTACTGTTGATTGACCGATACATTTTTGGGACGGATAAATATTTCCCTCCCTTACATAGTAACACATATTCAGCTAAAGATTGTTATCCAAAGTCTTGAGGTGTTACCACATGCGGAATATATTACATATACCATTGATTCTTTCTGTAGTTCAGTTTTGTAGTTGATGATTAATTTTATCCACTGTCATTGAGACAAGTGTTCTTGTAAATAGGTTTCCTCTTACTTCACCACTGTCTTCTGTTTAGTACTAAATTTAATGGAACTGGGAATAAGATACGTGGTTTGAAAAAAATTAGTTCAATCAGCAATAATGGCTAGAACCAATGGATGTACATTAGATGAAGAACCATTGGATTTAAATGGAGCCATAGTACATGATAGTTCACGGACACTCGACTGTATATTTCCTCATTTCCTTGGGCTAATTTTTTGCTGGTAGAGTCAGCCACCAAAATATTACTCATCTTCAATTCCTTTTTTAGCCGACAAATCTTAATACACAAGGACAAGTTGCTTGTAAGTTGTCATGTGACAGGTATAAATTTACTTATATACCTAAATTACATAAATTGTTTTATATATATTTAATATAAATTACATAAATTTACTTTTTGTATATTTAATATATATTTTATATTTTCAAAAAAAATTATTTTATTCAAAAGTACATAAATTGTTTTTACTTTTTTTGTTTTTAATACTTTTTAGTCTGATTATTTGTACATTCAAATTTTTTCTGTATTCAATTTTTGTTTTCAACTTAAATTGATTATTCAATTTATTAGCACTATCAATAAATATTCAATATCAATTCAATCACAAATTTAATAGTAATTTCGATATAAATTCACTAGAGGTTCCAATATAAATTAAGTAACAATTTTGATACAAACTCAATAGCAATTTTAATACACATTCTATTACATTTTTCAACCGATAACATAGTAGCAGTCCTCGAACCAAATATGTAGTAGCAGTTCAAAAATGAACCGAAAATGTTATAGCAGTCCCAAAAACGCAATAGCAATCATCGAACCAAAAATGCAGTAGCAGCCCTAAAAATGCAGTAGCAATCCTTCAACTGAAAATCCGAAATGCAGTAGCAGTCCCAAAAATACAGTAGCAGTCCTCGAACCGAAAATGCAGTAGCAATCCCAAAAACTCAGTAGTAGTCATCGAACCGAAAATGCAGTAACAATTCTAAAAACACAGTAACAGTCCTCGAACCGAAAATCCGAAATTGTAGTAACAGTCCCAAAAAATCAGTAGCAATCATTGAACCGAAAATGCTGTAGCAGTCCCAAAAATGCAGTAGCAATCATCGAAGCTAATGCAGTAACAGTCCCAAAAACTCAGTAGCAGTCCTAAAAACGCAGTAGCAGTCCTTCAACCGAAAAATTCAAAAATGCAGTAGCAGTCCAAAAATACAGTAGTTGTCCTGGAACCTAATGCACTAACAGTCCCAAAAACGTAGTAGCAGTCCTCAAATCGAAAATATAATAGCAGTTCAAAAATTTACAGTAACAGTCCTTCAACCAAAAATTCAAAAATGCAGTAGCCGTCCCAAAAATAAAGTAGCAGTCATCAAACCGAAAATGCAGTAGCATTCCCAAAAACGCAGTCACAGTCCCAAAAACTCAGTAGCAGTCATCGAACCGAAAATGCAGTAGCAGTCCGCCAACTGAAAATCTGAAAATGCAGTAACAGTCCCAAAATTACTGTAGCAGTCCTCGAATCAAAAATGCAGTAGCAGTCCTAAAAACGTAGTAGCAGTCCCCGATAACATAACAACAATCCTCAAATTAAAAATGCAGTAGTAGTCCTCGAACCAAAAATCGAAAATGCAGTAGCAATCCTTGAACCAAAAATACAGTAGCAGTCCCAAAAACGTAGTAGCAGTCTCCGATAACATAGTAGCAGCCATTGAACCGAAAATACAGTAACAGTTCCAAAAACGTAGTAACAGTCCTTAAACCGACAATGCAGTAGCAATTTCCAAACTAAAATACACTAACCCTTTCAAAAAGTGCAGCAGCAGTTCTTGAACCAAAATGCAGTAGCAATCATTTAACTAAAAATACAATAGCAATCCGAAAAACATAGTAGCATTAAAATTACACTAGCGTCCCTCCCTAATGTTCATTAAATTAAACCAAAACCCAAAACACAAACGATGAAACTAAACCAAATCACAAAAAATTTAGAAAGAAAAATCAGAGTAGCAGATTTTAAAAAACTGCATTAGCAACTCCTGAAAACTCAGTAGCAGTCCGATAATACTCATAATAGCATAATCGAAAAACTTTAGTGAAAAACATATGTGCACTTTTTGCTGCTTCTCTAATCTCTACGTATGTCCTTAATTTTTTCTTTTAGAATTGTTTTTTTTAACAACACATTTATATGATCTCAATCTCACTACAGCTACTGCTACATAACTATGGGATCTAGCAAAAACACATCACCTCACCTCACTTGCTCCCAAATTTAAGAAAGAAAAAAACATGAGAATGCATTCACATACAAAACATCTAACCGAAGCTGACCTAAATTGAGAAAAAAAAATTAGGAAAACAACCATCACATCTACTGCGTTGCGCAGTGTCGAGTTTTAGCGAGATCCTAAGGCGGCGAGGTCCGGTGGCACGCTAAATGCGAAGACCAAGAGGAGGTGAGCAGTGTGAAGTGGTAAGAGGCGGAGCTCATAACATGCGAGGCAGAGGCGACGAGGAGGAGCCTCATTCGCTTGCTAGCCTTGCTATTGAGTGAGCTGAGGTTGAAATCGGCGAGAGCGATGCCAGGACTTGAAGCGGAGGGTCTGAGTGACAGAGGCGACGCCAGGCTTTTTTGCGACGAAGTTGAGGTTGGGAACTCGGGATTAAGCGACGACGGTGGAACTAGGTTGGAGTCTTTGGTTTAGGAGATGGGGTTGCTACTATCGGGTTGCTACTGTAACTTGAGAGAGAGAGAGAGAGAGAGAGAGAGAGAGAGAGAGAGAGAGAGAGAGAGAGAGAGAGAGAGAGAGAGAGAGAGAGAGAGAGAGAGAGAGAGAGAGAGAGAGAGATGTTTGTTACTGTATTTCAATTAGGGTTTTGGGTTTATATTATTTATAGAAAGGCAATTTAGTCTTTTTTGGTTTACTTAATAGGTTGGGTTTACTGATACTATGTTTAAACTTCAGATCCAGTCTTTGATTGTTTAAATAATATCGTGCTAGAGTTATTTGTAATATTTAGCGTGTCCTTCTATATCATTCTCCATTATTTTTTTATTTACCTCACAAAAAAGAAATAAAAGCTGGGCTATGAATCCAGGTGCCAGGTGTTCAACAGAAAAGACAAAGTGTAAATGCAAACAAAGTTCGTTATGTAATGATTTCTCTGTGCTGAACTGAAACATATGGGGTAACATTCTAGTATTCTACTATGCAATACCGTGTGATTTAAACTATACTACAGTATTAAAAATGAAAAGTCAAATGTTCAAAATCCTCAATGAAATGTAGCCAACAAATTCAAAGAGTAGAAAAATGTAGCCAAACTAAAAACCTATCAGCCAATGTAGTCTGATCCAGCCTTTAAAGAATCTGATGCTCTGTTCCAGATGCCGGTGCTAGAATCTGATGATTATGATGCGTGGGTATAAACACCCAGTTGAAATGCAGGTATAAACAGTGCTGCGCGGATGAACAGACCGACTATTCATTCATTGTTTCACTTTCTTTTTCCGTCTGGATCTGTCACATTTCTCGGTTAGCGCTCAACAATTTGAGAGGTGGAGATTCTTGTTGTTCTAATGATACTGAATCGACATTGGACCTAGCTTGATCCTTCTTTTCTTCTCACTCACCATCATCGTCGCTTTCAAAGTACATCTATGACCTTTTTTGTGGTCGATCATTGGATGGTTTCGACTCAGAGACATCATATTTGTCCTCTTCTTCTGCATTTGCTCTCTTCAGCTTCATTTTCTCCTTCATTCGTTTTTTACGGCGACGGTGACGATCATTTTGATCATCTACTGAAAGGACCCAACTCCGATTTAGTTTCCTAAATCGAAATCAAATCCCTTCTGAAAACACGAACTTGCAAAAACCATAGAAATTTCGGCAGAGTTTCATTATATCGTGGAATTACCATTAACCTGCACCCGAAAACACACTTCATCCTATGCCACAAAAGCCAAACCGTGGGTACCAATCCCATCCGGATTTCTCAATATCATAACAATAATGTAAAGTAATAAGCAAAATTGTACTTTACAGAAATCCGGGGAAAATCATATGAAAGTATAACATTAGAGTAATCAAAGCGACATCTAGTGTATATATACATCAATATATAGCAGTAGGCTAAACAAAAAACCTACTGGAAAAGAAAGGTATCTCGAACACTAAGCCTCCAACAGCGACATGTGACACCAGAATCTAAACTGCAAACTGGGCACGGAAACTGAAAAGCCCAGGGGAAAGGCAAATAAAATCGATAGAGTGTAGATGAAAATAATCATATGCCTTTCACCATTTATATAGCATAAAACAAAGCGAGTTCTTAAAATAAATGGAGGTGTCAGACGAATCTCTCAAACCCGACGGTGATAGACTAGGCGAATCTCTCAAGCCTACTGGGCACATCAGGGGAATCTCTCAACCCTGGAACTGGACTACCGGTGATCAGCCGAGTAGCCAATGCATCGATGCTAAGTAAATGCCATCACCATATAAAACATAAAATAATACCTCCAAAAATAATAAATAATCTCAATACTGTACTGGAAATAAATACTGAAATCAAGAACTCGCTACAACAGTGTAAATAAATGTCCACTCACAGATAGCACAGCGCGCAAACGTGCTAATCACGAGATCCGGTGGAAGATCCCTCGCCCAACGTACGATCTCGATCCCCTGAATAATCACAAAATATAACTGATCAAAATCACAATTCATTACTCTGTACCACACCTTGGAAACCAACCATTTCCGGAAACATATAACTCGGATATAAAATTAATCGACGAAAACCCCCAAATACTCCACATAAACCCTCGACTTAAAATCTGGTATCCAACTCATCTCGAAAACCTCAAGGCGATGATTGGGGCGCAATTACGAGCAAAACGGCATAAACTCGACAAAAATCCAAAAAGTCAACCCTTCGCCGGAGCGCCGCCGGCAGCGGCGCGGTGTTAACCGTGGCGTCTTCCGGCCAAACTTTTCAGATCACAAGTACTCCTCAAGCCCAACACATCTCTCTTCTACACCAAGACCCAATTCCAAGCCCATCGGCTGGAATCGAGCCCGAAACCTCACAGAATCCATTGATTCCGACGAGGTTCCGGCGAGCTCCAAACCTCAACCAAACCAAAATTCCTTCACCCAAAAGCTTCACAAGGATGAGGGGAACCTTTCCCCCCACCACTCCGACCCCAAAAGCCGCCGGAGTGCCGCCCCCGACGGCGGCGAAAACCCACGGCATACCCGAGCTCGTTCTCCACCTATACCTCATCAATTCACACCAAACCAAGTTCTAAACCATAGGAAATCAAGAGAGGAAGCTAGCCATACCAAAATCAAGGTCGGAGGTGGCCGGAAACATAAAGTCACCAGCGAGTCAAACGGTGGTCCGGTTTGAACTCGGTCAACGCGGGTCAACGGGTCAAACGACGGTCAAACTTCCCAAACAGTGATTTTCGACAATTTTCCGACCATTCCGATATTTATACTCGCGGCTCGATACGATCGACGGTCCAAATCGAATCACATCCATGTTTCGGATAACTCAAACTCAAACGGATAAACACGACTAAATCACTCGATTTCAAATATTCATAACATATTCCTCAATTATCGAAACAATTATCCGAAACTGCCTACGAACTCGAAATCACGCATACTACAATTCTCGTAAAGAGACTCAACTCAAATTCTCACCCGATAATTAAGTAGTGAACCAAACCACCAATTCAATTAATTACAATAAATCTCGATTACTCACAAAACTCGCGGATTAAACCGATTACCATACAAATTCAATTAATTACAATAAATCTTGATTACTCACATCTTCCTTGTCTGCCTCCCTTAACTCTTCCCTAACTCTCTTATGACATTCATCTTTCTTGTCTGAAACAAAGAAAAATATCTCAGGAGACAAAAGTAAGAGGTGCAAACTCATTCCAGTACATGCACAACGTGTGGAGACAAGTCATCCAATGCTTCAATTCATGAAAGTAAAAAATAGTGTTTCATGGCATATAGAAGTTCAGACACTACACGCAAACCAACTATTTCATGGCATATTCTGATCTCAACTTTGGAATATCAAGAACCAATACTCACCTTGAAGTCCATCAAGTGTGATCCTTGCAAGTGGGTACATCTCGTTGCTCTCTTCATCAAAGAATTCTCTAGTTCCTAATGGTTTGTGGAGATTGATCTTCAGCTTCTTTTTCTTCGAAACCAGAGTTGTCGGCATGTAGAATCAAATTATAATATAGCAGAACCAATTTGTGTGTAAGAAACTAGAATATCAAAACATAGTAGAAAGCAACATGCAGAATATCTACAATCTGTTTCACTTCCTCCTCTTTCTTGTCTGTTGTATCATTTATTTGAAGAAGATCTTTCTTCGTTTCCTCTTCCTCCATATCTCCAATATCAAGCTCCTCTTTAGGATTCACTAATGCATTCTCCAAGTCAGAACTCTTCGGTTCAACAATGGGAGACCGTTCTAATGATTTGTTGGACTTCATACTGTGGTTTGAAAAAGGGATTTTGTGTTGGAGTGGAGATCCCACATTGGAAATAAATCAAGTAGAAAATAACTTATAAGTGAACGGACCACTCCCAATATTAATTGATGTTTTTTGAATAAAACTCAACACCTTAAATGCAATTCAAATTGAGACGATATTGGTTATATTGAAAATTCACACTTGTCGCTAATTCAACTTTTTGGGCATCAATAGGCAATTGCATCATGTCAAAAACTTCTTTGTCCTTGTGATTATGAATAGACTTCATGTGATAAAAGCCCTTCAGGCCAGAGCTGGAAATGTGCCAAGGTACTTGCCTATCAAAGCTCTGAATGGCTTGGAGATTGGTTGTAATCTCTTCTTTTTTTTATCCTGAAACAGCATAACATCATACTTAGTATGTAAAAATATACGTAATCATCTTCGAGTGAGTGGACTTTGTTTCTCCCATCCAAGATGTACCCCACTTCCGCTTTCAGAAGAAGGAAAAAAAGACAGTTTACCTTGATGCTCTCTATGGATATGTGTGCCGCCTCTAATTTTTCAAGCATTTTTATTTCTGAGGGTATCACAAATAAAAGTGATTTCCCTTTCGATTCATAATGCGCAGTTCTGCCTACTCTGTGAATGTAAGATGCACATCTTCTGGACAATCCACCTGCAAATTGAATAATAATAAAAATATGACGAAAAACATAATAATAATAATAATAAATAAATAAATAAATAAACAAAAAAAACTAAGTTCACATATGATAACATAATTACAAAAGTCCTGGACCAGACACCAACTCACCTGAACAACCCAGTCAACTGCCTGCTTGAAGTCAAGTTCTCTTAAAGTGACATCAGTCGAGAAGAGGACCGTAGTTTGTTCATGAAACTGCGACTATGTACCCATTCTTCTCTCTTGCTTCATCTTACCATGAAGTTCCTGCACAGAGCTTCTTAGATGCTTCATAGATGAATTTGACCTATTACGATTGCAATTTGACCTAATCAGTAATGATATAACTAAAGCTGAATACTATTTAAAGCTTGTCAAACCAAATTAGGAAGGAACCGTCATCAAGCAGAAAATGGAGTAATCTTCTATTGAAAGGAGAAGTTTTAGGCCAGCTTCAAACAACCAGACGAAACTCAATTGCATACTCTTAGCTGGGAATTTTGGGTGTGATACTTCCAGGTAATTAGAATATAAAAACACAATCGCACTTGTTTACGGGTCGATAAGAACACTAGAATCCTAGAATTCAGATGTGCCTTTATGAACCTCCACAACATGTCTATCTTTTTATCAAAAGGAATAATCATTGCAGTTTGCTTCAAGAGATCGGGAATGGCTCTCATAGCCTTCTCATGCACACTAAGGTATATTCCGGATCCTTCAAACTAAGTCTAGCGAAACCCTGAACTGACTTTGTTTGAGTTGCTGAGAAGAGAGATGTTTGTCTTTTCTTATGTAGCTGTGAGAAAACAACGTTTAGCTTCTCCTTAAATTCCACATCAAGTATACGATCTGCCTCATCAAGGACCAATACATATTCCCAGGGCACAAAAGGAACAATTAATGAAATATAAATACGAGAAAGTAAATCGGCCAATCTAATGACATCAGAAGCATACTAAAGAAAAGCATACGAGCAACCGCATCGACGAGCACCGGCACCGATTTTACTCGAGCATCAGGTGGGGCCGCACAAAATTGCTAGAGGGTCTGGGTTTTGGAGCGCGCACCGGCGAGCAGCCGCACGAGCAGTCGTCGTTGACGATTTGCTCCGTCAAACGCTCGAGCAAGTCTGGCTCAGGTGGTTGCTCAACTCCCTGGCAGATCCCACGACACGTGGGTGATGACAGACGAGTGTAACTTTTTTTTTTATGTCAGGCGCGTGCAATGCACGTGCTAGTAAAATAGTAATTAAAATTTTTGACGGACCAATCAGCCACTGACACATGGCTTATCGGCTGGTAAAATCAAACCCAACGGTCCAATCGATATGGATCATCCATTTTGAATTAGAAAGTATGATCCAACGGCTCATATTTGAAGGCAATAGTTACTGAAAAATCAGAACGGAAATAAACTGAAAAATTGTAAAAAAATCCCAAAAATTCTGAAAGGACCCAACCCCGATTTAGCTCCCTAAACCGGAATCGAATCCCTTCGAAAATACGAACCAACAAAAACCGTAGAAATTTTGGTAGAGTTTCGTTACTATCGTGGAATTACCATTACCTGCACGCAGAAAATACACTTCATCCTATGCCACAAAAATCAAACCGTGGGCACCAATCCCATCCGGATTTCTCAATATATCAACAGTAAAGTAAAACAATAAATATAATAGTACTTTACTGAAATCCGGTGTAAAATTATACAACGTGAACAACAGATTACTCAGAGCGACCTCTAATATATAAACATATAAGTATATCACAGTAGGTAGAACAATAAACCTACTGGAAGAAACAAGGTAGCTCGAGCACTATGCCTCCGACCACGACGTGCGACACCAGAGCCTGAACTGCAAACTGGGCACGGAAACCGAAACGCCCAGGGGAAAGACATAAAACTCGTTAGAGTGAGTGGACGAAAATAAATGTCTTTCACCAAGTAATATATATATTAAAAACATATGCGAGTCGAAAGTATAAATAATCAAATGGTACACGAGGGAGACTCTAACTCCTCACGCGTCCGAGTACACGAGGGAGACTCTAACTCCTCACACATACATGTACGAGGGAGACACCAACTCCTCACGTACATAAACACGAGGGAGACTTTAACTCCTCACGCGTTCAGAGCACGTGTATAAATCACACGGGGCCACTCGTGGACACATAACAACATATAAGTATAATCGTATAACTCATGCTCAATAAAACATAATCTCATACGAAAACTCATACTCGTAAAACCATAATCATACTGCATGCTCAAGTTCATAAAACGTATATAAAGGACTCGCAATAATTCCGTAAAAATAAACTGTCCACTCACAGACTAGCGTAACGCGTATCGCGTTAACCCGTGATCCGGCGGAAAGTACCTCGCCAAACGAACGATCACGAACACCTGAATATTCACAAAATCCATTTCTCAAAGTCATAACTCGACAATACAAGACAGATCACGAGAAACCACCGTTCTCGGAAACACATAATTCAATGTCGACGAACTGTCGAAAATCCATATATAACACCTCAATACCTCGCTTTACTTTCAGATGCTCAAATCGAGAAACGAACCTCCCCACTTCGATCGGGGCGCGATTTCGAGTCAAATGACATGCAACTTGTCGAAAATCCAAAAAGTCAAACCGTTGACCGTTGACCGCCGCCGTTGACCACCGTCCACGGCGGCGCCGCTGCCAAAATGAAAATCTTCCGGCGGAGCAACCTCTATTCCACTCAAAATCATGCACTGAGCAACTTTCATAACTGCAACAAGGGCCAATTCAATCTCTAACTTGCCCAATTTCGTGATAAACCGAATTGGTACACAAATTTCAAATCCAAAATTCTCCTTCCATAAATCGAATTAAAGCTTCATACTTACATGGTTAGAATCCTTGAGAGGAGAGCTACAAAACCCAGTCCAAATCACAGCTCAATTCAACCAAAATTGTGGAACCCGAATTCACCCAAATTCTTTCACTTTCTCGCCGGAAAATCTCCCCTCTACAGCCACCCTCGCTGTGAAGGGTAGCCGGAAACCCACTCGGAACACCGAGGCGAGTAATTTGGGACTGGTTTCGGGCTCGGGGGTAGCCGGAATAAGCTCCGTCGCCGGCGAGGCCGAATGGTGTCGCGCCACCCTTCACCACCGAGCTTGACTCGGTCAAAGCTCCACTAATTTCTAGGTTGACTTTCCCCTTTTAGTAAGTTTCTATTTATACTCTTTCCCAAAATGGAAACTTCATACTTATCCTTTTCGTCGAACTTTGAACACCCGTAACTTCCTCGTCGTAATTCCAATTTCGATAATTCTCACGGTCACAAACTCGTCTCGACATGTTCTTCAATAATCATCCAAAGTCAAAAACATCGACCAAACGGATAAAAAGTCAACGGTTCACACCACACATATTAAATCGACAAAATAACCAACTATCGGAAATATTCACAATTAAATCTTCGTAGCTCAAAATCATGCTCTGGAAGTTCCCACAAATTCGAAATTAAATTCTGAACAACTTCCGTGAAGAAGCCAAAACCAAATTCTCGACCGGTAATTTAGTCGTTAAGTAGCCCACCATTTAAATCCGAACTTCAAATATTCATAATTAATTCCTCAGTCGTCCAAATAACGATCCGGAACCGCCCACGAACTCGAAATCACATGTACTACGACTCTCGAGAAGAGACTCATCTCCAATTCTCGGCCAATAATTTAGTCGTTAACAAATCTGGCGATTTAATCAACTGTCGGCAATCTGCGACTATGCGATTTCACTGCTGATTATGTTCTGGGTCGTCACAAATTCTCAAACTCTCCCAAATATTTGCCTATAATACTACTTCCATTTTTTCTCAACTCACACCAATTTCTCCACAACAAATTGCACTTCTCCTTCCATCTCCTCTCTCATTTTGTTAAGCTTTTCTTCCTAAACAATGGGCACACATTGGCTTCCTTCCGAAGATTTACAAATGTATATCTCTTTTGTGCTTCATAGCGTTGATGAATACTATGGTAACAAACAAAAGAGGAGAAATTGTGGGAGACAATTCATGGGGATTATGTAAAAAATTGGAAGCCAACACAAGGTGATCCTCCGAAAAAGCCGAGGAACCGAATCGCGCTTGCGTCTCACTACAACAAGTTCAAGCTACTCTTGCAAAAATGGGGCGTATGTTTGTACGCGGCACAACAACGTATAGCTAGCGGCACTTCGCTAATGGATGAACTAAGTTTATATTTTTTGTTGCATAATGATGAATTAAATTATATAGATTATATAATTTAAATTATGTAGCATACATTATATAAATTTGTATGCGTAGAAAATTTAATGTATACAAATTTATAAATTATATAAACTTATATAATGTATACAATTTATATAGTTTAATGTATACAATTTATATAATGTATACAAACTATGCATTATCCCAAATTTTTTGTAGCATACATTATATATGACCATCCATTTTAGATTATATAATTTTTTGTAGCATACATTATATAAATTTTTTTTAGCATAATGATGAATTAAATTATGTAGCATACATTATTTTTTGGTAGCATACATTATTTTTTTTGTAGCATAATTTATATATGTAATTTGAATAAAATATGTAGCATGGTGAAATAGCTAATATAATTATTTTATTAGGTCAAGCAAGCTCAATCATGTTACTATAAGGAAAAGAAGAAAGTATTTACACACTTTGAATGTTGGGAAATGGTTAAGAATCATCAATCTTTCATTTCGGTGCTACCAAGTACTCCATCTCCATACGCAAGTAGTTACCAACCTACTCCTTCCGCCGCCGTCTCCAACCATTAATTTGGATGACGAAGAAGTGAATGAGACACCTCAAAGCCACGTGGCCGCTCCCTCTAGTCCGCCTAGACCAATGGGAACGAAGGCGGCAAAGGAAGCGAGGCGACAAAAGAAACAAGGTAAGACTCCTATTGAGCAACGAGTTGAGGTTTTGCATACCATTGCTAGTGACCAAGCATCATGGCAATCCAAGAGGATAGCACATAATGAAAGTGAGCTTAATTATTACGCGGAGTACATAGAAATTCAAAGGCGGAATAAAGCAAGAGCGGATGAAGAGTTACGATTGAAGAAACAAGAGGAGGAAACGAGGATTATGACAATGAATTTGGAGGTAATGACCCCAATCTCAAAAAGATATTTTACAAAGAAGAAATTAGTCATCCTTAATGAAGGAGAACCTAGTCAAGATCAACCTACCGATGAAACATATTTGAATTGTTATCACCAAAGTCGCGTGCTCTTTCCATAGAAGTTATAGTATTGTACTAAGAATAAATTTGGGCTTGGCTTGCCATTTATGTAATTTAAATTTTATGTAATTTAAATTTTCAAGAAATAAAGATGCAATTTATTTATTAAGATGAAATTGAAATACACATTAAATTAAAACACAAGCTTAATAATTAAACACACATACAAAAATTAAACTAAAATTAAACACAAGCTTAATAATTAAACACACATTTTTAGGATAATATTTAGAGTATATCGCCGGTTTTCAACATCCAATTGTGCTTCACCAAGTCATTCTGAAGCTCTCTATGGATGTAACCAGATTCAAGATCGGCAACACGGTCGTGAAACCGTAGTATATTGGCTTCATCTCTACTAATTGGCTCAAAATGAATTCGATTCCTTTGTTCATCCTCCGGCTCATCATAAACCCGAAAAGCCCTCGATGGATTTTGCACGTCTTCTTCTTCCTCATCCTCATCCTCATCCTCCACATACTCTTCCTCAATAATCATGTTATGTAATATGATGCAAGCTAACATGATGGTAGTCATTACCGATTTGTGGTGCAATGTACAACTATGACAAATAATTGCCTATCGAGATTGCAAGATGCCAAAGGCCTTTTCCACATCTTTTCGGTATGCCTCTTGTTTCTTTGCGAAGAGTTTATCTTGCGGTGTCTGGGGATTAGAAATAGTTTTGACGAATGTAGAGTACCTTGGATATATTCCGTTAGCCAAATAATAAGTGTGGTTGTATCTCTCTCCATGGACTTCATAGACGGCAGTTGGGCCTCTTCCTGCAAGGACCTCTAAAAACACATTCGATAGGTGGAGCACGTTAATGTCATTTTTGGCTCCAGGACACTCGAAGAAGCTGTGCCATATCCATGTATCATACGAGGTCACCGCCTCCAGAATAATAGTTGGGCGACCCTTTCGACCTGAGTACGCCTCTTGATAGGCGGTTGGGCAATTATTCCACTCCAAGTGCATGCAGTCGATACTTCCAATCATGCCTGGAAAGCCTCGGCGTTGGCCTTTAGCTATGAGTCGCGTGAGGTCTGCCGATGTTAGACTGCAGAGATATTTTGGACCATAGATTTGATACACTTGGCTGCAAAAATCCTTCATGCATTCCAGGGTAGTCGATTCCCCCATCCTTGTAATTTCTGTGCACTGATCCGCGGCCGCCCCGTACGCCAACATTCGCAGAGCACCGGTCATCTTTTGTTCGGGAAGAAGCCCTAGCAATCCAGTCGCGTTTGGTATTTGATGCCAAGATTGGTCGTAGTTGCAGAGATCCGTCATGATAATGTTGAATCGGTTTCTACTCATCTTATACCGTCGATGAAATTCTGCCACCTCGAAGTTGGGACGTTTGATGAAGTAATCAGCCATGAGATTGCGTCTCCTAGATAGCCTCTGTCGTGGATGATTCAGTTTTCTATTACGACGTGAACCGCTCGGTCGTGAAGGTTCATCATCGTCTTGTGCTTCCGCCATGACCACCTGATTGATGAATGATTGCTCCATATAGTCATCATCTTCTTGTTGACGTTGTCTCCTCCTGAAAAAATTGATTTAGCTGAAAGGATCCATCAGAGTGATGAACAAGGAAATGTTGCTAAGTGTTTAGAGAGATGAGTTATCTACTCGGATTCTTGTAATTGGTGTGAGGCAACTATGAGTGAAAGATGAATGTTTTATAGGCAATTGTAGATAATCCGATCGTCAAAGATGAACACACGTGTCGCATCGTAATTGGTCGAAAATCTTACCAGAAATCTGGTTCAATTATTTTGTCGATGATGCTATCTCGCAGTGACACGTGTCGCATCGTAATTGGTCAAAAATCTTACCGAGGTTGAATTATTTGGTCAACGATGATATCTCGTAGCGACACATGTCGGATCGCCATTGGTCTCATCAGAAATCTAGTCCAATTAATTTACCGACAATGACACATGGCGGTGACACATGTCAATTTTTAATTAGTCAGAAATCTTGTATAATTACTACCGATAAAGACACGTGTCACATTATTATTGGTGGTAAATCTAGCCGGTAAATCATTTTTAAACATTTCACAACATGACAAAGGTGATTTGCTTGAAGCAAATAGTGAATAGGTGTGTGCAAAACTTGATTTGCTTGAGCAAATCTTGGATGTATTTTGCTTGAAGCAAAATTTGCTCTTGTTTTGCTTCTTGCTCTGCTCATGGGTGTGGATGCTCTAATAAGCAGTAAGAGCACATTTAAAGTCATATTGGGCTATAAAAAGACCTGGACAGAAATACTTGAACAGATCTTTGCAATCATCTTTTCATTTAGTGTTCCACCTAGATACCATTTTCTCCTAAAAAACAACACAAGAAAGAAGTAGACCTGTAGCTATGGACACTTAAAATTAGGATCTCGTCCATGTGCTGTAAAAGTCATCCGGGAGTGCAAACTAGAATATTCAGCTCGTTTACCCGCTCCTTCTCTGCATCAACATCTTTTATACCACCGATTAAGAGACCAGCATTGAAACCATGGCGCTTCCCAACTACTCGTAACACATCAAATGTGTAACTAGCGAATTCACATGTCGAGGATGTTACATTCGACGGGTCGAAAGTCTTAGAATTTGCATCTTGCGATTCAACCAGCCCTTTTTCTGAAATGTCATGCTTCTCTCTGTATTCTTTGTAGGGAAAGAACAAGCCCAAGTCTAAGGAACCCTTCAAGTACCTGAAGATGTGCTTTATACCATTCCAATGACGTTGGGTAGGCACAGAACTAAACTGAGCTAACAAGTTCACATAGAATGCAATGTCTAGTCTTATATATTGAGCTAAATACAACAAAACTCCAATAACACTAAGGTATAGTACCTCAACTCCCAATAATTCTTCATCATCATCTTTCAGACATTACAAATCTTTATTGGGTTCCAGACTACGTACGACCATTGGTGTGCTAAGAGGGTGTGCTTTGTACATGTTAAATTGCCTGAGCATCTTTTGGACATAAACAGACTAGTGAATAAGTATCCCACCAACTCGATGTTCTAATTCCAAACCAAGAAAAAATCAAGTTATACCAAGGTCTTTCATCTCAAACTCGGATTTCAAGTAGCTAATTGTCTCATTGATTTCATCAAGCCTTCCGACACTTTCATGTATATCTCTGAATCAAGGTTTCCATAGAGATATGATGTTACTACATCCGTTAGCTGCATTTTTAGTTTTTCGGACACTACCAAACTGACAAAGTAACGGAAAGTAATAATGTCCATAACCAGAGAGTATGTCTCCTCATAATCAATGCCAAGTCGTCAAGAGAATCCTTGCACCACAAGTCTTGCTTTATACCGCATGACTTCATTCTTCTCATTTCACTTATGAACAAAGATCTATTTATGTCCTACTGGCTTCACATTCGGTATGCATAACACTACCCGACTGAAAACATGCATTTCCTTCAAGGAGTCTAGTTCAACCTGCATTGCCTCTTTCCCTTTTGGCCAATCCGCTCTTTGCTGACATTCAATAACTAAGTGAGGTTCCATTTCATCGTCGTCAATGATCTCCTGAGCGACGGAATAAACAAAATCAACATCAACAACCTTGGAAGCCCACCAGAAGTAAGCATGTGACTAAAGTAACCAACAACTGCTACAGTCTTCTGTTCTGGAGTGAAGTGAAGTCATTCATATACACTCCAATTGGACTATCCATGCCTCACAAATTTCAGGATCTGTAGAACCGGAGAAAGTAGTTGCTCCAGCTATTCTTAGCTTTTCTACAGGATCAAAATGCTCCTCTAATTGTAAAACTCGCATAAGCAATTCATGCATTCGTTAATCCCCATCACGATCCTTAGCCCTATTAGCACGGGCTCCACGTCTAGGAGGCATCTCCTATGAATGAGAAAACACATTAGTCAACAAACATGAAGGATACAGTCATGAAACCTTAAATATTTAAAAACACACAACATTGTGAGCATTGATGGGGATCCGCCGGCCGATCAGACCATCGCTCCGGAAGTGCTGTGTATTCCTAAATGTCCTTAGTAACCAAACTGCAGAAGTCTACAGAACCTATAACCTAATGCTCTGTTACCAACTGAAAGGACCCGATCCCAATTTAGATGCCTAAACCGGAATTAAGTCTTAACAACACCTGAGTCTACAAAAAAAATTTGCCAGAGTTTCATGTAGAATCAAGAAACCCAAAAACCTGAAAACACACTTCTAAAATATCCACAAAAACAAACCGTGGCACCAAATCCCAATCAGATTTCTCAAATCAACCAAATTATAAGTTTACTATAAGTATACACTGTCTACAGAAGGTGATAAGAAATCCGAGAACTGTATGGAAAATAAAACATAACAAAGTCAAACTCTATACAGTATTTGGAGCGGCTTCTTATATACATATTATACAAGACTAGTAGGTTAAGCTAGAAACCTACTAGATGAGTACAGTAACACAAACTCTACACCTCCGTCTCCGACGTGCAATCACAGGATAAGAACTATAAACTGGGCAGAGAAAACCGAAAAACCCAGGAAAGGCATATAAAATAATAAAAACTGTTAAAGTGAGTGGACAAGAATAATATTTCACTTTTAACTGAAACTGTAAATAATATGCCTTTCATGAATAATGTACATAAAAATAATGCGAGTCTAAAAATATGAACATCCAGGTACTCCTAGGTACTATAAAATATGTGGAGGCGATGACTCGGGTCATCTGACACTACCACATTTTTTAGTATTGCCGGAGAAACGGAAAACTAAGGCCGGCGATTTTTTTTTCGCCGGTAATAGTTTTCATTATTACTGGCGACTTGGAGGAAAAATCGCCGGCAATAATACTATTGCCGGCGATTTTTTCCCCAAATCGCCGGCAATAATGCGCCGGAAATAGCCACACAAAAAAGTATTGCCGGCGACTTGGGGGAAAGTCGCCGGCAATAGTTTTTTTTTTTTATTACCGGCCAATTATTGCCGGCGATTTGGAGAAAAAATAGCCGGCAATAATTAAAAAAAAAAAAGTATTGCCGGCGATTTTTGGGGGAAAAATCGCCGGCAATACCCAAAATTCGCCGGCAATAATGGAAAACTATGCGATTTTTAAATCGCCGGTAATGAGCAAAAATGTTGTAGTGTGACCTCAAGTCCAATACTGCCCAGGTCAGGTTTACTGGCCTTCCTGGGTGCTGAGTAAATCACGGGGTCCCTCTCGGACACTTCTGGAAAACCCGGGGTCTCTCTCGGACACTTCCGGAGCATCTCGGGGATCAGCCGAGAAGCTAGTGCATCGATGCAACACTGTGACAATACTCAATGTAAATCAAATCATGCATATTCCTCCAAATGAAAACTCATAACTATAAATGTATACTATATATCTGAAACATGCATAACTACCGATGCATACTGAAGATTGGCAAATAACAGTGAAAATAAAATGTCCACTCACAGTACAAAGCTAGCTCTGTGGTCCGGCGGAAGTTCCCACGCCAAAATCTCGATCACGATCTCCTGAATAAATAACGCAAACATTAAAATACTGCAATTCGATATAATGTGTGAAAATCAATTCAGAAACTACCCCGAAAATTCCCTGGACAATTTAGGAATTTTTCCTCGCCAGAGCCCCGCCGTAGCTGGCAGCGCATGAGCCACACGCGCCCCTTGGCCGGACAGCTCTGTTTGGAGCGTTCAACCCCTCATTCTCTTCCTCTCTCCAAATCCTACATCTTTCCCTTTTGTGACCACCTCAAATTCCATCGTATTTCGCTGGAATTCCCCTCTATAGCCGCCGGGTCAAAAATCGGCCGAAAAACCTCTCGGTGTGAATACGCCGGCTACGACGCACTGTGGCCCTTAGGGCTAGGGGGTTTCGACTCCTGGGATAAAACTCAGTCGAACCCACCCCATGCCGTCACTGGAGGACAGCCGGAGCACCGCCGCCCACGGCGTCCGTGGGTACCGCTCCAAAAAGCCATTCGGGTTACTCCAAAACCTAACCAAAAATTCCAAATGATCACACCAAGCCACTCATGGGCAAGAGGGGAAGAAAATCCATACCTCAAACTCGAAAATTGGTGGCCGGACGGTTGATTTTCCGGCGGGTCAAGAAACGGGTCAAAAATCCGGGTTGGGTCAACGGTGGGTCAATGCTAGGTCAACTCCCATTCTGACTTTCTAAATCGGGTAAACCAACTAATTTCAGAATTTATAGGGGAAGCTCCTCAATCGATCGACGGCTATTATTCGACTAAACCACGATCGTATGGTCACTAATTAATCGATAAAAACAAATTTCGGAAACTTGCTATTTATAGGGGAAGCTCCTCAATCGATCGACGGCTATTATTCGACTAAATCACGATCGTATGGTCACTAATTAACCAATAAAAACAAATTTCTTTTCGATTTATCCATTACGACAATTTTCGATAAACATCACGACAGTTATCCGAAAATAAAAACTTCCAAAAAATATAACAAATAACTCGCAAATCAAAAAAATTCTCCGAAAGTTCTTACGAGTTTGAAATTAAATATTCTACAACTCTCGTAATGGAAATCAAGTCAAATTCTCGCTCGATGAAAAAGTCGTTAATAACTCACGTGATATGACTAATTCACGATAATACAGTTTCGTGCTGATTTATACGTGAACTTTGGTTCGGGTTGTTACATTTTCATTTAGGTAGTGTTATGACCACCGAATGATATGCTGATTAGACACAAATGAGTCTTTGTTTGGAACAACAATGAGAGAAACTTATGGCGCAAAGATTTTCTCAACGCCCTAGTATTGATTGTGAGGAGATGTTTTCTCTGGTTATGGACATCATTACTTTTCGCTACCCCATTAGTTTGGTAGTGTCCGAAAAACTGAGTATGCAGCTAATGGATGTTGTTACAGCATATCTCTATGGGGATCTTGATTCAAGAGATATACATGAGATTGTTAATTGATATGGTTATATTCAATACAAGTAACTCTAAACGATGGAGTGCTCATGTGTTTAAATTGAGACGTTCAGTATTCTAAGTGACTACTTGATTGCGAAGAGATGCAAGAATGATAAGTTATGCCCATGCATGTTCATTATATGAATACATTGTTTGAGATGATAGACCTTAGTAGGACTCGATTATGTCACGGTTTAGAGATGGAATATCGAGCTGGTGGAATTCTTATTCACCAGTCTGCTTATGTCTAATTCAGGCAATGGACAAAGCACACCCACTACAAGAAAAGAGGACTTAGACGACGGAACAGTATTAGTTCCGTCGTCTAAGTTACACTTAGACCTCGGAGATTTCTCCATGGTCCAAGTAACACTTAGACGACAGAGAATTACATCTCCGTCGTCTAAGTGTTACTTGGACCACGGAGAAATCTCGAAGGTCTAAGTGTAACTTAGACGACGGATGTGAAATTTCTCCGTCGTCTAGGTAAGTACCTGGACCTCGGAGACGTGTCCGTCGTCCAGGTTATCACTTGGACGACGGAGAATTACATCTCCGTCGTCTAAGTAACATTTAGACCTCGGAGCTTTCTCCGTGGTCCAAGTAAAACTTAGACGATGGAGAATTACATCTCCGTCGTCTAAGTTTTACTTGGACCTCGGAGAAGTGATCACCTGGAGAACGGACCGACACGTCGTGGTGTAAGTTCCACTTAGACGACGTACCGACACCTCCGTCGTCTAAGTGAAGCATTATATATATAGGTCATGCCAAACTCTCTTAGCTTCGATCATTCCATTATATTTTCTCCCGTGGGGAATTTTTGAGATCGAAGGAGAAGGAGAAGGCCGGATTAGGCTAGGCCGGGGCTAGAAATTAATTAAAGGATCTCCGGTGTTCGATCACTAGCTAGCTTAATTAACTGCAGATATCGAGAAGGCGAGCAGGTACGTACGTACGTACGTAGGCAGTTAAAATTTGCATGATTAAATATATATATATATATTTAGGGAAACCGTACGTACGTACATACATGCATGAATGTTAATTAGCTATATATACAGATTAAATTACGTACGTAATTTGATGGATCGATGTAGATCGAGTACGTATAATTAATGGTAAATTAATGGACTAATATATATATATGTAATAATTAATTAATTATAATATTTTGTAGCAGTATGGACAAGAGTTGGATGAAGTTAAAGAATAGATGTGATGTCCGGTATATGGATGGAATTAGCGAATTTGTGAATTTTGCGATAGAACATGGTCATGGAAAGAAGCGTTTCAGGTGTCCGTGCCAGAAATGTCTTAATTGTCAGTATGCGGAGGTTAATGTTATGGTGCAACACCTGTACGAAAATGGTATGATGTGGAGTTACACTACATGGAGCGAGCATGGTGAAGCAGTAGAGTTCAGCGCAGCAGACTTCAGCTCAGGGTACAGTTACCATGGTGCCTCATCCAGCGGCAGTGGTGCCGGACCCCCAGCTTGCAATCCAACTGTAGATTTGGTCCATGATGCGTTTCCGGGATTTAGTCATGGTGGACACCAACACCAAGACGGAGGTTACAGTACCACTCATGAGCATGATAACACATTCCCCGCTGCTAGCTTGGCCACTGACACCAGTGAGATGGATAAGTACAACCGGATGCTACTTGAAGCGCAGACCCCGGTGTTCCCTGGATGTCGAGAGAATGTGTTGCAATATGTGATGGAGCAAATGAAGATAAAAGTGAAGCACAAAATGTCAGTGAGTGCTTTTGACGAAATTCAGGAGCAAATATGTAAGTTGCTTCCTGATGATCACAATCTTCCTAAATCTCATTATAAGGTTAGAAATATCTTGAGCAGCCTCGGCCTAAAGTACAGGATAATTGACGCATGTCCGAATGATTGTGTGCTATTTTGCAAAGAGTATAAAGATTTGGACTATTGTCCCGTATGTGGCCAGTGCAGATTCCAGGTGAATAGGAAGAGTTCGAAAAAGAGAATTCCTGTGAAAGTTGTTCGATATTTTCCCTTGATTCCCAGATTGCAGCGCCTGTACATGTCTCTATACACAGCAGAGGCGATGCGATGGTACGCAGAAAAGCGAATAGATGACGATGTCCTGCGACACGCCGCGGATGGGGAGGGTTTCAAACATTTCGACAGAGAATTCGGAAACTTTGCTGCAGAGGTTAGAAATGTTAGACTCGGCCTATCTACAGACGGATTCAATCCTTGGGGAAGTAATAGCTCCGCCGTAAGCACTTGGCCAGTAATTCTGATGCCGTACAACCTGCCTCCGTGGATGTGCATGAACAAGGAATTTAATTTCCTTACTGTACTAATTCCAGGTCCTAAATCTCCAGGGAAGTGCTTAGATGTCTACCTCAGACCTTTGATCGACGAGCTGAAACTGTTGTGGGAAAATGGAGTCCCAACTTATGACAAATTCACTGACACGATGTTCACGATGAGGGCTGCCGTAATGTGGACGATCAGCGATTTTCCAGCGTATGGGATGTTGGCAGCGTGCAGGACAAAAGGATATAATGGATGTCCTATATGTTTGGACGACGTGAACTCTAGTTGGCACGCAGGGAAGGTGTGTTACTTGGGTCACCGTAGATGGCTCCCTCACGACCACCCTTGGCGACAGGATGAAGCTCATTTCGACGGGACGGTAGAGAACAATCCTAAACCCCGTAGTTGGTCGGGCGAAGAGATTTTAGAGAGGTTGAGCTATTTCGACTTTGGTGTGTTGACTAACGACGCGGATGTAAAGAAATGCAATCCAATTCCTCCACATGATCTGAGCTATTGGGATCACAAGAGTATATTCTTTGAACTCCCTTACTGGTCGAAGTTGAAGCTGAGGAACAACTTGGACGCGATGCACATAGAAAAGAATGTGTGCGACAGCGTGGTGGGAACAATTCTCGGTATTAAGTTCAAGACTAAAGATACTCCCAAAGCGCGCAAAGATTTGGAATCAATGAATCTACGTCGTCCCTTGTGGTTGAGGAGGGATAGGAAAGGAGTGTACAACAAGATGCCAGCTGCACCGTACACAGTGAAGCCGACACTTAGACGTTCTGTATTTCACTGGTTTAAGGGCGTTCGTTATCCGGCCACGTATGCAGCTACTATAACTGGAGCAGTGGACGAGGTGCAACACAAGTTTGTTGGTCTAAAGACACATGACTATCACGTTATGCTGCAACGACTAATTCCAGTGGTAATTCGACCATATTTGCCTCGCGACGTCGTAGAACCAATAGTGGCATTGTGCAGATGGTGGCAGAGGTTATGCGCCAGAGAATTAAAGAAGTCAGATGTCGTGGAATTGCAACAACAAATTGTGCACATCATTTGCAAACTAGAGAGGATTTTTCCTCCTGCTTTCTTCGACATAATGATTCACCTAATGATCCACCTGCCCGAGCAGGTTCTCATTTCTGGTCCGGTCCAGTACACTTGGATGTATCCTCAAGAAAGGTACGTACAACTAATTAATTATACAGGTTTTTCGATTCATAATTTGTTCCACTGGAGATTACTAGCTAGCTATATGCATGTACTTATTTTTATTGTACGTTTGATTAATTTTGTAGACAGCTTGGACAGTATAAGTCATTCGTCAAAAACAGGTCGGCCCCGGATGGCTCCATAGCAGAGACATACCTAATGCATGAGTGCGTTACTTACTGCAACAGGTACCTCAAAGATCCACCACCTCCAACTGCCTCCGATCCCAGTGCCCGCATCAATCTTTCTGTCGTCACCAATGTCGTCCGACCGTTTAGAGGAGTATTAAAGGAAACGTTAACACGGGAAGAACTTATTGAGGCACATTGGGTAGTGTTACGAGACTGTGACGAAGTTGAGCCGTACATGATGTCATACAGGGAGAGGCTTCAGGCGTTATATCCAGACAAGAGTTCGGCGTGGATTGAGAAAATGGTTAAGAAAAAGTTCCCCGATTATTTCTTCCAATGGGTGGGTACGTATTTAGTGATTTATATACATA
Source organism: Geum urbanum (assembly GCA_946800695.1). Taxonomy (NCBI): domain Eukaryota; kingdom Viridiplantae; phylum Streptophyta; class Magnoliopsida; order Rosales; family Rosaceae; genus Geum; species Geum urbanum. The sequence continues at coordinate 16,669,296 of OX327016.1, forward strand.
TTGAGATCATGCATGTTTAATTTGTAGAAAGTAAACCCTTACATTTTTCCATTTTCGCAGATGATTGATCTGCAAAAATCCGAAAACCACGGGGGGTGGTGGTCTTGGCCAAAGCACTTGCTAGCAGGGAAGCCGATTAAACACTATATTTATCCGGGATGTTTTGTGAACGGTGTGAAGTTCCATTCATTGGCGCGAGATGAAGGAAGAAGAACACAAAACAGTGGGATAGCGGTTGGGAAAGACCCTGATCTATATTACGGAATGATCGTATATGTGGTTCAGCTATGTTACGGGAATGATGTCAACGTTTTCCTATTCAAGTGCAGATGGTTCAAGCGTACAAAGGAAGACCTGAGACTTTTATCAGTCGATACAAACTCAAGCTGGTATGAGGATGAGCCTTTCGCTCTCGCCACCTTAGTTAGGCAGGTGTTCTATCTCGACGATCCGAAAGCTGGTGACGGGTGGAAAATAGTGAACCAGATCTCTCATCGAGGAGTTTGGAATACAGAGACAATTGAAGGGACACCGGCGACGACTGAAGATGCTGCTGAACCAGATAGAGACATTCCTGCCTATCAAGAGCCTAATATTTCTGTCATCCGCTCCGACATAATGGACCTGGTTCAAGACGGTGAACGGTTACCCATGCCTGATGGTTGTACAGATCTAACTGAAGAAGAGATTATTGAGGTAGATGAAGAAGACGTGCAGGATGAGGACGATGACGACGACTCTGGTTATTCCTCGGACGATGTTGAGTACGATGAGGAGGATGAGCAATCGGATAACGGTGATGATGATGATGACGATTATGACGAAGAGTACGGTCACACGACGAGGATCATTAATTGGTAAACCCTAATTTATTATTGTAATATATATATGATCGATCGATGCATCGTAAAAAGGTGAAAGATTTCTATTATGTCGAGACTTTAAGATTCCTCGTCCAGCTTTGGTTGGTTTTATTGTTTTTAAATACTATATATGATTATATATATTGACTTGTGATAGTATTATTGAGAGCACAAATTTTGTACGTAGTCCCGGCCCCTCTCTTTGCTTTCAACTTCATCGGTGTATTCTCTGATCTTATTAAAAGTAAGCTGAAGCTGCTCTACATTTCGCTCAAGCAGCCCTTCAAACCCTAAATCCTCGACACTAAATGTAGCATGATCGGATCGATCGATCATTTTTTTAATTATATTCTTGAATGAGAATAATTGAACGAACATACAAATGACCGGGGACGACCTAAACCCTAAACCCTACGGCCCTAACCTCTGAATTCAGGGTTTTACACTTGGACGACGGAGACAGTCATTCTCCGTCGTCTAGGTACACACTTGGACGACGGAGAATGACTGTCTCCGTCGTCCAAGTGACAAACCCTATACCCTAAACCCTAAGGACCCCTAACCCCTGAATTCAGGGTATATTCACCTGGACGACGGATACGACATTCTCCGTCGTCCAAGTACACACCTGGACGACGGATATTAGAGTCTCCGTCGTCCAGGTGTGTACTTGGACGACGGAGAATGTCGTATCCGTCGTCCAGGTGTAAATTTCGTAATTTTTTCTAAGACAACGACCATCTAGACCATCTTCGAATGCATATTCTTTTCGTCAAGACTTTAGAGTAGTATATTCTTGGTGTGTGAGCTTCGACGGTTCGAAAATCGGAGTTGCGAAATGTCCTGTATCCACGTTTCCGGTTTGTGAAATTCTCGGTTTTGCGGTTGACTGTGCCGATGAAACCCTTCCCGAACTTATTATTTCTTGGTCCTTTATAGTAATTATATATTATGTTACGACGAACATATCCAACGGTTGTTTTGTCCAAATTCAATTTCGTTAGTACTCTGCTGCAAATCAGCAACTACAAGTGAACACTAAAGTCTTAAAGATTAGTCGATACTTAACAACTTTCAAAACGTAAAATTATTCGGCGGTTCAAATTTATCTGTTTATATATACGATGCGTTCATCGATATTGTACGACTATTTCACTCGAATGACAGATCGCTAAATTCCTAGCGAATTAATTTAAATATTTTTTTTTGCATAATTTGAACCTAGACGACGGATACGGTAATTTTCCGTCGTCCAAGTGTTCACCTGGACGACGGAAAATGACCGTATCCGTCGTCTAGGTTCAAATTACCATGGCGGTTCGAATAAAATTTTTCTTATTTTTCGATGTAAATATTGACTTGGACGACGGATATGTAGTTTTCCGTCGTCCAAGTGAACACTTGGACGACGGAAAACGACATATCCGTCGTCCAAGTCGAAATAACATGGCGGTTCAATTTGCCGCCTCAATTTTCGGCGCCGCTTGAAATTCCACTTAGACGACGGAAAACACTGTTTCCGTCGTCTAAGTCAACATTTATGGCGGTGAAACGGCCCGCCCATTTATTTGGCGCCGGTTCGAAAAAATTTGACTCTTCACTTAGACGACGGAAAACACTGTTTCCGTCGTCTAAGTGCACTTAGACGACGGAGAATAGTGTTCCGTCGTCTAAGTGAAACTCTATAAATAGGCCGAGCCTCATCTTCTTTTCCTCATCCCTTACAACTTTCTCTCCTCCATCTCCTCTCTCTCTCTCATTCCGGCGACGCTCCGACGACATTATTTCCGGCGTGGTTCCTCCTCTCCGACGACACAACTCCGGCGATTTTCGCAGAAAACTCTCGAAAAACTCCGATTCGGTAAATTTCTATTTTTCCCTTATTAAAATAATTTTTTTTTAATTAATTAGTTTTAAATATTTCTTAAATGATTATTTTAATGTTATTTATTAATTATTGCTATTAATACTAATTAAATGAATAATTGTAAATTTATTGTTATTAATTATATTTAGATTAATTATTGTGATTAATTAAATAAATGATTACATATTGTTATTAATTAATTAAATGGTAAATTATTGTTATATATTAATAATAATTAAATGAATAATTGTAATTACTTGATAATTTATGAAATGAATAAATATTATTGTAATTATTTATTAATTAGTTGCATAATTAAATAAATATGAGATTAAATTAATTAGTAGTACGTGTTCGATTTAAATTTAGTACATAGGATTGGTGTAATTAAGTCGCACACTTTGGAATAGATGGCGCCTCTTTTCCTTGCTTATCTCCTTAACCCCTCGTGATGTGTGGATTTCATCACCGCACACCATAACCTAAGTGAAGTTATGGACACGAGGTTGAGGGCGGAGTTTGCAAAGGATTTGAGGGAGTGTAAATTTTCGAAAAATTGGCCGAATGTCGGACATGGTGTCTAGAAACGGGTTATGACTGGTGACAGGATTTGGACTAAGAAAGACTTTTGTCGAAATTAGTCCTGCCTCTCGCGTTATCTCTATCCCTAACTGGCCATGTTTTTCGATTTAACCAAGGCTGATTAATTGAAAATTTACACTTTATCGCGCGGGTCGCACGTCCATTGAACGACCGAAAATGCCAAGCTAGTGTACTCTATTTAAATCTTAAACGTACTTAATTAATTAGCGTAAATTTTTAAGTTCTAATTATTATGGTAAGTAGGTACGCGTATTTTAACACCGTACTCTTAGGTTTAAATGGCTCCGCCAAAGACCACATCCGGCAAGAAGAAAGCCCAACAGGAGTCAGAAGATGAGATGCTCCAAATGTTGGCGGCCCAAGTCGGTTGGGTTCAACCGCAGGACGACGCCCTCAATCCGGGGCCTTCTGGGGAAATTCCCTCTGCCCCATTTCTCTCAAGCGGTGATGACGTCGACCCCTTTTCAACTCCGACGCCCGGTACCGCTTCAACGGGAAGTACTCAGGCGTCTTCGACGGCCGATTCTATCATGTACAGCGCCCGCCGTAAGCAAAGGAGGGCCCCCACTGACCCCCAACCGAAAAAGACTCGGGGTCTCGTTAAAGGTGGAAAGGCGGAGAAAATTTGCAAGGCGACCGGGAGCAAGATCGCCTTGCCCTACGACGAATTCACCGGTGGCCCTCCCACACCTCAGCTAGCAAGTCTCTCGGCTCATAGCATTGGGTCGATTGTTCGTAACCGGGTTCGTATCACTGCCCCTACTTGGAGGGAGGTGCCGGATTCGGAGAAGGCGAAAGTCTTTAAGGATCTTTCGGTACGTAATACGTACAATTTTAGTTATTATATACTATTTTTAATATTAGTTATATATAATTTTATAATATATACGATTATAATTTCCAATTTATTTCTGATAGGAACAATTTGCGGTGGATCCGGATCCGGCGATGTTGAGGCATATCAACCAAACCGCCAACAACATCTTCAAAGATTGGAAGTACAGGCTCCATCAGTACTTCCGAACTAACGGTCCCGTGCCTCCCCCCGAAGAGCTGCGTGGGGATAGAGAAGATGAGTGGGAGTGGTTGTGTAACCACTTTGCCGATGAGCAATTTCAGGTGTTAATTTACTTTTTTTATTTCAATTAAGATAATTGAATACTCTAAATTTTAGTTACTTATAAATTTTTTAATGATTTCATTATGTTGTCTAACAGAAATTCTCCGGTGTCAACAAAGCCAACCGGGGGAAGAAGGACAAGCACCATACTTCCGGCGCCAAGCAACTCATTCAAATTGCCAAGGAGCACAGGGATAAGGGCTCCAAACACCCTTATCTCGATGCAAGCGTAAGCGCGTACGTGACGCCTGGGCTCGATAATGAAGCGAGTCAACGCGGCGTAAGTCATATATATATATATGTGTGTGCGCTAATAATTATAGTAATTATTATTTAAATATTATTTCATTATAATAAATTTATTATTCTTTTGTAGGCAAGAGTGATAGAGCGTGCGCAGGAAGAATTGGCTAACACTCAGCTTGCGTTCCCAGATGTGCCGCTAGAAGACCTGCCTCCTTTATCTGTGGAGAGCCAAATAGCAATTGCGGATGAGGTCTACGGTCGTAGAGCTGGCAAGGAGGTTAGGCACTTCGGGCCTAAGGTGGTTCGAGATTTGTCGACCTCTGAGTCATCATCTACGGGAGGTTCGGGGCGGCGGAGAAGTTCTCAAGCTGCGGCAGCCTATGAAGAGGCTCGAATCGCACGGGAGGAGAATATTGCCATGCGCCAAAGAATGGACCAGCAAGACGAGCGAATAGCCCAACTCATCGCCCTTATGCAACAAGCTCAAAGACAATGTCAACCTCCTCCGAACCCATTCCCCGACGACGACGACCCGGCTGGAGGCGGAGGACGAGGCGGCGCATCTGCTCCTCCAGTGTTTTAGCTAGCTAGTAGTTTATTATTTCGTTTCTTAATTTCCGCATTACGAACAATATTTTCATTTTTAATTATGGGTTTTTTCGATTATGTATGTACAAATTAATTTTAATTATTTTATTAATTTAGTGTATTTAATTAATTTAATTAATTTTTTTTCAATTAATATTAATAATATTTTTGAATTTAATTTTTTTTTTAAAATTAATTTTTCACTTAGACGACGGAGACATTAATCTCCGTCGTCTAAGTCCCCACATGGGCCACGGACGTTGTTAGCTTGTCCGTGGCCCAGGTGGTGACTTAGACGACGGAGATTAATGTCTCCGTCGTCTAAGTGCCTACCTGGGCCACGGAGAAGCTAACAACGTCCGTGGCCCATGTGGGGACTTAGACGACGGAGATTAATGTCTCCGTCGTCTAAGTTCCTACCTGGGCCACGGAGATTGTTAGCTTCTCCGTGGCCCAGGTAGTAACCTAGACGACGGAGACATTAATCTCCGTCGTCTAAGTCCCCACATGGGCCACGGACGTTGTTAGCTTCTCCGTGGCCCAGGTAGTAACCTAGACGACGGAGACATTAATCTCCGTCGTCTAAGTCCCCACATGGGCCACGGACGTTCTCCGTGGTCCAAGTGAACTTGGACGACGGAGATTAAATTCTCCGTCGTCTAAGTACTTAGACGACAGCACTTGGAGCACGTACCTTGGACGACGGATTTTCCGTCGTCCAAGTACTTAGACGACGGAGACTGTCACTTAGACGACGGAAATGCTCCGTCGTCTAAGTCACTTTTTCTTGTAGTGACCCTATTAGCATACCAATGGTTCGTTAAAGTCTGGAACCCAAAAGGAGCTTGATGTATTTAGCTCGATGTTCATATCAAGACATTGCCTTCTCGGCATGCGCTAACACAAAGTCATTGGAATAGAGTATAGCATACCTTTTGGTACTTAAAGGGAGCCACTGACTTGGGTTTTTTTTTCTACAAAGAAAATAGAGAGAAGCTTGAAATTCTCAAAAAAGTGATGATTGAATCGTAGAATATAGGTCCTGGGATTTTTGACCCGTCAAATGGATCTTTCGACCCATCAAAAAATGCATCCTGGACGGACCTGAATGTGTCAATCGACCCGTGGAGAGGGTTTCTCATCGAAGAATGCACCATGGATCGACTTGAAGCTACCATTCGACCCGTCGAGTGAAAGATTCGACTCGTTGAATTTCCCTCCGGCTGCGAACACTGTACATCAATTCAGTGTGGACCCCTACTCAAAGACACTTTGTGATGTCTTGGTTGGTTTTGCTGATGTTAAGTATCTCTCTGATGCACACAAAGTACGTTCCCAAACAGGTTATATATTCACCATACGACACACGATGATTTCTTGGAGATCAACTAAAGAAACCCTTGTTGCTACTTCCTCGAATCATTATGAGATTATTGCTTTAAATGAAGTGGTTAAGGAGTATGTTTGGCTTAGGTCAATGATACACTACATTCGAGGATCTAGTGGATTACCATCCACTACTACATCATCAACTTGTATCTTTGAGGACAATGCAGCTTGCATTGAACAAATGAAGTTATGATACATCAAGGGTGATCACATGAAACACATTTCGCTGAAGTTTTTCTTTAATCAACAACAACAATAGCTTTTAAACATTTATGTGAGCCAAGTATGATCGGCTGATAATGCTGCAGACTTGTTCACCAAATCTTTACCGAAATCTACATTTGTGAAGCATGTGAGACACATGCAATGATTGTCTGAACTCTAAGATTGAGTCACTGATCAGGGGGAATTCATTTCATAGTCATCAGGGGGAGTCTACATCACATGTGGTCGTATTTGTAGTTGATGCGTTGTACTCTTTTTCCCTTAGACCAAGCTTTTGTTTTTATCCAAAAGGTTTTTTGTTTGCTTGACAAGGTTTTTAGTGAGGCAACAGGTTATGCATCATATATCAGGATCGCGACACAAGGGAGAGTATTCCAGGAGAAATATTCTTGGTATCTCAGTGTGTGTCTTGTTCTAATTAGAATAGAAATATATATTCTCTCAATCCCTGATTTGTAGGGATATTGATTGTAACAAATTGTAATGTCAATTTAAGGTCATCTATCAATGAATAAAGTATATTTTCAGATCATATTTTCTGCGTATCTATTTTATCCTTCAACAAGTCCTTTTTTTTAATTTTGTTGTTCCAAACGTATTGGGTTAACAGGGTTAGCAGAAGTTAACCTCAAAAATTAGGCTGAAATTTATTTTAATGCGGCTACAAGATTATGACCATCAGATTACACGAAAAAATGTGATTAGCTACACTTTACGTAGAGTGCACTTCAGAGGAGCCCGACAGCTCCTTTTTTTCTGAAACCAATAGTTGGTGAGTCATTCTGTTTTCGAGAGTGGCCGCTAGAGTGTGCGAACAAGCTAGAAAAAGGGGTGTTTGTGCAACTGATGATGATTCTCCTGGGTATTTGGAGAAATCTAATGAGGTGTTATGGAACAATGCTAGAGGAGATGCAACACAGGTTGTTACTCTTACGTTAGCTTATATATCAATAAATATCATGCATCAATGCAAGAGATGTCAAAGTGTCAAACCAATAAGTGATCAAGGAACGTGAGCATTGGACAGCTCCAGCTGTAGGAGAATTATGTTTCAATGTGAATGGAGCTTTTGTTCAGCAAACATCAAAGGGTGGGATTGGAGGCGTCGTACGTGATCATACCAAAGAGTTCTTGGCAGGTTTTGCTCAATCTGTTGAACTTGGGTACCGAATTATTGAGTATTTGCAAGGCAATAGAATTGACAGCCACACTTCCTCCCGTTCCACTGTGTATTGTTTCGGATTGCCAACAGGCAGCAGAGAAGAATAGAACTGAGCTCGAAAACATTGTGTTAGACATCCAGAAGCTCTTGGTTTCGACTAATACAATCTCGGTTAGGTACAGACCTCATGCCAGGAATAGGGTAGGTTCGGTCTTGAGTCTAGCTCTAGTTATTGTTGGCTAGTCCACGCTCCTAACTTCTTACAGGATGCAATTGCTTATGATGTAAGTTGTTTACAAGCTTAATGAATTATTTGTTTTCATCAACAACAAAAAATATACTAGAAGTCTACAACAGTCTACTACAGCAACTGCAACGCTTGACTGCAGGTACCAAGTACCGAGTGATTGCGAGTACCATCAATCACTGATCACATGGAACTTATACCCAAAGGACACTAAATAGGTCAATGAAACAGAGATGTATCAACGTCTGAATCCTAATAGTTTTGAAGACAAGACTCCGTCAGTGAGATTAAACCAGTGGATTTCACAATATCAATTAGGCCATCTAGCCAACAAACTACGGCTCACTAGCTGTAAACTGATAAATGCATGCATTGCATAATCAACAGTTTATCCAAAAGCCAATTTCCCAACTGACATACAAAAAAGAGTTGAAAAGAAATATCATTTCTCATTGGATTCATCAATCACTGTTCTACATGAACCAGAAATTTGAAAGGAAAGCCGATTCATTTCATTCCAATACCACAGTCGCACCTAACTCCTTGAGCTTGTCAATGATGGGCCCCGCCTCCTCTTTGGTCATACCCTTCTTGAGCACAACAGGAGCCTTTTCCACCAAGTCTTTAGCTTCCTTTAATCCTAAATCTGTGAAAGTCCTTACTTCCTTTATGATTTTGATCTTTGCCGCCGCATCAAACTTCTCAAGCTTTATATCAAATGCGGTCTTCTCCACCACCTTGGACTCTGCAGAGGCAGACCCAGATTCGGAAGATGCAGAGCTCATCCCTGAGATGGCCGGGCCATACTGATTGAGTCCCATTTTGAGCCTGAAGAGGATGGAGTAGTCATGCCTTTCAATCTTTGTGAGGTCCAGGAGCTCGTCAGCAATGCGCTCAAGATTCTTGGTCCGAGTTTCACTAGCAGTAGTGGCCGTAGAGAGGGTATGAGAGAGGCTGAACGTGGCAGATCTGGATAGGGACCTGCCGAGAACTTCTTTGTTTAAGGATATTCCAAAAAAAATTTAAAAATTAAGGTTGATATTCATCTGCATCAGGATTCTACCTCGCTAGACTATAGGACGGTAACTAAATTTTCTGAAAGTCAAAGAGGTATATGAAAACAGTAGCTAGAGTATTGCAACTGTATACTCACATTCATTACTTATCCCCCAAGTATGCGTGTTTTTTAAATACCAATCAAAACATCGAAGTCCCTGCTGCAGACCATATTCATTATTCAATTAATCTAGTGCACAAAACTCTGTTACACAAACTTTTTGAACCCAATTAATTGCCAATGAAAAGAATACGCAGATAAATAAAAGCAAACTGTAACCAGTGGTGAACCTACACAGTGGGCTGTGTAGGCTGCAGCCCATAGAGTTTTTTGGAAAAGTTCCCAAAATAAAATAAAAAAGCTGTATATTTCCAGCCTACATCTCCAGCCTTAGTCAGTCTTCCTGATCAGATTTCTCAGCTCACATGCTCACTCGTTTAGTACAGATGCTTCAGTTTAGATCTATAAGTACTTGATCTTTTATTCTAATCAGTAAAAACCAGTAACAATGAAGCAATCAAAAGACCAGTGGGCTGGAGTTTAATTTGTTGACAAAGCCCCCAATTGAACCAATCAAGAGATGCCAGTAGTAAAAGAAATTTGGTGTTCTGTGTTATAGCTAAACTTGTATCTATACAGTTAAAAGTTTAACCAGCATATTACTATGGGCCAATGTGCACAACTGCAATTCAGTGTTTAAAGTCATTTTTTTTAATCAAAAGCAATTCCATATGTAGCTAGTTTAGTATTAATATTTCATAGATACAGATCGAAATGTTGGTTTAAGAATGTGGACCAAGGCTTTGACCTGATAAAAATGTTTGATGTTTGGTACATCTAGCATTTTTAAAGACTGTATGGAAATGTTTTTATTATCGGGGTTTGGTTTTATGTCTCTTCTGATGTATGTTTTTAATTATATTAAGAAAGGCGCGAGATAAGCTCTCATTAGATTACAAACCTCAAAAAAAAAAAAAAATGTGCGCTGCACAGTACAGCCCATGGTGTTTCAAATTCCTGGATTTGCCCCTGACTGTAACTCTACGCCAAACGAGCAACAATAGCAAAAAGCGCAGAAAAACAGTGGAGAAAACAAAGAAACATACTTTTGGGACAAGAAATTGATAAATCATATTTCCAAACTTACCCCGGTATTTGTTGAGCTACAGTTCTCAAAGGTGTGTGTATTGCAGCCTGTAATGTATGTCAAGCAACAAATCAAAGAATGAACAAGAGAAACCAAAATCAATTTTGAGGAACTATTGACCAACCGATGCACTACTTGTTCACAGTAAAAAGAAGCTCAGGCCGGCTATTAGAACCTATCCCAATATCGTTTAGCATGAAATATGAATACACTGGAGTAAATGAAGTAACTGCCCCATTGAAGAGTAGATCGAGAATATAAGTTAATCTGATGTAAGTTGTACAAAGTGTTGAGGGCCTTACCTTACTTTGAAGACATTCTTTGGATCCAAACAATGTAATAGTGGTTTGAGAAATACGAGCATGACTCGAGAAGCGACGAACAGAGCATGCCATCGGAAATTCAATAATTCAGTTGAAGAGCCAAATTTGCACCCTGTACAACAGTCATACATATCAGTAAATATATTTCTTAATCCCTTACCTTAACTACAGTTTTGGGTAAATAGCCTCCATGCTTTTAGCAATTTTTCATGATACCCACCCCTCTCCCAATAAAAAAAAAAAGACAAAGAAACGAACCATTTCTCTACTGATTCTCGTGAGATCCTTACAGGCAGTCCATTAATGGAATTAGATTCAAAAAATATGCATAGTGAAGAAAAATAGTGCTGTTAGTTTCTACAATTCCTGTCAATTAGTTTAAACATTCACATTCAAACTGTAATCAGACAATGAGAGTTTCAACAAGTCTACACAGAAAAGAAAAGCAAGACTGGAAACCAGCCGAATCAATTTGATCTCTATGAACAAGTGGCGTACTAAGTTGAATAGAAATACAATACACGATTTGGATTGGCGGCACAAGAATAAATTGCTTACCTCTGTCCGACGAGGAGCTCTGGTTGCGGGTTCCCAAGCAGATGAGCGTCGACTATCAAGTTTGGGAGTGAGGGTAGTTCGGTACAATCACAGTTAATCACACGTGCGAGTATATATCACCAACTCCGCACGTTCGCCTCTTTCTTTCTTGCTTCTTCGCAGAGCTCCTCCTCTTCCACAACTACAACTTGGATCTAATTCCGGTAATCCTTTTCATCTTTGAAAAAATAAATAAATAAATAAATCAGTTTTCAGTTTGATGGAACCAAACAAAGATTGGATTTGTTCTATTATTCTTCTGAATGCTGAAACTTCAAAGTCGCTTTCTTTATAGCGTATCAGTCTTCATTCATAATTTGCAAAAGTTTTAGATTTAAGAAAAATATAGCAGGTTTTGAATTTGCAAGTCCTAGTGTCGTAATTCAATTCTTGATAGTTTGAGTCAAAATATTCTCATGGTGCTTTCTGATCTACACATTTTAGTTCAAGGATGTTCTTCCTACTTATTTTTATCTGTGTTTCCCACACTTCAAAAAAAGCAGCTAGTTTCACTTTTTTGGTATTGTTACCAAAAGACAATGTTGCAGAATTGAAACAACCAGATGAAATGTTGAAATCAGGCGACTTCCATATTTTTGGGGTCTGGTATGCAAGTCATCTCAAAGTTAAAGCATGAAATGTTTTGTTGAATGACCAAACGGTACCCTGCATTCACTCATTGATACAAACAAGCGTCGTGTAGATTGACATTGACTGTATGAGTTAATATCTTCCGGTTAAGCTCAAAGTATGGTCATAAATTTGTGCAAATTTGTCGTAAAGGACTATAGTTTTGTTTTTTGTGATATGTATACATATATGTTGAGTTTGAGGCTAGGCTTCAAAGTTGTGGACATAGGAATCCAATCTCTATTGGGAACTAGACGTCTGGAGTAAATCTTCCGTGCAAGTAGAGGTCAAGTTGACCTTTACCGGCCTATCTTTATCGTCATATTTCATCAATGCACCTATATATGTGCTTTCGTCTTGTTTTCTCTCCTTGAGGTCGTAACGAATAAAGATCGTATTATAGTGTAACAATTTTTATTTATTTGTCAATAACTATTTAGTGTATATTCTCTCTCTCCCTCTCTGCTCAATTTTGTTGGTGGTGATATAACTTTCCACTTTTTTGGTTGCTGTTGCATCTTTCTTCAGCAAATTTTGTGAGGAAATAAGTAACTTTCCAAGTTTCTGATGCATACATTCAAGAAAATGGATTTGCATTGGTTAATTTTGTTTCAATATTAAGGTAAAAGTAACGATCTCCTTATTTTTTCACAGGACCTTGCCACTAAAAATAGCAATATGGAGCTAAATACCATCAAGGATGCATTTGAGCGCGTTGTTAAGAAGCAAAAGCTATCGTCTTCTAAATCCCAAGAAATTATTCACCAAGTTGGTCTTGAAATTGAACAGGCACTGACAGAGATCTGTTCAGCTCAGGATCCTTCTTCTACCCTTGATCAGAGATCCATCCTTGCTAAACTCAAACTCAAGCTCAATGCAGTTGGCCCAGTACAGCAATTAGAAGGTTCGCATAAGGAGCTGAACTTGAGCCTGAGCAAGTACACCAAACTTCTCGAAAGGTCCTTGAATTCAGACATATCAAAGGCATACAGAGATGTTGACTTTGACCACCACATAATTAATCATCTCATTGCTAATCATTTTTACCGGCAAGGCTTGTTTGATCTGGGAGATGGCGTTATAGATGAGGCTGGAGAGCCAGAGCTAGCCAATTTAAAATCTCAGTTTTTGGTAATGCATCAGATACTTGAGGCTATGAAGAGTAAGAATATTGAGCCTGCTCTAAATTGGATCCGTGCTAACCGTGAAAAACTGAATCAGAATGGATTAAATCTTGAATTGAAACTTCATAGTTTGCAGTTTGTGGAGATTTTACAAAATGGCAGTCAAGCTGAGGCACTTCAGTATGCCAGAACGCACCTTGGTCCTTTGCCTTCCCCGCACAAGGAGGAGGTAGTGAAGCTAATGGGATGCCTTCTGTACGCAGGAAGGCTTGACAAGTCCCCATATTCTGAGCTTACATCTCCGATACATTGGGAAAAGTCAGTGGTAGATTTGGCAGGACAGTTTTGCAGTCTCTTGGCACAGTCTTATAACAGCCCGTTGAGTATGACAATAGCTGCAGGATTTGAAGGCCTGTCAACTCTGTTGAAGCTGGCAAATGTAATGGCTGCAAAAAAGCAAGAGTGGCAGGCGATGAAGCAGTTGCCGGTGCCTGTGGAGTTGGGAAAGGAGTTTCAATTCCATTCTATATTCGTCTGTCCTGTGAGTAGAGACCAAGGCAGCGAAGATAATCCGCCCATGTTGATGCCGTGTTTGCACGTTCTCTGCAAGCAATCCATCATGAAGCTGTCAAAGAGCAGCACTCGTATGTTCAAATGCCCGTATTGCCCGGCAGAGGCTTCAGTAGCCCAGTGCAGACAGCTACATTTCTAACGGGGTTTTCTCCCCATCACTGCATCCCCATGTGTCATGACTTACTTTTGTACATAAAGATTTCTTGCGTATTCCTCGTTTGATTGATTGTTGTTAAAATCGCAGTGTGCGTAAAATGTTCAAACATAGCATTTATTATTTATATCATCGAGGTCGAATGCAATACAGACCTGCTAGCCAGACTTGTGATCAAAGAAGACAAACATAGTTACTGTAAATTATCTATTTGTCCTGAGAAAATCCCATGAGTCTCTTCAAACCAGGAAAGAGCTGCGGCGGCGTCAAGCAGCTGTTGAACAGATTTTGCAGACAATGACCCCATTCTGCAACAAACCCTGTTGGCCTCATCGTCCAATATCCTCCATGTCTTCTTGGCCTCCTCTGGTGTGGAGTCCATGTAGTGACACAGCTCTGTGAAGAGAAGCTCTCTGCTCTTGTTCATGGCCTCCTCTCTCTTTTTCATTCTGCAGCAGTAGTTGTTCGTCGTCTGGTAGTGATGATGAAATGGGTCTGGTGTGTAATGTGGAGGTTTTTGTGGGGTTTTCGTTCAATTCTCATTTGGTTTTGTCGTTTCGATTTAAAACCCGGAGCTCCGGCGGGAGTTTATCTCTGTCATCTTAGAATTTTATTTGATTATTTTATTTTATTTTATTTTATTAAACTTATATACCCAAGATTGCTATTTATGGCCCACCTCAGGAAAAAAAACTACTTCAGATCCGGATATAAATTCAGTCATTTATCTTAGATTAGACTCTAAACGATGTTACCTAAAAAACCTCTGTTCATCCTCTTTCATAATTTTATCGGCTTGAAAAATTAGAATAGCAGACGAGGGATATAATTTTGAGTCGAGATTCTCAATTACAAAACTTTTAATGGAATCTAACCTTCCTTGAAAACGAATCCATAGAAACCTCGATAACTCGATTCAATAAAATCTATCAAAAGTTGAGGTATAGATTTGACATTTTGCATAGATAAGTTCTAAAAAAATTAAATGAGCAAACAATTAAATATTGTTTGATGAAATTCTCCATAAAAGTTTAGAATGAGCAGAATTTAAGTATTGTTATTGGAATTTCTTGGCCAAAATTTTATATTGATCTTGACGAAAGTCTCAATCAGAAGCTGGTCCGGAACAAGACAGGCGAAACTCATCCTTGAAATTTGAAACACGAGGTAAATTTCTTCTATGTTTAAAGAACCTGCTGCCAAACGAACGGCTAGTGTACACATCGATTCTATTTCTTCTTGATTTTCGTTGAACCGTATACAATGTTTTCCTTGGAATCTAAGTTGTTACAGTTTATATCATATCAACTCTCTCTCCTTCACAAAAATTGGAGCAGCAACCTTCATCAAACAGCTATCAAACTTTTGCTCTGCTTGTATGCTCCCAATGAGGAACATTGTTGTGGTCTGCTTTGTCTACACCAGATGCAGACAGTGCTTAATCCTTCCTCCACCCATAAATGCAATTTTGAACCATACATTCAACTTAATGTTCATCATCACACCTTCAACCCAATACGGATCAGTTCTGACAATATGTCAACCCACGTATCTGGTACACCAGGTAAGCACCAGTGCATGCAGTCCTGGCCCCAGACTTTGACAGCATCTTTCTGTCCCAACCAGGTTGCTGGATGTGCATCTGCTCTGAATTCACTCAGACGAGTTAGGTTAAGCAGTTGAATACCACTCCCTCGCAATGCATCTTCAATGAGACGATTCAGCATCCTTTCTTCTTTATTTGGTCCATTGTTGCTGGGATCAAACCACATGTCAAGCTATTGGGGCGTTAGTATCTGCTTTTCTCAACAAATCACTGGGGAAGGACCATTCGAATATAAAGAACACATAAAGTCCAGTGGAACAATGCCAAACAAATAGTACTATATGAACCCACGATAAATGACATAAGGAAGGAAAGCATCATAATTAATACCTGATGCTCCTCAAGGGTAAATGACATAAGGAAGGAAAACATCATAATTAATACCTGATGCTCCTCAAGGGGTTTATCAAACAAGCAGCTGCCATTTTGATTCCAGTCACCCCCATGAAAGTGCCTTGGTGATTGTAAACGCCATAACTTCAATGTCTTCTGAGGAATTTTGTTTTGTATGTATGACGCCATATTCTCTAGAACAAGTTTAAATCCACCCAACATATCAAGGGGAGGATATATTGCTTCACCCGCATGATAAAAAACGAGTGGAGTTTCTTTTGGGAATTTATCTAACCCCCACCTAGTAATTAAAAATTAATAAATAAAATTAGTCCCACAATCATTCTGTAAACCTATTGACTGACGACAACCAAAGTATGCAAACCAGCCAATGAAGAGCTAGCTTAATATAGCAAACTCTAAACAAGATGGCAAGTTTTTCATTAAAGTAGATTTTTTACAGAATTTTATATATGCTCAAGTTATCTCTGTTCCTAACAACAACTAGTCAAGACTTCTGTGTGTGTCAGTGTGTCAGGCATTTGTGTTTGTAACAACCAGTATAAAATCTCTATGCTCAAAGAAATTTGTGGCATCCATGTCAAATTGTAAAATAGACGCAATAATCAGGAACATAACATTTCATGGCTACACTAGACCAAAAACAAAGGATTACTGAGAAAAAAACATGCAAATGCCAGAAAGGAAGAAATTGGTTCATTGACCAACATCTATTTTCAATTAGCAGAGAAACACAATGAACAGTACTGAAGCAAGGACATTAGAGAAAACAAATCTTATATTCTGACAACTCAACAGGAACATGACAATACATATTGTTGTACAAGTGAGGATTTACTCAGTAATGAACAATGGATACGAATATGGTCTATGTTTAAATTCTCGTGGAAAGTGTATCACAAACTGTAGTTAAGAACCCTTAGTTAATTGGGTTTTTCAGAGGTTAAGGCACTTCTAATTGTGATTTCACCATTTCAATATATAAAGAGTGCTGGCACCATGGCAGTGCCTTGTGGGGTTTTCCAGCCCATGAGGATACCCAAGTCAATATGGATTATTGTCTTGGATGAATATAGATTCCAATAAGGATGTCTCTGATCCTTATTGATGTAGGATTTGTAATCCTTGTCGATTACAGATAGGAGAAGGCTAGCATTAGTAGGAAAACTTGTTCCTATGTGGTGTTGGAGTCCCTTATATCTATATAAAGAGAATTCTACTCTAGTTTATGTATCACAGAGATAGAGACCAAGTGTATTCCATTCTCAGGTTAAAGAGTGAGTTGTGGGATTAGAAGAGAGGAGAGAGAGATAAGAAGAGTAGAGAAAGTCTTTGTTTTCTTATTCTTTCTGTGTACCCATTATAAATATAGTGGAGACTTTTCTGCCCGTGGACGTTAGCAAAGTTAGTTGGACCACGTTACATTCTGTGTTCTTGTGTTCTTATCTCTGTGTGTGTTTCTCTTGGTTTGATGTGCATATTTATTAGTTTTGACCAGAATTCACATGCCTTTCATGTTCCAGCTTTAAATTGAAACACACACACAAACATTTTGGTGAGTTAGGATAAGGGAAAGTATATTACCAATGGCCAGTATTGAAAACAAGGACATCATAGAAATCAGCAATGTTCGCCCAATCATCAGATGGAATATCAACATCTACTCGATATATTCCTTTGCGTCCATCTTGATCACCATCAGCAGGCTGCTTTGGCTGCCACCTTGACACAAAAATCTATGAGCATGTAAGGTTTATATTTCATAATCATTCTAGATGAATACAAAACTGATGTATATACACTCTACAAAATGTAGATTTAACTCATCAAAGGGAACATAGCAATATACAAAAGTTGAGTTAAGATCACTCAAGTCTAAAATCAAAGACTAGACATCACAACTGTATTTGACACACAAGAATGAAACAAAGAACAACTGCACTAATCCTAAGCGCTAAACTGGCTATCCACGACAGCCTTCTAAGACAACATTGCTTTATTTCCATTCAAACAATAAAGCCGATATGCAAAGATGGAAACAAAGAAAAGCTGTACTAAGCCTAAGAGATAATAAGGGCTATTAGAAAATAGTCAAAATACAGACTTCAAGTTTCTTTATTAACTCCCTGCAGCTTCCTTTAGGGAAGAATCCTTAAACTGGGCAGAGAACAATAGCAACTAACTCAACAAGACACCAAAAGCGCTCTACATACCCAATTCCTAATCTAGTTCAAAAGCTCCCTCCCATTTAACTGGAACATTTTAAAACCCCGAAACTAAAGGGAATAACCCAATTCCCTTGTACATTTCCACCACACCCTACTATCAAGCTAAACTGACAATGGCGTGCGATAATCAGTGTTTACGATGACAGCTGCTACTGCTACTGAGTAAGGAAGCAAATCTTACTGATATCTGGAGAGCAATACAGCTCGATGATAAGCTACGGTGACATTGAACTTGGGGAAATAAGCACCTCTCCACGCCCCTCTTCTCTTCCACTTCTTGGCCCCGAAATCCGCTTCTCTAAGAATACACAGCAACGACACCAACAAATTCTCATTCAAAGAGTCCCCCACCAACCCAATGTTCCGATTCCGCATCCGACCCAGAAAACGGGCCGGGTCGATCCGAGGCAAGGCGCAGTTCTGATCCAAAGGGACCCACTTCCAGGAATTGATGATGTCCATGTTGTCCCTCTTGTTCTTAAGGCAGTTCCAGGCGTTCCGGTGAAATGGGCAAGTCTCGTCGTACATGGGCTTGCGTGTCGGGTCTTGGACCCAGTGGCCATTGTAGAGATTGCAGGATGGTAATGTGGGAAAGAGTTTGGGAGAGGAGAGGAGGGAGGAATAGAGGAAGAGGAGGAAGAGGGAGAGTAGAATCAGCCATGGGAAGAGTGGAGAGACCAGCTTCGACGCCATTCTCGACTTTCTTCACGTCTCTTTTCTTTTTCCTTTCCCTTCCCCTTTCACTTTCCACAACAACGTTGATTTTCATTTATTTTATTCGGGTGTATTTTATTTATTTTTTTGGGCAAATGAGAAAAAAGATCTATACAAGATTATACAAAATTAGGTCATAGTATAATTTCTTCCCAGATCAAGTCAATTAATAATTGGCAGTGATTTCCACACTCTCCTATTATTCTTTCTATCGAATTAGTTTTCGTAAGATACCATCCGATTTGTGTTTGATCTTTGATGGTTATTATTGTTGTCAACTGCGTTGTAATCTTTGTTGTTGTTGATCCGATTAAAGTTTACTGGTTGTTGTTGTATGTTGTTGTTGATTTCATGTTAGGGTTAATTATATGTAGTTGTTTGGTTTACTGTGGTTCACTGCGTGTATCACTTTGTTCTGTTTGTGGTTTTTGTTAAAGTGGCTAGACATCAATAGCTTTGTTGTTTGTTGATTCATTATGTTTACCATGTTTGGATTAGATGTTTGTTGATATCACATTACAGGTTGATTTCATGTTAGGGCTAACTGTAGGTGGCAGTTTGGTTTACTGTGGTTTATTGTGTGTATCACTTTGTTATGTTCGTGGCTTTTGTTAAGGTGGCTAGACATTAGACATCAGTAACTTTGTTGTTTGTTGATTCACTGCCATGTTTGGATTAGATGTTTGTTGATATCACATTATGGTTCAATGTGGGTTGCTATTTTGGCTAATTGTGGGTTGCTATTTTGATTTATTGTGGGTTCATTGTGGGTCGATGTAGTGTTAACTGTCTGTATCTATTTGAATTCTTCATTATGTGAGTTTCAATTTAGTAGCTGCAGTAAATAATTTTACCGTCGATAAATGTTGAGAGGTCAAAGATTGACTTTTTATCGAATTGTTGAAGTTAGTTGACTTTAGATAGAAATTGTAAAAAATTTCGAGATGAAATCGTACACGCGAGAAATGTTGAAATAGGAGTTACGACGAGAAAGTTATGGTTAGCAGAAGTTTGACGAAAATGTTAGAAATCGTGTTACCATAAATGTGCGGGTATAAATAAGAGTTACCATAAATGGAATGGGAGATTTTTCATTTTGGGAAAAACTGGTTTGACCCAAGTTAACCTGAGCACCAGGGGCTAAAATCGTCGCGAAGTTGATGGCAACGGATTCCGGCCACCATACATACCAGCCGTTCTTGGTATGGAATTGATCACCCAACCTCCTCTATCTTTTCCCTAAGGTCTCCAACATCAATTTAACCGGAGGAAGCTAAAATTTCAAGCAAAAAATAGGAGAAAACCTAGGTTTTGGGCTGATGGTTCTCCTACTGATTTGGTCGCCGATTCAAATATGGTTCGAATTCTTGTGATGTGTGGAATGTTTTGGGTTGTCGAATTTGTGAGTTGCAGGTGAATTTTGGACAAACCGACGTGATTTTCATTTGGAAATAACAGCCGAAAGCAGTTGTCGGGGATGGTGGCTAACGACGTTGATAGGACATGTGAGGTTAGGGGTTTTGTAGCCCCTGTCCCTGTGATCATTTTTCGACCAACTTCGAGCACCATGGTGGCTCGACGGTGCCCGGAAGTTTTCTGGAGATTTTGAGTCCGCCTCCTTTTCGGGGCTAATTTCAGCCACCTCGTTCAGAATTATACATCGGTGTAGTTAAGAAAGTTGTTTGGCTTGACGAGAGGAAGAGATTGATGTGTCAATCACCACCATCGGCGATCACCACCAGTGGCGCGTGGGTGTCACGTGCCACCGTCTGTGGCGGTGCATCTGACCAGAATTTTCTTTGAAAACTAATCGTGTTATATATGGTTAAATTTGTATCGATGTTGCGAGCGTATTCAGGAGTTTAAAAATGCGTTTAGGTTTCATCGTCTCAGTGGGTGGACGGTGGTGACTGGTGTTACTACCAGTGGCAGTGCAGGCGACAGAGAACTTGATGTATCTTTTATTATTATTATCGTATTATTGTATTGGGTTTGTTAATAAAGTTTTCGACTTGTTTCGATTTATTTTAATTTTAGTCGAGCATTTACTAGACATATATGAATAATTTATTATTTTATTATTTTGACGATTTTCGAAAAGGGTCGGGTCGTCATAGTGCGCTAGCTAACATTTTCCTTTCAAACAAAAGCAAAATGGAAAAAATTCTGAAGAGAAAGCATGTTGATGAACCAGATTCCTCTTCCAAATTGCTCAAGAGAACAAAGAAAAAGAAAACGAGGAAGCAGAAACAGAATCTGAATCATCATATTCTTCGCAACCTTAAAAGTGCGAGGTATGAAACGTCTGATGAAATACAAGCATCAAAAGATGTTGCAGCAGGAGCAGAGGCAACATAGTAAGAAATCAAAGGCTAAAAGTAAACCAGTCTCAAAGAAGGAGGGCCAGAAGAAATACAAGCATAAGATGCCAAGAAAGAGGAAGGACACCAGTTCAGAGAATGAGGATGAAGAAGATGAAGATGAAAAGGAAGACGATGATGAAGAGAATAACAGAGATGACGAAGACAAAGACGAAGACGAAGACGAAGATGATGATGATGATGAGAAAAATGATAAAGAGGAAGAAGAAGAAGAACATCAATATTATTTCATTTAAATGCAACTGAAATGCTTGTTGTTCATTGTTGCTAGTTGTCTTTGTTAGCTGTAGTTCACTGTCTAATTATTATGGTCAAATGTTCTAACTGTTTATGGTTTTCTCTTTATGGCGGAGCAGTATTTGTTCTCAAGTATTGTAAACTTGATGAAACTAACAACAAAGAAAGATGTCGTATCAAAAATAAGGGAGAAAGATACAGCCAAAATGAGTATTGTGAGATGGAAGTTCATGCACATCATACAAAATCTAAGGAACGTAACCAATATTGAAATGTTGAGGATGAGAGTAATAGTGATATGTTCACTGATATTTCAATGTTTGTAGTTCACTGTTAGTAGCCATCTGGGTTGGCTGTAGCTCACTTTTGGTAAACTGTACATTTGGGTAAACTTTTGGTACCTAAGATATTGATTAATTTGAAACAGGGAGAACTTGAAGCCTCCAAATCCAACCAGAACACTAACACTTTGCCGAGAGAAGAGGAGGTCGATCAGAGCTCTAGAAGAGATAGAGGGCCAGAGGCTACCACTGAAGACTCCAACAACATAGCAAATATTCTAGCACAAATAAACTCTGAGACTACTGCGGAAGAATGCAAAAGATTGAAGGCTCTCTTGGAGGAGAAAGAGCAACTTATCAAAAAGATGGATGAATGTAACGACCCGACCTTGATTAGTACGTCAATCATCATTAGTCGCACTAATTAACGAGTTAAGCATCATATGTCACATTTATCGAGGTTCGTTGTGATTAAAAATCAACTTTTTATAATTATGAATGGACTCATTTCATTCACGGAAGTTTTAGAGGATTTTATTGCAAGTTCGTGCATATTTTTGTTTTATTTTTTAAAGGTTCGAGCAATTTGTTATGAATTTTTAAAGTTTGGGAAATAGAAAATTAAATTAGAAAATCAATTATTAGTGAATTATTTTGGACTGCCAGATCTCTCAATAGATCAATCTGGGCTATTAATACAATTCTAACCTAGGGTATAAATTCAAATTTTCTACCCGGTTGGGTAGAACTCTTTTAGAGCGACCTGGATGACAACCAGACGGAGCGACCCGACCCAGATTCGTGACCCGGTCAGATCTTTACCGTTCGGCAACCACCGAACGTCGCTCGGGTCGGAAAATTTTCCCCTTCGAGTTCCCTGCCTTCCTCCGGCCCCATGGACGCCGTTCCTCGCCGCTCATGAGCAAATTGAGGCCAAGAAGTTTCTTGGTTTTCCTGGTTCGGCTCTGTCACCGGTGACGCCGTTTCAGCCAGTTTTAGGAGGCGACGCCATGGGGGTTTTGACCCTCGCCCCTCCAAGAGTCGATTGGGACTTACTCCGAACTGCGTTGTGGCTGCATGGCGCCGGCTGGACTCAGGCTACTTCCGACAAAAACCCGCCGCCTTTCAAGGTATTTTTCGTGCTCTTCAAGTTTGATTTTGATTTACCCTAGTTTGATCAGCATAAGGAGAGCTTTGACTTGGTGTATCATTTGCAGTGATCAGAGGTGGCCATTTACGGTAACGCGTGGCTGCCGGTAGTGGCGGAGTGTGGGCGCACGTGCTGCCGTGCGCGGCGGAGCTCTGATGACCAAAAAATCATAATTTTCACTGAAAGTTTTCTAAGTCTTTTTTGTAGTCATTTTCGCATAGTTTCATGTCTTTTTACATATTTAGTAATACCTTATATTTGGCACAGGATTTGATGAGACTCGTCAATTTGACGCAGTCGAGCGTCGTCTATTAAGTCGAGGCTCATTTTCGATGGAGTTGGTTTGCAAGGCATGACGACTAGGATCAAGCTTAGGGTTCATCGATACATGGAGTTTGGGTAGCGTCTCCCATTTATCGAAATGGAAATGTGAGTTTTTGATTGACATTCTATCTCGGATTATTTTCTCTACTTTAGTTGTACGGCAGAACTTCCATTAATTGATTTAGATTTCGATTTGTCTTAGAAACACTTTTGGTAATCGGCTACTAAGATCTTTGAGTTTGGTAATCGACTACTTACATTTCAGCTAGTCAGGTGAGTGGACATTTTTTTTTCACTGTTACTTGGTGAATCTAAATTTATGATCATGATTATGGATTTTCTTTATGAATATAGATATATTTATACACACATAGATATATGTGATACAATACGATATTTTTATGCTATGCACAGAGGCCTATGATATGATTTCATGTTTTTATGCACGTTATGTCTATGTATGTTGCATCGATGCATCTGGAATCTCAATTGATCACCAAGGTGCTCCGAGAAGGTTAGGACAAACACCCGACCCGTAATTACGCACATTCACTCCTTCACGCATCTATGTTATATATGTTTTTCTTAGACTCGCTATATTATTACTATATGATTACGGTGAAAAGGCATAAAGTAAGTTTTATGATTTCTTACGAATATTTTATTTGTGTCCACTTACTCTAACGATTTTCATGCTTTATATGTCTTTCTCTGGGCCCATCAGTTTTCAATGCCCAGGTTGGAGAGTCTCAACTGAGGTCGGGCATGCACGTAGATTGAAGCATAGCAGTATTCGTCGTAGGATCCAAGGTTGATCCTACGAGTTAGCAACTTAGTCGGCATAGGTAGTTTAGAGAGTCTAGCAGCTCTGGTGTCATAAATGGTTTTAGATTCTGTTGTTATGAGTTGTTTCTAAAATTTAGTCTCTTTAATTTATGATTTACAAATTATTGAATTCTCCTTCAGTTTTCTTTTAGACTAGCATGTTTAGGTTCTAATAATCATTAGGGCCTAATCCCAGTTTAAGTAACTAAATTGGGGTCGGGTCTTTACAATGAAGCACTCGAAAACTTGAGGAAAGGTCCTGAAGACATGCTTCAAGAGAACTCAAGAATTAGTTTACTCCTTGATCAAGAGAGGAAGCAGAAGAAGATTTTGGAGGCCAGGCTTCAAGGAAATGAGCAGGGAGACAGCGAACGCTTCAAGTTTTTAGAGGAGATTGATGCTCTTCAGATTGAAATTATTTCTCAGCAGAAGAACTATAATGAATTGAATAAAGCTCTTCAAGTTGTTGTTGTAGAGAAAGAAGTGGTAAAAAAAACTCAGACAGGAGGAAGCAGAAAAGAGCAAAGCTATGTAAGATAATGTTGATGAGCTAAAGAAGAAAGTTGAAAAGTTGCATGCTGATAATTCAGGTTTCCATGAAGAATTATCCTTGAAGTTGAAGGATGTCGAAATCATGGTGACGACAACAGAGGAAAAGAGAGGAGAAGAAGCAGCTGGTAATAATCTTAAAGAACCTGCACAAGTAGTAGATGAATGAATAAAATCATGTTTAAATCTATATTTTGGGTACTCATTTTGGTGTTGTATGACATTCAGTACACTTTTGTTTTTTGCTCAACAATGACAGTGTCTGGTTTTATTCTCTTGATTCTCATTTTACTCTATCAAGTTTGAATTCTTGTCTGTTGTTGCTAAATGTATGTGCAGTTATTGCAACATAAGTGTTACAGGGTAGCCAAAAATGAAAAATTATGTTAACTATCTTTAGCTGATTAAATTAATTGTCGGTCATTATGGGTAAAATGTCTTGAGCTGATTAGGTTCACTGTCGGTTCACTGCATATAACTATTCAAACTTATTGTTGACTGAAAGCTGTTTGTTCTATGATAGGTGCTACAACATCAAATTATGAGGCTTTCCTATCACTAGAGGCATCGTCTTTCAATATTATACGTCTTGATGTGCTCCTTACACCAATAGTTCAGAGGATTGATGAAAGGACCCAACTCCGATTTAGTTTCCTAAACCGGAATCAACCCCTTCTGAAAACACGAACTAACAAAAACCATAAAAATTTCTGCAGAGTAACGCTACTAACGCGGAATTGCCATTAACCTGCACCCGGAAAATACACTTCATCCTATGCCACAAAAGCCAAACCGTGGGCACCAATCCCATCCGGATTTCTCAATATCATATCAATAACATAAAGCAGTAAACATAACTATACTTTATAGAAAATCTGGGGAAAACCACATAAAAACATATATCAATATCGTATCAGAGCGACCTCTAGTGTATATATATACAAAAATATACAACAGTAGGCAAAACAAGAAACCTACTGGAAAAGAAAGGTAGCTCGAACAACTAGCCTCCGACTGCGACGTGAGACACCAGAATCCGAACTGCAAACTGGGCACAGAAACCGAAAAGCCCAGGGGGAAGGCAATAAAACGTTAGAGTGAGTGGACGAAAATAAACATATGCCTTTCACCAATTTCATATACATAAATAATGTAAAACAATGCGAGTTCGGAAAATATATATGGAGGTGTCAGGCGAATCTCTCAAGCCCGACGGTGATAGGCTAGGGGAATCTCTCAACCCCAGCGGCATAACAGGGGAATCTCTCAACCCTCCCCAGAGGAATCTCTCAACTCTGGTTCAGAGGAATCTCTCAACTCTGGTCAGACTACCGGTGCTCAGCCAAGTAGCCGAAGCATCGATGCAAGTAATTCCATCACCATAAAAATATAAAATAATACCTCCAAAAATAATAAATAATATCAACATCATATAAAAATAAATACGGAAATCACGAACTCGTAACGACAGTGAAAATATAAAGTTCACTCACAAGTGAGCAAAGCGCGCACTCGCGCTAATCACGTGGTCCGGCGGAAGATCCCTCGCCCGAAGCACGATCTCGATCCCCTGAATAATCACAAAATATATCTGATTAAAATCACAATTCACAACACTGTACCACACCTCGGAAACCAACCGTTCCCGGAAACATATAACTGATACAAAATAATCAACGAAATTCCCAAAATCTCGACTCAAACCCTCGACTGAAAATCCGATACCCAAATCAACTCGAAAATCTCAAGGCGATGATCAGGGTGAGAATACGAGCAAAATGACATTAAAATCATCAAATTCTAAAAAGTCAACGGGTCGCCGGAACTCCGCTGTTGACCGCCGCCGCCGCCGGCAGCGCGCCGTCAACCGGAGAGATTTTTCGGTGGCCAAGCTCACCGATGTTTCTCCTCAATGAGCCCAACACATTTCTCAACTGTGGCTAAATCTAATTCTGGCCACACACGCCGGAAATCAGCTTGAAAATCACGGGGAAACTCCACCGCCGGCGAAGCTGTTCGCCGTCGATCCTCCGTCCATGGCGCACGGCAGCCTTCGAGACCCCTCCCAAAAGCTCCGCCGTGGCCCCACGGTCAAAACCCCCCAACTCCCCGGCTACCACCGTGGCCGAAGCGCCACCATCCACAAAACCCGATTTCGGCCAAAAATCCCTAAATTTCAACTTAACATTTCTCCCTCAATTCGACATCAATTCAAGCAAAACCAAGTTCTAAACTGCTTAGAATCACAAGTAGAACAATTTACCTTCTGAGGTCGTGGTCTGAAATGGCCGGAATCAGCCAGTCCACCGGAGGAATTCAAACGGTCAAAATTTCTCCACGGGTCAACGGTGGTCAACGCTCCAAACTCGGTCAACGCCGGTCAAACTTCCCGAACAGTGTTTTCGACTATTTCTGATATTTATACTCGCGACTCGGGACGATCGACGGTCCAAAACGAATAACCATTACGATTCAGATAAACTCGATACGAATGGATAAACTCGACGAAATTTTGCAACTTCAAATATTCATATTATATTCCTCAATCGTCGAAATAATCATCTGGAACTGCCCACGAACTCAAAATCACGTATACAACAACTCTCGAGAAGAGAGTCAACTCAAATTCTCGGCCGATAATTAAGTCGTAATCAAAACCGGCAAATTAATCAATTATCGGAAAAACGGTGATTACGCGCTAACTCATGAATTAAGCCGATTACACTAATGATTATGTTCCGGGTCATCACAATTGAGCAAAAAGAATCGCATGCAGTGGTAGAGAGAGTTTGGTGACACCATTAGCTCAGGGGATTGAGCACAAGAATCACCTGAAGTGGTGGAGAACTTGGTGACAAATTTAGCTTATGGGATTAAGCAAAAAGGATCACCTGCAGTGGTGGAGAACTTGGTGACATCGGATGCTCCTACAAAGAAGGCTAAGGATGATAGTTTAACCATCACACTTCTTGGTCCAAACATTAAGTTGACGAAGAACAACATCGGCATATACTCATATGTAAAAAGATTGAAAGACAAGGTTCGACCAATTAAGAAGACATACGAAATATACTGGTGACCACCACAAAAGAAAAATGCACCTTCAAAAAAAATGGTAAGGACACCTTTGGCTCAGTTTCAGATCAAGCAAAAGAGCTCGCTCATATCACTAATGAATCCAAGCAGAGGGAAAGAACCATTATGCAAGGTTGATCTTGTCGACAACTTGAAAGAAGTTCCATGGGGAGAGAGCGAAGTCTTTGGGTATATGAGTGAATCGAGGCAGAATGAACTTCTGCGATACTGGACAAAGACAAAAAAAATCTTCGTAAGCCCCTCGACTCAAAACTTTAAAGTATATGTTTCTGTTTTTGTGACAACATGCGGTGATGAGGTCAATGTTACAATAAACATAGGTTTAACTTTTCTGATTTCACTGTGGGAAACTGTATTTGATTAACTGTGTCTGGTTGTACTTATCCATCCTCAACTGTCTTCAATTGGGTTCACTGAACTTGTTATGTTATGTAGGGAATCCTTCTGGATTTGGCATGATCCAGCAATATTCTTTGAGCGTGAGGACATACCAACACTTCTGAAAGGTGGACCAGTGACAAATGGTGTAATAGACTCTTATGGGAAGATCCTTATGGACAAAACCAAGAACCAACACCCGCAAGGCATTGTGAACTCTGTTGTTTTAAACAGCCAAATTTTTATAAGGCTCTTTTTCTTTTCTGCTTTTCCGATTTCTCATTTTAGAATTTCGGTTTGTTATTACTAATTTTTAGTTATGTTCTTATAAAAAAAGTGGAGGGCTGATAACTTGGTTACATGAGCTTTTCTTCGAGAGGTTTTTCAGGATCTTGGTTCTTACACCAAGATTTTCATCCCAATTACTTCTAACGGCCATTACCACCTGATATGAGACTGAAGATGCTAAACCGCAAAGAGACATTACTACATATCAAGAGCCTAATATTTTAATCATCTGCTCCGACATAATGGACCTGGCCCAAGCTGGTGAAAGCTTGCTCATACCTGATGGTTGTACGGATCTAACTGAAGATGAGATTATAGATGTAATTAATGAGGTCAATAAAGAAGAGGCACAAGATGACGACGAAGACTCAGGATATTCGTCGGATGATGTTGAGTATGATTATGATGATATTGAGTATGATGATGAGGAGGAGCAATCAGATAACAGTGGTGAGGAGGATGATGATGATTATGACGAGGAATATTAATTGATAATTAATTATTGTAATTAAACTTTTTTGACGTAATGATGCATGATTAATTATATTGTGAGGAGGAATATGTACAATTATTAATTCTGAACTTTAATAATTAATTAATTATAACTCTTAACTTTTTCACATAATTAACTTCAAATTAATTAAAGAGGTCGCTTCGACGGAGTACAAAAATCCGTACGACCAAGTGTCATATTTTCCCTAAACCCTAAAACCTAGAAGACGGAACGACTTTTCATAGTCCAAGGTAAACACAATTATATAACCATAAACCCTAAACCCTTTATCTTAGACGATAAAAATGGGTCATTCCGTCATCTAAGTAAACCCTAAACCCTAAACCCTAAGCTTTTACCTTAGACGACGGAATGACACTTGTTCATCATCCAAGTATTCACTTAGACTACGCACATATGGCCACTTCGTCGTCTAAGTCATGTTATCGTAAGTTCACATCTAAGACAACGACAATGTAGACTATGTCCCAATGCATATTCTTTTCGTCGAGAGCATAGAGTAAACAATTCTTGGAGTGTAAGCGTTGACGGTTCCAAAATAGGAGTTACGAATTTTCGTGTATCCATGTTTTAGGTTTGTAAAAATTTTATTTTACAATTGACTGTGTCAATGAACCACTTAACAAACTTACTATTTACTGAAAATTATTCTACTTATATATTGTCTTATGGTGAATGTATCCAACAGTTGTTTTGTCCAAATTCAATTTCGTTAATATTGATGTGCAGTGAGCCTATACTTAATAACACTTAGGTTATATACATTAGTAGATACTTAACAAGTTTGAAGACGTAAATTAATTTGTCGTCTTAAATCCCACTTTTTATATACACGATTCTTTAATTGATATTTTACGACAAAAAAATTCGAATGACATATCGAAAACTTCCTTACGAATTTTTTTTAAATATTATTTTTAGAGAAATTGTACTTAGACGATGAAGGGACTTTCCGTCGTCCATGTGACCACTTAGCCGATGCAAACGGCTAACTCCGTCATCTAAGTTCAAATTTTTAGCGGTCTAAATTTCACCACCATTTATTTTGGGAACCGCTCAAAATTTGAACTTAAATGAAGTAAACTTAGATTCCGTCATCTAAGTCATCACTTGGACGACGGAAAGGTGTCTTCCGTTGTCTAAGTTCAAATTTTGAACGGTTCCCAAAATAAATAGCGGTCAACTTCCACCCACCAAGGGGAGAAACCCAAGATTCACTTAGATGACAGAAATAAGAGTTTACATCGTCTAAGTGGACACTTGGACGACGTAAAATCAGCTATTGTCGTCTAGGTGAAACAGTATAATTCCAGATTCTCGACAGTCTCTCTCTCTCTCTCTCTCTCTCTCTCTCTCTCTCTCTCTCTCTCTCTCTCTCTCTCTCTCTCTCTCTCTCTCTCTCTCTCTCTCTCTCTCTCAAACTCCAGCTCCGGCGATACCTCACGTCTCCCTCCGACGACTCCCACCGGCCGGCCTCCACCTCTTTCGCCGCCTCCCACCTCGTCCACCATTGGCCTCCTCCCTCCCTCCACCTCGTCCATCCTCCTCGCTTCCTCCCTCCAGCATACGGCCTCCTCCCTCCACCTCCGACGCCTCCCACTGCTGGCCCTCCACCGTCGGTAATTTTTTTTACGTACGTATGTATTTATAATTTCTTTTTAATATGTATTTAGGTATAGTACTATGTATTTAGGTATAATACTATGTATTTGTGTTTAATTATAAATTGGTAAATTGGGTAAATTGGTAAAAATTGTGAATTGGTAAATATTGTAAATAAGTAAAAATAATAAATTGGTAAATATTTTGTAAATTAAATGAATATTGTAAATTGGTAATTATTGTAAATTATTAAATATTAAAAAATGGTAAAAATATTAAATTGCTAAATATATTAAATTAAGTAAAAATTATAAATTAGTAAATTTTGTAAATTCGTAAAAATTATAAATTGGTAATTATTGTAAATTGGTGAATATTTAAATAGGGTAAAAATAATAAATTGATAAAAATGGTAAAAATATACAAATTGAAGGTAAATATTAAAAATGATAAAAATTATAAATACGAAATATGAAAAAAATGGTAAATAGAAACATGATAAAACCAAATAGTAAATAATAAAAATTGTAAATTGTTAAAAAAGGTAAAAATTACAAATAGTAAATTTTATAAATTGGTTAGTATTAAAAATTGGTAAATATCAAAAATGGTAAATATTAAAAATAGTAAATTTTGTGGTAAATATGAAAAAGAAAAAATATTGTAAATTATTAAAAATAGTAAATGGTAAAGTAGTTATAATTAATAGTAAAATATGTTTAATAGTTGATTTTTATAATTTCTAGGTTAAAATGGCCCCATGGAGTAAAAAGAAGGCACAAAAAGAGACCAAAGATGCTCAGATCTGACGCTTGGCAGAGCAAGTGGGTTGGCAGAGTTTGGAGGACAATGTCGCGCCTCCTCCATACCTTTCAACTGGTCCCTCAGCTGCGGCGACCGAGGAAATTCCCAATGCCCCAGTTATACCTCGCAACTAGCTAGTCTCTCATCGCGCAGCATTGGGGCAATTATTCGCAACAAGATTCGTTCGTTGCGCCTAGCTGGAAGAAGTTGCCGGACTTGGAGAAGAGGAAAGTGTTTAAAGAACTCTCGGTAATACAAATTTAAATTCATTTTTAATAACCAATAAAAATTATAATTTCATAATATATACAATTTTAATTTTTTATTCTTTTTTTTGTAGGAACAATATGTGGTGGATGACACACCGGAGATGCTTAGGCACATCAACACCACCGCCAACACCATCTACCGTGATTGGAAGTACAGACTTCACAAGTATTACCTCCAATTCGGCCGCTCGCCTACCCCCGTAGAGCTGCGTGGGGATAGGGAAGCTGAGTGGGAGTGATTGGTCAACCACTTCGAAGAAGAATTGTATCGGGTTCGTCTTTTTTTATTTAAATTGACGAAATCGAATAATTTTTTTTTAGTAATTTATTAATTTTTTATTGATTTATGTTGTCGAACAGACGAAATTGGACGTAAACAAGGCCAATCGGGAGAAGAAAGACAACATCATACCTCCGGCTCCAAGCAGATGATACAAATCGCCAAGGAGTACAGAGATAAGAGCTTCAAATACCCTTATCTGGATGCTAGCATCACCATTTACGTGACGTCTGGGTTCGACAATGAAGCGAGTCAAAGCTGCATAAGATTCGTATATATTTCTTCTCAATTAACGTAATTATTATTTATTAAACTCTCATACAAATTTATAATTATTTAATTTTTATTATTATTTTCATGCGAGGTTGGTAGAATTGGTGCAGCAGGATTGGCCAACACGCAGCTTGCACACCCGAATTTGCCGCCGGAAGACCTGCCTCCTCTATCGATGGAGAGCCAAATTGCAATCACCGATGAGGTATATGGTCGTCGAGCTGGCAAGGAGGTTAGAAGATTGGGACACAAGGTGCAGCGAGATTTATCTTCTGACTCATCTACGGCACGCTCGGCAAGGATAAGTGCTCGGGATGCGGCGGTCCAAGCAGCCATTGAGGAGGCTCGACTCGCACGGGCGAAAACGCTATCAATGCGTCAGAGGCTTGATGAGCAACAAGTGCAGATAGCCAATTTCCTCATCCTCATGCAAAATAGGGTTCAACAAGATTGTCGTCCTGCTCCGACCCCACACCTCGACGACGACGACATGGCTAGAGGCGGGAGAGTCAGCGACATGTCTACTCCTGCCGTATTTACTTAGTTTGTACGTAGTTTTTTAATATTTCATTTTTTCCAAATGATATCGATATACGTATAATTTTTAATTATTTTAATATTTAAATTAAATTTATTATTTTAATTAATTTAATAATATTTTACTTTAAATTCAAATTTTAAGGAAATTTTTAAAAAATTAAATTCACTTAGACTACAAAAGCATATATACATTCGTGGTCTAAGTCATCACTTAGACTATGAAATAGTTTTGTGGTCTAAGTCATTACTTAAACCACATAATTAATAATTTCATACTCTAAGTCATACTTGGACGACGGACCATTTGCGTCGTCTAAGCCGTCACTTGGATGACGTAATGATATATTTTTGTCGGCTAAGTACTTAGACTACGACACTTGAACGGAGGACTTTAGACGACGGAGATTCCATAGTCTATGTACTTAGATGACGGAAACTCGATCCTAGATGACATAATAGCTTCGTGGTCTAAGTGGGTTTTTCTGTAGTGATCGTAAGTATATCTTCACTTGATTTCTGGGTAGCTGTGGGTAACAAATGTCCACATGCTTGTCTTAGCTATATATGGGGTAACTGATGCTTGTTTTTGTTTTTAAACTTCACTATATTTTTGCTTCTTGTTTACAAAGGATGGACTGCGACACGTTTGTGTGTTACTACATGAATCAGTTTGCTTGGGACGAGCCGTTCAGTGGACGTATGGATCACGGAGATATCTCTTTAGTTAAGGCTTAACTCGTCGAATATTTCATTTACCGGCTACGAGCTTGGATGGTGCAAGAAGAAACCTCTAAAGGCAACAAGCAAAAGACTATTGAAGGGAGACATATCAATATCTAGTTAGAAGTTTCCATGCAAGAAATTGTAAACTCAGCTATAATTGAATTGTTTAGACACAGTCTCTAGATTGTTGAATATTGCAACTGAATCATAATGTTTTTTATGTATTGGTCTGCCTTTATCATCATTCTTTATTGCAACTAAAAAAAAGATAGTTAACAATAGCTAACCATCAGTGAAGTATAGCTAACTGTCAGTGAAATGGCAGTGAACTATGTTTTGTATTTGAAAGCACACTAAAATCATCAGTGAATGACAATTAAAACTATATGCATGAAGGGAAATGATCTCTGAGCCACCCTACAATTAACGATAGTGAATGACAATAAACTCTAAACACTAAGAAGCAATAAGCAAACCCCACCTCAAATTCCCTCCATTTGTTTTAATGATCCCTCAATCAAAGTTCGTTAATCCCTCATTTCTATCAGTTTAATCCTCACATCCAAAACCCTAAAAATATAATCACCACAAAAACCATGGATCTCACTACTCGTTGATCATCCAGGCTTAACTGAGACGCTTTACTTCGACTGCTCCTCCATCTCTCACCGCCGAATCTTCGACGTATGCGCCACCTCTAGATCTAATTGTTGCCGAGTTCGCATAGTTGAATATGGTGATCAAGAAGACCCATTAGACAAATTGCGATTTCATACTTAAATTGTTGTGGAAGATGAAAGTTGTCCTTCAGAAGAATAACCAGGTCGCAGTGAAGATTAAGGAATTGGAAGAGAAGGTAGAAGGTTTGACTAAGATTGTACTGAACAAGCCTAACTGATCTGGGTTTATGCTAGCTTGGTTTTATGTTTTTGCTATGCTAGGCCACTATTGTGACGACCTGAACCAGAATCAATTGTGTATTCTGCACGATTCACGAGATTGGTCATAGTCGCAGTTTTACGATATATGTGTGGTTTGTTGATTCTGTTCGCGACTATATTATCGGCCGAGTATTTGAGTTGAGTGTCTTCATGAAAGTTGTAGAGTACATGATTTCGAGCTCGTGGGCGGTTTCGGATGATTTTTTCGATAACCGAGGAATATAATACGATTATTTGAAGTTTCAGTTTTCGACGAGTTTATCCGATTGTTTCGTGTTTATCCGAATCGTGATGGTTATCCATTTCGAATCGTCGATCGACCCGAGGTGCGAGTATAAATATCGGAAATAGTCGTAAAATTGTCGTAAAAACACTGTTTGTTGACTTTCCAAAAATAGAAGTTTGACCCGTTGACCCGAAGTGGAATCTCTCCCGTTTTGGCTTCGCCGTCCGACGTTCCTTTTCCGGCCACCTCTGACTTCGACGAGGATATGATTAGCTTCACCTTGAGTTCCTTAATTGTTTTGCAACTGGTTTGATTGAAATTGATTGAGTTTTGCTTGAACCCGAATCGGGTCGAGTTCATTGATTTCGCCGGTGACGGATTGGGTGGTTCCGGCGAGTTTTGGAGGTGGAGATGTTGGGGTTTCTCCTCCCCACACCTGGGTGATGCTGAAAGGACCCAACCCCGATTTAACTCCCTAAACCGGAATCGAACCCTTCCGAAAACGCGAACCAACAAAATTTTTTGAAATTTCGGCAGAGTTTCGTTACTAGCGTGGAATTACCATTACCTGCACGCAGAAAATACACTTCATCCTATGCCACAAAAAGCAAACCGTGGGCACCAATCCCATCCGAATTTCTCAATATATCAACAGTAAAGTTAAACAATAAGTATATCTATACTTTACTGAAATCCGGTATAAAATCATATAACATATACAATAGGAAGCTCAGAGCGACTTCTAATACATAATCATATACGCATACCACAGTAGGTAGAACAATAAACCTACTGGATGAAACAAAGTAGCTCGAGCACTATGCCTCCGACCATGACGTGCGACTCCAGAGTCCGAACTGCAAACTGGGCACGGAAACCGAAAAGCCCAGGGGAAAGACATAAAACACGTTAGAGTGAGTGGACGAAAATAAATGTCTTTCACCAAGTAATATATATACATATAAAATCATATGCGAGTCAAATGCATGAAAATCAAATGCTACGTGAGGAGACTCTGGCTACCACTCACGTACAGAGCATGCAACGTAAAACATATCGCGGAGACTCTCGTGGGCTTCCACGTGATAGCACAGTCTGAATCACGGGATCCCAGACCCACACGTGATCCTAGCCAGAAAGGCCTCGAGTCAGAATATCTGTCCCCCCCGGAGCGTACTCGGGGATCAGCCGAGAAGCCAATGTGTATCGATACCACAACATATACTGAGACTGTACTCTGTGTAAACCAAATCATAAATCATTTCCATTCACATGCATAAAACATAATATGTACGTATGTATATATTCGTATACGTATATTCATATATGCATAATCGTAAAACACATGCTCGTAAAATCATAATCAATCTGCATGCTCAAGTTCGTAAATCATTTATAAAAGACTCGCAATCAATCCGTGAAAAGAAATGTCCACTCACAGACTGGCGTAACGCGTATCGCGTTAACCCGTGATCCGGCGGAAAGTCTCTCGCCAAAAGAACGATCACGAACCCCTGAATATTCACAAAATCTATTTCTCAAAGTCATAACTCGACAATACAAATCAAATCACGAGAAACCACCGTTCTCGGAAACACGTAATTCAAAGTCGACGAATCGTCGAAAATCCGTATATGTATACCTCAATACCTCGCTATACTTTCGGACGCTCAACTCGAAAAACGAACCTCCCCACGGCAATCGGGGCGCGATTTCGAGTCAAATGACATGCAACTTGCCGAAAGTCCAAAAAGTCAAACTTTGACCGTTGATCGTCGCCCACGGCGGCGCCACTGCTAACCGGAGAATTTCACGGCGGAGCAACCCCTATTCCACTCAAAATCACCCACTGAGCAACTTCCATAACTGCACCAAAGTCCAATTCTCACTCTAACCATGTCAATTTCATGAAAAACCGAATGTTCACACAAATTTCAATCCCAAAATTCTCCATACACAAGCAAAATTAGATCACCAAACTTACAGGGTAGCATGTAGGTGAGGAGAGCTTCAAAGCCCACTCAAAGTTGTAGCTCAATTCGGTCAAAATTACAAACCACCATTAAACCCAAAAATCCCAAACTTTGGTTCCAAAATTCTCTCTCCACCGTGAGCTCCACCACGAGAGGAGGACGGCACGGGGTCGAGGGCAACTTAGCGAGTCAGACGGGCCAAGGACCAAGCCTTGGGGTGGCCGGAATCATCGCGCCACCGTGGAGACCGCGGAGAACCACCGTGAGTTTCATCTCCACTGAGTTGACTCGGTCAACTTGGTCAACCTCCCAACATGGTAAGTCTGACTTGCCCAAAATAGCAACTTCCTATTTATAGCCCTTCCCAAAATGGAAACTTGTAATTATCCTTTTCGACGAACTTTAAACACGCGTAACTTTCTCATCGTAACTCCGATTCCGATAATTCTCGCGGCCACAAACTCGTCTCGACATATTCTTCCAATATCACCTGAAGTCAAACACATCGGCCAAACGGATAAAAAGTCAACTGTTCAACCAAACATACATTTAAATCGACTAATTAACCAACAATCGGAAATAATCACAACTTAATCTCCGTAACTCAGAATAATGCTCTGCAAGTTCCCACGAGCTCGAAATTTAATTCTGAACAAATTTCGTGAAGAAGCCGAGACCAAATCCTCGTCCAGTAATTTAATCGCGAACAAACCTGCCATTTAAAATCCGTTTCCGTCGAAACTTCAAATATTCATAACTAAATCCTCGGTCTTCCAAATAATGATCCGGAACCGCCCACGAACTCGTAATCACACGTACAAAGACTCTCGAGAAGAGACCCAGCTCCAATTCTCGGCCAATAATTTAGTCGTTAAGAAGTTTAGGCGATTAAAACAACTGTCGCAACTCTGCGACTACGCGCAAGCTCCTCAATCAAGCTGATTCCACTGCTAATTTTGTTCTGGGTCGTCACAGATGCTTCCCCTGTAGTTATTTTGGGATGAGGATGGGTTTTTGATGGAACCCGATTAGGTTGCCGGAATGTTTTTCCGTTTGGATTCCGAGTTGATTTGGACGGGTTTTGCTTTGAATTGGACTTTGTGTCAGTTATAGAAATGGATGGGCTGGTTATGGGCTTCCTTTCTGGAGTTTCCTCGCCGTGAAACTCCACCATTAACGGCGTGCCGCCGCCGGCGGCGGCGGTCAACGGCGGAGCTCCGGCGAGAGGTTGACTTTTCAGATTTCGGTGTTTTTAATGTCGTTTTTCTCGTAATCGCGCCCTGATTATCGTCCAGAGGTTTTCGGATTGAATTGGGTAGTAGATTTTTAGTCGAGGGTTTCGAGGAGAGATTTCGGGAATTCCGTTAATCATTTTGTACTGCATTGTATATTTTCGGGAACGGTTGGTTTCCGTGGTTAAGTACAGAGTTGTGGATTATGTTTTTGATCAGTTATGTTTATGAATGTTCAGGAGATCGAGATCGAGATTGTGCTTCTGGCGAGGGATCTTCCGCCGGGCCACGAGATTAGCGCGAGTGCGCGTTACGCGAGTCTGTGAGTGGACAATTTCTTTTCACAGATTGATCGCGAGTCTTTATACACGTTTTACGAACTTGAGCATGCATATGAGATTTCGATTTACATGAGCATGTGTTATATGATTATGCCTATACCAGTATATATTACGTATATACACTTATGTACTGTTTCATGCATTTGCATTGAACTACTTACGATTTGGTTTACACAGAGTACAATTTATATATGTTGTTGTATCGATATAGTCGCATCCCGGCTGATCCCCGAGGATGTATACCGAGGGAGGCTGTGACTCCTGACCCGAGGTCTTTACCGGGGGGAGGCAGACCTCTGACCTGAGGCATTTCTGGCTAGAATCACGTGTGGGTCTGGGATACCGTGATTCGGACTGTACTAGCACGGTTGTGTCCACGAGTGACCCCGTGAGATTTTTATGCATGCTCTGTACGCGTGAGGAGTTAGAGTCTCCCACGTGTCTGTATGCGTGAGGAGTTAGAGTCTCCCTCGTGTCTGTATGCATGAGGAGTTAGAGTCTCCCTCGTGTACCCGTACGCGTGAG
This sequence comes from Geum urbanum, assembly GCA_946800695.1. Classification (NCBI taxonomy): domain Eukaryota; kingdom Viridiplantae; phylum Streptophyta; class Magnoliopsida; order Rosales; family Rosaceae; genus Geum; species Geum urbanum. The sequence continues at coordinate 16,707,865 of OX327016.1, forward strand.
GAGTTAGAGTCTCCCACGTGTACCATTTGATTTTTATACATTCGACTCGCATATATTTTTATAACGTATATATTATTCGGTGCAAGACATTTATTTTCGTCCACTCACTCTAACGATTTTCATGTCTTTCCCCTGGGCTTTTCGGTTTCCGTGCCCAGTTTGCAGTTCAGGTTTTGGTGTTTCACGTCGCGGTTGGAGGCTAGTGATCCGAGCTACCTGTGTTTTCCAGTAAGTTCTTGTTTCGCCTACTGATGTGTTTATTGTATATATTTACACTAGATGTCGCTCTGATACATTCTGATACTTGTTTTATACGAATTTTCTCGGATATATTATATATATTACAATATGTTTACTGTTTATTGATTATGATATGATGTTGAGAAATCCGGATGGGATTGGTGCCCACGGTTTGGCTTTTGTGGCATAGGACGAAGTGTTATTTTCAGGGTGCAGGTTTATGCAACTCCACGTTAGTAACAAAACTCTGCCGAAATTTTGAATGATTTTTGTTGGTTCGTGTTTTCAGAAGGGGTTCGATTCCGGTTTAGGTAACTGAATCGGGGTTGGGTCCTTTCAGCGTGGTATTAGAGAATTAGGTTGTTAGATTCTGTAGACTCTTGTAGTTGTGACGCTTAGGGTATTTGAGTTTGTACAGCATGACTGGAGTGATGACCCGACTGGCCAGCGGTACTCATCAATACTTCAGATGTTGTGTATTCTCAAATATCTGTGGTTTCATGATTACGTTCTTTCTGCTTGTACCTAATGCTTGTCTTGTATCAGTAGGATGCCTCCTCGACATGGTCCCCGTGTTGATCGGGAAGCGGATCCTGATGAGGATCGCCGAACGCCCGACTTGCTGATGCGAGTGCTGCGTTTGGATGAGCGTTTTGACTCTGTGGTCAAGGCTCGTACTGCTGGTGCTACTGTGTTTTCGGGTTCAGTTGACCCAGAGATATGCGAGGCATGGTTGGTTCAGATTGAACATGTATGTGAGCGTCTGCAGTTTACCCCTGAGCAGATGACAGTGGCAGCAGTCGGATTACTTGAGGGTGGTGCATACTTTTGGTGGGTTAGCACCGACAGAGTTCCAGCTGATACTCCGTGGACTTTGTTCCGTGATTTGTTTTTGCGGAGGTATTTTAATCAGGCTACCCAGCAGCGCAAGTATGAGTAGTTTACGAACTTGAGGCATGGCAGTTTGTCTATACTTGAGTATCGGGATAGGTTTACCCGCTTATCTCGTTTTGCGCGTGATATGGTGGCTACTGAGGAAGCCAAGTGTCGCAGGTTTGAGCTGGGTTTGAATTTGAATATCAAGGGGACTCTGATTACGATGCCTCAGAACAACTTTGATGAGTTTGTCAGTGCAGCACTCCGAGGTGAGGACATAGAGAAGGAGAGGCAGCAGAGGTATCAGCCGAGACGGTTTGAGGATGGTGGACCGAGTCAGGGGTCTTCAAAGAGGCAGAGTTCTGATACTTCCGGTTCGGCTTCATCTTCGGGCGGTGGATCTTATCGCTCACTAGTTAGTGCACCGAGGCAGAGACCGAGATGGAGTAGAGATCGACCGCAGCGACCACTGGCTAGTGGAGGTTCCAGCGGTTCCAGTTATCCTCGGCGTACTGGTGGCACATTTTCTGTACCGAGAGAGTACCCTCTGTGTAGTCTTTGCAACAGATATCACTTTGGTCCATGTCAGCGAGGTCCTGCTACTTGTTATCGTTGTGGCCAGGTGGGTCACTTTTCGAGGGAGTGTCCTCAGTTGTATAGTGCTAATGGACAGGCGACCTAGAGTTCCGGAGTTGAGCGAGGTGCCACTTCAGGAGCTCGACCAGCACAGTTTGCGGGCCAGGGTAGGCAGCAGGGACAGTCCCAGCGAGGATGACCAGCCGGACAGGCGAGGGTTCATGCCATGACTCTACGAGAGGGCAGAGCTTCACCGGAGGTCGTTATCGGTACGTTACATGTCTTTGGTATTCCAGTACTTGCATTGTTAGATCCAGATGCCACACATTCATTCATATCATTTAGACTATCATCATTTTCTACGGTACCTGCATCTCCACTTCCGGGGTTGTGGAGAGTGTTGTATCCGTCAGGGGAGGTTGTGAGTATTGGTTGGGTATACAGAGATTGTGAGGTGTTTATTGGAGGCCATGGTTTAGCCGCAGATTTGTTGTTGCTTGATATTGTTGATTTTGATCTGATCTTGGGTATGGACTTCTTGGAGACGCACTGGACCATGTTTGACTGTCACAAGAAGGAGGTCGCGTTTCGACGACCAGGGTTACCCGAGATACTGTTTCGTGGCGAGAAGAACACTTCACTACCGTGTTTGATTTCCGCGATGAGGGCAGATCGGTTGATGAAGAAGGGTTGTGTTGCTTATTTAGCCCATGTTGTGGACACTTCAGTAGCTGTGCCAGACCTTGGTAGTATTGAGGTTGTTTCTGAGTTTCTGGATGTGTTTCCAGCGGAGTTACCTAGTATACCCCCAGTACGGGAGATTGATTTCACTATTGAGTTGTTACCAGGTACAGGACCGATTTCCCAGACACCGTATCGTATAGCGCCAGCGGAGTTGAAGGAGTTGCAGATTCAGCTCCAGGAGTTGCTAGAGAAGGGTTTCATTCGACCGAGTGTTTCTCTGTGGGGTGCTCCAGTTTTGTTTGTACGGAAGAAGGATGGGTCCATGCGGTTGTGCATCGACTATCGGAAGCTGAATCAGGTTATGGTGAAGAACAAGTAACTATTACCGCGGATTGATGATTTGTTTGATCAACTCAAGGGAGCCGCAGTCTTTTCGAAGATTGACCTTCGATCCGGATATCACCAGTTGAGGATCCGAGATTCTGATGTGGCCAAAACAGCTTTCAGGTCGCGGTATGGGCATTATGAGTTTTTGGTTATGCCGTTTGGGTTGACCAACACCCCCGCAGCTTTCATGGACTTGATGAATCGGGTGTTCAGACGGTTCCTAGACAAGTTCATGATTGTATTCATTGACGATATTTTGATCTATTCCAGGAGTGTGGGCCAGCACAAGAAGCATTTGCGAGCAGTGTTGCGGACTTTGCGGGACCATCAGTTATTCACGAAGTTTAGCAAGTGCGAGTTCTGGTTGGATAGTGTGAAGTTTCTGGGCCACGTGATCTTGGCCGAGGGAGTCAGTGTTAATCCTGACAAGATCGAGGCCGTGTTAAACTAGAGTAGACCTACTACTGTACCAGAGATCCGGAGTTTCTTGGGTTTAGCAGGCTATTATCGGCGGTTTGTACAGGATTTCTCTCGGATTGCTACACCACTGACCAGGTTGACGAAGAAGGGCGTCAAGTTTGAGTGGTCTGATGCGTGCGAGGAGAGTTATTTGCTCCTGAAGGAGAGATTGACTACCGCACCGGTTTTGACATTGCCAGATGATAGTGGTGAGTTCGTAGTGTACAGTGATGCATCGAAGTTGGGGCTTGGCTGTGTGTTGATGCAGCATGGTAGAGTTGTAGCCTATGATTCCAGACAGCTGAAACCGCATGAGGTCAACTATCCGACGCATGATTTGGAGTTAGCCGCTATTGTGTTAGCGTTGAAGAGTTGGAGACATTATCTGTATGGAGCACAGTGTAAGATCTACACCAACCACAAAAGTCTTACATACTTGCAGACGCAGCCGGATCTGAACATGAGGCAGCGCCGATGGATGGAGTTGATCAATGATTACGATTGGACTTTCGAGTACCATCCGGGGAAGGCCAATGTTGTAGCTGATGCACTTAGCCGGAAATCTGGAGCTTCGTTGTTTCATATATGTGTGGCCAGTGTGTCGATGTTAGCTGAACTTCGGGCTACGAGTGCCGAGTTCGGGTATGATGATGAGGGAGCTTTGTTGGCCAGTTTTCAGGTTCGACCCGTATTGGTTGATCAGGTACGAGAGGCTCAGGATTCAGATTCCTACTTGTTGGGCAAGAAGACCATGATACGCAATGGTGTGCCTACAGAGTTTCGTTTGATCGACGACGGTACGTTGTTGTTCAGAGGCAGGTTGTGTGTGCCCAGAGACGAGAGCCTGAAGAAGGAGATTCTGGATGAGGCCCATAGTTCAGCGTATGCGATGCATCCCGGAGGTACGAAGATGTTTCGTACACTTCGAGCGTATTACTGGTGGCACAACATGAAGCGGGAGATTGCCGTGTACATGAGTTGATGTTTGATTTGTCAGCAGGTAAAAGCGGAGAGACAGAAACCTGCAGGGAGACTACAGCCACTTGAGATTCCAGTTTGGAAGTGGGAGCACATTACGATGGATTTCTTCTATCAGTTGCCGTGTACTTCGGCTGGCAACACTGGCATTTGGGTTATTGTGGATCGACTGACGAAATCCGCTCATTTTCTTGCACTTCCGGGGAAGATATCAGTGGGTAGATTGGCCAAGTTGTACTTATCAGAGATTGTTCGTCTGCACGGTGTGCCTATATCTATTGTTTCTGACCGAGATAGTCAGTTTACTTCTGAGTTTTGGCAGGCGTTGCAGCGAGCCTTGGGCACAAAGTTGCGATTCAGTACAGCTTTTCATCCTCAGACTGACGGGCAGTCCGAGCGGACCATTCAAACCCTTGAGGATATGCTGCGATCTTGTGTGTTGCAATTCCGTGGGAATTGGGATCAGCAGCTACATTTGATAGAGTTCACCTACAATAACAGCTATCAAGCCAGTATTGAGATGACACCGTACGAGGCCCTGTACGGGAAGCAGTGTCGCACTCCGTTGTGTTGGAGTGAGGTGGGAGAGCAATGGCTTATTGGCCCCGATCTGGTGAAGAGTACTATGGAGGATGTTCAGATTATCCGGGATAGGTTGAAGATCGCCCAGGATCGCCAGAAAAGTTATGCGGACGTGAGGAGGAAGAGTTTAGAGTTCGAGGTTGGTGATTGGGTCTTCCTGAAACTATCTCCGTGGATGAGAGTTGTGCATTTCGGGAAGCGTGGCAAGCTTCAACCACGATACATTGGTCCGTACGAGATCACAGAGAGGGTTGGAGCTGTTGCTTACAGACTTGAGTTGCCGGCTGAGATGGCTCGTGTTCATGATGTCTTCCACGTTTCGATGTTGCGGAAGTACATCTCAGATCCTTCACATGTGTTAGCCCCACAGCAGTTGCCGATCAGAGAGGATTTGACGTACGTGGAGGAGCCTGTGCAGATTCTCGATCGTCGTGAGCAGGAGTTGTGGCACCGTGTGATCCCGCTAGTGAAGGTCTTGTGGCAGAACCACTCAGTTGAGGAGGCCACCTGGGAGACTGAGCAACGTATGCGGGAGCAGTATCCTCATCTGTTCACTTGACAGGTACGTAAATTTCGAGGTCGAAATTTTTTAAAAGGAGGTAGATTTGTGACGACCCGAACCAGAATCAGTTGTGTATTCTGCACGATTCACGAGATTGGTCATAGTCGCAGTTTTACGATATATGTGTGGTTTGTTGATTCTGTTTGCGACTATATTACCGGCCGAGAATTTGAGTTGAGTGTCTTCACGAAAGTTGTAGAGTACGTGATTTCGAGCTCGTGGGCGGTTCCAGATGATTTTTCCGATAACCGAGGAATATAATACGATTATTTGAAGTTTTAGTTTTCGACGAGTTTATCCGATTATTTCGTGTTTATCCGAATCGTGATGGTTATCCATTTCGAATCGTCGATCGACTCGAGGCGCGAGTATAAATATCGAAAATTGTCGTAAAATTGTCGTAAAAACACTGTTTGGCGTTGACTGATGTTGACTTTCCAAAAATAGAAGTTTGACCCGTTGACCCGAAGTGGAACCTTTCCCGTTTTGGCTTCGCCGTCCGACGTTCCTTTTCCGGCCACCTCCGACTTCGACGAGGGTATGATTAGCTTCACCTTGAGTTCCTTAATTGTTTTGCAACTAGTTTGATTGAAATTGATTGAGTTTTGCTTGAACCCGAATCGGGTCGAGTTCATTGATTTCGCCGGTGACGGATTGGGTGGTTCCGGCGAGTTTTGGAGGTGGAGATGTTGGGGTTGCACCTCCCCACACCTGGGTGATGCTTCCCTTGTAGTTATTTTGGGATGAGGATAGGTTTTTGATGGAACCCGATTAGGTTGCCGGAATGTTTTTCCGTTTGGATTCCGAGTTGATTTGGATGGGTTTTGCTTTGAATTAGACTTTGTGTTAGTTATAGAAATGGATGGGCTGGTTGTGGGCTTCCTTTCTGGAGTTTCCTCGTCGTGAAACTCCACCGTTGACGGCGTGCCGCCGCTGGCGGCGGCGGTCAACGGCGGAGCTCCAGAGAGGGGTTGACTTTTCAGATTTCGGTGTTTTTAATGTCGTTTTTCTCGTAATCGCGCCCTGATTATCGTCCAGAGGTTTTCGAATTGAATTGGGTAGTAGATTTTCAGTCGAGGGTTTCGAGTGAAGATTTCGGGAATTCCGTTAATCATTTTTTACTGCATTGTATATTTTCGGGAACGGTTGGTTTCCGTGGTTAAGTACAGAGTTGTGGATTATGTTTTTGATCAGTTATGTTTATGAATGTTCAGGAGATCGAGATCGAGATCGTGCTTCTGGCGAGGGATCTTCCGCCGGGCCACGAGATTAGCGCGAGTGCGCGTTACGCGAGTCTGTGAGTGGATAATTTCTTTTCACGGATTGATCGCGAGTCTTTATACACGTTTTACGAACTTGAGCATGCATATGAGATTTCGATTTACATGAGCATGTGTTATATGATTATGCCTATACCAGTATATATTACGTATATACACTTATATACTGTTTCATGCATCTGCATTGAACTATTTACGATTTGGTTTACACATAGTACAGTTTATATATGTTATTGTATCGATACAGTCGCATCCCGACTGATCCCCAAGGATGTATACCGGGGGAGGCTGTGACTCCTGACCCGAGGTCTTTACCGGGGGGAGGCAGACCTCTGACCTGAGGCCTTTCTGGTAGAATCACGTGTGGGTCTGGGATCCCGTGATTCGGACTGTACTAGCACGGTTGTGTCCACGAGTGACCCCGGGGGATTTTTATGCATGCTCTGTACGCGTGAGGAGTTAGAGTCTCCCTTGTGTCTGTATGCGTGAGGAGTTAGAGTCTCCCACGTGTACCCGTACGCGTGAGGAGTTAGAGTCTCCCTCGTGTACCATTTGATTTTTATACATTCGACTCGCATATGTTTTTATAACGTATATATTATTCGGTGAAAGACATTTATTTTCGTCCACTCACTCTAACGATTTTCATGTCTTTCCCTTGGGCTTTTCGATTTTCGTGCCCAGTTCGCAGTTCAGGTTTTGGTGTTTCACGTCGCGGTTGGAGGCTAGTGATCCGAGCTACCTGTGTTTTCCAGTAGGTTCTTGTTTCGTCTACTGATGTGTTTATTGTATATATTTACACTAGAGGTCGCTCTGATACATTCTGATACTTGTTTTATACGAATTTTCTCGGATATATTATATATATTACAGTATGTTTACTGTTTATTGATTATGATATGATGTTGAGAAATCCAGATGGGATTGGTGCCCACGGTTTGGCTTTTGTGGCATAGGACGAAGTGTTATTTTCAGAGTGCAGGTTTATGCAACTCCACGTTAGTAACGAAACTCTGCCGAAATTTTGAATGATTTTTGTTGGTTCGTGTTTTCAGAAGGGGTTCGATTCTGATTTAGGTAACTGAATCGGGGTTGGGTCCTTTCAACTATCAAATATGATATAGTTTCCTTTAGACTTTTACAATGATGTAGTTGTGTTGTTCTTATTTGGAGTCCATTCTGGAACTTTTGTAATCATGTAGTAATGTAAATGAAGAAACTATTTTGTTGGCCATGCTCATTTGTTTTGAGATTTTGTAGTACAGTTAGCCACAACTAGGGACAATGGTTTAAAATCATCAATGAATGGTAGTGAATGATAGTGATCTCTTAGTCATGATCTCATTGAATGAGAGTGAACTCATTTTTGGAAACCATCACCTAACCATAGCTAACCAAAGTGAAGTACAATTAACCATATGTGATGTACAGTTAGCCTTCAGTGAGGTACAATGAACCATAAGGTAAATAGCAGTGATATTTGTTTTGCCTATAACAACACACTAAGACCAATCTGCAAAACCAAAGAGGCGTATCTCTTGAATCAGTTGTATTTTGTGATGTAAATGCAAACCTATATTTTACATTAGTTATTGTTAGTCTTCTCTTGCATACACAATTTTATTACATAAAAGGCATTCATTACATAAGTTCATTACATAAAAAAGAGGGCTACTACAAAATCTGATTCAAGTCGCTGGCATAGCTTGTCCCACAAGCTCATCATCCTTTGGTGCCACAGGATCCTCCTCCTCTTGTGGCTGGAGAAAGACAGCAATTTCTTCAAGTCGCTCTCCAACATCCACAAGTTCATTCCTTATACCGTTCTTGATAGTCGCCTAAATATGCGACTTTTGTGTGTTTATTTGTACTCTTATACTTGTTTCATTATTAGTTTTTGAGTGAATTAATTATGTTTATTTATTTTTAGGTATTTTGGAGATTAATGAAGAAAAAGAGATTAAATAATACGATTTGGGAGTTAATTGGAGAAGTGGAGAACATACGGTGAAGAAATCCTAAACTGAGAAGGATACTAAGTTCAGCAGTTTGGTGAGGAAATCTTGGCGATGGTAATTATCCTAGTTGCAAGGCAGACTTGGGTTGGCGAGAGATACTTGGCAAGGGAATGGAGTTTGGCGAGTAGCGAGTTGGCGAGAAACAGCTTAGGAAGGGGACTTCCTTTAATTGTTGCAAATGGGAATCATTATCCATTTAGGATACTACTAGATGATGGAGTGCACGTGATAGCTAGCTAGGTTAATTAGCTATAGCTAATTATATATATTGAGAGAGAAGAAGAAGTGGAAGGGGAGTCTGGGACAAACGGCTAGACTTTGGAAAAAAGAACAGAGAAGAAAGAGAAGTTCTCATGCATGAAGCCTAGCCTGATCCCGACATCGTCAAGAGTTCATTCTTCTCCATCATTTAATTTATCTCTTATTGATTCTTTGATATTCTTATTTAAGACCATGAGTAGTTAAATACTTTGTTAAGGGGTGATTTTGAGGCCGCGTATATGAAGTTTAGATAATATATACACTTTGACCTAATTGTGCTTTGTTCTTAGATGAGGTTTCTTTGTTAATTTTACATTGATAATTTCTATCTTGTCTGCTTTGAGTGCACACTTAGTATGCATGTATAAGGATCTAAATCTATGAAAATTTGATGCATGTTGATTGTATTTGATCTTCCTCAATTTCTCTTGAGTAGAAACCGAGCTTTTCGGTTATAAAAAACCCTAAGTCTAGCAAGACACGCCTTTAGTGTACTTGTGATACTTTGTAGATTCTCACGCCTTTTCTAGATCATAATGCTTCTCTCCTAGTAAATCCGAGTCCGCGACTTTTGGGTTCTTTGAGAGATAGTCACCGGTGATAAGCGAACATTTAGCGGTGTAATCATAAGGATTAGGTAATAGGTTGTGTTTTAAGCGTAATTGAATCTTCCTGAGAACTTTCATCCATTGGCATAGCATTGTTAGGTTGAGCATATATTGTCTAGATGAAGTGATGGTGGTGGAGAACATTCCTCTTAACTCTTTTGTTTATTGATTCTCGTCACTTTTTCAAAGCTGATTTCCTGCATTCATCTGTTTTGTTTATTTTTTTTAGCATAGAAAATCAACTCCGAATATAGTGGAATTTTACGTGGTGATTCATCACTGTGTCTAGTAGATCCAGTATTATTTTCGTAATTTTTAGTTGAGTCTAGTTTAGGTAATTAAATAGGTTAGTGTCTGTAGGTTGAGTTTGCCAGGAAAGTGGTTTTAGTGTTTGTTTGTGTCTAACACTTAGTTTCATCAATCTTCATCGGATAATGACCCATATTTGCCATACTACTATATTGATAAATATTGCATATTAATAGGAATATTTTTGAAGGTTTAAAAAGTCGTATCAGTTCTCTAGCAAAGAAATCCGATTAACCAACTGCTGCTTCAACAACCAAATTCGATCAACCAATTGCTGCTCCAACAAGCCAATCTGATACGTCACCAAAGTTCCAAAACTTCGGCATATAGTAGTTACAGAAGCACTTCCAAAACCAGAAGAGTCTCGACAGGGAGCAGAAGCACGACAGAGGGGAGCGGAAGCAATATGAGTAGTAGAAGTAGTCTGGTTGAGACGTCAAGATCGTCTAATAGCGGTTATTGCTGTTGAAGTGGTGGTGATTGGATTCAAATGATCATATCTTCTTGGAGCTGTGGAGAGAATAGACAGAGCAAGAAAAGAGCAAGAGATATGAAAAATCAGTAACAAACAGGGAAAAACCAAGAAGTGAAGGTAAATGTGAGAAGATGGGATGAATGAAGGTAATTTGTGACAAAATGGGATGAATATTAAGGTATCTTGATTAAATAGAAGAACATGCGCCCATTCTAAATGTCACATCACTAAAAAAATTAAATTTGATTTTGAAATGCAAGCCATATCTAACGATAGTGAACCCATCAAAATGACATAACCTTTCATACAATTGTGCTACAGTTACCCACATCTAGAGATAGTGGTGTACAGTTAACCGGAAGGGTTTGCTGTCATAAGCTGTCACCTGCTACGATTAACCGAGTGTTCAAATTCTTAGAAAATTCTGGGAAACCGAAGAGTCCTCTCTCTTAACAACTTGATTTGTGTTTCTTCTTCTAACAGACATATTTTTTCACCCCAGGAGACATCATTTACAGCCTTCTCGTTAACCAAACCAGATATCATTACATATTTCTTGATTCAAAACACAACTTTTCATTCCTTCTCATCACCTTTCAATTCATGCTCTATAAATAAAGGGAATATCGCTCAACTATCTTTATCTTCTCCTTTAGTTTCATCACAAACCTTTATGTAAAAACTAAGCCCTGTCTACAAAAAAAAATGGCCCCAAATCTTGTTCACTGTTCTCAAACGACCCCACCTTCAAACACTGGCTCCAATGGTTGGAGTCAGGTTTATTTCTTGCTCACTCCTTCCCCTTTCCTTCCAACTCAAACTCAAACTCCAACCCCAAAACCGATTCTTCTGATTCTGACCATATTATCAGCATGGTCGTAATTGCAAAAGAGGTCAGCCAGAGGCCTCCCAAACCATTGAAAACTGCCAAGGATCCGAAATGCCTGGAAAGGCAAGTCAAGGACCTTAAAGAGTCGGTGGAGCTTAGCATCGAGCATAATGTTATCCTCTTGAAAAGGGTGGATATTGGTTTATCTTGTTTGCCTTCTCCACCTCCAGGGTTTGAGATAACAAGCACCAGTGGCATCAATGGGAAGAAAAAGAGGATTTGAACAGTAACATCTATCTATTCTATTTCTATATTGTATTTTTTTGTTTATTTAGATTCAGCCCTTGTTATATTTTTTTCATTATTATATGTAATGGGATCCATCTCTTATTAATGAATCTATCTTTCTAGTTTGTCATGAGTTTTGTGTGTTTCCTTGTCATCTGCATTTGTTGTGAATAAATAAATGAAGCGATATGATATGAACTGCCCTTCATTTATGTTCTTTCCGGTGGCATAGAGCATGAAAACATAAGAAGAAGCATTCAAAAAGCTTGGTAAGCGGATTCATATCCAAGATGCAATGAGAACCAGGGTTGGTATCTGACACCTGCTCACGATACCAAGCCAACTATGAATAAGAGTCACCTTTGTTGCCCTACACAGAATGCATAGCCAACTCTCTTGCATACCAAGTAGTACGATATGACACATGCAAGCTATACGAATTTTGTAATGTTGACATGATTTGTTTCAGATTTACAAAAGGATTGGCCTTTAACTCAAAACAAACAATGGACTTGATGGTATAATAACTAAGATGCTTGCTTTTTTGCTTGCGAATACGATCGGTACACCTGTGAGTGTTATTCAGCTCCATGATGAAAAAAAAGTTGTTCGCCTTACACCTTAAAGCACGAACTATCCAAGGACAACCTTCTTCCATTTTAGAATAGTGTGCAACAATTCTGCCTTGTGATTCTTGGAGTAATCAAAGGTAAAACCATACTCAAAAGCATACTTATTCAACTTCTCCCTAAATTCCACGACACCACCTTCAAGCTTTTGATTCACATGACTTATATAACTTCTCTACTCATTGGTCAAATAAGTAATTGGATCTTCTTGCCTGAAGCAACCCAAATAACTATTGGTTGAAGATGATGACATGCAAGTCAGAGAAGAAGACAAATCACCAAAAGAGGCTCTCCCTGAATGCACATCAGTAACCGAACTACTCTACCCATAATCCTTGACCACAATATCTACAGAGGCTACATCAAGTTAAATCATATTCTTCATCATCAACTTTAATTCTCTATCACTGGATAACGTACAATTTGGATAACGTGGTAACGAGAAACCAAGAGCGAATGGTTCCGGTCTCAAACCGGGAAAACACGACGACACCTCCATCATCAGATCAATAAAAGCTATATTAGGCGTAAGGAAGAACATGATTGTGTGATTGTTGTAAGTGCACTTCACTACAACTCTGATTCTATAGCTACTTATCTACAATACATATTACATGGCCATATTAACATTAGTTCACTGTGTCTTCACTGAGGTTAACTATGTATTTGCCACCAAAAACACAAATCAACATCAAATGCATATCAAACCTATAGAATGATAGAATCGACATAAACCCTACCATGATCACTGCGATGCATATTACATGGTCATATTAACATCAGAAACAACATAAGAATCAAATCAGCAAAACCACAAAACCGAAATTCAAAATCAAAATTGGAGATGGAAATTTAAAATCATAGCACAAACAATGCAAAAATGGACAAAGAATGGATGCCTCACCCGCGTCGAATCTGTAACCAAAATTTCGCCGAAATCACTCCACCCAGTCGCCTCTCTCTCTCTCTCTCTCTTGATCTTGCTGATAGTTTGATTGCTCTCTCCTCTCCCAAATTTGAATTCAAATATACTAAAATAACAATATATAAGGGTAAATTTGGAAAGTCAGAAAAAAAAAATCAGAATGATCTTAAATATGATAAAAAGTGTTAGTGACGTAAATGGAAAAATTAGGCCTCTAAATGACCATACGGGTACAGTTCTATTTCTTTTTAAAGTAAAAAAGAAACCTTAATTGAGAAACACTTCTAGTCGACGACATTGATGGCTCGTCCTTGTCGGCTTGTCTACATCATCATGCATCTCTATAGAGATGGGTATCGCGTATCAACAATTGGAACTAATACTCTTTATCACATTCAGCTCAGTTTGTTTGGCGCCACAATTATATTGATCGGTTCTCTTACAACCGAATCAATCAATGATATCCTTATAGTCCACACTTCCCAATGAACACTTACACGGACGTTCAATGCTATGCCAATTGACAACAATAGGAATAGGCTGCCTAGTTGGTTGTTCATGTGGTGGAATAGATATCATAAGGTAGATCGGTGCAGACATCAAGTCTCGTGTTAATATTCGAGAGGAACGCAATGAGATCTTCTATATGCCGAGATAACATCTTCCAATCTATAGTTTCTGATATCATCATCCCAAAAGTGTTTCTCCTAGTAAAAGTGCACCATAAAACATAATATGCCCTCCGCTCTTGTTGGTGGTAGTGTGACAACAATGTTGTTAGGGGTTGGAACACTTTGCTCTTAAAAATACTTACTTTTAGACATACTTAATGACCAGAACATGTTACTCATAATAACACACTTGCACAGACACACTTGAAGACCTAATCTTAATCATGTACATAAATAAGAAAAAAAATCACCCATGATGCTTGAGCTCTTTCGGTCAAGTCAAATGATACATGAACTCTTAAAACTATCAAAGTGATGCCAAGATTCTTAAAACACTATAAGTGTGGTGTCTCCGTACTTTTTTTGTCATGACTTTGTTTCCCTTGATGATGTGGCATGTGAAAAGTTCATACTTGGTATAAAAATACTTTGATACCCCTAAGAGGTCTTTTCCCGCCAAGACTCGTTTAATCTCACTTTATTTTACCGCCAAACTTGATTGAAAAGACATATTTCCCCGCCCCTTTCATCACTCTCCCATTTTTTCTAATTTCATTTTCATTACAACGCAGATAGATAGAGTTAGAGAGATAGAGAGAAAGAGATGTTCAGACCCAGAAGAAATATAAGTAATTATTATAGCTATGGGAGGAAGGCTGAGATTTTCGTGTATGATGGATTTGGTAGTGACTATGGCAGGAGGTACTGATGCGGTCGACCTTCAACAAAGGTATGAATATGGTGATTTTCATATCTATTCATATATTCATGGGTTGTAATTTACATTTAGGATGTGTTTTCATGTAGACTTGGTGAGTTTTAAGTTTTGGTTCGATCCTTCAAATAATGACAGTGCCCAACAAGTAATTTTGGCTTTGATGTTAGCAAAATAGAGATTGGAGGAAGAAATCTAAGTACATAATAAATGGAGTTTAAGATGACAGAGATAAACCTGAAGATATATATTGTTGTTGTGCTATGGATCTGATTGATGAAGGATTTGATGATCTCACTTTATTAAGTGTTGATGGACAATTAAGAATGAAAGAGGCTAATAAGAGGGTTCATGACATTGAGATTGAGTTGAATATGAGGAAAGGAAGAGAAAAACATCTATGGATTGCTCTGTATGTAGTATTGGACTAACTACTATCTACAGTAATGGTGTAAATTCAGTTCAGTTTGGGTGTTTACGATGTATGTGAAACGTGGTGTGAACTAAATGCGTGAGTGTTTCGGTCTATGATAGATTGGTGTGTGTGACTTTCTTATCAATTTGGGTCACACTCTTCATTGTATTTTATTTAGGTGGGCTAGACTTAGATAACTAAACCAAAAGCCCATGCATCTATTTGATAAGAGGATTTCTATTGGAACCTTCACATTTGCTCTTTTGACCTCTCTTCAATATTTTGTCCCAAAAATTCCAACATTTCCCTCTTATAAATTTAAAAGAAATCAACTGCTTAACGCAGTAATTCAATTTTTAATGGAAACGATTTTCCATATGATTTCTCTCATAAGCAATTATCTTTAAGAAAATATTTTTCGCAATTGATGCGGCAGTCGCCACTTGAGGTAGACCCCCGTCCCCCGATAATCACCCCTTTGTATCATGGTGAACATTGATATAAGTGATAGCATTGTTTGAAGTGAAATTCTTAACAACCTATATGGATGTTGGTTGAGAGGGCTTGTTGGCATGGGGTGTGCTTGTGTGCTATTGGGAGATTTTAATTGGTTCTTTTGCTCTTTGTTCGATAGAATAGTCTCCTTGATTTGGTTACTTTCAATTGCATGGCATGGTTTTGGTGGCCTCTCCATTCCAGACTCTTTTTTTGAGGTTTTTATGAAGAAATTCAGAATTAGGGTATTTGACCTAATTAAAATAACCCCTGAGTTTGTGGTGTATGGCCATCCATTCACTATCGGATCGACGTGCTTGACATGAGGGTTAGGGATGGAATTCACTTCTTGGAAGATCTTATTCACTCAGATGTGTTTTAAAGAGCTACACGTGTTTCTTCGTCAGGACTGTCGAGAGGCACATGCTGCGAATATGACACATATAGGGTGCGAATGGGGCACATGTTGTGGTTGGTGTCATGGTTTCTTCGTCCTATTCCGATTCTGTTTAGGGTTATCTTGAAGTTTATGTTGTCTATCGGTGTTAGGGTTTTCTTAAAAAAAATTGTACTTGGTTATCAGTTTTGTTGCATGTAGTGATGGATGCTTCTTTTGTATAAACCGTAATGAATGATGATGTGTGTTGTTTTAGTAGTGATGATGCTATTTTGATTAGATGTAGTAACTTGATCTATGTGGGTTTCATGTTATAGATGTAGTGATTACCATTGATTGGCCATGTAAGTTAGGGCACCATTTCACTTGAGATTATCTATTTGGGCTTCATGCTATTTCAAATATGTAAGTTTAAGCATCAGTTTGATATGATGAATAAAATTTAGGCATCATTTTGATATGTTTATTAAACTTTTGGGCATCATACTGATATATTTACATAAGTTTGAGCATATAACTTTAGTTCACACCTATTAGCTCACGCAAAGAACACTAGACCCATGAAAATTCCAAATAGACATATCTTACAACACAACACAATAAGTTCTTAAACAGTTTAAAGAAAAAAATTCACCACCAGGGTTTGAACTGTCTAAATTTTCGCGGCGGCATTAATATGATGCCCGACCTTTAAAAATTATCAAAGTGATACTCAAACTTCGAAACAACATTTACGTGATACCTACCGTTAATTACCGTCAACGCTCAGTCAATTTTGATGATGTGTCAAAAAAAATTCCGAGGGGTAAAAGAGTCATTGTTAGGCAAAAAAAACCAAAATGTTAAAGGCACCCAAAAATTGCTCAGAGCACCCCACAGAGTTTCTAGGGCACCTCCAAAATATATTTGGGCACCCAAAATTAGTGTGTCTGCTTTTTTTTTTTGGGAAATGAAAGAAAGGCTCAGTTTAGGCTTTTTCTTTTCTCAAAAACTCTGCATATGTTTTCAATCCAAAAAATGCCTATTCTGTTTTTAAGTATGTAACAGACCTTCGTTTTCATTATTTTTATATTATTTGCCACTATCTATCTCCCGTGTAGTTCCTAACTCATGTTAGTTGTATTTCACATATCTTTCTCTTTCTTCGCTTTATCTCTTTTCGTTTGAAAATTGCCTGTGTCGTGTTCGTCGTGGTGTTACTTCTTGTCGCCGTCAAGTTTCCTGCAGTTGTGTTTGGTGCTACGGACTTGGAAGTGTCATTTCTAGTGCTATTTGATTGATTTCTAGAAGTTCATTGCTAATAACCAGCATAAAATCAGTGATAATGTGAATAAGAGGTTGAAGGTTACACCCTTCTATGATCTAATTTGTGCATTCATCGACGGTGAAATTGATCGTCGTGACTTCATGAAGTCAGATGATGCAATTACTGTTATGTTTGATGTTTACAGGAAGGAGAATAGGGTGTGTCAGTTCCATGCGACGCGTGTTCACCGTATCACTCCTGATTATATCATATCTTTGTTGGGTTTGAGCACGGATGGAAGACCAATTTCATTGAACGACCACCAAGTGAGGATTACAGATTGGCTGTATAGCATGTTAGGGGCTGTCAAGATAATCAGCAGGACTTTTATCAAGAGTAGGTTGGAGAATTTACTTGTTCAAAAAGATAGGGTTGACGACTGTGTTCATCTATTGGTCTTACTTCTGATGGCCTGTGTTCTACTGCCTAATTCCAATGGAGGTTTGACACTTAGCTTTACAAACCCCGTGTCCAATATTGAAGGAATGAATGATATAGCTTAGGCAAATATTGTTTATGATAACCTGTTCAATGCATTAGACATTTACGCAAAGAACTTTGATCCAGAAGTAGCCATGAAGAAGGAGTTAGCAAAGAAGCTAAAGAATGAGAAGAAGGCAGAGAAGATGAAGGTGGAGAAGGCTGAGAATGATGATGATGAGGATGAGAAGAAGTCGGATAGAAGCAATACGATAAATGTTGGTGGTTGCAGCATTATTATCCAGGTAAATTTTCTTGAGTATATGTCTGTATTTCTGTCTGAGTATCTGTCTATTGTATCTGTCCTTTTATTGTGTTCATTATTTTTTTTGTATCAGTTTTATCTTGGTTCAATCCTTAACATTGTCAAACCAAAAGCTGGCAAGGAGTGTTCAAAGATTGGCATGGTGAAGTACAGTCTCCGTGATATTTTGAATCATTTCTGAAACATCAGAAGCTTGGAAATGTTGAGGGTGGATATCTAACTTTTGTTGTTTCTTGTTGTTGTTAATAGTTGTCTTATTGATAAATAGTTGTCTGGGTATTTGTTTGTGTATCTGTCTGTCTAGCTGTCTGGTTATTTTGTCTAAGTATCCGTCTGGATCTCTTTTTTCACAGGCCAATTATTTTTTGAATTCAATGACTAAGAAAACTAAATTTGATGGTGTTATAGTCCTGTCCTGGAAAGTAAGAAAACTAAAGTTGATGGTGTTATATTTTCTGTCCTGTCAAGTATCAATGATATGGCCAACGATGACTATGCCAATTTTGAAGCCAAGTTGCATGCCAAGGATGTTGAGTTGAAAGATAGTCAAGAGCTTGTTGAGAAGTTGCAATAAACTATTAAGGAGAAGGATTTGCAGTTGAAGGAAAGTGAAGAATTTGGCTCCCATTTGCAAAATAGTAACATGGAGAAGAATGTAGAGATCCAAAAATTGTAGAAATCCAATGCAGCTCTTTTGGTTGTCATTAAATTCTTGAACAAAGATTTGAATTCTCTTAAGAATGATAAGGAATACCATGATTTTGTAAAGGAAAAGAAGGACCTGGAGATTAAGTCTCTTAAGAAGCGACTAGCAACTATTAAGGATTCTATGGGGAGGGAGAAATTATCTCTATTGAAGGAGATTGATTCTCTTAAGAATCAATTAACAAATACTGATGATAATACATATATGATAGCAGTAACGATGGTAGAGAAATAGTCGGATGCTGAGAAGAAACTGCTGGATGTTGAGACCAAACTTACAGCATCCCTCGAGGAGAAATCCGTGCTTGAGAACAGATTAAGACATACGAAGAATGCTGGTGAATCTAGTGCGAGAAATGTTCATTTACAGGCTATGGAGTTGAAAAAGAAGCTCGATGAAGCAGCACTTTAACTGAAGGAAGCTCAAGGGAAGATACAGAGTGCTTCTGAAGAGAATACTAAATTGAAGAAGCAAGTTGAAGATGGCGCTGCTAAAGCTGAAGCTGATGATGAAGAGATTTCGTTGTTGAAGAAGCAACTCAATAAAGCACAAGTTCAACTTGCTGCTCAGGGGAAGATACAGATTTCTGTTGAAGAAAATAGCAAATTGCAGAAGCAAGTTAAAGTTGGTGTTGAAGCACTTCAATCATCTCAAGCAGCAAATGAAGAGCTTCAGAGGAGACTGGATGCTTTGCAACGTCAAAAAGAGGTTCTTGAGGAGGAAAAAGAAACAAGCTGACGATGCAAATCAGACACACTTGAGATCTTCAATCTGTCGCTTGTTGAACAAAATGAGAAGTTGACGAAGGATGTTGCTGCATTTAAAAATCACTACCTTGTACCGATTCTGACATTTGAAAACAATAGATCTCAGTCATTTTATTTTTGTATAATTCGCCTAATTTTAAGTAAAAGACCCTACTTCTTTTTTGTGGGTATCTGTGTGAGTATCTGTCTTAGTATCTTTTATCTGTCTGTGTATTTTGTCTGGGTATCTGCCTAGATATCTTACTGGGTATTTATTTTTTGAATATTTTTGTTCTGGAAATGTAGTGTAATCTGTCTTTTTTGTATCTTTTGTAGCTTTTCATTAAAGTGAATCCTTTTTTTCTTATTCTTGTATCTCTGTTAGGGAATTTTTTGCAAACGAATAAGAGTTCACAACAGGTAGAGTCTGCACATTCTTTCAATATAGGGATTACCCCTCCTCTTCCTACAGTTGTTTCTCCGGAGTTGGTGAAAAGCCTGGTGACTCCTCCTTCTCTTCCTCTTCTGTTAGTCCCTCGCACGGATTTGATTCACAAGCCAATCCATGGACCTGGTGTGAGACTCAACAGAGAAAACAACTATCTTTTCTCGTATGTTAAGAGCTTAAATGATAAGTCCAAGAAGCCCTTGAAGAGGGAGGAGAACTATTGGCGTCCGAGTGATATTGAAGTTAAGGAAAAGCCTCAAACTAGAGCAGGGAGCAAAACCGTTGATGTGACGGAGCTAAATCTGAGTGGAGAGTTTACAATTTTGGAAGTATCTTCACCATCGATAGTGAAATCGCACAACAAGAATATGGATGAGCCGAAAAGAATGTGTGAGTTTGACCGATAAGCAGAAGAAGGTCGTACCGTTTCATCAACGTGGTGTTTTCCAATACTTGGGAGAGAGATACCAGACTGGTTTGGTGATGTACTGGATGGGAATTGAGAAAAAAAGTGAGTATTTGTTAGTATATCTGTTTGGGTATTGGTTTGTTTACAGTAATGTTTTCAGTTTTTAATTGTTCTATCCGTTTGTGTTGGACAAGTATTCAATCTTTAGTGTTCTTCGATCGTGATGATTTAGAGTGTATTATTGATGGCCAAGAGATCTCGAACTCTGTCTTGGATTGCTATTCTAGTATTCTTAGTAAATATACAGATGATTTGGGAGATCAAAGTTCTTATGCATTCCACACATTGGCTCATGTAACCGTTATGTTATTTTTTTAGCCTTTGTGTGTTTTTTAATTTGTGTGTGTCTCTAGAGTGTCTTTATTAGCTTTATGTGTAATTTTGTGTGTGTTGCTTTTGACAGGTTTATATGTCTACTCTGAAAGTAAATATGATGCATGAACGTCTTTTTGAGAGGTTGTTCAAGGTTTTGGGTATCAATGACAAGTTGATGTTCTCGATCCTTTCCCATAAACATTTCCACCTTCTGGTCTTTGATAAAAGTGTTTCATGCTGGTATCATTATGACTCACTCAAAAGAAAATATAAGCCGATGGACAACCAGCACTTTCGGGAAGCATTAAAAACGATAATATTTATTCTCTCTTTCTTCTTTTCCTTTTTCTTTTTTCGGGATGTTTAATATTTACAGTTTATAGATGGGTTGACAGATTACTTTTGGTATTAATGCAGGTTCAATTGGTGTCTATGTAGATGGATTCAATAAGGGACGTAAGTGATGTTATGTTATCAAGGAATGTTAGACTGTTGGCAGATGACAACAACACGGGCAAGGTACTGAAGATGAGAGAAATCGGTTTAGTATAGAAGGAATGAAAAAGCATTCAGTGGATCAACGATCAGAAGATTGATTTTGGCAAAATTCCCGTGTACTCCGTCAACAACAATCCTCAACAACCTTCTGGCCTTGATTGCGGAACTGTTGTTTGTTATGTCATGTACAGTATAGCTCTTGGCAAGAAAATAAAGCAAAACCTAAATACTGATGAAGTTGCTCGGTTCAAGGCCAGAATGTTGGAATCGTTTATAGATCATGAGCTATCACGGGTTTCGAAGAAGAAAGATGGAAGTTTATGGAATGAATCAGATGATGTACAAGAGTAGGACAGTAATCAATGTGTATATTTTTGTTGTAGTGATCATTTTCTATGGACATTGTTGTAAGTTGTAGGAGTCTGTCTTGTGAGTAGTATATTTTTGGGGAGCATTATGAATTTATTCATATGAATATCTACTTTAAGTATATGTTTGAGTATTTGTTATAGTATATGTTTGGGTATCTGTCTCTAACACTTTTTTTTTCTTCTGGAAATGTTGAATGAGTGAATCAATCCATAAAGCCTATGAGCATTATGAATGTGATCATATTAGTGTCTGACTGAGTACATTCTTTGAGTATCGGTTTTTTTAGCTGTTAGGGTATCTTTTTTGGGTTTCTGTCTCTAACACATGTGTTTCTCCCCCACATGTCGTATTCAAGGAATGAATGAGTTCATGAACAAGTGTATGTTTTTTGTTTGTAGTGATCATTATGTAATTATATGACTATCTCTTTTGAGTATCTGTTTGTGTATCTACTTGAGTATCTGTCTGCGTAATACTATCTGTGTTGTTCTTGAGTTTTATTGAAAGAAAGATTCAATGTATAAAGCCTTTTTGAAATGTAATGTTTGTTTTTGCACACTCTGATCCAATTTACAACACAGAACCAACTCAAATCTTTGTATATACTTGGTATTGAAATGCAACAGTTCATGAACCAACGAACCTTAAAGACAAATTCTTAGACAGCAACTTAGACAGCTAATTAGACAGATACCCATTGTAGTTTATAAACGACATGTCGTTTTCTATCGTGATTTACGATTATTAGAAGGCACGTGTGTTTCCGCACATATCTTATTCTCTAGAACCATCTTCTCAGTCCCTCTATAAAAAGCCCCAAACCTCGTCACTTTCTCCTCAACACGTTGCTCTTAAAACCCTAACCCTAAATGAAATCCCAATTTCTCTACCAGAGAATTCATTCTCTCCCCAAACCACAAATCAAAACCAAAAATCAAATGGCTTGCTCTAACTCTTCCTCCTCAATTCCTCCTCTGCCACAGGCATCCTTCACTATGTTTGAAGAGTTTCAACACTTAAGGGACATTATGCAGGTCAACTTTGAAGCATGTCTACAAGAGCTTCGTGGTCTTTCATGGAGAGTTGGTGGGTTGGCCAGGAAGATGGAGCAGGTCGATGTGCTAGCTGTGAAGGTCAACGAATCGCTGGCTGTGATGGAGGATGTGGAGAAGCAGATTGAAAAGTTTACATATATTGTTCTCAAGATCAAGGATGGGGATGAGAACTGATGGGTTTTTAGGTGTTGGGTCCTTTTTAGTATATGTCTGTATCTATGTTTTAGTATTTTGCATGTTATGGTTTTTAGTTAGGTTTCGGTGTTTTGGAGATTTGGGATCCAATTTGTTTACCAGAAAACATCCACTTTTGTGTAGTTTGTAATGGATGTTTTAGTTGGACGACTATGTAATGACCTTTGTAATGATCTTATGTTAATGGATGTTGATCTATTTTTGTGTATCTAATAGTTGTTTCTTGTTAAAAGACTATTTGACAGAGTATCTGCTTGAATATCTATTTTTGTATCCGTCTATGTAATACTATTTGTATTTATCTGCGTAATTTTTTGTATCTCTCTGCGTAATTTTTTGTCGTGACTGTTCATTTTGAATGACAATTACGAGAACATATACTCTCACAGATACCTGAGAAGATACGCTAACAAATACTTGAGCCGATAGGCTTTGAAAATGAGAGAATAATATAGATTCATTCCCTTATTTAAACAACACCATTCATTCTCTAAATTAAAACTGATTCATTGATAATATGAAAATACAATAGTATAAATTATAAAAAGTACATAATAAACTACAATTCTTCATCTTCAAAGCTTCCTTTTCTTGCTGCAGCTTGCTCCATCAAATACTGGTGGTGTGAGGCATGCAACATCTCGAAGATTTGACGAAGAAGTTGCATGATTGTCTCATCATTCTCCTTGATGAGTTTCTGCTTTCCCTTGAGATCCTTAAGGTCATCCTCAAGGTCAATCATTCTATTGGATAACTGTTGCAGCATAGTTGGAGGTGCATAAGTTTCTTCTTGAGTCTTATGGAGGCGGCGTCTTGTTTCCTTGCCTTCCCTCACCATTTCTTCGATCATCTCCTCAACGGAGTCCTCAGGTTCCTTCTTGGATGTTTTGGACTTGTTGTTCTTGGAGGTGTTGGCCATTTTATTGAAGGAAATAAGGTTTGAGGGTTAAAGAGAAATATTTTTGTTTTTGTGAATGAGTTATGATCAGTGCGTTTTTATTTATAGAACGTGAAAGGTTGTGTTGGTAAAGTAGTTGAGTAGTTACGTCTCTTCTTCTTGGATGAAGTGTTGCGTATTAAGGTCCTTTAATATTTTTCAATGTCGTTATGCACGCTTTTTGGGATAAACAATGAGAGAGCAAGAGTATTATCATAAAAAGAGAAGGGAGAGAGAGAAAGAGAGAGATATGAAGCGTCTTGTCAAAGAAAGAAATCTGAAAAGACGCGAGAATAAACTGCTTCAATCACAAAAGACATAGTGGTTTGTTTTCTATAAATATGACTGATTTCCCACGTTATCCATAACGTGTTTGTGTTTCATTATCAACCCTTTCTGATTGAGTCTTCTTCTTCTCTCTAATTCTCTTTATCAACAGAAAAAACTATGGCATTAAGAAAGAAGAACCCATACCATTCAGACACTTCTGGCAATTCAATCGAAGAAGACTTTGATGCATCAAAGTCCAAATCCTCCTCCTCCTCTGAAGAGTCTGTATCAGGCCCTCCTCCTCCTCGTGCTGCTCGACCTCTTGTAGGTGTTGTTCCTGATGGCCCTCTTCAACCTTTTGTGAAGAAAATGGTCATATGAAGTTTCGAGTGGAGACGATGAAGGAAGATATGAACCTGGTCCTTGTTGAACAGGACCAGATGCTTGATTTTCTTATGGGCATTGCATCTCGTCTTCTACTAGGTTTTGGAAGGAGAACCAGAAAGAAGGCCAAGATGTGAAACATAAGATTTTGTTCCCATTTTGTTATTAGTTTTTGTGTGTTTTGATGTTTGTAATTGAATCAATATCCTATTAATTAATAAAGTTTATGTTTCTTTATCTTTTGTTCTTCATTTTATGTTTTTCTTTGCAATGATCTTGGATGAATGAATGTGTGTATGAAGTGATTGAATCATAATCCAAGTCTAAACAGATTCTCAAACAGCTACGGAGACAGATACACAGTCAGATACTCAGACAACTATCCTTGAATTTTATTCAATCAATGGAGTAACTTATGCAATAAAATCATAAAATCTCTTTTTTCCACTTCTTTTACCATCCAGTATGAAACAAAACAACAACAAAAATCAAGAGACCTGAAAACAACCTCAATTTTATGTTTGTATTTTGCAACTAACAAGTTGTAGATCTGAAATTCTTATACAGATATCCAGACATATACTTATGCAGATACTTTAACAGATATCCAGACAAATATTCAAACTTTTAGAAATTATTCTGATAACATCTTCAATAAACCACACAGACATTTATGTTTTCAATCGATAGGGTTATTGCAGGTTCTCCTGTTATGACCAGTGTGGTGACATCTTGAGCATTCTATCAGCATTTTTTTCTTTTTCACCCTTCTTCTTCTTCATTCTCTTCTTTTTTGGTCTTCCCGGTTGTTTCTTTGTTAGTGAGGCCTGACGTTCGGTACGTTTTGTGACATGTCCTGAATAGATTTCTCAATGTTTGGCACTGGATTGAGTGTGAATGAGTAGGCTTGCTTATAATACAGAACTTTGTACAAGTTGTCCACGTAATCATAAATATTCAGTCATTTCTCTTGAATGACAATAAGGGCATGGGCACATGGAAACCTCAGCAACTACCAATGTACACATGAGCAAATCCATGTCTCCATGTTGACTGCACTACTGTATTTGTGAGCTTGAACTTCGTAGACAAAAACACTGGAGTGCATCAATCTCCAATGCCTTCAATTTTTAATTGGTTCATTGAGCTTTCCTTCCATTCTTGGTTTCATTACAGTGTACTATTGTTCTAATTCTTCTCTTTTGATTGTCATCCTTTCCATCACCTTTCTCCTGTGAGAGTAGTAACAGAAAAAAGAAAAAAGAGGAATTAAATAGTGCTGAAAGGCCCAACCTCAATTTAGTTTCCTAAACCGGAATCGAACTCCTTCCGAAAACACGAACTTGCAAAAATCATAAAAATTTCGGCAGAGTTTCGTTATAACGTGGAATTGCCATTAACCTGCACCCGAAAACACACTTCATCCTATGCCACAAAAGTCAAACCGAGGGCACCAATTGCATCCGAATTTCTCAATATCATAACATAAATGTAAAGTAATAATCAAAACTGTACTTATACAGAAATTCGGGGAAAAACATATAAAAGTATAACGACAGAGTAATCAGAGCGACCTCTAGTGTATATATACAAAAATATACAACAGTAGGCAAAACAAGAAACCTACTGGAAAAGAAAGGTAGCTCGAACACTAAGCCTCCAACTGCAACGTGAGACACCAGAATCTGAACTGCAAACTGGGCACGGAAACCGAAAAGCCCAGGGAAAAGGCAAATAAAATCGTTAGAGTGAGTGGACAAAAATAATTATATGTCTTTCACCATTTATACAATATAAAAAAAACAATGCGAGTTCATAAAATGAATGGAGGTGTCAGGCGAATCTCTCAAGCCCGACGGTGATAGACTAGGCGAATCTCTCAAGCCTAGTGGGCACATTAGGGGAATCTCTCAACCCTGGATATGGACTACCGGTGATCAGCCGAGTAGCCAATGCATCGATGCTAAGTATATGCCATCACCATATAAAATATAAAACAATACCTCCATAAACAATAAATAATCTCAGTACTGTGCTGGAAATAAATACTGAAATCAAGAACTCGCTACGACAGTGTAAATAAAAGTCCACTCACAGATAGCACAGCGCGCAAAAGCGCTAATCACGAGATCCGGTGGAAGATCCCTCGCCCAATGTACAATCTCGATCCCCTGAATAATCACAAAATATAACTGATCAAAATCACAGTTCATTACTCTGTACCACACCTCGGAAACCAACCATTTCCGGAAACATATAACTCGGATACAAAATAATCGTCAAAAACCCCCAAACTCTCCACATAAACCCTCGACTAAAAATCTGATATCCAAATCAACTCAAAAACCTCAAGGCGATGATCGGGGCGCGATTACGAGCAAAACGGCATAAAATTTGTCGAAATCAAAAAAGTTAACGAGTCGCTGGAGCTCCACCATTGACCGCCGCTGCCGGCGACCAAGGCCCCAAAATATTCTCCTCTACAAGCCAAACCTCTTTCCCCAAAGGGTCACCACCGTCCAGCCACCACCGTGGCCGGAAAACAACTCGAAAGTTCAAAATTTCAAACCGGCCGGAAAAACTTCTCCGGCGAAATCCTCCACCGTGAGGCCATCTCGGCCTCCCAACTTCAAGGGGCTTCCTCCCCAGCTCGAACCCAACCTTTACCACCAAAAATCCCCTTCGGAAAGTCGCCGGAAAACACCCCACCATTGAACCAGATTCCGGTGAGTTTCAAGCTCTCTGATCTCCCTCAATCCGTGACCAATTTCCTTCAAACCAAGTTCTAAACACTTGCAAATTTCAAGGAGAAGCAAAACATACCAAAATCAAGGCCGGAGGTGGCTGGAAATGGAAAGTCGATCGGTGGTCAGCCGGAGGTGCATTTCCTCCCTCGGTCAACGCGGGTCAACGCTCCAATTTTGATCAACGTCGGTCAAACTTCCCAAAACAGTGTTTTCGACAATTTTCCGACTATTTTGATATTTATACTCGCGGCTTGATACGATCGACGGTCCAAAAAAAATCACATCCACGTTTCGGATAACTCAAACTCAAACGGATAAACACGACGAAATTACCCAATTTCAAATATTCATAACATATTCATCGGTTATCGAAATAATTATCCGAAATATCCCACGAACTCGAAATCACGTATACTACAAATTATCTCGTGAAGAGACTCAACTCAAATTCTCGCCCGAAAATTAAGTCGTGAACCGAACTGCCAATTCGCACTACAAGAAAACTGCACTTAGACCACGGAGCATTTCCGTCGTCTAAGTGAAGTTTTTCGTCGTCTAAGTACTTGGACGACGGAAACTCCGTCGTCCAAGGTCCGTGCTCCAAGTGCTGTCGTCCAAGCACCTGGACGACGGAGATTTAGTGATCCGTCGTCCAAGTTCACTTGGACCTCGGAGATTATCCGTGGCCCATGTACACACTTGGACGACGGAAACACTAAGTCTCCGTCGTCCAGGTGATAACCTGGGCCACGGACACACGAGCAATGTCCGTGGCCCAGGTGTTCACCTGGACGACGGAGACTTTGTGTTTCCGTCGTCCGAGTGTGTACATGGGCCACGGATAATGGTAGATTATCCGTGGCCCAGGTGTTCACCTGGACGACGGAAACACGAAGTCTCCGTCGTCCAGGTGAACACCTGGGCCACGGAGAACGACAGGGTTTAGGGTTTAGGGTTTAGGGGTTAGGGGTTAGGGTTTAGGGGTTTAGGGTTTCACCTGGACGACGGAGAACATAATATCCGTCGTCCAAGTGAATATTTTTTTTTTTTTAAAATAAATTGAAATTAAAAATTATTAATTTAATTTATTATTAATTTAATTTAAATAATGAAAAATGCTAAAATTAAATAAATAAACTAAATTTTTAATATTAAAATTAATAACTTATATAATTATTAAATAATCAAAGTAAATTAATTTGTACATACGAAAAAACCCATAAATTAAAAATTAAAATATTGTTCGGAATGCGGAAAGAAACGAGATACCAAACTACGTGCTAGCTAATACACTGGAGGAGCAGATGCGGGGCCGAGTCCTCCGCCTCCAGCCGGGTCATTGTCGTCGGGGTGTGGGTTCGGAGGAGGTTGACATACTTCTCGATTTTGGTTCATGAGCGCGATGAGTTGGGCTATTTGTGCTTGTTGTTCGTCAAGTCTTTGCCGCATTGCCTCATTCTGCTCTTGTGTGAGTCGATTCTCCTCTCGTGCCAGTCGAGCCTCTTGAATGGCTGCTTCGACGGCCGCAGCTTGACTCATTCTCCGCTGCCTCGAACCTCCCGTAGATGATGAGCCGGAGGTCGTCGACAAATCTCGTACCACCCTAGGCCCAAAGTGCCTAACCTCCTTGCCAGCTCTACGACCGTAGACCTCATCCGCGATTGCAATTTGGCTCTCTAAGGATAGAGGAGGCAGGTCTTCCGGCGGCACATCCGGGAACGCAAGCTGAGTGTTGGCCAACTCTTCATGCGCACGCTCTATCGCCCTTGCCTACAAAATTATAATTAATTTATTAAAATTTTGTAATCATATTTAAATAATAATTACTATAATTAAAAGCACATATATATATATATATATCACTTACCCCGCATTGACTCGCTTCATTATCGATCCCTGGCGTCATGTACGCGCTTACGCTTGCATCAATAAAAGGGTGTTTGGAACCCTTATCCTTGTGCTCCTTGGCAATTTGAATGAACTGCTTGGCGTCGGTAGTATGGTGTTTCTCCTTCTTCCCCCGGTTGGCTTTGTTGACACCGGAGAATTTCTGTTACACAATATAATTAAATCATTAAAAAATGAATAACTACAATTTAAATAATTCAATTATTTTAATTGAAATAAAAAAATTAAATTAATACCTTAAATTGTTCATCGGCAAAGTGGTTACACAACCACTCACACTCATCTTCTCTCTCCCCTTGCAGCTCTACCGGGGGAGGCACGGGACCGACATCTTTGAAGTACTTATGGAGCTTGTACTTCCAATCTTTGTAGATGGAGTTGGCGGTTTGATTGATATGCCTCAACATATCCGGTGTCGGATCCACGTCAAATTGTTCCTATGAAAAATAAATAGAAAATTATAATAGTATATATTATGAAATTTTAGGCCGAGATTAACAATATTATATAATAACTAAATTGAACGTATTACGTACCGAAAGATCTTTGAAGACTTTCGCCTTCTCATGATCCGGCGCCTCCTTCCAAGTAGGGGCAGTGATACGAACCCGGTTACGGATGATTGACCCTATCCCATGCGCCGAGAGACTTGCTAGTTGAGCTGTGGGAGGGCCACCGGTGAATTCGTCGTACGGCAAGTCGATCTTTTTGCCGGTCGCCTTGCAAATACGCTCCGCTTTCCCCCCTTTAACGAGACCCCGAGTCCTTTTCGGTTCCGGGTCAGTGGGGGCCCTCCTTTGCCTACGGCGGGCGCTGTACATGATTGATTCGGCGGTGGAGGACGCCTGCGTACTTCCCGTTGAATGGGTACCGGGCGTCGGAGATTGGAAGGGGTCGACGTCATCACCGCTCGAGATGAATGGGGGAGCAGGAATTTCCCCAGAGGGCGCTACGGACGGACCAGATGATCCGTCCGGATTGAGAGCGTCGTTGCCCTCCGGTGGTAATTCCCAACCGACTTGGTCCGCCAAGCGGCGGAGCATGGCATCTTCTGCCTCTTGTTGGGCTTTCTTCTTGCCGGATGTCGTCTTTGGCGGAGCCATTTAAACCTACGAGTACGTTGTTAAAATACCTACTTATCATTATAATTACAAGTGCAAAATTTACGCTAATTAAGTACGGTTAAGATTTAAATAGAGTACACTAGCTTGGCTTTTTCGGTCGTTCAATGGACGTGCGACCCGCGCGATAAAGTGTAAATTTTCAATTAATCAGCCTTGGTTAAATCGAAAAACATGGCCAGTTAGAGATAGAGATAACGCGAGAGGCAGGACTAATTTCGACAAAAGTCTTTCTTAGTCCAAATCCTGTCACCAGTCATACCCCGTTTCTAGACACCATGTCCGACATTCGGCCAATTTTTCGAAAATTTACACTCCCTCAAGTCCTTTGCAAACTCCGCCCTCAACCTCGTGTCCATAACTTCACTTAGGTTATGGTGTGCGGTGATGAAATCCACATATCACGAGGGGTTAAGGAGATAAGCAAGGAAAAGAGGCGCCATCTATTCCAAAGAGTGCGACTTAATAATTACCAAGCCTATGTACTAAATTTAAATCGAACACGTACTACTAATTAATTTACTAGAAAATAAACGTAAATATTAATTAATAATTCCTTTAATTAGATGCAATAATTTATATTTATTTATCATGCAACTAATAATAAATAATTTAATAGTCAATTTATTTAATCATGCAACTAATAATATATAAATAATTACAATAATTATGATTTAATTAATTAATAACAATAATTAATCATTTATTAAATATTTAAACTAATTAATCAATTAAATTCTACAAATTAATTATATTTAGAATTAAATTAATTAAATAAATAAAATTATTTTAATAAGAGAAAAATAGAAATTTACCGAACCGGAGTTTGCGGGAATATCGGCGGAGTTGAGTCGTCGGAGAAGAGGAACCACGGCGGAAATAATGTCGTCGGAGCGTCGCCGGAGGAGGATCGCCGGAGGAGAGGAGAGGAGAGGAGAGGAGAGGAGGAGAGGAGAGGAGATGGAATGAGAAAAGGAGGGGGGGTGCTGTTCTATTTATAGAGTTTCACTAAGACGACGGAGCGTAATTAAGGGGCGGGACGTTTTGAACCGCCATGAATTTTCACCTGGACGACGGAAAACGTCATTCTCCGTCGTCTAAGTGAAAATTCAAGCGGTCCCAAAAACGGAAGCGGTAAATTGAACCGCCATAAATTTGGACTTGGACGACGGAGATGATAAGTTTCCGTCGTTCAGGTGAAAATTACATGAAAAAATTAAACAAAAAAATTTGAACCGCCATGATTTTTGAACTTGGACGACGGAGATGGTCATTCTCCGTCGTTCAGGTGAACACCTGGACGACGGAAAATGACCATCTCCGTCGTCCAGGTTCAAATTACGTAAAAAAAATTTTAAAAAATAATTCGCTAGGAATTTAGCGATCTGTCATTCGAGTGAAATAGTCGTACAATATCGATGAACGCATCGTGTATATAAACAGTTAAATTTGAACCGACGATTCATTTTACGTATTGAAACATGTTAAGTATCGACTAATCTTTACGACTTAAGTGTTCATGAATAGACGCTCATTTGCAGCAGAGTATTAACGAAATTGAATTTGGACAAAACAACCGTTGGATATGTTCGTCGTAACATAATATATAATTGTCTTCAAAGGACCATAAAATAATAAGTTCAGGAAGGGTTTGATCGGCACAGTCAACCGCAAAACCGATAATTTCACAAACCGGAAACGTGGATACAAGGCATTTCGCAACTCCGATTTTCGAACCGTCGAAGCTCACACACCAAGAATTGTTTACTCTAAAGTCTTGATGAAAAGACTTTGCATTGGAAGAAGGTCTAGATGGTCGTTGTCTTAGAAAAAATTACGATATCTGCACCTGGACGACGGAAATGAGCTTTTCCGTCGTCCAGGTAATCACCTGGACGACGGATAATGACGTTCTCCGTCGTCCAGGTTCATAGACCCTGAATTCAGGGGTTAGGGCCTTATTGTTTAGGGTTTAGGGTTTGTGAACTTGGACGACGGAAAATTACCATATCCGTCGTCCTAGTGTGTACCTGGACGACGGAGAATGACCATCTCTGTCATCCAAGTTCTAAACCCCGAAATCAGGGGTTAGGGCCTTAGGGTTTACGGTTTAGGTCGTCCCCGGTCATTTGTGTGTCCGTTCAATTATTCTGATTCAAAAATATAATTAAAAAATTGAGAGATCGATCTGATCTGCTAGATTTTGGGTCCAAGATTTAGGGTTTTATATGGCGCCAAAGGTGAATATGGCGGGGGACCTAATATAAACGTGGACGGAATTCAGGTGTCCGTTCAATTATTTTGAATGACCATAAAAAAATTAAATAAATGATCGATCGTTCCGATTTGCTAGATTTAGGGTCGAGGATTTAGCAAATCGGATTTCAGAGGATCAAATAAATGACCATTTTCCGTCGTCCAAGTGCATAGACCCCGATTTCAGGGGTTAGGGCCTTAGGGATTACGGTTTAGGTCGTCCCCGGTCATTTGTGTACGTGTCCGTTCAATTATTCTGATTCAAAAATATAATTAAAAAATTGATCGATCGATCCGATCGAACTGCTAGATTTAGGGTCAAGGATTTAGCTAGGGTACGTTTTATATGAGATTGAGATTTGGCGCCAATATTTATTAATTTCTCCGTTGGCCAGGATATATATATAATTCAGATTAATTTCTTACCGTAAACCGGCATCGATCATATATATATATATATATATTACAATAATTACAGTAATTAATTACCAATTAATCTCCCTCGTCGTATGACCGTACTCTTCGTCATAATCATCATCGTCCTCATCCCCGTCCAATGACGGCTCATCCTCGTCATCGTACTCAACATCGTCTGACGAATAACCTGAGTCCTCGTCCGCGTCCTCTTCCTGCTCGTCTTCTTCATCTACCTCATCGATAATCTCATCTTCAGTTAGATCTGTACAACCATCAGGCATGGGTAACCGTTCACCATCTTGAACCAGGTCCATTATATCGGAGCGGACCATAGAAATATTAGGCTCTTGATAGGCAGGAATGTCTCTTTCTTGTTCAGCAGCATCTTCAGTCGTCGCCGGTGTCCCTTCAATTGTCTCTGTATTCCATATTCCTCGGTGAGAGATATGGTTCACTATTTTCCACCCTTCACCGGCTTTCGGATCGTCGAGATAGAACACCTGCCGAACTAAGGTGGCGAGAGCGAAAGGCTCATCCTCATACCAGTGCGAGTTTGTATCGACAGATAATAGTCCCAGGTCTTCCTTTGTACGCTTGAACCATCTGCACTTGAATAGGAAAACGTTGACATCATTCCCGTAACATAGCTGAACCACGTATACAATAGCCCCGTAATATAGATCATTGTCTTTCCCAACGGCTACCCCACTGTTTTGTGTTCTTCTTCCTTCGTCTCGGGCCAATGAATGGAATTTTACACCGTTCACAAAACATCCGGGATAAATATAGTGTTTAACCGGCTTCCCTGCTAGCAAGTGCTTTGGCCATGACCACCACCCTCCGTGGTTATCAGATTTTTGCAGATCAATCATCTGCGAAAATGGGCAAATTAATATAAGGGTTTACTTTCTACAAACATGAGCGATATATATTTAAATAATTAATACCGAGTCGTACGTACGTACCCATTGGAAGAAATAATCAGGAAACTTCTTCTTAACCATTTTCTCAATCCACGCCGAACTCTTGTTTTGATTTAACGCCTGAAGCCTCTCCCTGTATGACAACATGTACGGCTCAACTTCGTCACAGTCTCGCAACACTACCCAATGTGCCTCAATAAGTTCTTCCCGTGTTAACGATTCCTTTAATACTCCTCTAAACGGTCGGACGACATTGGTGACGACAGAAAGATTGATGCGGGCACTGCGATCGAAGGCAGTGGGAGGGGGTGGATCTTTGAGGTACCTGTTGCAGTAAGTAACACACTCATGCATTAGGTATGTCTCTGCTATGGAGCCATCCGGGGCCGACCTATTTTTGACGAATGACTTATACTGTCCAAGCTGTCTACAAAATCAAACGTACACATTACATAAGTACATATAGCTAGCTAGCTAGTATATATATATATTCTCCAGTGGAACAAATTAATTAATTAGTTGTACGTACCTTTCTTGAGGATACATCCAAGTGTACTGGACCGGACCAGAAATGAGCACCTGCTCGGGCAGGTGGATCATTAGGTGAATCATGATGTCAAAGAAAGCAGGGGGGAAAATCCTCTCTAGTTTGCAAATGATGTGCACAATTTGTTGTTGCAATTCCACCACATCTGACTTCTTTAATTCTCTGGCGCATAACCTCTGCCACCACCTGCACAATGCCACTATTGGTTCTACGACGTCCCGAGGCAAGTATGGTCGAATTACCACTGGAATCAGACGTTGCAGCATAACGTGATAGTCATGTGTCTTTAGACCAACAAACTTGTGTTGCACCTCGTCCACTGCTCCAGTTATAGTAGCTGCATACGTAGCCGGATAACGAACGCCCTTAAACCAGTGAAATACAGAACGTCTAAGCGTCGGCTTCACTGTGTAAGGTGCATCTGGCATCTTGTTGTACACTCATTTCCTATCCCTCCTCAACCACAAGGGACGACGTAGATTCATTGATTCCAAATCTTTGCGCGCTTTGGGAGTATCTTTAGTCTTGAACTTAATACCGAGAATTGTTCCCACCACGCTGTCGCACACATTCTTTTCTATGTGCATCGCGTCCAAGTTGTTCCTCAGCTTCAACTTCGACCAGTAAGGGAGTTCAAAGAATATACTCTTGTGATCCCAATAGCTCAGATCATGTGGAGGAATTGGATTGCATTTCTTTACATCCGCGTCATTGCTCAACACACCAAAGTCGAAATAGCTCAACCTCTCTAAAATCTCTTCGCCAGACCAACTACGGGGTTTATGATTGTTCTCTACCGTACCGTCGAAATGAGCTTCATCCTGTCGCCACGGGTGGTCGTGAGGAAGCCATCTACGGTGACCCAAGTAACACACCTTCCCCGCGTGCCAACTAGAGTTCACGTCGTCCAAACATATAGGACATCCATTATATCCTTTCGTCCTGCAGGCTGCCAACATCCCATATGCTGGAAAATCGCTGAGCGTCCACATTACAGCAGCCCTCATCGTGAACATCGTGTCAGTGAATTTGTCATAAGTTGGGACTCCATTTTCCCACAACAGTTTCAGCTCGTCGATCAAAGGTCTGAGGTAGACATCTAAGCACTTCGATGGAGATTTAGGACCTGGAATTAGTACGGTAAGGAAATTAAATTCCTTGTTCATGCACATCCACGGAGGCAAGTTGTACGGCATCAGAATAACTGGCCAAGTGCTGACGGCGGAGCTATTACTTCCCCAAGGATTGAATCCGTCTGTAGATAGGCCGAGTCTAACATTTCTAACCTCTGAAGCAAAGTCTCCAAATTCTCTGTCGAAATGTTTGAAACCCTCCCCATCCGCGGCGTGTCGCAGGACATCGTCATCTATTCACTTTTCTGCGTACCATCGCATCGCCTCTGCTGTGTGTAGAGACATATACAGGCGCTGCAATCTGGGAATCAAGGGAAAATATCGAACAACTTTCACAGGAATTCTCTTTTTCGAACTCTTCCTATTCAACTGGAATCTGCACTGGCCACATACGGGACAATAGTCCAACTCTTTATACTCTTTGTAAAATAGCACACAATCATTCGGACATGCGTCAATTATCCTGTACTTTAGGCCGAGGCTGCTCAGGATATTTCTAACCTTATAATGAGATTTAGGAAGATTGTGATCATCAGGAAGCAACTTACATATTTGCTCCTGAATTTCGTCAAAAGCACTCACTGACATTTTGTGCTTCACTTTTATCTTCATTTGCTCCATCACATATTGCAACACATTCTCTCGACATCCAGGGAACACCGGGGTCTGCGCTTCAAGTAGCATCCGGTTGTACTTTTCCATCTCACTGGTGTCAGTGGCCAAGCTAGCTGCGGGGAATGTGTCATCATGCTCATTGGTGGTACTGTAACCTCCGTCTTGGTGTTGGTGTCCGCCATGACTACATCCCGGAAACGCATCATGGACCAAATCTGCAGTTGGGTTGCAAGCTAGGGGTCCGGCACCACTGCCGCTGGATGAGGCACCATGGTAACTGTACCCTGAGCTGAAGTCTGCTGCGCTGAACTCTACTGCTTCACCATGCTCGCTCCATGTAGTGTAACTCCACATCATACCATTTTCGTACAAGTGTTGCACCATAACATTAACTTCCGCATACTGACAATTAAGACATTTCTGACACGGACACCTGAAACGTTTCTTTCCCTGACCATGTTCTATCGCAAAATTCACAAATTCGCTAATTCCATCCATATACCGGACATCACATCTATTCTTCAACTTCATCCAACTCTTGTCCATACTGCTACAAAATATTATACTTAATTAATTATTACATATATATATATATATATATTTGTCCATTAATTTACGCTTAATTATACGTACTCCATCTACATATCGATCCATCAATTACATACGTATGTACGTAATTTAATCGATCTGTACATATATATATAGCTAACATCAGCTAACATCCTTGCATCTATATATATATGTACGTACGTTTTCACTAAATACATATTAATTAAGCAAATTTTAACTGCGTACGTACGTACCTGCTGGCCTTCTCGATATCTTTACGTTAATTAAGCTAACTAGCTAGTCAGCGGAGATCCCTTATCGATCCTGATTCTTCTCGGCCTAGCTAGCTTCTAGCTACCTAGCTCGAGCTCCCTAGCTTCTCCTTCTCCCTTCTCCTTCAAATGGAATCATGAAGAGATCGAGGCTAGCTAGGAATGAATTCGATCAGTTTGGCAGTGGGCTTATATAATGCTTCACTTAGACGACGGAGGTGTCGGCACGTCGTCTAAGTGGAAGTACGTTTTGTGAACTCGGACGACGGCGTGTCGGTCCGTCCTCCAGGTAATCACCTGGACGACGGAGAATACCATATCCGTCGTCCAGGTTATCACCTGGACCTCGGAGTCTTCTCCGTGGTACAAGTGACCACCTGGACGACGGAGAATATCATCTCCGTCGTCCAGGTTATCACCTGGACCTCGGAAAATACTCCGTGGTACAGGTGACCACCTGGACGACGGAGTCTTTTCCGTCGTCTAGGTGTCACTTGGACCACGGAACAGTTACGTTTCCGTGGTCTAAGTGCTGTTTTCTTGTAGTGTCGATTAATTTATGAAAAAAACTGTGATTACTCGTAAACTCATGGATTAAGCCGATTAACGTGCTAATTCTGATTCGGGTCATCACAAGTGCATTATCCTAGAAATAAAAGAATGAATCAGGTTTTGTAAATGGTTGTAATGTAACCAAAAAATAGATACCCAGACAGATACTCAGTCAGCTACTCAGACAGATACTCATGATATTATTTTTTTCAGAAACAGTGCATTTTTACAAATATCCTGGAAATAACCCTTAGAATTAATCAGGTTGTAATGGATGACCTAATTTCGCCGACAAGGTAGAAGACAGGTAGTGCACGGAGATGTACTATCCAGCTATTGATGCACACTGCGTTGTTGTTTGTCATTTCGCTATACCAATTTCTTCCGAAGAATGCAGCACACCATTTTTCTTTTGGGGGATCCTTGAAGAATTCTATTATCTCTGTATATCCTCCTTCTAGCTTAAGCTGGTTAAAAAGGAACTTATATTGCCTCTCACTTCTTGCATATGCACATTGCATGAAGAGTTCCAAAATTCTATATTTGGCATGTCCTCTATAGTTGTCTTTGCTGTTAGCCACCAAGTGCCGAAAACAGTAGTCGTGCTTATCATTTGGGAACACTTCTGGAAGAGAACTCATGATTCCATTACCACGGTCTGAGAGGAATTTTAATTTCCTCCGAGTATTAGTTTCATGGTTTATGTTGTGTCTATCTATCTCATCTCTTATGTTCATCAAGAACCACCTCTAGTTGCTGTCATTTTCAGCATCAACTATCGCAAATGTAATTGGATAGAGACCTGAAAAGAAACAAAAAGCTGAGGTTCCTATCTAGTTGTATAGTAAGTACTTAAATGGAGTTTATAAAAGGAAAAACATACAGATACCCAGACAGTTTTTCAGACAGATACTCGCATAGTCCTATCATTTCATTTGTCTACATTACCTTGATCTGCATCTTTTGCAGAGGCCCCCATGATATGTTCTTTGTATTTTTTTCTTGAGGAAACTTGCATCAACAAAAATCATGAGTTTGTAGTATTGGAATCCCTGCATGAGGCACCGGATGGCACAATAAGGCGGTGAAACCTTTGTGTTTC
Organism: Geum urbanum; assembly: GCA_946800695.1. NCBI lineage: Eukaryota > Viridiplantae > Streptophyta > Magnoliopsida > Rosales > Rosaceae > Geum > Geum urbanum. Next base: position 16,746,112 of record OX327016.1, read on the forward strand.
CAGATCAATATCTAGAACAACTCTAGAACCAAGATTTGTCTTCATAAATTCATCTCAAAACTAGAGAAGATTTTTGTATGATTCTGCTTAGTTTCCATGTAGTAAGTTCATTGCCAATTTCTTTCCATACCACACCATCTTGTAAGAGACTTTCAAGCCAAAACTCTCTCTGATTTCTATCTGTAAGACCTTGGCTCCCTTGTTCGGGTCAGCACGCAGTTTGTCCTTAATGATTAAGCTAAGTATTGAATAAATGATAAGTTTCAAATATAGAAAATAATATCTTTAGACACCAATTTTTTTTTTTTTGAAGAAGTAGCTAGCCAATGATGTTAGAAAAAGGTATCATACCTGACAATAGAAGATCTCATCATCTCAGTAGTCTGTTTTCAGACTTTTTCTTTGTATGTTTGATTATTGTTGATTTCAGTGATGTAAAACGATCAATTCGCCTTGAATAGTCTTGCCTTCACAAACCAGTTGCATTTATCTCGCCCTTTGTATCTACAATTTACACTTATGTGTGTGGGCTTATTCTTCTCATATGTAAACTTAAATACACTTTCGATTGAGTACTTCCTGAGTTTTAGCCTCAACTTAGCCACTCCGCCTAAGAATTTCTGCTCTTTTTCTTGTATCAGTTTAGCCCATGGTTTTGTCAAGTAATCCTTTATCTCCTCTTCTCAAAACATCCAAAACTGACGTCTGCAACATTACTTATTTCCAAGGAGCCATCCATCTCCACATCCTGGCCTGAGTTTTCATTATGATTGCTACAGACTGCCGATTGCTTGGAACTGATGTTTGCCATTTGCTGGAAAGAGAAAACGTATACATGTTTTAGCTTGACATAATATTGCTGCAGATATTCAAACAGATATTTAAATGAGCTTTTGGTTGTTCTACCTCATTCAGGTCAATGATTCTGATCTCAATATATTTTGAATTGAGTCTTTGGATAAAAAGAATCATTAAAAACACGTCACTGTCGGTTTCCAGGAAAATGCGTTCATCATCTGGTGGGATACAATATCTGTACGTCAAGACAAAGTTGTTGAGTGTTTTGAATCGTTGACGAATAATATCCACAATGTCAGCAAATGTGATATCATCACTCAAAATATCCATCACACATTCTCGACCATAAATATATTTCACAATGATTGGAGAAGGTGTTGTTGTCATTGAATATACCTTCAGAAGAGTTGCAAAAACGCATGTAAATGTTTTGGTTAACTGACAGTAAGGTCTGATATTTTTAACAGAATAAATAGAGTTACAGATACTGAGACAGATATTCAGGCAGCTATTTGACAGATACTCAGGCAGATACTATTATCTTATACTAAAACGCATTTTTAGAACCGAAATGAGATCCAAACCTAATTAATTAGATTTTCGATATCGCAATGCATATAGTTTGAGGAGAAAAGTAATCAATACTATCATGAAATCGATTAATACAACTACAAAAGAAAACATATTTGTGCAACAACAATTCAAATCTTCTATCATATACAAAAATAGAGTGAAAATTAGATGTAGAACAGAATTGAACATATGAAGTCATCAATTTATGTACAGAGATAGCGAGAGATTTGAAACTTACAATACTTGAAATTTCATATGACGTCGAGATCGAACAGAGTTTTTATTGAGGCAATTTTTGAATCACGATCTCGATCGCAGAAAGGGATATTATAGAGAGAGAGAGAGAGAGAGAGAGGGAGAGAGAGAGAGATTTACTTTGCCGGCCAAAATGGAGGAGGGAAGAGAGAGATGTGAAGCAGCTCTCTCTTATAAACAGCTAGAATTCAAATTAGGAAAGAAGGGAAAAATTGTAAGAAAAAATGAGTTTTATAACTTATTGGGTCTTTTTGGGAGAAAATGATATCAGTTGGACTTTTTTGGAAAAAAAAAAAGTGTCATAAGGTGGGTCTTTTTTACCTTGGTATCATGAGTTGTTTTTTTAAAAAACTTATCTCTTTTTGGGTTTTAAAATAATTTCCCCTCGTTTTTTTTGAGAAGGAATTAGTCTCTCTGCTTTTTCTCTCTCTGGACAAGAGATACAGAAGTGACGCAAAAATGTCATCGCTGCCTGTTGCCCCCTCCCTCTGCTTGGCCTCCATCTTACAACCTTTATGTCTCAACCTCAAAAGGGCCTGGTAACAAAGTTTGGGTTGCAACTTGAGGTCCTAGCATCTCGCAAACTCCTATACGTAAATCCCTAAATCAACAAAACCAGCAGTCCCACCCTCCACCGTATTACTGTAGGTCGAGGTGACCAACAACAAACGTCCGACGTCGATTCTCTGCTACTATTGAGGGGCTGAGGCATTAAGTAGCAGTGCTGAATCTCGAAGGTTGTGACTTGTGACCAAGCCGGCGAGCCATCTGATGATGTTATGCACTACATTTCTCTAGAAACGTTGAAGAAGTAGACGAACACAGCTTGCTCAGCCAAATCTTGGGCTCGTGGTGTAGAATATTCCCATTCAAGATCTTCTTGATGATGAATGGGGTTCACACAAGGAAGGCAGCGAAGAAGAACATGATCTAGTTGCGGGAGAACATCGACGATCGTTGGATAGATCCAGCAGCGAGATTTGTCTTCACCTCGATGAACTCCGACGTCGAATCGGCGAGTCTAGAGAAGTCGGCTTGCTTTATCTGTGGATTCTTTAAGGGTTTGGGTGGGTCCCACGGGTCAGATGTGGGGGAGGGAGTTAACGCCAAATTGAGCGAAGCTGTGTTGGGAGTCTTGGAATTCGATGTCGCAGAAGAAGAACAACTTTGATATCGCGGCGGCGATGCGAGCCCAAGGAGGCAACACAACTGAGCTAACCGGGGCATGACGAGCTAGGGATGGGGTACGGAGAAGCCGAGAAGAAGTTCAGGTCTGCGCGTGGCTGCAGAGTGACTGAGGTTGGCGGCGAGATGTGCAGGCGGTGGTGGTGCTCTCTACTATATAAGCAAAGAGAGAATAAATAAAAATGAAAATAGAAAAATTAAATTAAAAAAGAATTTAAAACATGTGGGGATATGAAAGTCTTTTCACTTTTTTTTTTTAAAATGGCACGTCACCAAAATTGACCGAGCATTGACAGTAAGTAACAATAGGCATCAGGTAAATGTAGTTTCGGGAGTTTGGGCAATACTTTAATAATTTTTAAAGGTCGGACATCATATTGATGCCCCAGCGAAAATTTAGACCCTGATGGTGAATTTTTTTTCATTTTAAATCTTACAACAGTAACAATTAAGTTCCAACATCAAAAATAGCAAATTAAAGTTTGTTACAACAAAAGTACTTCTGGTCCAACAACAATACCAAAAGATGGAACTATACTGAAATGGATGCTTCATTTTCTGGTTGCTGCAGTTGGGTTTTGACTGGTATAAGTTTGTGCAACTTCACCTCCATTTTCATTGCTCTGAGTTGCATCATGCTCATGCTGCTCCTACGAGAACTTCTACTGCCTTACACGTGTTTCCTTTGTTTTTTTGCATGATGCCCTAGAACTCACAGTTAAATTAGGGGCATCTATGCCTGCCTTAGGAATTGATCTCATCTTAGGTCTCTGCCTCTTATTGGATTGTCCCCCACCTTGTGTATATAGACCACATTAACAACATATATATACACATCAATGACATATAATCATAGTAATGACATGAAGAAGATAATAAAACTTACAGCAGTTGTTCTCTCTGCTTTTGTGATTGGACTTCCCAGCCTATTATAACCTTCCTTGAAGTATCTCTGGTAATTCATTTTGACACATTTCCTTTTCAATTTTGTTCCTTCCAATTCAAGATTTCTCTTCCTTTTGGATTACCCCGCTTGCTTTTTAAATGGAGGAGGAGCTATTGGATAGTCAACCACTGGCCAATCCTCTTGCCCACAAATGAGATGGATTACAGGGTTGTAGGCATCCAAATATTTTGAGGGTTTGAAGTAGTCATCTAAAAAATCATAAGGGTTCAACCCTTTATTTTTAATGGCCAACACACCATGAGCACAGAAAATACTACTCAACTACTACCTTCTGCTTGTTAAGCTTATAATTCTACTCTAATTATATTCCTAACATCGCACTTATTTCTTGTTTTTAGTTAATAATGCGTCATTCTTATAACGTTTCTCTTTGTGTTTGAAAATCGTTTGTGGGACCAGAAACACACCTAAAACCATAATTTATACACTTTCCGAAGAAGGCAAATATATTCTTGAGTCATGAGAGCAAATGGGGCAAGCTTCACAAAAGTTTGAAAATACATCATCGGAATATTCTCAGATGCTTGTGATCAACGATTTGTCAACGTTAGCCTTGCTTGACCAATTCAACCCCTCAATTTAGCCCATGGAGAAACCTTGTAGAATTAGAAGCAATGAAATGAAGATGGGAAGCCATTTGAAGCATATGGGAGATAATGGACCACTTGATAACTTATCTTGGACTTAAACCAACATTATCCCTAAAAATATGGATCATGCTCCCATTTGAATTTGAAGCACCACAAATATCTCTTCTCTTTTACTCTTGTTGAGCTCCTCATTCACAATCTCTCTCACAATTTTATTTTAAAAGTATTTAGCTCTAGCTCTCTTTTCTCTCTAACTTTTCTCTTCCTCCTTCACCTTGGCTGAAACCTTCATCTCCATATCACTAAGAGACCTAGCATCTCCACTTTGGGAGGCTAAACCTCTTCCACCACTACTACCATACTTAGGCCGAGTTCCCTTCCTCTTTCTCATCTCAACTTAGTGTCTAAAGGTTTGGTTTAGTCCTTAGTTTTCAAGAGCTGGGAAGTAATTCCTCTTTTTTCATGGCTTCTTGGAGTCCTAAGGGTTATCCTACCTCCTCTTCAAGTGTTGGTACAAGTTAGAGTCGAGGAGTGAAGCTTGAAGCCTTAGAAGAGATTTGGTGGAGCTTTGGCTAAAGGAACTCTTTAGTTATCTCTTACTTTTTTAGCTTCTAAGCATGTATCTAAATATTATTGTATATATACGTTGTGAGTAGTCTTCTTATGGAAGGCTAGAGGTTAGCTCTAGACGGTTCGATGTATACAATGAAGTTGAGTTGATGATTTTTGAGTATGTTTTGTGTTTTACATGTTATTGAATGAGTTAATATGATGTATTATGCTATGTGTTAGTGGCTTGTGTGCAGGCTTGGGCTTTATGTATGTTCTCTAATGCATATTTTGACCTTAGCTAGGTTGTGATATGTGTAAATGAACTAAAAATGGAACTTGGATGAATTAGTTACTCATTTAGGTAAAGTGAGCATGTAACATGATCTAGGTTTAAACCCTTAAACATTTTGGTTTGGTTTCTTTGTGCTTGAAGCATGGACTGAGGTATTCTTGAGTTCCAAAAGATTCAAGGAGTTTTGGTCAAGCTTACATTGATTCAAAAGATTTTGTAGCGAATGGTTGACTCTTCTAATTCATAATCTAAAAGATATGGATCGGGCATGTTTGATTAATCAAACTTATTATGTATGAAATACGTTTAGAGTTTAACATTAAATATCTAGATCCTAATCTTAGTTTACTATGTACTAAATGGTTAGGCTGAAACATTTTAGAATCCCAAAACGCCTTGGAGTTTCGGCATAAAATCAAACATGATCCAAAAGACATGATTAGGACAATGAAAGTTCTTATGATCTAAAAGACATTTGAGCATACACACCACACTTAACTACTCATAATCATGAATTGGGTTTTGTTATGCATCAAGTCGACTAGTTGTCACATCCTTAGTCGGCCATTCTTTACATTGAATTTGAATTTAAATTAGTTGTTGTTTTTGTGTATTTTAATCATTGACCAACAATAGTTATCTCACTCATCATAGTCAAACCACCCCTTATAATGCTAAATCTCTAAATGACTTAGTGTACTAAGATTCACTTATGCCTTGTGTTTTGTTTTTGTTGGATGTGTGTTAGAACATTGAAAGGACCCAACCCCGATTTAGTTTCCTAAACCGGAATCAAACCCCTTCTGAAAACACGAACTAACAAAAACCATAAAATTTTTGGTAGAGTAACGCTACTAACACGGAATTGCCATTAACCTGCACCCGGAAAATACACTTCATCCTATGCCACAAAAATCAAACCGTGGGTACCAATCCCATCCGGATTTCTCAATATCATAACAGTAATGTAAAGTAATAAATATAACTATACTTTACAGAAATCCGGGGAAAATCGTATAAAAAAACATGACATAAGAATATTCAGAGCGACTTCTAGTATAGATATACAAATAGTAGGCCAAACTAAGAACCTACCATAAAAGAAACATCGCTCGAATACTATGCCTCCGACCACGACGTGCGACACCAGAGTCCGAACTGCAAACTGGGCACGGAAACCAAAAAGCCCAAGGGAAAGACAAATAAAACGTTAGAGTGAGTGGACGAAAATAAATGTCTTTCGCCGAATAGTATATGTTATAAGAACATATGCGAGTCAACTTGAAAGAATATGATATAGTACACAAGGTGAACACAAACCCCTCCAGCGTACAGAGCATGCACGTAAAAATCTCACGGGGTCGCTCATGGACACATCCATGCTAGTACAGTCCGAATCACGGGATCCCAGACCCACACGTGATTCTTGCCAGAAAGGCCTCAGGTCAGAGGTCTCCCCCCCCCCCCCCCAAGGTCTCGGGTCAGGGGTCACAGCCTCCCCCGGGAAACATCCACGGGGATCAGCCGGGATGCAAGTGTATCGATACAACAACATATACTGAGACTATACTCTGTGTAAACCAAATCATAAATAGTTCGATGCAAATGTATAATGTAATAAATAAATGCTTAAACGTAATGTATAATAATATAGGCATAATCGTATAACACATGCTCATATAAACCATAATCTCGTATGCATGCTCATGCTCGTAAAACATGTATAAAGACTCGCGATTATCAGTGAAAAGAAATTGTCTACTCACAGGTGAGCATAACGCAATACGCGTTAATCCCGTGATCCGGCAGAAAATCTCTCACCAAACAAACGATTACGAACCCCTGGATAATCATAAAATCTACTGCTCAAATTCATAACTCGACACCTCAAATCATATCACGAGAAACAACCGTTCCCGGAAACGTATAATTCAATAACGACGAAATCGTGAAAATTCGATAATCACACCACAAAACCTCGCTATAATTTCCGATGCTCAAATCGAAAAACAAACCTCACCACTGCGATCGGGGCGTGATTCCAAGTGAAACGACATATAACTCATCGAAAAACACGTCAGGCGAAAAGTCGCCGCTGCCGCCGGCCGCCGGAATTCCAGATCTGCCCAGAACATTTCATGTTACACATGGTTTCAAAGATTTTGATGACCCAGAACAAAATCAGTATGAGAAATCAGCTTAATCTACGAGCTTGCGCTTAGTCGCAGATTTCCGAGAGTTGTTTGAATCGCCGGACTTGATAACGACTAAATTATTGGCCGAGAATTGGAGCTGAGTCTCTTCTCGAGAGTCGTTGTACGTGTGATTTCGAGTTCGTGGGCGGTTCCAGATTGTTATTTTGACGACCGAGGAATATACTATGAATATTTGAAGTTTTGACGTAATTGAGTTTAAGTGGTGGATTCCTTAGCGACTAAATTACCGGACGAGAATTTGGTTTCGGATTCTTCACGGAAGTTGTAGAGAATTTAATTTCGACCTTGTGGGAACTTCCGGAGCATTATTCCGAGTTACGAAGATTAAGTTGTGAATATTTCCGATTGTTGATTATTTAGTCGGTTTAAGTATGTGTTTGGGTTGAACCGTTGACTTTTTATCGGTTTGGTCGATGTGTTTGACTTCGGGTGATGATTGAAGAATACATCGAGTCGAGTTTGTTGCCGCGAGAAATATTGGAATCAGAGTTACGACGCGAGAGTTACGGATGTTTAAAGTTTGTCGAAATACGTAATTTTGAAAGTTTCCAAATTGGGCAAGTATAAAAGGAGGTTTCCTCTTTAGGAAAGTCAACAGTTGGTATTAATGAGGTTGACCGAGTCAACTCGGTGGAGAGAGAGAGGCCGACGTGAACGGCGAGCTCCACGGCGGCGATGGGGATTCCGGCCACCCTAGGGCTCAGCCTAGGGCTGGTTCTGCTCGGCGTGGTCCCCTCGTGGTGGTGCTGGCCACCGTTCACGGCAAGGTGGACGGTGGAGAGAGAAATTTTGGGTGAAAGTTTGAGATTTTTGGGGTTAATTGTTGGTTTTGATTTCGACCGAATTGAGCTACAATTTGTAGTGGGTTTTGAAGCTCTCATCACCATGATTCTAACCATGTAAGTATGGAGTTCTAATTTTGCTTGTGTATGGAGAATTCTTGGTTTGAAATTTGGGTGACAATTCGGTTTTACATAAAATTGACCTAGTTAGAGTGAGAATTGGCCTTTGATGCAGTTGTGAAAGTTGCTCAGTGGGTGATTTTGAGTGGAATAGGGGTTGGTCCGCCGAGGAATTTTCAGTTCGGGTGGCGCCGCCGCCGCCGGGGTTGGTCAACGGCGGTCAACGGTCAAAGTTTGACTTTTTGGGGTTTTCGACAAGTTGCATGTCGTTTCACTCGAAATTGCGCCCCAATTGCAGTGTGGAGGTTCGTTTTTTGAGTTGAGCGTCCGAACTTACAGCGAAGTATTGAGGTGTGAATATCGAATTTTCGACGATTCGTCGTATTCGGATTATGTGTTTCCGAGAACGGTGGTTTCTCGTGATTTGTCTTGAATTGTCGAGTTATGACTTTGAGTAATGGACTTTGTGATTATTCAGGGGTTCGTGATCGTTCGTTTGGCGAGGGATTTTCTGCCGAATCACGGGTTAACGCGAACTGCGTTACGCTAGTCTGTGAGTGGACAATTTCTTTTCACGGAATGATTGCGAGTCTTTATACACGTTTTTCGAACATGAGCATGCATACGAGATTACGATTTATACGAGCATGTGTTAGACGATTATGCTTATACCATTATACATTACGTATATGCATTTATATGATGTTTATTACATTTGCATCGAAATATTTATGATTTGGTTTACACAGAGTACAGTCTCAGTATATGTTGTTGTATCGATACACTCGCATCCCGGCTGATCCCCGTGGATGTGTACCGGGGGAGGCTGTGACTCCTGACTCGAGGCCTTTACCGGGGGGGGGGGGGGGGGGGGCAGACCTCTGACCCGAGGCCTTTCTGGCTAGAATCACATGTAGGTCTGGGATCCCGTGATTCGGACTGTACTAGCACGGACGTGTCCATGAGTGGCCCCGTGGGATTTTTACTTGCATGCTCAGTACGCTGGAGGAGTATGAGTTTACCTCGTGTACTATATGATTTTTATACATTTGACTCGCATATGTTTTATAACATATATTAATTGGTGAAGGACATTTATTTTCGTCCACTCACTCTAATAGTTTTCATGTCTTCCCCCTGGGTTTTTCGGTTTTCGTGCCCAGTTTGCAGTTTGGATTCTGGTGTCGCACGTCGTGGTCGGAGGCATAGTGCTTGAGCTACCTTGTTTCTTCCAGTAGGTTTATTGTTCTACCTACTGTGGTATACTTATATGATTATACATTAGAGGTCGCCCTGAGTATTCTGTTGTATATATTATACGATTTTACTCCGGATTTCAGTAAAGTACATATATATTTACTACTTTACATTATTGTTGATATATTGAGAAATCCGGATGAGATTGGTGCCCACGGTTTGGCTTTTGTGGCATAGGATGAAGTGTATTTTCAGGGTGCAGGTAATGGTAATTCCACGATAGTAACGAAACTCTGCCAAAATTTCTACGGTTTTTGTTGGTTCGTGTTTTCGAAGGGGTTTGATTCCGGTTTAGGCAATTAAACCGGGGTTGGGTCCTTTCAAAGATCTCGACGATTCCAACAACTTTCCAGTTATAAGTTAAGGCCAATTTTGACCGGAAAATCTCCAAAAATCAACTCAAAGTTCCAAATCCTTACCGGAATTTCAAATCGACGGATCTCTCTCCTCCGGCCACGGCAACCCTCAAGACCACTTGAAAAAGCTTCCTTGGCTCGAGGCTAACAAAAGCCCTCAAAGCTCCACCATCAACTTGGCCGGAAAAGCCACCTCCGATTACCCCAAAGTTTCGCCGGAAAACCCTTAATTTTGCCGAGCCATAACTTCCTCCTTCGGCCACCTCTCGGGACGATTCAACTCTCAAACCAGAGAGGACCACGAGCCCAACAAAATCTGTGAAGGAACCTTGCCCAAATATGGCCGGAATCGGCCTCAATTTCCGGCAAACCCATTCGGCCTCCAAAATGGGTCAACACACCCGTGGTCAACCCAGTCAACACCCAAGTTTCTCTTTTTGGAAAGTTTCCAAAAACGGCATGTATCGTTTCCGTATTTATACCGTACGCGTATCGAACCCCAAACGGATAAATACGACAATATTCGACGGATGAAAATATTCACAACTAATTCCTCATAACTCGGAATAATCCTCTGGAAGTTCCCACGAGTTCGAAATTAAATTTTCTACAACTTCCGCGAAGGATCCCAACTCAAATTCTCGCCTGATAATTTAGTCGCTAACGAAGCTGCCATATTAACAGATTACGCCGAAATCACGACAAATCGCGAAACTCGCAAATCAAGTCGATAATCATTACATTTACGGTTCGGGTCGATCAACGGTCCAAAACGGATCACAATCACAATTCGGATAGACTCGAACACGAACGGATAACCTCGACAATATTCCGAAATTTCAAATATTCATATTATATTCCTCGGTCGTCGAAATAATAATCCAGAACCGCCCACGAACTCGAAATCACGCGTACAACAACTCTCGAGAAGAGACTCAACTCAAATTCTCGGCCAATAATTTAGTCGTGATCAAAGCTGGTAATTCAATCAATTATCAGAAATCTGCGATATACGCTAACTCACGAATTAAGCTGATTATACTACTGATTCTGTTCCGGGTCGTCACAAACATAATTGAAAGACTAAATCAATCAAGCTATGGAATTAAGATACTCAATACTCATGGGTTCGACATTCAACATTCGATTTCCTTAAAAATTATATTACTTAGACACTGTATTCTTATAGTTTAGAGGGATCATAACTTCATCTTAGCTAATTCATATTTATAGGTTGAGGAGATTAATATCTCTTAACAACATTCCCTTGTTCTCAGGGGCAGAGCCAGACTTGCACATTAAGAGAGGCCAAAACTGAAGAGAAAGGAAAAAAGAATATATGAAAAGTTAAGCTCCAAAACTGGGAAATATAGAAAAAAAAAAACTGAAAAAAAAACTGTGATGACCCGAATCAGAATCAGTAGAGTAATCAGTACGATTCACGAGATTAAGCTTAATCGCGATTAGTCGTTAATTGTGTGAATTGCTGATTTAGTTCGTGACTTAATTTTCGACCGAGAATTTGAATTGAGTTTCTTCACGGAAGTTGTAGTGCACGTGATTTCAAACTCGAGGGCGGTTCCGGATGATTTTTCCGATAACCGAGGAATATAATATAATTATTTGAAGTTTCGGTGTTCGACGAGTTTATCCGTTTGTTTCGTGTTTATCCGAATCGTATTGGTTATTCGTTTTGGACCGTCGATCGACCCGAGGCGCGAGTATAAATATCGAAAATAGTCGTAAAAACACTGTTTGATGTTGACTGACGTTGACTTTCCATTTTTGGAAGTTTGACCGTTGACCGAGGGAGGAAAACTTTCCCGTTTGGTTTCGCCGGCCGACTTGGGTTTTCCGGCCACCTCCGGCTACGTTAAGGGTATGGTTCTCTTCCTCTTGTGATTTTGAGTTGTTTGGTGTTTGTAATTGTGAGAATTGATGAGGTTTGGAGGGAACCCGAATCGGGTTAGGTTGTCGGAGTTCGCCGGAGTTGGGGGGTGGACTGCCGGTGAGCTTTGCTGGTGGGGAGGTGGGGGTTTCGCCTCCCCTTGGCCTAGTGATGCTTCCCCTATGGTTTAATTTGGGTTTGGTTGAGTTTTCCGGTGAACCCGAATTGGTTGCCGGAGTTTGAATTCATTTCGGTTTCGAGCTGTTTTGGAGGTGCTAGGCTTTGAATCGGACTTTGTGACAGTTGAAGAAAAGGTTGGGCTTGAGGAGATCTTCAAATCTGGAGCTTCCTCGCCGGAGAAAGTCTTCGTTGACGGCGCGCCGTCGGCGGCGGCGGCGGTCAACGGCGGCGCTCCGACGAGAGGGTTGACTTTTCAGATTTTGGTGTTTTTAATGTCATTTTTCTCGTAATCACGCCCAGAGTATCGCCTAGAGGTTTTCGTATTGATTTGGGTATCGGATTTTCAGTCGAAGGTTTCGAGTGGAGATTTCAGAAATTATGTTGGTTGCTTTATACAATTTAATATGTTTTCGGGAACGGTTGGTTTCTATGGTTAAGTACAGTGTTGTGGGCTATGATTTTGGTCAGTTATGTTTTATGATTATTCAGGGGATCGAGATCGAGATCGTGCTTCAGGCGAGGGATCTTCCGCCGGGCCACGAGATTAGCGCGAGTGCGCGTTTTGCTCACCTGTGAGTGGACAATTTCTTTTCACGGATTGATTGCGAGTCTTTATACACGTTTTACGAACTTGAGCATGCATATGAGATTATGTTTTACATGAGCATGTGTTATACGATTATGCCTATACTAGTATATATTACGTATATGCGTTTATATATTGTTTCATGCATTTGCATCGAACTATTTACGATTTGGTTTACACAGAGTACAGTCTCATTATATGCTATTGTATCGATACACTTGCATCCCGGCTGATCCCCGAGGATGTGTACCGGGGGAGGCTGTGACTCCTGACCCGAGGCCTTTACCGGGGGGAGGCAGACCTCTGACGTGAGGCCTTTCTGGCTAGAATCACGTGTGGGTCTGGGATCCCGTGATTCGGACTGTACTAGCACGGATGTGTCCACGAGCGACCCCGTGAGATTTTTATGCATGCTCTGTACGCGTGAGGAGTTAGAGTCTCCCTCGTGTACCATTTGATTATTTATGCACCCAGACTCGCAAATGTTTTTATAACATATATATTATTCGGCGAAAGACAATTACTTTTCGTCCACTCACTCTAACAGTTTTCATGTCTTTCCCCTGAGCTTTTCGGTTTCCGTGCCCAGTTTGCAGTCCAGGTTCTGGTGTTTCACGTCGCGGTTGGAAGCTAGTGATCCAAGCTACCTATGTTTTCTAGTAGGTTCTTGTTTTGCCTACTGATGTATATATAGTATATATTGTATATATTTACACTAGAGGTCGCTCTGATACATTCTGATACATGTTTTATGTGGATTTTCTCGGATATATTATATATTACAGATATGTTTTCTGTTTATTGATATTGATATGATATTGAGAAATCCGGATGGGATTGGTGCCCACGGTTTGGCTTTTGTGGCATAGGATGAAGTGTTATTTTCAAGGTGCAGGTTAATGCAATTCCGCGTTAGTAATGTTACTCTGGCGAAATTTTGAATGGTTTTTGTTGGTTCACGTTTTCAGAAGGGGTTCGATTCCGGTTTAGGCAACTAAATTGGGGTTGAGTCATTTCACAAACCGTATTCACCTCAATGAGTTTTGAACCCATGTGAGTTTGATATAATTGTGCATGTTTACCACTAGGCCAATAGACAATTCATGCACATTTGGAGAAACAAACACTATATATCAAAACTCAGGAGAGGCCAGGGCCCCCCTTGGCGCCAACGTAGCTTCACTCATGCTTGTTCTCCACTTCCAATGACTTGGAATTCATGTTGGCCAACTGAGTAAACTATTAATTAAATGACCACTCAATAGATTTATTCACCAATTTCACTGGTCTTGGACCTATTGGATGTTTCCACCTCATAATTGCCACTCTTCTGTTTGCATTCCTAGTCACCATGTCCATTTTGATCTTCTTAAGCAAAATGATGATTGACCTATCCCTTGCCTCTTTTAGCACATCATTCCAACTTTCACATAGGGTGTTAACCAACAAATCACACTTCACATCTTCTGAAAAGTAAGCCTTACATCAATGGTCTGGATGCCATCTACATCAGTAAACCAATTTACTTGCACGTCTTGTATCATTATGGACTCCATATGCATATCAAACCAAACTTTAGTGCTGGATTTAGATGTTGCCCGCATAGTCTGCTTGAGGCCCTCTCCTGAATGGTTACCCTTAAAATTGTTGTTGCAGTATCTCACACAAGGCCTACGTTCAACCCCTAAAAAGTGAAATTTCACTACATTACCTAACCCCTTTTGCTTATTAGATATCAATGAATAGCACTATGACCTCTCTATCTTCAAATCAAACTTTAGAAGCTTCATAAACCACATCCATATATCTTGATTTTTAATTTCTGTCATTGCATATGCAATGGATACATCCCAATATTTGCATCAATACCAACTGTAGTAAGGATTTTGGTGATTCTCATGTGCTTAACCCTAATTGGGCTTTTTGGTCCACCTTTAGGACCAAAGTGGTGAAACACTCCTTAATTGAGCTACAACTTTTTCTTTGAAACACTCCACCTCCCTTTCATTCTCCTTATGCACTTCACTCTCCTTCTCGAACTCACTTGTCTGCGTAAATATGTCATCTAAGCCAGCAGATGTGGACAAGCTTTAATGAGGCATATTCTCCCTTTGTATTATAGGCTCAGTTTCCCCAACTCTGCTTAATGCTCCATCCTCCTTTTCAGCATTTGATTGGAAGGCAGCAAAATTAGCATCATAAAAAATAAATAGGGCCCCTCTCTGCAAAGGTCATCAAAGTTAGAGGATTCATATATAGTGTGACGACCCGAACCAGAATCAGTAGAGTAATCAGCGTAACCTACGAGTTAGTGGGTAATCGTGGTTTATCGTTATTGTGTGGTTTGCCGGTTTCGTTTACGACTTAATTATCGGCCGAGAATTTGAGTCGAGTCGAGTCTCGAGAGTTGTAGTACACGTGATTTCGAGTTCGTGGGCGGTTCCGGATGATTTTTCCGATGACCGAGGAATATAATATGATTATTTGAAGTTTTGGTTTATCGACGAGTTTATCCGTTCGTATCGAGTTTATCCGAATTGTAATGGTTATCCGATTTGGACCGTCGATCGTCCCGAGGCGCGAGTATAAATATCGGGAATAGTCAAAAAATTGTCGAAAACACTGTTTGGGAAGTTTGACCGTCGTTGACCAAGGGTTGACCCGTTGACTTTTTGGATTTCGATGTTTTTAATGTCGTGTTTCTCGTAATCGCGCCCCGATCGTCGCCTTGAGGTTTTCGAGTTGATTTGAGTATCGGATTTTCAGTCGACGGTTTCGAGTGGAGATTTCAGGAATTTCGTCGATTATTTTGCACAGTGTTATATATTTCCGGGAACGGTTGGTTTCCGAGGTGTAGTACAGTGTTGTGAATTATAATTTTGATCATATATATTTTATGACTATTCAGGGGATCGAGATCGTGCTTCGGGCGAGGAATCTTCCGCCGGGCCACGTGATTAGCGCGAGCGCGCGTTTTGCTCACCTGTGAGTGGACAATTTCTTTTCACTGATAATCGCGAGTCTTTGTACACGTTTTACAAGCATGAGCATGCATATGATATTATGATTTATATGAGCATGTGTTATACGATTATGCCTATACCAGTATATATTACGTATATGCATTTATTTATTGCATTATACATTTGCATCGAAATATTTATGATTTGGTTTACACAGAGTACAGTCTCAGTATATGTTGTTGTATCGATACACTTGCATCCCGGCTGATCCCCGAGGATGTTTACCGGGGGAGGCTGTGACCCTTGACCCGAGGCCTTTACCGGGGGGGGGGGTGGTGGCAGACCTCTGACTTGAGGCCTTTTTGGCTAGAATCACGTGTGGGTCTGGGATCCCGTGATTCAGACTGTACTAGCACGGATGTGTTCATGAGTGACCCCATGGGATTTTTACATGCATGCTCAGTACGCTGGAGGAGTATGAGTTTACCTCGTGTACCTTATTATATTTATTTATCTGGACTCGCATATGTTATTATAACATATATCATCTGGCGAAAGACATTTATTTTCGTCCACTCACTCTAACGGTTTTCATGTCTTTCCCCTGGGCTTTTCGGTTTCTGTGCCCAGTTTGCAGTTCAGATTCTGGTGTTTCACGTCGTGGTTGGAGGTTAGTTGTTCGAGCTACCCATGTTTTCCAGTAGGTTTCTTGTTTCACCTACTGTTGTATATTTTGTATATATTTACACTAGAGGTCGCTCTGATACATTCTGATACATGTTTTATACGGTTTTTCCCGGATATATTAAATATTACAGTTATGTTTACTATTTATTGTTATTGATATGATATTGAGAAATCCGGATGAGATTGGTGCCCACGGTTTGGATTTTGTGGCATAGGATGAAGTGTTATTTTCCGGGTGCAGATAATGGCAATTTCGCATTAGTAGCGTTACTCTGCCGAAATTTTAATGGTTTTTTTTTGTTCACGTTTTCAGAAGGGGTTTGATTCCGGTTTAGGCAACTAAATCGAGGTTGGGTCCTTTCATATAGTACTAGCATCACATCATCAATCTCTGCCAATTCTTTGTTCTTGAAACCTCCTTATGTTATGTAATCAGGAGCTTTCCTTTTCTTCACTAGATACTTCATGATGCGCTAAAACTAAGCATCAAATTAATAACTTAACACCTAATCTAAACACATACAATATAAACGCTTTTCTGAAGATGTAGCATTGGTAAATATGTATCGTTATATCTAGGGATTGAGAGTACTAATGCAATGATTATACATTTGGGATATAAAATGGAGATGCGAAGAGAGTTTCTATCTTCCTAAGTATGGAAAATAAACATGATACAATCTAAACAACCTAGAACTTCTGCATGCATCATCTTATAGATCTCATAGACAAGGCACTCACTTAAGAACCCTAGATAATCTAAATCACACATCACAAACAAAGCAGAAAATAAATTTTAAACCTAACGTGATCATCTCATCCTCTCTACCATAAATCAATTTATATTCTAACAACCTAAGTACTAACGAAAGTCATAGTTCAATCGAGACACATACACATGCTTTTCTTGTATAAGAATGCAACAAAACATATACATCTTAATACAACCTTATGCTAAATCATTCAAGACATAGATTAGAGAGGAAACATGTGTATCATCTAAACATGACATCAAAAGCATAATATCAACAAGTACATGCATCCAAATTGAAACTACAAATACATGAAAAATATCATAGGTAAATTGAAATATAAAACCTAATATCAAACAGAATTCTCATGATAGAAGTTAAAACAAATCCAATACAAAGTTGAAGTAAGAAGTAAAGAAAGGTCATGACTAAAACTTTTGTTTCACGAAAGTGTTGCGAATGTCAAGTGATGGTTCTCAGTTACAAGGAATGAAAGTTCGTTGTAAGTGATCTAGAAAAAATGGAGCTTCCGCTTTAGAGAGGAAATGTCCGGCTTTGTATGTAAGGGAGAGATTTTTAGTAGAGTTATGGCTTCAAAGATGAGCCTAACCAAGCTCTTCCTTATATAGGTCAAGATGGTGACTTCTTCTTGTGGAAGTAGGATTCCTTGTTCTTCTCGGCAGACTTGACCTTCACGCATTTAATCAGGAATTCCCGTCGTTCTAGGACTCCAAATCATGTGATTCTAATTTGGCTAAAAAATAAACTTCCATATCTTTCCAATCACAAAATTTAATTGCATACAAAATCCTGATTCATACAGAGCTGATCACGGTGGTCTGTCAAAGTGGACTTATCTGCATAAGCAAATTTCTTGATTTCTAACTTTTAATCGATCTTCTTCCTTTGAGTTTCTTTGTGGTCGAATCTTGGCATGATCTTGGACCTTCTTGGATACATGGATATGGTCTTGACCCATCTTGATGAATCTTAATCAAATCTTTATACATCTTGGCCCATGCTTGATATCTCATGCCCTTTTACTCTAATTTACCCTATTTACTCCGTCTCTTTTGGTTAGTACCTAAAAACATCAAAACAAATTAGATAACATATTACTAAGCTCATACCATGGCTAAATGAAGGAGAATAGACAATAATCGAGCATAAAATGCGTAGGTCACTTCACAATCTCCTTGGCATCCCCATCATTTGTAATTGGAATCCACCCCTCACCAGCCAATGTCTTGTGCTATTTGAAATGGAATGAGATTGGTTTCCCCTTGTAACCAAGGTCTCATAAGAAATTAAGTCAGGATATGATCCATCTATATATACCTTTCCACACATATATTTCCTCTACTTAGCCACCTTATACTTCATGGAACCATCCAACTGCTTATCAAACCAACATCCATGGTCAATTTCCATTGTTTACAACTCTTTAGGGACTGCAAAATCTACGTCAAAACTCAGATGAGCACATTATGAGCAAAATATGTGTTCACCACATATCTCAATATCAAGTATCCCAATATCAATCAATCATGTCTAAATCCCAGTATCAATTAATCATCTGTAAACACCACAATCATAGTTAAATCATAACAATCCATAGCCTTGGAAACAAGGATACAAAACAAAACTTTTGCATAGATGAGGTCGACACTGTAAAAAGGAGGCTGACACTGTTTCCTATCAAACAACTATAGTCCAATTCTAGTAACTTTAAACATACAAAATCAATCCTAATACCCTATTTAATTTCTCATCTACTCATTACCAGAATCCTTAACCCCCCACCTACATCGACTAAAACATAAACACAAGAGTCAAAGGCGATAATAAGATTCCATTTGCGGATAACTTATGTGCACCTGCACTTATATGGAGCTTAAGAGAGATGAACCACTTACTTTCGGGTTGTAGCTCTCCTAATCTGAACATTTTCCAGTACTCTGCCATTATTTGTTGTCTGCAATTTGCCTTGTGGGTCTTGGAATCAGATTCACATGAGAATGATTGAAGCAAATCTCTCAATCGAAACAGAAAATAAGAGATGAGAGAGTGACTTTGGTCTGGTTCGAGCAACACTTTGACTTGACCGAAAGAGTTCATATACCATGGATGAATTTTTTCCTAGAAATAATTATATGTATGTCTGCAAGCACGTATGTTATTACTTAAGATAGTCCTAAGTCAATTAGATAGAAGTAAAATCTAGAAGTAAAATCTCTCTTCTAAAATATTAAGTATATATTCAGTCGAGCAACAACCTATCCTCCACAAGGATTCACTTAAAAGTCAAACCCGTAATGGAAACGTTTGTATACTCATACAAGAAAACTGTTTTATAAAGAATTTGTATTGATACGATTCCTAGTTGAGACGAAGACAATAATGAATCCAATGATTGTGAACAACATGGGCTAACTTTTCTTTAGGACAACTCCAACCATGGATGAGTCATTTGGAGGAATTGGAGTCATTTTAGCTCCTCTTTATTACCGTTCATTTGGCTCCAACAATGAGTACTATTTGAGGGATTTGGAATACAGTTTCATTCAATTAAAAAAATTAAGCCACACTAATATCTATTCAAGTATACTAACTATTTTCCGAAAGATCCATAAGTGAACAACTTGTTTTTTAGTGGAGGACACAAGAGGTGGAGTTGGTTTGAAGTTGGTTCTAACTCTCATTCCGAGTCTAACTAGTTCTTATTTTCCACCATTGGAGATCAGAAAAGCTGGAATATGTTCTAAATTAGACTTAGAGATCACACAGTAAAATATATTAGATCTAATAAGTTACAAAGAGAACACTGATCACGTGTAAATTAGAAAGAACACCCTAACACAATCTATACTATTACATGCTCAGCCCAAGTACCATAACATAACTAGATAGACTAGACGTAGGGTAAACAAAAAGTCGAGACCCAACATCCTATCTAGTTATGATCCCAAACTATAGTAACATCGCAAGCCCAATGGAGCCTCTTAGCCCAATCTTGAAGAAAAGTCCCAAGGTTTTAGAAAAAACCCTAGCCTTTAAATCTTTTCCATAGTCGTCAACACATTGGTTGCTTCATTAAAGATGCCACCACCATTGGCGCCCTCTCCATCAAAATCACCACCGAAGACCTCCATGTCACTACCATAGGCACTAGAGAAAACCACCATGTCACCTCCATCAACATCGCCATCATGAGCACCATCATCCCAAACACCCAATCCTAACCCTTCCAAAAACAGGGAAGAGGCAAGCAAAAAAGATGAAGAGAGAACCCATAAAAATTCTCATGGAAAAGCCACAAGGAGGAGAGATCCCAAGGAACTAAGATCTACATCACCACGGCATTGGTGAACTAGAACCTTGAATCGGCTATCATCACCGTTGACGATGTACTTCTCAACAGGTGCAGACACAATCTCCTCACAACTTTCAACTCTCAACGTTTCTCTCTCTAGGTCTTCTTTGCCGTGGCAAGGGAAAACTTCAGTTCAGGGAGGACGAAGTCTCTGCTAGGATTCGAATCACATAGAAGAACTATAATCAACACAGTCTTGTTATGGTGGTCAATGATTTCTGTGGTTAATTACCGTTACATCTGCATCAACAGATGATATTAAATTATCTTTTAACTGTTTTTTAATTACTTACCGTTGAATACAGATATAATAATAATTGACTAAAATCGACCATAAACTCACTAACCACCACGACATGAGTCATATTAATTAATATGGTGGATAAACATAAACCCAATTAGAATTCAATAATTAAAACGGATAATGGCTCGGTAATATATGAATGCTAACATTCCTTAAAAAGAAAAATGAATGTTTACTTCTCCTAAAAACTTATCAAAAAATAAATAAATCAAATTGTGTCTTCTTTGAAAGAAAGAGAGAAAAAAAATATGTGTTCAAATTTGGTCTGGCCCAAGTGAGCAAAGTTTGTAGGCTTAAACTATAACAAGGGAAATAGCAGCCCATATCCAACATAGAGCGAGAGAGCCTTCAACTTTTCTGCTCCTCTTTGTTCTATGACTCATCAGATCGATTAAAGAAAAGAGAAGCTACTGTGAAATCCAAATTGAGGTTAGAACTGGTGAGAGAATCAGGGAGGCTACACAACAGTAGAGCTGTATGCGGTGAATCAGGTAATTTTATCAATTCTGGTATGCGATCTGAAATCGAAACCGGTAGATTTCGAATTAGCTGGATCTGATGGCTGATTTGTAGAAATTTAGTTTCTGGATTTGAGCATTTGATGATGGTGTTCACACAGTTAGCCGTCTCTTCTCTGTATTAATGCAGCAATGCTGTGTGTTGTGAGCATTTGATTCGTTTTGGTTACCGGTGTCTCAGTTTGATAGAATTTCTTCGTTTTCAGGTGCTGACTGCTCTATTGAGTTGGTGGTTGGTTGTTTCAAGTGAATCAAGATGGTACTTTTCTTTGTGAATTCCTTCCATTTGATGTTTAAGCGGGATCTGAATGATTGTTTGATATTATTAGATTATTAAGTATTTATGTATTTCTACATGAACTGTGGGAAAATATTCTGAGGTAACAAAATATGTTTAAATTTTGAATCTCGACTGTGAATTGTTATGACTTTTAATATTTGTGTTGTGCTTCGAGTTATGTGCAATCAGAAAAGATTTTCCTTGTTGCTCTTGGTTTTGGAATGTCACTTCTCATTTATCTTTTATTTGTGATTTAGGTTGTTCTTGCTGCTTCAGTTATAAACAAGTCCGGGAAAGGTGAGTACTGTGGATGGATGAATAATTAAGAATGATATTGAAATAGGATATCACCCACAAATTTATTGTTGTAGATGAGTTGATATATTTCCATCTGTTTTATGATTCGTGTTTCCTTGGTGCTTATTTTTGATTGACACCAGTTCACACTTAATTTATTGTGCAGTGTGGTATAATGCCATTTTCTTCTTATTCCCTCCTAAGTTTACGATCTATGATGCATTTTAAAATATTTTTTTACATTTATCAGTTCAATAACTTAATACATTTCATCCAATCCATGAAGAATGTACTTACCCAGATATTTGACAGAAATATAATGTACAGGATCAGGATCTATAACAATGTGGCTTCTTTAATTGCAGTTACTGTACTATTTATTAGGATATGACTGGGATAGAAGTGGCAGTGATCAACGTGGAGTTTTTCTAGTTAGGTCCTTAAGTGAAGTTTTGTTTCCCTGAGGTTTTCTCTCATGTGAAGCTGTAGATGTTGATATGTATTGAACTCAGTTTAATCTACACGTTTTGGTATTAAGAGTCCTATAGGTAATGAAACATCATATTTGGGCACCTAAGGCAATGTGTTCAGGATTACATACTGACTTTTAATTTAAAGGTTAATGGTCCTGCTGTCAATGTTAAGATGCATTCTATCTTTGATGTATAGGAAAAACTAAACTAGATTAAATGGCACCTATAAGTTAAGAATGATTCCCATTCTTAAAAAAATTCTGTTATCGGCTTAAATGTATCCCTCATTTGTGATATAAAAAACACAGCGGGCAATTGATGAACTAATAATTGTATTGGTTTCTCTGTTGTTAAAATGTGGCAAAATATCATTGTAACATCAAATGGTTGAAATTTTTCGTAACAAGAAAAGATTGATAATAAAAACAAAACCAATCAAATATATAGGCCATCATATAAAATCTCATCATACTTTGGTATCCATCTATTCCAGGATTTGACATAATTCCTGTATATTGATTTTTCATCTTTGCAGTTCTTGTTTCGAGGCAGTTTATGGATATGACACGTATAAGGATTGAAGGGCTTCTTGCGGCTTTCCCTAAATTGGTAGGCACGGGCAAACAACATACTTATGTCGAGACGGAAAATGTGCGCTATGTTTACCAGCCAATAGAAGCTTTGTATTTGCTTCTAGTTACAAATAAGCAGAGCAATATATTGGAAGATCTGGAGACCTTGAGGCTGCTTTCGAAGCTTGTATCCTTCTTCTCCATCCCTTGCGTACTTTCATGTTTCATGATTACATTACTTTTCTGTAATTGGTGTCTTAAAGTACCATGATAAAGTAAATATTATTAAGGAGAAAAAAATGTCTAAATGACCAAAAACTTGGAAAACATTGGAATGCATGGAAAAGTGTTTTGCATACTGTTTGTCACTCCCTGTAGTCTAATTTTTATGCATTTGTTATGCCAAAACAGGCCAAAATGAGCATATCAATGTGAACTGCAATCCCAAATGCAAAGTTGACCAATCTACCACTTACTGGACTTATGAGATTTCTTTCCTAACTTCCCATGGAGTACTATGCTCTGCCCAGTTAGTTGTTTTTAAGCCATGTCTTTTCCTTTCCAGATATTTTTGATGTTGGACAGAGCCATGGTGTTGATTCCTTAAGTGCTTTTAGGTACCTGAATATGCTATGTCCTTAGATGAAGAGGGTATCTGCATGACAGCATTTGATCTGATTTTTGCGTTTGATGAAGTGATTTCTCTCGGACACAAGGAAAATGTTACTGTTGCACAGGTGAAGCAGTACTGTGAAATGGAAAGTCATGAAGAGAAGCTGCATAAGCTTGTCAGGCAGAGCAAGATCCAGGAGACAAAGGATCTTATGAAACGCAAAGTCATTGAGATTGACAAAAGCAAGGTGCTTTCCTATGGTGGCTCATGTACTTCTTATGTTCTTCTCTAAAAATATTATTTGCTATTCCTTTTTCTAGAATTTTGTTTCCTAATCATATTTCTCTGCAGATCGATAGGGGCAGAAGTGAAAAGGGAGGATTTGGATCGATGGGCTCTGGAAGAATTGAGAATGCCTTCAGTGAAATGTCCATATCTAGTAGTGGAAGTGGGTTTGGAAGTGGCTCTGGTTTGGGAGTGACTGCTGATTTTGACTCATTTTCCAAAATCACCACTGCCAAAGGTTGTACTTATTTGATTCCATGGGCATGTAGTTACTTTCTAATTATAGCGATGCTGGTGTAAAGTACATGATGTTACAATTTCGTGCTTATGTATGGACTTAATAGTTATTTTATAACCTTCTATTACATGCTATAGTGGTTATACTGGTTTGGTATTGCTTTGTTAGGAAAA
This sequence comes from Geum urbanum, assembly GCA_946800695.1. Classification (NCBI taxonomy): domain Eukaryota; kingdom Viridiplantae; phylum Streptophyta; class Magnoliopsida; order Rosales; family Rosaceae; genus Geum; species Geum urbanum. Next base: position 16,770,237 of record OX327016.1, read on the forward strand.
CCATTGTAAGATCATTGTGGGAATGGTTTCTATGGGCCATAATCCTTTTCGCATCAATCTGGAGTTATCACTTAATTTGACCATTGATACTTCTATCTTCAGGTCGCACACCTTCATCTGCCGCAGCTCCTCCAAAGGGTTTAGGCATGCAGCTGGGGAAATCACAAAGGACAAACCAACTTTTAGTGTCTTTAGAAGCAGAGGGAGAGGTGATTCTTGAAGATGTACCACCTAAAGCTGGCCAGTCAAAATCAGTTGCCCCACCTTTAACTGATCCTGTCACTTTGAATGTTGAAGAGAAACTTAACGTGACACTTAAGCGTGATGGTGGAGTTAGTAACTTTGATGTTCAAGGAACACTGTCTCTGCAGATTCTTAACCAAGAAGATGCGCACATCCAAGTCCAGGTGAATATATGCATGTATATCACATATTGCAAAGGACTTGTTGAAATTTAGATGTTTGTAAAGAAAGAAAATAATGTTGATGTTGGGAGATTTCTTTAGCCATGTGTATTGTGTATTGTGTCTTGTCTTTTTATGTTTGCAATGTTTATCAGCGTGGTACAACTTTATAAGTGATCTATTTGAGTATTAAGCTTGCAGAAGTAGATTTAGGCTTCCTCTTATTGCATCATTTTCATCTTTGGTAATTTACAGATCGAAACCGGTGAAAATCCTGGCATTCTGTTCAAAACGCACCCCAACATGAGCAAAGAACTATTTTCTAATGAAAATAAACTAGGCTTGAAAGATTCGAATAGACCTTTTCCTACTGGTCAAGCTGGTGATGCAGGAGGTGTTGGTCTCTTGAAGTGGAGAATGCAAAGTCAAGATGAATCAATGGTGCCTCTACAAAGTGGGTTGTCTTTTCATTATCTTGCGTACCATTAGTCTGTACTATGTTAGCCTTTAATTTTCGTATCTCTTTGTTGCAGTCAACTGTTGGCCCTCTGTCTCTGGAAATGAAACTTATGTCAACATTGAATATGAGGCTTCACCGATGTTTGATCTGCGAAATGTTGTCATCTCCGTACCTCTTCCAGCTCTCCAAGAGGCTCCAAATGTGAAGGAGATTCATGGGGAATGGAGGTGAGAGAACTTAGCTTTATGCCTATTTGTTTAGAAGTAGCCGCACACTTACACGTGTTGTTCTGTGGAATCTAAATAAAGCAATCTACCTGAATGTTGCTGTTATCAGCTGTTGATGTCTAAATAATGGATATGAGCTTGATCATAAGAATTGATGTTATATGTGAATTGTAGTTTCTTGTACTTGGGTTTTCAATTTAGAAAGTTGGAAATGATAAGTAGATGAAAGATGCCACTTGTGCCAAGAGCTTCCTAGATTTTGAGTTGCAATAATGAATTGGCAAAAGCCCTTGCTGAAGTAGAATACGTAAAGGGAAACAATTGGATTATGAATGCAATGTTGGTGCATCTCTAAGTATGTTCATGTGCATATTATCAGGTTGATATTAACACTTAGACCGTCAATATAAACTTTAGAGTATTATATTATTTATCGATAGTTCGATACACACAAAATACGAAAAGAATGTTGACATTCTGTTAGTGCTAATAACTATACCCAATATGTAATCACTTTTAATGTGTCCAAAGTTCTGGCTGGTTGCAATTGCATTCCTGAGGTGTTTTTGAAATTAAAGTTAATAGTAGGAGAATAAGGATTAATCCAGTAGTATCATTATAGCTAACAAGTAACAACATTTTCATAGTGATAACAGAACTGCTTTATAATCATCATGTCCAACTGCTTCTAAATTATTATTTATTTATTTTATTTTTTACAAGCCAGCTCTCAGGTGAAATTAAATAGTTCACAGTTAGTATTTAGTATAGTGATTAAGTAACAAATAAAGCATAGCAAGACCTCTCACCTGCAATAACTTCCCACACTCACTAACCGTCTAATAGTTATACACAATGTACGTGTTCCTAATGTCAATTGTGTTATATCTTCTGCTTTGGCCAGAACTCATTTGATATATATGTATAGATTGTGTTAATTTGATATCAACAACTTCGTCGCAGATATGATCCAAGGAACTCAGTATTGGAGTGGTCTATACTTCTTATTGATGACTCAAATCGCAGGTCTGTACATACTGGACAGAGTCATTTCGAAGGCTAAACTCCTTGTGTACAAATATTCTAATATCAATATTATTGGTGGTCTTATATTTCTCTGTCAATTTATTGGCAGTGGATCAATGGAGTTTGTAGTTCCCCCAGCAGACTCATCAACATTTTTCCCCATTTCGGTTCGCTTCTCTGCTACTAGTACATTCAGCGAGTTGAAGGTATGTCTTTGCACAATTGCTTGACTATGAATGCTGTTATCTTGATTAAGATCCATGTGATATCATAGTTTGCATTTCGATGTTGGATAACCCATACAGTGATTCTAGTCCTTTATTACTAGAAGCTATGGCAATGTTATTAGGTACTTCAGGACTTGTAAACTATTGCTCCAACTTCTAGCAAACTTCCATAAAATTCACTGATTCATGCTGTTTATACTTATGTAACGCATTAATAGTTGTTACTGTCTTCCCATTTATTATGTTTATCTGTATCAATTGTACCATTCTGATTTCTGACCAAGGTTTGAAAGTACTAAAACATGACTTTCTTAGTATAACCACCTGCATCTAAGTTTAATATATCATTTGTGCTAGCTGGAGTAGTGGAGTACGCTTTATTTTATTTGTAAGATGGTGCGCTGTAATCTGATAATTTTTTTTTTTCCCTCGTGGGAGATTGAAGCCCTGAATGATGTTTTTCTCTGTTAACTGCTTTGTGCAGGTTGCAAATATCATACATCTGAAAGGTGGAGCCCCTCCAAAGTTCTCTCAAAGAACACAATTACTCACAGAGACCTACCAAGTGGTGTAACTCCTGTTTTTATTTTATATATTGGTCAATTTTTCATTTTTTTGTTTTGTTTATTTGGATTGAAATTTGAAACGGCAAATTATCGGATAGTATGTCCTTACCCTCACATTTGAGATGAGGGATGCCGGGATCTTATGAACTTGAAATATTTTTGTTTTGGGGATGCTTATACAATTGACAGTATTTCACTATTTCATAGTGTGTGCAGATTTTGTTATTTACCAGCGCAACTTTTTACTCTGTTCCTTTTTTTTTTCACTGAACAATATTGACACGTTGGCTGTGTATTTCCGGCCATTGCTCTCCGAGTCAAAATTTATCTTGAAAATTGCTTGGACAATGGTTCCAACTTTTAACTGATTTTGAATCTAGCAATGGCACAAACCCCTATCAACCTTGAGTTGGAGTCGGCGAAATCTGCTTCTAAAAAAGTTTTCGAGCCGGGTCGTGGCATCACACCCACCCGTTTATATTAAAAATTAAAATACAATCAACAATGAAAAATAAAAGTGAGAGGACAAAATGGTCTTTTCAGACTGATTTTAAATAAAATAATGTCACATCATCAAAATGCCAGTGAAATGACGAAAAATTAGACGAAGATATTATATTGATAGAGTTTTGAAAGTTTGGATACTATATTAATAGTTTTGAGAGGTCGGGTACTATATTGACATACCCTTAAGAGTTCAAGTACCATAAGTATTCGAAAAGTCGAAAAAGTCGACCGACTAGTCTGCGATTAGTAGGTGGTTTTTAGAATTTGAACAGATTTTGGCAATTCAGTCAAAAAAGTCGGTCAACGCCAAAAAGCAGGTTAAACCCGACTAATCGGTCAATTTTTTTACTTTTTTTAATTTTTTAAAATTTTATCATTATAAACATTCATAAGTTTAATAAGGAAAAAAGAGAGTGCATAAGCCAAAAAATGGAGAAAACATTATCTAGACACAAAAGTACTTCATTTCTTTGGTTTATGTGTATGAATGTTATTTTCTTGTTTAATTTTACCTAAGTAATCCTAATTTCTTTCATTTGTTTGTATGGATATTATTAAATTTAATTAAAAAATAACAAATTCGACTAAACGTTTGTCTCTCGACTGACCCAACTCCGATTAACGACTTTTAGAACATTGAATACCATACACTCATTTTTTCCGTAAGTAACTAGTTGGAGTTGTAATAAGGAGCAGAATTCCATTGTCTTCCTCCCAAACTTTGCAAGCTGGCATCATCAGTTCAATTGCTTGAAATTGCAACGGCTTATATTTACTGTTAAAAGGCTTAGGGGCTTTCTTTCCTAATTGATGAAGGGAAATAGAGCAAGTCCACACAACTTTTGTTTTGAAGATCGAAAACTAGAGAGAGCCACTTCTAACGAACATTTTTTTTGATACAAAAAGACAAAAAAGAAGCGCTAGAGGTTAGAGAACCCCTAGGGCAACCAACACTCGATTGATCAAAAGCAACATTAGATCCAACAACAAAAGGTGAGGAATGATCCCAAGTATGGATATTGTGGAAGTTGTACTCATAATTGGCTAACTTGTCAGCAACACAAAGTTTGCTTTCTGAATTGAAAGACATGCTTGAAATAGATGTTCTCAAAATTTCGCGCAAAGCTTCATGAGTACAAAGAAACTTCCATAGTTTTTTCAAAATTCAGGTTAGCGCATACTACCTAAGCTCGCCTATACTTGAATCCGACCACTGCACACACACTCTCTAGCTTGCCATTAATGCTACCTTGTTTCCCCAGTTGCATGCCCTTGGAGTTGAAGGGATGACAAGCGAGATGCTCCATTATTTACAAGTGGCGGAGAATCATTTTTCTCGTAATAACATGTATGTGGGAACACATATCTATAATACAGTGAAATTCAGGTTTTTCAACTTGATACACAAATGAAAAGAATCAAGGAAAAAACTCGGATGGTCTTCCAGTCCAACATGAAATGTAGACATTTTCTAACAACTATCTATATTCTCTTTTTACCTTTACTTGATTTCAATTCCCGCGAAATTCGAAATGTATTAGATAGTCTATTGGGAAACCATAGTTGTTGGTTCATAACTGATCCCCAATCTCTGACTTCACCTCTATGTTTACTGTCTCAGCCAATTGCACTGTTGCACCAACATACCTATGTGGTGTCAAGTTCTGTAGAATAGTCTTTGCTTCATCTGGTAATTCAAACTCTTTGATAAACTCTCTTATACTGTCCTTAGTAACTGCTCTCCCTCTGGTTAGTTCCTTTAATTTTTCATAGGGCTGAGGAGTGTCATATCTTCGCATAACTGTTTGTATGGGTTCAGCAAGAACTTCCCAGCACTGATCTAAGTCCTCAAAAATGCAAGCTTCATTGACCTGAAGTTTTGATATCCCCTGAAGCACTGTTCGAAAAGGCTTCCGTCCTGCCTAGGTGTTGAAAATAGTAAAAATGCCTAATTTTTCCCTAGGTCCCCTTCGTAGGCAGTTATCCGCCTACTCGATCAACGCCTAGACGGCCGCTTTGGCTGCTTAATACGCGTAGGCGCCTAACTCAAAATGGACAAAACTTAAACCTCCGCATTTTAGTTTTTGATTTACTTCGGATTGGAGATGATAGTCCACAAGAAAATAAGTAAGAAAATTTGAAGACTGTTTAAGGATATTATACTTCTGGTATCTAGATGTGTGTCTTGTTCTAATTAGCATAGCAATAAAGATTCTCTTAATCCCTGATTTACAAGGAGATTTGTTGTATCCGACTGTAATACTTATTTAAGGCCATCTATCAGTGAATGATGTACAGTTTCTGATCTATCACTTGTGTATCTATATTTCTCTTTGAACACATTATTAGCAACTCTTGATTGATAGCCAATCCAAACCCTAAATGAAACAAAAAATCTAAACCCCTAAACTCAAAAGCCCACTGTCGGCCTCTCTCCTTGATAGAATCACCACCGTTGCCGATTACCGACATCAGAGTTCTCCACTGCCGGATTTTTTGGATCTTTATTTTTTGCTTCAAACTTATTTCAATGAAGTTTTCATACCGAGCATAACACCCTCGAGGTAAATCAACTAACTTTCTTCGATTTAGAATTAGGTTGCAAAAATTTAATTATCGCAACACCCTAGATCTAGGTCTAGATTTAGGTTTAAATATCGTGATTTATTATATGCCTCTAGTCCTATGGATTAATGTAGGTATGAGTAAAGGGGATTTAATCACCTCTTCCTCAAAGTTTAAGCTTAGTGACAGTCATGGAGGAGACACGGTTATTAGTGAATATCATAGTTAATTATGATTTCACATTGAAAAGAAGGGAAGTCGATCTTTGTGACTATTTGACAGTCACGGTTTTATGGGGAGTGGTATGAAGCCACAGGTTTTGCATCGATTCTTGTGACCATACATCATGGATCATGTTTCTTATTCCCTAAACTTAATATTAGTGATTGTGGTTCTTTGATTAGTAAACTAATTACATCTCTTGTCTTTTGTAAATGATTGAGCCAACAAGGCTAGAATTCAATATCCTTGACATTCAAGGAGCAGAATACCATAGATGGGTATCTGACCTGAGGAACACTCTCCTCGGTAGGCATCTTACTGATACCATCCAACAACTACCACCTGGCAAGGACGCCAACGAGGAGACACTAGCCCGAAAAGCTCAAGCTCTCATGTTTCTCATGAGACATATGCATCCTGCTCTAAGGAAGTAGCATTTGCTATAGAATGACCCCGCGGATTTGTGAGCGACTTTGCGAGAACGCTTCAACAATGTGCATGACGCATAACTTCTAGAGCTTACAAAAAGGGGATAAAATCTAGTTATTAAATTATCCTAAGGTCAATGATTTCTATCAGGATATGCTTGAGCTACAATCTGAGCTTGCCATTTGTGGCATTGTAAAGACCGACCAAGCTATTGTTGAGAAGTCTTTGGGCACCTTTCCCACTTCCATGGACACACTAGCTCATCAATATTGCACAGATTATGAGCAAGGAAGATTGAGATCATTCAGTGACCTCATGAGTGTGTTGGCCAAGAAAGAAAGGTATCGCAAGATACTTTTACAAAATAAAGTCCATGAAACTTACAACACCAGTGGGAAGGTACAAAAGGATAAGGAGAAATAACATTCTGAACCTTATCAAGCTCGTAGTGGTAGATGAGGACATGGTAGAGGTCGTGGTAGAGGAGGAAACAGTCGGAATATGACCTGGACTCGCCATGACAACGCATCCAACAAGAATATTAATTCTAGTACTAGAAATGGTGAGAATTTTTCACATTCTACTTCTACTTCTCGCTTGGCACCTTGTTATAGGTGTGGTGCAATTAATCATATGCACAAGCAATGTAGAGCTCCAAAGGATATTCAAAATGCCTACAAAAAGTGTCAACAATACCAAGCAAAGCAAGGAGACACACTATGCGGACTATGAGAAGGAAGATGGCGGAGAAGCCATCTTATTATAGCAGACAACATCAAAGCAAGTCTTAAGACTTCGGATTTTAGTTAGTCTATCTATTAGACTCATGCCTTTGCTATGTGATCAAGTTTAGTTCTATATTTGACTATATTTGTAGTCATGGTTATTGAATAACAACAATCTTTTGATGTAAAGTTTTGATGTTGGAAAAAGTAATAAAATTTCTTCCCTTCAGTATTTGAAAGTGTTAATTCATACATATTTCTTGAATGGTTTGAATTCTATAAAAATCTATGACATTATGACACCAAAATACCATAAAAAAAAGACAAAAGAGAGGATAGTTTGATTCTGGCGATTTTCCACCCGTTGGGATATTTCCTCAACCCGTCGAATGTCACACTCTGGAACGGTTTCGGTGATTTTCGACCCGTTAAAAATATAGCCTGATTTTCATTTAACCTGCCGAATATAGTCCTCTGGTACACTAAATAGCAATTTTGACACATTGAAAGATATTCTCGAGCCGTCGAAGGTATGCTTTTTTCTCAAAAATGTCACAATTTCGACCCGTCGAAAATTTTCATTGACCCGTCGAAAAAATATTTGAAAATTTGATATAGTTTTATGTTTTTATTTTCTACCCATCGAAGGTTTCGTTCGACCCGTTGAAGGTCAACCACTGTGACAAAAGTTTCCAATTTTCGACCCATCGAAAATAGTTATCAAAAAATCATAATTTATTTTGGGTTTCTTTGACCCGTCAAGTGGTTTTTCTCAACCCGTCCAAGATGACACCTGAGATTGGTATTTTTGATGTGTTTTACATTGATTTCCTTGTGCCATATCAAGACTCTTTAATGTCACAACTCTTTGGTAAATCTTTAAGTCTTTCTTAAAGTGTTTAAGTTAGTGTTTAAGACTAATTAAATCACATTCTTTTGTAGATATTTGAAGGTGAGATCAAGTGTCTAGAAGATAGTGGTATTACTCATACTATACTGCGGAATAGACAATTGTTTATGTTTCTACCAAAATCTGGAATGGATTTAAGCAGAAGAGCAATGGATATTGGGAGGATCACTTATGAGCGTTCGGGTGAATGTCCTCGAGCGCTTTGATATCCTGTAAAGACAAACAATGGACGTTAGGAAGTTGAGATAGGATTGACCCGTTGTCAACGCTCCGACGCCCTAATCAGTACATGGTATGACAAAATTGTGGGTGAATGGTGGTCCGAAATGTCAGATTACCTTTGTCTTGGAGTGTGCCTTCGTTAAAGGGGTATGTGAAGTCGACAACACTCTATGGTCCTCGGTGTGGGACTGATGCCAGTTTTCCACTTTTGTGCAAGAGAGGGCATTATGGTTTTTTGGTATTCAGTTCCGTACATAAGGTATAGAGACGTGTGCAACGCCCTACTTAGCTAGGCATGTGCGGCATACATCTCGTATGTAGTTTTACAGGTTTGCCCCTATTTATCTCATTGCAAAGCTATTTAGCCATTTTGGTGCTAAGTAAAGTATAATTTTTGGAGTTAGCAGATGACGTACTAACAAGTCCATTAAGTCCCCGAGTCAAGGATATTGAACTTGATTGGGGAGTTGAAAGAATTGAGATTCAAAAAGTGTTCTTGCTTAGCACCATTCTAGTGGGGCATTGCGATGTACCTTGGAGTCCCCTCAACTACCCAATCGAGGACAACCTCCTTGAGTCACATGTGTTCATCGACCAACCCTTGGGCGACTGCCTGTCATGGGGATGAACGAGGATACGGAGGCCGATCATGCAGGAGTGCAGGGCAAGGGATACTGTTAACGACGTTCGACATGTTGGTATAGTGAACGCGCATGGGTGAATGATCTGGGACGTGCCAACATGCTTTCGGGTCGTTGGAGACCACCTAATGGGAAGCGATTGAGTTAGGGCTTTTTCGGGCATGAGGAAAGTTTAAGTCCCCAGGCAGCCAATGCTACTAAGTTGGGCATCCATATTAGGGGACACTCTTTGGAGGATCAGATTCTAGGGAGGTCCATATTTTTGGATGACATGTAGAAAGCAGCGCGTGGCCTGGCCACTTGGGGCCTCCTAACGATCAACGAAGCTAGAGCTTTTTTAGACCCGAGGGGAGGTTAATTCCCAGGTAGCCAATGCCGCTAGGTCAAGGACCCTGTCAGGGGACGTCACGTTCATGTTGATCGGCCACTGAAGGAGTTCATTTTGAGTTTTGATTGGCGTCCAGGGGTCATTGCGTTCAGATGCTTGGGCCATGTGAACGACACGTGGTTCACGGGCCTGTGTGTCCTTGCATGCCATGTATAGTAGGCGTCTTAGTGAAACACATTTTTAAGGTCATGAAAGGACCCAACCCCGATTTAGTTTCCTAAACCGGAATCGAACCCCTTCTGAAAACACGAATTTGCAAAAACCATAGAAATTTTCGGCAGAGTTTCACTATAACGTGGAATTGCCATAACGTGGGCACCAATCCCATCTGGATTTCTCAATATCATATCATAATGTAAAATAATAAACAAAAGCTGTAACTTTACAGAAATCCTGGGAAAATCATATGAAAATATAACATCAGAGTATTCAGAGCGACCTCTAGTATATATATACATGAATACACAACAGTAGGCTAAACAAGAAACCTACTGGAAAAGAAAGGTAGCTCGAATACTAAGCCTCCGACTGCGACGTACGACACCAGAATCCGAACTGCAAACTGAGCACGGAAACCGAAAAGCCCAGGGGAAAGACAAATAAAATCGTTAGAGTAAGTGGACGAAAATAATCATATGCCTTTCACCATTTATATAACATAAAAACAATGCGAGTTCTTAAAATAAAGGGAGGTGTCAGGCGAATCTCTCAAGCCCGACGGTGATAGACTAGGCGAATCTCTCAAGCCTAGTGGGCACATCAGGGGAATCTCTCAACCCTGGAACTGGAGTACCGGTGATCAGCCGAGTAGCCATTGAATCGATGCTAAGTAAATGCCATTACCAATAAAATATAAAACAATACCCCCAAAAAAATAAATAATCTCAATATTATACTGAAAATAAATTCTGAAATCAAGAACTCGCTACGACAGTGTAAATAAAGGTCCACTCACAAATAAACACAGCGCGCAAACGCGCTAATCATGAGATCCGGCGGAAGATTCCTCGCCCAACATACGATCTCGATCCCCTGAATAATCACAAAATATAACTGATCAAAATCACAATTCAGTACTCTGTACCACACCTCGGAAACCAACCATTTTTGGAAACATATAATTCGGATACAAAATAATCGTCGAAAACCCCCAAATACTCCACATAAACCCTCGACTTAAAATCCGATATCCAAATCAACTCGAAAACCTTAAGGCTACGATCGGGGTGCGATTACGAGCAAAATGGCATAAGACTTGTCATATTCCAAAAAGTCAATACGTCGCCGGAGCTCTGCCGTTGACCGCCGCCGCGCCGTCACAGGAGGAATTTCCAGCGACAAAAACCCCAAAATCTTCCTCTCCTCAAGCCAAGACTCTTTCCTCAAAGGGTCACCACCGTCCAGCCACCACCGTGGTCGGAAATCGCCTCGAAAGCCACTAAAGTTTCAAACCGGCCGAAAATTTCTCCGGCAAAATCCTCCACCGTGAGGCCACCTCGGCCTCCCATCTTCAAGGGACTTCATCCCCAACACAAAACCAACCATTTCCACCTAAAATCCTCCTCGAAAAACAGCCGGAAAACACACCACCGTTAAACCCGATTCCGGCGAGTTTCAAGCTCAAAATCGATCAACCAAACCTCAACCAAATCTCACAATATACACATCAATCGAAAGCCCAAACAACAAGCTTCAAAACCTTACCTTCCTTTCCGGAAACCGCGTCGTAATCCGGCGACCTTCTCGACGGCGAGTCACAGACTCACTGAGTCAGTCACGGGTTGACTCGGTCAAACAGCCCATTTTCGCACTATTTCCATAATTTTACGACTATTCGGCTATTTATACGTCGCGAATCAATTCTATCCACAATTACGGAAAACTCAAATTCGAACGGATAAAAACGACAAACTCGGCGATAATTTTAAATATTTATTTTATATTCCTCGATTATCCAAAAAATCCTCGGAAAGCTCCCACGAACTCGAAATCAAATTCTCTACATTTCCCACAAACAAACCCAAATCAAATTTGTGTCCAAAAATTAAGTCGTGATCACAACCGCATAGCCGATTAATTACGATAAACCTTAATTACTTGTGAAACTCGCAGATTAAGCTACTTACTACACCCATTCCGGTCTGGGTCATCACAGGTCGTTCGGATGCAATCATTTTTAGGGTTTTATGGCTTCATTAGATGTTCCACCTACTAGGCCATTTGAGTGGCGCATGTTGAGTGATATTGTAGAACTTAAACTTGGAGAGGTAATGCTTCGCAAGGGCCAAGTAGGCAGCCATGGAGCCATCCTTGGCTTCAAAGTTCAGGTTCACTTGGTTGACTACAAGCTAGGAATTACTGAAGATATTAACATCAGAAGCGTCTGACAACTGTGCGAGCTGGAGGCCTGCGATGAGTGTCTCGTAGTTCGCTTCATTATTGGAAGCTTTGAAGTTGAACCTGAGGGCGTATTTTGCCTGAACATCGCCTGGGCCAGTTCGGATGACACTTGCGCCACTCTCCTATTTATTAGCAGACCCGTCCACGTATAGGTTCCTGCGCGAATGTGGTCTTTCGACTATCGGTCGAACGGGTTCTTGTTGGGAGGCCTCTGCCTTTACGTATGTATATTCAACAATGAAATCTGCTACTACCTGTGCTTTGATGATCGTTCGGGGTTTGCACTCGATGTGGAACTCGCTAAGCTTGATGGCCCAGTTGTTGAGGCATCCACTATAATCAGGAGATTAGAGAACTTGTCACCGAGCGACGGTTACTTAGGCGAGCACCCATTTGTCGAACATGGCGTACCCCTTATCTGCTCCAGTAAGTGCTCTTCCCGTTAGGCTTTGAAGCTCTTTTTTTGATGTGGGTGCCTTTACGTCCATAATGGCCTTGATTTTTTCTGGATTTGCCTCGATACTACGCTGGCTGACGGTGTAGCCCAAAAAATTGTTGGCTGTTACGCCAAATGTGCACTTAGCTGGGTTCAATCGAACGCTACGCTCCATTAGTATTTGAAAGATGATACAGAGGTTATTAGTGTGCCTTTGAACAGTTGTACTCTTGACCAAGATGTCATATATGTAGACTTCCACTACTAAACTGTTCACATCTCTGAAGATGTAGGTCATGAAGTGCTGGTACGTGGATCCAGCATTCTTGAGACCGAATGGCATGACCTTATAACAATAAGGCCCCTTATCTGTCATAAAGGTAGTGGCCTCTTGATCGTCTTGGTGCATATGTATCTGATTGTATCCAAAAAGGCGTTCAGTGCGGAAAACAGCTCGTGTCCTGCTGTGGCGTCCACTAGCTGATCAATATAGGGGAGGGAAAGTTGTCTTTCAGGAAGGCCTTATTGAGGTTAGGGCATCTCCAATAAGGAGTCCCAAACCCCTATAAATATAGAGCTAATAAGCTTTATGGCTCTCTAATGGTAAAAAAAATAAGGTCCCAAACCCTAGAAATATAGAGTGAAGTCTTAAACCATGTCTCATGTAACGACCCGAACCAGAATCAGTTGTGTATTCGGCACGATTCTCGAGGTTGAGTTTAGTCGCAGTTTATTGTCGTGTATGTGGTTTACCGGTTCGATTCGCGACTATGTTTTCGGTCGAGAATTTGAGTTTAGTCGCAGTTTATTGTAGAGTACGTGATTTCGAGCTTGTGGGCGGTTCCGGAAAATTTTTCCGATAATCGAGGTATATTTTATGATTATTTGCAGTTTCGGTTTCCGACGAGTTTATCCGATTGTTTCGAGCTTATCCGAATCATTTCGTATATTCATTTTGGACCGTCGATCGACCCGAGGACGAGTATAAATATCGAAATAGTCGAGAATTGTCGTAAAAATACAGTTTTGCATTGACCAGTCGTTGACTTTCCAAAACTAGAAAGCTGACCCATTGACCCGATAAGGAAAGTTTCTGTTTTGGTCTCCACCGTTTGACGATCAACTTTCCGGCCACCTCCGACCTCGGGACAGGTATAATTAGTTTCCTTGCATGATTTCGAGTTGTTTGATGTTAAGTTTGGTGAGAATTGATGAAGATTTAGGGGTACCCGATTTGGGCCGAGCTGGGTTACTTCGCCGGTGACGGTTGGCCGTTTTCCGGGGAGGTTTGGTGGTGGAGGTTAGGGGGGTTCGACTCCCCTTGACCTTCTGAGTCTTCCTATATGGTTTATTTGGGGTTTGATGGACGTTCGATGGCAACCCGATTAGGTCACCGGAGCTTGGGATTCCGTTCGGGTTTGTGTGGAATTGGAGTGTTTCTGTTCGGAATTGGGCTTAGTGGTAGAAGAGAAACTGATTCAGCTCATCAAGACCTTGAAATCTGGAGAATCTCACCGTGAGATTTCACGGTTGACGGCGCGCCGCCGTCGGTGGCGGCGGTCAACGGTGGTCAACGGCGAGGTAATGTCTCCATTTCTGGTAGTGGTGCTTTGCTTTTAAGAAAGTCAACGAGATTGCATGGTGAGGGTTCAGCTCATGGGGACCAACATCATCTACCCCACCTAAGCTCACGCTCTTTTGGAAATTAAACCCCTCAAGGTTGAATACACAAATGGACTGAACACTTGCAAAACTCTTTTGCAAAAATAAGATAGTCGTACTTGATCATACACAATCAATCCATCAAGTAAATCATGAAAACCATCCTTTTGAAGGATAAGCATAATTCTGAGATAGTTCACGAAGCTTGTCCAATATTCTCTTTCTCCCTAGAGGGTTTTCTGACCTGCTGTTGTAGAAACCTTGAGAGAATGTTATGAAGTCGAGGAGACCTCGAGGGATTACATTGCTGGGAACCCCACATCATTAGATTCACTCATAATACTCTAGCTTTCAAGGTTGACCAAATCCAATGCCCACAATTACCCCCAAGTAATAACATGTTGAATGCTCGAGGACTCTGTGGGGATTTGTGGGAAAGATGTCCCCTAAGTTAGCATCATCTTCTCTACGTGACGTGAGAACCTGGAAGACAGAACCCTTAAGCTTTCCTTCGATTTCCTGGGTTTCTTCGAGCTTTTCAGAAAATCTGATAAACTTTCTTGATAACCCTGAAAGTTTATGAAAAACCTCGAGGTTTCCACACTGATGGTAAGTATGAAGTTTTTCCCATTTCTTGTATTCATGGTTGATCACAGGGACTTCATATAAATCATACACATGAATATATCGAGGTTTATAACCTTAAGGTTTCTGCTTGACTCCTTAAGCTCTACATCTGGAGTCCTTTGATCCTCGGGCTTACTAATCATCCCATTAGCTTTCCATTCAAAAGATCACAGTCCTCGAGGTCAGTGATCGATCCCTTAAATTTTCCATTCAAAAGCTTATGGCCCTTGAGCTTTCTGCTTGATCCCTCAAGCTTTCCGTTCAAAAACTCATGGCCCTCATGGTTTCTGATTGATCTATGGCCTTCCCTCGAGGTTTCTGATTAGTTCCTCAACTTTCCTTGAGCTTTCTAATCGTCCACTCATCTTTGAGGATCTTTGGTCTAGGAGCTGATGCTCAACCCCAGTAATCTTCGAACATGTTGGTGTGGAAAGCCGAATTCTTTTTCTGCAAGCCCTTGTCGAGGTACATTATATCTTAACTGTGCTTTGAAAAATGAGATATTTGGCTAGATACTCTTTGCCCCTAGTATTCTGCTAGACTATTCAAGTCCTGAAGAATACTCGATGTAGTATGATTGAATTCCCTTTGTGCATGACTCCCTGTGCTTTCAGTCCTTGTTTTTATAACCGTCGAACGAATTTCCAAGAGTGAAGTAGTCCACTGCTCTTTAGATTCTGAGTGTACAAAATCCCTCAAGCATTCAAGATTTTAGAAGTGTACCCTCGTAGTCTCCTCCATAATTAACAGCTTCCTGGCGAATTACACATAATGCTCATGTATGTAAGTATGGTAACCTTACCCCAAGAAATCTTCGAGCTAAGGGGAACAATTCCCCCAAGTTTCTATATTTGACCCTGAGTTTTCTAGAAAGCCACCCCCAGCTTTGACGTAAAGTTTGAGGTCGTGGATTTTCTCTTAAGCTCGATAGCAATCATATTCCGGCTAGCTAAGCAGGATGTGTTTTCTCCCACTGCTTATAAGAGCATACATGGTCTTCAACTTCTCTTCCTCTAGCTTTCCATGAGCTCTAAAGTTTCTTCTCACGGATACCTTGAGGGTCCAGCTCTCTATCAAGGGAATTCCTTTCTATGCTTCCTTTCTGGCCTTATTTTACTGCATGCTACATGGAACTGACGTTTCTCAAAGTCTCCCCCGAGACCTCCACTTAGTTCCTTTTCTTGGCTTACTACCCTCGAGGTTTCTGGTTGACCTCAGAGTATCTCAAGCATTCTGGGCTTAAGAATGCCTTCAGGTCTCCAAAATTTTCCATTCAACGTACCTCTAGCATTCTGAGCTGGAGGATACCTTTAGTTCCTCGACCTCTACCATTACACAATTGATGCTCCAAAAAATCATCCCTTTAGAGTATTCCAGAGCTCTAATGATATAGTTTAGCACAATATACTTCTTCTCTTGGCCCTTAGATGGTGGCGGCAAGGTTCTTGTTATTCTTGTGATGCTAGGCTCCACCTTGAGGCTTCAACAAATCTTCAAGCTTTTTCTTGTACTCATTGGTCAAATACTCCTAACAATACCTCTGGTCAACCAGCTCAATAAAACATCACTTGAGAACTTCGTCATACATTGTTTCTGATCATTCCCCTTGTGGTAGGCATAGAAATCCCTTGAGTTGTTCTCGGATTGGCCCGAGAGTGGAAGATGTCTCTTCAAACACGGCTCATTTTTGATGTGGTAGAGAGTTGCTGAGATAGGGATCCTGGTTAGTCTCGTTAAGTTTCTCGATCTCGCTAGTGAGTGTAACCCTCCATATTTTATCATCTTCTTCAAACTCTGGTGGTTGCTCCTTGTTATGTTATTCCCTCAGGTTATCCTCGAGCTCATCCTCAATGTGAGGTAAAAAGTAAGATTCCCAAGAAGACTGATCTATGTGCACTAAAACTAGCATAACATTCTCTAGACACATGAAGCTTTCCACACATATAAAGATCGTAACCTGGTTCATTTTAAGATGTTCCCAGTTCTGATTTGAAGTCCACTGATCTGTATAGACAGATTTTCCAATTTGAGCTTGGAACCTCTATTCTTCTCCTTTTCTTATTATTCATTCTAAACTTCCTCCGATACTTGGATACGTATTCCAAACTCCGAGGTGTTGGCTATTCTCTTGAGGCTTAGAGATTATTCATGCACGGTTTGGCAAGATATTGATCGTTGGTTGCAGAATTTTCTACCACCAAACCACACCTTTTCTATTCGATCTTCAACTTTCTAATGCTTCTTGATGTTGGCTCCGTGATCCTCAAGCTTTCATCATCCGTGTTGTATAAAAATAGTTGTTCATTTGCAAGCGCACCTCATTGATTGTTGGATTACCCTTGAGAAATTGTCATGTTACTTCATGTCTTACTATGGGCTATACCTTTTTCTCGTGTTATAGAATTTCTTTCATAACTTTCTCTACATAACTCTACCGTACTCGTGCATGGGGAATAGACCCTCGAGGTTGCTTGTGACTTCGTCTTTTTCCCCCACGTATGATGTTCCAGGTCTGAAAATCGTAAAAAAAAAACCCTTCAAAAGAGGATTCTCCTCCCAATCTTCCAACGACGTGCCTCTGCTGGGAAGATAAGTTGTGGTGGAAGGTTATTGCTATTGCAGAAGACAACTGCTTTCCCTGGAAAAGACGTTGTTCTTGTTGAAAACCGTACACTTTGGAGAGCTATCTTCTTTTCGTAAAAAGCTATCGCTTCTCCAAATTTGGGGCAAGCTATCTTCTTGTCGTGAAAAACTATTGCTTCCATTCATAAACCATTATTTTTAATCAGAATAGTTGCGTTGTTGGTAGTTGGTCATCATCATGGAGAGCTATTGCTTTCGTATAAAACTACATATTTCTCAAGAGTTGGTTTTTTGGAAAACTAGTTGCAGAACTTTATTTTCTGGAGTTCCTTTGGTTTTTGGGACTTCGTGGGGTTGCAAGATCACACATGGGTGTTGTAACCCCTTGCTAATCTATTCAACTTAATCCAGTGACCTCCTTATCTTTATTGTTGTCAACCTTACATGGTATCTAGTTCACGAAATGTTTTCAGTCAGCTTTCTCATTCTGACGCATCGTAGAACTTTCGTCATATCTCTCTCTATAGATGTCTGATTGAGGTGATTAATATGGTGTTGGAATAGACTCCAGGTTTTTCCAAACAAACATAGGTCATACCCCTTCTGGATATTGGATTTTGATCTCCACAAATATCTCACAAAACAGCCTAGTGGCAACAACGCTGTTCTCTTCAGATTCGACCCTCGTCCAGTAATTCTTCCATATCTTCTTGATCCAAACTCTGATTGAGACAAAATTTATTTCGTTGGAAACTAGACTTTCGTAGATTTCCAATGGTATATGATTTGTTTTCTAAGATGGATTGTACTGATGCTAGAATATTGATGAACATTGCTCCATTTATTTGAGATTCTGAAACGTCGTTCTTTGTCGTATTTTTTTAGGGTTTTGGTGAAAACCAGATTAATTTTTAGTTTGAGAGAGAACCCATTCATGGAAGATCAGTGAATGATCAATGCAGGAGTGCTCTCAATGAAAGCACCAATTTGTGAGAGCGGATTTTGTCAACCCTCAAGCTCGTGCCTTTGTGTTGGATGAAAGCACCTGATCATAAGATTTGCCTATGATCGTTGAAGGTTGAGACCTCCCTTATGAGGTTTTTTGATGTTGTGATACTTCGTTGTATTACTTCCTCTGAGCATTCCTCCTTGAAAGTTTACAAAATAAGTCCAAGAACGAGTGGTATCGTGCTTAGACCTTATGATGATTAAGTTAGTATATAACCAGGCATAATCATGTATTATGCATGATATTCTTCGTTCTACCTACCTTTGCCAACCTATGGCCTCATATATATATAGTGATTGTTCCAGGTCCAAGCATAGTCTATATAAAAATAGGACTACATATTTTTGAATAGGAGGAATCTATTAAGGAATAGATCTTCATATCCATGGCTAATCATATTTCTAGATTACCATAAGTCCTTTAGTGTAATCCATCTAGGATTCGTACAAATCTTACCATTTTCCTCTAGGATTCTGTCAGCCCCTCGAGGTCTGCATCGTACCTTGAGATTTTCATACCATCTTACGAATATTCTAGAGGTTACTACATTATTGTAGATACTCCGAGAAACCTCTAGATAATCGATTCCTACTCAGAGCTCTAATCGTATAGGCCTAATCCCACTATTCGAATTATGGGACCTCTTCTGCTTGCGGACCTGGGGACCAATGTCCCTCAAGCTCTATGTGGCCAAATTTGGCTCCTATAGATATAAGCCTGACATTTCACACTTACGCATATTTGTGATATGACGGAAACATGCATTTAAATTAAACACATAAATCAACCATAAACAATTTAAAACCCTATAGATGTAGTATTTTAAGCAAGTAGGGATCGTTCTAACCGGGGATTGAAGGGTGCATGCAATTCTTGTGTAGTAAAAAGGGGGGTATAAAAGAGTTGTTTTTAATTACCTAGTTTATTTACTAAAAACGTCTCAAACATAGCACATAATCCTAGGACTCTAACATGCATTGACTCATAGACAAGAAAACACATAGAAGACCCAAAAACACATACCATGTTTGAAACAAAAAGAAAACCTAATTAATTATATACAAGTGATCAACTTAATCCATAATCTAACTCATTTATTAACACATGCAAATAACAACACTACCGAAATCCCATAACCCTAAATTTCGATTAAACATGCATAATTCATATTTTGTGCTAGGCATCCCCTAAACACCATTGATCTAGACTAGGAATCCCCTAAATCAAAACCAAAGCATTAAGAACCAATTAACTTCATGAAAATTGAAATCTAGAATAAGGAACACATGGAAAAGTTATTGAAATTTACTTATGTAATAAAACCAAAATACAATCATCCAAAACACACAAACAAGTTTCATGAACAAAAAGAGACTACGGAGTAAAGAGGTCATTGTTACACTTTTATATCTTCGGAATCCCCTATGGATACTCAAGAGAACTAGACTTCTTTGGTGGATGACGTTCGGAATCCCCTATGCGTCGGTGGAAGAAGAGATAAGGCGGTTTGATGGCGTAGTCGGCTTCTTGAGGATGTCGGCTTAATTTGTGGGGAGGAGGAGAGTATTTGGCAGAGCATAGGCTATAGAATAAGTGATAATAATGAATGAGTCGAGCTCTTGTATTTATAGGTGAAGAATTCCAACTTTCCTCTCCAAACTAGGTTTTCCTAGTGTACTCGGGTAGAATTTCCAGCCTGTCTTGAAACGTCTTTTCCGGGAGTTCTAGAGCTCAGAAAATTCCGATTCTTGTTTCATTGGAAAGCTTATTCAAAGGGCTATAAAATCCATATAATGAACGCCATATTTGGAGTTGAATTGAATTTACTACGGATTTTAGAAGTTGAGTGACCTGACTGCCCAGTTTTCTTCTTCTTCAAGGAAAAGGAAATCTTTATATCTTCAAATCTTGCATTCCTTATTCCTCAATACTTCTTGGCCGAATATACCATATTCTTGCACATATTTTGGCCCTCAAATAAGGTATTTTTCTTCATGGAATATCCTTCAAAAATTCGTCCATTATATGCTCCATATAATCCGCCATATTTGCTCTTTCCTGGGTCGCGCAGGAGAAATGTCTTCATCTTTTGTCCACCATTTTGGTATCCATTTCATTTGGCATTTGGTTTCCAATTCTTGACACCATATGGGAATGTATTTTAGTAACCATTTGAAGACCATTCCTCGGACTATTTCTTCTCCGGATTTATTGCGTTTTGCGTGCTTGTAGACTCCTTTACTCCGTCTCTTTTGGTCAACACCTGAATTTAACAAAATAAGTTAAAACTAATAAAACTAAGCAATTATCAAAGTAAAAATGTAGAGAAAACACATTAATTAATACGCCTAAAATGCGTAGATCAAATCCCCCACACTTAAACTTTGCTAGTCCCTTAGCAAATACTAAATTAAACTAAGACTCAAAATTTTTCCAACAAAAATACTACTAAGCCCTTAACAAATGAATTTCGAAAATTCCATGAAAATCACAAAAATTAAAGCACAAGGAATTCAAGAGTTAATAAAGATATTCTCATGCATGAACAAGTAAGACTTAGATGAAAACAATGGTGAGTTATAAGCTATGCATGTTTCGAAAAAGTTTAAATCAATCTCACATGGATGCACTCATCATATTTTCACTCATGAAAAGAGGTTCACTCAACTGTATATGTATTGCATCGAAATACCTCATAATTACTTGCACAAATGAACCAAACCATATGCTTACTCATGTAACTTACTCAACCAATTGAAGGCTACTCATCTTAAGGATCATAAAGGACTTTAGAAAGGTTGTAATGGGGCTAAGGTTAAGGCATTCGAAATTTAGATAAGTGATGGTGTAAAAACGTTCCAAAGACTTAGTTTAGCACTTAGAATTCTTCAAATTCGTGGCTCATCCTTTCTACACTTCTTCTTGTGTCAAACTCACGATCGGGGGCCAATTTTCATCTTTTTGGGCCCTAACTTCATTCTAAACTTCACTTGTCCAAACTTTTACACTTAGAACTTTTGCCGGAGAGCTTTTTCATACATTTTTTCTTTTCTTTTTCTTTTGCTCTCGATATTTTCTTCTCTCTTTTTTATATTTTTTTTGTATTTTCGGCAATCATCTTTTTTGGACAAGTCTTCCCTTCTTTTGTATTCTTTCATCTCTTTTTTTTTTCGCCACTTCTTTTATGCTAGCTTCGAAACTTCTTCACCAAGTCTTTGAACAAGGGTTGGAAATTCTACACTAGGCTAAGTGTTTAGATATGTATGTGGTAAATGAAAGAAAATGCTTAATGTAGGCACAAAGGGGTAATCTAAGGGTGTCGCAACTCGTGCGCACAATGGGACACAAGGCCATTTGGTTTAAGTGGTGGTAACCTAATTTGCCTTTAATCATATCCAAAATCAGAGCATATATCAACTTAAAAGCGTTGTAAATCTACATGAGTAAGTTCTAGTAATCTCTAGTTCATTAAAATCTATGGCAAGTTATTAGATGAAGCATGTTTTATTTTTGAAAACCATATGCACGAAATTCACTCTCAAATGAAGTAATGTAGGCTCAAAAACTCACTTTTAGGTTTGTATGATTTAAAACTTATTCTAACATGCGAATTCTGTACCATGTTTAATCAAACCATATCCACTACATGTCAATGCAATCAAAACATCTCTATCAACAAAAGAATTCCATAGTTTAATAATATGAAAGCCATGAACTCGAAATTGTCTCAGAAAAATATCATCATAGACGAGTTAAGGGCATCCTAAGACTCTGAAAAACACTAAAATACAAAAAAAAACTACCTAAAATTTTAGAAAAATAAAAACCCACGAAAAATAAATTAAAAAAAATATATATTTTTAGGGTATCATCCGCTGGAAATCCTTTGTCCGCCCAATTTTATAATTTATGACTCAAATAAAGTGTAAACCCCTCCCCCACACTTAAATCCTACATTGTCCTCAATGTAACAAAGTAAAAGCATAGAATCAAGCATGGAGTAATGAATTCACCAAAAATAACTAATTAACACACTAACAAACTAATTAATAAGGAGGAAGGGAGAAGAAAGCAAATCTGAGCGTCGATCCTCCATTGGGTTGCCTCCCAACAAGCGCTTGTTTTTTTATTGTCTTACAGTCTAGACATGATGCTTCATTTATGCTCTTGGAACAGCCTGATCTTGAAGGTGCATCTCCTCCATTTGTTCTTTCCACTTTGCAGCTTAATGTTCTGACCTCCGTGTCTTTAAACTAGAATTCCGAACGATTTAGAGCTCAGAAATTCGTGATCTTTATATGATTGAAAACTAGACGTCTCGAGCTTTCCATTCATATAAAGAACTCGTGCTAACTCCAAACGAGCTGAAAGTTATGACTTTTCAAAGTTGACTGTTCTATTTTGGACAGAAGTTGCGAATTATGAAAACACTTGGAGCACGTTCCTCCTTCGTATCCTTCAAAACTCAACAAACATAAAATCCAATAAAAATGCATGAAATGCAATGATGAATATGATTCAAGATGATGCAATTATGTAATGCATGAATGAATGAATGATATGCAAAGATGCTTGACTATTCACAAAAATCGAGCAACCTGAGCATGACTATTTGAATAATTTCTCTAGAATTAATCACACGTTGGAACTAGCTGAAATTTTACACGAAAAGACTAGACACATATACAAATACTTCATAAAAGTTTCAGAATTTTCCGAGACGTGTAACTATGTCAGATAAATCACACAAAACAGCCTATTGCTCAGCTCTGAATTTATACTATACATATAACACATATGCAACGAAAATACTAAGGCACAATATACTAGAAACATGAATGCACATGATATATAATAAAAATGCAATGCAAATGATGCAGAAATATAGTAACCAATGAGAAATCTAAGTATATAAACACACAAAATTTGTTTTGCACGTTGGACATGTTCTTAGGGCACCTTTCACACAATGTCACACTTCGATTTACCATGTATCACACATTTACTTAATGAGAATTAACTAAATGCATCAAACAAGATCAACCTAGATGATAAAATGGTGTGAATGCATAAGAGAAAATGGTTAGAACCTGCAGAAAACATCCAAGTTACGTGAACAATCATGAATAGAATGACTCGTCCATTGGTCTCATGTCCCTAACTTCACTTAGGTTAGGGTACCCGGTGATGAAATCCGAGCATCATGAAACCGCAGGGGAGTTAATGCAACTAAGTACCTGCAACGTTGGAAAGTCCTTTACATGTTCAAACAATTTTCGAGATTTTTTAGCACACATGTCTCAAATTGATTTCGCCAAAAATTTACAAGGATTACAAGACATTGATTTTTCAGTCTTTCCAAGGACGTGCGACCCGTGCGATAAAGTATGAATTCTCAATTGTCCAGCCTTGGTTCAATCGAAAAACATGGCCAGTTGGGGATAGAGATAACGCGAGAGGCAGGACTAATTTCGACGATGCATCCCGAGGCTTACCGATCATGGAAAGTAGATTTAGTCCTTGTCTTCTTTGGGCAACTTTAATAAGCTTGGCCAGTTGGCAAGAGAGACCACGAGAGGCAGGACCGATTTGAGATCTCGGATCCAGAACCCGTCATAGAAACCGTCACCTTCTAGACACCAAGTTACCAAAGATTTCTTACTCAAAGACAAGTTTTCCTCCACTCACCGGATCATTGGTATATACTCCATTGATGCAAGTCTTTCTTAGATCCAGAGCCTGTCACCAGTCATAACCCGTTTCTAGACACCATGTCCGACATTCAGCCAAACATTCAAAAATTCACACTCCCTCATAATTCTTGTAGACTCCGCCCTCAACCTTATGTGTAAAACATAAGGGGTTAAGGAGATAAACAAGGAAAAGAGGCACCATCTATTCCAAGGAGTGAGACCTAATTAATCAAGCATGTAATCAATGTAAATCTAAGACTATTCTTTAACATGCTTAACAATTATTAGATATATATATACAAACACCGATTATTATTTACAAAAATTAAAATTTACACTAACATTTAATCACATGTATTTATTTACGAAAAATTAAATCAATTAGGGCACATATACAAGGCATCGAAAATTTGTAAGTAAAATTAGCATATATACTTCGAAAATTCCTGAAAAAGAAAATGGTTAGTAATATGCACAAGTATAAATTTACATATATACACACAAAAATCACAAACAATTAACAATCCCCGGCAACGGCGCCAAAAATTGATATGACGGAAACATGCATTTAAATTAAACACATAAATCAACCATAAACAATTTAAAACCCTATAGATGTAGTATTTTAAGCAAGTAGGGATCGTTCTAACCGGGGATTGAAGGGTGCATGCAATTCTTGTGTAGTAAAAAGGGGGGTATAAAAGAGTTGTTTTTAATTACCTAGTTTATTTACTAAAAACGTCTCAAACATAGCACATAATCCTAGGACTCTAACATGCATTGACTCATAGACAAGAAAACACATAGAAGACCCAAAAACACATACCATGTTTGAAACAAAAAGAAAACCTAATTAATTATATACAAGTGATCAACTTAATCCATAATCTAACTCATTTATTAACACATGCAAATAACAACACTACCGAAATCCCATAACCCTAAATTTCGATTAAACATGCATAATTCATATTTTGTGCTAGGCATCCCCTAAACACCATTGATCTAGACTAGGAATCCCCTAAATCAAAACCAAAGCATTAAGAACCAATTAACTTCATGAAAATTGAAATCTAGAATAAGGAACACATGGAAAAGTTATTGAAATTTACTTATGTAATAAAACCAAAATACAATCATCCAAAACACACAAACAAGTTTCATGAACAAAAAGAGACTACGGAGTAAAGAGGTCATTGTTACACTTTTATATCTTCGGAATCCCCTATGGATACTCAAGAGAACTAGACTTCTTTGGTGGATGACGTTCGGAATCCCCTATGCGTCGGTGGAAGAAGAGATAAGGCGGTTTGATGGCGTAGTCGGCTTCTTGAGGATGTCGGCTTAATTTGTGGGGAGGAGGAGAGTATTTGGCAGAGCATAGGCTATAGAATAAGTGATAATAATGAATGAGTCGAGCTCTTGTATTTATAGGTGAAGAATTCCAACTTTCCTCTCCAAACTAGGTTTTCCTAGTGTACTCGGGTAGAATTTCCAGCCTGTCTTGAAACGTCTTTTCCGGGAGTTCTAGAGCTCAGAAAATTCCGATTCTTGTTTCATTGGAAAGCTTATTCAAAGGGCTATAAAATCCATATAATGAACGCCATATTTGGAGTTGAATTGAATTTACTACGGATTTTAGAAGTTGAGTGACCTGACTGCCCAGTTTTCTTCTTCTTCAAGGAAAAGGAAATCTTTATATCTTCAAATCTTGCATTCCTTATTCCTCAATACTTCTTGGCCGAATATACCATATTCTTGCACATATTTTGGCCCTCAAATAAGGTATTTTTCTTCATGGAATATCCTTCAAAAATTCGTCCATTATATGCTCCATATAATCCGCCATATTTGCTCTTTCCTGGGTCGCGCAGGAGAAATGTCTTCATCTTTTGTCCACCATTTTGGTATCCATTTCATTTGGCATTTGGTTTCCAATTCTTGACACCATATGGGAATGTATTTTAGTAACCATTTGAAGACCATTCCTCGGACTATTTCTTCTCCGGATTTATTGCGTTTTGCGTGCTTGTAGACTCCTTTACTCCGTCTCTTTTGGTCAACACCTGAATTTAACAAAATAAGTTAAAACTAATAAAACTAAGCAATTATCAAAGTAAAAATGTAGAGAAAACACATTAATTAATACGCCTAAAATGCGTAGATCAATTTGGTTGTGCAATGTGCATGTCAATTGTGCCTCCACAACGCACTAAAATGGGTCCTTAAAGATGATTGGGTAGATATGCTGTTTATAAATATCCAATGGTTGTCTGTTACTTAGAACATACGACATGTGATCTCTTTACTACAAGATTTGCAGATTGTTACTTTGAAGAAACATACTTCCTGATGTTAGGGGGAGATAAGAATGCCTCCATTCCGGTTGAACGTCAGGAATTGATATGGAATACTCCTCCCATTATGTTTCAAGAAGATCCGCGCACATCTCAAAGTGAGATATCGAAGTGCAACATATACTTGATCTTCAAAAGGTAGCAGACTCGATGCCTAATTCCTTTACAGATATTGCCAAAGTAACGATGTAACAACTCGAACAAAAATTATGCACAAATCAGCACGAGTTAGATTTATCACTAATTAATCATATCGTGTGGTTTGTTAACGACTTTTTCAACGAGTAGAATAAAAATTTATTTTCTTCACAAAAGTTGTAGAGTATTTTATTTCGAGGTTGTAAGAATATACAGGGAATTTTTTTGGTTAATCGAGCTACTATTTATGAATTTTGGAAGTCTGCGTGAAGAAAATATTTTAAAGTATTTAATTTTGGTCAGTTTATTCGTGACCGTTCGATCAAGACCAGAATGATTTTGGGCCGTTGATTTGGGCCAGAGCTTATATGGATATATACATGATATTTTTGGAAAGTTTCCAAAATTGGCAAAAATACGTATGAAGCTCGACCCGTATTTTCGTACACGACCCATTTCACTTAAACCGACCCGAACCGCCGTTTCCAACCACCTCCAGCGACACCCCAGGTATGGAGAGGAAGCTCTCCTCCTCCTCTTTTGTTTCATGTAATTGATTATGGGTTTGTGGTTGATTTTAGATGCGAATCGACGCAATGAAACCGCCAGATTTCAGGATTAAAGGTCAATGGTGTTCCGGTTGTTTTTAAGAGATGAGGCTAGGTGGGTTCGACTGGGTGTTATCCTATGAGTCGAACCCTTGTGGTCTTGAGGACCGAGGGGCGGCAACAGCGACGATTTCGACAGGAAATGTATTCGAGCGAATTTTGGGCCGTGGGCTTTCGAGCTGAATTCCGGCCAAACGGCGACGATTCGAGTGTTGTGCTAGTTAGGAATGTTGCTGCGCTTGAGGTGATCTTCAATTTAGTGGGTTGAACGCTCCAAATGGAGCTGTTTGGCTGAGGGGCACGTGTGGCTCATGAGCCGTCCATCGTGATGCTCCTAAGGTAAATGAACATGAAGGATGAAGATGAGAGATTAAACGCGCAATGGAAAGATGGAAATTAAACAAGACCCTTAACCTTTTTGCTGAAAGTTATGGAGGTGGTTGCAAAATTAAACATGGCAAGAGGAAGGAAATTTACGCACTTGATCCATCGACATAGCTAGTAATTTACTAACTCCATACTACAAGACGGCTCATGAGTTATAGACGTAATCGCAAATCACCAACTGTCTTATCTTGTCATTCCTTTATAATACGCAACTTGCCATAACTCAAACAATTTGCCGAAAATTCCACATAACCTCCGCCAAAATTCAAGATCAACCAAAACCTGCAGGGAGATTACACTTCAAAGATAGCAAGTCCCACATACCAACTGCAAGCCACATTTGCTCAACCGGGTTCCTCATAGTATAAAACATATAATTTAATTCAAATCAAAAGTCATCTCAAGGCAATGAAAATGTCATAAGAGTTTCTACGTCTAAAACCATATTAGAATAACACTTGCGTAATATCACCTGCGAAAATCCACTAATGGTCGTAGTATCCCCCTTTTACTCTACAATTTTTTTACACATTCTACCCGTAAAAATTGCATAAAAGTAATCCATCGGCTAGTCACATATCGCATAAATTCTTACTAATCAACACACGCCCGCCTATTTGATATATACTCTGTGGCTCGTAAACTTGGCGTCATACTTTCATATTTTAATGTAGTAAGGCAAGAGCATGGAAAATCAAGAGATGACACGTATATAAACTCGAATGTACTGCAAACTTCCTGAGAATAACATTTTACCTCAAACTTACAAGAGATTAAGGTCGGCGCACACGAGGCTGGGGTTAGTACTCGAACACATCCTCCACGTATTCGACGACGTTCAGGAACATGAGTATCGATGGGGATCCGCCGCCTGGTCGGGCCATCACTCAGAAGATGTTGAGAATAATCGAACACAAAAATGAAAGTGGCCTAGTACAGTCTACAAAACCTATAACCTAAAGCTCTGATACTAACTATGAAGACCTGACCCCAATTTAGCTGCCTAAAACGGGTTGGGCCTTAACAATCAAATTAACATGAGCTAAAGTCATACTTAACTAAAAATAGAATAAAGTAAAAACTCAAAACTCCGAAGTCAAACAACAATGTAAATCTTTTACTATTGGGTCACACCAAGTAGAGAATTCAAGAAGACATTTATAACATCAGAGCTACTAAACTAGCTAAACTAACTAAGCTAACTGAAATACTAGCTCGTAACATCAACCTGTTCCTATGGGTGAAATTGCTATGCCTCGATAATGTGCGCGCTTAACCTTCACATAACCCTGCAAAACTAGGCATTTGAAACCAAATGGCGTAGGGAAAGACATATAAAATTAGAGTGAGTGGACAAAAAAAACAATCTGAAGAAATCATAAAGCGTAATCTTATGTCTTTCACCAAAAAAAAAAACCTGAGCGAGTTTGAATAAAAGTAATGCAAGCGTGTGGAGGTGAAAAATATAAATTGTTGGGTAAGGCATTCCTGGTCCCCCCAAACGAGTCATCGGGTAAGACATTACCGGTTCTCACAGGGCATACTCGGTGATCAGCCGAGTATCCTATATGTATCAATGCATAATTGTGTACGTGATGTGCATAAAAGTCGTAAAGTACATGCAGAGTCTGCATGCATAATCATAAAACATATACCATGTCTTGTCATGGAAATATAAGATAAATCATAAACATATATAATCAAGACTCGTTAATGACAATAAAAAATAAAGTCCACTCACCTGGATCGCCGAAAATGTTAGTTGATCCACTAACTCGATAAACGTACTTAGCACTCCTAAGCCAGACAAAGATCTAATTTAAATAATACAATATTCTAACCGTATACTGGAGTATATAAGGAACTCGATACAATTAGTATCTGAAGTACTCAAATTCCATTTTGATTACTAAGCGTTGTTACTCTGCCACCTCGTGATACAAATTCGTGTTGTGACTCCAAACTTCGTAGAAAGGTGCGCATCGACTCGACGCATGACGAAAGATCGCGTCAAAGGTGTTGAGTCGCATCCGAATCCTATACACACATAGAAATATTACAAAAGTTCACAAAATCTATGAAACTACTCAAAAACTAATACAAATTGACTAGCAAAATTTTTCGTGAAAAAATTGGTCTTCAGGGTAGCCGGAGCACCGCCGTGCACGACGGCGTGCCCTACGCGCCACCACGACGGCGGCCAGAATCTGACTGGCTCCAAATTGATCAACATGCATATCCAAATATTCACATCGATCCTACCAACATTGCAAAATAAAACAACTCTAAAAACTGGATGGAAACTAACCAAATTACCCGTTGAAATTCGGAACCCACGTCGGATTTATTGGTAACTGATTGTCGGCATCAGGCCATGGCGTGACCCAAAAATGGTCAGGTTCAACTCATGGATGGGCTACAAAACTCCCAATGTCTTGCCGACCGATTTTGACCGTAGGTCCGCCGACATCGGCAGACACTTGCAAGGAAATTGGTCCTGTTTTTCCTCTCGAGTCGATGCATGCTCTAAACGTCGATGGAGATGAAACCAGAGGAGGGAGAGCTTCCATATTTTGGGGGAGATAAGGCGAGGCACATTCACTGGTCGGAAAACACGACGACGTCGAGAAATCGATGTTGAGGAGAGAGAAAGAGTCGGGTTCCCAAAAATGAACCGGCTCACAATAATATCAAATATTTACCAATTAGATGAACGACCAAGATTAAATCCAATGAAGATCTAACGGTTCAAACAATTTAACCAATGGTAGATTTCTCATTTAATTAGTTTTTACCATAAACTTCTAAAATTCATAGAAATTAGCTCGAACCTTCAAAAAATTCAATCAAAGTATTGACATGCTTAAAATAATTTCTTCTACAACTTCCGTGAAGAGAGCGAGTCCAAAATCATAATTTCTAAAAAGTTAATTTTTAGTCGCGACTAATGACGACAAACGTGACGTATAAAGCTTAGCTCATTAATTAGTGCAATTAACAATGATTAATTCACTAAGATAGATTCGGGTCATTCCTGTTATGTCCTAGAATCATAAATGACATCTCTGGAGGACACTTCAGACCCATATGTGATGTTAAAGAATGGTGAAATCTCACTATATAATGATACGCGCATTGTTATGAATAGGTCATCCAAGGTAGCTGATGATGCTTTTGCTTATTTCGTCGCTCAGGAGATCATTGACGACGATGAAGTGGAACCTCGCGTAGTTGTTGAATGTCAGCGGATAGCGGATTGGCCAAAATGGAAAGAGATCGACAATGCGGGTTGAACTAGACTCTTTGAAGAAAAGTCATGTTTTCGCTCTGGTAGTGTTATGCCCACCGAATGTGAAGCCGATAAGACATAATTGGGTCTTTGTTTGAAAGCGAAATGTGAAGAATGAAGTCATATGGTATAAAGAAAGACTTGTGAGGCAATGATTCTCTCAATGACTTTTCATTGATTATGAGGAGACATACTTTCCGGTTATGGATATCATTACTTTCCGCTACTTTGTTAGTTTGGTAGTGTCCGAAAAACTGAACATGAAACTGATGGATGTGGCGACAATATATCTTTATGGAAACCTTGATTCAGAGATATACATGAAAGTGTTGGAAGGCGTGGTCATATCCAATTCAAGTAACTCTACACCACGAAGTGCTCATGTGATTAGATTGAAGCATTCGCTATATCGATTGAAACAATCCGGTAGGATGTGGTACATACATCTAAGTGACTACTTGATTAGGAAGAGATATAAGAATGATGATTTATGCCCATGCTATGTGTATTTATTAAGAGAACAAATTCATGATTTTCCATTGTAGCGGTCTATATTGATGATATGAATATTATTAGGTCTTTTGATGAAATCAATGAGATGGTTAGCTACTTGAAATCCGAGTTTGAGATGAAAGACCTTGGTAGGACTCGATTTTTTCTTGGTTTAGAATTAGAACATCGAGTTGGTGGAATACTTATTCACCAGTTTATTTATGTCCAAAATATGCTTAGGCGATTTAACATGGACAAAGCATACCCTCTTAGCATACCAATGGTCGTACACAGTTTGGAACCCAATAAAGATCTGTACCGTCCGAAAGATGATGATGATGAATTATTTGGAGCTGAGGTACCATACCTTAGTGTTATTGGAGTTTTGTTGTATTTAGCTCAATGCACAAGACTAGATATTGCATTCTCTGTGAACTTGTTTGCTCGATTTAGTTCTGTACCTACACAACATTATATGAATGGTAAAAAGCACATCTTTAGGTATTTGAAGGGTTCCATAGACTTGGACCATTGTTCTTTTCCTACAAAGAATATAAAGAGAAGCTTGAAATTTCCGAAAAATGGATGGTTGAATCGCAACATGTAGGTTATGGAATTTTTAACCCGTTGAGTGGATCTCTCTTCCCATCGATGGTAACACCCTTGATGAACCCGAAGCAAGCAATTGACCCGTCGAGTGAATTTCTCGACCCATCGAAAGCAGTCTCTAGGATCGACCCGAAGCTTTCATTCAACTCGTCAAATTCTTCTCCAGCTGCGAGCACTATTTCTCAAATCAGTATAGTCCCCTACATTGAGACACCTTGTGATGTCTTGGTTGGTTTTGCTGATATTGGGTATCTCTTTGACCCACACAAAAGACGATCCCAGACAAGTTATGTCTTCACTATGGGAAACACGGCGATTTCATGAAGATCAACTAAGCAGACCTTTATTGCTACTTCCTCGAATCATTTCGAGATTATTGCTTTACATGAAGTGGTTAAGGAGTGTGTTTGGCGTAGGTCAATCATACACCACATTCGAGGATCTAGTGGATTACCATCCACTACTACAACACCAACTTGTATCTTTGAGGAAAATGCGGCCTGCATTGAACAAATGAAGTTAGGATACATCAAAGGTGGTCATACAAAGCATATATCACCTAAGTTCTTCTTCAATCAGCAACAACAACAGTTATTGAACATACAGGTGAATCAAGTATGTTCGGCTGATAATGCTACAGATTTGTTTACTAAGTCATTCCCCAAATCTACATTTGCAAAGCATGTGAGACGTATTGGTATGTGAAGATTGTCTGAACTCCAAGATTGAGTTATTGATCAGGGGGAGTCTACATCACATGTGGTCGCTTATGTAGTTGATGCGTTTTACTCTTTTTCTCTTAGACCAAGTTTTTTATTTTACCCAAGAGATTTTTTGTTTTCTTGGCAAGGTTTTCAATGAGGCAACAAGTTATGCATCATCCATTAGGATCGCGACACAAGCAGGAGTGTTTAAGGATATTATACTCCTAGTATCTAGATGTGTGTCTTGTCCTAATTAGCATAGTAATAGAGATTCTCTCGATTCCTGATTTACAGGAAGATTTGTTGTATCTGACTATAATACATATTTAAGGTCATCTATCAATGAATAAAGTACAGTTTCTGATCTATCACTTGCGTATCTATATTTCTTCTTGAACAAAGACAATGTATTTTGATGACATTTCCTTATTGTTTTTTTGGACACCCCCCCCCCCCCCCAAACTTTAGCTCAGACATCATGTTAGTTCCTTTTGATTCACAGCTGAATATTTTACCCTTAATTTTTATAATTGAAATCAGTCTTATCCCTCTGTTAGTTTTCCATCCAATCTTACCGTCTACTATAAATATTTTATCCTACTACTATATAAAATATATAGTATAAATTCATATTTTATCCTTTAACTTTTTTAAATATATATTTTTTATTTCTAATCTCCATTTTCATTTTTCACCGTCTCATTTTTGTTTTTATTTTTTCTTTCTCTTATAACCCCATGATTTATCATAATATCATTAAAAAAAGAAGGTAAATTAAAAAAAGTAGGAAAATGTAAAAAAAAAAAAAAGAGTTCCTCGAGAAAGAAAAAAGAAAGAAAGATACAGGCGAAAATTCAACTAAAAAAATAGCCAATTAAAAAATTAGAAATAATTGCAATCTTGTCTTCTTTTTTCTTTCTCACAACTTTACGACTAATTACAAACTCGTATTTTTTCTTACATTTTTTATTATTCTTTTATAATTTTTAAATTTTCTTTTCATGAGAGTTCAAAACGAAAAAATAAAGATAAAATACAAAAATAATAATGAGATGATCAAAATGAAAATTAAAGATTACAAATGAAATAAAATTAATTTCCGAAAAATAAAAAAATAAAAAAGAATTTATTTTTGTTAGTGGGACTCACTTCTTGACGTGACAATTGTCATGACATCACTTAATAGTCAATTTGGATAGAAAACTAACGAATGTGTAAGACTAATGTCAATTGTAAATATTAAGGGTACAACATTCATTTTTGAAATAAAATTGACTAGCATGATGTCTGAGCTAATGTTAAGGAAAGTAAACTTAAGTTTGTCCTATTTATTTTTATATTATTCATAATATATCTATGTATAATATGCTAAATAATTATATATATATACTATTAATGAAAGAAATTGATGTTGTCAACCATAACTGAATTTTTTTTACCTTTTTAACCTCCAACTATCAAAAAAATTTAGATAATTTTAATTTAAAAGGATAAAGTTGTGATTTTGAAAAATAATAATTTAAAAACAGAAAATGGAATAACTTCCAACTTTTCGAGGGTACGTACCCGCCTTCATCCATCATGTACCTCTTGTACTCCGTAAATGTCTCTTTTCTCATTTTCTTATTTATTCAATCTTTTTATATGCATAATAATTTAAAAATTTTAGAATAGAAAACAAAATTTCCTAAATACCATTTTTTTTTTCACAACACATGTATAGCATGTGTACATAGACTAGTAATTAATTAATTATATAAAAATAATAATCCATCTGATTAATTTTCGCCTAAACAACAAAACGAACTCCACCTTCTAATACTTTTTGAACATTGTCCTAAAGTGTACTTTTGTAGGCAAGTAGAGAGTGCCCTAATCCCATACGCAAGTTAAAAAACAGTTGAGTCGGTCAAGTCCCGCTGCCAGCGTGAGATGGGCAACTTCATTCTCTGCTGAAGAAAGTTGCCATTAGCCACACCAAGATTTCCTTCATTGTTTTCAAAGTCAAAAAGGTGGAGCTTGTGAGGCATTGTTGATGATCCAATCTCACCAGCCTCGGTGGTCTGCTTGAAAGACCTCAAAGAAATATAGTTTCATATATCTCTATCAAAATCTGTCAATATGTTATTGAACCGCCTGATCGCATGAAAAAGTTATGCCATATAGCCATGAGGTTCAATCTGAGTGACATAAGGATTGAAACTCAATCCAAGAGACTGTACAAACTCTTCTTTGACTTGGGGCCAATCAACGCCAGGATATGCAACTTGATGAGCATTGTAATTTCCAACAACACCGGCTAATTTTCCCAGTATCTCCACACAAGCCATGTCTTTCCATTCTCTGCTCAATCTGATAGCATATATAGCCATTTCTTTACCCAAAGTTGTAGGTGAAGCAGGCTACAAGATGAAAGGTAGTTATAACAAGCCCGCAATAGAAGGTACAAGTAAGTGAAAGTGAACGAAAATTATGATAGCAAGCAATGTCGAGCCTGAGAAGCTAACTATATCAGAGTTACCTAAAACTAAATTTGTCCACTACCCGTTCAAAATCTAGAACAACGTCGCAGAAAATATCAAATACAATCTTTCTTAAACTACTGTTTGTATGATCATAACTCAGTGCCTGTAAGAAACAACTATTTACCTGTCCATGAGTGCGAGACAACATAGGAATATGAGAGTACTCCGTGGCCATGGTACAGAGTGCCTGAACCAAATCACCAATGATAGGAAACATGACATTATGCATAGCTCCTTTTAGCATCAATCCATGAGCAAGATTGTTGATGTCCTCAGATGTGCGAGAAAATGAAAAAATGCAAGCACCTTCAATAAGAATAAACAGGTACCTTCAATAAAAATAAACAGGTCATAAGATAAACATTTAAAGCAACAAATATAAGACCAAACAAGGAGATTCATATGGCATTAAAAAACACTTAAGTGAGTTTCAACCTTGGCGATTTCTGGGTGTGATTTGCATCTCTGTTTCAGAAAATATTCTACTGCTTTTACATCATGATTTGTCACTTTCTCAATCTCCTTTATCTACAGCGCATCATTGATGCTAAATCCATCAATTATATATTTCTTGCAAATAAGACTCAGTAGTTGCACCAAAGTTTGTTACCTCTATCACTTGAGGAATTTGTGAAAGCCACTGCAACCATTTGATCTAAACTATAACGCGGAAATAGATTAGACCATATTCACTCATATAAGGAGCCAGTCCTTCACTTTGCTCCAATACCGGCCATCTAATGGCGACAAAGCCAGCAAACTTGAAAGCTTAATATCACAAGAAGTACCAAACATCATCTTCACCTTTTGAGCAGGACCATTGGTGTCTTTAGAGGTGGCTCTAACAGCGCCATCTAAAGTCTCAGCCAATGTCACCGCTGCTCCAACATAGCTATGTGGTGTCAACTTTGACAAAATGTACTTTGGTTCTCGAGGTAATTCCAAGCATTTTATAAACTCTGTTATACTTTCTGACGTAACTGTTGTAAGCACCTTCAGCTTTTCATATGGCTCGGGAACACCATCTCTACACATAACCGTTTGTATGGGTTCGACAAGTACCTCCCAAGAGAGATTCAAATCTTCACTTATGCGAATTTCATTAACCTGAAGCTTTGATATTCCCCGCAGCGTGCTACTTTAGGTAAGAAGCGAATGGCCTAACCCAACCTCAGAACAGTAGAATCAGTCAAGTCACGCTGCAAACACGACTCAGAAAGGAAAAGATTCCGCCAGCCAATTTCACCAGCTTTTGTAGTCTGCTTAATATATCCCAAAGATATACACCGTCATATATCTAAGACAAACTCAACCAAAATATTATTGAATCTTGTATAAGCATTAAAAAGTTGTGCTATATAGTCATGATGAGACTCTCAATCTGGGATTGAAACTTATTCCGAGAGATGTGACAAACTCTTGAGCAATTACCGGGCAATCAATATTAGGATAAGCAACCATATGAGCATTGTAAATTCCTACAGCACCAGCAAGCTTCCTCATTATTGCCACCTGAGAAATCTTCTGCCTCGATATGTGTGCTCAACCTGACGGCAAAAACAATCATTTCCTTCCCCAAGGTTGTGGGCGAATGAGTGCGCGAGAGCATGCTCCTTTGACAGGAAGCAGAACATTGTTGACAGATTCTCTCAACATAAGATCAGTCCTCTGAAGTGCAAGCAAAATTGAAGTGGTCCAAGAGGGGAGTTGAATAAGACTTTATCAACTTTTTCGTCAAAAGATTGTATTAGATATAACAATATATGAAGCTATCCTGAAAAACAGATACTT
Source organism: Geum urbanum (assembly GCA_946800695.1). Classification (NCBI taxonomy): domain Eukaryota; kingdom Viridiplantae; phylum Streptophyta; class Magnoliopsida; order Rosales; family Rosaceae; genus Geum; species Geum urbanum. Next base: position 16,807,066 of record OX327016.1, read on the forward strand.
AACGAAATAAAGAAAATGTGCAAGGAACTAAAAGAACAAATAACACCATAACGTTTTTTACTCGTAGAAACCCTGCAACTAAAAAGAAAAATTGTGTGCCTCTTACTCTTGAGGGACAAACATTTTCACTATATATGTAATTGACACTTCTTACAAAACTCTTGTACTCTAGGGATACATACACCTATGTTATCCTCACTAGTCTCTCTACTAGTCTAACAGAGCTACACTCTCTCTTGCCCACTACAAGAAAACATCACTTAGACCACGGAAACATAATTGTTCCGTGGTCCAAGTGACACTTGGACGACGGAAATGACTCCGTCGTCCAAGTACCACCTGGACGACGGAGAATACCATCTCCGTCGTCCAGGTGGTCAGCTGGACCACGGAGTCTTCTCCGTCCTCCAGGTGGTCACCTGGACGACGGAGATTGTATTTTCCGTCGTTCAGGTGATCACCTGGACCTCGGAGTCTTCTCCGTCGTCCAGGTGATCACCTGGACGACGGAGATGGTATTCTCCGTCGTCCAGGTGATTACCTGGACAACGGACCGACACGCCGTCGTCCCCTTATACGAAACGTGCTTCCACTTAGACGACGTACCGACACCTCCGTCGTCTAAGTGAAGCATTATATAAGCTGATCGAATTCATTCCTGGCCTCGATCTATTCATTCCATTTGAAGAAGAATTGAAGGAGAAGGGAGAAGGAGAAGTTAGGGAGCTAGCTAGCTAGAAGCGAGCTAGGTAGCTAGGCCGAGAAGAATCAGGATCGATAAGGGATCTCTGCTGACTAGCTAGTTAGCTTAATTAACGTACAGATATCGAGAAGGCCAGCAGGTACGTACGTATACGTACGCAGTTAAAATTTGCTTAAGTAATTAATTAATATATATTTATTGAAAACGTACGTACTTATATACATGCAAGGATGTTAGCTGATGTTAGCTATATATATATATGTACAGATCGATTAAATTACGTACGTACGTAATTGATGGATCGATGTAGATCGAGTACGTACGTATAATTAAGCGTAAATTAATTGACAAATATATATATGTAATAATTAATTAATTATAATATTTTGTAGCAGTATGGACAAGAGTTGGATGAAGTTGAAGAATAGATGTGATGTCCGGTATATGGATGGAATTAGCGAATTTGTGAATTTTGCGATAGAACATGGTCAGGGAAAGAAACGTTTCAGGTGTCCGTGTCAGAAATGTCTTAATTGTCAGTATGCGGAGGTTAATGTTATGGTGCAACACCTGTACGAAAATGGTATGATGTGGAGTTACACTACATGGAGCGAGCATGGTGAAGCAGTAGAGTTCAGCGCAGCAGACTTCAGCTCAGGGTACAGTTACCATGGTGCCTCATCCAGCGGCAGTGGTGCCGGACCCCCAGCTTGCAACCCAACTGCAGATTTGGTCCATGATGCGTTTCCGGGATGTAGTCATGGTGGACACCAACACCAAGACGGAGGTTACAGTACCACTTATGAGCATGATGACACATTCCCCGCAGCTAGCTTGGCCACTGACACCAGTGAGATGGAAAAGTACAACCGGATACTACTTGAAGCGCAGACCCCGGTGTTCCCTGGATGTGGAGAGAATGTGTTGCAATATGTGATGGAGCAAATGAAGATAAAAGTGAAGCACAAAATGTCAGTGAGTGCTTTTGACGAAATTCAGGAGCAAATATGTAAGTTGCTTCCTGATGATTACAATCTTCCTAAATCTCATTATAAGGTTAGAAATATCCTGAGCAGCCTCGGCCTAAAGTACAGGATAATTGACGCATGTCCGAATGATTGTGTGCTATTTTACAAAGAGTATAAAGAGTTGGACTATTGTCCCGTATGTGGCCAGTGCAGATTCCAGTTGAATAGGAAGAGTTCGAAAAAGAGAATTCCTGTGACAGTTGTTCGATATTTTCCCTTGATTCCCAGATTGCAGCGCCTGTACATGTTTCTACAGACAGCAGAGGCGATGCGATGGTACGCAGAAAAGCGAATAGATGACGATGTCCTGCGACACGCTGCGGATGGGGATGGTTTCAAACATTTCGACAGAGAATTTGGAGACTTTGCTTCAGAGGTTAGAAATGTTAGACTCGGCCTATCTACAGACGGATTCAATCCTTGGGGAAGTAATAGCTCCGCCGTCAGCACTTGGCCAGTTATTCTGATGCCGTACAACTTGCCTCTGTGGATGTGCATGAACAAGGAATTTAATTTCCTTATCGTATTAATTCCAGGTCCTAAATCTCCATCGAAGTGCTTAGATGTCTACCTCAGACCTTTGATCGACGAGCTGAAACTGTTGTGGGAAAATGGAGTCCCAACTTATGACAAATTCACTGACACGATGTTCACGATGAGGGCTGCCGTAATGTGGACGATCAGCGATTTTCCAGCTTATGGGATGTTGGCAGCCTGCAGGACAAAAGGATATAATGGATGTCCTATATGTTTGGACGACGTGAACTCTAGTTGGCACGCGGGGAAGGTGTGTTACTTGGGTCACCGTAGATGGCTTCCTCACGACCACCCGTGGCGACAGGATGAAGCTCATTTCGATGGTACGGTAGAGAACAATCCTAAACCCCGTAGTTGGTCGGGCGAAGAGATTTTAGAGAGGTTGAGCTATTTCGACTTTGGTGTGTTGAGCAATGACGCGGATGTAAAGAAATGCAATCCAATTCCTCCACATGATCTGAGCTATTGGGATCACAAGAGTATATTCTTTGAACTCCCTTACTGGTCGAAGTTGAAGCTGAGGAACAACTTGGACGCGATGCACATAGAAAAGAATGTGTGCGACAGCGTGGTGGGAACAATTCTCGGTATTAAGTTCAAGACTAAAGATACTCCCAAAGCGCGCAAAGATTTGGAATAAATGAATCTACGTCGTCCCTTGTGGTTGAGGAGGGATAGGAAATGAGTGTACAACAAGATGCCAGATGCACCTTACACAGTGAAGCCGACGCTTAGACGTTCTGTATTTCACTGGTTTAAGGGCGTTCGTTATCCGGCTACGTATGCAGCTACTATAACTGGAGCAGTGGACGAGGTGCAACACAAGTTTGTTGGTCTAAAGACACATGACTATCACGTTATGCTGCAACGTCTGATTCCAGTGGTAATTCGACCATACTTGCCTCGGGACGTCGTAGAACCAATAGTGGCATTGTGCAGGTGGTGGCAGAGGTTATGCGCCAGAGAATTAAAGAAGTCAGATGTGGTGGAATTGCAACAACAAATTGTGCACATCATTTGCAAACTAGAGAGGATTTTCCCCCCTGCTTTCTTTGACATCATGATTCACCTAATGATCCACCTGCCCGAGCAGGTGCTCATTTCTGGTCCGGTCCAGTACACTTGGATGTATCCTCAAGAAAGGTACGAACAACTAATTAATTAATTTGTTCCACTGGAGATTATATATATACTAGCTAGCTAGCTATATGTACTTATGTAATGTGTACGTTTGATTTTGTAGACAGCTTAGACAGTATAAGTCATTCGTCAAAAACAGGTCGGCCCCGGATGGCTCCATAGCAGAGACATACCTAATGCATGAGTGTGTTACTTACTGCAACAGGTACCTCAAAGATCCACCCCCTCCCACTGCCTCCGATCGCAGTGCCCGCATCAATCTTTCTGTCGTCACCAATGTCGTCCGACCGTTTAGAGGAGTATTAAAGGAATCGTTAACACAGGAAGAACTTATTGAGGCACATTGGGTAGTGTTGCGAGACTGTGATGAAGTTGAGCCGTACATGATGTCATACAGGGAGAGGCTTCAGGCGTTAAATCAAAACAAGAGTTCGGCGTGGATTGAGAAAATGGTTAAGAAGAAGTTTCCTGATTATTTCTTCCAATGGGTACGTACGTACGACTCGGATGAGATTATTTAAATACATATCGCTCATGTTTGTAGAAAGTAAACCCTTATATTAATTTGCCCTTTTTCGCAGATGATTGATCTGCAAAAATCTGATAACCACGGAGGGTGGTGGTCATGGCCAAAGCACTTGCTAGCAGGGAAGCCGGTTAAACACTATATTTATCCCGGATGTTTTGTGAACGGTGTAAAGTTCCATTCATTGGCCCGAGACGAAGGAAGAAGAACACAAAACAGTGGGGTAGCCGTTGGGAAAGACAATGATCTATATTACGGGGCTATTGTATACGTGGTTCAGCTATGTTACGGGAATGATGTCAACGTTTTCCTATTCAAGTGCAGATGGTTCAAGCGTACAAAGGAAGACCTGGGACTATTATCAGTCGATACAAACTCGCACTGGTATGAGGATGAGCCTTTCGCTCTCGCCACCTTAGTTCGGCAGGTGTTCTATCTCGACGATCCGAAAGCCTGTGAAGGGTGGAAAATAGTGAACCATATCTCTCACCGAGGAATATAGAATACAGAGACAATTGAAGGGACACCGGCGACGACTGAAGATGCTGCTGAACCAGAAAGAGACATTCCTGCCTATCAAGAGCCTAATATTTCTATAGTCCGCTCCGATATAATGGACCTGGTTCAAGATGGTGAACGGTTACCCATGCCTGATGGTTGTACAGATCTAACTGAAGATGAGATTATCGATGAGGTAGATGAAGAAGACGAGCAGGAAGAGGACGCGGACGAGGACTCAGGTTATTCGTCGGACGATGTTGAGTACGATGACGAGGATGAGCCGTCGACTAACGGGGATGAGGACGATGATGATTATGACGAAGAGTACGGTCATACGACGAGGGAGATTAATTGGTAATTAATTACTGTAATTATTGTAATATATATATATATGATCAATGCCGGTTTACGGTAAGAAATTAATCTGAATTATATATCCTGGCCAACGGAGAAATTAATAAATATTGGCGCCAAATCTCAATCTCATATAAAACGTACCCTAGCTAAATCCTTGACCCTAAATCTAGCAGTTCGATCGGATCAATCGATAAATTTTTTAATTATATTTTTGAATCAGAATATAATGAAACGGACACGTACACAAATGACCGGGGACGACCTAAACCGTAATCCCTAAGGCCCTAACCCCTGAAATCGGGGTCTATGCACCTGGACGACGGATAATGGTCATTATCCGTCGTCCAGGTACACACTAGGACGACGGAGAATGGTCATTCTCCGTCGTCCAAGTTCACAAACCCTAAACCCTAAACAGTAAGGCCCTAACCCCTGAATTCAGGGTCTATACACCTGGACGACGGAGAACGTCATTCTCCGTCGTCCAGGTTCTAACCTGGACGACGGATAACTTCATATCCGTCGTCCAGGTATAAACCTGGACGACGGAAACGCTCAAATCCGTCGTCCAGGTGCAGATATCGTAATTTTTTCTAAGACAACGACCATCTAGACCTTCTTCCAATGCATTTTCTTTTCATCAAGACTTTAGAGTAAACAATTCTTGGTGTGTGAGCTTCGACGGTTCAAAAATCGGAGTTGCGAAATGCCTTGTATCCACGTTTCCGGTTTGTGAAATTATCGGTTTTGCGGTTGACTGTGCCGATCAAACCCTTCCCGAACATATTATTTTATGGTCCTTTGAAGACAATTATATATTATGTTACGACGAACATATCCAACGGTTATTTTGTCCAAATTCAATTTCGTTAATACTCTGCTGCAAATGAGCGTCTACTCATGAACACTGAAGTCGTAAAGATTAGTCGATACTTAACATGTTTCAATACGTAAAATTAATCGGCGGTTCAAATTTGACTGTTCATATATACGATGCGTTCATCGATATTGTACGACTATTTCACTCGAATGACAGATCGCTAAATTCCCAGCGAATTATTTTTTAAATTTTTTTTTACGTAATATGAACCTGGACGACGGAGATGGTCATTTTCCGTCGTCCAGGTGTTCACCTGAACGACGGAGAATGACCATCTCCGTCGTCCAGGTTCAAAAATCATGGCGGTTCAAATTTTTTTTTGTTTAATTTTTTCATGTAATTTTCACTTGGACGACGGAAACTTACCATCTCCGTCGTCCAAGTCAAAAATTATGGCGGTTCAATTTACCGCTTCCGTTTTCGGCACCGCTTGAATTTTCACTTAGACGACGGAGAATTAATTCTCCGTCGTCTATGTCCAATTCCATGGCGGTTCAAAACGTCCCGCCCCTTAATTACGCGCCGTTTCAAAATTTTGAAACCGCCACCTAGACGACGGAGAAGCCCGTTTTCGTCGTCTAAGTGCACTTAGACGACGGAGAATAGTGCTCCGTCGTCTAAGTGAAACTCTATAAATAGAGTACGGCTCATCTTCTTTTCCTCATCCCTTACAATTCTCTCCATCTCTCCTCTCCTCTCTCTCTCAATCTCATTCTGGCGATATTCTCCTCCGGCGACGACGCTCCGACGATACAACTCCGGCGTGGTTCGATTCCTCCTCTCCGACGACACAACTCCGGCGAAATTCCCGAAAACTCCGATTCGGTAAATTTCTATTTTTCCCTTATTTAAATAATTTTCATTTTATTAATTAATTAAATTCTAAATATAATTAATTAGTAGAAATTAATTTAGTAATTAGTTTTAAATATTTAATAAATGATTAATTGTTGTTATTAATTAATTAAATCATAATTATTATTATTTAATACTAATTAAATGAATAATTGTAAATTTGTTGTTATTAATTAAATAAATAAATAATTATTGTTATTAATTAATTAAATGAATAATTATTGTTATTAATTAATTAAATGGTTAATTATTGCATGCTAAATGGAAAATAAATTATTGCATGTAATTACGTGTATTTTTTAGTAAATTAATTAGTAGTACGTGTTCGATTTAAATTTAGTACATAGGCTTGGTGTAATTAAGTCGCACTATTTGGAATAGATGGCGCCTCTTTTCCTTGCTTATCTCCTTAACCCCTCGTGATGTGTGGATTTCATCACCGCACACCATAACCTAAGTGAAGTTATGGACACGAGGTTGAGGGCGGAGTTTGCAAAGGACTTGAGGGAGTGTAAATTTTCGAAAAATTGGTCGAATGTCGGACATGGTGTCTAGAAACGGGTTATGACTGGTGACAGGATTTGGACTAAGAAAGACTTTTGTCGAAATTAGTCCTGCCTCTCGCGTTATCTCTATCCCTAACTAGCCATGTTTTTCGATTTAACCAAGGCTGATTAATTGAAAATTTACACTTTATCGCGCGGGTCGCACGTCCATTGAACGACCGAAAATGCCAAGCTAGTGTACTCTATTTAAATCTTAAACGTACTTAATTAATTAGCGTAAATTTTTAAGTTGTAATTATTATGGTAAGTAGGTATTTTAACCCCGTACTCTTAGGTTTAAATGGCTCCGCCAAAGACGACATCCGGCAAGAAGAAAGCCCAACAAGAGGCAGAAGATGCCATGCTCCGCCGCTTGGCGGACCAAGTCGGTTGGGAATTACCACCGGAGGGCAACGACGCTCTCAATCCGGACGGATCATCTGGTCCGTCCGTAGCGCCCTCTGGGGAAATTCCCGCTCCCCCATTCATCTCGAGCGGTGATGACGTCGATCCCTTCCAATCTCCGACGCCCGGTACCCATTCAACGGGAAGTACTCAGGCGTCCTCGACCGCCGAATCAATCATGTACAGCGCCCGTCGTAGGCAAAGGAGGGCCCCCACTGACCCGGAACCGAAAAGGACTCGGGGTCTCGTTAAAGGGGGCAAAGCGGAGCGTATTTGCAAGGCGACCGGTAAAAAGATCGACTTGCCGTACGACGAATTCACCGGTGGCCCTCCCACAGCTCAGCTAGCAAGTCTCTCGGCGCATGGGATAGGGTCAATCATCCGTAACCGGGTTCGTATCACTGCCCCTACTTGGAAGGAGGCGCCGGATCATGAGAAGGCGAAAGTCTTCAAAGATCTTTCGGTACGTAATACGTTCAATTTAGTTATTATATAATATTGTTAATCTCGGCCTAAAATTTCATAATATATACGATTATAATTTTCTATTTATTTTTTATAGGAACAATTTGACGTGGATCCGACACCGGCTATGTTGAGGCATATCAATCAAACCGCCAACTCCATCTACAAAGATTGGAAGTACAGGCTCCATAAGTACTTCAAAGATGTCGGTCCCGTGCCTCCCCCGGTAGAGCTGCAAGGGGAGAGAGAAGATGAGTGGGAGTGGTTGTGTAACCACTTTGCCGATGAACAATTTAAGGTATTAATTTATTTATTTTTATTTCAATTAAGATAATTGAATTATTTAAATTGTAGTTATTCATTTTTTAATGATTTAATTATGTTGTGTAACAGAAATTCTCCGGTGTCAACAAAGCTAACCGGGGGAAGAAGGAGAAACACCATACTACCGGCGCCAAGCAGTTCATTCAAATTGCCAAGGAGCACAAGGATAAGGGTTCCAAACACCCTTATCTTGATGCAAGCGTAAGCGCGTACGTGACGCCAGGGCTCGATAATGAAGCGAGTCAATGCGGCGTAAGTGATATATATATATATAAATATATATATATATATATGTGCTTTTAATTATAGTAATTATTATTTAAATATGATTTCATTATAATAAATTAATTATTCTTTTGTAGGCAAGGGCGATAGAGCGTGCGCATGAAGAGTTGGCCAACACTCAGCTTGCGTTCCCAGATGTGCCGCCGGAAGACCTGCCTCCTCTATCCTTAGAGAGCCAAATTGCAATCGCGGATGAGGTCTACGGTCGTAGAGCTGGCAAGGAGGTTAGGCACTTTGGGCCTAGGGTGGTACGAGATTTGTCGACGACCTCCGGCTCATCATCTACGGGAGGTTCGAGGCAGCGGAGAAGGAGTCAGGCTGCGGCCGTCGAAGCAGCCATTCAAGAGGCTCGACTGGCACGAGAGGAGAATGAGTCAATGCGGCAAAGACTTGACGAACAACAAGCACAAATAGCCCAACTCATCGCCCTCATGGAACAAAATCGAGAAGTATGTCAACCTCCTCCGAACCCACACCCCGACGACAACGACCCGGCTGAAGGCGGAGGACTCGGCGGCGCATCTGCTCCTCCAGTGTATTAGCTAGCTAGTAGTATATTATCTCGTTTCTTTCCGCATTCCGAACAATATTTTAATTTTTAATTTATGGGTTTTTTCGTATGTACAAATTAATTTACTTTGATTATTTAATAATTAAGTTATTAATTAATATTCAAAATTTAGTTTATTTATTTAATTTTAGCATTTTTCATTATTTAAATTAAAATAATAATAAATTAAATTAATAATATTTAATTTCAATTTATTTTTAAAAAAAAATTAAATATTCACTTGGACGACGGAGATTATGTTCTCCGTCGTCCAGGTGCAGAACCCTAAACCCCTAACCCCTAACCCCTAAACCCTAAACCCTGCCGTTCTCCGTCGTCCAGGTGTTCACCTGGACGACGGAGACTTAGTTATCCGTCGTCCAGGTGAACACCTGGACGACGGAGATTGTTAGCTTCTCCGTGGCCCATGTATGCACCTGGACGACGGATTACTATTTATCCGTCGTCCAGGTGAACACCTGGGCCACGGACAAACGAGCAATGTCCGTGGCCCAGGTGTTCACCTGGACGACGGAGACTTAGAGTTTCCGTCGTCCAGGTGGCTACCTGGGCCACGGATAATGTCCGAGGTCCAAGTGCACTTGGACGACGGATCACTAAATCTCCGTCGTCCAGGTGCTTGGACGACAGCACTTGGAGCACGGACCTTGGACGACGGAGTTTCCGTCGTCTAAGTACTTAGACGACGGAAAACTGCACCTAGACGACGGAAATGGTCCGTGGTCTAGGTGCAATTTTCTTGTAGTGGCCTAAGTGTTTATAAATGAAAGATTATCAAAAGTTTCATCTCAGAACTCAATTATTTGTAAACTGATTCTTCATGAATTGCTTCTTATAATCAATCCTTAAGAAAACATGCAAAGACACTTCTCACAAGATTACAACTCCGCTAATAGCACTCAACGCGATTATCCTTTCTAGTCTCTCAGACTACTCTAGGAATTGTAGTCCTTCTCTTGTTTCTAAGTGCTTATACATGCAAACCTCTCTGAGGATCGTAAGACACAATGTTATCCTTACTAGACTGTCAGACTAGCTTGAAATCTCTTCGGTCTTCTTTCTTCGTTACCACCAACGAAGATATCATAAGGTTTATATCCAGAATACAACTATTACATAACTGGTTCTTAAGAACACTTCCTGGGTTGGTTCATTTACCAAATGAATAACATGGAATGCAAAAAGCAATGAATATGAAAAAGAGTTTTACCTGGCTCTAAGACTTACATACAATAGAAGGGAAAGCTTACAGATATTATGGACAATGCAAGATGCACTAGACTCAGCCTAAGAAATGCACCATGAGAAACTCTACAAACACTTAAGCAAACAACCCAATTGAAATGAATGAAGTCTCATCCATTATAGGCCACAAAGACAAGTGACCTAAGGGCAACATCTCAGCCATGTGAGGCACGATTTGGACTTTAGTATTTGGCTATTTTTAGAGATGAAAGTGACAAGTGATTAGCCATAGTCCAAGAAGAAAAAGACAAAAGTCCATTGCCTAAAGTATGATTAATATAAATCAAAGAGAAATGTTGATTTGGAAAACAAGTCACATGACTATCAAAACACTTTCTCTAAATTAATCACAAACCAAGCTGAAGAATCAGCAAGATTGGGATACCAAGAATGCTATCTATACTTATGAGTCTGTGTCTTTATATGATAAATGACACAAAACAAATAATATACAACAAATGCAGAGATAGCCTAATACATATGCAAAAGGAAAAGAGAAAAACGATTTTTCCAATGCATGATTAATTTTGAATCAATGTGAGAAATAATTTTGTTCATTTATCCAAGAATAAAAACTCACATATTCAGCAAAACACATTTCTCTAGATCTGTCATATTGCATCAGAGATGATTATATCGAGTGAGTTTGATATATGATAAAAGGAAAAGACAAAAGAAGCTTTTCTAAAACCCAAAATATGCTTGACTTGGTTTACGTAAAAGTAAAAGTGAGTCACAAGCAAGCAAACCATATTTATCAAGAAATAACACAAGTCCAGCTGTTATCTCGAGATATGAATCACATACTCGGCTGTAATATTATTAATCTAATCAAGGAATCACGAGTTTCATTAAGAAATCATAAACCCAGATTAATTGGGATACCAAAGCCTATTCTCATCTTCATATGCAGAATTACACAAATGCAAAGACATCAGAGATACTTCACACTATGAAGACATGACATCAATATAGGAAGTTAGATATCTTTTCTCTGTGAAAACAATGAGATGCATATGCATGATTTACCTGAACTCATGAGATGCATGATCATCTTGATTATTCATCTTGTTCTTCCACACTTCTTCACATATGCAGGTTTATGTCCTTGATAGGTTGTGTTTTGTTAAACAATAGAATTATCAACACATCTTATACCTACAAAAATGATAGGGAAAATGGTTAGGAATATCACATTTTAAATTTTGTTCACTCAAGTATGACAAACATTTGATAGGAAAAAAGTAACTGAACGAATCAATACTTATGAGTAAGGCCCAGACTCACTTGCCCAAGGCCCAATCCAATCCAATCCTCTGCTTTATCATCACCATCAAACGCCACAGTCGCAAAGGCCACTGCCGGCGGCTGCACAAGTCTGCACAACCTCGCTCGCCTTGGATTCTTCTTATCTTATTCATTACCACTAGTCTTCTTCTATCCAAAATCGATCATGAGCAGATTTGTGTAAGTCCATTGAAACTTAACTTTTGCTTTTACATACATGTTTCAGCTCTCACACTAGACCATTCCATCCCCACCATCTTGTTTGTTTGTTTTACAGAGCCAGGAGGATTCCATTTCGGTCCATTGTAGAATCGTTTTCAAATTCAACACCGCAATTCCATGTATGGCTTCTATCATGTTCTATCCACGAATTTTACAAATGAATTGGATTTGATTGACTGATTCAATTACTAACTATTTTTTGTTTGTTTGTTATCTTAGGGACGAATGGTTGTTCCTGGCCGCCGAGCTTATGTGACAACACCAAGAACAAGAAAACCAGCAGGTGAATCTTTTATTGGCTGATTGATGGGGGCATTACTTGCGGTTAAGCGTCGTCTGTGTGTGTGTGTGTGTGTGTTTATGCAACTATATTTTATGATTGCAGGTGGTGGCCACGGAGAAAACTCAACTACAATGACAATGCAGATGGAAATTGTTGATGCTTTGTGCTCTGGCGAGAGAGACAAAGCCTCCGCCCTACTCCTCAATCTAAGCCAGGAGGGAAAGCACTTGTTGAGAGCTGATGATTTTTTACATATTCTTAACTACTGTGCCAGGTCATCTGATCCTCTGGTAAGCTTAAAAACGAAATCCGCGTGTTAAATTCAATTCTAGGCTTGGTTACATTGACGGTGGGTAATGCATGAGAAAGAGATTAGCATGGGTTGTTTTTTCGTTTTTGGTGCAGTTTGTCATGGAAGCTTGGATGGTAATGCATGAGAAAGAGATTAGACTCAACAGAAAATGCTCTGAGCTTATGATGCGAGCTCTATGTAACGGAGGATACTTAGACGAGGTATGATTGACAGTGTTAGCCTAATCATTAGGTAGTAGCAAACTTATCATGTATCAACTACTTCAATATAAATTTAAAATTAATGATAGTTATCGGAGCTACCATATGGACCATTTTTTCTTGCTTAGCCTTTTTATTTTACACACTGAATACTTTCTGGATGATCTTTTATCAGGCAATGCAATTGATAAATTTCCTTGATGGAAGTGATGAACCCAATGATGGAAGTGATGAACCCTATCGGTCTCTTCAGATCTACAACATTTTTTTGAGAGCTTGTGCCAAAGTGCAGAGTTTAAGTCATGCCAATCAGTGTTTAAAATTGATGGAGCGGCGAATGGTGGAGAAAAATGAAGTCACATATATACAACTTTTCAAGGTTTGTAAGCTAACATTTGGGCATTTCTCTTTCGAATCGAATGAAGCAATTGGTTAATCCAGTGTAGCTGTTTGTGGTTTCAGTTAAAAGATACTTGGGATTGCTTTGTGCGATTATCTTAAGGAAAAACTAACATGGGAAACGATTTGATGACTGGTTCATTCAATGTATTTTTCATCTGATTTCTGGCTTCAAATGATCTGTTTTCTGATGTTTCAATGCTTTTGTACGACATTATAAAGTTCCCCCCCCCCCCCCCCCCCCCCCCCAAAAAAAAAAAAAGTAAGGAGACTAAAATATATTACTGAGATTTCATCGCTACGTGAGGCTATGATATTCAACTTTCTCTTAGTACTAAAGAATAATACTGTTTGACTTACAAATGACAAATTATGTTTTATGTTGCTCTTTTTGAGTTTTTGCAATGACTGGATTTAACTTTGTAAACTTATTTTATTTCGAGTATATCCATGGGTTACAGAAGATATGTATTATTAGGGGACTATGGCTTTACTTTTGGATAACCATAGACCTGGATTACATTTCCTCTGGAAGCTGTATGACTAGCTTTCATTGCAGTTCTCTTATACCATGAAATTTGAGAAGTATTGACTCTGGGAAATTATCTGTACGTGAGTTAAATAATATATATAATATATTTCCTTTCTTTTAGCTTGCAGTTATCGACAAAAACCTGTCTCTAGTCCATGAACTTTGGAAGGACTATACCAAACACTACAGTCCAAGCATTTTTCCTTCGCAAAAGGTTATTTGGTCCTTCGCCAAGTTGGGAGATATAGAATCTGCACATGAGATATTGCAGTACATGGTAACTTTGGTTGCCACTTTTATGAAAGAGTTGCATTCATTAAGATTAGACATACATTCGGACGATGAATTGGGCTCGAAGAAATCTTATCCTGAGGTAAATGAAAAGTCTGTCCATTTCATGAACGGGAAGAAGGTTGACCATGTAGCTAGTGCGGATGTGCTTGATTCTAGAACTATGCTTGCTATGAAGATGTTGACTTGGTCGTTCAATGATCTGCTTCAAGCTTGTGCTAAGCTAAAAAATTGTGACCTGGCAGAGAGCTTATTTGAACAGGTTTAGTAACATATCTGTTTAAGTTTCTGTATGTTATGCAAAGTACCATCTTATACAATATGTTTAGCTGCTTGTAATATCATATGGTGAAATTTATATTAGCTAGTAGATATATCTAACTCATGAACTGTATATGTGGTTCAGATAACATCTTATGACATACTAAAAAGCCTCCTTTTCTTGTAGATGCAAACGTTGGGGTTGCAACCAATGAGCTGTATATATGATGGATATATCAGATCAATTGTATATGAGAGAGGTTTCAGTAGGGGAATAGAAACTGTAAGTTATGTTGATTCATTCCATATTTGCTCAAATATTAGATCTCACATTTGGGCAGTATACTTTTCAGGCTCTCATTTCTGTTAATTATTATTGTTAATGTTATTATTATTGAAGTTTGTTTGGATGAAAGTGTATGGTATAGAAAAATTGTTGTTCTTTTGCAGTTAAAAGGTATGCACCAGATGAACTTGAAGCCATATGATAGCACTTTCGCAATCCTTTCAATACGCTGCAGCAAGGCAAAAGAACTTGATTTAGCTGAGGCTCTGCTGGATCAAATATCAGAACACTCAAGTCCAAATCCTTTTAATGCCTTTTGTGCAGCATGTCACACTTTGGTGAGCTGATATATTATGGATTTGAAACTATTTTCCTCCCTGTAGTGTTGTTTACTAATATTTAGATTTGATTGTAGATTACCTCACATGACTGGTCATGGTATTAGGTCTCTAGATCTTTATCTGTTATAGTTAGCTGGGCTGTAGTTTATTTGCAACAAATTTAGTTATTGTAGGAGGAACATCATAGGAGTTATGCCTCTATGTTTCTGTTGTGATTGTTTATTATTATATTTGCTTCACTAATGGCAAATCAGGTTACATGTGCATATAAACGGTTTTGGTTTCTGCTCAGTTGATCACTTAATAGGTTCAACTCAAATATTGTTGCCTGAACTGTGCAGGATCAACCTGAAAAGGCAGTGGGGATGCTGGCTAAAATGGAACATTTGAAAGTTCACAAAGATGAAATGACATATAGGCAGCTATTTCTGTTATTTGGTAACGTGAATGGCGGATATGAAGAGGGGAACAAGTTGTCACAGGCAAATACTGCTAAGCGAATTAAAGCTATAGAAATGGATATGACAAACAGCGGTATTCAGCACAGTCCTACTACAATGAGATATTTGGTAAATCTCTGTCTCAATACTTGAGTTTTGAAGAAGAAACATAGATTTGCATTCGAGTTGTTGAGTTTGTAACTCTTTGTCCTGTATTATAGTACTGTGGTGACCTAGTATCATTTACCTGATGAACTTTAATGCACCTTGTTTCCCCAGTTGCATGCCCTTGGAGTTGAAGGGATGACAAGCGAGATGCTCCATTATTTACAAGTGGCGGAGAATCATTTTTCGTGTAATAACATGTATGTGGGAACACATATCTATAATACAGTGTTGCATCAACTTGTTGTGCACAAGGAAGTACGTAATTCTGGTACCTTTTTGCCCATTCCTTTGCAACTGGAGTTTTTTAACTAGTCTAATAGTAATTTGTTTTCTATTTCTTTACAGTTCCAAATGGCAATTGAAATTTTTAAAAAGATGAAGTCATGCGGTTTCCCAGTAGATGCTGTAACTTATGATATAATGCTCAATAGTTGTGAAATTCTAAGCTGTTATAGATCTGCTTGTGCAATTGTGTCTATGATGTTGCGAGATGGCTTTTGCCCACAGATACGAACTTACTTTGCTCTCATAAAGGTATCTTTAATCTGTTGAGGGCTTTCATGCTTCTATATTGATTCTCTGTTATGAATTAAATATAATGTGAACCTACTTTGTTTCAGATTTTGTTGGACAATGATGCTATGGATGAAGCATTGGAACTTTTGGATCAATTCAGCTCTGAAGGGAACAAACTCGATATTAGTATTAATTCCATTCTTAGCAAAGCCTGTGAAAAGGTGAGTCATCTATGCTTGTTGCTCTTATTTTAACTAGTTAAATGTTGTATAAAACAACATTCTTTCAATTGTTGAGTTTGTGAGATTTTCTTTTCTTTTGAATGAATATCAGGAAGCGATTGATGTAGTTGAGTTTCTTGTTGAGTGGATGCACCGAAAAAAGATCTGCCCTAATTCAACAACATGCAGACTTGTTTTCGCTACATATGTCTATTGTGGTTTTCACAGCACGGCTATGGAAGCATTGCAGGTTTTGATTATGCGTATGATATATGACAAAGATGGGAGCTCTCTAGAAAACACAAAATCTGTGAACAACTACATCTTTTCTGAAGACATGGAAGTCGAATCCCGAATATTACATCATTTTAAAGAGTCTGAAGAGGACTTGGGTACTGCCCTATTGTGTTTAAGATGGTGTGCAATGCTTGGTTTCCCAATTTTGTTGTCTGCTGATCAAAGCCCATGGGCAAAGCGACTTTCAAGTTACTATATTGCCAGGAAAGGAGCTGCTTAATATATGTGGCACTTCCACGCTAGTGAGGTGAACTTTGATATTGTTGCATGGCAGGGGCAATTCTTTGTTGTCATACATGCAGAAAGTGATCAGCCCTTGATGAGGCACCGTCTAGGACACTGATCAGCCCTTGATGAGGCCACACTGCAGCCGACCAATTTTTTTTTATAAATAACACTAAATAACAAAGCTTCCCTCGCAACTTAATGTTACTGGCCAATTCCAGGGAGATTGGAGGATGAAGTAATGGGAGAAAAGGAAGCCTTTGGTCAGCTCTGCTCTGGTAGAGTTCATTTTGATTCAAATATTAGATTCAACAGAGATACCTTCATAAATCTCCGCAACCAGATTATGAGGAAATATGACCAACCTCCTGCATCAACAGTCTCTAAAATGAAGACATTTGTCATAAATCTGTTGAGTCAAGTATTAGATTATAAGGAGGAGGAAGTCAAGTGAGCGTGAACTCAAAATATACCGGACCATTTATCTGGGACCCCCTGATGGTATGACTCCAGTTTTCTTTCTGCATTATAGTGAGCCTATTGGTGATGATGTGATGGAAGTGGTTTTAAACTGCTTACACTAGGTCTCTTGCTCAAACATATAAACTATAGAGACACATCTGTCTCGAATGTAGCAAAGCCGAAAACCGTGACAGACTCAGGCTCGTGGTTTTATGCAATGTGATTTACAGGCTATGTTCTAAAGTGATTGCCAATAGATTGAAGGGTATACTACTGAAAATGATATCCTCTTGTCACAGGGCCTCTTGCTAATGAGATATCTGTATTTATATATATAATCAAGGGCAGGGGAGTTTTTTCTTTCAAATTGGATCTCAGTATAGATTATGATATGATTAAATGGAGTTATACACACACTAAAGGAGCTGGAGTGGCTTAGATTTGCTGAAACGTTGTTGTCTTTTGTAAAGGTGTGTCTACAGTAAGGCATCTTCTTATAAGTGACAAGCCGCGAGGGTATGTGATTCCTTAGAGGTTTGTGTTATGGTGACCCTAAATCACCATAACTCTTTGCTTTTGGAGCTGAGGGGTTTTTAGCTCCATTATCAGTGATAGCAGAGGTAACGATGTGTTAAGGGGCTTTAAGTTTGAACTGTCTTTTGTTTGCTCATGACAGCATGCTTTATATTGTGGTATGGAAGAAGTTGGATAGGTTTGATGTGTACGGCAGAGCTCTAGCCAAAAGGAACATGTGATAAGATTTTCATCTGTATCCGCGAAAGTGAACATTAGAGACACACGGGAGATGTTTACAGAGTAAGTTCTGATCTCGTCTGTCGCAGCTAGTCCGCTACATTTCCTAAAATCCTCCCTCTTGGTTATGTATTCAGAAAGAAATTAAGACGCCGGAGAAGCAACTGGAAGACACCAAGAAAGAAACCAGGAGTTGGGAAGAGGGAGAAGAGACTATGTACTTGCAGTCACAATTCATGGAAAGCTAGAAGTGGAAGCTTAAAGTAATGATCAGTTAACTCTCATTCTCAATGCTTCATTTGAAAGAACTAGTATCATGAATCAAGAGATTGTACTTTTACATTCAAAGACGTAAAGTAACCAACCATTCTTAAAAAGCTTTGTTGGTTTAAATGAAGCACATTAGTGAAGATGAATTTATGCATGTTATACATTTGCTGTAAAAGCCACAACGTAAACCAAAGCACAATGTATTGCCAAAACTAATAATATGTGCTATGAAAATGTCGGAAGGCAACCTATACATATTCGCACAATGCAGAAGAGCTTCATGTTGTGATGCTTCCATAGTCATCTTTCAAATAACCAAGAAATATTCAGAGGCTCCCTTAAATTCCAAATGTTTTACTAACTTTATTCCCCCATTTCATTCCCTTCTCTTGAACCTGACTGACTTCTTAGCACAAGGAGCTGAGGCTGATATCGCTGTACTCTAAAAAAAATGGAGAACGATCAAGCAAGTTCATAGCCGATCAAAAGCTGATTTCAGTACATGTGGAGTGATCTACTTTCTGTGCAGCTTTGTTGGTGTTCTTTGGAAACTTCAGAACGCATTTCCGATCGATGCACTTAAAAACGGTAAATCTTTCATCATCGCAGAGCTTGACATCTCCACCAGACTGGAATACATCTCCTTCATAGTGGCACTCAAAGATTATGAAACAATTAACATTGCTCGAGAGTTCAATGCTGCAAGTCTTGTGACACGGTTTCCTTCAAGTTTTGCCAAGATCACATCAGCAAGCTAACCTTTGGGAATTTGAACTTGCACTGAGATTGAGGGAGACTACCTGCAAGCAAGGCTGCAAGTGTACGACAAAATTACTGGAAATTAAGACTGATTCCCAGAGCAACCAGCAACGAAGGCAAATAGGGAAAACGGCATATATGGGCAATTTGTATACTTCGATTATGGAGGAAGTGCTATTTCGGTAATCATGCATTTTTTTGATAGAGAAAAACATGCGATCCTTGATCAGATTATTTGACACAGAATGATGAAACAGATGTGACTACTAATCTAGGATCATTTTTTATTTTGCAACATTATTTTTGAGATGACTCACAAATGCACCAAGGTAGTGGTCTTGGTGTAGCTTGTGGTCACCGAAAACCGCTGCCGTTTTCCTTGCATTGATTCTCAGCTGCTCTCCTTTCTCTTCCACCATCACCAGCCTTGGCGTTTTGGCTACGTCATCTCCACGAAATGAACCATCTTCGTTGCGCCTCACTTCGGCTGCCAGACTCTTCTCCACCAAAAGCCTAGCATTCATAGGCTGATCGACAATGAGTGGCAACACAGCAAGGCAGTGCCCAAATTGCAGAGTTTCAATAGCAGAACCCCATCCAGCGTGAAACAAAGACCCTCCGATCGATGAGTGTGCCAAAATCTCCATCTCGGGCACCCATCCAAAGCAAACAAGCCCTTTCTTTGATGTTCTATCAACAAAACCCTGAGGTAGAGCATTAGTATTAGTACTAGTCCAACTTGGTTTCCCCAGTGCCCAAAGGAATGGCAACTTTGAAAGCTCCACACCATGAGCTATCTCATAAACCTGTTCTTTACTTGGCTTACACTCACTCCCAAACCTTACAAACACTACTGACCTCCGTTCCTGCTCATCAAGCCACTCAAAGATCAAATTATTCCCTGATGCATCATCAGTGGTTTCTCGACTTTCTTCCCTTTTGGGTTTCGTTGGAGGAAGCAAACCTGTGGGAACCAAAGGTTTTCCGGTGAGTTCCGCGTACAAGTCCAAGTACTCTCCAATTTCATTACAACTACGCATAGCCAGTACTTAACTTCCTGATATAGTCTTGGCAATCCTTGCAGCATCACTTATCCCAGATCGGTTTACAGTATAAACGCTGTGATGCTAGTTAACCACCTCAAACTTGAAAGTGCTAACAAAGACCGAAAAGGAACCCACTTCGGTGGGTGTGTTAAGACTTCTGGTGATGGCGGCGAAGCATGACAAAGAGATTCTGGTGAGCCAATGAAGACATGAGTAGCAGTAGAGAAAGGAGAGAAGTAGGCAAGAGGAACACCATGCTCTTTGGCAACATCTACTGCCCAGTGAGCAGCAAAATCTATGATTATCTAGTCAGGCACTTGATCAGCAATGAACTGCTTAAATGGATGTTTCAAGAGATCAAAGTTGAAGCATGGGGTAGATATGGCTGAAGGCCAACCATGGAAGAATCACAACATGATGAAGCTCTTTTGCCATTTTGGTAATGAGATACCGGCAAAATGTTCTCACACACACACACACACACACACACACACACACACACACACACATATATATATTATGTGCATTCATGATTCATGCAGGCATGTAATAGTTGGCTGTCCATTTTGGACTGGAACCCGTGTACAAGTGTGGCAAAGTCTATTGAGCAAATAAATTGTCTGAATGGTACCACAACCCCACCCTTCAGTTATGCTTCGTATTCCATGCCCCTTAAATTTTGATTGACTGCTACCCACTTCCCCATGCATGACTTATTGTGAGCTTAACTCAATATAAACGACACATGCAGGAGGAAAGAAACAAAGACACGGGGCGGTTATCCACTCAAGAAACAACAAAAACCATTGTAAACTGCGAAAACTAGACCTGCCGGGAAACGCCACTTCTAGCATAATAAATTAGTCAAATAAATCTGTATCTGAAAATTTATTGAGAAGGCCTATCAAGCCTTTTGTTGTTGTGAAGTCAGTAGTACAGTGTCTTCAGTACATGAGGCTGAGTATTACCTGTGAATCCTACGATACAGCACTGGTGCCAGAATAGCATTTTCATACTAAAGGAAGCTCTTTAGTTAGGTTTTAGTACATCAAAATATGACACAGGCATCTTCTTAGTTTTTGCACCGAGTTCCTGAAATAGATGAGAAGAATGCTTTATATTCTCTATAGTTTATTTGCAGAATGCCTAAGCATTCGAAGTCCATGATTTTTCTTTTTTTTATTCATTCCGAAGATTAAAAGAAGTTGAAACCTCTATAGCAGATGCCAAACGAAAAATTGAGGCTTCACCCCATGGACGACCAATCAGTTGCAAACCTATTGGCAGTCCTTGTTTATCATAACCAACCTGCATGTTCAACCAAGTACCAAAACATAGTAAATCAGCCCAGTTAAACAACAGAATTAAGACTAGACAAATAATAACAATGAGAATATTTTGCTCCATTGCTGAAAATAATACTGCTATATAACCTTGCCAAGGCTTGAAGACTACAACATGACAGAATTAACTATGTACGATATTTCAAGAATTGAGAAAAAAACAAAAGGTTCCAGGTATTGGAAAGTCAGTTCTCTCATAAACTGAAAGACTGATCAATACTCTCTGATGCAAGCATTGCACCTTTGAAAAACAAGTAGAACTTGAAGCTTTTTTCATCAAGGAAGGTGTACACAAGATTGACGTCAAATTCTAACCTAACCAAATTAAAGCAACTGCTATATGATGAGACCACAAGAAAAGGGGGTGAACAAAAGTATTACTCACAGGTATAGAAATGGCAGGAAGTCCTAGAAGATTTGCAGCAATGATGAACCGCATAAGATCACCTGAAACAAAAGAAGCCAGGTATAGATCAAGTTTGAAAGATTGTAACAGGTTTATTAAAAAAAAATCTATTTCATAAGCATAATCAGGTGATTTTCTATTTTTCACATTCATTTGAAGGACTTAAACTATTTTTCAAGATCGAATCAGATCATAGAACAGCAGACCTGTAACCTGCATGTCTGTCTCCCCATCTGTAAGAGCAGTAGGTGGAATTTTGGGTGCTGTCATCCTGTTGTACATAAAAAGAATCGACCAAGAAAAGACGGTTTATCATTTTAGTATTAGTTAAGAAAAATTACATGAGATATATACTATAGCTACCCATCTTGAGTGGTATCCATTACTTATAGTTATCTCATTTCACAATTGACCTCATTACTTCTATCAGCAAGGAACATACCCAGTTGTAGGAGTCACTATGACATCAACCTTCTTAAATATCTCCATATGATGGTACATAATCCTTCTCCTGAAACAAATTTGATTGAACTTAAAGAGCATAGTCAAGGAAACTTATAACATCACAGACCTCCCCTAAGAATCTCACTTGTAAATTGACAATCCATCTCATGACTCTCATCAAAAAATAATGTTATACCCTATTTTGAAAATTACATATTTACATAATATCAAGAGCATGGATTTTAAATGATGAAGGCACACAACGAAATTCACTACTTCTGCATAGGCATATCAAGAGCATGTGTTTCTGCAAGTACGAGAAGTCAAGTCCATATGAATGCTGAGAGCATATGTTTCTTATTAAGCAGGTCAAATCCAGTATTAGACCTCAAAATTGCAATTCCACTCTTGGGGAAAAGAAAAAAACGTCCTTGAATGATTATAATCAGAATTTAGTTTATACTGAATGCTTGTATAAGCTCTTGAAGATGGCACTACAAAGAACTTCATTTCAAATATGCTGTGATTTGAAATAAACATCTCATCAAGCTTTCACACACACTAGAACTTCATTTATGTGATCTTTTTCTTCACATAATAGCTGTGGCTCACCTTAGACACTGGGCAGCAACATAATCTGATGCAGAAAATGATCTGAACAAGGACATACTAGTACGTGTATCATATGTCAATCTCACATCATATCTACACAAAAGATTACAAACAAAATAAAGTTACAAATTAAATCGAATAAAGATATAGGAGGGAAAAATGCTTGCAGAATGATCAATCTAAACATGTTTCAAATACCTATCTCACACCACAGCTTTAATAATATTTAGTCCCTTTATAGTTTTCTTTCCTTTATAAGGAAGTGTGTAGCATGTGTTGTTTAAAGCACAAAGCTTATGGAACCTATGTCTATGATCAAATTGAATTGATGATCCATAAATTGATGATCAACAGAAACTCTTTTGTTTAATTTAAACTAATAATATTGTGTAAAGTCTTGCCTCTCCACAAAAGATAAGTAAAAAAGGTAACATACCCATCTTCACAGTCAGGATTTACTGAACTGAGACACTCAGATCCAATTGAAACAAGATGAGCAGTACGCATTTCATGGAGCTCAGGTATAACAATCTCTACCATCTATGAGTGGAAAGCAAAGGCTCAGCTTAAATTACAATATATTATCCTGAAACCAGTCATCTCAAATTTTGAACCAATAATGCACAGAAAATATCAAGTACACGACAAGAATGATGACTTACTTCACAACCATGGTTTTTTGATAGAAGATTAAGAACATCTTCACACGTATCAGAGATGTCAGTTGAATGAACATCATTGAACCACTGCAAGAAAATGTTTGTAGATCCATGAGATGTCATTATCTAAGAATGTCAAATTGACCAATTGAATTAGTTTACCGGCGTATACTTCCCCAGTCGCAAGGATTCCAAGCTATTCAAACTTTCATATAATGACAAATCTGGCACGGAGGGCGATGACTACAAACATGACAGTTAGTGTCAGATGTTGCAACAGGAGAGAAATCAATTAATATATAATGCAGTACTAGTAGTTCAACTCTGCAACATTTTGAAAGTACCAAAGACATGAAGAGGCTTCATGCCACATGTAGAATAATCATAAAAAAAGAATCAATCAAGACAAACCCGCATGAACAATCAAATTTCTCAAACAAAGGTACATTCATGACTCAAAATGAATACAAACTGAATCTTGCCAGTACTTTTCTCTCAAAAAAAGCAAAATAGGCGCCTTAATCTATAATATCCAGAAAGGCCCTTTCTTCTAGCATATACTGCACTTTTTCAGTTTTTGGCCAAGGATAAGGTTCTGCTCAAGTGACTTCAAAAATTAAATGATCAAAAAATGTGCAGCTATTTTAGAGCATTATTCAAGCATGTAATACTAATAGATGTGAAAAAGTTACCGGTTTTAAACTAATTCTATCTGCAAGGGAAGTGCCCAAAATAGCCGAGTACCTGGTAAATATAACTGTTGTCAGAATAAAAGTGATATACAACTACAAGGTGCCTGGTGTCTTTTGTTGATGCACAAAAGATCAGCTTAACAATGATATGTGTTGATTTTGAACACCTCATAAACAACAAAGTTACATAAAGAAACTTTAATAAAAAATAAAAATAAAAGACTAGGGCAGCATAGACTCAAAAGTAACCAAAAAAGAGAGTGATGCATAAACCAAGAATGGCGGCAATTAGTCTGTCTAAATCCACCTCGACAGAAGAACCAAAGGTTCTTTTGCATTCACAAATAGATGATGGGCTATGATATAAGAGACAACTTCAACCAACATTTTTTAGGCTATAAAGAAAATTACTTGTGGCCTGTATTGTAGAGTATCTATTTAGTTATCTTTTTTTTAGTAAGGAAATGTACAGATTATCTCAACGTAAAACAGGCGTAGCACGTGAGAAAATAAGAGACAAATTTAAGAATTTGAGTAACACTAACAAGGCATCTTTTTCGTATTAATGAATCCGTTATTACATTAAGATGGGATAGATACAATAGGGAGGAAGATAACATAAAAAAAACTTGGGAATACAAACCAGTGAGATAAAATGGATACAACAGGGAGAATGGATACAGAAACCAAATATTGGAACAAAAAAAGTACTTGAAATTATTCTTGATTTTCAGTCTCCATCCTTTTAACAATTTCTCCCACCTTTCTGTAATATACTCTACACCTCCTTTTCTCACAAGAAAACTAAATGACCATATGTTTCCAAACCTGCCCTCAGTTAAGTAAATTCAGAACAAATTTATTTACTTTGAGTGAAGTTCACAACATATATGTGTGCATCAGCTTATCGTCACATATGATTCACTCTTGCAAAGTTACCATTTACCATTTGTGATCTTCATAGCTAAATACCATTCTCAGGATGGTCTACTCCAATTATGAACGAAAAAAGAAAAAGAAAAAAAAATCACAACAGCTTTATCAAAAATCATGAGAGTAATGGCAAACTTAAATCACAAGGAAGAGTATACTTACACTAGCATGGCATCCTCCACTGTAGATGCAATTGGTCCAATAATTTCCACGGTACCAGCATCACATAATGCTCTGGGAGCAAAAGAGCGGATAAACATCAACTCTGTTGTTTTTTTCTTTCTTTTGATCAGTATTTATTTATTTATTTTGTCAAAGCTGCGTATTATTATGCATTTATCAGATTAACTTTATAGGATTTGACTTGTGAATGAAATTATTTGGGTAATCTTAAAGTTTTTAGACTGAGAGTTTGTGTTTCAGTTATATTAATTGAATGACAAAATTTTGGCCACAGCTGAAATAGTAGTCTTAATCAGACTGGTACAGCCTAAATAAAATCTACTAGTTTTATGAACTACAAAAAATTCGAGATGATGTTCCTTGAATCATGCTTTATGCACTGAAGCGTTGTCTTCGAATATAAAACAAGAACCCTTTGAAAATTAAAGGTTGACAGAGAGCAGAGAATAAGGATATAATGCAGCCAAGTGCAAAAAAAGTATTTGCACATGACCTTAAGATGAACGAGCTTACCCACTTATATCTGTCCGTCCATATGTTGTCTTTAATCCCACTACACCACAAAGTGAAGAAGGAATACGGACCGAACCTGCCCTTTTGTATTAATTTAAGAGAAGAAATATGTTAGAGAATAACATAAGAACAATCTTAGGCATCTCATATGTATAAGAGTTCAACCTCCACCATCAGTTCCCAGGGCAGCAGAGCATAGTCCAGAAGCTACAATTGCTGCGGGTCCTGAGGACGACCCTCCTGTATATCTGTCTGGAGCATGTGGATTTCTTGTTGTTCTAAGGAAAGACATTACTTTAGTACTATAGAGTTGAGTACGATATACAACCTAATTATCAAAGAAAACGAAAATTCTTTTGTTTCTTTTCATCACAACACACAATGTAGTGCAATGACACTGCATCCCACAACCCTCCTGCTTTCTTTCCAAATCCCAAACCAAAACGGATATGAACAAACAGGGTATATTTGGAGATTCCCATGTCACTTCAGCCTACCAAAATAACTTCTGCCAAAGATAAGAGGCCACCTCACAGTTCAGAAAGATATGATATGCATTCTTTTGATTCACTTTACTAGTGAGAGATAAACAAAATTTTTTATCTCTCAGTTGAACCAAATCAAATGTATGGACTCTCTCATGTGCTACAACCTGCCTAAGATCATAATCTTTGGAGGAATTATGGATTTCCATTAATGTTTTCACAGTATTTTAGAGCAGAGTAATCGTCAAGGTTCAGAAATTTATGAAATCATCTGCAGGAAATAAACACCAACACATATTCCAATCTCCATTTCTGCGCATATGTAGTAAAACTTGGCACTCTTTCTACCATTCTGAAACTTTTTACTGTCCCAGAACTTCCTTTGATTCCTCATCATTTAGATTCCTCCTAAGCCTCATAGACCAACTCATCGTGGTAGTGATGTTAGACTTTGAACTAATTTGTAAGGGATACTTAGAAATCCTAAAGGTCATGGAATGAATTGAAAGACTCATTCTGCACCCCACCCAAATGACCTTCAAAAATCCGACTCTTCTGTCACCCACTACAAGCTAAAAACACTTTGGAAAATACCTAAACTCAGCCAAGATGTCCTTTCGGCGGCTTCTACACAAAACTCAAAGAACCAAGTTGGAACCCTAACCATTTTATTGTCCACCCGTACTTCACTCTATGTACTAATATTATAAACTGAGATGTAAATCAATACGTTCAGCATCTGACAAACATATACTGCATGAGCATATATAGCCATCCTCCACCGTCAAATACAGGTGAATAGCCGCAGTCAAAAGATGTACTGAGATTCAGTTTATTGCAAGTTTGACGGTTTTGACTTTACACTCGTCTCCAAATGAAACATCATTTGACCACATTCAAATCCCTTACATTTGTTGCTAGAACAAATGCTTACCCGTAGTTTGGATTATTTCCTGTCGTACCCATGCCCATTTCATGCATATTTGCCTTCCCCACAAATATCACACCACAGCTACGTAACCTTGAAACACAAACTGCATCTTTCCTGACAGCCCGAACCTCATGCATCCATGTTGTCCCCCCTATCATGATATCATGATAAAATAAGCAGGGATATAACATATACACTGAAGATACTAGTGATTATTAGTTACCTTTGGATGGATGGGGGTAACAGTCTATATCATCCTTGATGGCTACGAAAATCCCATCTAAGATAGATATTGGATTCCCTACACAATCAAAACAAATAGTAATTCTCAGCAGTCTGTTGGTGGTCTGTACTTTACTTACTCAATACACTTGAAAATTGGTAAAGTTCATTCCTTTGATATACAAATTGAATGATTTTATTGGAAGCTAGGACTCAGATGCCTCCGTATTACCTTCCTCGAACCTCTTGGTT
Source organism: Geum urbanum (assembly GCA_946800695.1). Classification (NCBI taxonomy): domain Eukaryota; kingdom Viridiplantae; phylum Streptophyta; class Magnoliopsida; order Rosales; family Rosaceae; genus Geum; species Geum urbanum. The sequence continues at coordinate 16,834,680 of OX327016.1, forward strand.
GAAGCTGCAGCCTGGTTCCTCAATTCTTGAGTGTCGAAAGAAAGCAACAAAGGTTGAGGAGGTGTCTTATTGCTAAATTCTTGTAAAGCTGAAATAATATTCTCCGCAACCTACAAATGGTGTAGCTATCACAATCAAGCATAGAAGATAAACAATGCAGTTAGTTATAAATAAACCAAAAGACATCAGAACTAAATTACCATGGATGGGGTTGAAATCTTGGCTCGATAAGCATAAGCATAGTCACGAATCTTCCAGTATCGAAATGATGGACTCGACTCCACATTCAAACAGGTAGCAGGATCATAGTTGGGAAGGCATTTCAAGGCCACTTGAACTCGGTCCTCTGGTTTTCCATCTTCATCAAGAACAACAACCCCTGATTCCAGTTCTAATTTTCACATCACATTCACAAAGTCAGTTAATTTCAGACTTGATTACTATTAAAATTAAATTCAATAACCAAGTCTGAGAGCAAAATATAAACACCTTGAGGAGGAAATTCAGGTTTGAACATAGGTGCTTCTGGTATATAAGTATTCCTCAGTAACTGTAAAGTAACACAGCAAGTATTCATTTAGCTCTGAAAATTTAAAAAATAAAATAATGAGAGTAACAAACAGACTTAAGAGACCTGAGTCATCTTATTCTGCTTCTTAAGCACTGAGATGATCAGAGAACCAATAATGGGTGTCTCAACAATCCACACAAACAGCTTGAGCATCAAACCGGTCAAATGCGGAGCTACACAAAAGCAATCGAGTCAAATTGTGAGTTACTGTAGTGGAACAAACAAGCGATATCGGAAAAGTGACTGACCTTGGATTTCTTCTCGATCGTATTTGACGGTTGATAAGTCGATGCAGTCGGCGGGTAACATGACACGTTTCTTGGCCATTTTTGATCTGCAACAACAATGGCTTCTGCTTCTCTCTGTGTGTATCTGTGTATCTGTATTGAGAGTGATCGGTGAAAGCTAATTGTTGGTTTCCTTCATGATGATATATATATATATATATGCTGCCGTTCTAGATGAGATATTCAATGAATTGTGACGACTTATTGTGATGTTGGTCCATCGTTTCGATTAGGCTGCATTCAATTTGGGCGCAAAAACCAAGTTACCGAAATCTCGGGACGATCACTACAGATATTACGTAAGAAAATTTTGTTTTTTTTGTTTTTTTGTTATCCGAAATGTGAATGTGATTCGTTTTGAACCGTCGATCGTATCGAGCCGCGAGTATAAATATCGGAAATAGTCGAAAAATTGTCGAAAACACTGTTTGGAAGTTTGACCGGCGTTGACCAGACTTGGACCCGTTGACCAGACTTGGACCCGTTGACCGCCGTTGACCCATGGACGATTTGACCCGGTTTGAAACTCACCAGCGGACTTGCCGTTTCCGACCGTTTCCGGCCACTATTTTGGAAGGTATGGATTCCTCTCGTGATTTGCAACTGTTTAGAACTTGGAATTGTTTGAATTGGTTTCGATTTGAGCGAGAACGAGTGAGTTGAAGTTTGTGTTTTTCCGACTGGAATCAGGGTGGTTGGACGGCGGCGCTCCGACCACGGTGGTGGCCGGAGATTAGAGGTGTTCGACTCGTGGGGCCACGGCGGAGCCTTTGGGAGTGGCCTCGAGGGCCGCTGTGCGCCGTGGACGGAGATCGACTGAAAACAGGGGCTGCCGGCCGATTTGGTTTTTGAATTTCTCGAGCTGATTTCCAGCGATTTGGGCCGGAATTGGAGGTTGTCACAGTTGAGAGATGTGTTGGGCTTCAGGAGGAGAAGCTACGGTGAGCTTGGCCACCGGGAAATTCCTCTGGTTGACGGCACGCCGCCGCCGGCGGTCAACGGCGGAGCTCCGGCGACCCGTTGATTTTTTGAAATTTGACAAATTTTATGCCGTTTTTCTCGTAATCGCGCCTCGATCATCGCCTTGAGGTTTTCGAGTTGATTTGAATATTGGATTTTTAGTTGAGGGTTTATTTGAAGTGTTTGGGAAATTTCGACAATTATTTTGTATCGAGTTATATGTTTCCAGAAATGATTGGTTTCCGATGTGTGGTACAGAGTGATGAACTGTGATTTTGATCAGTTATATTTTGTGATTATTCATGGGATCGAGATCGTACGTTGGACGAGGAATCTTCCGTTGAATCTCGTGATTAGCGCGTGTGCGCGCAATGCTATCTGTGAGTGGACTTTTTATTTACATTGTCGTAGCGAGTTCTTGATTTCCGTATTTATTTACGATACGATGTTGAGATTATTTATTGTTTTTGGAGGTATTATTTTATATTTTATTAGGTGATGATATTTACTTAGCATCGATGCATTGGCTACTCGGCTGATCACTGGTAATTCAGATCCAGGGTTGAGAGATTCCCTTGATGTGCCCACTAGGCTTGAGAGATTCGCCTAGTCTATCATCGTCGGGCTTGAGAGATTCGCCTGACCGTCGGGCTTGAGAGATTCGCCTGGCACCTCCATTCATATTATGAACTCGCTTTGTTTTATGATATATATATATATATATAAATGGTGAAAGGCATATGATTATTTTCGTCCACTCACTCTAACGATTTTATTTGCCTTTTCCCTGGGCTTTTCGGTTTCCGTGTCCAGTTTGCAGTTCGGATTCTGGTGTCTTACGTCGCAGTCGGAAGCTTAGTGTTCGAGCTACCTTTCTTTTCCAGTAGGTTTCTTGTTTTGACTACTGTTGTATATTTTTGTATATATACACTAGAGGTCGCTCTGATTACTATGTCATTATACTCTTATATGTTTTTCCCCGGATTTCTATAAAGTACAGTTTTGATTATTACTTTACATTAATGTTATAATATTGAGAAATCCGGATGGGATTGGTGCCCACGGTTTGGCTTTTGTGGCATAGGATGAAGTGTGTTTTCGGGTGCAGATTAATTGCAATTTCATGTAGTAGCGTAACTTTACCGAATTTTTTGTGATTTTTTCAAGTTTGTGTTTTCAGAAGGGGATTGATTCCGGTTTAGGAAACTAATTCGGGGTTGGGTCCTTTCAATATTGTACTGGAAATAAATACTAAAACCAAGAACTTGTTACGACGGTGTAAATAAATGTCCACTCACAGATAAACACAGCGCGCAGACGCGTTAATCCCGAGATCCGGCGAAAGATCCCTCGCCAAGCGTACAATCTCGATCCCCTGAATAATCACAAAATATCACTGATCAAAATCACAATTCAATACTCTGAACTACACCTCAGAAATCAACCATTTCCAGAAACATATAACTCGGATAACAAAAGAATCGTCGAAAATCCCAAAATATTCCACATAAACCCTCGACTTAAAATCCATTACTCAAATCAACTTGAAAACCTCAAGGCGACGATCAGGGCGCGATTACGAGCAAACCGGCATAAAACTTGTCAAAATCCAAAAAGTCAACGCGTCGTCGGAGCTCTGCCGCTAACCGCCCCCGCCGCCGCCGGCATGCCATCTTCCTCTCCTCGAGCCTAACCTTTTTCCGGCATGCCATTTTCCGGCGACCAAGACCTCAAAATCTTCCTCTCCTCGAGCCTAACCTTTTTCCCCAAAAGACCACCACCGTGGCCGGAAAACGCCTCGAAAGCCACCAAAATTTCAAACCGTCCGGAAAATTTCTCCGGCGAAATTCTCCACCGTGAGGCCACCTTGGCCTCCCAAATTCAAGGGGCTTCTTCTATAGCTCAAACCCAACCATTTCCACCTAAAATCCCCATCGGAAAACCGCCGGAAAAACCTCCACCATTAAACCCGATTCCGGCAAACTTCACATTCAAAATTGACCAACCAAACCTTAACCAAATCTCACCATACATATCAATCAAAAGCCCATAAGACAAGCTTCAAATCCATACCTTAAAATCCGGCAACCGTGTCATGTTCCGGCAGCCACCACGACGGCAAATTCGTGACTCACGGAGTCGAAATCAAATTCTCTACATTTTCCACGAACAAACCCAAATCAAATTCGTGTCCGAAAATTAAGTCGTGATCAAAACAGCATAACCGATTAGTTACGATAAACCTCAATTACCCGTAAAACTCGCAAATTAAGCCGATTACTATACCAATTTCCGGTCTGGGTCGTCACAAATCTACCCCCCTTACAAAAATTTCGACCTCGAAATTTACGTACCTGCTAAGTGACAGATGAGGATACTGTTCCCGCATATGCTGCTCGGTCTCCCAAGTGGCTTCCTCAACTGAATTATTCTGCCTTAAGACCTTCACAAGCGGTATGACTCTGTGTCTCAACTCCTGGTCACGCCGATCAAGAATCTGTACTGGCTCCTCCACAGATGTCAAATCTTCCCGAATAGGAAGCTGATGTGGTACTAAAATATGTGATGGATCTGGAATGTATTTCCGCAGCATCGAGACATGGAAAACATCGTGCACCCTCTCCATCTCCGGAGGCAACTCTAACCTGTAAGCCACGGCACCAACTCTCTCTGTGATCTCATACGGACTGATATACCGTGGCCGGAGCTTACCACGCTTCCCGAAATGAAGAACTCCTCACCAAGGAGACAATTTCAGGAAGACCCAATCGCCCACCTCGAACTCGAGACTCTTTCTTCTCACATCTGCATAACTTTTTTGGCGATCTTGGGCAATCTTCAATCTGTCTCTGATAATCTGAATATCCTCTGTGGTGCTCTTCACCAAATCAGGACCAATAAGCCATCGCTCGCCTACCTCACTCCAACATAATGGAGTACGGCACTGCTTCCCGTATAGAGCCTCGTACGGTGCCATATCAATACTGGCCTGATAACTGTTATTATAAGCAAACTCAATCAAATGCAGTTGCTGGTCCCAATTTCCTCTAAACTGCAATACACATGACCACAACATATCCTCGAGGGTCTGAATTGTCCTCTCAGACTGCCTATCAGTCTGAGGATGGAAAGCTGTACTGAAATGCAATCTGGTACCCAAAGCTCGCTGTAATGCCTGCCAAAATTCCGAGGTGAACTGACTGTCTCGGTTAGAAACAATAGATACAGACACACTATGCAAACGAACGATCTCCGCCAAATATAGCTTTGCTAACCTGCCCACTGAAATCTTCCCTGGAAGTGCAAGGAAATGAGCTGATTTCGTCAATCGGTCAACAATAACCCAAATACCCGTGTTACCAGCGGAAGTACACGGTAACTGATACACGAAATCCATAGTAATGTGCTCCCACTTCCAAACCGGAATCTCCAACGGTTGTAGCTTTCCTGCAGGTTTCTGCCTTTCTGCCTTCACTTGCTGACAAATGAGGCATCTGCTCACATATGCTGCAATCTCCCTCTTCATATTTCGCCACCAGTAATAGTCTCGAAGTGTATGAAACATCTTTGTACTGCCTGGATGCATCGCGTAAGCAGAACAATGGGCTTCGTCTAAAATATCCTTCCTCACAAACATTACAGGAGCACCACACGGACGGTGATACACTGGGTCATATGAAACCTTTCTCTAGCAACTCTTGAAGTTGAATCTGTAACTCTTTCAACTCCGCTGGCGCCATACGATACGGTGCCTGAGATATAGGTCCAGTGCCTGATAAAAGCTTAATGGTGAAATTGATTTCTGGGACTGGAGGAACACCTGGTAACTCCTCCGGAAATACGTCTGGAAACTCGGAAACAACCTCAATATCACCAATGTCTGGTACAGCAGCCTTTGTATCCACAACATAAGCTAAGTATGCAACACAACCCTTCTTCATCATTCGTTCGGCCTTCATCGCTGAAATCACACATGGTAGGGAAGTATTCTTCTCACCACGAAACAATATCTCTGGGAAACCTGGATGTTGAAACACTACTTCCTTCTTGTGACAGTCAAACATAGCCTAGTGTGTCTCCAAGAAGTCCATACCCAAAATTACATCAAAATCGACAATATCGAGCAATAACAAATCCACAGCTAAACCATAACCTCCAACAAAGATCTCACAATCCCTATACACCCAGCCAATACTCACAACCTCACCGGATGGATACAATACCCTCCACAACCCTGGAAGTGAAGATGCAGGCATAGTAGCTAAAGCTGACAATCTATATGATATGAATGAATGCGTAGCACCTGGATCTAACAAAGTAAGTACTGGATAGCCAAAAACATGCAACGTACCAATAACAATCTCCGGTGAAGTTCTGCCCTCGCGCAATAACATAGCATAAACCCTGGCCTGCCCAGCTGGTCGTCCACGCTGATGGTGACTCTGTTGTCCGCCCTGTCCAAAAGACTGTACTGGTCGAGCGCCAGAAGTAGTACCTCGATCTCCTCCTGAACTCTGAGCTGCCTGTCTACCAACACCAGTAGACTGGAAACATTCCCTCGCATAGTGACCCTCCTAGCCACAACGATAACAAATGGTAGAGCCTCGCTGACAAAGGCCAAAGTGATGCCTATTGCAGAGATTGCACAATGGATTCTCCCTCGGTACAGCAAAAGTGCCACCGGTACGTCGAGGATAGCTGGATCCGCTAGAACTCTTACTGGACTGTGGTCTCTGTGGCCGATCCCTCCTCCATCTTTGTCTCTGTCTAGCCGTACTAACTGGTTGTCTATACGGTCCACTGCCAGATGATGATGCCTATCCGGAAGTACCTGAACTCAGCATCTTGGAAGGTCCCTAACTCGGTCCACCCTCTTCAAATCGTCGAGACTGGATTCTCATCTGCCTTTCCTTCTCTATATCCTCACCTCGAAGTACAGCACTCACGAACTCATCAAAGTTGTTTTGAGGCATCGTAGTCAGTGTTCTCTTGATGTTCAGGTTCAAGCCCAACTCAAATCTTCGGCACTTGGCTTCCTCTGTAGCCACCATGTCACGACCAAACCAAGATAAGCGAGTAAATCTGTCCTGGTACTCAAGTACTGACATGCTACCCTGTCTCAAGTTGGTGAACTCCTCATACTTCTGCTGCTGTGTAGCCTGGTTGAAATACCTCCGCATAAACAAATCCCTGAACAATGTCCATGGAGTATCAACCGGAACTCTGTCAGTGCTAACCCACCAGAAGTAAGCATCATACTCAAGTAAACCAACGGCTGCCACTGTCATCTACTGAGGAGTGAAACACAGACGCTCACAAACTCGTTCAACCTGAACCAACCAAGCCTCACATATCTCTGGATCAGCTGAACCCGAGAAAACAGTCGCTCTAGCAATTCGAGCTTTGACCACAGGGTCAAAACGCTCCTCCAAACGCAATACTCGCATAAGCAAGTCATGCGTCTGGCGATCCTCATCAGGATCCACATCCCTATTGACATAGGAACCACGTCTAGGAGGCATCCTAATGATAAGAGAAAAGCATTAGTCACAAGACACAAGGAACGTAATCATGAAACTTCAGACATTTGAAAACATACAACCCTTAAAGCATTGATGAGTTACAGTTGGCCAGTCGGGTCATCGCTCCAGACATGCTGTATAATCTACAGAACCTAAAACCTAATGCTCTGATACCAAGATAAAAGGACCCAACCCCGATTTAGTTTCCTAAACCGGAATCAAACCCCTTTTGAAAACACAAACTTTCAAAAACTATAGAAATTTCGGCAGAGTTTCACTATATCGCGGAATTACCATTAACCTGCACCCGCAAACACAATTCGTCCTATGCCACAAAAGCCAAATCGTGGGCACCAATCCCATCCGGATTTCTCAAAATCATATCATAATATAAAGCAATAAGCAAAAACTGTAAATTTACTGAAATCCGGGAAAATCATATGAAAATATAAACATCAGAGTATTTAGAGCGACCTCTAGTATATATATACATAAATACACAGCAGTAGGCTAAATAAGAAACCTAATGAGAAAGAAAAGTAGCTCGAATACTAAGCCTCCGACTGCGACTTGCGACACCAGAATCCGAACTGCAAACTGGGCACGGAAATCGAAAAGCCCAGGGGAAAGGTAAATAAAATCGTTAGAGTGAGTGGACGAAAATAAACATATGTCTTTCACTATTTACAGAACATAAAAATAATGCGAGTTCTTAAAATAAATGGAGGTGTCGGGCGAATCTCTCAAGCCCGACAGTGATAGATTAGGCGAATCTCTCAAGCCTGGAACTGGACTACCGGTGATCAACCGAGTAGTCAATGCATCAATGCCAAGTAAATGCCATCACCAATAAAACATAAAATAATACCTCCAAAACAATAAATAATCTCAATACTGTACTGAAAATAAATACTGAAACCAAGAACTTGCTATAACGGTGTAAATAAATGTCCACTCACAGATAAGCACAGCGCGTAGACGCGTTAATCCTGAGATCCGACAGAATATCCCTCGCCAAGAGTACGATCTCGATCCCCTGAATAATCACAAAATATCACTAATCAAAAACACAATTTAATACTTTGAACCTTACCTCGGAAACCAACCATTTTCGGAAACATATAACTCGGACAACAAAAGAATCGTCGAAAATCCAAAATATTCCACATAAACCCTCGACTTAAAATCCATTACTCAAATCAACTCGAAAACCTCAAGACGACGATCAGGGTGTGATTACGAGAAAAACAGTATAAAACTTGTCAAAATACAAAAAGTCAACGCGTCGCCGGAGCTCCGCCATCACCGAAGAGATTTTCAGGCGACTAAGACCTCAAAATCTTCCTCTGCTCAAGCCTAACCTTTTTCCCCAAAGGACCACCACCATGGCCGAAAAACGCCTTGAAAGCCACCAAAATTTCAAACCGGCCGAAAAATTTCTCCGGCGAAATTCTCCACCGTGAGGCCACCTCGACCTCCCAAATTCAAGGGGCTTTATCCATAGCTCGAACCCAACCATTTCCACCTAAAATCTCCATCGGAAAACCGCCGAAAAAACCTCCACCATTAAACCTGATTCCGGCAAACTTCACGTTCAAAATTGACCAACCAAACCTTAACCAAATCTCACCATACATATATCAATCAAAAGCCCATAAGACAAGCTTCAAATTCATACCTTAAAATCCGGCAACCGTGCTGTATTACGACAGCCACCACGACGACGAGTTCGTGACTCACTGAGTCAACACGGGTTGACTCGGTCAACTCGGCCCAGCTCAGTCAACTCGGTCAAACAGCCCATTTTCGCACTTTTTTGATAACTTTACGACTATTCGGCTATTTATACGTCGCGAATCAACTATATCCACAATTCGGATAACTCAACTCAAACGGATAAACACGACTAACTCGACGATAATTTCAAATATTCTTTTTATATTCCTCGATTATCCGAAAAATCCTCGAAAAGCTCCAACGGACTCAAAATCAAATTCCCTACATTTCTCATGAACAAACCCAAATCAAATTCGTGTCCAAAAATTAAGTCGTGATCAAAACCGCATAACCGATTAGTTACGATAAACCTCAATTACCCGTAAAACTCGCAAATTAAGCCGATTACTATACCAATTTCCAGTCCGGGTCATCACAAAAGTTCCTGTTGTTGATGACAATATCAACAATGAAGGTATTCATGTAGAAGTTTTACCTGAAGAAAATATTTAAATGAGGAAGTTCCTAGCCCTCAAAATGAAGAAGTTTCTGGTCCTTTAAGAAGATCAACCATAGAGAGGAGGTCTGCAATACCAGAAGATTATCAAATATATGCCACTGAAGTTGAATTTGATTTGGAGGAAGAAAATGATCCAAGAACAGTAAAGGAAGCTATGAAATCAAATTCAAGTGCAAAGTAGAGGAAAACAATGGAAGATGAGATTGAAAGCATGTTCAAAAATGAAGTATGGATTCTGGTTGATAAACATGAAGACATGAAGCCAATAGGTTGCAAATGGGTTTTTAAAACTAAAAATGATGCAGATGGGAAAATAGAAAGGCATAAAGCAAGACTTGTTGTTAAGGGCTTTACTCATCAAGAAGGTGTAGACTACATTGAAGCATTTTCACCAGTTTCCACTAAGGATGCATTTAGAGTTTTAATTGCATTGGTGGTTCATTTCAATCTCCAGTTACATCAAATGGATGTTAAACAACATTTTTAAATGGTGATTTGTTTGAAGATATATACATGCTCGTTGAAGATGACAAGAAAGTTTGCAAACTTAAAAGGTCAATTTATGGCCTTAAGCAAGCATCAAGGCAATGGTACTTCAAGTTTGATGCTCTCATTACAAAATTTAGTTTCAAAGAAAACAAATTAGATGAATGCATATATTGTAAGATCAATGGGAGTAACAACATTTTTCTGATCTTATATGTAGATGAAATTTTGTTGGCAAACAACATTACCAATTTATTAAATGAAACTAAAAAGTTTCTTAAGGAAGCTTTGATATGGAGGATGTGGGGGAAGCTCATTATGTTCTGGGAATTGAAATCAAAATAAACAAACAGCTTTGCACACTGGGATTGTCACATAAAGCCTATATTGATAAAGTATTACACAGGTTTGCGATGCAGAACTGCAAGTCTGAAGAATCATCAATGTCTAAAGGAGGCAAACTGCATAAAGTTCAATGTCCATCAAATGCATTTCAAAGGAAAAGCATGGAGAAGGTGCCATATGAAAGGTTAGTAGGAAGTTTGATGTATGCACAAGTCTGTACCAGACCAAACAAGGCATTTGTAGTAAACATGCAGTCAAGATATAAATCCAATGTTGATCATGAGCACTCACTACCAGCATTTTCACTATAGCCGACGACACTAAAAAAAAACAGGCCGATGACATTTAAATCGTCGACTATAGTAGACTATAGCCGACGATAACACCAAAAATCGTCGGCTATAGTACTATAGCCAACGATTTTTGCAACAAAAAGCGTCGGCTATACTTTTGCCGACGCTTTTTTGCCGACAATACCAAAAATCGTCGGCTATAGTCCTGTAGGCTAAAAAGCGTCGGCAAAAGTATAGCCGACGATTTAAAATGTCGTCGGCTTATTTTTTTTTTATGTCGTCGGCTATAGTGAAAATGCTGGTAGTGACTAAAGAATAGAAAAGAAAGTCTTGAGGTATTTGAAAGGAACTAGAGACTATATGCTAGTATACAGAAGACAAGAAGATCAAGAATTGATGTCAGAAGGTTACTCAGATGCTTCTTTTAAGCAAGATGCAGATGATTTGAAATCTACATTAGGTTTCATATTTATGCTTGCTAGATGTGCATTATCTTGGAAAACTAACAAGCAAGGACTCACAGCAACATCTACTTTTCAAGATGAATATGTTGCAGTTTTTGAGGTCACATCACATGCACTTTGGTTAAGAACTTTGTTTCCAGACTTGGAATCATGGATTTTGCAGAAAGACCATTAACTATATACTATGATAATGCAACAGCAGTCTTTTTCTCAAAGAATAACAAAATGACATCAATCTTTTTCTTTGCTTTCGTATTAGTTTTGAGCAAGGGCTAGAAATAGTATTAAATAAATCAAAATTTTGTGGGATCAAAATTTTGTGGGATCAAAAATTTGTAAGAGGTGTATTTAAATACACCTCCCACAAATTTATGAATTATGGAGGTGTGTGAATAAACGCTCCATTTTCTTTTTTGAATTAAACCAAGACTCGATCGTTGATGAGTTGTAGTCCAGTGGTAAGGACTCATACCGTGATCCTTGAGGTCACGTGTTCAAATCTCATCAGACACTAAATTCTATCGGTTCACCTCAAAAAAAAACAAGACTCGATCTTATCATAAGATTAACTTTGGGAAGTATTTCAATAGATATATATATGACCCGTAGCGACCGGCTTGATTCTTCGTTTCCTGAAGTTTTGATTGTGTCTCTAGAAAGTGAGAGCAATGGATTCCAGGTGATCGATAACTTGATTGCGAACTGCCCTTTAATTTCATGCATGATGCATCATACTCTTCATGGTCAATTAACCAGGACGGAGCATTTCTTTATATTCTTCATATTCTTCGTGATCAACCTGATTTAGAAAGAGCATTTGGGATTGGTCTAGCGTAGCAACCAGCTTGAGTCTTTGTTTCCTGAAGTTTCGATTGTGCCTCTAGAAAGTAAGAGCAATGGATTCCAAGTGATCAACAACTTGATTGCAAACTGCCCTTCAATTCCAAGCATGATGCATCATACTCTTCTAACTAGGATGGAGCATTTCTTTATATTCTTTATATTCTTCGTGATCAACTTGTTTTAGAAAGAGCATTTAGGATTACTCTAGTGACTAAGGCAGTGTGCCTCCCCGCCCATCAACCAAGTTCAAACCCCAATAATCTCTTAACCTTTCTATCGACATGTCAAAAAAAACTTGATTTAGAAAGATATTATTTATCTAATAGGACTAGCAACTACTCATCATCCATCATACTCTTAAGAGATGATAATCGATGGTTTTAATCTCAAATTGTTGAAACTTATCACTACTAGAAAAAAAACTTATAGCCGACGACAAAAAATTGTTTGCCTGTTAGCCGTTATCGTTGGCCAAAGTAAACGTCGACAAACCTTTGTAGTCCTCCAGTTGTCTATCAAGTTGTAAAGTGCATGATATGATTATTAAAATATACCATCTTATATAAAAACAGATTGATATAAAAAATGTTAAATCGTACCTTTCCATGGGATACATTCAAGTGTAGTGTACTGGACCAGTAAGCAACAATTGTTCAGGAAAATAGATCATCGGGTGAGGCATGATGTCAAAAAACATTGGGGTAAATATTCTCTCAAATTTGCACATGATGAAAATTATGTCATCTTGCATTTCCCTCAAGTCTGATTTTTTCACTAGTCTAGTGCATAACTTCTGAAAGAATCTTGACAACACTACTAACAGCTCCACTACCTAACGGGGCAGGTATGATCGAATGAAAACAGGGAAAAGATGTTGAAGCAGTATATGGCAGTCATAACTCTTTAATCCGTATATCTTATTGTCCCAAAAGTTAACACGTCGACCTATATTTTCTACATAGCCTGAAGGATACTAAACATGACCCATCCAACTAAAAATTTCTTTCTTTTGGTCAGGCTTGACGGTGTAAAGAGCTTGAGGCATTTTTTTCTTTCCCTTCTTTCAACCACAAATGTTTTTGTATACTCATTATTTTCATATCAATGCATGCATTAGGGCCATCTTTAGTTTTCCCCTCCCAATTCAAGAATGTACCCACCACACTTTCGTACACATTCTTTTCTATGTGCATGACATCTAGGTAATGCCTGATCTGTAACTTACTCCAATACGAGAGTTCCCAAAATATGTTTTTGTGTGTCCAGAATTTGTACGTGTCAGGTCTTTCAGGTATTTCCGCCACTATATCAGGATGATTGTTGAGCTGCCCAAAATCGTATTCATTCAGCACTTCAAAAATTTCATCCCCCGTCTATCTCCTGGGTTGCAAATTCTCTTCTACAGTCTCATCAAATGTCTTGTCATCCTCCCGCCATGGGTGATCAAGTCCAAGCCAACAAAGGTGACACATCTGAACAATCTTCCTGCAATGAAGTCTTCCGCACTCATCAGTCAGGCACTTTGGACAAGCCCTGTATTCCCTAACAATGTTTCCTGATAACATCCCGTGGGCAAGAAAATCACTGATGGTGCCAACAACCATGACATGCATCTAGAACATCTCGTGCTTGTACTTCTCATAAGTGGGATGGCTAATGTTACTTAGAAACATAAGCTCCTCAATCATGGGTCTCAAATACACATCGATACATTTTCCTAGATAACCCGGCCCTAGAATTAATAGAGTCAGCATATTGTATTCCTTTTTTATGCACATCCATAGAGGAAGGTTGTACGGTACCAAAATAACGGGCCATATACTATATTAAACACTCATGTTTCCAAAAGGGTTGAATTCGTCAGATGAGAGCCTGAGAAAAACATTTCGGACATCTGATGCAAAATAAGAAAACTCTCTAACCATGTGCTTCCAAGCCTCTCCGTTAGTAGGGTATATAATGATATCATCGCCAAGCAAATCCATCTTAACCCACCATCTCATAGCTTTGCCCGTGTGTGAAGACATGTACAACCGTTCTAGCCTATCTGAAAGGACCCAACCCCGATTTAGTTGCCTAAACCGGAATCGAACCCCTTCTGAAAACGTGAACCAACAAAAACCGTTAAAATTTCGGCAGAGTAACGTTACTAACGTGGAATTGCCATTACCTACACCCAGAAAATAACACTTCATCCTATGCCACAAAAACCAAACTGTGGGCACCAATCCCATCCGGATTTCTCAATTTCATAACAATAACAATAAACAGTAAACATAACTGTAATATATAATATATCTGGGAAAAACCGTATAAAACATGTATCAGAATGTATCAGAGCAACCTCTAGTGTAAATATATACAATATATACGTCAGTAGGCGAAACAAGAAACCTACTGGAAAACACAGGTGGCTCGAACAACTAGCCTCCAACCACGACGTGAAACACCAGAACCTGAACTGCAAACTGGGCACGAAAAACCGAAAAGCCGAAGGGAAAGACATGAAAACTGTTAGCGTGAGTGGACGAAAATAAATGTCTTTCGCCAATAATATATGTTATAAAAACATATGCGAGTCAATGCATGAAAATCAAATGGTACGTGAGAAGATGCTGGCTCCGACCCACATACAAAGCATGCATAGAAAATCCCACGGGGTCACTCATGGATACATCCATGCTAGTACAGTCCGAATCACGGGATCCTAGACCCACACGTGATTCTAGCCTGAAAGGCCTCGGTTCCGGGGTACTGCCCCTCGTCGGTCAGGTCGGGGTACTGCCCCTCCTGGTAGGCATCCATCGGAGATCAGCCGAGATGCAAGTGTATCGATACAACAACATATACTGAGACTATACTCTGTGTAAACCAAATCGTAAATAGGTCGATGTAAATGCATAAAGCAATATATAAATGCATATACGTAATATATAATGATATAAGCATAATCGTATAACACATGCTCATAATAAACATAATCTCGTATGCCTGTTCATGCTCGTAAAACATATATAATGACTCGCGATTAACAGTGAAAAGAAGTTGTCCACTCACAGATGAGCAAAACGCGCACTCGCGCTAATCTCGTGGTCCGGTAGACGATCCCTCGCCCGAAGCACGATCTCGATCCCCTGAATACTTATAAAACATATATGATCAAAATCATAGCCCACAACTCTGTACTCAACCACGGAAACCAACCGTTCCCTGAAACATATAAAACTGTATAAAATAATCGACTGAATTCTCGAAATCTCCACTCCAAACCCTCGACTGAAAATCCGATACCCAAATCAATTCGAAAACCTCAAGGTGACGATCGGGGCGCGATTACGAGAAAAATGACATTAAAATCATCGAAAACTGAAAAGTCAACTTTCTAGCCGGAGCGCCGCCGTTGACCGCCGCCACCGGCGGCGGCGCGCCGTCAACGGAGAGTTTCTCTAGCGAGGAAGTTCCAGTTCTCAAGATCTCCTCAAGCCCAACCATTTCTTCAACTAGGACAACACCCAATTCTAACTAAAACCTCACCAAAACAGCTCGAAACCGGATCGGAGTTCAACTCATCCGGCAACCAACTCGGGTTCACCCAAAACCTCTACTTCAACCCAATTCAACCTTATGGGGAGCATCACAGGGGCAAGGGGAGTCGAAACCCTCACTCCCCCGCCACCGTAGCTCGCCGGAAGTCCACCCCCCGTCACCGGCAAACTCCGGCCAACCAACCCGATTCGAAACCATACAAAACATCATCAAATTTCACGATTTCAAACACAAAACAACTTAGAAACTCAAGGGAAGAAGAATTATACCCCTCAAGTGGCCGGAGGTGACCGGAAAATCCAAGTCGGCCGGCGAAAAATCAAACGGGAAAGTTCTCCCTCACGGTCAACGGTTAAACTGCCCAAAATGGAAAGTCAACGCCTGGTCAAACCTCAAACAGTGTTTTCGACAATTTTTTGACTATTTCCGATATTTATACTCGCGTCTCTGGACGATCAACGGTCCAAAAAGGATAACCATTACGATTCGAATAAATACGAAACGAACGGATAAACTCGTCGATAAACCAAAACTTCAAATAATCATATTATATTCCTCGGTTATCGGAAAATTCATCCGGAACCGCCCACAAACTCGAAATCACGTGCTCTACAACTTCCGTGAAGAAACTAAATTCAAATTCTCAGCCAATACTTAAGTCGCGAACTAATCCAACAAATCACACAATTAACGATTAATCGCGATTTAGCATAATCTCGTGAATCGTACCGATTACTCTACTGATTCTGGTTCGGGTCGTCACAATATCCCTCAGCGGGAAATACCGAAGTATCTTCACAGTTTTCTTATTCCCTACAGGTGTCAACTTATACCTATATGTGTGACATACTAGACATGCATCAAGGTTTTCAAGATCACTCCCTTCAAGATCTTTACCCTAGAAGAGAACGCAATCATATCTGCATGCATGGATTTTGATGTAGGTAAGGCTAAGATCTTTCAGTATATGTAGCTCCTTATGATGAGTGGTAGGAAGGCGATGACCGGGGGGCAACATCGAAGCAATCGACTTCAGATAATCATCAACAGCCTTTACACTCAATTTGTTCTCCACCATGACCTTCATTACTCCCATGAAACTGTCAAGAACAGTCTTATTACACCCTTAGTTTCACAACTACAGAAGTCTACAGAACCTGAAACCTAATGCTCTGATACCAAGCTGAAAGGACCCAACCCCGATTTAGTTTCCTAAACCGGAATCAAACCCTTTCTAAAAACACGAACTTCCAAAAACCATAGAAATTTCGGCAGAGTTTCACTATAACGTGGAATTACCATTAACCTGCACCCGAAAAACACACTTCATCCTATGCCACAAAAGTCAAACCGTGGGCACTAATCCCATTCGGATTTCTCAATATCATAACAATAATGTAAAGTAATAAGTAAAACTGTACTGTACAGAAATCCGGGAAAAAACAGATGAAAGTATAATAGTAAAGTAATCAGAGCGACCTCTAGTGTATATATACATAAATATACAACAATAGGCTAAACAATAAACCTACTGGAAAAGAAAGGTAGCTCGAACACTAAGCCTCCGAATGCGACGTGTGACACCAGAACCCGAACTGCAAACTGGACACGGAAACCGAAAAGGCCTGGGGAAAGGCAAATAAAATCGTTAGAGTGAGTGGACGAAAATAATCATACGCCTTTCACCATTTATATAATATAAAAACAATGCAAGTTCTTAAAATGAATGGAGGTGTCAGGCGAATCTCTCAAGCACGACGGTCAGGCGAATCTCTCAAGTCCGACGATGATAGACTAGGCGAATCTCTCAAGCCTAGTGGGCACATCAGGGGAATCTCTCAACCCTGGAACTGGACTACCGGTGATCAGCCGAATAACCAATGCATCGATGCTAAATAAATGTCATCACCATAAAATATAAAACAATACCTCCAAAATAATAAATAATCTCAATACTGTACTAGAAATAAATCCTAAAATCAAGAACTCGCTACGACAGTGTAAATAAAAGTCCACTCACAGATAGCACAGCGCGCAAACGCGCTAATCACGAGATCCGACGGAAGATCCCTCGCCCAATGTACGATCTCGATCCCCTAAATAATCACAAAATATAACTGATCAAAATCACAATTCATTACTCTGTACCACACCTTGGAAACCAACCATTTCCGGAAACTTATAACTCGAATACAAAATAATCGACGAAAACCCCGAAATACTCCACATAAACCCTCGACTTAAAATCCGGTATCCAAATCAACTCGAAAACCTCAAGGCGGTGATTGGGGCGCGATTACGAGAAAAACAGCATAAAACTTGTCAAATTCCAAAAAGTCAACGCCTCGCCGGAGCTCCGCCGTTGACCGCCGCCGCAGCCGGCTACGCGCCGTCATTGGAGGAATTTCCCAGCGAGGAAAACCCAGAACTCCTCTCCTCCTCGAGCCCAACACATCTCAAAACTACAGCCTCCTCCAATTCCGCAGTGAACTGCCGGAATTCAGCTCGAAAACCACAAAATCTCAAACCGGCCGGCGACCCAGTTCTCCTCGAAACTCCGGCCATGGCGCACGGCGGCCCTCGAGCCGACACCCAAAAGTTCCGCCATGGCCCCATGGGCCAAACCCCCCTAATCTCCAGCCACCTCCGTGGCCGGAGCACCATCGTCCGTCGACCCCGAATTCCCACAACTTCAAGCTCCTCGTTCACCCTCAATACCTTACCAAAATTCACAAATAAAAGTCCTAAACCATAGGAAATCAAGACGAGAAGCTAACCATACCCAAATTGGAGCCGGAGGTGGCCGGAAATGAAAAGTCGTCGGCGAGTCAAACGGTGGTCCAGTTTGTACTCGGTCAACGCGGTCAACGGGACTTTTTCTGGTCAACAACGGTCAAACTTCCCAAACCAGTGTTTTCCGATAATTTACGACTATTCCGGTATTTATACTCGCGGCTTGATACGATCGACGGTCCAAATTGAATCACATCCACGTTTCGGATAACTCAAATTCAAACGGATCAACATGACGAAATTACGCGATTTCAAATATTCATAACATATTCCTCGGTTATTGAAACAATTATCCGAAATGGCTCACGAACTCAAAATCACGCATACTACAATTCTCGTGAAGAGACCCAGTTCAAATTCTCGTCTGATAATTTAGTCGCGCATGAAACGGCTAAAACTGCTCAATACGACGAACAGTAATAATTCGTAAAGCTCATGGATTAAGCTAATTAACGTACTAATTCTGATTCGGGTCGTCACAGATAAGTTTTCCAAAAAAATAACTTATGACACCGAGGTAAAAAATGCATAACTTATGACACTTTTTTTTCAAAAAAAAAAACCAACTGACATCATTTTCTCCCAAAAATGCCCAATAAGTTATAAAACCCAGTTTTTCTGACGATTTTGCCCTTCTTTCCTAATTTGAATTCTAACTGTCTATAAGAGAAAGTAAATCTCTCTCTCTCTCTCTCTCTCTCTCTCTCTCTCTCTCTCTCTCTCTCTCTCTCTCTCTCTCTCTCTTTGTGATCGCAATCACGATTTAGAAATCGCAGCAACAAAAACTTTGTTCGATCTCGACGTCGTACGAAATTTCAAGTGTTGTAAGTTTAAAATCTCTCGCCATCTCTATACATAAATTGAGGACTTCATGTGTTCAATTATGTTGTACATCCAATTTTCACTCTGTTTTTGTATATGATAGAAGATTTGAATTGTTGTTGCACGAATATGTTTTCGTTCGTAGTTGTATTAATCGATTTCATGATAGTATTGATTACTTTTCTCCTCAAACTATGTGCATTGCGATATCGAAAATCTACTTAATTAGGTTTGGATCTTATTTTGATTCTAAAAATGTGTTTTAGTATATGATAATAGTATCTGTCTAAGTATCTGTCAACATATCTATCTGAGTATCTGTTAAATATTTTCCTGAAAATATGTCTTAGTATCTGTAACTCTATTTATTCTATTAAAAATATCATACCTTACTGTCAGTTAACCAAAGCATTTACATGCATTTCTGCAACTTTTCTAAAGGTATATTCAATGGCAACAACACCTTCTCTAATCGTTGTGAAATATATTCATGGTCGAGAAGGTGTGATGGATAATTTAAGTGATGATATCACATTTGCTGACATTATGGATATTGTCCGTCAACGATTAAAAGCACTCAACAATTCAGTCTTGACATACAAATACTGTTTTCCACCAGAGGATGAACACATTTTCCTGGAAACTGACCGTGATGTGTTTTTTATGATGCTTTCTATCCAAAGACTCAATTCAAAATATATTAAGATCAGAATTACTGACATGAATGATGTAGAACATCCAAAAACTCATTTGAATATCTGTTTGAATATCTGCTGCAATATTATGTCAAGCTAAAACATGTATACGTTTCCTATTTCCAGCAAACACCAAACCTCAGTTCCAAGCAATCGACGGTCTGTAACAATCATAATGAAAACTTAGGCCAGGATGTGCAGATGGATGGCTGGTTGGACATAAGTAATGTTGCAGACGTCGGTTTTGGATGCTTTAGAGCAGAGGAGACAAATGATTACTTGACAAAACCATGGGCTAAACTGATACAAGAAAAATGGCAGAAATTCTTAGGCGGAGTGGCTGAGTTCAAGCTAAAACTCAGAAAGTACTCAATAGAAAGTGGATTCAAGTTTTCATATGAGAAGAATGAGCTGACACGCGTATGTGTAAATTATTGATCCAAAAGGCGAGATAAATGCAACTGGTTTGTGGAGGCAAAACTATTCAAGGTGAATGGATCATTTAACATCACTGAAATAAACAATAATCATACATGCAAAGAAAAAGTCCGGAAACAGACCAATGAGATGATGAGATCTTCTATTGTCAGGTATGATACGTTTTTCTAACATCACTAGCTAGCTACTTCTCCACAAAAAAAATCTGGTGTCCAAAGATATTGTTTTCTATACTTAAAACTTATCATTTATTCAATACTCAGCTCAATCATTAAGGACAAACTGCGCGCTGACCCAAATAAGGAAGCCAAGGCCTTACAAACAGAAATCAGAGAGAGTTTTGGCCTGAAAGTCCCTTACAAGATGTTGTGGTATGGAAAGGAAATAGCAATGCACTCACTGCATGGAAACGAAGCAGAATCATACACAAACCTTCTCTAGTTCCGAGACGAATTTATGAAGACAAATCCTTGCTCCAGAGTTGTTGTAGATATTGATCTGGAAACAAAAAGGTTTCACCGCCTTTTTGTGTCATTCAGTGCCTGCATGCAGGGATTCCAATACTGCAGACCCATGATTTTCGTTGATGCAAGTTTCCTCAAGAACAAATATAAAGGATAGATCATAAGGGCCTCTGCAAAAGATGCAGATCAAGGTAATGTAGACAAATGAAATGATAGGACTATATGAGTATCTGTCGGAATAACTGTCTGAGTATCTATCTGTTTTTTCTTTTAAAAACTCCATTTAAGTACTTTCTATACAACTAGATAGGAACCTTAGCTTTTTGTTTCTTTTCAGGTCTCTATCCACTTGCATTTGCGATAGTCGATGCTGAAAATGACAGCAACTGGAGGTGGTTCTTGATGAACCTAAAAGATGAGATAGATGGACACAACATAAACTAGGAAACTAATACTCGGAGGAAAATAACATTTCTCTCAAACCGTGGTAATGGAATCATGAGTTCTCTTCCAGAGGTGTTCCCAAATGATGAGCACGGCTACTGTTTTCGGCACTTGGTGGCTAACATCAAAGACAATTACAGAGGACACGCCAAAGATAGAATTTCTGAACTCTTCATGCAATGTGCATATGCTAGAAGTGAGAGGCAATATGAGTTCCTTTTAAACCAGCTTAAGCTAGAAGGAGGATATGTAGAGATAACATAATTCTTCAAGGATCTCCCAAAACAAAAATGGTGTGCTGCATTCTTTGGAAGAGATAGGTATGGCGAAATAACAAACAACATCTCAGAGTGCTTCAACAGTTGAATAGTACATCTCTGTGCACTTCCTGTCTTCTACCTTGCCAAAGAAATCAAGTCATCCATTACAACTTGATTAATTCTAAGGGTTATTTCCAGGATATCTATAAAAATGCATTGTTTCTGGAAAAAATTATCATGAGTATCTATCTGAGTAGCTAACTGAGTATTTTTCTGGGTATCTTTTTTTTGGTTACATTACAACCATTTATAAAACCTGATTCATTCTGTTATTTCTAGGGTAATGCACTGTTTAATTCCTTCTTTTTTCTGTTACTACTCTCAAAAGAGAAAGGTGATGGAAATGATGGCATGCAAAAGAGAAGAATCAGAAGAATGGTATACTGTATAATGGAACTAAGAATGGAAGGAAAGCTCAATGAAACACTTAAAAAAAAAGGCATTGAAGAGTGATGCACTCCAGCGGTTTTGCCTACAAAGTTCAAGCTGACAAATACAGCAGTGCAGTCAACATGGAGACATGGACCTGCTCATATGGACAGTGGCAGTTGCTGAGGTTTCCTTGTGCCCATACCCTTGTTGTCATTCAAGAGAAAGGACTGAATATTTACGATTACGTGGAAAACTTGTACAAAGTTCTATATTACAAGCAAGCCTACTCATTCACACTCAATCCAGTGCTAAACATTGAGAAATCCATTCAGGACATATCACAAAATGAACCGGACGTCAGGCCACTAATAAAGTAACAACCGGGAAGACCAAAAAGAAGAGAATGAAGAAGAAGGGCGAAAAAGAAACAATGCTGACAGAATGCTCAAGATGTCACCACACTGGTCACAACAAGAGAACCTGCAACAACCCTATCGATTGAAAGCATAAATGTCTATGTGGTTTATTGATGATGTTATCAGAATAATTTTCTAAAAGTTTGAATATTTGTCTGGATATCTGTCAAAGTATTTGCATAAGTATCTATCTGGATATCTGTATAAAAATTTCAGATCCGCAACTTGTTCGTTGCAAAATACAAACACAAAATTGAGATTGTTTTCAGGTCTCTTGATTTTTATTTTTTTTGTTTTGTTTCATACTGCATGGTAAAGGAAGAGGAAAAAAGAGATTTTAATATTTTATTGCATAAGTTACTCCAATGATTCAATAAAATTCAATGATAGCTGTCTGAGTATTTGTCTGAGTATCTGACTGTGTATCTGTCTCCGTAGCTGTTTGAGAATATGTTTGAACTTGGATTATAATTCAATCATTTCATACACACATCCATTCATCCAAGAGCATGCAACGAAAAACATAAAATGAAGAACAGAAGATAAACAAACTTAAACTTCATTAATTATTAGGATATTTATTCAATTAAAAACATAAAAATACACAACAACTAATAAACAAATGGGAACAAAATCTTATGCTTCACATCTTGGCTTTCTTCCTACTTCTCCCTCCAAAACCTGGTGGAAGACGAGATGCAATGCCCATAAGAAAATCAAGCATCTGGTCCTGTTCAGCAAGGACCAGGTCCATATCTTCCTTCATCGTCTCCACTCGACGCTTCATACGACCCATTTTCTTCACAAAAGGTTGATGAGGGCCATCAGGAACAACACCTACAAGAGGTCGAGCAGCACGAGGAGGAGGAGGAGAATTTGGACTTTGATGCATCCAAGTCTTCTTCGGTTGAATGGTCATAAGTGTCTGAATGGTATGGGTTCTTCTTCCATAGTACCATAGTTTTTTCTGTTGATAAAGAGAACTAGAGAAAAGAAGAAGACTTGGTTAGAAAGGGTTGATAATGAAACACGAACACGTTATGGATAACGTGGGAAATCAGTCATATTTATAGAAAACGAACCACTATGTCTTTTCTGAATGAAGCGGTTTATTTCCGCGTCTTTTCAGCTTTTTTTCTCTAACAAGATGCTTCATATATATATATATATATATATATCCCTTCTCTTTTTACGATAAAACTCTTGGTCTCTCATTGTTTCTTCCAAAAAGCGTGCATAACGACATTGAAAAATATTATGGGACCTTAATACGCAACAGTTCATCCAAGAAGAAGAGACGCAACTACTCCACTACTCCACCAACACAACCTTTCAAGTTCTATAAATAAAAACGCACTGATCATAATTCATTCAAAAAAATAAAAACATTTCTCTTCAAACCTCAACCCTCATTTCCTTCTGTTCAATAGAAAAAATGGCCAACACCTCCAAGAACAACAAGTCCAAGAAATCCAAGAAGGAACCTGAGCACTCCGTTCAGGAGATGATCGAAGAAATTGTGAGGGAAGGCAAGGAAACAAGACACCACCACCATCGCACTCAAGAAGAAACTTATGCATCTCCAACTATCCTGCAATAGTTATCCAATAGGATGACTGACCTTGAGGATGGCCTTAAGGATCTCAAAGGAAAGCAAGAACTCATCAAAGAGAATGATGAGACAATCCTTCAACTTCTTCGTTAAATCTTCGAGATGTTGCCTCCCCCACACCACCAGGATTTGATAGAGCAAGCTGCAGCAAGAAAAGGAAGCTTTAAAGATGAAGAAATGTAGTTTATTATGTACTTTTTATAATTTCTAGTATTGTATTTCCATATTATTAATGAATCAGTTTTAATTTAGAGAATGAATGGTCTTGTTTAAAGAAGGAAATGAATCTATATTATTCTGTCATTTTCAAATCCTATTTGTGAGAGTATCTGTTCAGGTACTTGTGAGAGTATCTGTTCTTGTACTTATCATTCAAAATGAACAGGCGCGACAAAAAATGACATGTCATTTTATGAACAAAAATGGGTATCCGTCTAATTTGCTGCCTAAGTAGCTGTCTAAGTATCTGTCTTGAAAAACATAAGTTTCTAAGTATCTTTCTTGAAAAACATACATCATGAGTTCATTGAAGGGACAATCAACTCCACTGGATCAATCCATCAAACAAATGAAAAGCGTGGACATCAATCAAAAAACATGATTACGAAAAGAAAGTTCTAGCATTCCAAACCAAGACAACACTTCAAACCAAATTTGATGGTGGCCTCCCTAGCATACACAATGAAAACGAAACGAAACTAGAAACCCAAAATACAAGCCGAGACAAATATAATTAACATAACACCCAAAACAGTTAGAGTAACCAATCTTCCAACTTCTTTTCCAATTTCTTAATCCTCTTAGTGACCCTTTCAATCTTCACTGTGGCATCGTCAATCTTCACTATGGCCTCGTCAATCCTCTAGATAGCCATTTCCATCATCGCCAGCAATTTAACATTTGAAAGTCGATTTGCTTCAATTTCATTCCTTGCCCATCTGATCTGGACGTTAATTAGATATGTTGATGAACCAGCATTGATACACAGAGACGGAGCAGCAGCCGAGGATGAAGCTCTTCTGTTAAGCCCAGAGGATCTGGCAGTAGTGGGAGCCATGATTTTTGGGAGGGGAGTTGTTTTAGGGTTTTTATAGAGTCTTAAACATGTTTGTAGCTGCCAAATTAGTTGTCCAAGTATCTGTCTTTAAGGATAAGATACGTGCAGAAACACACGTGCATTCTGATCATCGTAAATCGTGACAAAAAACTATATGTCGTTTTATGAACAACAATGGGTATCTGTCTAATTCGCTGCCTAAGTAGTTGTCTAAGTATCTATTTTTAAGTTTGGTTTATGACTGCTGGGTTTCAATCAAGTATACAAACAGACTTGAGTAGGTTTTGTCTTGTACAATGGATCATAGAGTGCAAATCAAACATTTTAGTTCTTTGATTAAAACATTCAAGAGAAAACACAGAAGACGTATTACGCAAACAGATATCCAAACAGATATTAAAGCAGATACTCATTCAGATATGCAAAAAGGGATCCACATTCATTAACAAAATGTCATTACAAAGTTCTTCCTCATACTAAGACAAATCAAAAAGGGATCAAGGTATCAACAAGGTCATTACAAAATGGTCTTACTCCAAAAATATCCATAACTAACCACAAAAAATGGATGTTTTGGAGTAGAAAAAATGGATCCCGAATCTTTAAAAAAGCGAAACCTAACTAAAAAGGACCCAATAGCTACAACCCATCAGTCTTCATCCCCAGCTCTGAGCTTGAGCACAATATATGTAAGCAACTTGACCTTGTGCTCCATATCCTCCATGATTACCAGACCCTCTTCAACCTTCCCAGCTATCACATTGATCTGCTCCATCTTCCTGGCCAACCCATCAACTCTCCATGAAAGACCATGGAGCTCTTGCAGACATGCTTCAAAGTTGACCTGTATAATATCTCTTGAGTGCTGAAACTCTTCGAACATAGTGGAGGATGCCCGTGGTAGAGATGGCGGCAGCTCTTCCACTGGGAAAGGGGTTGAGGACGAAAGGCCAGAGCGAGACATTAATTTTGGGTTTTGATTTTTGGTTTGTGGGGAGAGAAATTGTGATTTCATTTAGGGTTAGGGTTTTCAAAGAAATGCATTAAGAGAAAGTGACGATAAGGTTTGTGGCTTTTTATAGAGGCACCGAGAAGACGGCTCTAGAGAATAAGACACGTATGATGACACGCGTGCGTTTTGACCATCGTAAATCACGACAGAAAAATGACATGTCGTTTATAAACCACCATGGGTATCTGTTTAGATAGTTGTCTGAGTATATGTCTTTAAAGTTGGTTGGTTTATGAACTGTTGTGTTTCTATACCAAGTATACAAAAAGATTTGAGTTGGTTCTATGTTGTAAATTGGATCAGAGTGTGCAAAAACAAACATTTCATTTAAAAAAGGCATTATACATTGAATCTCTCTTTCAGTAAAACTCAAGAACAACACAGATAATATTACGCAGACAGATACTCAAGCAGATGCACAAACAGATACTCAAATGAGATAGTCATATAATTACATAATGATCACTAGAAACAAAAAACATACACTTGTTCATGAACTCATTCATTCCTTGAATACAACACGTGGGGGAGAAACGCATGTGTTAGAGACAGAAAACCTAACAGATAAACAAATAGATACTCAAGGCAGGTACTCAGTCAGATAGTAATATGATCACATTTATAATGCTCATAGGCTTTATGGATTGATTCTTCAGTGGCGAAATAACGCTATGACACAAGCCTGGAGTCTATTGAGACTTTAGAAAAGAAAGTTGGCGAGCTTAAGCTGCAGGTGGCTGAGCTGGAGGCTAAGGTTGCATTTAGGTCCTCCGAGAAGGAAAGTGCCCTGTCAGAGGCTCTGGCGACGTAGCGAGCCGAGATGGAACAGGATAAGCAAGTTGTCATGGGCAACTTGATGACGGTTTTGAAGAGTTTCGGTTACTTTCGTCTAAAGAAGTACATCAAGGATCATAGTCTGCCATATGAAGGTGGTGATGAGTCTGACTCGGAAAAAGAGGCTCATCTGAAAGTCAATGTTGCTGAAACAGAGGCCGCATCAAAAGATGGGCAGACGGATGGCTTGGATCCAAATGCAAGAGGGGGGGGCCTTCCAACGTGCCAAAGGGGCAGAAGCAGGAGGGGGTGGTAGAGACTACCAGCTGTAACAACCCGAACCAAAATCTACGTATTAATCAGCACGAAGTAGAATTATCGCGAATTATTGGTATCGCGTGGGTTGTTAACGACTATTTCACTAGGCGAGAATTGTAGAGAATTTAATTTTGAGATAGTGAGAATTTTCGGGGAATTTTTCGGATAAGTAAGCAATGTTTTATTGAATTTTGAAGTTGGTTGGTGGAAATATTTAAAAGTGTTAATTTAATT
Source organism: Geum urbanum (assembly GCA_946800695.1). Taxonomy (NCBI): domain Eukaryota; kingdom Viridiplantae; phylum Streptophyta; class Magnoliopsida; order Rosales; family Rosaceae; genus Geum; species Geum urbanum. The sequence continues at coordinate 16,862,004 of OX327016.1, forward strand.
GCTGATTTAATCATGACCGTCCGATCTTGATCAGATTTGTTTTGACCTGTTGATTTGGTCTCATATGTGTACAGTATGTATACGATATAAATACAAGATATTAATGGAAAGTTTCCATTTTGAGAATTATGGGTTGACCCGCATTGACAAGCCGACCCATTTTGCTCTGAATTTTCTCGCCAGCGGTGTGCTCTATTCCGGCCACATTTGGCCATGTTCTTTGGTGGGAAACATTGGGCTTGAGCTCCTCTTCAATTTGGTTGGTGGATCACCGGGATTTGTAGTCGGAGAACGGCAGTGGAGGGCCACGGAAACCGGCCGAAACCGGCCGGAATCGGCGGCGTTGGTGGCGGCTCAAGACGGTGGCGATGGGGGTCGAATTAATGGGGGTTTTGTAACCCTTCGGATAGTGAATCTATTCCAAGTGGTCTTGACCCTTGCTGTGGCCGGATTCCGGCAAACGGAGCAAATGAAATTCCAGTGGACATTTCGGTTTTCCAATAAATTGGAGGTTTTCTAGTTTGATTTTGGTTTTGTGATGTACTACAAAGTTATTGGGCTTGTCTTGGGATTTCCAATGATGTATCATTTTCACGTTTTGGTGCCGATGGGATTCCGGCGGCGGCGGTCCGCGACCCCACAAGCCGCCATGCGCGGCAGAGCTTCGGCGAGGTGAAATTTTCGGTGAAGTTTTATGTCGTTTGGCTCGTTTTCGCGTGCTGAATCCAATGTTCAGGTTTATATTCAGATTTGAGTTTGATAAATTTAGGCGAGTATTTAATCAGACAATTATCAGTTTAATTCACGACAATATTAAAAGACGCTTTGATTATCTGTTTATTTGATATTCAAGATTTGATATTCGAGATTTGTTTACAACTCTTAAAAGTGAGGGATTACAGAGAATTGAATTCAGAATTTGGTTAAGTCAGTAATTAAACAGAAAATACGTTATGCGAGTATACGAGATTCTCGATGTTATTACTCAACAGAATACGATCTTAGCTATGCAGTATGAACCCCGATGAACAGATAATCATAGTTTCAGGATATTGAATTAGCGGGCGTATCAGATGAATAATTGTGTCGATCGGCAGATTTCAGCTTTGTAATTATTCCGACAAAATCTGTGAGTGGATATTTTATTTTCACTGTCGGTTTGTGAGTCTATGTTATGCCTTTTACGATTATTCATTTTACGGTTATGCATTTATAGTTATGGGCTTTCATTTGAAGGCATATGCATGATTTGTTTTACATTGAGCATAGTCACGGTGTTGCATCGATGCACTACCTTCTCGGTTCGTCCCCGAGATGCTTCGAAAGTGTCCGAGAAGGACCCCGGGTTTTACGGAAGTGTTCGAGAGGGACCCCGGGATATACGGAAGTGCCCGAGAGCAACCCCGTGATTTACTCAGCACCCAGGAGGGCCAGGAACCTGACTTGGGTAGTACTAGGACTTGTAGTCAGACGACTCGAGTCGTAGCCTCCACATATTTTACAGTACCCAGGTGTACCTTGATGTTTATTTTCAGACTTGCATTATTTTTATGTACATTATTTATGAAATGCATATTATTTACAGTTTCAGTTAAAAAGTAAAATATTGTTTTCATCCACTTACTCTAACAGTTTTTATGATTTTATGTGCCTTTTTCCTGGGCTTTTCGGTTTTATTTGCCTAGATTACAATGTATATCATGAGGGTGCTGGATGTCGTCGAGGGCGTCGAGTCCAACAGTCAATTCCTTCAGCAGTAGGTTCCAACTCACTATCAGTATGTCTCTTGTGTTATTGAAGTCACTCTAGATATTGGTTCAGTAGTATCGTCTTGTGAATAAGTTGTCACTCCTATAGTTGTCGAGTTGAGTTTCTTTGTATGTGAATCAGTATATTTATTGGAAGTATGTTTTCCAATTCTGAATAATGTATCAGGTTTAATTCCAGTCTTATGTTGAGAAATCCGAATGGACATCGGTGGTCCACGGTATTATTTGTGGGTTTATCTGTGAAGTGTCAGTTTTTCCTACAGGTTTTTAGGTGTCTCTTTTATAAAGGAAGTTATGTCAAAATTTTCACAGAAATTTGTAAATTAGGGTCAGTTGTTAGGGCTTCATTCTAGATTACTAGTTAATCTAGGGTTAGGTCCTTTCAGTTTGGTATCAGAGCATTAGGTTACAAATTTTGTAGACTCTTCTGGTCAAATCAGTGCAGGCATTTGAGAACGTACGACACTTCTAGAAGGATAACCCGACCAGCTGGCGAATGTGAATTATTCCAAATGTTGTACTTTGTCAAATGTCTAGAGTCTCCTAGTTGATTCGGTTTGTGACTTCTTTCAGTGAGCTGTCAGTTTTGGACTCGGTAGTCAGTCGGTCGGTATGCCTTGACACCCAGCTTATCTGCATGATACACAAACCCTAGTTTGCTTGTGCATGATTTGATTATACGTATGATGCCAGTTTTGTGAGTGGATTTTGAGAATTAATTAGTAAAGTTACTATAGTAGGAACTGTTTCTTTTACATATTCCCATAACCCTGTGGCTAGCGATTATTAGCTAGTGGACTTGGTCGAGTTTGATCGTTTGCGATCTCAGTTAATTTTTTTAGCAGAAAATTGTAGTGGTTGCTGGTCTGTTGTTGGACCATGCAATTTGCCAGTGTTAGGGTATTGCGAAGAATGAAGCTTTCACTTTGTGGTTAGAGTATCGTGATCGTTTCACCTGCTTGGCTCGAGTTGGCACCAAATTTCAGCAGGACAGTGAAAGTGAAGTGTTGAGGTTTTGTGCAGAGTTTGCGGTCTGATATTTCTCTATATCTATCAGATGTAATACGCGTTGTTTTAAATAGTTGTCAATATTACAGTTTGATGCAAGGTTTGTCACCAATCTATGTGAGGAGAAACTCAGTGATTTGATGGTAGTGTACTTCGTCAGACACCTCGGTGTGGGAAGTTTGAGCATTTCAGTTTGCAATATTTCTTTAGGCATGGAAGCTCACATTCTTGCTCCTAGTGTATGTTGTTCGAAGCATTTTCAGAATTGGGAAGAGTTAACTCTAATGGTGATGGTCAGAAGCCGGTATCAGTGAAATTAACAATTATTAAATTACATTTCTGTACGCGGAGATTTCTCTTTTGTGGCAGGTACCACATGTATTTTCGCAGACAGTATCCGTTTGAGATTTAAGTTATTTTATTGTGATCAGTTGGGTTACTTTGGGAGGGTGAGTCCACACTGGGACCCCTCAGGTGGAGTTTTGGTGCAGAGCGCTTGTGGTGATTCAGGGAGCCACTTCAGAGGTTAAACCCAGATGAGCAAAACCAACAAACCTGCATTATATACAGTAACACTACTCCATGTGTATATATTTTTCTAAACTTTTGTACGCACACATATATATATATATATATCTTAGCTTCCTAAACTGTAACAACCCGAACCAAAATTCACGTATAAATCAACATGAAACTGTATTATCGCGAATTAGTCGTATCACGTGAGTTATTAACGACTTTTTAATCGGGCGAGAATTTGACTTGATTTCCAGACTTTTCGAAAATAGAAAGTTATACTTTCCATTTTCGCTCATTGGTTGTTGACCCAGCCCTAGCGACGAAAATCGTCGGCGAGCTGTCAGTCGACGGTGCGATAGATTCCAACCACCATACCAGCCGATCTTGGTATGGAAATGATTACGTCGGCATCCTCTTTCTTTTTCCTAAGGTCTCTGCCTCCAATTTTGAGATGAAGCTCCGAGAGTACCTAGGTTTTGGGTCGTCGATGATAGTATGGTTTTGTTCCTTTTTTTCTCCTCTATGTATTGTTGTGTTTTGGGTTGTGCAATTGCACATTTGCAGGTTGTTTCAAGGAGATCGATTGATCTCCGTCGAGTTCGATTCGGTCGCCGCCTTGGTCGGCGTTGCCAGTGATTTTGGCCAACGAGGGTTGGGGGATTTTTCTCTCCTCATTACGACGAGTTGAACACGGCCCACCTTGAGCTCCGAGGTGGCTCGACAGCGGCGCTGCGTCGTTGTTTGTTTTTCCTGCCGAGGTGTTTCAGCCTCGATTCTCGCCATGTTGTTCAGAATTAGGAGTCGACGTAGTTAGACAAAATATTGGGCTTGGTGAGAGGAGGAGATTGGTGTATCAATCGCCACCATCGGCAGTGGTCGTCGAAGGCGCGTGGGCAGCATGCACCGCCGTCTGTGGTGGCGCGTCCCCCAGCAGAAAAAAAATTCCAAATTATGTCAAGTTTTATATCATTGGATTTGTTTCGACGTTGCGAGTTTATTGGTGAGGATATTAAATATATTAGATATAGTTTGGTGTGGACTTATAATTAAACGATTTTACGATAATATTGATTGGTTGAGTCGATCGTCGATTCGACCTCGACTCGTGTAACATTGTAAGAATGTATTGCGATATTAAAAAGGATTCAAGAATTATAATTTGAAATTAAATTAAAACACGTCATTGGTTCGAAAAGCATGTTATTTGAGAATGTGAGGTTCTCGACGATAATGCTCGTTGGTAACGAGTTTAGCTATTCATTATGATTTTCGACGATTAGTTATTAAATAATAAACGTTGTTTCATGACATGTTAGCAGTCAGTGACAGATGTATAGAAGCGCCAACAAACGTGCTTTGGCTTGATGGAAATCATGGCACAGTACTATGACAAGACCTTTATTTTCACAATTGCTTGCGAGTTCATTGATTATATGCTTATGCAGTATGCTTTACGTTATGTTTCAGAGCATTTAAATTTGGAGGTTTATTTTTTTATGGTTATATTTAGTTGCATCGATGCCTTAGTTACTTGACTGATCACCGAATAGCCGATCGAACCGGGTTAGGACAAACACCCTGCCCGACACCCAGATTATCTCGGGTTAGGACAAACACCTTAGACAATCTCATCACCTATACTTTTCATACATATAGTCATTCCGGGTTAGAGCAAACACCCTGAATGATCACCTACATTTTTATTTCAGTTCTACGATATTTGAAGTCACATCAGTTTTAGTCGAAACTATGGAAAGGCATACAATTTTACTTCTTTAGTTTTACGCATATCGTACGATTATGATGTTTATCCACTCATTCTAACGTTTTATGTTTTATGCCTTTTCTTAGGCCCTTGGTTTTAAATTGTCCAGATTACGAATTAGTCGGTTGAAGTCGTGACTGTCCAAAGTGCGAGGCATGACAGTCCACAACTTCTATTTTCTCAGTGTAGGTTTTCAATTAAAGTTTAGGGTTACTCGTGCTAGGGTAGCTGATACCGAATATGCGATGCTAGATACTTTAATACGGGTCATGCAAGACTTATCCTAAATTACCACGTAATCTGGGTTGGGTCTTGTCAATGGATGAGAATCTCAAGACACAAGACTTGTTGTTATTTCACATCAAACAAAATTTGATAAAGGCTCAAGCTCGGATGAAACAACAATATGACAAGAAGCATGTAGAGAAACACTTTAAGATATGTGACATGGTGTACCTTAAGTTACAACCTTACAAGCAACATTCATTGGAGGCAAGAAGCAATCACAAACTGTCAGCTAGGTATGTTCAGTGGCATAGCTATCATTTTGGGTTAGCCATGCCAATTTTTTTTTTTTGGATACATTGTCAAAACCAATTCTAGCTACGTTAATGACACCTAACTTGTAGTACTAAAAATCAATGAAAAGAAGAAAAACAGTAAGAAAACAAAAAAAATGATGTTAAAGATTAGAAATGTAGACATTCGTGGAGATGATTTGAAAATCACAAAAGTTTATTAATTAAATATTGATAAGGGATTGATCATTTAGCTAAAAAAAATTGATTAAGTACTTCTATCAACCCCATGGAAGTCCAAATCCAACAGGTAATTTTCTTATATGTAATAGAAATTATCTATATTTCTTCTTATTTTTCTTATTTTAAGAATTGGGAGAGGTGTCAAAATTCACATAAATATTCATTATATAAAGAAAATAGTTTAAATTTTTAACCAACTACTTAAACTTTAAGAAGTGAGCCGTGTCAATTGACACTACTCACATTAAGCTAGCTACGCCATTGGGTATGTTGGTCCATTTCAAGTTAAGAAGAGGATTGGTTCAGTGGCCTACAAGCTTGATTTACCTACCTCAGCCACATTGCACCTTGTTTTTCTTGTATCTCTTTTGAAGAAAAAGTTGGAGAATGGCATAGTAGCGCAACCTCACCTACCTCTAATGCAGGATTCAAGTAATCCGCCGTTGGTACCCAAGAAAGTACTGGACATGATGTTTGTGCAACACAGAGAAAATGCATCAGTCAAATGGCTTATACAATGAGCAGGATTTGTGAAGGAAGATGCGACGTGGGAGTTTGTGGAAGATATTAAGGCTAGATACCCTGATTTCAACTTGAGGTCAAGCTTAAAATGGCAGGGGGAATAGAGTTGTTACGGTCCGTTTTTGTTGTTCACTTCGTACGTTGTTGATGACATGTCGTTGTCATTTATGTCATATCGTAGTCGAGTTGTATTACCGTTCTCATATGACCGTTTGGTTTGTCTTATAATTTTGCGATAAAAGATGCGTGGCGTAGGTCAAGATCCTAATCGTAGATGACTAATCCAAAGGCGAATAATTCTATGCACAAGTGCTAAGTGACGCCGTCAAATATCCCTTGTATGTCTTTTCGTCTTTCCTCGCCTTGTTGCAGTCACTGCAAATCTTCCCATCATGAACAAGAAGAACAAGGAGAGGTGCAGCTATAGCGGTCTTAATTAACAAGTTCATCATTTACTTTGCTCTCATGAGCGAGTCAGCTATCCCGTTTCCGTTCTTGTCCTTTTTCTGTCCATTTTGATCTTAATTTGTTCTTTTAGATCTTGTATGCATATCAAACACCCCCAGGTATGCATGACTTATTTCGACCTTTTGTTCTTCTTTTTCCAATTTTGAAACCCCATCATCAGAATTTGTTCTATCATCATACTGGGTCTGTTCGGCAATCATTATATAATGTGTGTGTGTAGTTTGCTGCTGTGGTGTATTAAGCGCCGTTAGATTTTCCATCAACGGATGAGATGAAAGAATTAAGAGCCGAGGCGAGGAGGATTCAAGACCAAAGGCCATCCATCATCAATCAATCAATCTTTGCATCATTTTTATCTTTCCTTTTTTCTTTTTTCTTTATTAGAGCTAGGGCAGGGCTCTCACTATTCACTACTACCAAGTTAGCTAGGGCTCTCTCTCGCCATGACCCAGACGGCGTCCGACGACGCGTCGTCGATCAACCACCACCGTCGATCTAACAACGGCGTTGCGGATTTCAACCAATACGTCAGCTTCAACATTGCAACGTATTCGGGAACACAACTGGTTGAGCTCAAACACCGTCTTCTTTCCGAGCTCGATCGGATTCGTGTCCTCAAGAATCAAATTGAAGCCGGTGACTTCAACCCTAACCCGGCTCCATCGTCGAAAAAGCCCATCAAGAAGATCCTCGCAGGCTCCAAGCGGCCTTTACCAGTGGCGGCAGCTCCTAAAGATCCCACTTCCAATTTGAAGCGATCGCATTCCGAACTTACCAATTCGATCAAGAATTGTTCCCAGATTTTGTCAAAGCTCATGAAGCACAAGCACGCCTGGATCTTCAAGAAGCCTGTAGATGTGGTCACATTGAAGCTTCATGATTACTATGATATAATCAAGCACCCAATGGATCTGGGCACGGTGAAAACGAATCTGTCCAAGAATGTGTACATGACTCCTTTGGAATTCGCTGCAGATGTGAGATTGACCTTTGAAAATGCCATGAGGTATAATCCAAGGGGTCATGAGGTTTACAATTACGCTGATCAGCTTCGCTCCATGTTTGAGGAGCTCTTCCAGCCCTTGATGGACAAGTTAATGGCTGATCGCGGCGGCGGAGGAGCTTCGGATGAGGAGGAATTGCAGGCTAGTTCTTGGAATCATGTTGAGCCGGAGAGGCCTCTGCCCCCGAGGAGGGAAGACCCAATGCCTATGAGGATTGACAAGAACAAGTCTGAGGTGGTTCGGCCCTCTACAGCGGCGCCAATCCCAGCTCCTCTGAGGAGCATGTCAAACCCGCATTTGTCACATTCTCCGGGGAGGACAAGTTCGCAAGTGAAGCCGCCGAAGCAGCCAAAGCCGAAAGCAAAAGAGCCAAACAAGAGGGATATGAGTATGGAGGAGAAGCATAAGTTGGGACTTGGGTTGCAGAGCTTGCCTCAGGAGAAGATGGATCAAGTAGTGCAGATTATTCGGAAGAGAAATGGGCATTTGAAGCAGGATGGGGATGAGATTGAGCTTGATATTGAGGCTGTAGATACGGAGACCCTTTGGGAGCTGGATCGGCTTGTCACAAATTATAAGAAGATGGTTAGTAAGATTAAGCGTCAAGTACTGATGGGGAATAACAGCAATAGCAACATTGCTATGAACAGAGGAGACCAAGAGGTACATTGGCCGTTTCATTCAATTTTGAATTTATGTTGTAATGGGATTGTTTGCTGGTTATATCTAGACTTTTGCTTATTGGGTTTGTTAATGTAGGAAATGCCTGCGATTGAGAAAATTGATGTTGCACCGACGGAGCCTAAGAGGCCAAAGAAAGGTGAAATGGGAGATGAAGATGTGGACATTGGCGATGATATGCCAATGAGCAGCTTTCCACCAGTTGAAATTGAGAAAGATGTTGGTGGCAATGCCAGTAGTGATAATAGTTCAAGCAGCTCCGGCAGTTCAAGTAGCGGCTCCTCCTCTTCAAGCGGTATAAGCACATACTGAGCTCTTGAATTGGCTTGAAAGAAGTGAATTGTATCCGGGGAAGAAAAAAAACAACCAAAATTCTTAAAATGTGTTTGGTTGGGTTGTTTGCAGATTCAGATTCTGGCAGTTCTTCTGGGAGTGATTCAGATGGTGATAATGCACAGTCCTAGTTGCACATTGCAGTTGTAGCCTCGACGAAGTGCTTCTTTGGAAAGACTTGTGTAGGAAGCTGGCCGAAGAGAAGAAAAAACACTCTTCGGATGCATATATTCCATGCGAGGAATGGCATCAAATGGTTGGATGTATTGCGTGATAAGGTAATCTATAAAGTGCTTCTGTCAATTTGTGCTTTGCTGCCGATTTGATATGGTAGTTTATGGTGGTGGGCGGGGCTGTGGGGCTGAGCTGTGTTTATCTCTTGACTGTGCTTGTAGGTTGGAGAAATGATAGGGTCCCCGTATCCAAAGTGAGAGAGCTGTGTTTATCTCTTGACTGTGCTTGTAGGTTGGAGAAATGATAGGGTCCCGTATCAGAAGTGAGAGAGCTGTGTTTATCTCTTGACTGTGCTTGTAGGTTGGAGAAATGATAGGGTCCTCGTATCAGAAGTGAGAGCAGTAATTGTAGTTTGTGAACTTCTTGTGCGGGCATTGTGAACAAAAAAATTGTTGGTGTTTAGCTTAGATTTAGTGACAGTAGTGGAAAGCAGAAGAATAGAAGTGACAGACTTCAGATGACAAAGATTAAAGAGATTTGAAACACTTTGTACACATTTTACAAGAGAGCAGCAGCAGCAGGTAAGCTACAGCTAGTACATAATTCTCCCCAGATGACTTGTGCCCTTGTTCCTTAGTTTAATTCTTCTTAATTTCTTGATTAATGAAGCATATGTAGCACCTACTTGCTATATCAGTCTATCCTACTATTGGAGAATATTATGGCCAAAAGAGCTCGCAATCTCTGTCTCCCTATTCCACAAACAATCGTTTGACAGTCGCTAAGCATTCGCTATTAAGTTGATCAAGTTTGTGGATTGCATTGGAAGTGCCTCTATTTCTCAAAGATGTAGGCATGTAGCAATCTCAACAAGTACTGACCACTAGTTCCGAACCATGATGCTGAAAAAGATGCTACTTACAAAGTTAAATCAAATCGAAACCGTTTGATGGAAACTCCATTCGTATAGATGAAAGAAAAACCTGTTCAAATTTAGTTTAGACAAGAATGATCATGAGAAAATGACAGGCTCATGTGCAATGATACACTGCAGCAACCAATTTACTACACCAGATTTTTCATAAATGCATCTCACCAAAGCTGTTTTACTACAATCAAGTTCACCGTCCAACTTTTAGAAATTGTGTCCCCATCATTTACCCTAAGCATAGAGGGAAGACAAGTCTGCACATACCAAAAGGTCAATAACTTGGTTTCTATTTTAAATGGCAACATTGGTCCTAGATTTGTCATTAGATGGTTAGAAATAAGGCAGGCCCCTAGAACTTGAAGACGTCAAAGATTGTGATGCACACAGAATAGACCCATCACTAATTCATTCAACTTGAAAATAAATTCTAAAACCTGCTTTGAAAGTGTCATAGAAATCAACAAACATGAGTACATGACATTAACAGATCTTGTAGAAACTCGGTGAAAACTCAAAATTCCAAATACTGATATTCCCACAATCACCAGTCTCTTCCTGTCTCTGGAAACTTGCTCATAAATTTAAATAATACAATCTAACATAAAAAGGTGATCCCTCAATAGTGCAAATTCTATTAAATTTTAAAATGTACCTTCTACAAGAAGGTGAAGTCAAAATTGTGATTGCTATTAGCACAAACTACCTTCAGAACTGCTCAGGGATAGAAACAACAATTCAATCATAAGACTAGCTAGGTAAACTTCACTCTTTCACTGGTACCTTCTTCAAGTTCAGAAACTGATCACCAAGTTGAGCTTCACACTTGGCATGAGCATCTGGAGCTAAATTCTTAAGAAACGACTTGCTAAGCTTAAATGTTGCAATCATCTGAAAGATCTTGCTGCAAAACTTCCGTACTTCAGCACGTCTTGATTGCTTTTCTGGCATATTTGTAAGCAATTGCTCTATCAACTGACAGAGTTCTTGCAGATGGCTCTTCATAATTTTCTTCAATGCTTCCTGACCGCTTACATCAGTTGAACCCGGGGACTTCAATATTTCACTTACCATATCCAGTGCTTCTACTCGCCGAAAGTCTGACTTTGAACTTCCACATTTCTCCAAAAGGAAGCCAAAGAGATGACGCCCTATCCACGGCCTTCTTCTAAAGATTTCTTTCAAGAATTCAGATTTGATTTGAGACTTCTTACTATTGAAATATTCTACCAGAACACCCTGAAAAATATCAAAAACTCTCTGCAGCTCAGACTCTTGAAAGTTTCTTGCATCAACAATCTTCAAAATCCAGAAGGTGGAACTCTGTGCGAGGGAAGTAATCATTTTGTGTCGATTCCAGGAGGCCGACTGCTTCTTCTTTGACGGGTTGGCACCAGATTTCTTTTTCTTGATAGGTTTTGAAGCCAACTTCAAATTTCTTTGCAACAAAGATTCAAGAGTAGATAGTTGCACATCTTCACCCTTGGGATGCTCCTTTGCTTTAAATATTTTCTTTTGTAGAATTCCCCATATGCGTTGGCCAAGCTGTTCACTACTTTCTGCAGTAGGCGGTTCAGCAAATGCACGAGCAAGGTTTGAGTAAACCAACAAAACCTGTGGCTTATCTGCACAATCAAAAATCGGAAAGATAAAGAGCCACATTAGAAAGTTAAAGTTGAAGGGAAAAAAAGTGAAACATATACTTGAGAAACTTATTTGCAGTCTGTTTAAGGCACTTTCTGAATGGAGGCCACTATCAATAATTAAACACACTTGCCTGGATTTTCATGCAGGTAAATTTCTAGCAACGAAAGAACACGAAGCTTGAACAGCATGAGTTGCTGATGAGCAGTGTCACCCCCTGCCAAATTTTTGCGCTCTTTAAATATCTGTGCAAGATATGTATCCATCCGAAACATTGCATCATCATCCATTCCTCCATCAGACTCATCAGATGCGTCCGGGATTTCCACGCCAACTTCCTCAACCCCAGCAACAGCCTCAGAGTCAGCCTCGGAGTCGTCTGTCTCCTCATCACTGTCACCTGTTTCACCAGTTTCTGCTCTACCCGGTACCTCGTCTTCCTCAATGTTAAGAAAATCTTCATATTCATCATCGTCAATGTCTTCACTATCCGTGTCCTGATGTCTGGCAGGTTTCAGAGTTTTCCTAATGACCCTCAACATCCGCAGAAGACCATCATCCGTAATTTCAACACAGAAGTATTTAAAAACCTACAAGAAATGGATATGAAATAAATACCCATTCAAGTTTTTTCTTGGAAAAGTGACATACTATAGTAACATTAGCTCCTGCAATCTAGATTATTACATTATCTGTGTTTAAAAAAGTCAACACCTGTTAAATATCACTGCCACCATTTCCCAACTACAGTATAATTCACAACTAAAAATAAATAAATAAACATAAAATAAAATATAATGCCTACTGATGAAAAATTGGACTACCATTTTGAACTTTGAGCCAAAATGTAAAATCACCTAGGCATGGAAGCAAAAAGCCCAATGTCCTACCTGCTCAATAGCCGTTCGCATAGGAGCTGATGACTGGGGCAGTAACGAAAGCAATGTATCCACAAGAACATCCATTACTGCAGGTACATCATCACCATCTATGTTGTCATCTCCACAGGAACCAATAAGATCAAGAAGAGGGAAAGTCTTTCTGCAGCATATAATAAGCTCAGACACTGCATCCAAGAACTCTTTTGGTCGCAGGAGCATTTGCAAAAGCAGCTGGATGAGCAAGTATCTTAGTGTGCGCATCCTATTTGCCTCAATGCTATGCCCATGGTTCCTTTCCTGCCATCATCAAAGCATTTACTAAGATAAGACATACCAGCTTAGAAATTGAAACTACATTTTTCAAGAGACACAAGTTCAGAGTAGGTTCACAGCAAAAGACCTAGAAGCCACAACAAAATGAGAGCCGTCCAAGACATCAGTGACTATCTTAGTTATACATTGCATAAGAATCACAGACATCTTAGAAAGAATGTAAATAGCTAATCTGAAAAAGAAGTGTTCATAGTTTTCAGAATGCTAAACTCATAAATCACCTTCCCCTACAGTATTTTTCATCAGGGTCCAGAATATACCTCTTTACAAAGGGATGTTTCCATAGCTTGCAAACTTTTCAATGTGCTTTCTTCTTCGGTATCCAACTGTCGGAAAAGAGAAATTGAAGGAATGTTGCACAAAGTGCTAAGAAACCTCATAAAGTAGGAGCCAAGATCATTTGACTCGAGTCGATTTGGCAAAACACGTGGACCATCTCCTTTTTGAGAATTTGCTAATAATAACTGGAGCTGCTCAATACACATCCTGCAAAGAGCACCTGAAGTGGCTGCTTTTGGCCACCTAAATTTCTCTTGTAATTCGAAGGATGTGACTTCATTGCCAAGAGATGCAGTGAACAAACCCTGAACAGCTAGAAATTTCAAAATTTCTTTCTGAACCCGAAACTTAGCTTCTGGATCTAGCTTCAAATTTTTCAATATACAGGGGAGGGATTCCACAATCCATGCTTTCAAAACATCAGAGCTTCCCATTGCAACTGAATCCTTGTCTTCAATAGAACCTATCTCAGAATTGTCGTCAGTTGTTACACTCTGATCTGAAGGTTCATCTGAAGCATGACTTTCATCGACGAACATATTTAACAAGTTCTGAATGAACAGCATGCAACCAGATTCGGTTTTGAAGTCTGCCATCAAATCCTTGACTGTTTTTGTTCGTGTGATACAATCAAATTTACCATTACTGTGTTTCTGCAGAGCCATAATGACAGAAACCCTTCTGACATCATCATCCCCAACCCAATCTGATAATTTCTCAAGAAAATTTTGCACAATCTTATAAAGCCAGGCATCCTTTGTAGGAAGCACATCAGTCATGCACTGAACAAGTTTGTAAGACAAACAAAGTGGAATAAAAGATGCAGGCAGCTTGGGCAGGAGAAGAAGCAGAACATCGAAGGCCAAGTGCTTGCGATCGTGCGATGATGGGAGAAGGGATCCCTCAATAATCACTTCGCAGAAGGACTGGAAATTCTTTGCAACATCTTCGTCAGAAGAGCTGGACTTGCGATTCTTTCTGTGCTTCTTCACGGAATTTGAAATAGACAGTGCCTCCTCTGCCTGCAAAACTCTATCCGGCAAAAGAATATTTACTAGAGCTGGCCAAACATTGTGAATGCGTGGCTGACAGAAGGTGGATTCCTGACATGATCCATAAGAGAATACAAACGTGTCAAAACAGATTATTCTCAAGGAAAAAACAGTGAAGTAACACAGTGCAATGAAAGATAAGAGTGCCACACAACAGCACAAACTCACAGTACCTTCAAGCAATTAGCAAGAGAAGACAAATGTTCAGCAGAAAAAAGTTTGGTGGAATTGAATGGCTCTGGCAGAAGTTTCCCATATCTTGCACTGTTCACGGAAACCTTCTCTCCCATTTTGAGAGACAAAAGCAAAGCATCAGGATTTCCAGTTTCAATAGCTCCTTCAAACCATTCATGAACTACCGGTGCCTCTAAGACATCGTTCAACAAGGCTTCTAAGGGCAACTGCAAACAAGGATGCACAGCCTGTAAGACAAGAAGATGGTACAACAACCCACCTACTTTTCATGAAAACTAATCAGTTGAAAAACATATGGGCAAGAAGCCAACATGAAGCAAAAGAAACCAATAAAAAAGCTTTCTACTTCTTCCTGTTTCCACCACGTCGTCAGCTTTGGGATCTGGTAGTGCAGAGGAGCGAAAGAAGATCACAATGTTGGAGTTGATATTTATTTCGGAAAGGATAAAGTTTCACATCAGCCAACTGGAATGAGTGGCTTGCACATTTACTGACTGTCTCCTGAGATTCCTTGTAGTGCGGCAACAAGACTGGAGGGGTTGATCATAAACTAATTGTAGAAGGGCTTTCGGAATCACTCGGTTATGTGTGATTGTGAGTCATGTTGAAGAAAATTGAAAGTTTGAGGGGAGAACTTCCTAACGGCAATAGTTGGGTTCATTCCATCGGTTTGCAGTCATTGAAGTAATACGAGTTACGTGTCCAAATCACAAAATAGTTATTAAAATTTTACTCTAATAGACTTGTTTCAAGAAGATGAGACAACTTATAGCCAAGTTCCAATTAAGATGAGGTCAAACTATTTGAAGAAAAATACCCCAAGACAGTGAAATAAGTGCAAGGAGTTGATGCACCGATACTAAAAATCAACTAAATCCATAGATTTTGGAACAGTTCCTTGTCTAATTGCACAGGTCACAATTAACTACTTTCAAAGATAAAATATAACAGAGTCCAAAACTATATATCAATAGACAGTGAAATAGAAAAAAATTAAATGTTGTTATAATTCAAATTATTGAAGTTTTAATTCATGACCAGAATATTGAAAAAACCTTCCCAAAATTTCAAGAAAACAACAGACGAATCTCTTCAATTTTCCAGATTTGACCTAGCCAAATTATTTAATCATCTTATATAATCGAGCAAATAGAACAAATAAGAGGGTAGATATATTATAAACCAAGTTTTAAAAATTACTACTCGATGTCTCGATGAGTCAAAACTAATACATTACGATCAGTATAAGCTCAAATAATCATGTAGCGACCATATACCGGTTCAAGTATGTCAATGCAATAGAATAAGGAAATCATCACCAATTTATCCGTAATATGACAAACAAGTCATCAGATAAAGAAATACTTTTTCCAAGCAGAGGTTTGTACCTTTTCAATCAAGTCTACAATGACTGATACAGCAGGTTCTTGCAAGTATCTTTTCCTCGATGCAAGGGAAATGAGAAGACTAGTGAATTCTTTTATGTGTGAAGTACTTTTATCAGAACCCCACTCATCAACTAGTCTTCCTGATCGTGCAAGAGCACCATAAGCAAACAGTCGACCCAAAAGACGATCCCTTTGTTCCTGCAATGCCAAGAGAAAAAAAAATAACATAACTTAAGAAGGGAAGTCGGAAACCAGATCAAAAAAGTACTGAATAGACATAGATAGGATCATGCTACCTGACCCTTCATTGATGAAGAGACCTCCAAGAAATCAACTATCAGTTTTAGCAACGAGTCGACCTTGATGCTGTGAATGGTGCTTAGTAAAATAGTCAAACCTAAAGCAAATCCTTGTCTCGCACACTGCAAAAGTAATAAAAACACCACAATATGTAGAAAAAGTTAACCAAATTTTAGAATAGAATAGAATGAAATCAAATCAAATCAAATCATGCACTCAAAGAAGCTCCAAATTTAAAAACTCCTCCACCTCTCTAATACTAAATGGCTAAACCATAAAATATGAAATGAGTTAAAAAAAATGAAGGACCTCTCTTGACGAAGAAACACCACGTATGAGCCTCCGCAGAGCATATCTCAACGACGGCGCACAGTCATTCAAGCCGTCGTCTTTCTCCGCCTCCAACTTCACTCCGCCGCCTTCCACCAGCTCCTTGTTCTCAAGCCTCTCGTAAGCTTTCTGCACCGAAATCAGCTCCGTCGCCAGAGCCTCCACCGCCGCCTCTCTGACAGCGGCGTCGGCGGAGGCCAAGTCCTTAAACACGCCGACGTGGAACTCCGGAAGAATAGCGGAGGTGGCGGCCGGGATGGAAGAGAAGGACGAAGATGGTTTCGGTTCTTCTGTGGCGGTGTGGTGGCGTCTCTCCTTGTCCATAGCCTTTCGCTTCTTCTGACGCTCCATGGGCTTCACGGCGGTGGTGTCCATTGGTTTTGTTTCTTCTTCAGAAGCTGCTGCTACTACTTTACGCTTCTTCTTCTTCTGTACTGCTCTCTGGATTGAATTCGAATTGGATTCTACCTCCATTATTTGGGTTTAGGTTGTGAGTTTTTGGGTTACTTTGAGACTTCACTCAAACACAGAGGGTGGCGCCTCTGTGTTCCCTTTCCTTTTCTACTACCGAGTTTCGGAGCCGAAGGCTGGACTGTCCAAACACTAGGGCAACACTCTCCAAATCTCTGTCTACTGGACCTCAAAGAAAATTATTACGAATTGATGGGTTTTTGTTTTTGTTTTTTACATTCAGAGAGCCCAATGGGCCCAAAACAAAAACAGCACTGTAGCAACTATTTTCCTAGGCATTCTAGGAAAGGCCACACCACCATCATCGTCTTCGTCGTCATCATCATCATAGACACATTGCACTCTCGAAAAATATGTGTAGTGGACGTCACCTTCGCCACTTCCAAATGTACCAATATATGTGCACAAATGTATTCCGTCTGTTAATGCCTCTGATCATAACTTCTCAGTTTAGATTGGCATGAATCCAAGCATCCCATCCAGTAGAAAAGGTAGTGACAATACAATTAGGTTTTCAAATGACTTTTCATAAGAACCGAGACCTAGAACAATCTATAAGCATGTAAAGTGCAGGAAACTGTCATCTCCAGGCTCCAGCACCACAAAAAGAACACAAAGCACAATGAGTACACTTCCTCTTGAGTCTCTGCACATTAGTTAGGAACTTGTCATGAAACATTGTCCATAAAAAATATCTCTGCTTTGGAGGACTGGACATTCTACAAAGTTTCTATCACATAGGATTGTTATCTTCAAAGTAAAGGATGGAAATTAAGTTTGATTTGGTCAGTCAGACTTGATGAAAGTCAAGTTCATCAACTCTTCATGATTTACCATGAAGAAAAACATGTGGTTTATAGACAAGGGCCATGAATTATTTGCTAGAATAAAAAACTACATAGCATGGTGTAGTTCCTAGATTGAGCAATATGGTTGTATTGTTGATCCTTTGTGGTGAGTTGGACTACTCTAAGTGGCTCATATATTTTTCATGAACATATATGTCTATAAAATCAAATGGTGTTGAATGGGGAGCTATGCATGGCGGATGCAAAGTTCACATAAACAATGAACTGGTTGAAGGATCAACAAAGCACTTTTCTGAACTCAATCCACTGAATGATGGATATATACTGAATTAAAAACTTAAGTTTTGGGGTGACGAGTTCGAGCTCGAATTAATAATTGAAACCTTCTGGGTTTTGAAGCCCTCATCACCACAAAGCTAATGACACTAAAATCAAGTCCTAATTCCATGTGTGGAGGAAGAATCGATGGATTGGAGATTTTGATGTTCTTGGTTTCAAAATGAAATTGGGTGAGTTATAGTTCGAATTGGATATTGTTATAGAAGAGAAAGTTGTTGTTGGGTTGATTTTGAATAGGTGAAGCTTCGAGTCGCCGGAAAATTTCACCAGCGGTGGTCCATAGCAGCGCTCCAGCGAAGGGTATTTTAATGTAAATTTTATATCGTTTTGTTCGTAATTACATACCAAATGTATTAATGAGGTTATTGAATGAATTTGGACATGGTTAGTTAAAACCTATGTTTAATCAAACTTTAATCAAATATTTTTATAATTCTATTGTTCGGTCAAGTTGAACATCGATTCAACCTTGAGTTGCGCAACGTTAAGGAAAGTATTGCAACTTTCAAAGAGAATTAAGGGTTCACAAATTAGAATTTAGATTAAGCTTGTGAAAAGTTCGGAAAGCACAATATTTGAGAATGCGATGTTCTCAACGGTATTGCTCGTTAGGTGAACGAGGTTAGTTATTCAATATTATTCTCGACGATTAGTTGTTAAATATGAATCTTTGTTTCAGGATGATATATTAGCAGTCAGTATCAGATGTATAAAACGCCAACAGGCATGTTACGACTTGGTGGAAATCACGACACAGTACTGTGAGTGAACTCTTTATTTTCACTGTTGTTTTGCAAGTCTACAGTTATGCATTTTTCAGTTATGCATTTACGATTATGCATTTGCATGGGGGCATATATGATTTGTTTTACACAAAGCATAGTTACAGTTGATGCATCGATGCACTGGCTTCTTGGCTGATCCCCAAGACGCTCTGGGAGGGCCATGGACTTGACCCGATGATATATAGAGCACCCAGGACGGCCAGGGACCTGACCTGGGCAGTATTAGGGTTTGAGGTCATTTGACGCAAGTCGTAGCCTCCACATATTACATAGTACCAATGAGTACTTGGATGTTCATATTTTATGGTGAAAGGCATAATAATTATAACTTTTAGTTTAAAGTGAAACATTATTTTTCGTCCACTTACTCTAACAGTTTTATTATTTTATATGCATTTTCCTGGACTTTTCGATTTAAATTGCCCAGTTTGCAGAGTTTGTTCGAAGTCGAGCGCGCACGCAGTTCATGTCATAGTAGTATCTACCGTAGGATCCCAAGTTGATCCTGCGAGTTATTATTTTACTTTACATAATCAGTTTATTTTGTTTAGCTTCTCTGATGTCGAAATCCGTTGTATATCTTTTATATTTTAATAGTGAGCTAATATGTGAAAAATTTCATTATTTCGCAACATTTGAGTTTTGGATCTCCAGTTCAATTCTTGTGTATTATGAGCAGGCACTTTGATTAGTAGAGTCGTTAGGGTCTAATTTCGGTGTAGACAACTAAATTGGGGTCAGGTCCTTTCCCACGGTCTGACATTTTGTTCTTCACTTGTATCTTAATTTTCTCAATTACATATCGCAAAACATTCTCTAGACATTCAGGGTACACCAAGGTCTATGCTTGAAGTAGTATCATGTTGTACTTATCCATCTCAGTAGTATCAGTGGCCAAGGCAGAGGGGACTGTGTCATAATGAGGAGTATCATAATCTCCCTCTTCGTATTGGTATCCACCATGACTAAATCCCGGGAAAGCATCATGGACCAAATTCACAGTGGGGTTCCAAGAAGGGACTACCACTGGATGATGCACTTTGGTAACTGTATCCTGAGCTGAAGTCTGGTCATGAACTGAAGTTTACCACTTCACCGTGCTCACTCTACGTAGTGTAACTCCACATCATACAGTGGCCATACAAGTGTTGAGACATAACATTAATCTCTACAAATTGATGGTTAAGACATTTTCCGCATAGACACCTGTAACACAGCTTTTCCTGACCATGTTCCAGCGCAAACAACATAAACTCTCTGATTCCGTCCATATACTGCGCATCACTTTTATTCGCCAATTGTATTCAACTCTTGTCCATATTTCTGCATTAGTTAATAATTATCATATTCTATAATTTTTCAACCAATAATTAATTAATCTAATATACTATATTAACAAATTACATAACAAAATTAATTAAGTTAATATGCTATAATCAATCTTATACTCTAATTAATCTAGCTAATATTATATTATATTATTAACTTAATATAAATGAAATATTATATATATACTTTTTAAACTAATTATTCTAACCCATATATATATATTATAAACACAACTAGCTTAACAATTAATTAAACATTACCTTAATTAACAATATATTAAACATTCATGCAATTAATTAAGCTTAACTAGCTAGCTAGCTTAAACGCTAGCTTAACAATTAAATAACCAATTAGCTTAATCTAACATCTTTTAACTAATTAATCAAATTCAACATACTAATTAACTAACCAATTAGATTAACAATGCAATAAAATAAGTAATTAAGTTAAGGTCGCCGGAAAGTATATATTCGCTTGAATATTTCACCGGAAAAATTCATCACCGTACGTAATTCAATTCAAAAAAATTAATCGAGAGATACGAGTTAATATCTTCACCAATAAGGAGATAAGTGAGTAAACTAGAACTCCGGGGTTGAAAGATCGATATTTGAATTGTGGCGGGCCGGGAAGTGGGTGTTAAGTGATAGATAGATAGAGAGAGAGAGAGAGAGAGAGAGAGAGAGAGAGAGAGAAGTTGAGAGAGGATTCGTCGCCTATGTGAAACATTTCATCGTCTAGGTACACACTTACACGACGAAAATAATTTCGTTGTCTAAGTAGCACTTAGACGACGAAGTCTATATGTCATCACCTAAGTGTATACCTAGGTGACAGATAACATTTTTTTGTGTAAGTGATTAAATTCAAGACGGTGATTTACATTATTCATCATCTTAGTGATCACTTTCGTCATCTAAGTGTGTCATACTTACACGACAAAAAATATTATATTTCGTGTTAGTGTACATCTTAGATGACGAAAATTAATATTCATTGTCTAAGTGTGTTCTTAGATGACGGATAATGTAATTCGTCGTCTTAAATATTTCTTAGACAACAAATTTCGTTTGTCGTCGTCTAAGATGGACTTAGACGACGAGATATTTTTGGGAGACGAAAAAAAAATTTGTCGCATAAGTGTGTATTTATGATAGTGAATGACATGGCCAAAAAACTAAGGGTACAATGACACTAACATGGCCAAGAAGCTTACGGCAAAATGGCAAAAGCATAGCTAAAAGCCAAGGGCAATATAGCATTGACATGACCTAAAACTGTGAAAGATATGGTGTTAAGGCCGAGAAAAACCTAGCGGTAAAGTTCTTGACTTAGCGGTGAAATTGTGAAAGGAACTCTTTTGAAATCCTTCTGTTAGCACAAACAAAATCTCATTGTTAAGGCCGAGAAAAAATCAGCGATGAGGATGATAGCCCTAAAAGAGGAAATGTATGAAATGTATGTCTTGTGCTAAGTGTAACTTGAAAAAAGTCACTAGGGGCATGAATAAGTGGCGACCGAGTATGGTCGAAGGCCACAAGCAACTATGGTGATTGAGCGAAAGAATACATATCAACCATGAGGGGTGAGTGTCCAATCACAGTTGATAGAACAAGTCTCAATCCTTAAGGATTGAGTGATATGTGATTACCAATAAGAGTCAAGAATAAAGTCATTAGACAAGAGAAAAAGCACGTCGATTATTGGATGAGCGTGACTCAAGGTGCACGATTGAGGAAGTATGTGACTCAGAGAGTTGGAAAAGATGCATGGTGAATGTGCAGTTATGGAACTCTAAAGTATGTGATGAGGAAGAAGTGAGGCATGCACCATCGAGTTAAGTTGAATCTCGAAGTAAGTTGAAATACACGAATAGTTGTCAGAATTGAAGATCGAGAAAGTCTCGAAGATAAATGAAACATCCAGTTGGACCAAGAAACAATAAGGAACAATAATAAAGTCAGTATGAGATGATGTCGCTCCCTCTGTGAGGCAAGGGGGCATGAAAAATGCATGTGGTAGAGGTTCCGAGTAGCAATCCATGAAGCATTAAAGTGGAGGTGGTCCACGTATAGTAAACGAGTACGTTGAAGAAGATGAAGGTGTAGAGGCTATGAAAAAGGAAAATTCTCTTTGGGCCAAGGGCCTTGGGCTCGAAAGAGAATTTTGAGGGTATTTGTGGGGGATAACTTTTTTTGTCACCGGTGATGGGCTAAGAAAGACATTAGAGCCCAAGTTGAGTGGTTATGACTAAGGGAAAATAGGATGCAGGTCCAAAGTGGAAAATAAGGGTAAATGAGCTTAGCAACGAGCTAGAAAGTGCAGGTGGTAGGAGGATATGTGGAAAACACGTGAATAATGACGACTGTGGGAGGTAAAATTTTGGTCAAAATAAGTAATCGGCTAAAGGGAATAAAGATGCCCAGAAAATAGTGGGATGATGAGACCGAGCCCAGAATGATGGATAAGGACGGATGGGCCTAGCAACGAGAAGATGCGAGCGGTAAAAAGGCACGTGATGAACTTGTGAACGATAACGACACAGTCGTGGTTGTTAACGAAAATATGGCGTGAATACAGTAGAAAGCGAGGGAAAGTTGGAGAACATACGACGGTGGTTGAGAAGCTAGAGGCTGACACCACCGAGGAGTTCTCAATGACAGTTGTTCATATCCTTGAAGTCCACGTTATTATTCCTATTTTGGGGGAGGATCCATGACTATAAATACTAAATCGCATTCGCATTCTCATTTCATTAATTCACTTTCTGATTACCAAATATCTACTTGAGAAGAGCTCTTAATGACTTGAGGGTCAGAGTGTCTTTACAGGCACCCCCCCCCACGAATTTTTTACGCTCCAACAGTATTCATAAGATATATTAAATTATTAATATTTTAAAATAATTTTGGTATTCAAAAAAGTTGAAACACATGAGTCTATAAAAGATGTTGAGTAAATAGAACCATTTTGTAACTTATGCAACCCAACTTAAAAAAAAACCCAGGAATAGAGATGGGTTACAAAACTTAATATGCAACCCAGGAATAGAGATGGCCCGACCTTATTTCCTGTCTGGGGCAATTTGGGCAATCCGCCGCTTTATAGTAGTAGAGAATAGACTTAACCGAGAGTCTCTCGGCCTCAAGAACGCACAATCGACAAACGACGGCGGTTTCTTCCCTCTCCGCTCCTCCGTTTAGAAGCCCATAACATCCCACACGGTCTCTCTTTCTCTCTCGATCTCTAAATTTTAATTTCAAATTTTCGATTTCGATTTCGATTTCCTTCTCAATTTGGTCTTTCTTGTTAGGGTAATGTATTTATTGGGTCTCCGCAAGAACTGAAGAAACTGATTTGTTTGTTTCGTTTCGCTTTGCTTGTTTCAGTGACTTTGATAGGGTTGGTAATCAGGGAAGAGAGTTATGTCGGTGACGGCAGGTGTTAGTGATACTGTGATTGCCATTAGGGATAAGCTTAGAGGTAAAATTGGACAGACCAAAGTTAAGAGGTATTGGCCCGGAAAAGCCCCTGAGTGGGGTGACGAAGCCGACGAAGATGGCGACATTCGGATGTCCACGGCGGCCTCCCTGGAGAAAGCCTTCCCCACTCAGGATTATTCAGATGCCGGCAGGAAAGATGATCCGAGGCTGCGGCGATTGGCTGAGAGCAGGGTAGATAACCGTGAGGATGTTAGGGCGGATCATAGACGAATTCGTCAAGCTGAAATTGTGTCGACGATAGAGGAGGAGGCAAGAAGGCAGGAAGGAATAGATGCAGAAGAGGATGATCCGGATGCATTGGAGGAAAGGAGGAGAAGGATTAAGGAAAGGTTGAGGCAGAGGGAGCAAGAGGAAGCTCCACTTCTTCCATCGGAAGATGAGGAAGAAGACAAGGAGGAAGATGAGGAAGAAGAGTCAGAGTATTCAACTGACTCGGAAGATGAGCTTGGTGGTATGGTGATGCAGAAGCCGGTATTCATTCCCAAGGCCGAGAGAGAAACCATCACTGAACGTGAGCGAATTGAGGCAGAAGAACTTGCACTTGAGGAAGCCAGGAAGAGAAAATTGGAGGAGAGGAAGAAAGAGACGAAGCAGCTTGTGGTTGAGGAGATTCGAAAGGATGAAGAGATTCACAAGAGTATTATGGAACAGGACGCTAATATTGCTGATATCGATACTGATGATGAACTTAATGAGGCAGAGGAGTACGAAGCTTGGAAAGCAAGAGAGATGGCCAGGATCAAGAGGGATAGGGAAGAGAGAGAAGCAATGTTGAAGGAGAAGGAAGAGATTGAGAGAGTGAGAAATATGACAGAGGAAGAGAGGAGGGAATGGGAGAGGAAGAATCTTAAACCTGCACCGAAACAAAAGCAGAAGTGGACCTTCATGCAGAAGTATTTCCACAAAGGTGCTTTCTTCCAGTCAGATGCAGATGACCACGCTGCAACTGTTGGAACAGATGAAATTTTTACTCGTGATTTCTCTGCCCCAACTGGAGAAGATAAGATGAACAAGACAATATTGCCCAAGGTCATGCAAGTCAAGCATTTTGGTCGTAGTGGAAGGACGAAATGGACTCATCTTGTCAATGAGGATACTACCGACTGGAACACACCGTAAGTTGACTTTCCCCAATAACCCCTTTTATATATCTGTTTTTGTACTTTGCAACACCTGTGATGTTATGGTTATGATCTAATGCATATGGACATCAGCTTAAAAATTGTCTTAACTATAAAAGCAGTGAGGTTGAATGAGATTAGAGGCATAATGGATATATTGTTTGAAAGAAATAGAATATCCATGCCCAATATTCACTCATAAAAAATCCTTTTTATCTGATGCGTTGGGGGATTAACGCAATATTGATCAGTGTTGTATTTGTAAATCAAGTGCATGTCAACTTTTCTTGGTTGTGGATGTTTAAACAGTAAACCAATGCACTTGAAAAAAAAAAGATATAGGCCTAGCTGTGATAGTATAAAAAGCTCAGTGATAATAGCTTTTCTGAATCTTGAACTGTGTCTGAGAAACTCTTGTTCCTGATGGCAAATTCTGAAAAGTAGTGTGCTACCTTGACTGGGTCAATAAATCACAAGATTCTTCTTTCTGTAGGTTAAATCGTCTGTATATATGAGCAAATTTTCTGATCATATTTAGTGTTGCACTTAATTTTACTTTTTTAGTGTTTGTAACAATGATATTTATGATACAAGAGTATCGTCTGTCTGGAAAGTTTAGAGGTTATATTGTTTACAGCCTTGCCCTGTGCTTTATTGTGAGTCTTGGGTTGTTTTGGAATTAAAGGGATATTCCTGATGTTATGAATTCTCTTCAACTTTGATTTTCTTTGGCGAGAATAATTTTTTTTGGGTTGGAGGTTAATTATTCTGTTTTCCGTATTTCAGGTGGACATACAATGATCCTCTTCGGGCGAAGTACAATGCTAAAATGGCAGGAATGAATGCACCTATAGAAAAACCCAGGGGAAGCAAGAAAATGAGGAAGGCATTGAAGGATTGGGAGTAGTCAAACAAGAAGCCAGATTTTCTGTTTTAGTATTTCTTGAATGATGTACACGGTTTAAGCAGTAATACTGCCTTTCATCTTCACAGTTTAGGAATTGCTCATCTCTGCAAGATTTGGTTATTCCTGGTGCATGATACTGGCTAGAACTGCAAATTGATTTCTGACACTTCAAGTTTACCTCTCATGTCCGTATTGACTTTCATATTGGCTTTTGTATATATAATAATATAGTTTATGAGAATCTCCCCTCATTCTGTTGATAATCTTATTGTGGAGGCGTGGAGCTGATAGTTTCACAAATTCTCAACACTTGTGATGGATCTCGCTTCTGATTGTTAATAGGATTCGGATGGTTTATGGATCATTGAAAGGAGAAATATGCATAGAAACTTCTTCAAGTCTTTAAGCATATCCAGTGATGTCATTATTTTTTTGGGGTCAAATTTGGATTTTGAAGACTGAACATGGAAAATGACTATTTTGGCTAAATTGCTCACTAATGGATATGTCAAACGAGTATTATAATGCGTGTATATTTCAATCTTTTTCTAGTTTCTTTTTCTTTTGCAAATATTGGATTTCTTGTGCTTGATTATAATGAAGAGAGGAAGATGATGAAGTGTACGAACAACTTTGTACTACACAAGAGTTTTAGACTTCTACTTTTACAAGGAGAACGACTACAAGCTAGAGATGTACACACACACACACAATCCACGCACTTTCTTCATCATCATTGTTTCCAACTTGTGCATTTTCTTGTCAATGAAACCAGGCGTATCATACAGTATCATCCGCAAACCAATCTACACATAAGCAATGGATGCAGTAGTGAAAGCCATCTTAGAACTATATTACTTATTTCTGGCAAAAACTTTTGACTAGGATCTACCGTGTCCCTTGTAATATCTACATATCAGCAACCATGAAACCCTGCTAGCTAAGCTTAAAGATCAAAGAAAACCCTTTACATTGAAGGGCAGCTATGTTTTCATTCCCACTAAATCTACCATTCTTTGCACTACGTCTTCAGGCAAAGCAGACTTTAATTAGTCAATCACTCCAAAAAGCAATTCACAGTAGCAGCTAAGTCACAATTCACATTTGAATTCTACGACATGGAAGACCACCCATTTTTCTAAAGATTTATAATCATTGTCAATAGATATCTCGATGGCTGCAAGGAATTATACAGAAAACGAATGACTGTTCTATATGAATGTCTACACAGTATAGTTTTTATCTAGACAGTACCAAATGTAACTTACAAATGAAATACTTCTTTTCAAAAGCTTACAAACTTATACAATAATTGTTCGGCAACTTCCAATGGTCCAATACACCTGCGGACCTGGCCAAGTATATCAAATTTTTAAGAGGATTAACACAAGATGAATCAGACTCAGTCACTTGGTTTCCTCTTCCTCCCAAGTATCGAAGCTCTTTGTAATCTGGGGCCACCCATCCGCCATTTCTTAAAGGCTGCCATGGAGGATTGAGCTGCCTCATACACTGCAATACATATCAAAAATTTATGTGTCATCATCCTTATTATGTAAGAATTTGAGATACAACTGTTGAATATTTAATGAGGTATAGATCTCACAGTTGATTTCTTCTTTTGTCAAAATGGTCAAGAGTTTTGAAGCTGCCGTGTACGCTGCAGAATGTGCCTTGGCCAGGACTTCTTGATACCTGTTTCTAAATGCAGATAATAGGAACGATCCCATGTCTCTATCACCAACCCTATCCATGATTGAACAATATAGTAGTCAGAAATAGTTTTTAGGCTTCAAAAGACATGGATGGCCTAAAAGTTCATAAACAATAAGCACAAATATAATAGACAAGGCAGCACAGCTAATTCATCTGCCCAATTTACCACCGAAACAACATAAACAAGAAAATCACTCAGTTGCAGTGGATTTGTTTCGTCAATATTTTTCACCATAGAAAGATTTTGAACATATCATCTCAGATAAACTCCATCAAGAAAGTATTTACCATTGTAAAACCTTGCCACCTCGTTGCACATATAGTAAATGACCAAATCTTGATATAAGAAGATTCTTTTCCTTTCGAGGAAAAGGAAACATAAGAAATTAAGAACACGGGAAGATTGGTGTTTTGTGTGCATCCTACAGTTGTTGCAAGGACCTAGATTTCCTCAAACAAAATTAAAGTTCTACATCCGTTGACGTGACATTATTCAATAACAGCAATGTGAAATAACGGAATAATAGCTTAAATGTTGAATTATCTGATTTCCTCGTGAATACTTCACTTTCACATTGATTATAACCAAATATTTAACTCATAGTAGCTACATTGTTAATCTATAATGCCCTCTATTCGTTCTCTCACGATGTCTTTTCCGGTGGTGATATCAAATGCAAACCTATTATAAGATAAAAGAATATTACAAAGAACATGCTTATAGAATAATCCATACAAGAGATGGGTTGGAAGAGACTCACAGTGGTGCTATCTTGCATCCAAATTCATAGAAGTATAAACATCTGGATCTCAAATCCACAGCTTTGCCATCGGCCCCCAGTTCCAGTCTTGTTCTGATAACAAAATGAAACCACAGAAATTGTATCAGATCTATCGACTTATCATATTTACTTATGTGACAAAACAAATCATAAATTACCAAATATGTTACATTTTAGAGATTATATTTTATAATATAACTTAATATCAGTGATTATAGGCCATATAATGGCCAAAAGGGGAAACTAATTGTTGATTCCTCCATGCTATTTGGCAACTCAAATGATTGAATAAGTTAAGGGATCATTACTGTTGATTGAAACACGCAGGAAGCTTCATCGTTGCTACTTGTCTTACGTGCAATTCGAAAGCAAGCCAGAATGGCAACTTCACCTTTGAACCTGGTTCAACCTGAAATACACACCCAAAAAGACAATAACATATGGTCCTTCAACCGAGCGCTAGCCATTACAAATCCACTCTAGTCACTTACACTATAGGCTTCAGCACTGGGATCAATTCCAACCCCATTTGCACCTTTTTGGAAAACAACCGAAACAAGCTGGTCGGAAACAACAAACACATCAGAACACAGCTTCACAAAGAGGCAGATGGACTATCAAGTGTACAAAGAGACGAGAACTAACCTCTTCCTCAGCGATAATATCATCAATGTCATAGTAGTTCCCCATCTTTTCAAAAGAGATCCCCAATTCGTGTCCTTACAACTTTTCCTATACCTCCAACACAATTTCCTGAAACAATGAATTGGCTAATTTCGAATCACTCCCCTTTCACAACCCAATACTATATTAACTCTCAAGCTTATTTTATTATCAGTAATCTGGGATGCTTTGAATAGAGAATCATAATCTGGGTTTCAAGTCTTTTAAGATCAATGTGTTGGCTTACATGAAAACATAGCACAAAACAATTCTTTTCCCAATGATCAAATTGAAAATCCAACAATAGAAATCGATCCAGCACCATCATAATCGTGACAATCAAATCAGAGAGAAACCCATCAAGGGAAACTCACAAATTCAGCAACTTCATCACACAATTCACAGAAACAAACCAAAGAAGAATAACAGAAGTCACACTTATCAGAGATGCATACCGAGAGTGAGAAAAAGAACTGAATTCGACGAAGGCAAGCAATGAAACCAAATTGAGATCAGAGGAAAGGGCAACACAAGATTGAATGAGACTGACGAAGGCTAGTTTGAAACACCAAATGGCCCAAATCGATGCTGGTCTGCTTCATCACTCATCAGGATTAGTGGTTGTATTGTAAACAGTTTGAAAAGTGGGTGGAACAGTCTTTTCCAGCGCAAAATGAACAGTACCCAGGGATGACTCAAGTTTAGTATATACTAGAAAAAAAGCCCACACGCGAGGAGCGGGATCAGGCGTGGATGTTTGATCATGTAAAGTTCAAAAGATTTAACAACATTGATAATTGAGCATTTTTTGGCAAGCTTTCAACACTGAAAATGTCAGGTCTCCAGTTCTAAGGCTAAATTTCTTCATGACTAAAGACAAATTCAGTCAAAGTCATGTAAATGACCAACAGCACCAAAAAGCTTGCTTTCAGGCTCATATTCATTCTCAATCTGCACAGACATACATGTATATTACCAAATGAGGTAAATTAAATGAATAGTATTGAACAACACAATGTAAAGAGCCTAAATTTTTCCTTCATGTTTTAAACTGAAAATAGCTGATAATAATCACATTAACAAACATGTTTAATAAAAGACTACCTCAGAACGGATATTGGGGCCAACTTTAGACTTGAACAGTTTTTTTATGCTTCATCAATTGAACATTTTTTCAGGCAAATTTTCAAGCCAGCTTGAGAGGCTCATTATCTGTTCTGAAGCTAATGTCTGAAACATATTTCAGCCAAACATACTCCACAAGATTTATATTGAAAATCTTTTCCAAGAGCAAAGAGAAATGCACAAAACTCATATCATTAGATTCTAGAGTCTGATCGACTCTCAATCCCAAAGTAAGTGCAACATTTTGCATTCCTCCTATCTAATGCATATTCCAGTAATCAAAAATGTAATATATGTGAATTAGAATTTGATGCTACAGATATCAACTATGTTTTGTCTATTCTTTTGTTGGGTTGGAAGAAAATAAACAAAGCAGAGTGTAAAGAAATGCACCTTCAAATGCCTAAGAAACTATGATAACTATCCAAAAGTTTTTTAATTTATGCACCGACACTCCTTGCCAGTATTGGTACAAACTTGAGGAACTGATCTAACAACATAATGAATAAACCTACAAATCTAACATCATGTCAAAAACCCATCACAAATTCATATCTCACTCAAACTTACCCATCACATATCCAACCTTGACTAACCAAAAGGTTGTCAAATAAATCTCAACTAAAAATTAAAGATAAAACCCAATATAAAAGTGGCAAACCACGCCTTCTGCAAGCCCTTTTCAATTGGTTTCCTTCAAGGCATTTAGTGATACGTATCAGATTGTTGAAGAAACATTGTCCATTAACTTACCTACAGGTTAATTACCTGGTTAAGCTCAAATTGATATAAATCTATCTATGTCCAAGGAAACTTGATGAAGCAAATCCAGGACCCATATCATATATACCTGAATCAAAATCCTAACAAATAATCTCCTGTTACTTATCCGAATCGAAACCCAGCACCTAAATCTTGAAACCCATGATTGAAACGAAAGAGTAGTCGATTACGAAGCTGCCATGGCATCAGACAATGAAGATAGATGTGCAAAAAATTGTTCCTGAAGCGAATTCAACTCAGTCGAACCCAAGAAATCGATCGAACAAACTAAACGTTTAAGTAAACGAAAAAGCCTACCTTCACGCTGATTCAAATTATCAATTTCATGACAACTCTACTTTAGTATATACCAAATTTTATTATTAGATTAGATGAACCACCAGAACCCAAATGCAACCCAAAGTTACAATTTTGGCATTCTTAATTAACAAAATTAGTCGACATTTGTCCGGCAACATAATTAGCCCAGAAAATAATTTCCCAACTGGTAAAACACACACATCCAAACTTAAATAAATAAATCAGAGTGAAACAAGCCCCGAATCTAACTGAGCCATCAGATATAAAGTACAAACCTACAATTCTTTAAAACCCAAAACCAAATCAGAAATGAAAACACAGTTTCAAAATTGGGGACTTACCGGGGTTCGGTTGGAACTCGAGTGGGTCTGAAATTAGAGATTGGTAGAGAGAGGAAGACGATGAAGAAATAATAGGGAGGGAAAATGAGGATCCCAAAAATTGAAAAAGGAGGGAAACTCGCCAACTTAACAAGCGAGGTTGTCTTTCTCTAGTAGCCGCCAGTCCACTACTGTTTTGCTTTTCTTTTTCTTTTTTCTTTTTCTTTTTCATACTTCTATTTACAATTTTTTTTTTGCTTGAAGGAAAGTGCACTAAGAATACAAGGCCCGTCATATAACAAAGTGCTTAGAAGAGAGGGGGGTGGGTTCAGTATCCAATCTGTTGGGCACTTCCCTCTGTGAACCAAACCAGCAATGAGATCAGCTGCTGCATTTGTTTGTCTTCTGATCCAAGACCAAAGATACCGGACTTTGGAGATGAGGTTGGTTGCTGTCCAGTCAGGTGAGGGTGTCCTCCATTGTTGGGTGGACCAATTGTATTGCTTTGATTGCTGGTATTATTTTATGGGCTAATAATCTTTGTATTGCTCTGAGGTCCCAGGTCCCAGAGCTCCAGTTTATGATAGATGAAACTGGTGTGTTAGGGATTGAAGCTCTGTATTTAGTGCTTGAGGATTTTTACCTGGAACCCATACATCAGACCATAAGTTCACCTTTGTTCCATTACAAATGCTCCATATAGCACCTTGAATCACAATATTCCTTCCCTTTAGAGCATCCACAACGGCGAGCACTCGGGGAGGATTTGCTCGAGGTTCAGGTGAGGCCGGCCGGATTTGCTCGAGCACCGTGGATTTCGATGGCGCACCGCTGAGCACGAAGGCGAGCAATCGTCATTGACGAGCTCCGGCAAATGGACGAGCAAGTTTTGCTCCGGAGCTTGCTCGAATGACTGGCGGATCCCACGGCACGTGGGTGACGTCAGGCGAATAGTTTTTTTTTTTCGGTCAAGAGCGTGCAATACACGCCCCAGTAAAATAGTAAAAAAAATAAATTAACGGGCGAATGAGATGCTGATACGTGGCTTACTGGCTAGTTTATTAACCCCCAACGGTCCTATTGATCTGAACCATCCATTTTGAATCAGAAATTTTGATCCAACAACTGAGATTTAAAGAAAACAACTACTAAAAAATCAGAACGGAAATAAACTGAAAAATCTCCAAAAACTAGTAAAAAAATCCCAAAAATTTGCCTATAAATACTACTTCAATTTTTGATCAACTCACACCAATTTGTGCACAACAAATTGCACTTCTCCTTCCATTTCCTCTCTCATTTTGTTTAGCATTTGTTCAAAAAAAAAAGGGTACACATTGGCTTCCTTCTAAAAATTTATAAATGTGCATCTTTTTTGTGCTTCATAGCGTTGATGAATACGACGGCAACAAACAAAAGAGGGAGAAATTGTGGGAGACAATTCATGGCGATTATGTGAAAAATTGGAAGCCAACACAAGGTGAGTATCTTCCAAAGGAGCCGAGGACCCGAATCGCGCTTGCGTCTCACTACAACAAATTCAAGCTACTCTTGCAAAAATGGGACATATGTTTGTACGCGGCATAACAACGTATAGCTAGCGGCACTTCGCTAATGGATGAAGTAAGTTTATTTTGTTGTAGCATACATTATATAAATTTTATTTCATTAGATGAATTAAATTATGTAATTTATATATTTAATTTGAATAAAATATGTAGCATGGTGAAATAGCTAATATAATTTTTTTATTAGGTCAAGCAAGCTCAATCATGTTACTACACTACAAGAAAAACGCACTTAGACCGCGGAGCGTTTCCGTCGTCTAAGTGCGTTTTTCCGTCGTCTAAGTACTTAGACGACGGAACCTCCGTCCTCCAAGTTCCGTGCTCCAAGTGCTGCCGTCCAAGCACTTGAACGACAAAGAATTTCATCTCCGTCGTCCAAGTCCACTTGGACCGCGAACCTTCTCTGTGGCCCAGGTAAACACCTGGACGACAGAGATGATATTCTCTGTCGTCCAAGTTCTTATTTAATTTTTTAAAAAAATTAAATTGTAATTAAATATTAATAATTTAATTTATTATTAATTGAATTTAAATAATGAAAAATGTTAAAATTAATGAATAAACTAAATTTGTAATATTACTTAATTAAATAATTAAAATTAATTTGTACATACATAATCGAAAAATGAATAAAAATTAAAATATTATTCGAAATGCGGAAAGAAACGAGATAATAAACTACTAGCTAATACACTGGAGGAGCAGATGCGCCGCCGAGTCCCCCGCCTCCAGCGGGGTCGTCGTCGTCGGGGTATGGGTTCGAAGGAGGTTGACATTCTCCTCGAGATTGTTGCATGAGGGCGATGAGTTGGGTTATTTGTGCTTGTTGCTCATCAAGTCTTTGACGCATGGATTGATTTTCCTCTCGTGCCAGTCGAGCCTCTTGAATGGCTGCTTCGACAGCCGCAGCATGAGTCCTTCTCCGCCCCGAACCTCCCGTAGATGATGAGTCGGAGGTCGTCGACAAATCTCGAACCACCTTAGTTCTGAACCCCCTAACCTCCTTGCCAGCTCTACGACCGTAGACCTCATCCGTGATTGCAATTTGGCTCTCCATGGATAGAGGAGGCAGGTCTTCCCGCGGCAAATCTGGGAACGCAAGCCGAGTGTTAGCCAATTCTTCCTGCGCACGCTCTATCACCCTTGCCTACAAAATAATAATTAAAAAATTATAATGAAATAATATTTAAATAATAATTACTACAATTAAAAGCACGTACATATATATATATATCACTTACGCCGTATTGACTCACTTCATTATCGAGCCCAGGCGTCACGTACGCGCTTATGCTTGCATCGAGATAAGGGTGTTTGGAGCCCTTATTCTTGTGCTCCTTGGCTATTTGAATGAGTTGCTTGGCACCGGAAGTGTGGTGTTTATCCTTCTTCCCCCGGTTGGCTTTGTTGACTTCGGAGAATTTCTGTTAGACAACATAATTAAATCATTAAAAAATTAATAAGTAACTAAAATTAAAATAATTCAATTATCTTAATTGAAAAAAAAATAGTAAACACCTTAAATTCTTCATCTTGAAAGTGGTTACACAACCACTGCCACTCATCTTCTCTATCCCCACGCAGCTCTACGGGGGTAGGCACGGAACTGATATTTTCGAAGTACTGATGGAGCTTGTACTTCCAATCACGGTAGATTGAGTTGGCGGTTTGGTTGATATGCCTCAACATCGCCGGTGTCGGATCCACCTCAAATTGTTCCTATCAGAAATAAATAGAAAACTATAATCGTATATATTATGAAATTATAACTAATATTAACAATATTATATAATAACTAAAATTGTACGTCTTATGTACCGAAAGTTCTTTAAAGATTTTCGCCTTCTCATCATCCGACACCTCCTTCCAAGTAGGGGCAGGGACGAACCCGGCTACGAACGATTGACCATATGCTATGCGCCGAGAGACTTGCTAGCTGAGCTGTGGGAGGGCCACCGGTGAATTCGTCGTAGGGCAAGTTGATCTTTTTCCCGGTCGCCTTGCAAATTTTCTCCGCTTTGCCCCCTTTAACGAGACAGCGAGTCCTTTTCGGTTCTGGGTCAATCGGGGCCCTCCTTTGCTTACGCCGGGCGCTGTACATGATCGATTCAGAGGTCGAGGATGCCTGAGTACTTGCTGTTGAACCGATATTGGGCGTCGGAGTTGAATAGGGGTCGACGTCATCACCGCTGGAGATAAATGGGGCAGCGGGAATTTCCCCAGAAGGCGCTGCCGACGGACCAGATGAAGGGTCCGAATTGAAGGCGTCGTTGCCCTCCTGTTCAACCCAACCGACTTGGTTCGCCAAGCGGCGGAGCATAGCATCTTCTGCCTCCTGTTGGGTTTTTTTCTTGCCGGATGAAGCCATTTAATGAAACCTAGAAGTACGTTGTTAAAATACCTAATTACCATAATAATTACAACTAAAAATTTACGCTAATTAAGTACGGTCACTACAAGAAAACAACACTTAGACCACGGAAACGTAATTGTTCCGTGGTCCAAGTGATTCCTAGACCACGGAAAATACTCCGTGGTCCAAGTACCACCTGGACGACGGAGTCTTTTCCGAGGTCCAGGTGATCACCTGGACCTCGGAGTCTTCTCCGTCATCCAGGTGATCACCTGGACAACGGAGATGGTATTCTCCGTCGTCCAGGTGATTACCTGGACAACGGATCGACACGCCGTCGTCCGAGTATATGAAACGTACTTCCACTTAGACGACGGACCGACACCTCCGTCGTCTAAGTGAAGCATTATATAAGCCCGATGCCAAACTGAATTCATTCCTCGATCTCTTCATTCCATTTGAAGAAGAATTGAAGGAGAAGGGAGAAGGAGAAGGGAGCTAGCTAGCTAGAAGGCCGAGAAGAATCAGGATCGATAAGGGATCTCCGCTGACTAGCTAGCTAGCTTAATTAACGTACAGATATCGAGAAGGCCAGCAGGTACGTACGTACACAGTTAAAATTTGCTTAATTAATATATATTTAGTGAAAACGTACGTACATATATACATGCAAGGATGTCAGCTGATGTTAGCTATATATATGTACAGATCGATTAAATTACGTACGTACGTAATTGATGGATCGATGTAGATCGAGTACGTATAATTAAGCGTAAATTAATGGACATATATATATATATGTAATAATTAATTAATTATAATATTTTGTAGCAGTATGGACAAGAGTTGGATAAAGTTGAAGAATAGATGTGATGTCCGGTATATGGATGGAATTAGCGAATTTGTGAATTTTGCGATAGAACATGGTCAGGGAAAGAAACGTTTCTGGTGTCCGTGTCAGAAATGTCTTAATTGTCAGTATGCGAAGGTTAATGTTATGGTGCAACACCTGTACGAAAATGGTATGATGTGGAGTTACACTACATGGAGCGAGCATGGTGAAGCAGTAGAGTTCAGCGCAGCAGACTTCAGCTCAGGGTACAGTTACCATGGTGCCTCATCCAGCGGCAGTGGTGCCGGACCCCCAGCTTGCAACCCAACTGCAGATTTGGTCCATGATGCGTTTCCAGGATGTAGTCATAGTGGACACCAACACCAAGATGGAGGTTACAGTACCACTAATGAGCATGATGACACATTCCCCGCAGCTAGCTTGGCCACTGACACCAGTGAGATGGAAAAGTACAACCGGATACTACTTGAAGCGCAGACCCCGGTGTTCCCTGGATGTCGAGAGAATGTGTTGCAATATGTGATGGAGCAAATGAAGATAAAAGTGAAGCACAAAATGTCAGTGAGTGCTTTTGACGAAATTCAGGAGCAAATATGTAAGTTGCTTCCTGATGATCACAATCTTCCTAAATCTCATTATAAGGTTAGAAATATCCTGAGCAGCCTTGGCCTAAAGTACAGGATAATTGACGCATGTCCGAATGATTGTGTGCTATTTTACAAAGAGTATAAAGAGTTGGACTATTGTCCTGTATGTGGCCAGTGCAGATTCCAGTTGAATAGGAAGAGTTCGAAAAAGAGAATTCCTGTGAAAGTTGTTTGATATTTTCCCTTGATTCCCAGATTGCAGCGCCTGTACATGTCTCTACACACAGCAGAGGCGATGCGATGGTACGCAGAAAAGCGAATAGATGACGATGTCCTGCGACACGCCGCGGATGGGGAGGGTTTCAAACATTTCGACAGAGAATTTGGAGACTTTGCTTCAGAGGTTAGAAATGTTAGAATCGGCCTATCTACAGACGGATTCAATCCTTGGGGAAGTAATAGCTCCGTCGTCAGCACTTGGCTAGTTATTCTGATGCCGTACAACTTGCCTCCGTGGATGTGCATGAACAAGGAATTTAATTTCCTTACCGTACTAATTCCAGGTCCTAAATCTCCATCGAAGTGCTTAGATGTCTACCTCAGAACTTTGATCGACGAGCTGAAACTGTTGTGGGAAAATAGAGTCCCAACTTATGACAAATTCACTGACACGATGTTCACGATGAGGGCTGTCGTAATGTGGACGATCAGCGATTTTCCAGCTTTTGGGATGTTGGCAGCCTGCAGGACAAAAGGATATAATGGATGTCCTATATGTTTGGACGACGTGAACTCTAGTTGGCACGCGGGGAAGGTGCGTTACTTGGGTCACCGTAGATGGCTTCCTCACGACCACCCGTGGCGACAGGATGAAGCTCATTTCGACGGTACGGTAGAGAACAATCCTAAACCCCGTAGTTGGTCGGGCGAAGAGATTTTAGAGAGGTTGAGCTATTTCGACTTTGGTGTGTTGAGCAATGACGCGGATGTAAAGAAATGCAATCCAATTCCTCCACATGATCTGAGCTATTGGGATCACAAGAGTATATTCTTTGAACTCCCTTACTGGTCGAAGTTGAAGCTGAGGAACAACTTGGACGCGATGCACATAGAAAAGAATGTGTGCGACAGCGTGGTGGGAACAATTCTCGGTATTAAGTTCAAGACTAAAGATACTCCCAAAGCGCGCAAAGATTTGGAATCAATGAATCTATGTCGTCCCTTGTGGTTGAGGAGGGATAGGAAATGAGTGTACAACAAGATGCCAGATGCACCATACACAGTGAAGCCGGCGCTTAGACGTTCTGTATTTCACTAGTTTAAGGGCGTTCGTTATCCGGCTACGTATGCAGCTACTATAACTGGAGCAGTGGACGAGGTGCAACACAAGTTTGTTGGTCTAAAGACACATGACTATCACGTTATGCTGCAACGTCTGATTCCAGTGGTAATTCGACCATACTTGCCTCGGGACGTCGTAGAACCAATAGTAGCATTGTGCAGGTGGTGGCAGAGGTTATGCGCCAGAGAATTAAAGAAGTCAGATGTGGTGGAATTGCAACAACAAATTGTGCACATCATTTTCAAACTAGAGAGGATTTTCCCCCTGCTTTCTTTGACATCATGATTCACCTAATGATCCACCTGCCCGAGCAGGTGCTTATTTCTGGTCTGGTCCAGTACACTTGGATGTATCCTCAAGAAAGGTACGTACAACTAATTCATTAATTTGTTCCACTGGAGATTATATATACACTAGCGAGCTAGCTATATGTACTTATGTAATGTGTACGTTTGATTTTGTAGACAGCTTGGACAGTATAAGTCATTCGTCAAAAACAGGTCGGCCCTGGATGGCTCCATAGTAGAGACATACCTAATGCATGAGTGTGTTACTTACTGCAACAGGTATCTCAAAGATCCACCCCCTCCCACTGTCTCCGATCGCAGTGCCCGCATCAATCTTTCTGTTGTCACCAATGTCG
The DNA here is from genome assembly GCA_946800695.1 of Geum urbanum. Lineage (NCBI taxonomy): Eukaryota > Viridiplantae > Streptophyta > Magnoliopsida > Rosales > Rosaceae > Geum > Geum urbanum. Next base: position 16,900,637 of record OX327016.1, read on the forward strand.
TCCGACCGTTTAGAGGAGTATTAAAGGAATCGTTAACACGGGAAGAACTTATTGAGGCACATTTGGTAGTGTTGCGAGACTGTGACAAAGTTGAGCCGTACATGTTGTCATACAGGGAGAGGCTTCAGGCGTTAAATCAAAACAAGAGTTCGGCGTGGATTGAGAAAATGGTTAAGAAGAAGTTTCCTGATTATTTCTTCCAATGGGTACGTACGTACGACTCGGTATTAATTATTTAAATACATATCGCTCATGTTTGTAGAAAGTAAACCCTTATATTAATTTGCCCTTTTTCGCAGATGATTGATCTGCAAAAATCTGATAACCACAGAGGGTGATGGTCATGGCCAAAGCACTTGCTAGCAGGGAAGCCGGTTAAACACTATATTTATCCCGGATGTTTTGTGAACGGTGTAAAGTTCCATTCATTGGCCCGAGACGAAGGAAGAAGAACACAAAATAGTGGGGTAGCGGTTGGGAAATACAATGATCTATATTACGGGGCTATTGTATACGTGGTTCAGCTATGTTACGGGAATGATGTCAACGTTTTCCTATTCAAGTGCAGATGGTTCAAGCGTACAAAGGAAGACCTGGGACTATTATCAGTCGATACAAACTCGCACTGGTATGAGGATGAGCCTTTCGCTCTAGCCACCTTAGTTCGGCAGGTGTACTATCTCGACGATCCGAAAGCCGGTGAAGGGTGGAAAATAGTGAACCATATCTCTCACCGAGGAATATGGAATACAGAGACAATTGAAGGGACACCGGCGACGACTGAAGATGCTGCTGAACCAGAAAGAGACATTCCTGCCTATCAAGAGCCTAATATTTCTATGGTCTGCTTCGATATAATGGACCTGGTTCAAGATGGTGAACGGTTACCCATGCCTGATGGTTGTACAGATCTAACTGAAGATGAGATTATCGATGAGGTAGATGAAGAAGACGAGCAGGAAGAGGACGCGGACGAGGACTCAGGTTTTTCGTCGGACGATGTTGAGTACGATGACGAGGATGAGCCGTCGTCTAACGGGGATGAGGACGATGATGATTATGACGAAGAGTACGGTCATACGACGAGGGAGATTAATTGGTAATTAATTACTGTAATTATTGTAATATATATATGATCGATGCCGGTTTACGGTAAGAAATTAATCCGAATTATATATCCTGGACATTACTGTAATTAATTGCAGGTTGTCGCCAAATCTCAATCTCATATAAAACGTACCCTAGCTAAATCCTGGACCCTAAATCTAGCAGTTCGTATTGATCTCGATCAATTTTTTAATTATATTTTTGAATCAGAATAATTGAATGGACACACAGATGACCGGGGACGACCTAAACCGTAAACCCTAAGGCCCTAACCCCTGAAATCGGGGTTTAGAACTTGGACGACGGAGAATGGTCATTCTCTGTCGTCCAGGTACATACTAGGACGACGGAGAATGGTCATTATCCGTCGTCCAGGTACATACTAGGACGACGGATATGGTCATTATCCGTCGTCCAAGTTCACAAACCCTAAACCCTAAACAGTAAGGCACTAACCCCTGAATTCAGGGTCTATGCACCTGGACGACGGATAACGTCATTCTCCGTCGTCCAGGTTAGAACCTGGATGACGGATAACTTCATATCCGTCGTCCAAGTGATTACCTGAACAACGGAAACGCTCATTTCCGTCGTCCAGGTGCAGATATCGTAATTTTTTCTAAGACAACGACCATCTAGACCTTCTTCCAATGCAAAGTCTTTTCATTAAGACTTTAGAGTAAACAATTCTTGGTGTGTGAGCTTCGACGGTTCGAAAATCGGAGTTGCGAAATGCCTTGTATCCACGTTTCCGGTTTGTGAAATTATCAGTTTTGCGGTTGACTGTGCCGATCAAACCCTTCCCGAACTTATTATTTTATGGTCCTTTGAAGACAATTATATATTATGTTACGACAAACATATCCAACGGTTGTTTTGTCCAAATTCAATTTCGTTAATACTCTGCTGCAAATTAGCGTCTACTCATGAACACTTAAGTCGTAAAGATTAGTCGATACTTAACATGTTTCAATACGTAAAATTAATCGTCGGTTAACACCTGGACCACGGAGAATGACCATCTCCGTCGTCCAGGTTCAAAAATCATGACGGTTCAAATTTTTTTTTGTTTATTTTTTCCATGTAATTTTCACTTGGACGATGGAGATGGTCATTCTCCGTCGTCCAAGTCCAAAATTATGGCGGTTCAATTTACCGCTTCCGTTTTTGGGACCGCTTGAATTTTCACTTAGACGACGGAGAATTAATTCTCCGTCGTCTAAGTCCAAAATAATGGCGGTTCAGAACGTCCCGCCGATTAATTGGTGCCGCTTGAATTTTTTTGAAACCGCCACCTAAACGACGGAAAACACTGTTTCCGTCGTCCAGGTGAACTTAGACGACGGAGCACCCCCCCCTCATTTTCTAAGTGCAACTCTATAAATAGAGTTGCACCCCCCCTCATTTTCTCATCATTCCATCTCCTCCTCTCCTCTCCTCTCCTCTCCTCCGGCGATCCTCCTCCGGCGACGCTCCGACGACATTTTTTCCGGCGTGGTTCCTCCTCTCCGACGACTCAACTCCGGCGAAATTCCCGAAAACTCCGCTTCGGTACATTTCTATTTTTCCCTTATTAAAATAATTTTCATTTAATTAATTAATTAAATTCTAAATATAATTTAGAAGTATAAATTAATTTATTAATTAGTTTAAATATTTAATAAATTATTAATTATTGTTATTAATTTATTAAATCATAATTATTGTAATTATTTATTATTAGTTGCATGATTATATGAATTTATTATTAAATTTATTAAATGAATAAATTATTATTCATAATTTATTAAATGAATCAATTTTTTATTAAATGCATGATAAATAAATATAAATTATTGCATATAATTAAAAATTATTAATTAATATTTATGTTTATTTTCTAGTAAATTAATTAGTAGTACGTGTTCGATTTAAATTTAGTACATAGGCTTGGTTTATTAAGTCGCACTCTTTGGAATAGATGGCGCCTCTTTTCCTTGCTTATCTCCTTAACCCCTCGTGATGTGTGGATTTCATCACCGCACACCATAACCTAAGTGAAGTTATGGACACGAGGTTGAGGGCGGAGTTTGCAAAGGACTTGAGGGAGTGTAAATTTTCGAAAAATTGGCCGAATGTCGGACATGATGTCTAGAAACGGGTTATGACTGGTGACAGGATTTGGACTAAGAAAGACTTTTGTCGAAATTAGTCCTGCCTCTCGCGTTATCTCTATCCCTAACTGGCCATATTTTTCGATTTATTCAAGGCTGATTAATTGAAAATTTACACTTTATCGCGTGGGTTGCACGTCCATTGAACGACCGAAAATGCCAAGCTAGTGTACTCTATTTAAATCTTAAACGTACTTAATTAATTAGCGTAAATTTTTAAGTTGTAATTATTATGGTAAGTAGGTATTTTAACACCGTACTCTTAGGTTTAAATGGCTCCGCCAAAGACGACATCCGGCAAGAAGAAAGCCCAACAGGAGGCAGAAGATGAGATGCTCCGAATGTTGGCGGCCCAAGTCGGTTGGGTTCAACAGGAGGGCAACGACGCTCTCAATCCGGACGGATCATCTGGTCCGTCCGTAGCGCCCTATGGGGAAATTCCCGCTCCCCCATTCATCTTGAGCGGTGATGACGTCGACCCCTTCCAATCTCCGACGCCCGGTACCCATTCAACGGGAAGTACTCAGGCATCCTCGACCGCCGAATCAATCATGTACAGTGCCCGCCGTAGGCAAAGGAGGGCCCCCACTGACCCGGAACCGAAAAGGACTCGGGATCTCGTTAAAAGGGGCAAAGCGGAGCGTATTTGCAAGGCGACCGGTAAAAAGATCGACTTGCCGTACGACGAATTCACCGGTGGCCCTCCCACAGCTCAGCTAGCAAGTCTCTCGGCGCATGGGATAGGGTCAATCATCCGTAACCGGGTTCGTATCACTGCCCCTACTTGGAAGGAGGTGCTGGATCATGAGAAGGCGAAAGTCTTCAAAGATCTTTCGGTACGTAATACGTCCAATTTAGTTATTATATAATATTGTTAATCTCGGCCTAAAATTTCATAATATATACGATTATAATTTTCTATTTATTTTTGATAGGAACAATTTGACGTGGATCCGACACCGGCTATGTTGAGGCATATCAACCAAACCGCCAACTCCATCTACAAAGATTGGAAGTACAAGCTCCATAAGTACTTCCAAGATGTCGGTCCCGTGCCTCCCCCGGTAGAGCTGCAAGGGGAGAGAGAAGATGAGTGGGAGTGGTTGTGTAACCACTTTGCCGATGAACAATTTAAGGTATTAATTTATTTATTTTATTTCAATTAAGATAATTGAATTATTTAAATTGTAGTTATTCATTTTTTAATGATTTAATTATGTTGTGTAACAGAAATTCTCCGGTGTCAACAAAGCCAACCGTGGGAAGAAGGAGAAACATCATACTACCGGCGCCAAGCAGTTCATTCAAATAGCCAAGGAGCACAAGAATAAGGGCTCCAAACACCCTTATCTTGATGCAAGCGTAAGCGCGTACGTGACGCCAGGGCTCGATAATGAAGCGAGTCAATGCGGCGTAAGTGATATATATATGTGCTTTTAATTATAGTAATTATTATTTAAATATAATTTCATTATAATAAATTAATTATTCTTTTGTAGGCAAGGGCGATAGAGCGTGCGCATGAAGAGTTGGCTAACACTCAGCTTGCGTTCCCAGATGTGCCGCCGGAAGACCTGCCTCCTCTATCCTTAGAGAGCCAAATTGCAATCGCGGATGAGGTCTACGGTCGTAGAGCTGGCAAGGAGGTTAGACACTTTGGGCCTAGGGTGGTACGAGATTTGTCGACGACCTCCGGCTCATCATCTACGGGAGGTTCGGGGCAGCGGAGAAGGAGTCAGGCTGCGGCCGTCGAAGCAGCCATTCAAGAGGCTCGACTGGCACGAGAGGAGAATGAGTCAATGCGGCAAAGACTTGACGAACAACAAGCACAAATAGCCCAACTCATCGCCCTCATGAAACAAAATCGAGAAGTATATCAACCTCCTCCGAACCCACACCCCGACGACAACGACCCGGCTGGAGGCGGAGGACTCGGCGGCGCATCTGCTCCTCCAGTGTATTAGCTAGCTAGTTAATTAATTATCACGTTTCTTTATTTCCGAGTTCCGAACAATATTATATAATTTTTCTGGGTTTTTTATTTGGATGTGTATATATGTACAAATTAATTAATTATTTAATATTAAAAATTTAGTTTAATTAATTATTTTCGACTATTTTTCATTATTTAAATTAAATTAATAATATTTAATTTCAAATTATTTATAAAAAAAAATTAAATATTCACTTGGACGACGGAGATTATGTTCTCCGTCGTCCAGGTGCAGAACCCTAAACCTAACCCTAAACCCCTAACCCCTAACCCCTAAACCCTAAACCCTGCCGTTCTCCGTGGCCCAGGTGTTCACCTGGACGACGGAGAATTAGCGTTTCCGTCGTCCAGGTGAACACCTGGGCCACGGAGGAACGAGCAATGTTCGTGGCCCAGGTAGACACCTGGACGACGGAGACTTAGATTTTCCGTCGTCCAGGTGTCTACATAGGCCACGGATAATGTCCGCGATCCAAGTGAACTTGGACGACGGATCACTAAATCTCCGTCGTCCAGGTGCTTGGACGACAGCACTTGGAGCACGGACCTTGGACGACGGAGATTCCGTCGTCTAAGTACTTAGACGACGGAAAACTGCACCTAGACGACGGAAATGGTCCGTGGTCTAGGTGCAGTTTTCTTGTAGTGGGTTAAGATTTAAATAGAGTACACTAGCTTGGCTTTTTGGGTCGTTCAATGGACGTGCGACCCGCGCGATAAAGTGTAAATTTTCAATTAATCAGCCTTGGTTAAATCGAAAAACATGGTCAGTTAGGGATAGAGATAACGCGAGAGGCAGGACTAATTTCGACAAAACACCCCGAGGCTAACCAAATGAATGGTATATACTCTATTGGTGTCGTCTTTCTTAGATCCAAAACCTGTCACCAGTCATAACCCGTTTCTAGACACCATGTCCGACATTCGGCCAATTTTTCAAAAATTTACACTCCCTCAAGTCCTGTGCAAACTCCGCCCTCAACCTCGTGTCCATAACTTCACTTAGGTTATGGTGTGCGGTGATGAAATCCACACATCATGAGGGGTTAAGGAGATAAGCTAGGAAAAGAGGCGCCATCTATTCCAAAGAGTGCGACTTAATAAACCAAGCTTATGTACTAAATTTAAATCAAAGACGTACTACCATGCAATTTACTAGAAAATACACATAATTATCAATTAATTAAAACAATAAATAATGACAATAATGAATTATTATTTATCATGCATTTAATAATAATTATTCATTTACCAATATAATTAATTATTATTAACAATAATTATTATTACTATTATTTAATTTTAACTAATAATTATTCATTACCAAATAATTAACAACTAATAATGATTACTAAATATTAATAATAACAACTAAATAATTATTATAATTACAACTATTAATTATTTAAAACTATTTAGAAATTAAATAATTAATTAAATAAAAAAATGTTAAAAAGGTAAAAAATAGAATTATTACCTCGCCGGAATGTCGCCGGAATATCGGGAGAGTAGAGTCGTCGGAGAGGGGGAACCACGCCGGAATTTGAGTCACCGGAGCGTCGCCGGAGGAGGAAGGCCGGAGGAGAGGAGAGGAGAGGAGAGGAGGAGAGGAGAGGAGATGGAATGAGAAAAGGGGGGGGGGTTCCTGTTCTATATATAGGCGTTCACTTAGACGACGGAGCCCTAGTTTCCGTGCTCCGTCGTCTAAGTGCACTTGGACGACGAAAACGGGCTTTTCCGTCGTCTAGGTGAAGCGTTAAAAAATTTCGAAGCAGCGCGTAATTAATGGGCGGGACGTTTCACCCGCCATAAATTTGAACTTAGACGATGGAGAATTGATCCTCCGTCGTCTAAGTCAAATTTCAAGCGGTGCAGAAAATTGAGGCGGCACATTGAACCGCCATAATTTTCAACTTGGACGACGGAGAATGACCATCTCCGTCGTCCAAGTGCAATTAACATTGAAAAAAAAAAATTAAAATGAACCGCCATGGTAATTTGAACCTGGACGACGGAGATGGTCATTCTCCGTCGTCCAGGTTCAAATTACGTAAAAAAAAATTTAAAAATTAATTCGCTAGGAATTTAGCGATCTGTCATTCGAATGAAATAGTCGTACAATATCGATGAACGCATCGTATATATGAACAGTTAAATTTGAAACGAAAAATAATTTTACGTCTTTAAACTTGTTAAGTATCTACTAATGTTTACGACTTAATGGTTCATAAGTATAGGCTCATTTGCACCAGAGTATTAACGAAATTGAATTTGGACAAAACAACCGTTGGATACGTTCGCCGTAACATAATATATAATTACAATAATTTTCAGAAAATAATAAGTTCGTGAAGGGTTTCATCGGTACAGTCAACCGCAAAATCGAGAATTTCACAAACCGGAAACGTGGATACAAGACATTTCGCAACTCCGATTTTCGAACCGTCGAAGCTCACACACCAAGAATTGTTTACTCTAAAGTCTTGACGAACAGAATATGCATTAGAAGATGGTCTAGATGGTCGTTGTCTTAGAAAAAATTACGAAATCTACACCTGGACGACGGAGAAGCTCATCTCCGTCGTCCAGGTTCAGAAACCCTGAATTCAGGGGTTAGGGGCCTTACTGTTTAGGTCATAGGGTCTCTGAACCTGGATGACGGAGAAGCTCATCTCCATCGTCCAGGTTCAGAGACCCTGAATTCAGGGGTTAAGGTCCTTACTGTTTAGGTCATAGGGTCTCTGAACCTGGACGACGGAGAAGCTCATCTCCGTCGTCCAGGTTCAGAGACCCTGAATTCAGGGGTTAGGGTCCTTAGGGTTTAGGGTATAGGGTTTTGCACTTGGATGACGCAAATTCTGTTCTCCGTCGTCCTAGTGAGTACCTACACGACGGAGAATGACCATCTCCGTCGTCCAAGTGTACAAACCCTGAATTCAGGGGTTAGGGCCTCAGGGTTTAGGGTTTAGGTCATCCCCGGTCATTTGTGTGTCCGTTCAATTATTCTGATTCAAGAATATAACTAAAAAAATGATCGATCGATCCGATCTGCTTGATTTAGGGTCGAGGATTTGGGGAGATAGCCAAAATACCCAAAATGCGAAATGTGGAATTAATTTCTCCGTTGTCCAGGATATATAATTCGGATTAATTAATTAATTTAATTTAATTTAATTTACGTACGTCGGTCGATCCGATCTGATCGAGCATGGACGCGTGTAATTAATTAATTAAGTACAAAAATAATAATTAAGATCTACGTACATATATACATTCTCCTCCTTATAATATTTATATTAATTATTGATCGATGATGCAACATATATTACAATAATTACATAAATTAATTACCAATTAATTTTTCTCGTCTTAGTTAAGTAGTCATCATCATAATCGTCATAATCCTCGTCCCCGGTATCCGATTGCTCATCCTCCTCATCATACTCAACATCGTCTGACGAATAACCTGAGTCCTCAACCGCGTCCTCATCCTGCTCGTCTTCTTCATCTTCTTCATTAATGGCATCGATAATCTCATCTTCAGTTAGATCTGTACAACCATCAGGCATGGGTAACCGTTCACCATCTTGAACCAGGTCCATTATATCGGAGCGGATGACAGAAATATTAGGCTCTTGATAGGCAGGAATGTCTCTTTCTGGTTCAGCAGCATCTTCAGTCGTCGCCGGTGTCCCTTCAATTGTCTCTGTATTCCATATTCCTCGATGAGAGATATGGTTCACTATTTTCCACCCTTCACCGGCTTTCGGATCGTCGAGATAGAACACCTGCCTAACTAAGGTGGCGAGAGCGAAAGGCTCATCCTCATACCAGCTTGAGTTTGTATCGACTGATAATAGTCTCAGGTCTTCCTTTGTACGCTTGAACCATCTGCACTTGAATAGGAAAACGTTGACATCATTCCCGTAACATAGCTGAACCACATATACAATAGCCCCGTAATATAGATCATTGTCTTTCCCAACCGCTACCCCACTGTTTTGTGTTCTTCTTCCTTCATCTCGGGCCAATGAATGAAACTTTACACCGTTCACAAAACATCCGGGATAAATATAGTGTTTAATCGGCTTCCCTGCTAGCAAGTGCCTTGGCCATGACCACCACCCCCCCCCCCCCTCGTGGTTTTCAGATTTTTGTAGATCAATCATCTGCGAAAATGGGCAAATATAAGGGTTTACTTTCTACAAACATGATTGATATGTATATAAATTACTAAATACCGAGACGTACGTACGTACGTACCCATTGGAAGAAATAATCGGGAAACTTCTTCTTAACCATTTTCTCAATCCACACCGAACTCTTGTTTTGATTTAACGCCTGAAGCTTTTCCCTGTATGACATCATGTACGGCTCAACTTCGTCATAGTCTCGCAACACTACCCAATGTGCCTCAATAAGTTCTTCCCGTGTTAACGATTCCTTTAATACTCCTCTAAACGGTCGGACGACATTGGTGACGACAGAAAGATTGATATGGGCACTGGGATCGGCGGCAGTGGGAGGTGGTGGATCTTTGAGGTACCTGTTGCTGTAAGTAACACACTCATGCATTAGGTATGTCTCTGCTATGGAGCCATCCGGGGCCGACCTGTTTTTGACGAATGACTTATAATGTCCAAGCTGTCTACAAAATCAAACGTACAATAAGAATAAGTATATATAGCTAGCTAGTAATCTCCAGTGGAACAAATTATGAATCGAAAAACCTGTATAATTAAGTAGTTGTACATACCTTTCTTGAGGATACATCCAAGTGTACTGGACTGGACCAGAAATGAGCACCTGCTCGGGCAGGTGGATCATTAGGTGAATCATGATGTCAAAGAAAGCAGGGGGAAAAATCCTCTCTAGTTTGCAAATGATGTGCACAATTTGTTGTTGCAATTCCACCACATCTGACTTCTTTAATTCTCTGGCGCATAACCTCTGCCACCATCTGCACAATGCCACTATTGGTTCTACGACGTCGCGAGGCAAATATGGTCGAATTACCACTGGAATCAAACGTTGCAGCATAACGTGATAGTCATGTGTCTTTAGACCAACGAACTTGTGTTGCACCTCGTCCACTGCTCCAGTTATAGTAGCTGCATACATAGCCGGATAACGAACGCCCTTAAACTAGTGAAATACAGAACGTCTAAGTGTCGGCTTCACCGTGTAAGGTGCAGCTGGCATCTTGTTGTACACTCCTTTCCTATCCCTCCTCAACCACAAGGGACGACGTAGATTCATTGATTCCAGATCTTTGCGCGCTTTGGGAGTATCTTTAGTCTTGAACTTAATACCGAGAATTGTTCCCACCACGCTGTCGCACACATTCTTTTCTATGTGCATCGCGTCCAAGTTGTTCCTCAGCTTCAACTTCGACCAGTATGGGAGTTCAAAAAATATACTCTTGTGATGCCAATAGCTGAGATCATGTAGAGGAATTGGATTGCATTTCTTTACATCCGCGTCATTGGTCAACACACCAAAGTCGAAATAGCTCAACCTCTCTAAAATCTCTTCCCCCGACTAAATACGGGGTTTAGGATTGTTCTCTACCGTCCCGTCAAAATGAGCTTCATCCTGTCGCCAGGGGTGGTCGTGAGGAAGCCATCTACGGTGACCCAAGTAACACACCTTCCCCGCGTGCCAACTAGATTCACGTCGTCCAAACATATAGGACATCCATTATATCCTTTTGTCTTGCAGGCTGCCAACATCCCATACGCTGGAAAATCGTTGATCATCCACATTACGACAGCCCTCATCGTGAACATCGTGTCAGTAAATTTGTCATAAGTTGGGACTCCATTTTCCCACAACAGTTTCAGCTCGTCGATCAAAGGTCTGAGGTAGACATCTAAGCACTTCACTGGAGATTTAGGACCTGGAATTAGTACAGTAAGGAAATTAAATTCCTTGTTCATGCACATCCACGGAGGCAAGTTGTACGACATCAGAATAACTGGCCAAGTGCTGACGGCGGAGCTATTACTTCCCCAAGGATTGAATCCGTCTGTAGATAGGCCAAGTCTAACATTTCTAACCTCTGCAGCAAAGTCTCCAAATTCTCTGTCGAAATGTTTGAAACCCTCCCCATCCGCGGCGTGTCGCAGGACATCGTCATCTATTCGCTTTTCTGCGTACCATCGCATCGCCTCTGCTGTGTGTAGAGACATGTACACGCGCTGCAATCTGGGAATCAAGGGACAATATCGAACAACTTTCACAGGAATTCTCTTTTTCAAACTCTTCCTATTCACCTGGAATCTGCACTGGCCACATACGGGACAATAGTCCAAATCTTTATACTCTTTGTAAAATAGCACACAATCATTCGGACATGCGTCAATTATCCTGTACTTTAGGCCGAGGCTGCTCAAGATATTTCTAACCTTACAATGAGATTTAGGAAGATTGTGATCATCAGGAAGCAACTTACATATTTGCTCCTGAATTTCGTCAAAAGCACTCACTGACATTTTGTGCTTCACTTTTATCTTCCTTTGCTCCATCACATATTGCAACACATTCTCTCGACATCCAGGGAACACCGGGGTCTGCGCTTCAAGTAGCATCCGGTTGTACTTATCCATCTCACTAGTGTCAGTGGCCAAGCTAGCAGCGGGGAATGTGTCATCATGCTCATGAGTGGTACTGTAACCTCCGTCTTAGTGTTGGTGTCCACCATGACTAAATCCCGGAAACGCATCATGGACCAAATCTGCAGTTGGGTTACAAGCTGGGGGTCCGGCACCACTGCCGCTGGATGAGGCACCCTGGTAACTATACCCTGAGCTGAAGTCTGCTGAGCTGAACTCTACTGCTTCACCATGCTCGCTCCATGTAGTGTAACTCCACATCATACCATTTTCGTACAGGTGTTGCACCATAACATTAACCTCCACATACTGACAATTAAGACATTTCTGGCATGGACACCTGAAACGCTTCTTTCCCTGACCATGTTCTATCGCAAAATTCACAAATTCGCTAATTCCATCCATATACCGGACATCACATCTATTCTTCAACTTCATCCAACTCTTGTCCATACTGCTACAAAATATTATAATTAATTAATTATTACATATATATTTGTCCATTAATTTACGCTTAATTATACGTACTCGATCTACATCCATCAATTACGTAATTTAATATGTGTAGCTAACATCCATGCATGTATATATATATACGTTTTAACTAAATATATATTAAGCAAATTTTAACTGCGTACGTACCTGCTGGCATGCATGGCCTGCTTCTCGATATCAGTTAAGCTAGCTAGTCAGCGGAGATCCTTCTCCTTCTTCTTCAATCTTTAAACTTTCCCGCAGGCTAGCTATAGGAGAGGAAGAGAGTTCGGCATCGGGCTTATATAATGCTTCACTTAGACGACGGAGGTGTCGGTACGTCGTCTAAGTGGACGTTACTCGGACCACGGCATGTCGGTCCGTTGTCCAGGTGATCACCTAGACGATGAAGCTGGTATTCTCTGTCGTCCAGGTGATCACCTGGACAACGGAGAAGTCTCCGAGGTCCAAGTGGCAACCTGGACGACGAAGAATACCATCTCCATTGTCCAGGTGATCACCTGGACCTCGGAGACTTCTCCGTTGTCCCGGTGAGCACCTGGACGACGGAGATGGTATTCTCCGTCGTCCAGGTGGTACTTGGACCACGGAGAAGTCTCCGTCGTCCAGGTGTCACTTGGACCACGGAACAATTACGTTTCCGTGGTCTAAGTGATGTTTTCTTGTAGTGCTATAAGGAAAAGAAGAAAGTCTTTACTCACTTTGAATGTTGGGAAGTGGTTAATAATCATCCTTCTTTCATTGCGGTGCTACCAACTACTCCATCTCCATATGCAAGTAGTTACCAACCTACTCCTTCCACCACCAAATCATCTCCAACCATTAATTTGGATGACGAAGAAGTGAATGAGACACCTCAAAGCCACGTGGCTGCTCCCTCGAGTCCACCTAGACCAATAGGAACCAAGGCGGCAAAGGAAGCGAGGCGGCAAAAGAAACAAGGTAAGACTCCTATTAAGCAACGAGTTGAGGTTTTATATACCATTGATAGTGACAAAGCACCGTGACAATCCAAGAGGATAGCACATAATGAAAGTGAGTTTAATTATTACGTGGAGTATATAGAAATTCAAAAGCAGAATGAAGCAAGGGCGGATGAAGAGTTACGATTGAAGAAACAAGATGAGGAAACAAGGATCATGACAATGGATTTGGAGACAATGACCCCAATCTCAAAAATATATTTTACCAAGAGAAAATTAGCCATCCTTAATGAAAGGAGAACCTAGTCAAGATTAACCTACTGATGAAACATATTCGAATTGTTATCACCCAAGTCGCGTGCTCTTTCCATAGTAGTTATAGTATTGTCCTAAGAATAAATATGGGCTTGGCTCGTCATTTTATGTAATTTAAATTTTCTCGAAATAAAAATGTAATTTATTTATTAAGATGAAATTGAAATACACATTAAATTAAAACACAAGCTTAATAGTTAAACACACATACTAAAATTAAACTAAAATTAAACACAAGCTTAATAATTAAACACACATATTTGGGATAATATTTAGAGTATCTCGCCGGTTTCCAACCTCCAATTGTGTTTCACCAAGTCCTTCTGGAGCTCTCTATGGATGTAACCGGATTCAAGATTGGCAATACGGTCGTGAAACCATTGTATATTGGCTTCATCTCTACTAATTGGCTCAAAAGAATTCAATTCCCTTGTTCATCCACCGGCCCATCATAAACCCGGAAAGCCCTCGCTGGATTTTGCACGTCTTCTTCTTCCTCATCCTCATCCTCTACGTACTTTTCCTCAACAATCATGTTATGTAATATGATGCAAGCTAACATGATGGTAGTCATTACCGATTTGTGGTGCAATGTACAACTATGACGAATAATTGCCCATCGAGATTGCAAGATGCCAAACACCCTCTCCACATCTTTCCAGCATGCCTCTTGTTTCATTGTGAAGAGTTTATCTTGCGGCATCTGGGGATTAGAAATTGTCTTGAAGAATGTAGAGTACCTAGGATATATTCCGTCAGCCAGATAATAAGCGTGGTTATACCTCTCTCCATGGACTTCGTAGACGGCAGTTGGGCCTCTTTCTACAAAGACCTCTTAAAACACATTCGATAGGTAGAGCATGTTAATGTCATTTTTGGCTCCAGGATAACCGAAGAAACTGTGCCATATCCACGTATCATACGAGGCCACCGCCTCCAGGATAATAGTTGGGTGACCCTTTCGATCCGAGTATGCCCCTTGATATGCAGTTGGGCAGTTCTTCCACTCCTAGTACATGCAGTTGATGCTTCCAATCATGTATGGAAAGCCTCGGCGTTGGCCTTTATCTAGGAGTCATGTGAGGTCTGCCGGTGTTGGACTACGAAGGTATTTTGGACCATAGATTTGATACACTTGAATGCAAAAATCCTTCATGCATTCCAGGGTAGTCGATTCCCCCATCCTTGTAATTTCAGTGCACTGATCTGCGGCTGCCCTGTACGCCAACATTCACAGAGCACCGGTTAGCTTTTGTTCGGGAAGAAGCCCTAGCAATCCAGTCGCGTCTGGTCTTTGATGCCAAGATTGGTCGTGGTTGCAGAGATCCATCATGATAATGTTGAATCGATTTCTGCTCATCCTATATCGCTGGCGAAATTCTGCCGCCTCGAAGTTGGGACGTTCGATGAAATAATCAGCCATGAGATTGCATCCCCTAGATAGCCTCTGTCATGGTTGATTCGATTTTTTACCGCGACGTGAACCTCTTGGTCGTGGTGGTTCATCGTCGTCTTGTGCTTCCGCCATGACCACCTGATTGATGAATGATTACTGCATATCGTCATCCTCTTCTTGTTGACGTTGTCTCCGCCTGAAAAAATTGTGGAAGATGAAAGGATCCATCAAAGTGATGAACAAGGAAATGTTGCTAAGTGTTTAGAGAGATGAGTTATCTGCTCGGATTCTTGTAGATGGTGTGAGTATAGAATGAGTGATAGATAAACGTTTTATAGCCAATTGTAGATAATCCGATCGTTAAAGATGAACACACGTGTTGCATCGTCATTGGACGAAAATCAAGCCGGAATTCTGGTTCAATTATTTGGTCGACGACGTTATCTCGCAGTGACACGTGTCACATCGTAATTGGTCAAAAATCTTACCAAAAATCTGGTCGACGACGCTATCTCGCAGTGACATGTGTCGCATCGTAATTGGTCAAAAATCTCACCGAAAATCTAGTCCAATTATTTTACCGACAATGACAAGTGGCGGTGACACGTGTCAATTTTCAATTAGTCAAAAATCTTTTTGGAAATCTTATATAATTACTATCGATAAAGACGCGTGTCATATTTTATTGGTGGTAAATTTATCCTGTAAATATTTTTTAAACATTTCACAACATGACAAAGCTGATTTGCTTGAAGCAAATAGTGAATGAGTGTGTGCAAAACTTGATTTACTTGAGCAAATTATGGATGTATTTTGTTTGAAGCAAAAAACGCTCTTGCTTTGCTTCTTGCTCTGCTCATGGGTGCAAATGCTCTTAATAGAATAGACCAAAGCCGAGAAGGGGTTGTTCCCTTTTTTGAGTTTAGAATATCTGAGTTGTGGAAGTAAATTTGCTTCAAAACTTTTGTTGCTAGGGAATTTGGATTCTGATGCAAGCACCAAACTTGTTTTGCCAGGAGGGAGTCATTGAAGTCTTGGAAGTTTCTAAAACTCCTTCCACCCTCGTCTTTCAGTAAGGTGAGGAAGGCTCATGACTTCCAATAGATTCCATTGGTTTCTGCATTTTCCCACCAGAAGTTACTGATAATAGAGTTAAGCTCTTTACAAATTGATGCAGGGAACTTGAAGCATGGCATTGGATATGTGGGAATCGTCGTGGCTACTGCTTTGATCAAGGTTTCTTTCCAACTTGACTTAAGAGGGCTTGCATCCAAGAAGTCAGTTTAAAGGCAATTGAATCTTTGATATGCTCTAATGCTTTCATTTTTGAACGACCCCAAATTGTTTGAAGCCCCAAGTACCGGCCCAGGTCTGTAACTACAAGCATTTGTAGTATGTTGCTAATTTGGGTTTTAGTTGCTGGGCTACTGTTGGGGCTAAAATACAATAAAGATTTCTCAAAATTTATTCTCTTACCCGAGGCTCCGCAATAGGATTGTAGCATTTCAGATAGAGTGTGCAATTGTCTGTTGTTGCCTTGAGAAAGAACAAGGAATCATCAACAAATAATAAGTGACTCACCGAGACTGCCTGGGGACCAATCCTGACTGGATTCAGTTGATTCTTAGAAGTTTTCTTGATGAGATTCTGGATAGTACATCAGTGACGAACAGGAACAGGAATGGTGATAAGGGGTCTCCATGTCTTAATCCTCATGAAGGTTTGAACCATCTGTCATGCTTACCGTTGGCAATAACAGAATATGTAACTGACTGAACACAACTCATTACCAAGGAGACCCACTTAGGAGAGAAACCCAACCTGCTTAAGACATTTTCCAAAAAGTGCCATTCAACACGATCATAAACCTTATTCATGTCCAATTTCTAGGCAAAAGTACCATCTGATCCACTTTGACTCATTTTTAGGTGATGAAACAATTCATGTGCTACCATGATGTTGTCTTGGATTTGCCAATTTTGGACAAAAGCTGATTTATTTTCATTGATTAGACTTGGCATTAGAGGTTTCAAACTGGTAGTGATGATCTTGACTAGGATCTTATAGGAAAAATTGCAGAGTGCAATTGGTCTGAATTGAGAAGCATTTTGAGGATTCTTGCATTTGGGAATTAAAGCTATGTGGGTTTGGTTTAAAGAATGGAGGACTGAATTTGTGTTTTGATGTTCCAAAGCAGAGTCATGGATAATGAAATTTACTATTTCCCAATGAGCTTGATAGAACATACCTGAGAAACCGTCTGGTCCAAGTGCTTTTGTGCTTCCCAAGTCAAAAATGCATTTTTACTTCCTCAATTGAGATTGGAGCGTCTAGGCCTTCATTCATGCTTCTTGTTACTAGAGATTCAATAAACTCTAGTGTTTATGGGCTTTTCTGGGGACCTGATGTTGCAAACAATCTTGAAAGAAGCTCTTGAATTGGTTGTTTATTTGGGACTCTGTTTCCAACCAAACATTATTTTTCGTCTTGGAGGCGCAAATTTTTTTTTTTCCGTCTTCTATTAAGAGTTGTCTAGTGGATGAACTTGGTGTTCTGGTCCCTTGATTAGCCATAGAATGTAGGATTTTTTTCTCTAGTAGATTTCCTCGATCTTGATGCCATAGGTCAGTGATGGAGTTGGTAATAGCTTGGATGTGATGTTGTACTTCTTGATCTTCATTGACAAGCAAATCATCCAATTTTTTTGTGAGAGATTCAACCTGAGCTTGGGATGTCGGGAAAGCCACTTTACTCCATGATAGAGCATATTGAACTTATCGCAAATTTTTTGACCAAGTTAACATTGGGCTGTCAAGATTTTCCAAGGCACAAGCATTTTGGATTATATCATAGCATTCAGCATGTGGGTTCTAGTTTTGATCAAAGCGGAACTGAGGTTTACCTCTTTTTTAAATTGGCACCGTATACAGAAGAACGGGTCTGTGGTCAGAGGCAATTTTTGGCAGATGAAATACTTGTGTTCGCGGGTGAGCTAGGCACCAAGCTGCATTTGCCATTGCTCTGTCTAGTCTTTCTTTCATGTATACTTTGCCATGCTTTATTGCAAACCAAGTAAACTCTAGTCCTCGAAAGTTAAGGTCCATGAGTTGGGCATTTGAGATAAAACCATTGAACAATTTCATTCTCCAATAATTAGGTGGTGCTCCACCCCATTTTTCATAGTTCCAGGCAATCTCATTGAAATCGCCTATGCAAAGCCATGGAAAGTTTTGAGCAAGAAAACAAGAGTGCATCAAATGCCAGAAGGCTTTCTTTTAATTCTCATGAGTCCATACAAGAAAGTGATTTTACTAGATGACCCATCCAAAGCCGAACACACTAGGGTATCCACAAAATTTATGGAGTAATCTAGGATTATAACAGTTACAGAATCATCCCAAAAAAAAACTAGACCCCCCCCCCCCCCCACACACACACACACTTATGTTTACATGACTAACTATACAATGATTTGCAAAATTCAAAGACTTTGTGAGAGAGAAGACTTTCTCATCGTTCTGCCTAGTTTCCATCAAAAACAGGATCTGAGTTGATTACTTTTTACACAATCGTTTGAACTAGCATTCCCCCCCCCCCCCCCCCCCCCCCCCCCCCCACCTATGTTTACAAGACTAACTATACAATGATCTGCAAAATTCAAAGACTTTTTGTGAGAGAGAGGACTTTCTCATCATTTTGCCTAGTTTCCATCAAGCAAGAATTGTGAGGGGGGATCCAAGTCCCTGACAATTCCATGAGATTATTCTCGTGGTGTTCCCGTGGATGCCCCTGGCCAGCCATTGCGACCATTTGCCGAGCTTGATTCAGATAGCTCTTCTATCCCAATAGCTCTTAGGTTTGGATTGTAATGGGTATTGGAGTTTGATTTTTGAACCTAATTTGTAATCTGGATTTGGAATTCAAGCAAGGATGGTATATGGGTAAGCTCAGCTTGACGATCCATTACTGGCTTTGTCAGGCTTGTGCGACCTTCTAATCTTCCTCTTCCTCCTCTTGGTGGTCGCCTCTGCCCTGTCCTGTCGGAGTTGGCTGAGATAGATTATCTGTGCCACAGGGTCGTCCACGTCCTCTGCCTCTTCTAGTAAAGACTTCAAAATTTGGGTATTCTGGAAAGTGTATGAGTGGAGCTCGTGGTATGTCTGGACAAGTCATTTTTGGAAGAGGGATCTCAATGATTTCAGCTCCCCAACGTTTGATTTTGAGCTGCTGGAGATTTGTGGATATGTAAGAGATGGTGGATTCAGTTGGTACAGGATATGGGTTTGGGTTGGCTGGAGCATAAGGAGAAGATTGGGGATAAAGGTCTGTTGTTTGTTTGAGAGATGGGTTTATGAGTGAGTTAAGGTTGTAGGAAGGCGAGTAGAGAGGCACTAGTGATGGTAGAAGATTATTTGTTGTGGGGAAGAGAGTGATGGCGAGGGTTTCATTTAAGTTGGGGAAGTATGGAATAAAGGCAGATGGTTTTGGAAGTGGGCTAATACTGAGGTTTGGACTAAGATGAGTGTTTTCAATTATTTTGGAGGAACTTGAGCCCACACAAAAAACATCTCATGGAATCTGATCTGAGAGGAGTTCTGAATTTATTGTAGGAGTCAGCAGGTTTCCTTCGAGGATATTTGCAAATTGATTCTCCAAGGACTGATTGTTGTTCCTCCGGTTGAGTTCCATTTCCTGATTAGGCAAACTTGGGTCTATTCCAGAGTTGTTGTTCATTCGAATTCCTTCAGATTCCATTTGGATTTCAAGCTCACCATTTATCTTGGCAAGCTTAGCTAGTCTTCTATGGGCATCAGCTCAATTTGGACCTTGGGCCTGAGTTGCTTCATTTGAGTTTTGGTGTGCTTGTGTCACTAGTTCTGCATGAGCGACCAATACATCTTAACTGTCAAATGAGCGATCTCTTAAACAATTTTCATTAGAAACAATGAAGAAGCCAGCTACAATAAAGTCCTCTTTTTTTTCAAGACATAGCTGAAATGATTGAACCGAAGTTCTAGCTGAAAAATTTAATTTTTTTGTATTTTTACAAATTTAATTTATAATTTGGTGTTTTTTATATTCTATTGTTACTTTCTTTATAATATTCATAGGACCTCTAGAAGAGAACGAAAGTTATTATGCATTTAGTGAGTTTGTTACTATTTTGAACTGATCATGAGTTGGATCGAAAAAAAAAATTATTCGAGTGAATTTATTAATTTATCAAAATTTCAATATACATATATCGATTACAATTATTAAGTTAGTTGTTGTGACTTGGCCATAATTCAAACAAAATACAAAAACAAAAGCATAATCATAACTAAATATGCGATATATGCGTCACAAGAACGTAAATACAATTTATCAAACTCCATTTGATTAGCAAAGTGCAACAGTATAATCCCATGAAGATTACAGCCGCAATAGTAGGAGCAGAAGTGTCGTACGTCAAAGATCGATGAGTCTCTGTACATGCATAAATTGTATGGTGATTCGGACAACTCAACTTGAATGTGAGCTCATCCTACAGAGCACCTACTGACCATAGACCCGCAAGAACAACTTTGTGTAACAAAAAGTATACTTTTAATTATAAGCTTTGTGAAGATCCGGCTCAAATTCGTTAGGGAGAATTGAAACATTGAAGTTTTGGATGAATACACAATCGGTAGAGTCAACTGACTATCTTTTATATGCCACATGGGGCACGTGACATTTACACTAGAGTGCGAGACACTGCGTTTTTGAATTGGAATGTATAGCACATGAAAGTTGCACCAACCCCACACCTTGCCATAGGACCTATTACGATTTCGATCATGATTCCTCATTTCCTCTGGTTTGATCAATTCTCCCACAAGTCTTTTTGCCCTACTCGAGTCTTTGGAAATACGACACGGATCGATCAGAAGCTAAATACAGTTAGAGAGATCAAATCCGCAGCTTAACAAACTGCATCACCAAGTCCTCACCTCTTTGATGACAACCATGAAACATGCCAAGAAAAGTTTAAATTTGGACCTAATCTTATTATATTCTGGTCTAGCCTCTTCAACAAAATTTCCAATTAGTTTTAGAAAGGCACAGGAAGTAAATAGAAGACACCTTTAATACACGAGACTCCAACACTTGGATACAAAAAAACAGACGAAAAGGAAGTTCTGCAAGCAGGTAAACTGCAGATATCTCGTCTGGAAAAAACGTGAAGCTAATCACTTCTTCACTTCTTCATAGTCAGCCTCTGGAGCTTGTTCACCACCCTGTGAGCCTCCAGATGAAGAGTCTCCACCAGAACCAGAACCACGAGACATGTGCTCTCCTATCTTTGATAAAGCCTTGTTGGCAGCATCAAGCTTCGCTTTAATCTCATCAACACTGTCACGGGTAGTGGCTTGTCTCAAATCTGAAACCGCATCTTCAATTTCTTTTGCAACCTCAGTTGGAATCTTGTCTCTGTACTCGTTCAAGCTCTTCTCAATGCTGTAGATGGATGTGTCTGCACTGTTCCTGAGATCAATGAGGGTTTTCCTTTCTTGATCCTTCTGAGCATGCAATTCTGCCTCCCTAACCATTCTGTCAATCTCATCTGGTGTGAGGCCCCCTGATGAAGTGATGGTAACATTTTGCTCTTTGCCAGTAGCCTTGTCCTTTGCAGAAACAGTAACAATACCATTGGCATCGATATCAAAAGTTACTTCAATCTGAGGCATACCCCTGGGTGCTGGAGGAATACCCATTAGCTCAAACTCTCCAAGGAGCTTGTTGTCAGAAGCCATTTCACGTTCACCTTGTAGTACCTTGATGCCAACCTGGGTTTGGTTGTCGGCAGCTGTGGAGAATACCTGCACATGAGCCAAATAAACAAAGACAATCAACAAGAGCCAAATCAGCCAATATAAGAAACACTTACCAAGAATAATCTCCCCAAAGACATACAACACCCATTACAGCAATCTTAAACCAAACACAATAAACAAACACAATACATGAGAACCAATATAAGGAACACTTCAAAAACACGTAAGCATAAAATAGATCCAAGTAACACAATTATCCCCTAAGATGTTCGGCACTCAATTATATAAACACCCCAAAACATCAGTGACATTACTAAAGGCTTTGGAGTATGAAGACTCACCTGACTCTTCTTTGTCGGAATGGTAGTATTCTTGGTAATCAATCGGGTGAAGATGCCACCCAATGTCTCGATACCAAGCGATAGAGGAGTAACATCAAGAAGAAGCAGCTCCTTGACATCACCACGAAGGATACCTCCTTGGATGGCAGCACCCATAGCAACTGCCTCATCAGGATTTACACCTTTGCTGGGTGCTTTACCGAAAATTTCTGTTACCACCTCTTGCACTTTGGGAACACGGGTCATCCCTCCAACGAGAAGCACCTCATCAACATCCTTGATAGATATGTTAGCATCCTTCAAACAATTCTTACACGGAGCCTTTGTCCTCTCAATCAAGTTATTTACCAGACTCTCAAATTTTGATCTGGGCAGTGTAATGTTCAGATGTTTAGCACCTGAAGAATCAGCTGTAATGAATGGCAAGTTTATCTCAGTTTGAGATGTTGACGAAAGTTCAATCTTAGCCTTCTCAGCTGCCTCCCTAAGCCTCTGCAATGCAAGCCTATCTTTCGAAAGATCAATACCCTCAGTTCTCTTGAACTCGCTCACTAAGAAATCCAACAGAGCATTGTCAAAATCTTCTCCTCCCAAGAATGTATCACCATTTGTTGCTTTCACCTGGAGAAGTGAAAGTTGTTACCAACAGATTCCACGAATAAGAAAAAGAGAGATTAAACTCGATGACAGAATGCATACCTCGAAAACACCATTGGATATCTCCAGAATGGATACATCAAAAGTCCCACCACCAAGATCAAATACTGCTATCAAACCTTCCTTGTTGTTCATACCATAGGAAAGCGCAGCAGCCGTTGGCTCATTTATGATTCTCTGTACATCTAGGCCTGCAATTCTGCCTGCATCTTTTGTTGCTTGTCTCTGGGCATCATTGAAATATGCTGGAACAGTAACAACAGCCTTTGAGACAGACTTCCCCAGGTAAGCCTCTGCCGTTTCTTTCATTTTGGTCAAAACGAACGCTCCAATTTGGCTCGGGGAATACTGCTGTCCATTAACTTCAACCCATGCATCTCCATTGGAAGCTTTGACTATCTTATACGGAACCATCTTCATTTCTTTTTGTGTCTGAGCATCATCAAAACGTCTACCAATCAGACGCTTGGTTCCAAAGACTGTGTTAGTTGGATTTGTAACAGCTTGACGCTTTGCTGGGGTACCAACAAGCAGCTCACCTTTCTGATTGAAGGCAACTACTGATGGTGTTGTCCGAGCTCCTTCGGAATTTTCAATAACTTTGGGGTTCTGTGTCATTTCACATTGATTAGTCATGGATCACTTGGATATGACAGTTAAACAAGTCAATTGAGAAATCAACAATAACGTATGAATTTGCAGTACCTTCCCTTCCATTACAGATACACATGAGTTGGTTGTACCCAAGTCAATCCCAATAATATCACTACCAGCAGGTTTAGAACTGTTCAAATCAAAGTATAACATTAAAAACATGCCCGATAAACAATGGTACAAAAAAACCTACATTCTTAAGAGTAACTAAATAGACTAGGCAACTCATAACTACCTGAAAGTTCTAGTCAAGCTAGACCAATTTGTTCCCAAATGCGATGACTTGGTAGTACTGGTGAACTGCGCAAAGTTAATGACACAGCATAAGTTTCACATTAGTAACAGTACAACTATAATTTAGAGCTTCACCTCGCTGTGACCGCATCACAAATACAATATAAAAAGTAAAAGAATAGGTTGCCAACAACAGACAAACTCATGAATCAATTTTTTTCCTTTTAACATATACCCAACAATTCTTCATATCCCATTTCATAAATTATTCAAAATATGTGAAAATAAATAAAGTGAATTTTCTACTGTTAGAGGCAAGAACGCATAAAAATTCCATCTTTACAAACTCGATTGTCCCAAGTTAAAATCCATATTAAAATCCAAAGCAAATATCAATCAAATGTCTAAATTTCATACATATGGCATCCACATAAATTCGTTGTTTAAAGTATCCAATTTTTCTACACAAGCATAAAATTGTAAATCAACAATAAAATCAAAGCAACAAAACAAAACATAAGGTATTCAAACTTCCCAGTCCTCGTTCTATTCTGCTTCATCATATAAACAAATCAAAAACAGAAAAAAGATCCATGGCAAATTTGAAAAGAGGAGGAGGGGAGACGTACTGATCGGTACGCGGAGAGAGGTGTCGACGCGAGATCACGGCGGCGAAGAGATCGGAGCAACGCAGCGGTGGCCATGGCTGCTTTTAGATGGGCAGAGAGAGACAGAGGTTTTAAGAGAATTAGGGTTTAGGGTTTTGTGAGGAGAGAGAGAGAGAGAGAGAGGCATTTTATAAGGCGGAAAGTGGAGAGTGGAGGAAAGTTCTGGATCAGTGTGTATCCCGGCCTTAATACGGCGTCGTTTGGATTACTGATTCGAGCTTGTCTTACGTGTCGAAAGGCTGGAAAAAGGCCACGTGTATATAGAACAGTAGGAGGCTTTAAACGCCGTCACAGGTCTTAGCCTAAAGTCCTAAACCAAAACTATTTCCTTGAATTCTTTTAAATAAAAAATATTAGGGCCGAAACATTATTTTTTTAGAGAAAAACAGTCATAATTAGGAGTGGGACATTGGAACTGAAAATCGAAAAGAAAAATCGATCTAAACAGAGCTGTGATCGAAAAAATTGCACCCGATAAAAATCAAACCGGAAAAAACCGAAACTGAAAAAAACCGAAATATTTGGTTCGATTATGGTTTTTAATTTATAAAAATCGAATCGAACCGAAAAACCGAAGTATGTATAAAAAGATATCGTTTTGAAAATATTGTAATATATTATATAAATATATGCAAAACAAAAACTTTAAACTCTTAAAATCTGAACTTCTTTATGCACAGTTCTTCTCAATTTCTCTCATAGAATCTAATTAAAATGTTAGACAACTCAAAAAAAAGAAATTTTATAGACAATTTTTTAGTTATTTATTCAAAAGTTATTTTTTAAGCATTATGTAAAAAACTGAAAGAAACCAAAAAAATTCGGGAAAAAAAACCGAACCAAACCGAACCGAATAATCACGGTTTTTTAAAAAAATAACTGAAAAACCGAACCGAAAAAAATATTTCGGTTTGGTTATGGTTTTTAGCAAAAACCGAACCAAACCGTCCGAATCCCACCCCTAGTCATAAACAAGATAAGTTTTAATAATACAAATAAACCAATTACCCTAATATTTAGACAATTAAAAATTTGGCCTCAAGTCCAAAATGTAGTATCAGTCAACCCAACCAATTAGTAAAGACAAAAGACTCTTATACCCTACTATATATTATTAAACCATACTACAATAATTATTCTCTCTCTCTCTTGATCGACCAAGAGAGAAAACGCAGTCGCAGTGGTTCCGCCTCCGCCCTGGCGCCTTTGCCGTCGTCCACGACCTCCATCGACCGTAGCCCAGCCGACCTCTCTCTCTCTCTCTCTCTCTCTCTCTCTCTCTCTCCCGTGATTTACAATAGCAGATACTTTGTTGACCTCAAGCACTGCTTTCAGCCGCACCGAATGCCGCCTCAACATGAAACCTTTAACCCAGACGCACCGCTCCTCTCCTCCATGTCGCGCCGCCACGCCGAGTGTAGCTCGGCCCCTGCCATAACTTGTAGTAGCAGTCAACTTTGCAACTTACAATAGCACTAGATTTGCAGATCGGTGTCGGTGGCTTGCACCTCGCAGTTCCTGTGGTCGTCAGCCATCTCCACGTCTGATCAGATCTGGTTTGATCCGGATTTGAAAAGAGAATAGTTCTTATGCCCTCATATTTGGTTTTGGTTGATTCATAAGCACACTCGCCGCCGCCCTCGTCTTGATCTTGGCCTCGACCTGGGCTAGTCATGAGCTTGTCGTGCTGCTACTTTTTTTCTAATGAGTTTGTGAATTTTTCTGAAAATCTGTGGATTTTTGTGAGTTTTGTGGCTTTGTTTGAGTTGAGTAGGACGATTTAGTCTGTGAATTTTTTATGACTAACAGTAGCAGTAGTACTTTTGTTTGTTTGAACGAATTGATCGGTTATATTTTTTTCGGTAACAGTGTTGTATTTTTCAGTATCAGTGTTTCGAATTTCTCAGTAACAGTGTCAAAATATCAACTCCTATTTTATTTTTTGGATTTTTATTGAGATTGATTTAGACGTAAAATCTCTTTGTGCCATTGTTTTTTTATTCGAGTAAGTATTCCCGAATTAATTTCAAAGTATCAATTGCTATTGTGTTTTCGTGTTTTCTTTCTCTTCATATTTTTGGAGACTAGTACTGCATTTTCAGAGACTAATACTGCATAGGTTTGCGGATTGCTACTATGTTTTTTGTTTGGAGATTGGTTTTGCATTTTTTTAAGATTGCTACTTTATTTCAGAGATTGATACTGCATAGGCTCACAGACTGCTATTACTACTATGTTCTTGGTTGTTGATTTTCACTAGCAATGTCATATTTTTCAGTAGCAGGGTCATATTTTTCAGTAGTAATGTTATTTGATTCTTCGGTAGAATTATTATTTTATTCTTTAGTAGCACTGTTGTATTTTTTAAATTTTCACTAGTAGTGTTTTCGAGATTGTTAATGCGTTTGGGGACTGCTACTGTGTTTTTGGGACTGCTATTGCATGCATTTTCGGTTTGATGATTGCTACTGCATTTTCGGTTAGAGGACTGCTACTGCATTTTTGGATTTTCGGTCGAAGGACTGCTATTGCGGTTTTAGGACAGCTACTGCCTTTTAGGTTTTTCAGTTGAAGGACTGCTACTATGTTTTTAGGATTGCTACTGCATTTTTGGTTTTCCGGTTGAAGGACTACTACTATATTTTCAGTTCGATGACTGTTACGGCATTTTTGGTTCGAGAACTGCTACTGCATTTTTGGGACTGCTACAGCATTTTCGGTTCGAAAACTACTACTGCATTTTTAGGACTGCTACTGCATTTTTGGATTTTCGGTTCAAGGACTGCTACTGCGTTTTTGGGACTACTACAACATTTTCTGTTCGAGGACTGCTACTACGTTTTTAGAACTGCTACTGCATTTTTGAATTTTTGGTTCGAGGACTGCTAGCTACTATGTTATTGGGTTGAAAAATGTTATGGAATGTGTATTAAAATTGCTATTGATTTTATATCAAAATTGTTACTCAATTTGTATTGAAATTTCTAGTGAATTTGTATCGAAATTACTCTTAAATTCGTGATTGAATTGATATTAAATGTTTATTGATAGTGCTAATAAATTGAATAATCAATTTAAGTTGAAGAAAAATTGAATACAGAAAAAATTTGAATGTACAAATAATCAGACTAAAAAGTATTTTAAAAAATTAAGTAATTTTGAATAAAATAATGTTTTTTGAAAAGAAAATATATAAAAAATAAAAAGAAAATAAAAAATATATTAAATACACACAAAAAATAAGACAGTGTATAAAAGTAAATTTATACCTGCTACATGACAGCTTACAATCAACTTGTCTATATGTATTAAATTTTGTCTTGAAGTGTCCAAATAATGTGTCATTATCCTTAAATGTATGCAAATTCTCTAGTTTGTCCTTAAGTGTAGTTGACTATTATTCTTTTCTCGTAGGAAAATGTTTTATACTTGGAGAGACTAAAGACCTTGACTCTCCTCGATTGTCATTTTCTTTTATAAAGGTTTTGTGAAAGTTCAATGATCATAATTTACGAATAGTAATAAGTTCGAACTAGAATATGTACCTACATATTTATTTTGACAAAGTCCTACGGTATCCATAATTGGATCTTCTTTCAATAAATTTTAAGGCTTTTTGCTAAGTGGCTCACGATGTAATTAGTATACTCGATAATTATCTCAAATTCTAAATTAGAAGGTATATAATGTGTTTTAATATTATTATACTATTTTCAAAGTCACCCTAGCATGTTGCTTATTTGCAAGTGTTGGAACTTGTGGGACTATGGAAGAAAAGTTAAGGTACTACCTCTTATAAGAGCATCTGCACCGCAGCACGAGCAACAGTTGTTCGAGCAGCAGCTTGTCGAGCTCGTAACGAGCATTCGCCGGTTCTGCATGCACCATTGCACATCATTTCCAGCACTGCTCATGCTATTCGCCGGTCAGGCCCGCCTCCCCTCCTCTGTGCTCGTCACCGACGTGCATGTCCCTGCAAACTGCTCGTGCTCTCACACGAACAATCTCTGCTCGTGCAACTACTCGCCGAGCTCGTCAACGAGCAGTCGTCTCTTGATTTGGCCAATCTCGCGTGCTGCTCGTGCTGAAAAATAGCACAAGTGCAGATGCTCTAAGGTAGCACATGTGACTTAGGAAATGAATTAAGTGTCTTTGAGGTGGGTTTGCAGAAGGCCAATCGGCTTTTCCATTGGGTTTGCTCACAGAACTATATATGCATATATATAGTCATTAGGACATGCTAAGAAAAAGAGTCCAAGAGGTCCGAGAGTAGCGAAGCACATGGAAATACTAGTTTTCTAGGATTTCGTCGTATAATGGTGTTGGCATCGAGAATATTCGAGCTAGAGTCGGTATGCTTTCTTGATCGGAGCGTATAAGTGACCTTATTTGTTGTGATCTATGGAGTGGTGCAAACACAGTGTGTAAAATCGAAAATATCGGTGATATTTCGCCGATATTTCAGTTTTTTAGAGTTACTTGAAAAATCCTCAAATATATCTCCAATTTTTCCGAAATTTTCCGAAATTTTCCGAAATTTTCGATATATCCTCGATATTTTTGATATTTTCCGATATTTCACGGTATTTTCGAAATTTTCGGAAATTTTTTAAATTTAAATTATTTGGCTTGTCAAGTCAAGTAGCTTGTCAATTCGAGACACTGCTACGAGAAAGATAATAAAGCTAACGAAAATTAGGCCATGAAAGGAGAGATATGTAGTAGATCGATCTGTTTCCAATTTAAAGGACAAGCTGATGATCATAGAATGAAAAGAAAGGAGAAGGGATTGGTAGCTAGCTTGGTAGATGATGATCACGTGCTTGTCAAATTTGCTTCCCATTGCTTGTCCAATCTGCTCCCCAAAGAAAGTTTTTATAATAAATAACAAAAGCATCACACCATGTCATCATACCATACCAAGCCATAATTATGTCAGATTTGTGTAATAAGTTAGAAATCTTTAGTGTAAAGTAGATATCAGTATCACACCGAGTGCTTTAGTCAGTAGGCTATGATCAACTTTTGTAAAATATAAAAAATTAATTGAAGCATATCGAATCTATCACACTGATTATCACTTCTGTTTCGCTCCTAGTTTCTCATACATTGATATATATGTGCATTCTCAGTTTCTTATCGAATTCATCACATCGATCACCACTTCTCTCTCACTTTCTCAACAAAACCTTCTCTCACAACTTCTCTCTCACTCTATTAACAAATTTCTCGCACTCTCTCAACAACTTATAGTAGATTGACCAATCAAGTATGTTATTACTTAGTCATTTCTATTATGATAAATATATTATTATTGTTCTAATATTTCTCGTTAAATATATTTATGTTAAAGTACTTAATTATATGCATGCTACATTAACAATGTGATATTGATTGCATATTGATAATGTTAAAAAAAATTATATGTAGGAGTTCATTAAATTATTGCAATGGATAGTGGGTCAAGTAGACGTGATCCAGCATAGGAGCACGGTGATTTAATTCCCGGAAACAAGAATGGCTCAGTATGCAAATATTGTGGGTTTGTGATGAAGAACGGAGGTGTCACACGTTTAAAGTATCATCTCAGTGGACTTGATCTCGGTTCAAACGTCAAAAGATGTGAATCAGTTCCGGTGGCAGTCAATCAATATATCATTTCAATAATGAAGAGCAAACAGAAAGAAAAAGCAAAAAAATCTCACATGATCGACGACATCCGAGCTGAACTTCATGGAAATCCGATCGTGTAGCTCGAAGATACAAGTGAGGACGAAGATTATGATGGTGATGACATGGGGCCTGAGGAAAGGGCACAATTGCGACAAGTACTGCAAGAGTCTAAGGAAGTCCAATGGCAAAGAGAGCATCTCCACAAACTCCCTAATAGAGGACAGAATAGTGGCTGTAGTGTGCAACGAGCCCAGAGCTTTAAAGAATCACAACCAACCGCACCATTGGAGCCAAACCTCAGCAAATTAACTCGAGGACGGCAGAAGAGTCTCAAGAATATGTTCTCAGGCGGTTCAGTGAAAGAGGCAATGGGTCGTTTAATAAGAAAAATTTTCATATATGAAAATGTCCCTCCCGCAAAAGCCGCATCTCCTCACTTTCAAAACATGGTAATTGGATGCCAAAAAGTCGAAGAGGGAGTAAAACCCCCCCACACCTTATGAGATCAGGCACAAGTACTTGGATATGGAGTTCAAAGAGATTACTGAACATGTTGCCACATTAAAAAGTCAATGGGAGACGTATGGATGCACGATCATGTGTGACGGGTGGACTGGGCCAACAAGATTGTCTATCATAAATTTCATGGTCTACTGCAAAGGTACCACTGCATTCCTCAAGTTTGTTGATTCTTCTAAGCATAAAAAGGATCATGAATATATATATATATATATATATATATATTATTGAAGAACATTATTAGGGAGGTTGGGGAGCATAATGTTGTTCAGGTGGTGACAGACAATGCGGCCAATTATGTTAAAGCTGGAAAGAAGTTGATGAAGCACCATAATGTTTATTGGACTTCTTGTGCAACTCATTGTATTGATCTCATGTTCTAAGAGATGGGGAAAAGAGAGAGTGTCAAGAACGTGATCGACAAGGGTAAAGCTATTTCAAATTACCTTTATAATCATAATACATTGTTAGCAAAGATGCGTGAATTTTGCAAGGGGGAGATTGTTCGTGCCGCACCTACTCGATTTGCCACTAACTTCATTTCATTAGAGAGCTTAATCAAGAGGAAGTCTGGGTTGAAACAATTGTTCACAAGTGATTGGTGGAGCACTAGCAACTTTTGCCTTACCAAACACGGTCGTACTATTGAAAGTTTAGTACTTAATCAACTATTTTGGAGTCAAGCAGAACATGTGTGTGCACTATCTGAGCCTCTTTACAAAGTATTACGTGTCGTGGATACATAAGTTTATCCAACTATGGGTGCAGTTTATGAGTTGATACGTGTAGTGAAAGAGCAGCTGGAAAAAACAGGTGGTTTAAAACTTTAAGATTATCAATGACATGTGGTTTAAAACTTTAAGACACGATTTGCACGCTACAGGTTTCAAAATTATCAATGACAGGTGGTTTAAAACTTTAAGACACAATTTGCACGCTACAGGTAATAATAATCTTAATTTTCCATTCTTATTTTTACTTAACCATAAGTTATTAACATTATAATGTATACTAATAAATTTTTGTATTTGTATTTTTTGTAGGTTATTATTTGAATCCTCGTTACAATTATAAACAAGGTGTTGGAGATGACCCCATGCTTATTCAAGCTGTGCATAATGTATCCTCTAAGTTGGACCCTGATTGTCCGACAAGAGGGGATTTTGGAAGAGATGTTTGGCTTATAATGAATTATTTTTACAATTTATCATTTAAAATTGTGACAATGAAATAATTCACATTTTACATTCAGCTCACATATTTCAAAGATTCAAAACTTAATTTTGCCATGCCAGCGGCAGTTGCATCTAGAGAAAAGATGTCTCCTGGTATGTATACATAGTATATACTTATAATTAATGTACTCTTTCATTAATCACAAATTGAGCTTGATTAAGAAAATTAATATTTTTTTTCTTATATGATAGCTGATTGGTGGATGATGTATGGGACAAGTGCATCTACTGTAAGAAGATTGGTCATTAGAGTATTATCGCAAACTGCTTCAGCTTCAGCTTGTGAAAGAAATTGGAGCACATTTGCTCTAATTCATACAAAATAAAGAAATAGGTTGGGATATGCTAGGCTGGAGAAATTGGTCTATTATTATTATAACATGAAGCTTATGCTCCGAGATAAAGAAGCAGAGCAAGCAAAAGTTGAGGCCAGAGATCCATTGGATGTGTTTGATATTGGTACTGAATTTGATGATGAAGAGAGAGATCAACTTTATCAATGGATTACACCACTACACTTGGATGACGAGGAACAAAATCCAGCTGAGAGAATTGTTGCTGCTGCCCGTGCCGAAGGAATATATGTCGAGCATGTACTTCGTGAAGAGGTTATAGGACATGTTGATGAGAATGACTCCTTTAATTCTCTCATAAGTCAAGAAAATATTCAACCTAATCCAAAGCCTAGAAGTTCACATGCTTCCCAACCTCTACGGTTGAGGAGGGATACCCCAGGTATGAGATTTGGAAGCTCATCAAGCACTAGAGGAGGAGACATCAGAATGCAAAGTATTGGAGTCGGTGGTAGTGGCAGCGGATATGGTGGTTATAGTGAAGATGAACCATTTTACTTGACGGAGGAACAAAATTTCACACATGCAACCCAAGATGAAGACCATGGAGACAGAAGAGCAGGTCATGGATACGGTGGAGGAGGCAGAAGAAGTGAATATAATCCAAGAGAAAGGGGTCAAGGTAGTTTATCGAGGAATGTTGAAGATGTGTTTTCCACCACTTTTGGCTTAATAGGTGTTGGAGATGGTAATTACTAACCCTATTATTATGGTCAAAAATTTGCAATGCCTTATCCTTCATATGCCATGCCTTATGGCTTCCAACAAGTGACAACTCATCATCACAATCACAAACAAATGCCTCAAATGATGATAGCAATGAAGAAAGTCGAGCAATGTTTGGTTCATACTACGAGCTTCAGAATCCTCAAAGACTGCCCCCTGACCCATATGGTTGGCATGTAAGTCAATACATGCACAATTACATGGGAGAGCAATCATTTAATGATTACTCTTCACAATACACACATGATTTTGCACAGGGAGATGGAGAAAATAGTGTGAATTTTGAACCTTATAGGTCCTCTATGTGGTTTTGAAGTATTTATATATTTGATTTTGTGATGTGTGATGTGTAACATATTGTACAAAAATGTGATGGCCTAGCCTACCATTAAAGTTTAGCCATAAAAAAATAACAATAGAACTATTAAATTATATTTTAATAGTTATCAGCACTTAACACGTACTAATTCATATAGTAATATAGCAAATTCATATGTCTTGATGTTTGATCAATATTTTCTTTTCACATAAGGTAGATAATTGATCGTATAACAACCTCCAAAAGTTTCATTACAAATTTCCATGTATTTTTTATTAGTTTCCATCATTTCCGTCAGAATTTTCATTGGATCAATATTTCCTTGATATTTCCGTCGATATATCCAAATTTTGGACCGTCTATATATCCTCGATATCCGATATTTTACTCCTTGGGTGCAAAGCGATGTCGATCGGTTTCCTTCGGTTGGTGGCGCAACGACCATGGCTTTTTCCTCATTGTCATGTTCGTTGGATCTAGCCCTCAAGACGTTTACCTATTTTCTCTTTGGTTGTGTGTGGGGGCAATCACCGTCGTTTTATAGGGTGGGAGAGAGGCGGCCAAATGTGCAAGCTCTTATTTTTGCCGATTAGGTCCCATACATATCAACCATCAACACGGGGGAGGCTGAAAGAAGGTCTAGTCGGCGACGCTGGTGGTCCGGTGCCAGAGTAGAGTAGTGAGGGTGGTAGCGGGCTTAGGCAAGATACACATGTCGCATTGCTCTTGAGTGGTTGGTCTCCCGGCAAGAAGAGACGGCGAAAAGCAGATATGCAGTGCGGTAGGTCGGCGTCATATGAGGGGGCGTCGATGTTGTGTCGACTACAGAGATGGTGGATGACTACGTTCTTAATCAGTCCTACTTTGCTAGAGTAGGGTGGAAGACGCGAGCTAATTGCTAGTTTTATGCCTGCTAGGAAACCCTATTGAGCCCCACGTGACCTATGCCATTTTGGGTTGCTTGGTAGTGGGCTGAGGGATTCGCATGGGCTTGGTTTGATGAAAGGGAAATGGAATGGTTGGGTGTTTGCTGGGCTCAATTGGAGAGTTTTTAATGAGTGAAATTTTGGCAAAGGTTTTGGGAGCCGGGATCAGTGTGGTGTTTTGGGATTGGATGAGGTCATTCATTACAAGACGGGCTCGCCACACTATTTGTGTCTCAACTACACTTGATGAGGGATTAGTAGTCGAGGAGGTAGATCAGGACTCTGGGTTTGATGGATCAACGGCTAGGGTAGCACATGCAGCTAAAATCTAGTTACTCTCATGATTGGTTCATGATCCACATCGTCTAATTTACGCGAAAAATGAAGAAGTTCAGTAGAATACCATTATTTATTTTTTCATTAGATTTAATTTTGTTTTTGTTTCCGTATGTTTCCTTTCTTGATAGATTGTACTTGATCTTCTTTATCAATGTAACCATTAACTATGGTTTACCACAAAAAAATGTTATTAGATGGGCTCTTGGACTGTGCTGATTAACATCTGTTTTTGATTATTAATTTCAATTAATTAATAATTTTTTGATAAATGGATGAAAACGTATGACGGTTGCTGACCAATGCAATCACTCTTTTTTGACTTCTTCTATAAAAATGACCTTGGGTCGTCATTCAGTTCAACCATTTATCAACTTTTTCTTCCTCCTCATTATATTCTTTTAAGAAACATCAAAGTAAAATTCGTCATGATCAAGTTTATGTGCAAGAAGTTGAACTAAATAATTGTGTCCTCTAGATAGATGACTCAAATTATAGTACTAGTGGGAGCGAATTTCTGTCTTAGGTCACTGCATATGTTGGCCTCAATCTGATCAACTTAGTGATTCACTATTTTTTTTTGTTATTAATTTCGATTTTGATTTTATTATGGGGTGAAATTAGTACCCCTTCTCTTATATTTCACATCTTATTTCTATGTTTTTTGTGTGTATTTTCATTACACTTTTACATGAAAAGATGAAGAAGGGGAGTGTGGAATGTAAATAATGGGGTGCCAATTTCACCTCCATTTTATTATTGCTTTAAATAGACTGTTTGTATTCTAATGTTAGATTGTTTGTGTTTGGGTCCAAAATAAACTAAACATTTATTATGATACTTTTGAGTCTCGGAAGGCAAAATGGGCCAGCTACGAAGTGGCTTAGCAAAGAGCTGCAAATCCGGAAGGGTACCCGTCTGCGAATCTGGAAAGAAATCTATGAGATTCCTGGATAGTCTAGGAAATCTAGAAGGCCGGATATCATTCTCGATTAATAATAGTTACCTTATCAAGCGATGAGAGGTTGAGTTCCTACTACTATAAATAGACGAAGCGGAGTAGATTTGCGGACATCTACACACATACACAATTTGCGCACCAGCAAATCTACTCACCCCGAATACACAACTGGCAACTAGTGAACTCAAAATCTAGGCCACTCGACAGAGCGTGGGGATTTGAAGGTTCTTTCAAGCTAACCAACCGGCGATAGCGAATTCAGGATATAGGCCACTCGACAGAGCGTGGAGATTCGATGATTCATTCGAGCTACGACAACGGAAGTCAGCGGAGTCCAGGCCACCCGACAGAGGGTGGGGATTCTTAAGATCGACGGCGTCACACTATCCGGTGTTCTCAACACTTCGTCCTCAGGATTGCTCTGCTTTATACTTGCCCACAAGTGTGAAGTATTGATTTTTTGTGGCTCGGGCAGAGAGACACGAAGCCTATGTCTTGTGTCAAGACAAGAGGAACTCAACGAGTGGGGTTGGTACTCTCCCCACTCCAATCGCTTGATAGGAAGCAGATACTACGCGGCTCATTACATTACTATATTCTGCCCTCGGGAGTGGCACGCCTCGCACTCAGCATAACAACGATTGTGGACAAGAAAAAAGACAGTTTGTGATCACTCCACTCGCAACGACCTGATTGGAGAAAAATCGAAGCCAAACATTTTGGCATGCCCAGTGGGACCTAGGTAGTGTCTTCAAATCATTGATCCATACCGCAAAACCTTCATGAGTTGCCTCAAGCATCCTGCACCCACGTTCTGAGAACATAATTCGGCTGCTTGCAGAGGATTAAGCAATGAAGAAGTAATCTAGAGGTTTGGTGCAACGATGACTAAGGGTCAACCCTCTTCATCATTAAAACCTAAGAGCATCAAGGAGATAAAGGCCATGAACTTCAAGGCCTACAAAGAATTCTCACTCGAGTAAGAACAACGACGAAACGCTAATATCGAACGAATTCTGAACAACATGGAAACGAGTAACAGGACAGTCTCCAGAGTTCAGAACAGACTTGACGGCCTGTTCGAGGCTTGAGATATTGAGCGCACCGATAACGGCATGAAATTTGATGCTCTCACAGCGGCTCTCGCTAACCTCACCAACATTAAGACAACTAGCTTCGCGCTAATCAATGACGGGTTGGGGGAATGAGACCCTCCGTTCGGAGATGATGAGGACATCAAGGATGATGACTTTCTAGCTCCACCTCCTCCGCCGGCAAACCCTGAGCGAGAGCTGGAAGAGAGAATTAATCAAATCATTAATCAGAGGCTCCCGGGTGTGGGAGGAACTCCGATAACATACAGTGATCCCTTTCCATCACTACCATTTGGTTGTAAGTGGCCTAAGGGTTATCATCCTATCTCGTTTACTTGCTTCAGTGGAGAGGGAGCGGAGCTAGCAGCTACCCACATTGCCTGATTAAGGGTCGAGTGTGGACCATGGGGTAGGCTCTGAGAGTTCAAATTAAGAGTCTTCGCATCCTCGCTGTCAAGTGCAGCGTTACATTGGTACACCAACCTGCCGCAGGGCTTGGTCCGCGACTAGGCAATGATGGAGAGGTTTTTTACTGAGCACTTTGGCGGGTCTGAACCAGCTGTGAAGCTTGGTAAGCTGTGTTAAATGGTACAAATGCCAAGTAAATCACCAATAGCATATTTGTATCGGTTCCGAACCGAATATACTAAGAGTAGAACTTCATGCACCATGGAAGAATCGGTGGATATAGTAGTTGGAGTCCTCGAAGAGAGCTTACATACCAAGTACGTCAACTCAAGGTTCACATTGCTAAACGTTCTCATCGATGTCGTAGCTCAGATGCATGCTGCATATGAAGAAGCTAACAACAGACGAAACACGTCTAGAGGAACGTATACTCCAAAGACTCTATATTGGAAACGCCCTAAGATGGTTGCAGCCATACAAGAAGGGGAGAAGTCTGATGGATATGATTCAGATGATGCAATAATGACTGGTCTGGAGTTGGTAGCAAAGCATACGATCAAGTCAAAGAAGATAATTCCTTCCAAAGGACCGGTGCGAGTAATGACTAGTGCTTTCACAAAATCAGAGTTCGAATCCTATACTTATGATGTGAATGCAGCCCATGAGATCATAAAGGATTTGATTGATCGGAAGTTGACCAAGTCCGACTTCGGAACATTCCCCACTACCGAGCAACTCAAAGGGAAGAAGTATTGCAAGTTCCACAAACTGTGGAATTACATGACCAAAGATTGCAACAAGTTAAAAGATCAAATCCAGAAGTGGATTAACGAAGGCAAGCTTGCTGTTGATGCGTCGCCACAAATTGCTTTACTTGAGCGACAGCCTTTCGTAGATACCTCGGTAAGAGCAGTGGAGCTGGTAAGAGCAAATGCTATTGAGGGGTTTCACAGTGACAATCTGGAGGAAATCTTGGAGTTAATTAAAGCTGGTATTGCAAACGTACCAAAACCCAGCGCCATTCCTCCGACTCAGGGTTTGTATTACAAATTCCATCACTCTTGGTCGCACAATACCAACCAGTGCATTGCATTACGGGAACAGATCCAACGATGGATAGACGAGGGAGATATTATCCTTCCGGATTGCGAAAAGGAAGGGGTTGCTGCATGATCTTTCATGGTGGGTATTCTGGAGGTATCATGGCGCGGAGGAACCAAGCGGAAAGACATTGGACCTTAAGGCTACCACCGAGCCAATTGTTCACAGCAGTAGCAAAGAAGATCCCAAGGGGAAGAGAAAGGAGGTCTGTCGAGAAGCGACTTCGGTAGTGCTATGCACTCGTTGCAAGGCGGAGTGTGGTCTTAAGATGACCTATGAAGAATTTGTGGATGCTATACGAATGGGCTCAAAAGTCATGTCTCCACCGAAAAACTATCAGCCAGCAAGCCCAAAAGAGTCACAGAAGGCAGCCAAGGAGTCAAATCTGTTCAAACGTATGCGTTTGGCTGAGAAGAAAGCTGAGAATGTTGGTGATAGACAACATACAGAGTCGAACAAGCCGTATATTCCTCATGCGAGTCGAGCAGTAATTAAGGAAGATGTCTGGTACATGAAGTCAAGAGGTAAAACAGTAGAGATGAATCCCACAAGGAAAAGGAAATTGCAGCGTTAGTACAGAGCTGCCAAGAGAACTTTGGAAACCTTGGATAGAGGCTTGATCAAACCAGAATAGTTGAAGGAATCCCCGGAGCAGATCCAGCAGAGGGTGAACAGGATCGCAGGCTCGCAGCCACACCTATAATTACAATTGATCAGGGTTCCCGCAAACCAAAAGGGCAAGCATCATGGCCCAGTGTGTTCTCCCGAATTGACAAACCACAGCCTAAAATAGAGGAATAACATGCGCCTAAGAGGGCTCGAGATGGAGTTGAAGATAAATCAGTGCGGAAATCAGTCTTTAAACGTATTTAACCCAAGGCAACACCAGCTGTCGAATCAAGAACGAAACCGGTGTTGTGGTGGAAGCCAAAACCATTGGTGATTAAGGAGCAAAAGAGGCTCGCTCTTGTTGCATCCAAGGACAATATCATAGAAGTAGTGGCTAGTGAATTGACACTCACAGCTAATTTGGACTCTGCGGAGAAGCTGTAATCTGGGGATTATGTGTGAAAGCAACCGGTAAATGAGCAGCCGCATGAGCCGTTGTTCACAGAAACTACAGTGGATGATGAGGATGAACAATTGGTTGGCTACGAGGAAGGTGATGAGAACTTGGAAGAGGTTTACATTGAAGATATGCACGTGGGTATGGTATACTTGCATGGACTCTCACAGACGTTGAGACTGTTATTCATCGAAGTCAAGGTTGGACCTGTTGTCGGGGTGCATACCTTCTTCATCATCGAATGCAATTCACCTTTCAATGCAATAATGGGAAGAGATTGGGTCCATAGGAGTTGTTGTGTGCCGTCACCACTTCATCAACATCTCCTCATATGGGATATGAAGGCATCCGAGTCACACATTGTCAATGCTGATCCAAGACCATATTCAGTCTCTGCGAATGCACTGGATGCCGATTACTACAATGGAAATCTTAGGCCATTAGAAGTGTGTGGCGTCAATAAAAAGGGCCAACCCGTTGGAGTCACGGCCTCAGAACTAGCTCCGTGGGGTGTGGTGCAAGCAAGAGAAGATAGAGCACACAATGATACGTCCATCCAAAGAAAAGGAGGCGGAGGCTTGTGCTTCTCTATCTGGAAGATTGCATACTTATATGATTGAGTCACAAACCTATGACTGTCTGCCAACCATAACCTCGACAGAGTGTGTCAATGAAGATGTCTAGTAGGACAACATAGAGGAGGACATCATCTAGCTTGCACCTGTAGCCTTGGATGATACACCACCTAAAGTTCGAGACCCAACTGAAAAGCTTAATGTGGGAACTATTATTGAGCCAATGGATGTGGCCATCAACACTTTTCTTGAGCCTGAAGAAAGAAAGAGGCTCGTTGATCTTTTGTTTGAATACAAGGAATGCTTTGCAAAAAAGTTCGAAGACATGTCAGGGCTTTCACCAGAGCTGGTTGTCCACAAGCTCCCAATCGCCGAGGGAAAAAGGCCAGTCCAGCAGCAGATGCAGAGGATGAATCCAGAGACAGCGACATTGGTCAACGAAGAAATCGAAAAGATGCTAAAATCCAGAGTCATCCAAGTGGAAAAATATACATAATGGATATCTAACATAGTTCCAGTACGAAAGAAGAATGGCAAAATCAGGGTCTGTGTGAATTATAGAGATTTAGATCAAGCTACACCAAATGATGCTTATCCAATGCCAGTTATTGATCTACTTGTTGATGCGGTTGCGAGACACGAGATGCTCATTCATGAACGGTACAACATGATATCATCAAATCCCAGTTGCGAAAGAGGATAGACACAAGACTGCGTTTCGTTGCCCAGGGGTTTTAGGAGTGTTCGAATACATTAATATGCCATTCGAATTGAAGAACGCAGGGGCAACGTATCAGCGAGCAATGCATTACATCTTTCACATCCTAGCCGGTGATACAGTGGAGGTCTATATTGATGATGTTGTGGTTAAATCAAGACAGAGGTCAACTTATGTGGAAGACCTCAGACAAGTGTTCATGCGGATGTGGAAGCATCAGCTCAAAATGAACCCTGCCAAGTGCATTTTCGGGGTACAGGCGGGGGACTTCCTCGGTTTCTTAGTCCATCAACGGGGTATAGAGGTCCCGGATGACAAGAAGGAAGCAGTACTTAAGGCTTCTCCTCCGAAGAACAAACGTGAACTTCAGCAACTACTTAGAAAGATCGACTTCTTGAGGAGGTTCATTGCAAATGCTGCGGGGAAGACCAAGCCCTTCACACCTTTACTCAAATTGTAGGGTGAAAAGGAATTTGTGTGGGAACAGGTTCACCAGGAGGCGTTTGACACAATTAAAAAAACTTAGTTAATCCGCCAGTTTTGGTACCACCGCGGAAGGGAGTGCCACTTAAGCTTTACATCTCCGCGACTGAAACCTCTATTGGGAGTTTATTGGCACATCATGACGAGGTCAGGACAGAGCGAGCCATATTCTACTTAAGCCGGACCCTCACGGATTGTGAAAGTTGTTATACATTGATGGAAAAATTATGCCTTGCTCTTTATTTCTCCGGATGCAAGTTGAGGCATTACATGCTATCTTTCACCACATGCGTCATCGCGCAAACTGATTAGGTTCCATACATGTTAGCTCGACCTATACTCAGAGGATGGATAAGGAAATGGATTCTCACACTGTCTGAGTTTTCATTGCAATACATTCCACAAAGGGCAGTAAAAGGTCAGGCAGAGGCCGATTTCCTTGCTCACCACCCTATGGAAGATATGTTAGAGCAGCGAGAGCTTGAATTGTCACATATTTCTCTGTCTCCTTGGAAACTTTACTTCGATGGATTTAGCATGAGTGCCTTCGCAGGGGCCGGGATAGCTTTGGTAAACCCGTAGGGAGAAACGTCTGCCTATTCATTCCGTCTTGAGTACAATTGTTCCAACAATGCAGTAGAATACGAGGCTTTAATCATTGGTCTTGAACTTCTATGGGATATGGGTGCTATGGAGATCCAAGTCTGGGGACATTCGTTACTTCTAATCAGACAGCT
Source organism: Geum urbanum (assembly GCA_946800695.1). NCBI lineage: Eukaryota > Viridiplantae > Streptophyta > Magnoliopsida > Rosales > Rosaceae > Geum > Geum urbanum. The sequence goes on from OX327016.1 coordinate 16,942,217, forward strand.
CCAGGCTACATTTAAGACCAGCCTTATCCTTGAACCATACGTGAAAAGAGCCAGCGAGTTGTTGGAGTTGTTTATAGAAGTGGCCTTCACTCATATTCCCCGTGGAGAGAATTTTACAGCAAATGAGTTAGCTCAACTTGCTACGGGAGTTGAGTTGGTCGACGACGTCCTTGAACGCCTAATGAAAGTAGAGGTGCGTACATTGCCTTCCTTTATAGCTAGGAAGGAAGAGAAAGACGAATGGTATGTTGCAACCCTCACTACCATTGATGATGATTGGAGACAGCCGATTATCAAATACTTACAGGATCCTAGTTCTATGGTTGACAAAAGGATCCGATATTTTGCTCCAAATTACATTCTCCAAGGTAGTGAATTATTCAGACGTGGAGAAGAGGGAGTGGATTTGGTATGTATCTTCGGGATTGAAGCAAAGCGACTACTGCGAGAGATGCATCTAGGAGTCTGCGGAGCTCACCAGTCCAGCCCAAAGATGAGGTGGCTTCTGTGGAGACATAGATACTTTTGGCCTTCGATGTTAAAAGACTGTATTGCTTTTGCATAGGGGTGCGAGGACTGTCAGGCTCATGGACCAGTTAGCCACATTCCAAACATTCCTATGCAGCCAATCGTCAAGCCATGGCCAGTATAAGGATGGGCATTAGATCTAATCGGTTTAATTCATCCGCATTCTTCTATGCAGCATAAGTTCATCATTGTTGCTACAGATTTCTTCACCAAATGGGTCGAAGCAAGGCCTATGGAAGTGGCCTCCGCTACTGCGATCAAGCAGTTCCTATACGAGGATATCATTTGTCGATTTGGAATTCTAGAGTGCTTCATTTCTGATCGGGGAACCGCATTCATGTCCGGAGAAGTAGAAGAATTGATGACGGTGAAAGGACCCAACCCCGATTTAGCTTCCTAAATCGGAATCAAACCCCTTCGAAAACACGAACCAACAAAAACTTTTCGAAATTTGGGCAGAGTTTCGTTACTAGCGTGGAATTACCATTACCTGCACGCGTAAAATACACTCCATCCTATGCCACAAAAAGCAAACCGTGGGCACCAACCCCAACCGGATTTCTCAATATATCAACAATAACGTAAAGTAGAAAATATATATACACTTTACTGAAATCCAGTGTAAAATCGTATACATATTCAATAGGAAGCTCAGAGCGACATCTAATACATAATCGTATACACATACCACAGTAGGTAGAACAATAAACCTACTGGATGAAACAAAGTAGCTCGAGCACTATGCCTCCAACCATGACGTGCGACACCAGAGCCTGAACTGCAAACTGGGCACGGAAACCGAAAAGCCCAGGTGAAAGACAATAAACACGTTAGAGTGAGTGGACGAAAATAAATGTCTTTCACCAGTTTATATATGTTATAAAAACATATGCGAGTCCAGATAAATAAAAACAACATAGTACACGAGGTAAAACTCACACTCCTCCAGTGTACAGAGCATGCAAGTAAATATCCCACGGGGTCGCTCATGGACACACACCGTGCTAGTACAGTCCGAATCACGGGATCCCGGACCCACACGTGATTCTAAGCCAGAAAGGCCTCGGTTCCGGGGATACGCCCCTCGCCGGTCAGGTCGGGGTAACGCCCCGCCTGGGATGCCTACCATCGGGGATCAGCCGAGAGGCTAAGTGTATCGATACAACAACGTAACCAAGACTGTACTCTGTGTAAACCAAATCATAAACATTTCGATGCAAATGCATGAAACAGCATATAAGTGTATGTATACTCGTATACGTATATCCGTTTAAATATAATCGTATAATCGTAAAAACACATGCTTATGTAATCCGTAATCTCAATACGCATGCTCAAATTCGAAAATCATATAAAAGACTCGCAATCGTTTCCATGAAAAGAAATTGTCCACTCACAGTCTGGCGTAACGCGTATCGCGTTAACCCGTGATCCGGCGGAAAGTCCCTCGCCAAAACAACGATCACGAAACCCTGAATATTCACAATGTCCAATATTCAAAATCATAATCCGACAATACAAATCAAATCACGAGAAACCACCATTCTCGGAAATACACAATTCGAATACGACGAATCGTCGAAAATCCATATATACCACCTCAAATACCTCGCTTTACGTTCGGACGCTCAACTCGAAAAACGAACCTCCCCACTGCGATCGGAGCGCGATTTCGAGTCAAATGACATGCAACTTGCCGAAAGTCAAAAAGTCAACCCGTTGACCGTTGACCGCCGTTGACCGCCGTCCACGGCGGCGCCGCCGCCGGCCGAAGAATTTTCCGGCGGAGCCACCCTTGTTCCACTCCAAATCGCCCACTGAGCAACTTTGTCAAAGGGAAGCATCATGGTGATGAGGGCTACAAAGCCCACCCCAAAGTTCAGCTCGAATCGGCCCGAAACCAAGAACCCGAATCACAAAGTTTTCCCTCCATTTTTGGCCGGATTTCCTTCCATTTCCGGCGAGTCTCGCCTTGAACGGTGGCCGGGGAAAGGACAAGGAAGCTGAGGCGCTTCGAACGGGACCAACCCCGTCCCACGGGATGGCCGGAATCAAACGCCGCCGTGGAGTCACCGTCAAGCACGTCGGCCTCCTTCTCTCACCACCGAGTTGACCGAGTCAACTCGGTCAACAACCGAATAGGAAATGTTTGACTTGTCCCAAAATGGCAACCTGCTATTTATAGCCTTTCCCGATTAGGAAACTTCATGTTTATCCATTTCGACAAACTTCAAACACGCGTAACTCTCTCGTCGTAATTCCGATTCCGAAAATTCTCGCGGCCACAAACTCGACTCAACATGATCTTCAATAATCACCCAAAGTCAAACACATCGGCCAAACGGATAAAAAGTCAACCCTTTAAAGCAACACACATTAAATCGACTAAATAACCAACAAACGGAAATATTCGCAACTAATTCCTCGTAACTCCAAATTATGCTCCGGAAGTTCCCACAAACTCGAAACTAAATTCTGAACAACTTCCGTGAAGAAACCGAAACCAAATTCCCGTCCGATAATTTAGTCGATAAGTGGCCCACCATTTAAATCTAGACTTCAAATATTCATAACTAATTCTTCGGTTGTCCAAATAACGATCCGGAACCGCCCACGAACTCGTAATCACATATAGAACGACTCTCGAGAAGAGATCCAGCTCCAATTCTCGGCCAATAATTTAGTCGTTAACAGAACCCTAGCGAGTAAGTCCGCTATCGGAAATCCATGTCGATACGCTAACTCGCGAATTGAGCTAATTATACTTCTGATTCTGGTCCGGGTCGTCACAAATCCACCCCCCTTAGAAAAATTTCGACCTCGAAATTTCCGAGTCTGCTTACTACAATGTAGGAGCACTGCCTCTGCATACTGCTCAACTCACCAATTGCAATCTCAACTGAACAACTCTGATCACAAACTCCACAATAGGAGACAATTCCGTGCTGGAATCCCTGTACCCTTAAATCACAAATCTGAACTGGCTCCACACAATCGCTAAGTGTTCCTACATAAGGAACAGATAGGGTACACAACACGCAACGACCTGAAACATAGTTCCGCCACGCGGAACACAATACACAAAGCCAACACTATAGGCGGTGCCGAACCATACGGCATAACACAAACTCGCCTATGGCCACATACGGATCAATACATCAAGGCAAATCACAACTCAATTTGCACACATCAACATAACTCAAACATCGGACTCGGGCAATTATCAACCCATTTCCGCTAATCTGACAGTCTGTGGTAGCACACTCCACAAAACGACGTCAAACAATATCAAAATCACAGTGGACAACAACCTGGTACTGCAAGCAACCTCGAACAACTGAAACTGCTGGTCCCGAATCCTCCGGAACTGCAATACCAAGGTCCACAACATGCCCTCCAAGGCCTAAATAGTCCTCAAAGATCGCTCGCCAATCCGAGGATAAGAACTGGTACTATCTCGTAGTCTGGTCTCCAATGCTCGTGGCAAAGCTCACCAACACACAGTCGTAACTGATCACCTCAATCGGTGAATTGGGACACAGGTACACCATGTAGATGGACAACCTCTACCAAACATAGCCATAACCGCCTGTCACTGAAATCATTTCCGAAAGTACAAGTAAACATACCCCAAGTTTATCAAACTGTCCACAAAGACCCAACAACCGGTATCACAAACCAAACTGCGTATAAACACACACGAGATCACAACAGCAACCGCCACGTCTAACCGGAAATCTCAAATGGCTAACACATCTTGGCACGTCTCTGCCTCCTAGCCATCGCCAGTCGACGAATGTGGCATCAGTACACACATGCTGTGCTCGCACAAGCTGCTATATCGCTCTTCATGTTGCGTCACGAGTAATAAACTTGAAGTATCTGACATTTCTCCGCGTCACTAGCGCCAAACACGCGCAAAATCACAAGCCTCAACATCATCATACTCAAATTCAGCTCTCGTAGCCCATAACTCGGCTAATACGGAAACTCGAGCCACACATACACGCATGCAATACCGAAGCTCCTAACTCTCGACTGAATGCATCAACAGCAACATCATCCCAAACGGATGGTCAAAGTGCAACCATTAGCCTTCCTCGAACAAACTCTAATGTACAGCCATAATCGTCAGTCGACTCCATCCATCGACACTGCCTCAAGCCCAAATCTGGCCGAAAATGCAAGTGGATGAAACTCAATGGTCGGTGTACATCCTACACCACGCTGCACGCCGTAGCTATAAAATCTCGATGCATCGCCATAACCCACGAACTCGTCATGATCGTCAGGTAAGGTCAAAGCCGCAGTAACGGTCACCAACCTGCAGGAGTAAGCAACTCTCCTCGCGTGCATCGAACCACATGAACCTGACGCCTTCTTCGTCAATCCGGAAAGTGAAGTGGCAATCCAGGAAAAATCCTGTACAAAGCCGTCGATACAAGCCTGCCAAAACCCAAGAGACCCCCAATCTCTGGCACAGTAATAGGGCAAACTCCAAATCAACACGGCTTCGAACTGGTCAGGATCCACTCCAACTCCCTCGGATAATATCACATAACCCAAAATCTTCACGCTAATCGACCAAAACTCACACTGAATGAACTTTCACAAACAGCTAATCGTCTCGCGAAGTCCACAAAACCGCTCGCAACTGCTCCAGGTACTGGTCCACACTCTCGGAGTACATCAGGACATTGCCAACAAACATGACCGCAACTCGTCCAGAAACCGTCTGAACACATGGTCCATCAAGTCCACACAATCTACGGAGCATTGGTCAACCAATGAAGTGACCAAGAACTCCAGATGTTCGCTCCGAGATCCGAAAACCACACCTGACTCAACAAACCACCACTGATGGTATCTGGATCCGAATCGATCTTCGACCAGTCTGAAGCTCTCACAAGCTGATCAAACCAATCATCAATCCGAAACGGAGGATACACACTCTCCTCTGAAACGAATCAGGCTTCCGGTAGTCAATGCACCACCTCGTCAACCCCTACAACATCAGTGCAAACAATGCAAGAGCACACCACGCAAATATGTGGGGTCACATGAAATCTCCTGAAACCTCCTCCAGCAACTCCTGGAGTCGAAACAATAGCTCCATCAGCTCCGCTGGCTCTGAACGACAAGACGTCGATAAAATGAGTCCAGCGCCTGTAACAAACTCAATGATGTAGTCAGTCTCCCGAATTGGAGGAACACCTGGTAACTCCTCCAACACACACCTGGAAACTCGGAAACCACCACAATGTCACCAATGTCGGACACAGCAACTACAGTATCCACAACATGAGCTAAGAAAACCACACAACTCATCTACATAAACTGCTCGACCATCACCAAGAAACAGCATCTCGGGAAAACTGGTCGTCGAAACACAACCTCCTCCTCGATGCACTCGAACACAACCAAATGCGTCGTCAGACTCACAAACATACTGTAACCGCAATATCCAGCTATAACAGATCCGCGGCTAAGTCATAACCTCCAACAAGGATTTCGCAACCTCCGGATGGATACAACACTCTCCAAGACCTCGGAAGTGGAGATACAGGTACAATCGCCATGGACATCAAGCAACAGTAACCTCGGAGAAAAGTCTGTCCTCAAACAAGGTCATGGCACGAACTCCAACATGCCCAACTGGCCACACACATCAACTGTGACTTCTGACTAACTCGTCAACAGGGTGCATTAGTCAGACCGTAGGAACAACATGAGGATCTCCTCGTAAACTCTGAGCTGTCGAACCGCTACAACAGCTGACCAAGGGCGCTCCCTCGTAACGTGATCCTCCTGGCCACCATAATGGCAACAGAGAGTGCTCCACAAAAACATATCACCGCAACACCTGCTGCGTGAAAGGATCACCAACGATCACCCAAATTCATGCCACAGGAGCAAGTCCGCTACACTGTGATCTTCGCCATCGCCAAACGGACCAGCAGAGGATCCTCCACATAATCGAAAAGGCCACAGCCGGATGAAGTCATTGATCCCGAAGTGTCGGAACTCAACCTCATCAAAAATCTCACTGCTGAATCCACTTCCTCAAACCGTCACATCGGAAACCGTGTACATCTTTTCTTCACTATAACCTCGCCGCTGAGTGCAACACACTAAGCTCCTCACGGATAACTCGAGGCACATCAATCAGAATCTCTCTGATGCTCAGGTTCAAACTCATCTCGAACCTCGTACACTGCTTCCTCTGAAGCCACATAACTCGTGCAAACCGAAACTAACATGTGAACAATGCATCTCTGCCCCAGGTGGGTAAACACTCCACATCAATTGCTGCGTAGCCTGATAACACCATCACTGTTTACACAACACTCTGAATGTAGGCCGTAGAGTCGCAATCGGAACTCATACAATATCAGCCCACAAATTACAACAAACTGAATCAGGCACACATCCCTGCCAAAATTCTCAGCTCTGAGGCAACATATAGACGCCCGTATACACATTCCCAGGCAAACCGTGCCACACAAATCTCTGCACTCTAAATACTCATACAAATCCACTGTTCTCAGGCAAATCACGCGTCGATTGATCCACAATAGGATCCACAACCGAAACGACACGGAAAGCACGTCAGGAGGCATCCTAATGAATACAATATCGTTCACAACAAGTGGAACGTAATCATGGAACTTCAAATATTTGAAAGCATACAACACCCGGAATTTGATGATTATCCGCCGGCCGGTCGGGTCACCATTCCAGACATGCTGTACATTCTCAAATACCCTTAGTAAACACGACTACAGAAGTCTACAGAACCTATAACCTAATGCTCTGATACCAAACTGAAAGGACCCAACCCCGATTTAGCTTCCTAAATCGGAATCAAACCCCTTCGAAAACACGAACCAACAAAAACTTTTCGAAATTTGGGCAGAGTTTCGTTACTAGCGTGGAATTACCATTACCTGCACGCGTAAAATACACTCCATCCTATGCCACAAAAAGCAAACCGTGGGCACCAACCCCAACCGGATTTCTCAATATATCAACAATAACGTAAAGTAGAAAATATATATACACTTTACTGAAATCCAGTGTAAAATCGTATACATATTCAATAGGAAGCTCAGAGCGACATCTAATACATAATCGTATACACATACCACAGTAGGTAGAACAATAAACCTACTGGATGAAACAAAGTAGCTCGAGCACTATGCCTCCAACCATGACGTGCGACACCAGAGCCTGAACTGCAAACTGGGCACGGAAACCGAAAAGCCCAGGTGAAAGACAATAAACACGTTAGAGTGAGTGGACGAAAATAAATGTCTTTCACCAGTTTATATATGTTATAAAAACATATGCGAGTCCAGATAAATAAAAACAACATAGTACACGAGGTAAAACTCACACTCCTCCAGTGTACAGAGCATGCAAGTAAATATCCCACGGGGTCGCTCATGGACACACACCGTGCTAGTACAGTCCGAATCACGGGATCCCGGACCCACACGTGATTCTAAGCCAGAAAGGCCTCGGTTCCGGGGATACGCCCCTCGCCGGTCAAGTCGGGGTAACGCCCCGCCTGGGATGCCTACCATCGGGGATCAGCCGAGAGGCTAAGTGTATCGATACAACAACGTAACCAAGACTGTACTCTGTGTAAACCAAATCATAAACATTTCGATGCAAATGCATGAAACAGCATATAAGTGTATGTATACTCGTATACGTATATCCGTTTAAATATAATCGTATAATCGTAAAAACACATGCTTATGTAATCCGTAATCTCAATACGCATGCTCAAATTCGAAAATCATATAAAAGACTCGCAATCGTTTCCATGAAAAGAAATTGTCCACTCACAGTCTGGCGTAACGCGTATCGCGTTAACCCGTGATCCGGCGGAAAGTCCCTCGCCAAAACAACGATCACGAAACCCTGAATATTCACAATGTCCAATATTCAAAATCATAATCCGACAATACAAATCAAATCACGAGAAACCACCGTTCTCGGAAATACACAATTCGAATACGACGAATCGTCGAAAATCCATATATACCACCTCAAATACCTCGCTTTACGTTCGGACGCTCAACTCGAAAAACGAACCTCCCCACTGCGATCGGAGCGCGATTTCGAGTCAAATGACATGCAACTTGCCGAAAGTCAAAAAGTCAACCCGTTGACCGTTGACCGCCGTTGACCGCCGTCCACGGCGGCGCCGCCGCCGGCCGAAGAATTTTCCGGCGGAGCCACCCTTGTTCCACTCCAAATCGCCCACTGAGCAACTTTGTCAAAGGGAAGCATCATGGTGATGAGGGCTACAAAGCCCACCCCAAAGTTCAGCTCGAATCGGCCCGAAACCAAGAACCCGAATCACAAAGTTTTCCCTCCATTTTTGGCCGGATTTCCTTCCATTTCCGGCGAGTCTCGCCTTGAACGGTGGCCGGGGAAAGGACAAGGAAGCTGAGGCGCTTCGAACGGGACCAACCCCGTCCCACGGGATGGCCGGAATCAAACGCCGCCGTGGAGTCACCGTCAAGCACGTCGGCCTCCTTCTCTCACCACCGAGTTGACCGAGTCAACTCGGTCAACAACCGAATAGGAAATGTTTGACTTGTCCCAAAATGGCAACCTGCTATTTATAGCCTTTCCCGATTAGGAAACTTCATGTTTATCCATTTCGACAAACTTCAAACACGCGTAACTCTCTCGTCGTAATTCCGATTCCGAAAATTCTCGCGGCCACAAACTCGACTCAACATGATCTTCAATAATCACCCAAAGTCAAACACATCGGCCAAACGGATAAAAAGTCAACCCTTTAAAGCAACACACATTAAATCGACTAAATAACCAACAAACGGAAATATTCGCAACTAATTCCTCGTAACTCCAAATTATGCTCCGGAAGTTCCCACAAACTCGAAACTAAATTCCGAACAACTTCCGTGAAGAAACCGAAACCAAATTCCCGTCCGATAATTTAGTCGATAAGTGGCCCACCATTTAAATCTAGACTTCAAATATTCATAACTAATTCTTCGGTTGTCCAAATAACGATCCGGAACCGCCCACGAACTCGTAATCACATATAGAACGACTCTCGAGAAGAGATCCAGCTCCAATTCTCGGCCAATAATTTAGTCGTTAACAGAACCCTAGCGAGTAAGTCCGCTATCGGAAATCCACGTCGATACGCTAACTCGCGAATTGAGCTAATTATACTTCTGATTCTGGTCCGGGTCGTCACAGACGGACTTTGGGATCAAGTTTTTGAATTCTTCACCATATTACGCACAATCTAATGGTCAGGCTGAAGCAAGCAACAAATTGATTCTCCACATCCTTAAGCGCATGCTTGCAGACAACCGTAGACTTTGACATGAAGAGTTGCTCAGTACTCTGAGGGCGTATCGCACTTCAAAACGCAGTCCTACCAGGACTACTCCATATGCGCTTATGTTCGGACATGATGCTGTCTTACTGTTAGAAATTAATGTCCAGTCACTACGAATCATGGATCATCATCAACTTATTGGCGAAGACTATGTACAGGCAATGTGGCAGGAGCTCGAGGATTTAGATGACAAGCGTCTAGACGCCTTAACTAACTTACTCACAGTAAAACAGAAGGTTGCTCACTGCTATGATCACCGTACTTGTGGACTTAGCTTTACAGAAGGAGAGTTAGTTTGGAAGGCAGTCTTGCCTTTAGGAGAAAAACAAGAAGGACGTTGTAAGTGGTCTACAAAGTGGGAAGGACCATTTATTATTTACAAGATTTTGGGCAAGGGAGCTTTCCAGCCGCGTTACATTGACGGTGAAATCCATCGCAACCCAATCAATGGCCAATTTTTTAAGAAATATAGACAGCCAGTTTGGGAGTATGAGGCCCGCGATGGGACAACTACTTAGTTTTGCATTAGTTTACAAGCCTATCGCAGAGGCTTATTTCATTTAAAACTAGGGGGGCAACTAGATCCATAACCAGTATATAAGTGGCTAAATATTGCAAAATTTTATTTTTGACAAGAAATCTAAATCTTGAGATTCTTCTAAGTGTTATAATTACTTACGACCAAAATGCTAGTGGTCAAATTAACGGAGATGGTATTTTCCCAGATACAAAAGATATAAACAAAGGGAAAATACACAGTTTTATTCGATCAATATAAAAGTACAACGTGAGGCTTTGCGGCCTCTAGCTTTGATACGATGCATCAGATAAACAATTTTTGGCTAAAAAAACCAATCGTAGAAAGTGGTTTTAGATATATCTCAACTGCACAGCAGCATCCTTAGTAAACACTAGTGGACGAGCAGTGACTGCGGATGAGGTTTGCCTTTGGTTCCGGAAGACTTTGGGATACTTGCACTCGCCCAACATTTTCCACTAGCAAAATCATCCCCTTGATCACGATCTTAGACACTCCACTCAGAAAGCAAAGGAAGCTGCAGTGGAAGCGAGTATGGGTCTGATGGCTGATCAGGAACATTGATGGGGTTAGTGAGTGCTCACATCGACCATTGTCTGCTAATTCTCAAAGGTTTGAGAACTAGTCTAGAACTGAAGGGCCTGAGCTTTGGTACTACGACCTAAGCCAGGCTTGAGCTTTAGTACTTCGACCTAAGAACATCTAACAAACTACAAGATTTGGAGGCTTTGCTTTGAAGAAAGAAAGGAGGAAACTATAGACTAGACAAGCCATGCTTCTTTTGCAACTAAGGATTTTGAAGAATGAGGGAGAAGTATCGAGCTATTTATAGGCCTAGAAATTCGAAGAGGCTTTGAATGGGAGATCGATCGTCTTTCTTTCCTTTTTTTTGTTTTCTTATGTACAAAAACCTTAACCGCGGACTGGGCCTACCTACATCCCTAGAGGAGCCGTATGAGGCAGAAGCTCCACGTACGGTTTTGAAGCCAAGCCTCCAGAGCATTGCATCGATTTAATGAAGCAATTAAGGCGTTCGACGTTCAGTTATCAACTCGCTTATCTCTTGAAATGACCATAACATTATTGTTTCGAGGTATAGAGTTATGAGCTATTAAAGACGGGCAGTCATTCTCAAGGACCGACGTGATCTTTAGAGGTGCGAAGATCTTTTTGGCAGAGATATGCAGTAAGATGATTAAGGCCATGGGCCACGGAGCATAAATTAAATTAAACAAGAAGTTTATACAGAATAAGTAAAGAGCCAATATGTGAGGCTTAGTCAAACAAAGTTCAGAATTTCATAATAGAGCTGCCAAGAGCTCACAGGTTGGTTTTCTCTTGAAGATATTGGGCCTGTGCGGCGGCCCAAACTCTTTCAGCATTCCCAGCTACAGCGCGAGTCTGTTGAACACTCTCTGACTGAGCTTTCCCGAAATTAAGGAGGGTAATCACAGCCTGTTCTTTGCCAAAGAATTCTTCCTCCTGTTCACAAAGCTCAGCTTGGAGCCTGGCAATTTCCGCATGTTTGGAGAGGATATTCACCCATTCACCTTTGTAGCTTGTCCCCATCATCTTGATTTTGTCTAAGTCACATTTCCACATGTGATTATGGTCTACATGAAGGGAAATAGCTTTATTGTGCTCATGAGTAGTATAGACAACAACGTCAAAAAGGCCAGGAAGCTTTCGCAGAGTCTCCTCCATTTTTGTCTAAAACGTTATGATCCACGCCTTCCACAGAGCGGCGAGCTATTTGAATATGGACAGCAAGCTCTTGGCGTATGGACTGGTCCTCGAGATTCAGAGTCCACATATCACGGAGGAAGGCGGTGGCAAGTTGAACCTTCGGAGGATCTTTTTCAGAATGGATTAGGTCATTAAAAATGTCTTCTGCCTCTCGCAGGGTCTTAGCTAGTCCTTCGCTGCCTTCTACTGAGGCTGGAAGGGGTAGAGTCGAAGACTGGGGTGCAGCAGTCTCATGACAACTGCAAATGACGTTGGAGAATTCCTCAAGCCTTCGCTGACCCTCTGCAAGAGATAATTCCTCTGTACCTGGATCCTTCTGCGAGAACACCTATACTTAGGGAGTTATGAGGTGTTTGGAGAACTCATAGAATGAGAACCTATTTAAATAGAATTAGAATATACCTGGGATATGTGAGGAGGAGATTGATCATCATACAATGCAGTGTTGATGCATGGAGGAGAGGGAACTTCAGTTGTGAGTTATGAAAATAAGAACAAGTTAGATCCCAGTAAAAAGTAGGCAAACCAAATATAGTGGTTCAAGGTAAAAAGCAGTACAGATGGTGCCACATGGCCAGTGTCCGTGGCCAAAGTAATAGAGGGAGCATCCAAAGCACAAGTTTGTTCTTCATTCACAGGGGCAGGAGCTACATCCTCGGCAGCAGGAGAGGATGCAGGTTCTCTTTGAATATTATCCTTGAACACATAGCCAGAAACAGTTGTGAGAACAGTACAAAGGAACTATATGAAGATGAAGATAAAAGCTAATACCTCAGCAGCGGAAGAAGTCTGTACAACTACAGCGTCAAGAGCTTCATTACCTCCCTCGGGTTCAGCAGCCTGCTTCAGAGGCTCTTCATTACCCGCAGTAGTGACCATCTCCTCCACCATGGCAGTCACAGCAGAAACTAGGCACTCAAAAGGTTGATCATACACCTGTTCAAGAAGTTTCTTGTATTGAACTTCTTCATCAACAACATTGGAGGGACCTACATCTAGAGGTTTAGAGGCTAGAGGGACTTCAGATGCACTCGTGGCACTGGAAGAGGGCTCAGAATTAACAGCCAGTTGTGCACCCTTGCCCTTAGCCAGCGCAGCTTTAAACTGCAAGTCTTCTTCTGAATATTCACTATCAGGCACCAGCTTGATGGAGGGAGCTTGTTACTCGACGCTTCTCCTGGTGGTTGTTTATGAGACTGAGCAATGTTATGACGGGAGCAACAGGTCTAAATCATAGAAGAAAAAGATGAAAGTTATAAGAGAGAATCCCAAGGGAATGAAAATCTTGATACAAGAAGAAACTATACCAGTGGAACTTCTTCGTTTGAATCTCTGTCTTCATCATCCTATGCCTTAATAGTCTCTTTCTTCTTTTTTTTGGCGGCAGCCACCTTCGCAGCTTTCCTCGTAGTAGGAGAGGCAGCTATAAGACTCGCTCGCATAAATTTGCTGCGCTTTGAAACAGAGGGAGGAGAAGCACTAATCTCTCATGCCTTTCTCTTCTAGCCCACTTCCTTTTGGGCAATGGGGCATACAGCCTTCCTGTCTACCGTCTTCTTGAAGTAATTAAGGAAGGGAGATGAAAAGATGGTGCAGAAAACTTCGGACTTGGACTGCGACCAGATGTCACCATAGTGGCGCTGATTCTACCCATGGTATTCTTAAACTGCAGAGTAAGTCATGCAGAGTGAATGCCAACGGAAGTCTGAGAGGTCCAGAAGAGGGAAGGTTGGTGTAGCAAGAGCTTGCAGAATTGGTGCAGAAGGTTTCTCCGCGCAAGTCCTCCACGAGGTATAACCATTACGAGACTCAATCAAAGGGCAAGGGAGACCTTGCTTGCATCCTAGCTGACGTGCAAAATGGTTAGATGCATATAGCTCAATCCACAGAACTACATCAGGAACAACAATATCAGCACAAGTGATGCACTGAGCAAAGAGTTTCTTCACAGTAGGGGCTTGGTGAAGGGTTACTGTGAATCCAGTCGCTAGTTCCGCAGGGAACTTTCTCGTCAGAACAAACTTAGCAATGTTCTTGGGGAACAGCTTCTGACCCCAGAGATAGTAGAAGCACTGCAAGTAGCTCAACGATTCTGTTTCACCTGCAAGTGCCAAAGATTTCCCCAAAACCTCCTTGAAGGCAAACTCTTTTTGGTGTGGGTTACATAACTCAGGAAAATACACCTGTAGCCACAGTGACAGAATCCAGATAGGTCCTGCAAATTTCATCTTGAAGGGATTTAGTGAGATCTACCTAAGTCCGCAGTACAAAGCGCCAATTGCAGGTTGCGCAGGGCCAAGACTGTGGCCATTGTACAGTGCCTCTGCTGCCTTGGTGAAAGTGTTGGTCATTCTGTCCGCAGCGACACAGAATATATAACGACAAAGCCAAAACTCCAGAAACACAATGCCGCTATAGGCATTCTTCAATCGCTGGTCTTCAGAAGCAGGAGTGGTCTAGAATTCTTCTGTGTTGTAGTGCTTACGCCAATTGGAATAAGCAGTGATTATTTTGGCATGAGAAGGGTCTGCGGAAAGGGGGAAGGATTCACCATCTAGACTACTAAGAAGGAAATGCCCATCCTATGTGGGCAAGCCGGTGATAGTAACAACATCGAGGAGTGTAATCCCTAAATCCCAAAGGGGAGAATAAAACTATTGCTACTCGTCTCCCAATAACATAAAGCAGCAATGGCAGCAGCGCGATTCCCGCCTTGGTGAAGATAGAAACATAAGTCCAGAGCATGAGAAATACCAACCTGTTGCCAGAGCTCTCCGTCGAGGGATTTCCATTCCTGGTACCATTGAAGTTCTTCAGCCCAAGTACTGGGCCATTTCCCCAACTTCACATCGAGTTCTTTTTGGTCCCATTGAATGGGGCAACAACTTCACCTCGTAAGACCAACGGAGGGCGACACACATCTGAATCAAGGGCGGATGAGGCCTTCGTCATACTAGTGGTTGGACTCAATATAATTTCATCTCCCTGCGTTAAACTAACCCACGAATAGGGAGTATCCTCCTCGCGATGGAGGCGCGCATCCATGTGGTCGCGGAAGGCGTCCACATCCTTCTCGGTGACGTTTGGGCAAAACTTATGCTATGGAGCCATGGGTGCAAGAGTGTGTGAAATTTGGAGTTAGGAGAATAATTGTGAATTTCAGAATTAGGAATCGAGGATAACTTCGAGGAGAAGGCGAAAGGAGATAGAAACTTTAAAGAATTGAAATTAGGCGGCACGATTCTCCAAAGGAAAACACTTGAGTAGCCTAGTATGAGGTTATTTCAAAACCGCTGACTTAAGAGGCGACACATCATATCAAGACCCCTTCAATTGCCCATGGGTTAATCTCGAGGTCTGGGGGCAATGTTTGAGCCCAAAATAAACTAAACATTTATTATGATACTTTTGGGCCTCGGAAGGCAAAATGGGCCGGCTATGAAGTGGTTCAGCAAAGAGCTGCGAATCCGGAAGGGTATCTGGCTGCGAATCTAGAAAGAAATCTATGAGATTCCTGGATAGTCTAGGAAATCTAGAAGGCCAGATATCATTCTCGATTAATAATAGTTACCTTATCAAGCGAGGAGAGGTTGAGTTCCTACTACTATAAAGAAACGAAGCGGAGCAGATTTGCGGACATCTACACATATACACATTTTACGCACCAGCAAATCTACTCACCCTGAGTAAACAACTAGCAACCAGTGAACTCAAAATCTAGGCTACCCGACAGAGGGTGGGGATTTGAAGGTTCTCTTAATCTAACCAACCGGCGACGGCGAATTCAGGATCTAGGCCACCCAACAGAGCGTGGGGATTCCAAGATTCACTTGAGCTATGACAACGGAAGTCAGCGGAGTTCAGGCCACCCGAAAGAGCGTAGGGATTCTTAAGATCGACGGCGTCATACTATCCGATGTTCTCAACACTTCGTCCTCAGGATTGCTCTACTTTATACTTGCCCACAAGTGTGAAGTATCGATTCTTTGTGGCTCAGGCAGAGAAACACAAAGCCTACGTCTTGTATCAAGACAAGTGGAACTCAACGAGTGGGTTTTGTGCTCTCCCTACTCCAATTGCTTGATAGGAAGAAGATACTACGTGGTCCATTACATTACTACATTCTGCAGACTCAACAGTGAGTGAGTCTGGATTTTACATGTTTTATTTGAGTCTAAATAACACCTCGATAAATGAATATTTAATAAATGAATAATGTTGCTAATGTAATTTTATTTTCCAGTTTTGACACGAGACCGCTGAAAAGACCCAACCCCGATTTAGTTTCCTAAACCGGAATCAAACCCCTTCTGAAAACGTGAACCAACAAAAACCATTAAAATTTCGGCAGAGTAACGCTACTAATGCGGAATTGTCATTACCTGCACCCGAAAAATAACACTTCATCCTATGCCACAAAAGCCAAACCGTGGGCACCAATCCCATCCGGATTTCTCAATATCATATCATTAACAATAAACAGTAAACATAACTGTAATATATAGTATATCCGGGAAAAACCGTATAAAACATGTATCAGAATGTATCAGAGCGACCTCTAGTGTAAATATATACAAAATATACAACAGTAGGCAAAACAAGAAACCTACTGGAAAACACAGGTAGCTCGAACAACTAGCCTCCAACCACGACGTGAGACTTCAAAATCTGAACTGCAAACTGGACACGGAAACCGAAAAGCCCAGGAGAAAGACATGAAAACCGTTAGAGTGAGTGGACGAAAATAAATGTCTTTCGCCAGATGATATATGTTAAAATAACATATGTGAGTCTAGATAAATAAATATAATAAAGTACACGAGGTAAATTCATACTCCTCCAGCGTACTGATCATGCATAGAAAAGTCTCACGGGGTCACTCATGGACACAGCCGTGCTAGTACAGTCCGAATCACAGGATCCCAGACTCACACGTGATTCTAGCTAGAAAGGCCTCAGGTCAGGGTATCTGTTTCCACCCGGAAATACATCCGCACAAGAAACATAAAACTGTACCCACCCAAAAATACATCGGCACAAGGTACAGTTCCCCCCTAGTAGGCACCCTCGGGGATTAGCGGGGATGAAAGTGTATCGATACAACAACATAAACTGTGACTGTACTATGTGTAAATCAAATCATAAACAGTTTCATGCATACGTTATAAAGCATAATATAAATGCATAATCGTAAAACACATGCTCGTATAACTCATAATCACAAACGTATGCTCATGCTCATAAAATGTAATATAAAGACTCGCGATTGTCAGTGAAAAGAAATTGTCCACTCACAAGTGAGGAAAATGTGCACTCGCGCTAATCACGTGGTCCGGCGGAAGATCCCTCGCCCGAAGCACGATCTCGATCCCCTGAATAATCATAAAAATATATCTGATCAAAAGCATAACTCACAACACTGAACCACACCACGGAAACCAACCGTTCCCGGAAATATACAACACAGTGCAAAATAATCGACGAAATTCCCGAAATCTCCACTCAAAACCTTTGACTGAAAATCCGATACCCAAACCAACTCGAAAACCTCAAGGTGACGATTGGGGCGCGAATACGAGTAAAACGACATTAAAATTATCGAAAACCAAAAAGTCTACATTCTCGCCGGAGCACCGCCGTTGACCGCCGGCGGCGGCGGTGTCACGCCGTCAACGGAGAGTTTCTCCGGCGAGGAAAGTCCAGTCCTCAAGCTTACCTCAAGCCCAACCATTTACTCAACTACCACAAGACCCAATTCAAACTGTTTCAACACGAAATCAGCTCGAAACCAAATCGGAGTATAACTCCGGCAACCACCACGGGTTCACCCAAAAACCCATCCTCAACCAAAATTAACTACATAGGAAGCATCACTGGAGCAAGGGGAGTCGAAACCCCCTCACCCCCGCCACCGTGGCTCGCCAGAGGACCTCCCCTCGTCATCGGCGAAATTCACGAAATCAACCCGATTCGAACTCAACCAAAACTCAATCAATTTTCATAAACTCAACTACCAATCAACAAAGGAACTCAAGGGGAGTCGAATTATACCCAAAGCGTGGCCGGAGGTCAACGGTCAACGGCCCAAAATAGTAAAAGTCAACGCTGGTCAAACTTCCAACAGTGTTTCCGACAATTTTCTGACTATTTTCGATATTTATACTTGCGCCTCGGGACGATCAACGGTCCAAAACGGATAACCATCTCGATTCGGATAAACTCGATACGAACGGATAAACTCGTCGATAAACAGAAACTTCAAATAATCATATTATATTCCTCGGTTATCGGAAAAATCATCCGGAACTGCCCACGAGTTCGAAATCACATGTACTACAACTATCGAGAAGGGACTCAACTCAAATTCTCGGCCGATAATTAAGTCGTTTATGAAACCGGCAAACCACACAATAATCGATAAACCGCGATTACACACTAACTCGTGGATTACGCTGATTACTCTACTGATTCTGGTTCGGGTCGTCACAAATCTACCCCCCTTAAAAAAAAATTTCGACCTCGAAATTTATGTACCTGTCAAGTGAACAGATGAGGATACTGCACCCGCATACGCTGCTCCGTCTCCCAGGTGGCCTCCTCAACCGAGTGATTCTGCCATAAGACTTTCACCAGCGAGATAACACGGTGTCTCAACTCCTGCTCATGACGATCGAGAATCTGAATTGGCTCATCCACGTACGTCAAATCCTCACGGATCGGTAACAGCTGTGGGGCTAACACATGCGAAGGATCTGAAATGTATTTCAGCAACATCGAAACGTGGAAAACATCATGAACACGAGCCATCTCAGCTGGCAACTCAAGCCTGTAAGCAACAGCTCCAACACTCTCGGTGATCTCGTACGGACCAATGTACCGTGGTCAAAGCTTGCCACGCTTCTCGAAACACACAACTCCCCTCCACGGAGATAGTTTCAAGAAGACCCAGTCACCCACATCAAATTCGAGGCTCTTCCTCCTTACGTCTGCGTAACTCTTCTGACGATTCTGGGCGATCTTCAATCTGTCCCGGATAATCTGGACATCCTCCATAGTGCTCTTCACCAGATCAGGGCCAATAAGCCATCGCTCGCCCACCTCACTCCAACACAATGGAGTGTGGCACTGCTTCCCGTACAGGGCCTCGTACGGTGCCATCTCGATACTGGCCTGATAGCTATTATTGTAGGCGAACTCTATCAAATGTAGTTGCTGGTCCCAATTCTCGCGAAACTGTAACACACATGACAACAACATATCCTCAATTGCCTGTATAGTCCTCTCAGACTGCCCGTTAGTCTGAGGATGAAAAGCTGTACTAAAACGCAACCTCGTGCCCATGGCTCGCTGCAATGCCTGCCATAACTCAGAGGTAAACTGACTGTCCTGGTCAGAAACAATAGATACAGGCACTCCATGCAGTCGAACAATCTCTGACAAATACAGCTTGGCCAATCTGCCCACTGATATCTTCCCCGGAAGTGCTAGAAAATGAGCGGATTTCGTCAGTCGATCCACAATAACCCAAATACCAGTGTTGCCAGCAGAAGTACGCGACAACTGATAAACAAAATCCATGGTAATGTGCTCCCACTTCCAAACCGGAATCTCCAGTGGCTGTAACTTCCCTGCAGGTTTCTGCCTCTCTGCTTTAACCTGCTGACATATCAAACATCGGCTCACGTATGCGGCAATCTCCCGCTTCATGTTGCGCCACCAATAATACGCTCGAAGTGTACGAAACATCTTCGTACCTCCGGGATGCATCGGATACACTGAACTATGGGCCTCATCCAGAATCTCCTTCTTCAGGCTCTTGTCTCTGGGTACACACAGTCTGTCTCTGAACAACAATGTACCGTCGTTGCTCAATCTGAACTCTGTAGGCATACCATTCCGTATCATGGTCTTCTTGATCAACCGGTAGGAATCTGAATCTTGAGCCTCCCGAACTTGATCAACCAATACGGGTCGAACCTGGAAACTGGCCAACAAGGCTCCCTTGTCATCCCACTCGAACTCGGCACCCGTAGCCCGAAGCTCGGCTAACATAGATACTCTAGCCACACACACATGGAACAGCGAAGCTCCGGATTTCTAACTAAGTGCATCAGCCACAACATTGGCCTTCCCTGGATACTCGAAAGTGCAATCATAATCGTTGATCAACTCCATCCACCGGCGTTACCTCATGTTCAAATCTGGCTACGTCCGCAAGTAGGTGAGACTCTTATGGTTGGTGTAGATCTTACACTGGGCTCCATACTAGTAATGTCTCCAACTCTTCAACGCTAGCACAATAGCGGCCAACTCCAAATCATGGGTCGGATAGTTGACTTCGTGTGGTTTCAACTGCCTGGAACCGTAGGCTACAACTCTGCCATGCTGCATCAGCACACAACCTAGTCCCAACTTCGACGCATCACTATAAACCATAAACTCACCGCTGTCGTCTGGTAATGTCAGAACCGGTGCAGTAGTTAACTTCTCCTTCAGGAGCAAATAACTTTCCTCACATGCATCAGACCACTCAAACTTGACGCCCTTCTTCGTCAATCTAGTCAGTGGAGTAGCAATCCTAGAAAAATCCTGTACAAACCGCCGGTAGTAGCCTGCCAAACCCAAGAAACTCCGGATCTCCGATATAGTGGTAGGTCTACTCCAATTTAGCACGGCCTCGATCTTGTCAGGATCAACACTGACTCCCTCAGCCGATATCACGTGGCCCAGAAACTTCACACTGTCCAGCCAAAACTCACACTTGCTAAACTTTGCAAACAACTGATGATCCCGCAAAGTCCGCAACACCGCTCGTAAATGCTTTTTATGCTGGCCCACACTCCTGGAATAGATCAAATATCATCGATGAACACAATCACGAACTTGTCCAGAAACCGTCTGAACACTCGATTCATCAAGTCCATGAAAGCTGCGGGGGCGTTGGTCAACCCAAACGGCATAACCAAAAACTCGTAATGCCCATACCGCGACCTGAAAGCTGTCCTGGCCACATCAGGCTATCGAATCCTCAACTGATGATATCCGGATCGAAGATCAATCTTTGAAAAGACTGAAGCTCCCTTGAGTTGATCGAACAAATCATCAATCCGCGGCAACGGATACTTGTTCTTCACTGTAACCTGATTCAGCTTCCGGTAGTCGATGCATAATCGCATAGATTCATCTTTCGTCCGTACAAACAAAACCGGGGCACCCCATGGCGAAACACTGGGTCGAATGAAACTCTTCTCTAGCAACTCCTGGAGCTGAACCTGTAACTCTTTCAACTCCGCTGGCGCCATACGATACGGTGCCTGAGAAATGGGTCATGTACCCGGTAACAGCTCAATAGTGAAATCAATCTCCCGCACAGGAGGTATGCCTGGTAACTCCTCCGGAAACACATTCGGAAACTCAGAAACAACCTCAATACCACCAAGATCCGGCAAAACATGAAAGGACCCAACCCCGATTTAGCTCCCTAAATCGGAATCAAACCCTTTCGAAAACACGAACCAACAAAAACTTTTCGAAATTTGGGCAGAGTTTCGTTACTAACGTTGAATTACCATTACCTGCACGCGGAAAATACACTTCATCCTATGCCACAAAAAGCAAACCGTGGGCACCAATCCCATCCGGATTTCTCAAATATATCAACAGTAAAGTAAACAATACATATAATATATACTTTACTGAAATCCGTGTAAAATCGTATAATGTATTCAATAGGAAGCTCAGAGTGACATCTAGTACATAATTGTATACGCATACCACAGTAGGTAGAACAATAAACCTACTGGATGAAACAAAGTAGCTCAAGCACTATGCCTCCGACCACGACGTGCGACACCAGAGCCTGAACTGCAAACTGGGCACGGAAACCGAAAAGCCCAGGTGAAAGACAATAAACACGTTAGAGTGAGTGGACGAAAATAAATGTCTTTCACCAGTAATATATACATATAAAATCATATGCGAGTCAAATGCACATAAAATCAAATGGTACACGAGGGAGACTCTAACTCCTCACGCGTACAGAGCATGCAACGTAAAACATATCGCGGAGACTCTCGCGGGCTTCCACGCGATAGCATAGTCTGAATCACAGGATCCCAGACCCACACGTGATTCCTAGCTAGAAAGGCCTCGGGTCAGGATATCTGTCCCCCCCGGAGCGTACTCGGGGATCAGCCGAGAAGCTAATGTGTATCGATACCACAACATATACTGAGACTGTACTCTGTGTAAACCAAATCATAAATCCTTTCCATGCACATGCATAAAACGTAATATGTACGTATATGTATATATTCGTATACGTATATTCGTATAAGCATAATCGTAAAACAAATGCTCGTAAAATCATAATCAATCCGCATGCTCAAGTTCGTAAATCATTTATAAAAGACTCGCAATCAATCCGTGAAAAGAAATGTCCACTCACAGACTGGCGTAACGCGTATCGCGTTAACCCGTGATCCGGCGGAAAGTCCATCGCCAAAACAATGATCACGAACCCCTGAATGTTCACAATGTCCAATATTCAAAATCATAATCCGACAATACAAGACAAATCACGAGAAACCACCGTTCTCGGAAACACATAACTCAAAGTCGACGAATCGTCGAAAATCCTTATATAACACCTCAATACCTCGCTTTACGTTCGGATGCTCAAATCGAAAAACGAACCTCCCCACTGCGATCGGGGCACGATTTCGAGTCAAATGACATGCAACTTGTCGAAAGTCAAAAAGTCAACTCGTTGACCGTTGACCGCCGTCCACGGCGGCGCCACTGTTGATCGGAGAATTTCACGGCGGGGCAACCTCTATTCCACTCAAAATCCTGCACTGAGCAACTTTCATAACTGCAACAAAGTCCAATTCAAACTCTAACTCACCCAATTTCACGAAAAACCGAATTGTTCCACAAATTTCAAATCAAGAATTCTCCTTACTCACATCAAATTGAAACTCCAAACCAATTTAGTTAGATTCGTGGAGGGAAGAGCTACAAAGCCCAATCCAATTCATAGCTCAATTCATCCAAAATCAACAAACCCGAATAACCCCAAATCCTTACCGTTTCTTATCGGAAATACAAGCCCCTCCGGCGAGCCATACCGTCGACGGTGGCCGAAGACACCATCAGAGGACTGAGGCGAGTCGAGCAAGGCCTGCCCCGAGCCTTGGGGTGGCCGGAAAGTGCACCACCGCCAAAGGCCGAGCACCACCGTCGAACACCCTCACACACTTGCCAAACTGGTCGGTCAACGTTTTAAATCCCAGGTTTGACTTTCCCAAAGGAGAAAGTCACAATAAATAGCCATTTAAAACTTTCCCAATTTGGAAACCCATAATTATCCATTTCGGCAAACTTCAAACGCGCATAACTTACTCGTCGTAACTCCGATTCCGATAATTCTCGCGGCCATAAACTCGTCTCGACATATTCTTCAATAATCACCCAAAGTCAAACATATCGGCCAAACGGATAAAAAGTCAACCCTTCGAACCAACACACAATTAAACCAACCAACAAACAACAATCGGCAAAATTCACAACTAATTCCTCGTAACTCCAAATCAATCTCCGGAAGTTCCCACAAACTCGAAATTAAATTCTGAACAACTTCCGTGAAGAAGCCGAAACCAAATTCTCGTCCGGTAATTTAGTCGCGAACAAACCCGCCATTTAAATCCGTTTCCGTCGAAACTTCAAATATTCATAACTAATTCCTCGGTCGTCCAAATAACGATCCGGAACCGCCCACGAACTCGTAATCACACGTACAACGACTCTCGAGAAGAGACCCAGCTCCAATTCTCGGCCAATAATTAAGTCGTTAAGAAGCTTCGGCGATTAAATCCACTGTCGCAACTCTGCGACTACGCACCAACTCATCAATCAAGTTGATCATACTGCTGATTCTGGTCCGGGTCGTCACACAACAGCCCCCTTAGAAAAATTTCGACCTCGAAATTTCCGAGTCTACCGACTACAAGGTAGGAGCACTGCCTCAGCATACCGAGTCTAGGTATGGCATAACCGGTATCCCTAGATCTTCGGATTGTGATATTGTGATTATTACATATCTATGCCCTAGTTCATGTGGGTCTATATCCATATAGTATAAGTGACGGTCCTGGGGGAGTCACGGTTTAAAAAAAAGAAAGAAGAGAAATCGATACTATATGATGGTTCATCACAGTTTTTGGGTGTGGTATGAAGCCACTGATTTTGCATCGATTTTGTGACCATACATCATGGATCATATTTCTTATTCCCTAAACTTGATATTAGCGATCGTGGGTTTTCGATCAGTAAACTAATTGCATCTCTTGTCTCTCTTCTAGATGACATCAACATGGCCGAACATCCCTGAGTTTGATATCATTGATCATTAAGGAACAGAATACCATCGTTGGGTGTCAAATGTTGAGAATGCACTTTTAGGTATGAATTTAATGGATACAATCCAATCACCACCACCTAGTACTGAACGAAAAACTCCAGCTCAAGACTTCATGTTTTTGAGCTGACATATACATCCAGTTCTAAAGAAACAATATTTGCTAAAGAATGACCCCACAATTTTGTGGGTGACTTTAGAAGACAATTTCAATAATGTGCATAATGCACAACTTCCTAAATTGCAAGAAAGATGGGATTCAATTTGGCTATTAGATTATCATAATATTTATGCCTTTAATCAAGCTATGTTAGAGTTCCAATCAGAGTTGAGTATTTGTGGCGCTGTAAAGACTGATTAGGCTATGATCGAGAATTCTTTGAGCACATTCCCTACTTCCATACTGGTGGGAAAACATGAAATGATAAAAGGAACAATTTTTCGAAAACTTATCAAAATAATGGTGGTAAAGGAGGATATAACAGAGGTCATGGTAGAGGAGGACAAAGTCAGAATTTGACTTGGACTCGCCAAGATAATAGCCATAAGTCCAACAAGAATCAATCTAATTCCAGTCCTATGAATTATGGAAATTCTTTAAATTCTGCTTCTTCTTCTCGCTTGTCACCTTGCTATAGGTGTGGTTCTACTAAGGACATGCACAAGCAATGCTGTGCACCCAAGGGTATTCAATATGCCTACAAAAAGTACACACGATACCTTGCTCATGAGACTAACTTCACTGAAGACTATGAGATGAAAGATTGCGGTACAACCAATCTTATAATAGCAAGACAATACAAAAGCAAGTCTGGAGACTGCAATTTTTGAGTAGTCTATGTATTAGGCTCATGTCTTTGCTATGTAATCAAGTTTAGTTTTCTTTTGACTTGGTTTTATTCATGGTTTGAGACTTTTTTTTAGTCAGTTTTGGGATAAGAACATCTATGATGTAATTTTTCTAGTTGGCGAGTAATGGAATTTTCTCTATTTTTCGGTATATGAAAGTGTTGAGAATGCTTTTTTAACTACAACTAATGTGTATGGTTTGATGTTTACAATTATATGTGGCATAATGACACAAAGATATAGTAAAAATGAGACACAAAAAGAGGATATTTTTGATCTCGGGGAACCTTCGACCAATCGAGATTTTCTCTCGACCCATCAAAGGCCACCCTCATATCGATTTATGTAATTTTTGATCCATCGAAGATTTGTACACAAAACACCTTCGACCCATCGAAAGTGGTTCTCGGTCACTTCTTCTGCACCTTCAACCCATCGAGATATTTTCTCGACCCATTGAAGGGGTGCATCGGGACAAGTTTTTTGATCCGTCGAAAATTTTCTTCGAACCATCGAAATTGGTAATGGAAAATCAGATTCTATTTTGGGTTTCCTTGACTGGTCGAGGGATTTACTTAACCTGTCGAAGGATGTACCTAGATTTGGTGTTTTTGATGTGTTTTACATTGGTTTTATCGAAAAATAAAGGTTTAGAAAATTTTTCTACCAACCTGAAAATTTGCACCAATTGTGGTTTTACATCAATTTTTGTCATGCCATGGAACTTAATTTACATGGGTCATTTCGACCAGTCAGATGTTGTTATACATAGGTTGTTTTGCGCTATTGTCACATACCATATCAACACTCTATAAGGGTTACACCCTTTGAAATCTTTAAGTATTCACTTAAAGTGTTCGCCATGTCTTGGATATAAAGACGTAGTGATTGACATTGTTTTGTTAATATATGATGGCGGGATTGAGTGTTAAACGCGCCTCATATCCAATTGAACCATGTTAACTTTTAAAAACTATTTGTGCTACCGGTTTTCACTTGGAATAATATTGTGAGAATGAAAAAGAGTTCTATGTACAATCTCCATAGAATGCTGCCAATGGCGCAATCTGGAGAGGTTTATGAGGATTTATAGTGTTTATATCTTACTATGGTTAGGATCATTAAATCCAATGCAGTCACTTATACTATTATGTGTGACTTGGCCTCATATGAGCTTTTGCATTATGATGATCAAGATATTGAGAAATTTTCATGGTCATCAGTTCTTTAGAGCGAAGAAGCATGTGGTGAATGGACCCAACCTCGATTTAGTTTCCTAAACCGGAATCAAACCCCTTCTGAAAACACAAACTTTCAAAAAACATAGAAATTTTGGCAGAGTTTCACTATATCGAGGAATTACCATTAACCTGCACCCGAAAACACACTTCATCCTATGCCAAAAAAGCCAAACCGTGGGCACCAATCCCATCCGGATTTCTCAAAATCATATATCATAATCTCGTAAATGCATAATCGTAAAGCACATGCTCATATAAATCATAATCTTATATGCATGCTCATGCTCGTAAAACGTATAATAAAGACTCGCAACCAATAAGTGAAAAGAAATATCCACTCACAGACAAGCACAGCGCGCAAACGCGCTAATCCCGAGATCCGGCGGAAGATCCCTCGCCAAGCGTACGATCTCGATCCCCTGAATAATCACAAAATATCACTGATCAAAATCACAATTCAATACTCTGAACCACACCTCGGAAACCAACCATTCCCGAAAATATATAACTCGGATAACAGAAAACTCAAATATACTCCACAAAACCTTCGACTTAAAATCCACTACTCAAATCAACTCGAAAACCTCAAGGCTACGATCGGGGTGAAATGACCCAACCCCGATTTAGTTTCCTAAACCGGAATCAAACACCTTCTGAAAACACGAACTTGCAAAAACCACAAAAATTTGGGCAGAGTTTCGCTATAATGTGAAATTGCCATTAATCTGCACCCGAAAACACACTTCATCCTATGCCACAAAAGCCAAACTGTGGGCACTAATCCCATCCGGATTTCTCAATATCATAACAATAATGTAAAGTAGTAATCAAAACTGTACTTTACAGAAATCCGGGGAAAAACATATAAAAGTATAGCGACAGAGTAATCAGAGTGACCTTTAGTGTATATATACAAAAATATACAACAGTAGGCAAAACAAGAAACCTACTGGAAAAGAAAGGTAGCTCGAACACTAAGCATCCGACTGCGACGTGAGATACCAGAATCCAAACTGCAAACTGGGCACGAAAACCAAAAAGCCCAGGGGAAAGGCAAATAAAATCGTTAGAGTGAGTGGACGAAAATAATCATATGCATTTCACCATTTATATATATCATAAAACAAAGCGAGTTCATAAATGAATGGAAGTGTCAGGCGAATCTCTCAAGCCCGACAGTCAGGCGAATCTCTCAAACCCAACGGTGATAGACTAGGAGAATCTCTCAAGCCTAGTGGACACATCAAGGGAATCTCTCAACCCTGGATCTGGACTACCGGTGATCAGCCGAGTAGCCAATGCATCGATGCTAAGTAAATGCCATCACCATATAAAATATAAAATAATACCTCCAAAAGCAATAAATTGTGATGACCCGGAACAGAATCAGCAGTATGGTCAGCTTGGTTCTTGAGGTTACTGCGTAGTCGCAGAGTTACGACAGTGTTTGAATCGCCAGATTTATTAACGACTATAATTTATTGGCCGAGAATTGGAGCTGGGTCTCTTCTCGAGAGTCGTTGTACGTGTGATTTCGAGTTCGTGGGCGGTTCCGTATCATTATTTAGATGACCGAGGAATTAATTATGAATATTTGAAGTTACGACGGAATCGGATTATATTAGTGGATTTCTTAACGATTAAATTACCGGACGAGAATTTGGTTTCGGCTTCTTCATGAAAGTTGTTGAGAATTTAATTTTGAGCTCGTGGGAACTTCCGGAGCATTGTTCCGAGTTACGGAGATTAAGTTATGAATATTTCCGATTGTTGATTATTTAGTCGAATAAACATGTGTTGGATTGAACAGTTGACTTTTTATCGGATTATTCGATGTGTTTGACTTCGGGTGGTAATTGAAGAATATGTCGAGTCGAGTTTGTTGCCGCGAGAATTATCGGAATCGGAATTACGACGCGAAAGTTATGGATATTCGAAGTTTACCGAAAATGGTGCTTGGAAGTTTCCCAAAATAGAAAGTCTATAAATAGTGGAGTTTCCTGTTTGGGAAACCTGCCATAAAGGGAAGCTGGGTTGACCCACGGGTCAAGAATAACCCGTTTGGAGGCCGAAATGGTTCGCCGAAATTGAGGCCGATTCCGGCCATATTTGGGTATGGTTTCTTCACGAGATATGTTGGGCTCGTGCTTCTCTTCGGATTGGTAGGTGGATCACCTCCTATGGTGGCCGGAGGAGGAAGAAAAGTGGCGGTGAAAATGGTGAAATTCCGGCGAGTTTTGTTCGATTCGGGTGACGGCGTGGAGGCCGAGTTGGTGGCTCTACCTTGAGGGGTGTTGTTAGCCTTGAGCTAAGGAAGCTTTTCCATGTGGTCTTGAGGGTTGCCGTGGCCGGAGGAGAGAGATCCGTCGAATTGAAATTCCGGCAAGGGTTTGGAACTTTGGGTTGATTTTTGGAGGTTTTCCGGTCAAAATTGGCCTTAACTTATAACTGGAAAGTTGTTGGAATCGTCGAGATCTTTGAAACCATGTGTAGCACGAAATTTTCTGGGCAGGTTGGATTTTCCGGTGGCCGGAGGCAGCGACGGCGGCGGCGACTTTTCGCCCGGCGTGGTTTTCAATGAGTTGCATGTCATTTCACTCGTAATCGCGCCCCGATCGCAGTGGTGAGGTTTGTTTTTCGAATTGAGCGTCCGAAATTATAGCGAGGTATTGAGGTGTGATTATTGGATTTTCGACAATTCGTCGTTGTTGGATTATGTGTTTCCGAGAACGGTTGTTTCTCGTGATTTGATTTGAGATATCGAGTTATGATTTTGAGAAATAGATTTTATGATTATTCAGGGGTTCGTGATCGTTCGTTTGGCGAGGGACTTTCCGCCGGATCACGGGTTAACGCGAACTGCGTTACACTAGTCTATGAGTGGACAATTTCTTTTCACGGATTGATTGCGAGTCTTTTATATACGTTTTACGAACTTGAGCATGCAGCATGATCATGGTTTTACGAGCATGAGATTCCATACGATATTATGTTTATTACGAGCATGTGTTATACGATTATGCTTATATCAGTATATATTACGTATATGCATATATATATATATTGTTTCATGCATTTGCATCGAATTGTTTATGATTTGATTTACACAGAGTACAGTCTCAGTTACGTTGTTGTATCGATACACTTGCCTCTCGGCTGATCCCCGATGGTAGGCCCACCAGGAGGGGCAGTACCCCGGAACCGAGGCCTTTCTGGCTATGGATCACGTGGAAGTCAGGGACTCCGTGATTCCGACTGTACTAGCACGGATGTGTCCACGAGTGACCCCGTGAGATTTTCCTTGCATGCTCTGTTTACGAGTTGGAGTCAGCGTCTCCTCGTATACTATTTGATTTATTTATATTTCGACTCGCATATGTTTTTATAACATATATTACTTGGTGAAAGACATTTATTTTCGTCCACTCACTCTAACAGTTTTCATGTCTTTCCCCTGGGCTTTTCGGTTTCCGTGCCCAGTTTGCAGTTTGGACTCTGGTGTCGCACGTCGTGGTCGGAGGCATAGTGCTCGAGCTACTTTGTTTGTTTCTTCCAGTAGGTTTATTGTTCTACCTTCTGTGGTATACGTATATGATTATACATTGGAGGTCGCTCTGAGTATTCTGTTGTATATATTATACGATTTTACTCCGGATTTCAGTAAAGTATAGATATATTTATTGTTTTACTTTACTGTTGATATATTGAGAAATCCGGATGGGATTTGTGCCCACGGTTTGATTTTTGTGGCATAGGATCGGATGAAGTGTATTTTCCGCGTGCAGGTAATGGTAATTCCATGTTAGTAACGAAACTCTGCCAAAATTTCTACGGTTTTTGTTGGTTCGTGTTTTCGAAGGGGTTTGATTCCGGTTTACGCAACTAAATCGGGGTTGGGTCCTTTCATAAATAATCTCAACACCATAATGTAAATAAATACTGAAATCAAGAACTCGCTATGATAGTGTAAATAAAAGTCCACTCACAGATAGCACAGCGCGCAAATGCGCTAATCACGAGATCCGGCGGAAGATCCCTCACCCAACGTACGATCTCGATCCCCTGGATAATCACAAAATATAACTGATCAAAATCACAATTCACTACTCGGTACCATACCTCGGAACCAACCATTTCCGGAAACATATAACTCGATACAAAATAATCGTCGAAATTCCCCAAACTCCCCACATAAATCCTAGACTAAAAATCCGATATCCAAATCAACTCGAAAACCTCAAGGTGATGATCGGGGCGCGATTACGAGCAAAACGACATAAAACTCGTCGAAAACCAAAACGTCAATGGGTCGTCGGAGCTCCGCCGTTAACCGCCGCTGGTGGTGGTGGCGCGCCGTCAACCGGAGGAATTTCCCGGCGGCCAAGCTCACCATAGCTTCTCCTCCTCAAGCCCAACACATCTCTCAACTGTGTCAACACCCAATTCCGCCGTGATTAGCCGAAAATCAGGTCGAAACATCCAAAAAATCAAAACCGTCGGCAGCCCTAGTTTCTGTCGATTCTCCGTCCACGACGCACGACGGCCCTCGAGGCCACTCCCAAAGGTACCACCGTGGCCCCATGAGCCGAACCCCCCTAATCTCCGGCCACCACCATGGCCGGAGCGCCTCCGTCAAACAACCCCGATTTCGGCAAACTTTAAGCTACCTGTTCTCCCTCAAAACCCTACCGATTTCCTTCAAACCAAGTCCAAGACAGTTGCAAATCATAAGAAGAATCTTTACCTTCCAAAGTCGTGGCCGGAAACGGCGAGTCCGCCGGCGAGTCACAAATAGGTCAAAATCGTCCACGGGTCAACGGTGGTCAACGGGTCCAAGTCTGGTCAACGCCGGTCAAACTTCCAAACAATGTTTTCGACTATTTCCGATATTTATACTCGCGGCTCGATACGATCGACGGTCCAAATTGAATCACAAACACGTTTCGGATAACTCAAATCCAAACGGATAAACACGACGAAATTACGTGATTTCAAATATTCATAACATATTCCTCGGTTATCGAAATAATTATCCGAAACCGCTCATGAACTCGAAATCACGCGTACTAAAATTCTCGTGAAGAGACTCAACTCAAATTCTCGCCCGATAATTAAGTCGTGAACTGAACCGCCAATTCGATTAATTTACGGAAAACTGTAATTACTCGCTAACTCGCGGATTAGGCCGATTACTATACTGATTTTGTTTCGGATCGTCACAAATCTATCCCCCTTAAAAAAAATTCGGCCTCGAAATTTACGTACTTGGTAGGTGAACATATGAGGATACTGCTCCCGCATACAATGCTCAGTCTCCCAGGTGGCCTCGTCAACTGAATGATTCTGCCACAAGACCTTCATAAGCGGTATAACAAGGTGCCTCAACTCCTGCTCACGCCGATCGAGAATCTGTACCAGCTCCTCCACATATGTCAAATCCTCTCGGATAGGAAGCTGATGTGGTGCTAACACATGTGATAGGTCTGGAATATACTTCCGCAACATCGAGATATGGAAAACATCGTGTACTCGAGCCATTTCAGAAGGCAACTCCAATCTGTAAGCCACGGTGCCAACTCTCTCGGTAATCTCATACGGACCAATGTACCGTGGTCGAAGCTTGCCACGCTTCCCGAAACGCACAACTCCCCTCCAAGGAGATAGTTTCAGGAAGACCCAATCGCCCACCTCGAACTTGAGACTCTTTCTTCTCACGTCCGCAATCTTCAAACTGTCTCGGATAACCTGAATATCCTCCATGGTGCTTTTCACCAGATCAGAGCCAATAAGCCATTGCTCGCCCACCTCACTCCAACACAATGGAGTGCGACACTGCCTCCCGTATAGAGCCTCATACGGTGCTATCTCAATACTGGCCTGATAGCTATTGTTATAAGCAAACTCAACCAAATGTAGTTGCTGGTCCCAATTTCCTTGAAACTGTAAAACACAAGACCGCAACATATCCTCGAGAGTCTGAATAGTCCTCTCAGACTGCCCATCAGTTTGAGGATGGAAAGCTGTACTGAAATGTAATCTAGTACCGAAGGCTCGCTGCAATGCCTGTCAGAACTCTGAAGTAAACTGACTGTCCCGGTCAGAAACAATGGATACAGGCACACAATGCAGACGAACAATCTCAGTCAAATATAGTTTTGCCAATATGCCCACTGAAATCTTCCTCGGAAGTGCAAGGAAATGAGCAGATTTCGTCAATCGATCTATGATAACCCAAATACCAGTATTACCAGCCGAAGTACGCGGTAACCGATACACGAAATCCATTGTAATGTGCTCCCACTTCCAAACCGGAATTTCCAAGGGCTGCAACTTTCCCGCAGGCTTCTGCCTCTCCGCTTTGACCTGCTGACAAATCAAACATCTGCTCACATATGTGGCAACCTTCCGCTTCATATTGCGCCACCAGTAATACGCTCGAAGTGTACGAAACATCTTCGTACCTCCGGGATACGTCAAACAATGAGCTTCGTCTAAAATCTCTTTCTTCAAACTCTCGTCCCTGGGTACACACAATCTGCCTCTGAATAACAACGTACCATCATCACTCAACCGAAACTCTGTTGGTACACCATTCTGAATCATGGTCTTCTTGTCCAATAGATAGGAATCCGCATCCTGAGCTTCCCGAACCTGATCAACCAATACCGGTCGAACTTGGAAGCTAGCCAACAGAGCTCCATCATCGTCCCACTCAAACTCAGCTCCCGTAGCCCGTAGCTCGGCTAACATGGAAACTCTGGCCACACACACATGAAACAATGAAGCTCTGGATTTCCGACTGTGTGCATCAACAATGACATTAGCCTTCAGTGGATGGTACTCGAAAGTGCAATCATAGTCATTAATCAACTCCATCCATCTGCGCTGCCTCCTATTCAAGTCTGGCTGCGTGCGCAAATAAGTGAGACTCTTGTGATCGGTGTATATCTTACACTGAGCTCCGTATAGGTAGTGTCTCCAACTCTTCAAAGCTAATACAATAGCAGCCAACTCCAAATCATGGGTAGGATATTTGACTTCATGTGGTTTTAGCTGTCTGGAACCGTAGGCCACCACTCTGCCATGCTACATCAAAACACAACCAAGTCCCAACTTCGATGGATCGCTGTAAACCACAAACTCTCCACTGTCGTCAGGTAAAGTCAGAACCGGTGCAGTAGTCAACTTTTCCTTCAGGAGCAAGTAACTCTCCTCACATGCATCAGACCACTCGAACTTGACACCTTTCTTCGTCAATCTGGTAAGTGGAGTGGCAATCCGTGAAAAATCCTGCACAAAGCGTCGATAGTAACCTGCCAAACCCAAGAAACTCCTGATCTCTGGTACGGTGGTAGGTCTACTCCAATTCAACACGGCTTCAATCTTGTCAGGATCCACGCTGACTCCCTCAGCTGATATCACATGACTCAAAAACTTCACGTTGTCCAACCAAAACTCACACTTGCTAAGCTTCACAAACAACTGATTGTCTCGCAAAGTCCGCACAACAGCTCGCAAATGCTTCTTGTGCTGGCCCACACTCCTGGAGTAAATCAGGATGTCGTCGATGAACACGATCACAAAATTGTCCAGAAACCGCCTGAACACTCGGTTCATCAAGTCCATAAAAGCTGCGGGGGCATTGGTCAACCCAAACGGCATAACCAAGAACTCATAATGCCCATACCGTGATCTGAAAGCTGTCCTGGCCACATCTGACTCTCTGATCCTCAACTGATGATATCCGAACCTGAGATCAATCTTCGAAAAGACTAAAGCTCCCTTAAGCTGATCAAATAAATCATCAATCCGCGGTAACGGATACTTGTTCTTCACAGTGACTTGATTTAGCTTCCGGTAATCAATACACAACCGCATGGAACCATCCTTCTTCCGCACAAACAGTACAGGAGCACCCCACGGTGATACACTAGTTCATATGAAACCCTTCTGCAGCAACTGTTGAAGTTGAATCTGTAGCTATTTTAACTTTGTTGGCGCCATACGATAAGGTGCCCGAGATATGGGTCCAGTGCCCGGTAATACCTCAATGGTGAAATCGATTTCCTGAACTGGAGGAACACTTGGTAACTCTTCCGGAAATACATCTGGAAACTCGGAAACAACCTCAATATCACCAATGTCTGGCACAGCAGCCGTAGTATCCACAATATGAGCTAAGTAAGCAACACAACCCTTCTTCATCATCCGCTCGGCCTTCATCGCTGAAATCACACATGGCAATGAAGTATTCTTCTCACCGCGAAACAGTATTTCTGGAAAGCCTGGTCGTCGAAACACAACCTTCTTCTTGTGACAATCGAACATAGCCCAATGTGTCTCCAAGAAATCCATACCCAAAATCACATCAAAGTCGACGATATCCAGCAATAACAAATCCGCGGCTAAACCATGACCTCCAATAAAAATCTTACAATCCCTATACACCCAGCCAATACTCACAACCTCACCGGACGGATACAACACTCTCCACAACCCCGGACGTGGAGATGCATGCATAGTAGCTAAAGATGATAATCTATATGATATGAATGAATGTGTAGCACCTGGATCTAGCAAAGTAAGTACTGGATAGCCAAAAATAAGCAACGTACCAATAACAACCTTCGTTGAAGCTCTGCCCTCACGCAAAGACATGGTATGAACCCTGGCCTGCCCGGCTAGTCGTCCACGCTGAGGGTGACTCTGCTGTCTGCCCTGACCAGAAGACTGTACTGGTCGAGCCCCAGAAGTGGTGCCTCGCTCTCCTCCGGAACTCTGGGCTGCCTCTCCACCAGCACCAGCAAGCTGGAAACATTCTCTCGCATAGTGAACCTCCTGGCCACAACGATAACAAATGACAGGGCCTTGCTGACATGGACCAACATGATGCCTGCTGCAGAGACTACACAATGGGTACTCCCTCGGTACGGTAAAAGTGCCACTGGTACGACGAGGATAACTGGATCCGCTAGAACCCCCACTAGGCTGTGGTCTCTGCGGTCGATCCCTTCTCCATCTCTGTCTCTGTCTAGCTAAACTACCTGGTGGTCTATATGGTCCACTGCCCGATGATGATGTCGATCCAGAAGTATCAGAACTCAGCCTCTTGGAAGGTCCCTGACTCGGTCCACCCTCCTCAAACCGTCGAGACTGGAATCTCATATGTCTTTCCTTCTCGATATCCTCGCCTCGAAGTACGGCACTCACAAACACATCAAAGTTGTTCCGAGGCATCGTAGTCAGTGTCCCCTTGATGTTCAGGTTCATGTTCAGGTTCAGTGTCCCCTTGATGTCACGAGCAAACCGAGATAAGCGGGTAAATCTGTCCCGGTACTCAAGTACTGACATACTGCCCTGTCTCAAATTAGTGAACTCCTCATACTTCCACTGCTGTGTAGCCTGGTTGAAGTATCTAGGCATAAACGAATCCCTGAACAATGTCCACGGAGTATCAACCGGAACTCTATCGGTGCTAACCCACCAGAAGTATGTAACCGACTCAAGTAAACCAACTGCTGCCACTATCATCTGCTCAGGAGTGAAACGCAGACGCTCACAAACTCGTTCAACCTGAACCAACCATGCCTCACACATCTCTGGATCAGCTGAACCCGAAAAGACAGTCGATCCAGCAGTTCGAGCTTTGACCACAGGGTCAAAACACTCCTCCAAACGCAATACTCGCATAAGAAAGTCATGCGTCTGGCGATCCTCATCAGGATCCACATCTCGATTAACACGGGGACCACGTCTAGGAGGCATCCTAATGATACAAGAAAAGCATTAGTCACAAGCACAAGGAACGTAATCATGAGACTTCAGACATTTGATAACACACAACACCTGAAGCATTGATGAGTAACCCCTGGCCAGTCGGGTCAACGCTCCAGACATGCTGTACATACTCAAATACCCTTAATGTCACGACTACAAAAGTCTATAGAACCTGAAACTTAATGCTCTGATACCAAGATGAAAGGACCCAACCCCGATTTAGTTTCCTAAACTGGAATCAAACCCCTTCTCAAAATACGAACTTGCAAAAACCACAAAAATTTCGGCAGAGTTTTGCTAGAATGTGAAATTGCCATTAACCTGCACCCGAAAATACACTTCATACTATGCCACAAAAGCCAAACCGTGGGCACCAATCCCATCCGGATTTCTCAATATCATAACAATAATGTAAAGTAGTAATCAAAATGTACTTTACAGAAATCCGGGGAAAAATATATAAAAGTATAGCGACAGAGTAATCAGAGCGACCTCTAGTGTATATATACAAAAATATACAACAGTAGGCAAAACAGGAAACCTACTTGAAAAGAAAGGTAGCTCGAACACTAAGCCTCCGACTGCGACGTGAGACACCAGAATCCGAACTGCAAACTGGGCATGGAAACCAAAAACCCCAGGGGAAAGGCAAATAAAATCGTTAGAGTGAGTGGACGAAAATAATCATATGCATTTCACCATTTATATATATCATAAAACAAAGTGAGTTCATAAATGAATGGAAGTATCAGGCGAATCTCTCAAGCCTAGCGGGCACATCAGGGGAATCTCTCAACCCTGGATCTTGACTACCGGTAATCAGCCGAGTAGCCAATGCATCGATGCTAAGTAAATGCCATCACCATATAAAATATAAAATAATACCTCCAAAAGCAATAAATAATCTCAACACCGTAATGTAAATAAATACTGAAATCAAGAACTCGCTACGACAGTGTAAATAAAAGTCCACTCACAGATAGCATAGCGCGCAAACGCGCTAATCACGAGATCCAGCGGAAGATCCCTCGCCCAACGTACGATCTCGATCCCCTGGATAATCACAAAATATAACTGATCAAAATCACAATTCACTACTCGGTACCACACCTCGGAAACCAACCATTTCCGGAAACATATAACTCAATACAAAACAATCGTCGAAATTCCCCAAACTCCCCACATAAATCCTCGACTAAAAATTTGATATCCAAATCAACTCGAAAACCTCAAGGTGATGATCAGGGCGTGATTACGAGCAAAACGACATAAAACTCGTCGAAAACCAAATAGTCAACGGGTCGCACGATCTCCGCTGTCGGCGGCGGCGCGCCGTCAACCGGAGGAATTTCCCGGCGGCCAAGCTCACCGTTGCTTCTCCTCCTCAAGCCCAACACATCTGTCAACTGTGTCAATACCCAATTCCACCGTGATTAGCCGGAAATCAGCTCAAAACATCCAAACAATCAAAACCGTCGGCAGCCCTGTTTTCCGTCGATTCTCCGTCCATGGCGCACGGCGGCCCTCGAGGCCACTCCCAAAGGTACCGCCGTGGCCCCATGAGCCGAACCCCCCTAATCTCTGGCCACCACCGTGGTTGGAGCGCCACCGTCAAACAACCACGATTCTTGCAAACTTTAAGCTACCCGTTCTCCCTCAAAACTCCACCGATTTCCTTCAAACCAAGTCCGAGACAGTTGCAAATCATAAGAAGAATCTTTACCTTCCAAAGTCGTGGCCGGAAACGGCCAGAAACAGTAAGTCCGCAGGCGAGTCACAAACGGGTCAGAATCGTCCACGGGTCAACGGTGGTCAACGGGTCCAAGTATGGTCAACGCCGGTCAAACTTCCAAACAGTGTTTTCGACAATTTTTTGACTATTTCCGATATTTATACTCGCGGCTCGATACGATTGACAGTCCAAATCGAATCACAAACACATTTCGGATAACTCAAATCCAAACGGATAAACACGACGAAATTACGCGATTTCAAATATTCATAACATATTTCTCGGTTATCGAAACAATTATCCAAAAGTGCTCATGAACTCGAAATCACGCGTACTAAAATTCTCGTGAAGAGACTCAACTCAAATTCTCGCCCGATAATTAAGTCGTGAACTGAACCGTCAATTCGATTAATTTACGGAAAACTGTAATTACTCGCTAACTCGCGGATTAAGCCGATTACTATATTTATTCTGTTTCAGGTTGTCACACGGGGCGCGATTTTGAGAAAAACGGCATAAAACTTGACAAAATCCAAAAAGTCAACGAGTTACCGGAGCTCCGCCGTTGATCGCCACCGGCGGCGCGCCGTCACAGGAGAGATTTTCTGGCGACCAAGACCACCATAGCTTCCTCTCCTCAATCCAAGACTAAAACTCTTCAGCACCAACCTTCAATTCCACCGGCAACCTGCCTAAAACCTCCCCGAAAGTCCCACGGCCAAGAATCGCCGAAAAACTTTCCCGGTCGATTCCGGGGCCGTCGCGCCACCAAAATGCTTCAAACCAAGGGGGTTTTCCCCTTGGCTCGAGCCCAATCCGTTCCACCCCAAGAACTCACCGGAAACACGCCAAAGAACCATCCACCGTTAAACCCGATTCCGGCAAACTTCTCCCTCAAAATCGATCAACCAAAACACTTCCAAACTTCACAATAAACACATCAATCGAAAGCTTAGATCCCAAGCTTCAAAACCTTACCTTGATTTCCGTCAACCACGCCGTATTCCGGCAGCCACCTCGATGGCGAGTCTGTGACTCACTGAGTCAACACGGGTTGACTCGGTCAACTCGGCCCAGCTCAATCAACTCGGTCAAACAGCCCTTTTTCGCACTTTTTCGATAACTTTACGACTATTCGGCTATTTATACGTCGCGAATCAACTCTATCCACAATTCGGATAACTCAATCTCAAACGGATAAACACGTCTAACTTGGCGATAATTTCAAATATTCTTCTTATATTCCTCGTTTATCCGAAAAATCCTCGGAAAGCTCCTACGGACTCGAAATCAAATTCTCTACATTTCCCACGAACAAACCCAAATCAAATTCGTGTCCGAAAATTAAGTCGTGAATGAAGTTGCATATCCAATTAATTACGCTAAACCATAATTACTCGTAAAACGCGCGGATTAAGTCGATTACTATACCAATTCCGGTCCGGGTCGTCACATGTGGGCAAACCTTAATCAATCAATTTTGATGGGGAGGATGAGACTACTCCTCTCATTCCTGGCTCAGTCTCAAAGATGAGTGCGACACAATCCTGGCAAAACATTGTTGTGGCGTCATGTGTTATCCCACCAGGTGTTCTTATGACAAAATTCAATGCACATCGTTCATTTAGCAAAGCTTGTTTATGTCTATAATGTTGTTTACATGCATGGCAGTCTTTTGTTGTAGACATGTTAGGACAATAATTGTGTTCTAATTATATGCCTAACCTTATACCTAAAGCTTGCCTTCTTAGAATAAAGCATCGTTCTTAATACGTTTCCCTGTCATGTTAGGAAATGGAGAGTTTGTAAGGAAACGGGCAAAAAGATGGAGATTAATCACTTTTTGAACAATCCAAGCAAGTTTCCTAAGGCTTTTGGAGAAGAAGGAGCAAAACCGGGAAGAAGACAAAAAGTCAATCGCTGGTCAATGGTCAACTCTGACAAGTCTTCACCAGTCAATGCCAAGATCAAGATGTGATGGCCCAAGACTTCAAGGCCCAAGCCCACAAGCCCAATTGGAGAAGATATTTTGAAGAGTCATGTGTCACTCACATGTTGGTAGTGAGTCATCTTTGGACCACCAACAAGTCCCTAAACTTGTGGATCATATCTTGATTTATTTTTGAATTATTTCAAAGCTAAAATATCTCCAAAAAAGCCTTAGGGTCGAGCCCCCCCCCCCCCCCCCCCCCCCTTGGACCATAGCATAACTCACTTCAATTTTCTGATTTCCATAGTTGTATCTTCTCTCTAGCTCCATCATCTCTACCTATTTGAAATAGCCATCTCCTCCACCAAAAACACACCCATAACCACCATCTAAAGTCTAGAAATCTCCATTACCACCATCATACTTCCATTTACATCACCATCCCTCTAGCTTTAGGTGGGTGACTCAACTCTTGGAGCAAGGTTGGAGCAAGGAGAGAAAAGCTAGGAGACCTTGGAGCTTTTTGGGACTCTTAGCTATTTCTCATCCTACTTTGTATTCAGTCATGTATCTAGACTCTATGCTTGTTATGGGTAGTGAGTAGTAGATTTTGGGAGGCTAGGGTTAGAACCCTAGCCATGTGATGTGATGAACATGTCTTGGATTATGTATGCTTCGTAGTTTTAGTGTATGTTATAAAGATTTGTGTTGTGAATGAGTTTTATTATTTAAATGTGGTATGTTTATATTCTTGAGCTTATTGTTATAGTCTTTTAGATGCATGTGTTGACTCTAGCTAGGTTGATGTACGTGTTACATGCATGACTTAAAAATAACCCTTGAATGAATTAGCTACTCACTTAAGGATAGATGAGCATGTAAACATGATTAGGGTATTATCCATGAGATTTATCTTAAGATTTCGTTCTCTAGCACTTAGCATGGACTAGAGCTTCTTTGAGTCTCTATAGACATGAAGGACTTTAGTCAAGCACACATTAAATCCAAAAGGTTATTATGGTAAATAGTAGACTCACTTGACTCGTAACTCACTTAGGTGCGAGTTAAGGTATTCAACTAGACGTCCTCTCGGATTCTCCAAAAGAGATTCGAGAGGGGAACCTTCCACATATATAACACGAGATGCTTGCTTACTTCACAACGTGATATACGATCGAGATTCAAGTCCAAATAGCTTTGGTCTTGGTTCCAATTCACGATATTCTTCAATGTTGGGTTCAAGTAGCCTAGAGCCCGTAACGACCTAGGAACTTGGGTTCAAAACCAAACGTGACCTAAACGGTCATGATTTGGACATTAACTTGTGTGAATGGACTTTAATCCATTACATAAATCGGGACATTGTTTGATGCATCATATGGTTGGTGGGGACTCCCCTAGCCGACCTACTTTCCTTATATTGATTTTGCATTGTTTAAGCTTTCATACCTTAGTGT
Organism: Geum urbanum; assembly: GCA_946800695.1. NCBI lineage: Eukaryota > Viridiplantae > Streptophyta > Magnoliopsida > Rosales > Rosaceae > Geum > Geum urbanum. The sequence goes on from OX327016.1 coordinate 16,983,827, forward strand.
AATCACAACCAATCAATCAACCTACATTTAATCACTCACTGAAATTATATCATACCTTGCAATGCTAAGTCTACAAAGGACTTAGTAGTGTGAGATTCACTTTCACATTTTATTTCCTTTTAGTGTCAAGTATTATCTAGTGAGTCGTAATCTTTGAGCTTTTCACTCCGAGCTAAGGAATCTAAGTGCTTAATTCTCGTGGGTTCGACACTCGATTTCCTTTTCTATACTATTAGTTGTCCTCGTGTACTTGCGGGTGAAGATCGTTCTCGCACTTATGAGTTAGCCAATAGCTTACTAAGTGTGGGGGTATAAATCTTCTAACAAGTTTTTGGTGTCGTTGCCGAGGATTAAGTTTATCCTAATTCTTTAGCCTGTTAGCCTTTGATTCTGGATTATCCAGACATTATTGCTTGATGTTTGTTTCTTTGCTTTTGATTTCTTTCCATTTATCACTTAGAATCTTGTTCTATTTATCTTTACTTCATAAGGATACTTTGGTAGATTTGTTAGGGTAAAAGGGTGTTAGAAATTGTTGTTTCTAACCTTTGTTGAAGGGCATTTTCGACCCATCGAGGATTTTCCTCGACCCGTCGAAATTTGACACGAACGTAGTAGGTTGGTTTCATCGACCGGTTGAAATTTCCTAGTGTAAATTTTAAACCTGTCGAAAACTGGGCTGCTCTTAAGGTTGTTTCACTTACTCTCTCAACTCTTTCCCTTACTAATCTATATCCATTTGAAGCACATTTCAATTGAGTCTTATTTTTACGTATTGTAACTAGTGTGCGTCTTGTCTTATCAAACTTACTTTCCATTGCACCTTTGTTTATTGGAACTTTATTTGGCGATTCTGGTATATTGGGTCACGCAAGCTTTTACCTCGGTTCACCTCGGTGTCCATAGTATAGTGAATGCCACTGCGCCACATGCCAGAATCCCATTCAAACTCTTAGAGTGGTCATTGATGTTTCCTTGATGGGGGTGTGAAAGAAGCACCGTGGAAGGCCCTCAAGGCTTTGAGTACTTTGAGAGTTTAGGCCTAATATCTATTGGTTGCTTAGTGTATTTTCAGGTTTATGCCCTTCCGTCACACACGTCTGCACACTCCATCTTCTAGTTCGACACCCGTTTTGTGGAAGACTAATTTGGGTTTCGACAATGTGGCTCCTACAAGAGAGGGAGCTAGTACAAGTAGTGAAGAAGGGAGTGGTATACTGGTGTTGAGGGTTAGTAACTGGGAAGCACATGGAAATTTGTTTGATCTTGCTCTAGAAGCTCAACGAGAGAATCCTTCTTGTGGAGGCCGAGTGTTTACAATCGAAGTTGATCCTCATCTTGAAGAAGAAGCTAGTAAGCACGGAGAAGACTCCACAACCGAAGAAGAAAGTGTACCTTCCATAGAGCCAATAGTTATGGGAGAAGGTGGAGAAATCTATGAAGGACGATCATTAAAGGAGTGTGCTCTTCCCTCTTTGGTGGCGCATACCGAATGCATTGTCCTCCAACCGTTAGTGGGCGAATCGTTTGAGATCAAGCCTAGCTTTCTACAAAATCTACCATTGTTCCTTGGCCACTTCAATTCGGATCCTTACTCGCACCTACTAGAGTTCGAGGAGGTGTGTGCCCAGCTAAATATTGGCAATATGGACCCGAGTCAATTGAGGTTGAGGGTCTTTCCATCAAGTTTGCGTGATAAGGCATAGGAATGGCTTAATAAGCTTCCTTCTAACTCCATCAATTCATGGGAGGCACTCCAAAAGAAGTTCATTACAAAATACTTCTCACCGGGGAAGATCAATGAGAGGAGGACAAACTTGATGATCTTCCGAGAAGAGGATAAAGAGTTATTTTGTGAAGCATGGGAGCGATTTAAAGATTTAGTGCTTGGTTGTCCCAACCATGGGCAATCTCAAGACATGCTAATGTCCCTATTCTATCAAGGGCTTAGCACGGAGACTAGAAGAAAGGTGGACAACGCATGTGGTGGTGACTTCATGGATAAGACCGCGGATGAAGCCCACATCTTATTGGAGAAATTGGCGGAGCGATCGACGTTGTGGGACATTAAGCCCCATGTGAAGAAATCGGCGTTTTCCATGAGAGAAGCCACACAAATCCATATGGGTGATATCTATGAAGTCAAGGGATCCTAACAACAAGAAGATGCTATTAAGCGACTTGAGGAATCAACGAATAAGAAGTTCAAGCTCTTAATGAAACAAAGTAGAAGTGGAGGCCAAGCTCATCAAGTGTCAAAAATTTGTGTAGAGTCGGTCACTTGCTTGATATGCGAAAACACGGTGCATGAGACTTTGAGTTGTCCTTATCAAGAGGATTTTCCGAAAATTATCGAAGAGTGCAAATGAGTCTTTTATGACCAACAAAATAACCATCCATACTCCAACACCTATTATCTGGGATGGAGGAACCATCCTAACTTCTCATGGGGTGGTCAAAATCAAAGTCAAGGCAATCAAGGAGGATCCCCAAGGCAAATGGGAGGATATCAAGGTGGTTTTCAAAGACCAAATAGAGGATTTAACAATCAAGGTGGAGGTCAAGGTAGTTATGATGCTTCGGGAAGTGGAAACAAGGGAGCGTCTACTTATCAACGAGCTCCCGCATTTGCACCGAGGCCTAGTGGATGATTTGCAAATGTCTCGAATGGTAATACTTACCAAGTGAGAACACCTTTCGTGCCTAAAACTTAACAACAACAATCACTAATGATTCAAGTGCCAATTCCTCCACCACAATTGGAGGCGCCCAAGTCCAACACGGGCGAATTGCTTGCCAAGCTTGTCAAGAATCAAGAGGAGGATAAGAAGATGTATCTTGACATTTTCATGAGTATGAAGAATGAGAATCAAGTCCTCCGTAATGAGAGCCAAATTTTCATTCATAAGTTGGAGACTCAAGTTAGTCAATTGGCAAAAGAAATCACCACTCAAGGGAATAACAAAGTCCATGAGTTTCCCTCCATAACCGAGAAGAACCCCAAGCACCAAGTCAACGTGGTCAAGGCGGTGTTGAAATTCGGAAGGGAATTTAAGAACTATGATGATGCTCATATTGTGGAGAGCGATGATGAGAATGACTTAGACACTCCATTGGTGTCAAGGCCTTAACCCCGGGTGGAGAAGGTGCATCAAGTAGAGAAAAGATGGTACGTTTCCAAGCGAGAACCGAAGTAATTCCGTTTGAGGATCTTGAGGCGTCGGATGACAAAGAGGATGAGTTAAAGATTGATCAAGGAGGATCCAAGATCGGATTGGGTCTTTATGGGAACTCCAGAAAGAGTCAAGAGGGTAAAGAGGTGAATAGAGAGCATTTCGGGACAGATTTGAGGAAGACAAGAAGGGAAGAAGCTGCCCAGAATTCGATCGGTTGAGAAAAATCCTCCACCGGTCGAAGATGGTAACTTGTCCGGGAAGATGGACATTTTCGACCTGTCGAGAATAATCCTAGACCCGTCGAAAAACAGGGTCAGGGTGAGTCCAAGAGGCATTCCGAAGAGACCTTACGAGATGAAGATTTGTGTCTACCCTTCCCTCAAGTGCAAAACAAGGAGAGAGCACAATTGAACTTGGATCGGAAGACAAAGGAGTGCTTGGATGTCTTCAAGAAGGTCGTGATTAATATCCCTCTTCTTGACGCCATCCAAACCATCCCCATATACTCCAAGTTCCTCAAGGATTTGTGCACTAATTGCAAGTTGAAAAACAAGCTTCAAGGGGAGGAAAAGAGCGAGAAGGTCAAGCTCAAAGCAACAGTGTCAACTATCATACAAAGAAAGGTGCCCAAGAAGTTGAAGGACTCAGGAAGTTTCACCTTACTATGCATCATTGGAACAAAGTACTTTTCGAAAGCTTTGATGAACCTTAGAGCTTCCATTAACTTGATGTCGTATTTGGTGTACCAGTCAATTGGCTTAGGAAAATTGAAGCCGGTAGATATGTCCCTACAACTTGCAGATAGGAGAATTGTTCATCCAAGGGGCATAGTTGAGGATGTACTTGTTATGATTGAAGATCTCATAGTGTCGGTCGACTTTGTTATTCTTGACATGGAAGAACTGAGAGGATATGATGACCCTTGATCTTCGAAAGAGCTTTCATAGCTATGGCGGGTACCAAGATTAATGTTAAAGCCGGAGAGCTTGCCATGACCATGTTTGAGGAGACAAGGGAATTCAAGATATTTAACAAGTTGACTAAGATCCCTTCCCTTCAAGCCATGAGAATCAAGGTTGCGAATTCGAAATACGGAAATGATGAAGAAGTGAGCTACATGGAGCCGGAAGCCAATGCAATGAGTGTCGAAGAGGTGATGACACCGGATAAGGTCAAAGATTGTAAAAATGAGAGGTTGAAGCCGGAAAGGCTCGTCATTGGAAGCAAAGTCGCTTTGAAGAACTCTGACTCCTCACGGGATGCATGCTATAAATTGCTTGAGATATGTCTAAGTGGGGCGGTTCTCTTGAGGAATTTAAAAAGTGGGAGGAGTTTAGATCTTCATATAGAGCAAGTGGAGGCCGTTAGGGAGGGGACAACAAAGTGTAATGGGAGGGTCTTTCATTCTAAGGACCCGACCATGATGGCATAACCTCATTCCTCCACCAAACCATGTTTACGTCCATTAACTACAACATGTAATGGCCAGTGTCCATAGGAAAAGGTTCCTTGAAATAAAATGTGAGGTAGCAGATTTGGTGTGACCCGGAGAAGCATTGAGCTTAGCATGGAAGGCAAGACCAACCTTAGTCTTGCATGTTGGTGATTGTCAGTGACTTTGAACGCTATGTTTTCGGTCTTCAAGGGGGAGCACTTCTTATCTCTTACCTCACTCTCACTTTTATGCTTGTTTAATGTGTTTGTGTGTATGGTATTCTAGCATCGTTTGTGTGAAATTGTGGTAGGAAATATGTAAGTTTGCATTTGTATAGTGTTGAGTCTTGTTGAGAAGTGAAATCTGGAGATTTTCGACCAGTAGAGGAATGATAGTTCATAATCCTCGACCAGCCGAATAAGTGACACAGTGGAGGCAGGTTGATTTCATCGACCGGTCTAAATTTTCTAGTTAAAATTTTCGACTGGTCGAACAAGAGACACAAAGGAGGCAGATGGATATCATTGACCAATCAACATTTTCTAGTTAAAATTTTTGATTGGTCCAAAAACCATATTTGAGCCAATTTGACTGAAGGTTGACTTTTAATGAAGGCCTATTCCCCTCTTTTCCTTTTCTTCTCTTTCGCCTCTCCTCCCCTCGCATTCTTTTCAGTTTTCTCTTCTCTCTTGGTTACTTTGTCTCCCTCTCTCCTTATCTCTTCACATGACTTTTATTTATTGAAAATGATGCTTAGTGTAATCAAGTCGTGTTTGCATATGGTAGCCTTAGTATAATGCATGCTGTAATACTTCGTACTTTGAACTAAATGCCTTCATAAATTTTCCGATTATTCCATGTTAGAGTATTCAAGTTCTAAGTGTGAGGTCCCCCCTTGTCACATGCTAGACTACAATATCGTTTTCTTTTGACATGTGATTAGTATGCATGCCCCTATCACGTTGATAGGACTCTAATAACTTCATTACTTCTTAGACATTATATGACCCTTTAAGTGCGAATGCACGCTAGTTACTATGTCTAGGATAACATGTGTCGGTGAATAATATTGTGGTTTGATGATGCCTTCCTATCTTGTTTACACTTTTGTTTACTATATTGCTTTATGCAAATTGAGGACAATTTGATTCTAAAGTGTGAGGTAAGCGGTTAAGTCATTTTCACTCCTTATTCGAAAAACAATAAAAAATTTAAAAAAAACTTTGAGAAAATGTTGTAAAAAATATGTGTGTTTTTGATGTGTTTGTGTACCGAATAATCACTCCCAATGATGAGACTTGAACTAATGGATACTAGATTGCATGATTTTGAGCATTTTTAAGAAGAAAAAATAATACATGTTTAATTGGTTTAAAAAGTGCATATGTTATTCAAAATGCATGCATGAGAAAAAGAAGGATTGGCATGTTTTCAAACTATCCATGTCCCATGTGAGACTTTAAGCCTAATTGTGCATGCATAGCTACATTATGCACCTATTCTTTCATGTGTGATATCGATTAATCATTGTGTAATCTAGAACTTGCTTGAAACCGTGCGAATCATTTTTCAAATCATGAGATATTTTCAAAAATGATAGAGGCATTAGGATTACTACCATGGCCAAATTGTTTATTAAACCTATGATGCATGTACCCTTAGTAAGTCAATTTGAGCCTTATATTACTTAGCCTTTCATTTTGTGAACACCACAAAATCCTACCTAGCTCAAACACTTATCTTACTCCTAACCCGGAAATTTAGCAAGTAATGATGAATTTCTAGGAGGATGTGATTATAATGTTGTGTTTATGAAAAAAAATGTCAAAAAGATAAGTGTAAGGTGGAGGAGGTTGTTGTGACGTTCAAATTTTAGTGTATCTTGCTCAAAAAGAAAAGAAAAGAAAAGAGAAAAAGAATACCAAAGAAAAGAAAAGAGAAAAATAGAAAATAGAAAAGAGTTCCACAAAAAGATGGTAGTTGTACATAAGAAATAAATGTTTTTGGAAAACAGTTGTTTGAAAAGGGAAAGTTAGTAGTAACTAGAGTTATGTTAGAAATTCAACAATTGAGTTGCTTGCTAGGTTGCTTGGTTCTCGAACTCCTATACCCTTCTCTCATGTGACCCATTTCCTTAAGCCCTGTTACAACCCGAATAAAAGTCTTCTTGATTTGAAATACTTATGATTTTGGATTGTTGGAGCATTGGTTGCAAATCGAGCTTATGGAGAACATGTGATTGTTGCGATTTATGAGTGCAAACACTAACTCTCAAACACTTGTGTGCATTGAGTGCTATCTAGTGAGTTTGATTGTTAGGAAACATATCAATTTGAATACATCTCATTGTGATGCATTTGGCCTAGCATATCTCATTTCGGCTTATTACATATGCATTGATTCCATATTCTAAAAATGTTGCCCAAAAGTAGTTCAATCCATCTAGCCATGATTCTTTGAGGGAAAACAATCTATCATTTGGGACACTTACATACTTGTATGTTTTAATGCTTTGAGTCTAGCTTAGCTTAATTCTTTTCTTCTTAGTTTGCTTGAGGACAAGCAATGTGCAATTGTGAGGTAGTTTGTTAGAACCATAATTGTATTCCAATTATGTACCTAACCTTATGCTTAAATCTTGCCTTCTTAAAATAAAGCATCGTTTTTAATACATTTACTTGTCATGTTAGGAAATTGAGAGTTTGTGAGGAATCGGGCAAAAAGATGGAGATTAATCAGTTTTTGAAGAAGCCAAGCAAGTTTCCTAAGCATTTGGAGAAGAAGAAGCAAAACCGGGAAGAAGACAAAAAGTCAACCGCCAGTCAACGGTCAACTTCGAAGGTCAACTCCGGCAAGTCTTCACCAGTCAATGCCAAGGTCAAGAATTCAAGGCCCAAGCCCACAATCCCAATTGAAGAAGATATTTTGAAGAGTCATGTGTCACTCACATGTTGGTGGTGAGTCATCTTTGGACCACCAACAAGTCCCAAAAATTGTGAATCATGTCATAACTCACTTCAATTTTCTGATTTTCATAGTAGTAGCCTCTCTCTAGCTCCCCCATCCATACCCATTTGAAATAGTCATCTCCTCCACCAAAAACACACCCATAACCACCATCTAAAGTCTAGAAATCTCCATCACTACCATCATACTTCCATTTACATCACAATCCCTCTAACTTTAGGTGGGTGACTCAACTCTTGGAGCTTTGGAGCAAGGTTGGAGCAAGAAGAATAGAAGAGCTAGAAGACCTTGGAGCTTTTGGGGACTCTTGGTTATTTCTCATCCTAATTTGTATTTCAATCATGTATCTAGACTCTATGCTTGTTATGGTTAGTGAGTAGTAGATTTTGGGAGACTAGGGTTAGAACCCTAGCCATGTGATGTGATGAACATGTCTTGGATTATGTATGCTTCGTAGTTTTAGTGTATGTTATGAAGATTTGTGTTGTAAATGAGTTTATTGTGTGATTGTGATATGTTTATATGTTTGAGCTTATTGTTTAAGTCTCTTAGATGCATGTGTTGACTCTAGCTAGGTTGATGTATGTGTTAAAGGACTTAAAAATAACCCTTGAATGAATTAGCTACTCACTTAAGGATAGATGAGCATGTAAACATGATTAGGGTATTATCTATGAGATTTATCTTAAGATTTCGTTCTCTAGCACTTAGCATGGACTACAACTTCTTTGATTTTCTATAAACTTGAAGGACTCTAATCAAGCACATATTAAATCCAAAAGGTTATTGTGGTAAATAGTAGACTCACTTGACTCGTAACTCACTAGGTGCGAGTTAAGGGATTCAACTAGACGTCCTCTTGGATTCTCCAAAAGAGATTCGAGAGGGGAACCTTCCACATATATCACACGAGATGCTTGCTTACTTCACAATGTGACATATGATTGAGATTCAAGTCCAAATAGCTTGGGTCTTGGTTTCAATTCACGATATTCTTCAATGTTGGGTTCAAGTAGCCTAGAGCCCGTAATGACCTAGGAACTTGGGTTCAAAACCAAACGTGACCCAAAAGGTCACGATTTGGACATTAACTTGTGTGAATGGACTTTAATCCATTACATAAACTGGGACATTGTTTGATGCATCATATGTTTGGTGGGGACTCTGAAAGGACCCAACCCCGATTTAGTTTCCTAAACCGGAATCAAACCCCTTCTGAAAATGTGAACCAACAAAAACCATTAAAAATTTCGGCAGAGTAACGCTACTAACACGGAATTGCCATTATCTACACCCGAAAAATAACACTTCATCCTATGCCACAAAAGCCAAACCGTTGGCACCAATCCCATCCGGATTTCTCAATATCCATTCAATAGCAATAAGCAATAAACATAACTATAATATATAATATATCTGGGAAAAACCGTATAAAACATGTATCAGAACGTATCAGAGCGACCTCTAGTGTATATATATATATATATATATATACAAAATATACAACAGTAGGCGAAACAAGAAACCTACTGGAAAACACAGGTAGCTCGAACAACTAGCCTCCAATCACGACGTGAGACTCCAGAATCTGAACTGCAAACTGGGCACGGAAACCGAAAAGTCCAGGGGAAAGACATGAAAACCGTTAGAGTGAGTGGACGAAAATAAATGTCTTTCGCCGAATAATATATGTTATAAAAACATATGTGAGTCCAAAGCATAAAAATCAAATGGTACACGAGGGAGACTCTAACTCCTCACGCGTACAGAGCATGCATCATAAATACCGCGGGGTCATTCATGGACTCCCTCGCGCTAGTACAATCTGAATCACGGGATCCCAGACCCACACGTGATTCCAAGCCAGAAAGGCCTCGGGTCAAGATATATGTCCCCCCCGGAGCGTACTCGGGGATCAGCCAAGAAGCCATGTGTATCGATACAACCCTGATAACTGAGACTGTACTCTATGTAAACCAAATCACAAATACTTTCCATGCATATGCATAAAACATAATATATATGTACGTATTTTCATAGATGCATATTCGTAAATGTATAATCGTATAACACATGCTCATTTAAATCATGATCATAACTGCATGCTCATGCTCGTAAAACGTATATAAAAGACTCGCAGACAATCCGTGAAAAGAAATGTCCACTCACAGATGAACAAAACGTGCACTCGCGCTAATCACGTAGCCAGGCGGAAGATCCCTCACCCGAAGCACGATCTCAATCCCCTGAATAGTCATAAAATATATCTGATCAAAATCATAATCCACAACACTGTACCACACCTCGGAAACCAACCGTTCCCGGAAACATATAATACTGTGCAAAATAATCGACGAAATTCCCGAAATCTCCACTCAAAACCCTTGACTGGATATCTGATACCTAAATCTACTCGAAAACCTCAAGGCGATGATCAGGGCGCGAATACGAGAAAAATGACATTAAAATCATCAAAATTTTTCCCGGCGACCGAGCTGCCAAACTGATCCTCTCCTCAAGCCAAGCAACTTTCCTCAAAGCACCACCACCATCCAACCACCACCGTGGCCGGAAATCTGCTCGAAAGCCACGGTGGTCCATCACCTCCGGCGAACCTATCCACCGCTGTTCCTCCGCCTACGGCGCACGGCAGCCCACGAGGCCACTCCCAATGGACTCGCGACGGCCGCACGTTCAAAACCCCTCACATCTCCGGCCACCCCCGTGGCTGGAGCGCCACCGTCCACAAAACCCAAACCGGCCGGAAAAACCAAGGATTTCAACTCCACATTTCTCCCTTAATTCTCAACCAAATCAAGAAATTCCAAGTTCTAAACTGTTTAGAATCATGAGGAGAACATTTTACCTTCAAGAGTCGTGGCCTGAAACGGCCGGAATCAGCCGGTCGGGCGATGGAATCCAAACGGTCCGTTTTCCTCCTCGGTCAACGCCCCAAATAGTGAAAGTCAACGCTGGTCAAACTTCCAACAGTGTTTTTCGACAATTTTTGACTATTTCCGATATTTATACTCGCGCCTCGGAACGATCGATGGTCCAAAACGGATAACCATTACGATTCGGATATACTCGATACTAATGGATAAACTCGTCGATATTACGAAACTTCAAATAATCATATTATATTCCTCGGTTATCAGAAAAATCATCCGGAACTGTCCACGAACTCGAAATCATGTGTACTACAACTGTCAAAAAGAGACTCAACTCAAATTCTCGGCCGATAATCAAGTCGTAAACAAAACTGACAAACCACACAATTATCGATAAACCGCGATTACGCATAACCTCATGAATCGTACTGATTACTCTACTGATTCTAGTTCGGGTCGTCACAGACTCCTCTAGCCAACTTACTTTCCTGATGTTGATTTCGCATCGTTTGAGCTTTCATACCTTAGTGTAATCACAACCAATCAATCAACCTACATTTAATCACTCACTGAAATTATATCATACCTGCAATGCTAAGTCTCCAAAAGACTTAGTAGTGTGAGATTCACTTTCATATTTTATTTCCTTTTAGTGTCAAGTATTATCTAGTGAGTCGTAATCTTTGTGCTTTTCCCTCCGAGCTAAGGAATCTAAGTGCTTAATCCTCGTGGGTTCGACACTCGATTTCCTTTTCTATCCTATTACTTGTCCTCGTATACTTGCAGGTGAAGATCGTTCTCACAATTATGAGTTAGTCAATAGCTTACTAAGAGTAGGGGTATAAATCTTCCAACAAGACACAACTTCCATTTCTCCATAGATTCCAAGAAAATATTTGTGGATCAATCAAATCGGTATACATACTATTTATATATGGTTTTGATTGCTGCATCGGTGCATATGTCACACTTCTTTGCAATCCACATTGTATGCTACATTTGCCAAACTCCTAGCATAGATTATTAAGGTTTATGCTCACCACCCGAACATTTCAATTAGGTTAATTAGATTGAATAATGCAGGAGAGTTTACATCAAAATATTTCATTGATTATTGCATGTTGATTAGGATTGCAGTTGAACATCCCATTTCCCCATGTTTATTCATAGAACGGTTTAGCAGAGGCACAAATCAAACGGTTACAGCTTATGGCCAGAGCAATGGTTATGCATATTAATTTACCGGTATCTGCTTAGGGATATACAATATTACATGCAGCTAAACTTATTTGCTTGATACCCATAAATCGCCCACCATTCAGTGCGTAGCAATTGGTGACCTAGTTATAAGCATGATATCTCACATCTACGCATCTCTGATTGCACAAGACATGTGCCTACTACGCTTCTACTGCATACAACAACGGGTCATCAATGACGATTATGAATTTATGTTAGTTATGAATCTCCAATGGTTGTTTGCTATTAACAACCTTTGACAAGAGATCTCTTCACTGCTTGTTTTGCAGAATATCACTTTGATGAGACATACTTCCCGCCGTTAGGGGAGATATGGATGGTTCCATTCTAGTTAAACGTCAAAAATTGACGTGGTATGGTCCCACTATATCTCATTATGATCCCTGCACATCTCAGTATGAGCTTGAAGTGCAATGTATTATTGATCTTCATAAAGTTGCAGATTTGATGCCTAAGTTCTTTACTGATATCATAAAAGTGACGAGATTAGTTATACATACTGCAAATCTTGCAAGGTTGAAAGTCCCTGGGATTGGACAAGATAACGCAAAGCTCGTGCAAGGTAGTGTTTCTCCTACCCATAGTGGAGGTGTAGCGTTGGTCAAAATTCACTGATGAGTTGCCGGTGAAAAGGCAAGCCATCAAGGCACAATTGTTCATCATCAACACATGAGATTGTTTCTAACTGTAGCGGAACATTCCTCTGTTGCGGATTGTCAACGGTTAATATAGAGCATATTGACCAATATGGAAAGTTGCAATTTAGGTTGAACTAGACTCTCTTACAAATGGAAGTTTTTGGTATGGTTGTGCTATAACCACCCAATGATAAGCCGGTTAGACACAAACGAGTCTTTGTTTGGAAGCACATAGAGAAGATTTTATGGCGCACAGATTCTCTCAATGCCCTAGTATTGATTATGAGGAGATGTATTATGTGGTTATAGACATCATTACTTTTTGCTACCTTATTAGTTTGGTAGTGTCCAACAATTCTAAGTATGCAGCTGATAGATGTTGTTACGGTATATCTCTACGGGGATCTTAATTTAGAGATATACATGAGAGTGTCGGTTGGCATGGTTCTACCGAATTCAAGTAACTCTAAACCACAAAGTGCTCATGTAATTAGATTGAGACGGTCACAATATGGATTGAAACAAACTGGTAGGATGTGGTATACATATCTTAATGACTACTTGATTAGGAAGGGATACAAGAATGAAAAATTATGCACATGTGTGTTCAGTAGATGAATAAGTTGTTTAAGATGATAATCCTTAGTAAGACTCGATTAAGTTTTGGTTTTGAGATGAAATATCGAGTTGGTTGAATTCTTATTCACCGGTTTGCTTATGTCTAAATCAGGCAATGGACAAAGCACACCATATTAGCACACATTAGGTTATTTGCTGTTTGGAACCCAAAATGATCAATTTCATCGGAATGATGATGGTAAAGGTATTTTGAAGATGAGATTCTATATCTTAATGCGGTTAAATCTTGGTTAAATATAGCTTGGTGCACACATCCAGACATTGCCCTCTCAGTATGTACCAACTCAAAGTCATTGGATTGGAGTATAGTACACCTTCTGGTACCTGAAGTTAACCATTGACTTAGGCTTATTCTTCCCTTATAAAGAATACAGAGAGAAGCTTGAAATTCCCGAAAAGGGGATGGTTGAATCGCAATATGCAAGTTCTGGGCTCTTCAACCAGTCGAGTAGATCTCTCGACCCATCGAAGGGAGTGAACTATGATAACTTAAAGGTGTCCTTCGACCCATTGAAACCGGTACCCCGGAATGAACAAGAGAATTTGTTCGACCCGTTGACCGAGGACTTCGACCCATCGAGTTCTTCCCTTGCAGCGAGTAGTTTTACTGCAGTCTCCTGTTCCTAAACACCAGTTGATATGTTGGTCAGATTTACTGATGCCGAGTATCTCTCTGACCCACAAAAATGTCATTCATAGACTGGTTATGTTTTCACGATGAGAAACATGGTGATTTCTTGGAGATCAACAAAATAAATCCTTGTCGCTACTACCTCGAATTAATATGAGGTTATAGCTTTACATGAAGCAGTTAATGAGTGTGTTTAGTTTAGAACAGTGATACACTATGACGATCTGAACCAAATGAGACATAATTAAGGATGCGTATTAGCTTAACATCAATTTAGTCACAGTTTATGGGTCATTAAACGACTTTTCTTTCAGTCAGGAATTAGACTTTACTTCCTTCAAGTGAGTTACAAAGAATTTTATTTCGAGTTTGTAGGTATCTTTGGGAGCCGCCGTTGTCGGAGCCCTAGGTATGGTTTTGAATCTCTTGTCATGGTGATGTTCCTTTTGAGATTAGTTGGAGGATGTAAGGAGTATTTTGGGTAGCACGGTTTGGGTTGTAAACCGCAGGATTGTCACCGGCAGCGGTGGTGCTCCGACGAGGTTTGGAGGTCGGAAGGTTAGGGTATCTGTTGTTTGCATCATAGGGAGTCTTTCTGGGTAGGTCTCGAGGTCCCTCGAGGCCCTACTGTGGAGCTTCAACGACGGAGAGCTCGGACGACCAGAATGGATGCGTCGACTTTCAAGCCAATTTCCGTCCACATGTGAGAGTTTCTAACTAGGGTTCTTTGCTGAATGTTATTGGGTTGACGGAGAGGAAAAGTTTGGTGTATGGCTCACCGCCATTCATGGTGGTCGGCGGTGGCCAGATCCTCCATCTATGGCGGTCGTTTCAACGTCTTCGCTGCCGAATTTGTCTTCGACGATGAAGGATAAGATGTTTAGAATGTCAAAAGGAAGCTAGGCATGTAGTTTTGGTGGTCATTGGAATTGGTCACCGGAGGTGGTGCATAAGGGCCATGCACCGCCATCCACGACGGGGTTCCAACGAGGCATAAACTTAGCTTTTTAAATATGGGTTTTTGGGTAGTTCTAATTTAGATTTGAGTTCCTTAACGATTTTTGATATTAAATCCTTCATGTCTTAATTCAGGAGATCATAATTGAGATTTTGGCGAGGGAACTTCAGCCGCATCACGAGGCTAGCCGTAATCTGTGAGTGGACTTTGTTTTTTACTATTGCATAGCGAGTCTATTTTATGCTCATGATTTATTTTACGATTATAACCAAATATGATATGATACGAGTATGTTTATCCATGGAGGCACTGCATTATATTTCATGATTTTTATGCACGTCATGTACACGATTATACATTGATGCATAAGCTACTCGACTAATCACTGCGTATGTCCCGGGTGGGATAGGAATTCCTCACCCAATGATTTATATGTTTTTGCCTCCACATGCTTACATTACTTTTACTTTGACTCGATGATTTTTTCATTTTTATTTTTCTTTGGTGAAAGACACACGATATTTCTTACGTTGTATGAGATTTCTTTTTGTCCATTCACTTTCACGATTTTTCTATTATTTGTGTCTTTTCCTTGGGCCTTTCGGTTTCTCCATCGCATGCACTGTCATTTCTCCACCATCTTTTGAATATGTTTAATTAAAATAAAATCATGAATTTTCCTTATATAAGACATCGTGTTTTGAGCAATCAAGGTTGTTGTAGTTTATTTATTTAAGAGCATATGCACCCATGTTGAATAAGACAAGCAGATCACCAGAAATAGATAGAACAAGCAGGTGGCCAGGACGATGCATCGGCGTTTTGGGGAGGCTGAACTGCTCATTTATCGACTACTTGAGCAGCCAGACGAGCAAGGATTGCTCGCCAAAGAGAATGAGTCGCATGGCGAACCCCATCTCGAGAGGTTGAAGGCAAGCATGTAATTTTTTTTATGCCAGTAAAACAAAAATCACAGTTGAATGACATTGCGCCACGTGGCAAATCATATGCGTCTCAGATAAAATGGTCAAATTATTATTAATAAGTTAAAATTACTATAAAACTCGTAAAATTTATAATATATAGCTCCAATGTCCAAAAAAATATACAAAAATTCCTATGAGCTCACGTTAAAATCTATCTCTCTCATCAAGGAAGTAAAGTCATATTCATGAAAGTAAAAAAAATTGATTTTAAAATCTCGTATTTATGACAAATTCATCATCGTCAAATTCATCATCGTCGTCACCGTCGTCAATCGCATAACAACAAAATTGACATTGACATGTGCATTTAACAACGAAATTGACATTGACATGTGCATTTAACAACGAAATTGACATTGACATGTGTCATCTGAACAACTAATCCTTCCGAACAAAACTAATCTCCAAACTTCAGGTCAACATGATGCAGCAACAATGTCGTATGAAATTCATCTCCACAGAACATCAGAGAAGGAAGATTTCAGAGAGCCTAGCAAGGCTTTGCTGTGGACAAGCTAAGTCACAGAGTACAGCGTATTTTCATTAGATCAAGACGGTATGACCGGTGTGTTTCACAAGCGAAGGGGTGGACCAAAAATATTTACCACCACTGCAGCAGTGCAGCCAGTGCAGCAAAACTGAACATACATATGATACAAGAGACTGTACATAATACAAGCTGATCACAAAGAAGTACAAAAAAGAAAGTAAACGCCACTACAGGAAACAAAAGAGATAAGGCTATCCTTACTGAGAAATCTCTACTCTTGTCTCTTGCTGTTTAGTCCTCAACATAATTCTCATAACTAGAGCAGAGTAATCGATGTTTATAACCCTCGACACTTCTCTGTATAGGATTTAGAAGGGTATCTCCACCTGGATATGATAATCAAGCAGCAGAATTTCCCTGGGATATAGTCCCAAAAATGATGTTAAGAATTTAAATAAGATACAAGCAAACTGAAGCCTGCAATCAAATGACTGAAACAAGAGACATACTGCAAATATGACAATTCTCTCAAAGCCGAAGGTAGCCCCTTCTTTCTTGAACTCCAACTCCATGTGTTCTACTGAGAATTGACTTCCTGTTGAGGGACCAGCTTCTCTTCAGGACTCTTCTCCTTTTCCAAGCACTTATTTGGGTATAAAGAGCAGGAAAACTGAAGCAGAGCAGAGCTAGAAGTAGCATACCAACGCAGAGTATCATCACATTACGGAAACCATCCTTCAATGTTGGATCCTTTTGTCCTGTCCATGGAACGCCACCCACATTCATCCCAAACACTGCAAAGAAACACATCGCAATTGTCATAAGCTTCTTGCTTAAATCGGAAAAATAAGAAAATGTCTCCTGAAAATCCTTCAAATGAAACTTTATGCTAAAAGAAAAGACTTACCACCAGTAATGATGGATAAAGGAAGGAATATGATAGAAAGGAAAGAAAGATAATATAGCTTCTTGTTTATTTGCTCAGCCTGCCAGCTGTCTAGACCAGCTTGTATTGCTGTGACACGATTTGCTATAAATCCTACATTATCCTTTAGCCTCCTCAACCGTCCGATCAGCTCTTCAAGAGAGTTAACATCTTCACTGGAAAACCACTGTTTGGAAGAGCATTTTTCTTTCACCCGAGGAAAAACTTGCTCTCCATGAGCAATCACCTGAGATTAGTAAAATAAAAATGCAAAATTAAGGTCTGTTCCATCGCTTCTGTGTTGTCTCATTCATAGAAGATCCATATTCATACAACAGCACAGATTAGAAGTTAGGGAAGTTTAGGAAACTCAATAAAACCACTGCCTATATGGCTGATGGAAAAGTAGAGATGAATGACCCGTTATGCCACTGTGGAAGTGAACATTGTCTAAAATTACACATTAAGTTATATAAATTACCCCCTCCAAAAGGAGCTGAAGCTAGTGAACTACATGTAGTGTTGTTGAAATTACTGCTCGAAGTATGCAGTAATGAAGATGTAACTTATAATTTGTAAATTTTATTAAAAATGATGGGAAGACAAGCTACCTGTAGGAGCCGTTGCAGATTTAGATGCATTTTTGGAAATCTTCTCTCATCTAGCATTTGTTTCTTCAAAGCGAAACCACCTATTACAAATCAAACCATCAGTGCACATTTTTCAACCAAAGTACCATTATATGATGATTACGTATAAAAGCTCACTTTGTACATTTTGTAGCAAGTATATATATTTGATATATATTAGGTGTCCCATCTATATGCATAGACTGCCAGATTCATGTTCAAAGCACATATAAGAGTAACATGATAACATACCCAATAAGTAAATTCAAACTTTGAAAATAACCAGCTAATAGAACAAAAAAGTACTATACCTTGAAGCAGAAGCTACTTTGGGGTAAAAAGTTTAGCAGACTATAATTATTACGGTACGGCTGGTATGCACCTGGTTCAGCATGAACCAGGTAAAATGCCTTGTTAAAAAACAAGGGCCCAACCTGTAAGAAAACAGGCCATACCTTGTTTGTAGTGTTAAAAAGGCATGGTTCACCCTAAACTTGGTTCAGGGGAGAATCTTCGTTTTATATTATTTGAAGTTTGAAGTAAGAATCATGGAAGACCAAAAAGTTGCAAGTTTTAGAACTTCAGGCAGTTACTTAGTCATCCAAATATGTCTACACAACACAAGGAAAGCTTTAGCAATGCTATCAGGCTTATCAGCCAGGATTCGAGATCTAGATATCCTACCTCATACGCTGTTCTGTATTGAAATAAACATTTGTGGTTTTAATAAATTTGCCACACTTATATGAATCAAGTATGGATATTAAAATGCAAAAGTCTAGTATGGTTATTGTTTTCAGATCCTTAATCATCAGTATGCACCATTTCCTTCTTTCAGTTTTTTTCTCAGATGAATGTTATTCACTGATTACAAGTCCTGACAGTACAAGTATTGAATTTATTAAAATATCTGAGTCATTGTCTATGGAATATCGATCTCGAACGATGATAAGCTAACTAATACTGAAAGAATGATGTACATGTCATCAATCATGTCTAAATTTTCTTAGAATTGCTTACAAAGTAGATGATCAACTAAAGATGGGAATGCAAAGCATGACTTTTGTAAGTTATGTTCTTCACACTAGATAGAAGCAAGTTTAGACGACAGTACACATATATGTGATATATGGCAAGTAGGCAAAAAGATATTTTAAAGGTAAAAACATATGGAAGGCAGATGAAGTTTGAAAAGTAGAGCACACCTTTATCCATCTCAAGCTCGACTGTATCCAACTCTATTTCAAGTTTAGTCACAACATCTTGGAGGTGATCAACATGTGTATCTACAATGTGAACCACAAGATTGGAGACAGATTTTGGCACGGGATTATCGGCCTCTTCAGAGTGATTCATTGTCAATAAGAACTCAAGAACATGCTCTCTTATCACAATCCCACTCCTTTCCTTCTGGTCACCTCTAAGATAAGAGGGACTCTCCACCCTAGGAACTTCTGAGAGAAGAGACTCACCCACTGGTGAGAAACCCAATCTGGGGACACGGCCCAAAGACACAGTAATCACAGAATTTTGAGTAACTCTTGCAGCAATTCTAAATGTAAAATCACTGGCAGGAGGGCCAGGGGAGTTAACTCTAAAGACAAGAGCCCCATCAACGTGCCCACAATAGGGTCCATTGCTGACAAGTGAGAGAATGTCTTGGAGTTTCAAAGGGGGGCAGAGAACATTGATGAGATGTTGTGCAGATTGAGACAGTTTCAGATTTCCTTTTGGAAGTTCTACATGATACCAACAAAACTCGTTTCCTCTACCCTCTGCAAGATCCCATTCCTTATTGTAAAATTCTCCATTCCC
This sequence comes from Geum urbanum, assembly GCA_946800695.1. Classification (NCBI taxonomy): domain Eukaryota; kingdom Viridiplantae; phylum Streptophyta; class Magnoliopsida; order Rosales; family Rosaceae; genus Geum; species Geum urbanum. Next base: position 17,003,267 of record OX327016.1, read on the forward strand.
ATCAAAGATATAGGCTTTCTTCCTCACCATGCCCCCGAAATGGTTCCGGTAGATATGGGGCTCTATGTGAGGAACTTCTGCAGAGGTCTCTCTGTCCATTTCCTCTTCATCTCTATTACTTATTTGTAGCTCATCAGCTAGATCCATAAATCTATATCAATTCTGGTATATTCTCTCCAAAAATAATATATTCTGAATTTTATTGAAGCTTCTGCCACTAATCATATGAAACTTTACACAATAAATTCCACCCTCTCCAACTTCAAAGCTACAGCATTCAATCAAATAATATAACCAATGAGTCTAACCTGATGATGTCCCTTTAAAAAAAAAACCCGATTATGTCAATTTCAGCCAGACTGCCCCCGGATCGAAACTAGAAAATCGTAACGATCCAAAAGGAAACAAAATCAATGTCAATCACTAGACTTGAAACAGACCCTTTAATTCTAGGATAGAAAAGGGCAAAATTCCAAGTTCAGCTTTCATTAATCCCCGAAAAAGAGACATCATAACAATACTCAAATTCCATGCAAACAAAAAAACATTAACTACTTGAAACACAAAAACCAACATGAACAAATCACCCAGAAACTTAAACAACTCTGAAATGAAATGAGCAACCTTATTTACCTCATTGAAAGGCTACGAATCCAGTACCAAATAGCCTAAGCAAATAAAACCCAGATAAGAATCAGCAAAAGCGATCATAGATCACCAAACCCAGAAAGTCGTTGAGCAAAAGAAAAGTTATTGAAGCATTCAAACAGAAGCTATTTCATTTTTGTAAAATGATCAACTATGTTGGGAAATAATCAAAATATGAATGTCGGAGAAAACAAGAAGAAGAGACACGTTTCCGCACGTTACCTTCTATTTCTGGGAACCTTCCACCTTCAAACTGAATTCATCTTTAAACAATCAAAATAAGAAAAGTAGTTTATTTGTTTTATACCACAAACCAAGAAAACAGGAAAAGAAAAAAAATAGTTTATTCCAGACTTCCAGTAGTGACACAAATGATATGATATATCTAGGATTAATTTAGTACAACTTAGTGACCTCATCGTTTTCATCTCAGGTTTAAAACTTTAAATTCGCCTGCTGGCTTGATTCGGATTTATCTAACAAATAATAAGACTCCAATTGGAATTCGAATTATAAAATATGGGTTTGGTTCATGTTTTCTTTAAATAAATCCGAACGTAACTTAATTTAAATTGTTCGGATTCTAGTTTGTCAGATTTTTGGGTTCCAACAAAATTATAAATCTAAAAAAAGATATTCATAAATTTTAAAGTAAATAATTCATAACTCATATTAGATAGCTCACAACTCCATATTAGAAATTAAACCGTTATAGTCTATTAAAGCACTTCTAATTATAGAGTTAGAGTAGCCATAAAATCCACAAATCAAAAATGCCCAAAAATTGAAATAGAAACAAAATGAATTAGGGGTTTAAGAGAATATATAGGTGTATTGTGACCAAAAAAAAGAAAGAATATATAGGTGTGTTTAGTTTACTTGGCATAGTCCTGGATAGTTTACTTGGCCCAAATAGTCTTCCATGTCCTCATTTACTTGAGTGAAATTTCCTACTTCTTCTTCACCATCTTCTGCTTCTGCTTCATTTTCATTATCATCCAGAGCTTCTAGCTCGAGGAATTATATTCCTCCCTCTATTATCAATCATATTAAAAACGAAGAAGATATTGAATTCTCAAATATTGAGAATCAACTTCAAAATTGGAGTCTTCCAAAGGTTAAACCTTCTATGATCTATTCTATGAACATGTTCAATTTAAATATGGCTTTGACCATAAAAACAATTGAACAAACTATTCCCATCGGGAAACAACATGAAACTATTCAACTGTTTCAGCCTGAAGAAATCAGGAGATACAAAGATAAATTCAAATATTTTCATCTGGGTTTAGTACAAGTGGCTATTAGACCACTATCCAGAGAAGGCTTAAATGCCTCGTTGCGGGACAGGTTATTACAACTAATCCATTAAGGAGCTCATTCACTTGGAGTTTGTAGTACAATTTCACGAAACAAAAAGTGTAACATGACCTCTTTACTCCGTACTTTTGTTTTGTATTGGATTTCTTTGCTTTGTATGATAAGAACAAGTTTTGATATTATGCTATATACTTTTGATTTCTTATAATATATTCCATGTGTTCTTAGTTTTGATTTGAATGCATGTTCTAGCATAAGTTCTTAATGCTTTGGAATTATGTGTTAGATGATACTCGAATTAGTCCCTCTCTTTTGCGTGTTTTGATGATTTAACTAAAGGTGAAATTGAATTAAGATGTATGCTTGACTTGGTTGCATTCTTATTCAATATAAAGCATGTGTATGTTGAACTATAAATTTCGTTGATATTTAGCTTGTTACCTGTTAAAGTATGAACAAGCATGTGGTAAACGAGATGAGATTATCAATGTATATATTAGACATAGGTCTATTATCTGTTTGTGAGCATGATTTAGTGTCTTAGGGTTATTAAATTTGTTGCTTGTCCATGAGTGAATGCATGTTAGAAGTCTAGGGTTTCTAAATTATGCTTGCAAAGTTTTTGCCTTTAATTTCTTAGGATGTTAAAAACCAACTTTCATACCCCCATTATACTTAAAATGTAGTAATGCATGTACCCTCAATCCTTGGTTAGAATGATCCCTACTTATCAATGTTATATCTACCAAAAAAAGTTTTAAATTATATGCATTATTGTTGAGTATTAAGTGTTTAATTTGATGCTTAGTTTTAGCGTAGAAAAAACTAGAGCGAGAAGGCTAGCTAAAACTTGGATATACGAAAAATGAAGTGTGTAGAATTTGTGGATAGGAGGGATCTTGAAATTAACTAGGATAGGGAGATATTTTCTAGTTTTAATTTGAAATTCAAATGTGGAGAAATTAGGGACATGATCCGAAATTTTAGGGATAAATGTGGTCATAAGGTGATGTGTCACATATGTGACTCACCTTGCATGTGCATGTAATGTGCCTTCATCTCACTTGAATTTCATTTGTATTTGGCTCCAAAATATCTTCCATACATGGTTAAGGTGTTGACCAAGACCTTGACTAGCATGGACCACTAAAATCGTGGAATATTCTGGCGAGTCTCTGGCGACCCTTTTACATCTTCTAGCCAAAGTTGCTCCATCTACTCTCTCGTGACTTTGAAAATGTATACGCCTTTTCAAATAAGTGTGTAATTCCCTTTCTTTAGTGTGTTTCCAAGTCGGACCATGATTCCAAGCAAGAATGGGAATCATCATAAGAGTGGTGCTTAATTCATGAAAAATAAACAAGAAGTGTGAAGTTAGGGGCATAATACAAACATAATTATGGACCTAACATATAACTTGTTGCCTTACTAAAAACTTGCAACGTAAACAAAAACATCATAGGCAAAACAAACGCTTGGTCGAAGGAAAAAAGAGTACAACACATCAACTATAGATGATACTACAGGTGATGTAGACTCCCCTTGATGTTTACTAAAACAACACTCCTTGATTTCTAACTCAATCTTTGAGTTCAGATAAACCTCGTATTCCAATTCGCTTCACATATTTCACAAATGTAGATTTTGGAAGTGACTTGGTGAACAAGTTTGCAACATTATTCACAGAACCAATCTGTCTCGATCACATGGATATTCAAGAACTCATGTCGTTGTTAATTGAAGAAGAACTTTGACGAAATGTGTTTTGTATTGTTATCCTTAATATAACCCAACTTCATCTGCTTAATGTAAGCCGCATTATCCTTAAGATGCAAGTTGATGTTGTCGTACTACAAGGTAATCCACTAGACCCTCGAATATGGTATATTACTTATTGGGACTTGTGGGACTTTAGTCCTACATGGAAGAAATTGTAAGACATGTGCCCTTCATAAGGGATCACACATGAGAAAAAGTAATTGGGTGACTAGCTAGATGTGGGCTTTCACTAGTTGATGAGTGGGTTTGGTGTGACAACCCGAACCCGAACCCGAACCGGAAATGGTATGTTTATCGGCTTGATTTGCGAGTTTCACGAATAATTGCGATTTTGTCGTAATTGGTTGATATGGTGGGTGTGTTAACGACTAAATTATCGGGTAAGAATTTGATTTAAGATCCTTCACAAAAGTTGTAGAGAAATTAATTTCGAAATCGTGGGAATTTCTGGAGGATTATTTCGAGTTACGTGTAAAAAGTTATGAATATTTTTGGCCGTTGGATTTAGTCGTGTTTATCCGATTAGTTTCGATCCGTTTTCGACTGTTGATCGTTTTTATCAGATAAGCTTGTGTTGAATTGAGCTGTTGAATTTTTATCGGATTTGTCGAAGTTGGTTGACTTCAGATGGAAATTGAAGAATTTGTCGAGATAAGTTCGTAGACACGAGAATCGTTGAAAACGGAGTTACGATGCAAAAGTTACGTTCGATTTGTCGTAAAATAAATACGGAAGTTACCAAAAATGGAAAGTATAAATAGTGGGTTTCCTTTTTGGGTAAGTCAGACTTGGACTTTGGGGAGTTAACCGAGTCAACTCGGGTGAATTGACTCACCCTTGTTCACCATTTCAGGCCGAGCTTTGTTTGCCTTCGATGTGCCTTATTCTGGCATCTTTTGGTCATGGTTTCTTCATAATGTTGTTGGGCTTGAGCTCCTCTTTCTTTTGATAGGTCATTCACTCAATTTGGTTGCCAGATGAAGAAGTTATGGTTTGTCAAAGTTCAGGAATTTCAGAGAGTTTTCCGGCAAAATCGTCGGCGACGGTGGCGGCGGTGGAGGCCGAGATGGAGGTCGACCCTATAGGGGTTTTGTAGCCCTTGGGGAGAGGAAACTTTTAGAAGTGGTCTTGCACCTTGCCGGGGTCGGTGGTGGCCGATCGGAGTGCATGAATTCCGGCGAGGGTTTTCGACTTCAAGGTGATATTTGGACCTTTTTCGGTCAAAATTGGGCTTAATTTTGAACTAGAAAGTTGTTGGAAATGTCGAGATATTCAAATCCATGTGTAGTTTGAAAATTTTTGGGCCGATAGAATTTTTCGGCGGTGGTGGCAGCGGCGGCGGCCCGGCGCGCCGCCATGCGCGGCGGTTTTCCAGCCGATGTGATTTTTGACAAGTTTTATGTCGTTTTGCTCGGAATCGTGCACCGATCGCAATGGTGAGGTTTATATTTTGAATTGAGCATCAAAATTTTTGACGAGGTTTTATAGTGTGTTTATTAGATTTTTGACGATTTCGTCGATATTGAGTTATATATTTTCAGGAATGGTTGGTTCTCAAGATGTGGTTTAAGGTTTTGTGTTATGATTTTGAACAGTGGTATTTATGATTATTCAGGAAATCGAGATCGTACGTTTGGCGAGAGATCTTCCGCCGAATCTCAGGATTAGCGTGTTTGCGCGCTGTGCTTATCTGTGAGTGGACATTTATTTACACTGTCGTAGCGAGTTCTTGGTTTTAGTATTTATTTCCAGTACAAATATTGAGATTATTATTGTTTTGGAGATATTATTTTATGTTTTATTGGTGGTGGCATTTACTTAGCATCGATGCATTGACTACTCGGCTAATCACCGGTAGTCCAGTTCTAGGCTTGAGAGATTCGTCTAGCCTATCACCGTCGGGCTTGAGAGATTTGCCCCACACCTCCATTTATTTTAAGAACTCGCATTATTTTTATGTTATGTAAATGGTGAAAGGCATATGTTTATTTTCGTCTACTCACTCTAACGATTTTATTTGCCTTTCCCCTGGGTTTTTCGGTTTCCGTGCCAAGTTTGCAGTTTGGATTCTGTGTCGCACATCGCAGTCGGAGGCTTAGTATTCGAGCTACTTTTCTTTCTCAGTATGTTTCTTGTTTAGCCTACTGCTGTGTATATATGTATATATATACTAGAGATCCCTCTGAATACTCTGATGTTTATATTTTCATATGATTTTCCCGGATTTCTGTAAAGTTACAGTTTTTGCTTCTTGCTTTATATTATATTATGATTTTGAGAAAACCGGATTGGATTGGTGCCCACGGTTTGGCTTTTGTGGCATATGATGAAGTGTGTTTTCGGGTGCAGGTTAATGGTAATTCCGCGATATAGTGAAACTCTGCCGAAATTTCTATGGTTTTTTAAAGTTTGTGCTTTGAAAAGGGGTTTGATTCCGGTTTAGGAAACTAAATCGGGGTTGGGTCCTTTCATTTGGGCCTTGGGCTACCAAGGAAAACCCAAATATATAAATGTCAAAAGATGGGCCTTGGGGCTCTTGGGCTATGTTGGTTAATCCAAATTTAAATTAAAATTTTAGAAAATTAATATTTTAATTTTTGGATAAATATGAAAATTCAAAAGAAGCGACAGTTGATTGCGACTTTTGAAAAACGGTGTGTGACACTTGTAAAAGGACGACCTCAGGTCGTCATTCTTCATCCCAAAATTTTTCCAGAACTTCATCTTCTTCCTCATATTGCTAATCGGAAAAGAACATAGAATAAAATCGCCAGGGTTCAAGTTCGTGTGCAAGAACTTGAACCAGATAGTTGTATCCTCGAGATAGTCGTCTAGACTACAAGCACAAGTGGGGGAGAAATTCTGACTTAGGACACTGCGTTTGCATGCCTCTATTTGATCAAGTTAATGAATTTCTTTTTGGTCTTTGTCATCAATTTCAATTTCAATTTCGATTCTTTAGTTATTATACGTATAGATTGTTTGTATACAAAAGTCTGATTGGTTCTAACATTACTGACCTAAGCCAAACACACTCTTTATCTGATTCATGCAAAACTATGATTTCAGAATGATTTAAGGAAGTAGCAACAAGGGTTTGCTTTGTAGATCTCCAAGGAATCATCGTGTTCCCAATGGTAAAAACATAACTAGTCTGAGAACGTCCTCATTGCGGATCAGAAAGATACCCAACATCAACAAATACTACCAACACCTCATTAGGTGTCTCGGAATAGGGTATTACCCTGAAAGAAGGTTCAGTCTTGGCAACTGGAAGTCCTTCGACGGGTCAAATGACTTTGGTTGATCTATCCGGGGACTTATGTTCGACTGGTCGAGAGAAGATCTCGATGGATCGAAAACCCCAAGTCACCAAAATTTTTGGTATCTCTGTTGTTTCTTAGTAGAGAAAGAATAAGACCAAGTTATTTGATCCCTTCAGGTACTTGAAGATATGCATTACTCAATTCCAATGATGTTGCGTAGGCGCTAAGCTAAATCTAGCTAATAAGTTCACAGAGAAGGCAATGTCTGGACATGTGCACTGAGCTAAATACAATAAAACTCTAATAATACTGGGATATCGAATCTCAGGTCCCAAAAGTTCCTTATCATCATCTTTCGGATGAAACATATCCTTCTTGGGTTCCAGACTACAAACAACCATTGGTGTACTAAGAGAGAGTGTGCTCTGTCCATAATAAATCGACTGAGCATATTTTAGACATAAGCAAACTGGTGAAGAATTTTATGTGCGTTGTCGAAGACGTTGATGTCAGGCTGCGGAGATTGGGGTAAGTGGTGTGCGGCGGTGGTCGAGGGCGAGCTGCGGATGTCGACTGCGATGCGCGGCGACAGAGCTCAAGGTCGATGAGGTGTGGCGACGTTGCGGTGAAGTGGAGACACACGACAATAGGGTGAAACCGGAGCGACGATTTTGATCGACTAGTTGTGTGACATGCTCGAGGTGGAGCACGGATCGAAGAGGTGCTGAAGGCAGCGAGAATGAAGCCGCCGAAGGCTGAGCTCGAAGATCTCAGGGCACAAGGCCTACGAGCTTCGAAGTACAGAGAGAGAGAGAAGTTGGGCAAGTGGGAATAGCTTCTTAAAGTGTGTTAGGTGCGTGAGAGTTTTTTTAAAAGTTATCGGCAAGTGGGAAGTTTTTTTTTCTTTTGAAATCCGGGCGTAAGGGAAAAATCCTATTATTTTTCTGTTGTCCTATCCGACGTTTTTTATAAGTTAATGTTAGAGCCTCTAACCACTCCTGTAAATTAATAAAAAAAATTTATTTTAGAGAAAAAATAATCATTTTCAGTCTCAACAATTTTTGTATAATTTCTTATATTCTACAAAAAAAGAAAAAGTGGATAGAAAATTCTTATATCTATAGAAAACTCAAAATTTGTGTATTGATGTATAAACTTCTAAAATTTAATGTTTTTATATGTTTTTTTCTCTCTTTCTTCATCTTTTCTTCATATTTGGTATTCTCTTTCATCAAATTTAATACAACTTATGGCTTAATTAAATACAAACTTAATAAAAAAAATATAATTTATATTAGAATCACTAAATTATAGAGAAAATTATTAAAATTTAGAGAACTATATAGAAGAACTGTTGGAGTTATGATAACTATATTTTTAAAATTTTATGTTTTCGTCAAATTTTTTCGAAAACAAGGTGTTGATAAAGTCATTCTTTAAAAAAATCAAAAAACAAAAAAAATCTCGCAAACTTCTTCAGCGGTCAAAGCCTCGAAATGTGACGGAAACAAAGCCTTGCCCAGTTGACTTGATTTCTTTTGCCCAGTTACGGGTTCAGTTTTGGTCTGGTTTGGCCCAAAACCCACCCCAGCCCTTGAACAAGTTTTTGTTCGAAACGAAAGGAAGAAAACGAAAAGGGATTTCAGTTCAGTTCAGTCTCCGAATCTTCGCGGTTCTCGTTCAGCAACGTTGAATCTAAAAGGTAAAAAATTATTCATTCCCTTACTCGTTCAAGATTACGTAATTGATTTTGTTCCAGTATTAGAATTCTTGGCGAAATTGATCCGCTTTCTTAAAATTGTAAGCTTTAATATAGTTATTTGGTAAGCAAATTGAAGAAATTGAGGTTTATGCAGTGTTTAAGAAGAGGTTAGAGATATGAAGCGGAAGCGTGGACACAAGAAAAAGAAAGGAAAGCCTAAAGCTGAAACAAACACCGTCATTGTGAATGTAGAGGACAATGAAATTTTGGATGAGCGTGGCAGCACTGACATCGATGAAAATAAAGCCGAGTCGGCAATGGAGGTCGATACACCTCCTTTGTCAACCGATCAGCAGCAGCAGAATGTTGCCAATGTCAATGCTGACGGTTTGATTAAAAAGGGAACTGGGAAATCGGTGGGGAGAGTAAAAGTAAAGCTTAAGACGCCGAAAACAGTGGAATCTCAGCTTACTTCTTCCGAGGCATGCACTCAAAGCGATACAGACAAGAGTAGCCAACAAAGACAAGGCTTAGTTTCTGAGAAGATGGAGGATAGTGCCAATTCATTGTCGAAAATGGGAAAGAAAGCTGGGAGTATAAAGATTAAATCTTCCAACACATTGGGGAGTGATCCTGTTCTGGCATGTAGCGAGAGTCCACAAGAAAAAGAATCAAGCAAGGTTCATCAAGAATATAATAAGCAAGAACTAGATACTGCACTCATGGTAGGCTGAGATTTTGAAATTATTAGTTTTGTTCTGAAGCCCTCAACATGTTCTTATGGGTTTTCATTATAAAATTGTGCTTCAGTGGCATATTGGTCCTTAAATTTATCAAATATCTTCGACAGATTATAAAGAAGGTAATGAAAATGGATGCTGCTGAACCTTTTAATGTCCGTGTCGATCCGGAGGCATTAGGGATACCTGTAAGTATATAATTATCACCTAGATGCATATGCATATATTTTTTGCTAGAATAGTTTTATTTATTAAAAGCTCGAATGTATTGAGAACATAGACATACAATAATCCATTAGTACTACTCTTGTTCAATATTCTAATTAATTAAATTGTTCTATTTTTTCTTGGTAACCAGGATTATTTTGATGTGATAGATACGCCGATGGACTTTGGAACCATATGTAGCAATCTTGAACTGGGTGTGAAGTATAGGAATTCTGAGGATGTTTTCAAAGATGTTCAGTATATTTGGGACAATTGTTACAAGTATAACAATAAGGGTGACTACATTTTGGATCTTATGAGGCGGGTGAAAAAGAATTTTTCAAAGTATTGGACATCAGCTGGGTTATATAGTGGACATTCCACTCGAATTAGTGGTGAGTTTGATTTGATTTTTCCTTTTTTTCCCTTCCAACAATACATGTTAGTTTTCTTGCTCTGGAACTTGAGCACTTGCAAAGATTATTCAGTAGTTTTCCTTGCTTATCATGTTGTTCTTCATGTTAGGTGTTGAAAGCAGCCAAGAAAATATCTCTCCATCTGATGAGGTTAAAGTGCATATTAAAGGTGGCCAGACAAAACAGAAGATACGGAAGGGTCATGGGTATGTGTTTGCACCTTTATTCACCTCATAGCCACAACCTTTTAAATGTTTCTAAGTTCATTACTTGCAGTATTCATATTCCTTTTTAGTGTTGGTTCAGTTCTTCAAGCCAGTGTGTAGTAGAAATTCAATTATATTTTACATTTAGAAGTTATAGAACATAAATCAAGAGAAGAGACATTGGTATCATTTATTAAATTCATAATGAATGACTTTTATGCAGCAAGCGAGCACCATTACAGTAGTAGGGGAGTCTGTACACATAAGTAGATGACTATCATCTTGCAATAGTTAAAACGGACTCCATATCCGTCTCCCTAGCTGCCCCTTGAGTCCTTAAAGGGGACTCCTCCCAGGCTTCCTTGGAATTTACTTGTTTCTTCAATATAAAACTTTTTGTTTTAAAAAAAGAACTATTATCTGTTAATTTAAAGTATAGTCCCATTCATGTCTGAAAATTGAGCAACCTCTTTGGGTTGTGGGGCTTACTTCCTAGAAGGCTTTGAAGTTGAGTCCCTTCATCAGTTTTTAATGGATTCGCCTGTGTTAAGTTGGAGACTTGAGTAGCCATTTTTAACGTCAGCATACCCTCTGAAAAGAATATTTGATATTTTTTGTTTTTGTTTTTAAAAGTTAATTTTTATGACTGCTAAAATTTATTTTTTGGTTAAATTGAATTATTTGAGCACTGTTAAGTTTAAAAATTTGCCATGACACTTCTATCAATTGGCCTTTGTTAGTGTTGAGGATGCCAAAGAAAGAGTTCTTATATACAAACACAACTCACCATGCCTCTTGCAACTTTCTTAAAAACGTAGGTGGCCTGACTTCAAAATACATAAGCACATGAATATCGGTGTAATTAGATTATTTTGTTTAAAATTTATGATGAAAGAGAGAGGAGGGAAAGAGAGAAACAGATCAAATGATCAGAGGACATATATTGAAGGCTAAGACAGATTTGCTCATGTATGTCGTTATAGGTTTATGGAGTTATGGGCCCTTGAGATGTGAGGTTATTTTGTATAGTTTTCAAAGTTCAGAAACCAGAATGATGAATGGCCTATAGTTTGGGTACATTGTTGCTTAAGTTTCTCCCCTCTTTGTAAATTTTTGGAAGGGTTGTTGAATGACTGCTCAAGTTTGTTGAAACATTAGTGGCATTTATGCCAAGTTTGTAAATTAAACATTAGTCGTCTAGGATCCTGGAAGACAGAGAATGGTAGTAATGCAAAGTAATGGAGTACTGGAGTCTTAGAAGCAAATAAACTTTATGGGGCTACTTAGTTTCAGAAATAGTAGATTAAAGAGCGGAAATATCAAAGTACTGAGCCACAACACTAAATTATCATTGTTTTCCAATTTAATTCTCAATACATGTTACAGCTTTTAATATATTAAAAGCATAGAAAAGATTCATAAACAAGACACTCTTTGACTGTGCACTGTGTTTCCTAAAGATTCATATAAGCTCTGATACCACAAGAACATACAACACATGTAGTAAAACCCCACATCGATTTAGTGCAACTCTTTTGTTATTTTGTTTATGTCTTCTATTGCACAACTCCTTTACATTAAAATCATTAAACCTTTTTTTTATGGCTTGCTGTATTCCAAAATATAATTCTATATTCTGAAGTCTCTTTTACTTACAGAAGGCGTCACAAATCCGACTGTTTATGTGCTATTTGTGTTCTTAAACGCCGTAGAAGGGAGCGTGAAGAGAATGCTCAGAGCCAACTCAGAACAAGTGATAATAATCTGTCCCAAGAGCTCAAGCATGAGGTATATTTAAGGTTTAATGGCCGGTTTAAATGATATTTAGAGTTTCATATTAAATACTTGGTATGTGATGATTTGGCAAGAAAGTTGAATAAGCCAATAATGACTTGTTAATTAATTGTTATCTCCTTTTACCAAATTTACCAATCACAGTAGCATTTCATTTAGAGTTAATTTTAACAAATATTATGTGATATATGTGGCTGGTTTCAGTTTCATACTATTTGTCGCTGATTTCAGTTGCCTAGAGTATTTTGCTTTTCATGTTAGTACTTTATAGTGCAGGCACTTATATATGATGGTTGTCTTTTGCAATGTCTTTATCCTACGGCTAGATCTGGTTTATGTAATACTATAACAACAAATTGAGTTGATATAGTTTGGATTACACTCTTGTTCTGAACACAGAAGAAAAGTATAAATAAACAAATAAATGAAGGACAGAGGACCAACTTATGGCCAAGTTGCTTCATCCTTTTGAGGATTTCCTTATCTTTTGGGAACAAAAACAGATTGGTTGCCATTCAATATAGATTCCCAGAGTACAGGAGTGGGCTCCCTCTCCTTGGGTACTTAAGAGAAACATAAATGACCATATGTGAATAAGTGTTTTTTTAGTTCTCTGCTGATGAAAGAATTTGCATACCAAGGTTGTAGCTGTAAATTTTTACATTATAAATTGGTTTTATCTCACTTAAGTCCATTTTCAATTGTGCTTAATTATTTGGTAAAGTATGTTGTCTATAGTTTTAGCTTTATACTATTCATTGGAGAGTAAATTCCTTTAATTTATTAACAAAACAGGAAACACAATTCGTGATTCACACTCATCTACAAAGTGACTGCTGAAGTGTATGATGTTTTGTTTTCTGAATGTCTCCTTGAGTTTAGGGTACACAAATTTGTGGGATGGTTCTGTTGTATATAGAAGATTAGATATTTGTTATTTTGTTGGGTAGAGAAGGGCCAAGTTCTGTGGCAGTTTGCAGGTGCAGTTTTTGGGTATTTTCATAGGAAGGAACTTCTAAGATAATGTATTTCAGGTTGTCAAAAAGAACAGGAAAAAAAGGGAGAAAAAATATTGTATTTTACGGGGAAAAGAGAGAAAGGGTATTGATGATCATTGTGGATTCAATTTTAACCTACTTCTGTAAGTAGGTTTCTAATGCCAAACATAGATTGGGGGCTATTATCTGTTAGTCTTTCTCGTGTGTTGCTGCTGTGCTGGGTATTGAGGTATGTTGTAGGGGTGATGTGCATATTCTTGGTCGGGTTCTATTTCACCATTATTGTATTTTACTTTCTTTCAATTAGAATATCTCTGTATATTACCGTGCTACTTATTCTTTAGAGTAGTCTTTTATAGTCAATCATTTACTTGATAGCTTAAAACTCAATGACCATATATGCTGACATCCTTAAAAAGTGGGGTTTAATACTGTTGGGGAACTATCCAACTTCAATTTTAAATTTATTTTTGGTGTTTATACTTCTAAATCTTCCCTGGATGAATAAAGTCTATCTCTTTCCTTTCTCTTGAAAGGAATCTTCACATGTGGGAAGTCCTTCTGGTGAAAATTCATCTTCAGATATAGATGGAGCATTGCAGCGGGATGCGGATGCTACTCTTGAAGAGTCAAAAGAGGTGAAAACCGGGGAATCTGAGCAGCAGTTTGATGGCCCATCAGGGGAGAAGCAGGAAGAGGAAGATGAAGAGGAGGAGGAGGATGATGAGGAGGAAGAAGAAAGTGAGGCTGAGATGAAAGACGAAGGTAACGGCGATGCATCACAGCAGCTTGACAAATCAAGGGAGGAGCCTACTGGGCAGTTGCAACCATTGGCATCTGAAAAGTTTGATGCTGGACAAAAGGATACAATGACGAATACTTTGGCGCAATATGAAGAGGGAACTGAAGCACATAATCAAGAGGAGGTAATACAATTTTCCTCTCTTTTGAATCAACAATTATTAAGATAAAGGGTTGTCTTGGCTGCAACTATCTCGTAGAATCTTAAATTCCATCTGCATCATCTAATTCTTACTACTACAAAGCGGTTGATATTCTCAGTAAGAGTCAAATTTCAGGGTACAAGAGCGTTTGACCTGTTCTGTTGAACATTTAAAAACTAAGAAATGCATGAGAAGTTGTATATCAGTAAACAGAACTGAGCTCACAATGCATCCACACCTTATTCTTTGTTGCTGTCAATAATCTAATAATCTAGTTGTTTAAAAGTAAGTCCTATCCTAAAACGGACATGTGCTGAGTTTTTCAGACTTTAAGATTGTTCAATTGTCTATCTAAAAATTTATTTATCAAGTCAAATTTGTTGCAGGAAGTGCAAGGAAGACGCAAGAAGGCAAAAGTGTCCGAGAACGTGCAATTTGAAAATCCCATTTTATTGGATCTATGTGGGATTCTGTTCCCTAAGAATACCAAGTCTATCTGGAGCGGACCTCATTCACTTGTGCAGCGTCGCACTCCTCGAACTAATTCACTGCAGGCAGCCATTAATGTGCTCATGGAGTAGGTGGTATATCAACTTAGATATGTACTGGCTTTGTATTAGACTTTTGAAGGAGATGTTCGATTGGATCCTGATCACTTTCTGCAATGTTATGTTGATTTAGTCAGACTTAAATCCATGATTTCACTGAAAGTACCAAGAGTTGATAAAAATGTTAAAATTAAGCTAAAATTAAACGAATTCTATTGACTTGGCAATGTTGGCATAAAACAGCAGATGCTGGTGTTGAATCAGAACCTAACCATGAGCAGCTTCACAATTATTCGCAATGTCTATATCGAGTTCAAATAAACTTGTGAATGAAGGAAAAAAAATAATGGCTCCAATGTTTAAGATTTTGTTACATCCTAACGAACTTCTTGCTGCACTCCATATCACTCTGAAAACTTCTGTATAATCATGAACAAATTCACAAATCGTAATCTGTATCCAAAAACTATTAATATAGACAATCATATAGATAGTTTAAGCACAGTTTACCAAGGCTTGCTAGTTAGAAAACTAACAAATTACACATAAGGTTTTCAATAAAGTCATTAATCTTTTTTATCCGATATAAGGTCACATTGACTTTGACTTTGACTTTTTTTTCTTCAGGAATATTCAATTTTGCCCTTTGTTATTATTTATGTTGAATTGAAATTTTTGTGTACGTACCAAAACAGAGAGAGAGAGCTCGAAGCTTTTAGAGAGAGAGAGAGAGAGAGAGAGAGAGAGAGAGAGAGAGAGAGAGAGAGAGAGAGAGAGAGAGAGAGAGAGAGAGAGAGAGAGAGAGAGAGAGAGAGCGCTCGTAGAGGGAGAGAGAGCTCCAAGAGAGACAGATCCCGAAGTGAGAGAGAGCAAGATAGAGATGCAACCACGATGCTGAGATTTAGGAGAGAGGCGGCGGCGGTGAGTTCCAACTTCTCCTTTCTATACATATTTGTTGTCTCTTTGAATTGCTTCGGTTCAAATTTGATTTCGATTTCGAATTTCCATTGTGAATTTTGAATTTCTGTTTGGTTGAATTCAAATTATTCTACAGCTTTTGAAGGATTCCGGTAAGCATTAGTTACGGCTTCAATAATCAGGAAACAAAATTGGAGTTTGCTCTTCGAAATTATGTGTGATGCCAGTGACTATTCAATGGGGGTGGGGCTCGGCCAAAAGAAGGACAATGTGTTGGGTGAAATCCAATATGCTTCAAGACTCTTCAATCCAGCCCAAAAGAACTACACAACCACAGAGAAAGAGATGTTGGCCATAGTGTTTGCACTTGCAAATTTTGGAGCTACATTGTTGGTTCAAAGGTTATAGTGCACATGGATCATAGTGCCCTCAAATTTCCTTTCACTGAAGCTGAGTCTAAGGCAAGATTGCTTCGATGAGTACTATTCCTTCAAGAGTTTGATCTAGAGATCGTGGATAAACCCAGGAGGCATAACTTGGTAGTGGATCACCTCTCATGCCTTCAACTCAAGGAAGAAAATGGTGACTTGAGTGATGAGTTTTTGGATGAGCAACTATTCCATATTAAAGAGGTGCTTACTACTTTCAATTATTCATGGTTTGGGAATATTGCCAACTATCTATCACGCAATGGTACCTTCATCCCTGCCCACTTTTCAAGTGACCAAAGGAAGAGATTGATGAGACTTAGACGGGAGTTCATTTGGGATGACCCCTATTTGTAAAAGGAAGGTAGAGATGTGATCCTTAGAAGATGTGTTCCACATGGGGAGATGTATAGTGTCAGGCATTTGGGATGACACCTTTTGTACCATGATAATCGGGTACCATGGGCCTTCTAAGATCGTCTGCAAGGTTCTTCAAGCTGGGTTGTGGTGGCCCATACTTTTCTTGGATGCCCATGCCTTTGTGAAGGCATGTGATCAGTGCCAACACGTGGGGAGGATAAAAAAAAGGGGACCAAATTCCATTGAAGACTATCATGGAGGCCGAAATCTTTGATGTATGGGTATTGATTTCATGAGGCCTTTTCCTTGCTCGAATGACATGTACTACATTTTAGTGGTGGTGGACTATGTCTCCAAGTAGGTGGAAGTTATGACATGCTTGATGGCAATGTGGTGACCAAGTTCCTCAAGGTTTCCATCTTTACAAGGCATGGAGCCGGAAGGGTCATCATAAGTGTTGGGGGTTCTCACTTTATCAACCACAAGCTCAAGGCCCTCTTGAAGAAATATGGGGTTGTTCATAAAGTAGCTACACCATATCACCCCAAAACCAGTGGACAAGTAGAAATAAGCAACCAAGAACTTAAGAGTATCTTGGAGAAGACCGTGAGTGCCAAGCCAAAAGCTTGATGATTCACTTTTGGCATACCGGACCGCCTTCAAAACTTCTATAGGCATTTCACCTTATAAACTTGTCTATGAGAAAAGCTTGTCACTTACCCGTGGAGTTTGAGCACAAATTAAGATGGGCCATCCACACATTGAACATGAACTTAGGGGCTAGTAGAGAGAAAAAGCAGCTTGACATTATGGAGCTTGAAGAGTTGAGGCTAGAAGCCTATGAAAGTGCCCAAATTTACTAGGAGAAGACGAAGAAGTACCATGATAATCGCTTGAGGAATAAGGAGCTTGTTATGGGAAAGAAGGTTCTCTTGTACAACTATACACTTTTTTTTACATCTGGGGAAGCTAAGGTCTAGATGGAATGGTCCGTTTAAGCTCGTGGAAGTTTTTTCTCATGGAGAGGTAACTTTGAGAAATTTGAGAGATGGAAGTACTTTCAAGGTAAATAGGCCAGGCACCAGATCAAGCCTTGGTAAGGAATAGCACCAAGTGAGCATGTTGTGGAGGTGAACTTTGTGCATCTTCCACACACTATGATGCTTTGAAGCTTTTCCCTCCATCCCGACCGTGTTAAGGTTGTTAAAATTGAACCCATGATGGCTGAACACCATTGAGAGAGCTACAAGGAATAAAAGTGTGAAGTAGATGTTATGATCATGTGAACCGAGAGAAGCAACTTTGAAGGAAGCCAAAGATACCTAGCATGGAAGGCAAGATCAATCTTGGTCTTGCATGTTGGTGATTTTTGGTGACTATAGATGCTATGTTTCGGTCTTCAAGGGGGAGCATTTCTAATCTTTTACCTCACTTTCAATTTATGTGCTTGTTGATATGTTTATGTGTTAACTATGTTAGCTTTGTTCATGTGAATCTTGTGGTAGGAAGTGTGTAGATTGTTTGACATGTGTGTGAGAATTAGTGTTTGACTTGTAAAAAACCAAAGGACCTCCTTTGATGGAACGAAGAATGATAGTTCATTATTTTTGATCATCAAAGTGCTGCATAGAAGAGAACCTGAGACACTGCGGCGATGAATCAAATATTTTCCTCGATCTATCAAGGAAGTGCAGCAGAAAGCAACCCGCAATATTGCCTCGATGGATCGAGGACAATTCTTCGACCCATAGGCAGAACATTGACCCAAAGTTGACTTTTAATGAACCATTTTTCTCTCCTTTTCTCTTCTTCCCCTCTGCCTCCTTCTCACTTTTCTTCGATATCTTCTTCTTCTCTTCGTCTCTCTCTCTCTGTCTTTCTACACACTCTCAACACTTCAAAACCATAAAATCACTCAAATTTTCGATTTGGAAGCTTATTCTTGCGTATTGGGTTGCTCAGAGTGGATTGGATTGTGATTTGGAAGCTTTATTCAAGAGGTTTGTGCTCTAGAACTCTCAAATCCGATTTAAAATTTTGTGAGATTAAGTTGTGATTTTGTGATGTTTATGTTTAGTTAGAACAATATTCCTTGATTTTGATGTATGTGTTCAGTGATTTTACCATCTATGTGCATGAAATTGTTGAAATTAGATGACTTGAACTATGCATGAACCCTAGTTTCAAAATTTTGGAATTGGTTTGTGTTTTGTGTTGTTCTTGCCAATGTATGCTCGAATTGATCAAAGACTAAGAAGTAGTTGATTTATGAGACTAATTTCATGAAACCTTATCGAAATTTTTTTGGTGAAATGTTGACTATCCTTGACTTTGGTCAAAATTTTAAGGCAAGTATGCTTTGGTTGTGTGTTTTAGTCTTAATGTTCTTGTCTAGGTTACGATTATTTAGGTTGTGGTTTAAATATGGATAACATTACTTAATTGGACAAGTGTTTGCACTATGAACCTGATGACCTTAACTTGACAACTGTGGTACCACAACCAGAAAAACACACTTAGGCGACGAAGCATTTTCGTCGACTAAGTGGCTTTTTTCGTCGCCTAAGTACTTAGGAGATGAAACTTTCGCCGCCTAACAATCGTAGACTAAGTATTTAGACGGCAAATTTTTTATTTTTCATCGTCTAAATAGCCACTTAGACAACGAAAAATTAATAAAAAAGCAACAAAGTGTTACCACAATTCGTTGCCCAAGTGTTACCACTTAGACGACGAAATTTTAGAATTTTCGTCACCTAAGTGTCTAATTTAAAAAAAAATAAATAAATAAAAATAAATAATCCACTTAAACGACGAAGATTTTTATCATCTAAGTGGTAAATTTTAATTAAAAATATATAAATAAACAACTTAGACGACGAAACTATTGATTTTGTCATCTAAGTGGTTTTTTTAATTAAATAAATAAAAATTAATTAAATCGTAATTAAATATTAATTATTAATTAATGCAAAAATTGTAATTAGGAGATCATTTAATCATGGTGGTGGCGGCGGCGACGTTTGTGTACGTGGTGGTGGTGATGATGGTGCCGAGGTGCTGGTGTGGTGGTGGTGGTGGTGCCGAGGTGCTGGTGTGTATGGTTTGAGAGAGAGAGAGAGAGAGAGAGAGAGAGAGAGAGAGAGAGAGAGAGAGAGAGAGAGAGAGAGAGAGAGAGAGAGAGAGAGAGAGAGAGAGAGAGAGAGAGAGAGAGATTGTGAAAAGTAGGGGATAAACTTTTTTTTATAGGCGATCACTTAGGCGACGAAACCAACATGTTTCGTTGCTTAAGTGACTTAAATTTTTGGTAAAAATGGCGAAAAAAATTACCGCAAAAAATTTGAACTTAGGTGACGAAACCAACAAGTTTTGTTACTTAAGTGATTTTGAATTTTTGGTAAAAAATTTGGCGGAAATGACTACTTTTGTTGCCTAAGTAAATTTTTTTTTTTAAAATAAATAAAAAATGAAATTTCATTTAGGCGATGAAACTATTTATTTTTGTCACCTAAGTGAATTTTTTTTTAAATTTAAATTTTATTTTATTTACAAAAAAATATTTTACTTAGGCGACTAAACCTACTAGTTTCGTTGCCTAAGTGAATTTTTTTTTAAAAATATATGAAAATTATTTTTGGGTAGTTGCTTAAAAATCATCAAAAATCAACCGTTAGATGTAACTATTACATTTATACAATATTGTAGAAAAAAATTCAACCTAATTTGTAGAAAACTTTCGACCTAACTTGTTATATATCTACTAATGTTGTATAACTTAAGTGCTCGTATGTCTATATTCACTCCACATCAACATTAATGAAATTGAATTTGAAAAAAAAACCCTTGAATATATTCATCATAAAATAATATGTATGTGGATGAATTTTCATTCAAAACGAAGTTCGTTAAGGGTTTGATCGGCGTATTCAACTATAAAACCGAAATTTCAACGAAACGGAAACGTTGATATACGAATCGTAACTCCGTTTTTTGAACCGTCGACACTGACAGTTCAAGAATTGTTTACTCAATGCCCTTGATGAAAAAAAATATGTATTTTAAGATGGTATACATGGTCGTGCTCTTAGAGGTCAGATTGTGAAACTCTACTTAGACGATGAAAGTGGTTGAATTTCATCGTCTAAGTACTACTTAGATGACGAAAAAAGGGTTTTGTCGCCTAAGATTTTCCGGGTTTAAGGGAAAGGGTTTAAGGCTTAGGGTTTAGGTTTAGGATATGTTCTTAGATGACAAAATGAAAATATTTGTCGTCTAAGTTTGCACTTAGACGACGAATTGTGTTTTCGTCGTTTAAGTGCGTCTTCCAAGACGACGAAGAAATTTTCGTGGTTTAAGATATTGTATGTAGACGACAAAATATATTTTCTTCGTCTAAGTCAGATCTTAGACAATGAAAACATATATTCCATCGTCTAAGACATTTCTTAGGCAACGAAAACATAATTCGTTGTCTAACGTTAGACTAGACGACGAAATTGTCACTTGGCCGACGAATTTTTTTCCATCATTTTAGAACCACGTAGACGATGAAACCTTAATAGTTTCATAATCTAAATGTGATTTTCTGGTAGTGTACTTTGTGTATCGGTTCTGTGTAAGTGTATATTTGAGATTCTCCCTTGTACTTGTGACTTGAAATTGGTGATATTGAAATGATGCCATGTACTGGAATCTTGAGTTGCATTTTCATGTGATCCTTGTGTTGTAATTTTCATGCGATCCATATGTTGTAATTTTCATGCTTAAGTACAACCTTATTGTTTTCATGGTGATTTACATTGAGAAATAGCAATGTGTGTTCATCATGTTTTGATTTCTTAAGTGTGCAGCTTATATATGTGTGTTATTGTGTTGAAATTGTTTTCCAGATGTCGTCGTCATCATCGTCGTTGTCGTCGTCGTCATCATCATCATCATCATCATCATCATCATCATTATCGACATCATTAACATCACTATGGGAACGACAATAGAAAACACCAAGCACAAGGGTAAGGCAGTGGTTGTGGAAGAGGATGAGGAACCGGTGTACAAATTAGCACTTACTTTCTACAACTCGGACGCATATCTAGGAAGGTTAAGTGCCCCAATACGGGTTTCTCCAAGAAGCCAACCTCATGGAGGTGCATGGTTTTTACTCCGAGCGGGATGTCCAACTAGAGCGCCATCATCTCGAGCTTAAGATCGTGAGAGAACTCATGGAGGCCTACAAGATCCCCAGTCCAGTTAAGAATTTTGATGGTTATGATGAGCACTTGGTGCAGGAATTCTGTTTT
Organism: Geum urbanum; assembly: GCA_946800695.1. Lineage (NCBI taxonomy): Eukaryota > Viridiplantae > Streptophyta > Magnoliopsida > Rosales > Rosaceae > Geum > Geum urbanum. The sequence goes on from OX327016.1 coordinate 17,024,838, forward strand.
GTGCTCAAGGAGGCCAACACTACTTCCAAATGGATATGAAAAATCTTCACTCTTCGAGACAAGCGAATGTCGTTCTCACCGCAAGCCCTTGAGAACCTCTACAACTTGCCTCGCTTATCCTTGGATGCGAGAATTACCTTTCGGGAGCACCATGATTCGGTGACTTGGGCGGAGTTCCGGCAAGCGCCATGTGGGGACAACATAGTCCCCAAGAGAAAGAATGGTTGTTTCTATAGCGCGGACCTTGACGCACTTCATAAGGTGCTTTGACTCTTCGTTAAGCACAATGTCTCACCTCATGATCATAGTTGTGAAATCCACATCAGGGGGTACCAAAAAACTATTTATTATGAACGACGAAGGCTTTGTGGAGTATGGGAAACTCCTCTACGATGCTTTGATTGCAAGTGCGGAAGCGGAGACGGGTTCCTTTGTGTTACCATGTACCATTACCCGGTGGTGCATTAAGAAGAAGTTTGAGTGCATCCCCCACGTCTTGCATGTACCCAAGGGAGAGCTAAATGACAATATTATGGCCAAGAGCTTGAGTCAAGCATCCAAGCATCAAGAGCAAGAGCCCGAGAAAGAGCAAGCCCAGAATGCCCCTCCTCACCCTCATCAATCTCCTCAAGGAATTTCCCAAGCGCACTTTGATTATCAATTTGGTTAAGTGTTCTCCAACCAAAATTCTATGATGAACATGTATGTCGTGATTCTCTAACCTCTCTTCTTTCAAGACACTGCAGGGTCTTATCTTAGTTTTGTACTATTTTAACATCTTAGACTCAATTCGGTTGATGTCAATAAGGTTCCTTGCTATGCTTTGAGTTTTTGTGGTGATCCTTGTCCTTGTTCAGTTTGTGTGATTATTCGATGCTTTAAGGATAATTAGGATGAGCATATTACCATTTTTCTTGGGATTTGAGGTGGACATTAGCAAAATTATAGACATTTTTATAGGCCAAAATCTGAGGCTTTGTCTTGATGGATCGAAGGTTTTCCAAAGAAAAATTTGAGAAAATGCAATGTAAAAATATGTGTTTTGGTGTGTTTGTGTCCCAATAACCACTCTCAATGATGAGATTGAACTAATGGCTAGTAGATTGCATGATTTTGAGTATATTTGAAAAGAAAAAATAATGCATGTTTAATCGGTTTGAAGGAGCACATGTTATTCAAAATGCTTTCACATAAGAAAAAGAAGGATTGACATACACTACCAGAAAAAATACTTTAGCCGAACAAAAAAATTCGTCGACTAGTTAGACATTTTCGTCGGCTAAAGTAAAAGCTGACAAACGTTCGTCGGTTATAGTGTCGTCGGCTAAAGGTCGTCGGTGATACTTTAGCCGACGACAATAGTAGCAGTCATCGATTTGAGTGTGAACTTTAGCCGACGACAAATTAAGTCGTCGACATAAAGTTTGGACTTTAACCGACGACTTCATACACTTTTGCCGACGAAATGGTTGACCCAAACTGGAATTTAGCCGACGACTAGTAAAGAATGTCGTTGGCTAAAGTTTTTGCTCATCTTCAGCTTACGTTTGAAAGTCATCGGCTAAAGTATGAAACTCGTCGGCTTAAGTCTGCACTTTAGCTGACATGTTTGACTATTATCGTCGGCTAAGGTTGCTGATTTCAGGAAAAAAAAATGCAGATTCTGGTTTCTATTCCCAGAACCTGCCAATTCCACAATTTTATTTCCACAATAGCCAACAACACATAAAATGAAAACAAAACACATATTCACCAACAAATCCACATAACACCTAAACTAAGGGTTATCCAAATCTGTGTTCCGAAAAACAGATGGGGTACTACCATCATCTTGCAGATCCTCCTGCTGATCTGGAGCATCGAAATAAAGCTGAATTGATGGCAACGAAGGTGGGGCCGGGAGTCAAGAAGCCTACAATTGTTCACACCACGCCTGATACCAAGAAGACATCTGAGCCTGCTGGGCGACAACGTAAGCACGGGTCTGAGCCTTCTGCGCTAATCTCGTATACTCCATCTGAGACTTTTGGGCAGCCACGATAGCACGGGTCTTAGCCTCCTACGCTAATCTCGTCTGCTCTATCGCTTCTATCTGTCTCTGATGATCAATCGCTTGCCTATGCAGTTGCTCCAGTAGCTAAGCAGCTTTGGAAGATGCCCTACTTGCGTGAGAAACCAGGACGTTCTTTAAGACCCCATCACACTGCTGTCTTATACCCCTATAGTAGTAATTGTTCCCTCATGGTGAGAAAGCGTAACCCATGATCCTCGCCCCTACCGTCACATCAGATTGGTCAATCTGAGAGATGGCCTAGAGAAGGTCCTCATCCTGCGTCTCTGGCCATTGCTCCCTCACGATCTAAGTCAACACCACTTCAGTCCCTTCCCTCAATCTCGCCTAATTGACAATGAAAAATATATATATATATATATATATTAGTAAACATATAAAAAAATGAGCGAAAATACAACTATAAGAAAATATGTTAATTAAGTTATAAAGGCATAAGACTTACAATATCTTCGGTGGACTGAGGATACACTTTCTTGAACGGGTTGACTTCAGGGTGTTCGATCACCTCCTCCATCCAACTCACAAGGTCTAGACCCCTCATGATGGTTCTCGTGTTGTGCCATCGGTTCGCCATGTTTATTGCAGGAATGACCTTGTTGAATAAACATATATTAAAAAAATATTAGGAAACTAATTTCGCCAAATAGGATACAAGTAAACACAAATATGATGTTACATACTTTATATTCTGGGTTGTTGAAGTGGACTAGAAGCCACTGCCACTCGTACTCCCTATACATAAACTCGAGGGGGTACCCGAACGGTTGTTGCCATACGTCTTCCAGTGATTATGTAGCTCATTTTTCCACTCTTTGTACCTATATATCACTACCACATTTCTTCGCATTGCCGACGACTTTAAGTCGTCGGCCTTTCTTAATATATCGTCGGTGATACTTATAACCGACGACATGTCGCCGGTTATAAGGTCATCGGAAACAACCCGTCGGTGATACTATCGCCGACGAGATATTGATGATATCGTTGGTGATACTTCCAAGGTATCACCGACGATATCTCGTTGCCGGAAATGAAAAAGAGCATCACCGACGAGTTACGTCGTCGGTGATGAAGCTCCGCCGGGGTCAACATATTGACCGCCACATTTATGGCCGACGATATTCTTCAAAAAATCGTCGGCTATAAGCAAGAATCTCGCCGGAAATTGGGAGTTATTACCGACGAGATAGGTCCATATCGTCGGCAATACCTGGTGACATTTTACAAAAAAAAGCAGGTTCTGGATTGGGCCCAATTCCAGAACCTGCAGTGAAAAACACAAACCGTACAAATACACATCCAACAATACACACATATTTGTCCAACAGTACAAATAGCAACAATACAAAAATGAAATACAACTACACTAAGAGTCGACAAAATCCATGTTTACGAAATTATTTGAACTCCGGTGGCTACCCTGGTCTTGCTGCGACGGTTGCGGTTATGGAACACTGGGGAACACAGGCATCGGTGGAGGTGTGGGAAGCAGGTGTCTGGTAGTCTGGCACTCGTACATCGTCTGCATCCATGTCATAATTTGTGTCTGCTGCTTGACCATAACTCGGTGTTGCTCGACCATCGTCCGGTGCTCGGCATCTCTGGCTGCCTGCTGCTGGGCCAATTGCCGCATCTCCTCCACCACCCTCATTTGATCCTCCAACTCCCTCTGCGTCCTCTGGAGCTCCGCTGCTAGGTTAGAGTTCCTAGAAGAAGTTCTTGACCCGCTAGAGTATTCTGAAGTGTCCTTCAATACACCTTCGCCCGCCGAGCCCATTACCCTGCAGTAGTGGATATTCCTCCCAGTCCTGCACGCTTTTTCCATGATCTGAGCCATTATAGGGCGATCAAGCGTATCGATCTGAGAGGCATACTGGGTCACTTCCTCCTCCGAGCAATCAGGATGGTCGTTTCGAGCTATATTCATGGTGACCTCTGTGATCGCATCCTCCACTCTCACCTAATTGAAAAGCGAATATGAATAACGTATTATTAAACAAAATAAATTAATAGAAAAAAATAGTTTTATTAACACATGCATATGTGAACTACAAAATAATGAGGCCAAAGACTTACCGCTTCTTCAGGGCACTGCGGATAGAACTTCTGATGAACAAACACCAACGGGTTGACTTCTTGTTGTTTCTGCGCCCTACGCGACCAACCCAAATAGTTGAGTGAACCTGCATGATGGGACTTGGTGTGTTTCAATCTGTTCTCGCTGTTCGTCTTGGAAATCGCCTTGTTGGATAAACATATGTCAAAAAATTAGTAACTAACTATTTCAATGTGATACGATACATTAGGGTTGTAAAATATATTCAGGATGCATACCTTCACTTTGGGGGGCTCAAAGTGGGCTACCAGCCACAACCACTCATACTCCCTAAACCGGAGTTCGCTAGGGGTAGCACCTCGGCCTAGATCCTTGTAATTTGTGTAATGTTTTGAAACCTCGTTCTTCCACTCTTTATACCTATATTAACACCAGAAAAAAATGTTAGAGATATTAAAACACTTGATAAATAAAAATCTAACTCGATATATGCTCAAATAACTCGAATCACATCACCTGATATGTAGTTGACGCTCTGCCCACGTCTCAATAAGGCATTCATCCACGTCAAACCACAGATGCAAGATGAATATATAAATGGTAAAATTATATATTTCTTCGGACTTAATTAATAAATGTAAAATTTACGTAATGAAAATACGATTTAACTCACAGTCAGTGCATTATGCACTTGCAACTTCACGTAGCGAGGCACAACACTCCAATCTGGCCACAGCATTGGGACCTTGTCCCGCACGGTGGCCCCGAACATGCTGGCATACTTTCGCGTGGTGTTTTCTGTCTCGATCACCTCACCACGCTCATTGGCCTTAATGATCGTTTTCTTTCCCCGGTGACCTTCTCAAGATTCTTCCCGGTGCAGGGGCCTCTAGTCTTTCGTTTTCCATTGGCATTAACGAGATTGCCTAATAATACAATGTCAAAAAATTGAAATTATTAATTGACACTATTTGTAGTCTTAATTAATAATTAAGTAATCAATCTTGTTAAATAAAATTTACCTGCATCGTCCGTTTGATGGTTCATACACCTCGCACTCCAAAGATACACGGGGTCGAACGGCTTGAACACGTACGCTTCCTCTACGGTCAGGAACTCCGGCTGTCCTTCAATAAAAATAACCCTCCCCCTAGCATCGAATTGAGGGATGACAGGAATCTCGTCGGGCACGAAGAGACCGGACGGCGGACGAGGCCTGGACGATGAGGTGCCTGCACCATCTGCCTCAGATGATTGCCGTGAAAGGGGAGTAGGCACCGGGCCAATAGGGGGCATTCGGATGGAGGGAGTTTCTGATGTGCCTGTTGAGGGTCACTCGCCTGAGTGTCTACTGCCTGAGGGTAGAGGCTGGACTGAGGGTTGCAAGGATCCGGATCGTGCAGCTTCCTCCTGTTCTCGGGCACGTAGCAAAATTTGTGTGCGAGTATTCATAATAGGGCCGCTGCGCGTGTTGCTGATTGCGGATGAGGATGCTTGACTACTGCTTCCTCCACTGGATCTAGTCGCTCTCCGTTTGTTGCCCCCAAGCCAATTTGCCGCAAAACCTCCTGCACATCCAACAATTAAACAGAACAGCAACAATTCAACAACTACATCCGTGACAACAACAATAACAAAACATGTTGATAGCAAAAAATTTGCTTATATATATAGACCTTTATACAACAAGTTTATGCAAAAATAAATTGCCAACTAATTAAACCAGCAGTATATACATGCCAAAAATAACCAACACAAAAATATATACACAAAATATCCTACATATCATTACCAAAATATCAATTAACCAAAATATCAAAAATATCATCATCAAAATCATTATCAAAAATATCATTACCAATATCATTATCAAAAATATCAATTAAACAAAATATCAAAAATATCATTACCAATATCATTATCAAAAATATCATTACCAATATCAAAAATATCAATTAACCAAAATCTTAATTAACTAACACAAAAATATCATTACTAAAATATATTCTACATATATACACAAATTATCCTACATATATTCTACATATATTCTACATATATTCTACATATATCCAACATATATTCTACATATATACACAAAAATATCCTACACAAAATATATTCTACAAAATATTTTCTACACAAAAAATTATACCAACACCAACTTAATTAAAATGCATACATAATAATTAGGAGAATTTCATGTAATTAAAATTGAAGATGATAAAATCGAATTGAGAGAGAGAGAGGGGACTTGTCATTCTTCGGGTTGAGAGAGAGGGCGGCGGCGGTGCTCGATTTCCGGCGGGCGGAGGGAGGGGAGGAGGTAATTTATGAATTAGGGTTTTTTGGGGGAGAGGAGATTTTGGGTTTTTTTGGGGGGAGAGGCGAGAGGGGAAGAGGGGAGGGGAGAGGCGAGAGGGGAGAAGGAGAGGGGAGGCGAAGAGAGGTGATTTCGGCACGGTCGGATGCGAGGGGCGGATGGGGGTGATTCTAGGGTTTAGCTCGAGTTTGAAGAAATGGCTCCCTGCCCCATCGGGCTGGGATATAAAGACATGGTTATCACCGACGAGTTGCTTATTAACTTGTCGGTAATACTATCACCGACGAGTTAATAAGAAACTCGTCGGTGATAGTATCACCAACGAGTTAGTGAGAAACTCGTCGGTGATACTATCACCGACGAGTTTCTAATTAACTCGTCGGTGATTGTTTGATTCCCAAATTTCTTCAACAAATAACGCCATTATCGAAGGCTCTGTATTCATTTTCCCTGAGACGTACGGACATCTTAGCTTCGTCATCTTCTTTCAAGTCTAATGTAGTATATACACTGATGTGGCTGATCGATATGACGTTGGCCACCTTTTTGTAATTTACGAAGCTGTGCGAGTTCTTCTATTTCGGTGATAGTAATTCCGACGAGTTTCTTACCAACTCGTCGGTTATAACAAACATACATGCACGTTTATATATACTAAAATACGTACATCATTAACGTAGTAAGGATGATAATCATAATCATCTTCATCACTTGAGTCTGACTCGGTTTCATAGGTAACTTCTGGCAATATATGTCGCTCCTCGTCATCTGAATCATCGTCTACTTCATTTGGATTAACATCAAGAAGTTCTGCTCCAGTATTTCGAACCACACTCCCCGATCTCACATTATTAAGGCGAATCGTAGAGGATTCCGGAATGTCAAAAGCGTTCGGCTCTTGGTATGCAGTAACTTCTTCATCATCTGCGGTCTCACCAAGTGTGGCAGCACTGTATATGTTTCTATGAGCAACATGGTTAACCACCTTCCACGGGACTTTGTTCATAAGATCATCAAGGTAAAACACTTGTTTTACTGATGTGGCAAGAACGAAAGGGTCTTCTTTATACCAGCTTGTAGCAGTATTCACCGAAAAATATTCCGTACTGATCGGTCCTTGTGTTCTCCGGGCTAGTATCAAACCATCTACACTTGAACAAGTGCACTTTCATGCGGTTCCCATAAATTAGTTCAACAACTGAATGAAGGACACCGTAATAGTCAACGCCATCCTGCCCACTATGGACCATTACCCCACAATTCTATATTTTTAGTCGGTCGTCTCTATTTTCACATATAAATTTCACGCCATTGACCTGACACATCGAGTAAACTTTTGAAGCTATCGGTTTCATCGCCAAGAGCCTCAATTCGTTTGACCACTCTGAGTAACCATCATTTGCTACATGGTTCATCTAAAAAAGATAAGAAACCACACAAGAAATTATGAACATAGAAAATGAAAACCACGTACACACATGCTATATAAGGATATAAAAAAATATATATATACACATATACCCTTACCCATTGACTAAAGTAGTTTGCAAACGTCCTGTTGTGGTAGTCAACATCACTGGCAATAGCAGGGCAGTGAAGATGATAGTTTTTCCAATATTGAACTTCTGGATAGTTAATCAGTACCGACCAGTGGGCAATGGCTACCTCATTTCCATCCAACTTGTACGACTTTGGCAAGCTTCCATGTACTACCACGTTATTGGAGATGATAGAAAGGTTGAACTTGGGTTCATCTATCGACATATGTTGTTGGGGGTCCTCCAGCGCTCCCAAATACAAGTTGGTGTACGTTACACACTCGTGCGGAAGATATGCTTCAGCGATACACCCTTCAGGTGCAGATTTATTCTTCACATGGTCCTTGTAGTCTCCCAATTGTCTACAAGTTAACAAGTGCATGTTATGATACTTAAAAAATAAGAATTTACATATAAAAATAGAGGCAAACACAAATGTATAAATCATTTGTACCTTTCTATGGGATACATCCAAGTGTAGTGTACTGAACCGGTAAGCAACAATTGTTCGGGAAGATGGATCATCAGGTGAGGGATGATGTCGAAAAAAATTGGGGGAAATATCCTCCCAAGCTTGCACATGATAAAAATGATGTCATCTTGCATCTCCCTGAGGTCTGATTTTTTAACTTCTCTGGTGCATAACTTCTGAAAGAATCTTGACAAGGCCACCAACGGCTCCACCACCTCTTTGGGCAGGTACCCTCGAATGAAAACAGGGAAAAGGCGTTGAAGCAGTACATGGCAGTCATGACTCTTTAATCCGTACATCTTATTGTCCCGGAAGTTAACACACTTGCTTATATTTCCTGTATAGCCATAAGGATACCTGCATATATAGCCATAAGCAACAATTATATTTCTTGCATATAGCCATAAGCAACAATTATATTAATTTCCTGCATAGCCATAAGAATACCTGACATTACTCATCCACCCAAAAATTTCATGCTTCTGGTTCGGCTTGACGGTGTAAGGAGTTTAGGGCATTTTTTTCTTACCATCTCTCAACCACAAATGTTTCCGCAGTCACATAGCTTTCAGATCAATGCGTACCTTAGGGATGTCTTTTATTCCCCCCCCTCCCCCCCCCCCCCAATTCAGAACTGTGCCCACCATACTTTCACACACATTCTTCTCTATGTGCATGACATCTAGGTAGTGTCTGATAAGCAACCTGGGCCAGTACGGGAGTTCCCAGAATATGCTCTTGTGTGTCCAAAACTTATACCTTTCAGGCTTGTCTGGAATTGACAACACTATCTCAGGATGATTGCTTAGCTGTCCAAAATCATATTCATTCAGCACTTCCAAAATTCCATCCCCTGTCCATCGCCTGGGTGCCACACCCGTTTCCACAGTCCCATCAAAAGCGTCTTGATCCTGCCTAAATGGGTGATCATCTGGAAGCCAACAACGGTGACGCATCTGAACAATTTTATTGCAATGAGGAATGCAACAATCAACAGTCATGCACTCTGAACAAGCCCTGTAACCCCTGGTAACGTTGCCCAATAACATACCGCGGGCAGGAAAATCACTGATGGTGCAAACAAACATGACATGCATCTGGAACATCTCATTTTTGAACCTATCGTAAGTGGGGTGGCCACACTCACTCAGGTACTTAAGCTTATCAATCAAAGGCCTCAAATACACATCGAGACACTTTCCTGGATAGCCCGGGCCTGGAATTAACAGAGTGAGCATATTGTATTCCTTCTTCATGCACATCCATGGTAGAAGGTTGTACGGTACCAAAATAACTGGCCATATACTGTATTGAAGACTCATGTTGCCAAAATGGTTGAATCCGTCAGATGAGAGCCCTAGCCAAACATTTCGGACCGCTGCTGCAAAATGATCAAACTTCCTGACCATGTGCTTCCAAGCCTCTCCGTCGGCAGGGTGTATAAGGGTGTCATCGTCAGGCAAATTCCTCTCAGCCCACCATCTCATAGCTTCAGCCGTGAAAGCACACATGAACAACCGCTCCGCCTATCAATCAACGGGAAATATCGAAGTATCTTCACAGCTTTCTTGTTGTGTGCATGAGTCAACTTATACCTTTCTGTAAAACATACCGGGCAGGCTTCAAGGTCTTCAAGATCTTTCCCCTAGAAGAGAATACAATCATATCTGCATACATGAATTTTGATGTAGGAAATCCCAAGATCTTTCAGGATATGTCACACCTTATGATGAGTGGTAGGAAGGTGATGACCGAGTGGCAGTAGCGAAGCAGTCCACTTCAGCCAAGAATCAACAGCTTTAACAGTCATTTTGTTCGCCATTTTGAGCTGCATCACTCCCATGACACTTCCAAGAACAGTCTTACTACAACCGTCGTACAACGGAGTCTGTTGCAATGAAATCAGGTTGTTGTACTTGTCTATACCGGTTGTGTTGACATGAGCTCCAGGTAATGGCTCGACTGGCTCAATATGGGGGAAACCCTCAACGACGGGAGGGACATTTGGTGTTTGATCAGCAAATACACCGCTCTCATGAGGAAACATATCATTGATCAACATCGTTGTTGGATCATAGGATGGACTGGCCCTCTCAGCAAATTGTCCATGATCATGCGGATCCGCTAACGATGTTTCACCGTGATAAATCCAACAAGTGTACTTATCCCAAAACCCGTATTTACTCAGGTGCTTTTGGACTTTATCAATGGGAAAACGAAATCGATCGCTGCGACACTTACATTCTTTACACGGGCAATAATGAAGTGTAGTGTCTCCACAATTAGCCTTCACAAAATCCACAAAACTCCTAATTCCATGGTGATATCTCACATCCCATCTTTCAAGGCTCATCCAACTCTTGTCCATCCTGAAAATTCTAACAGTACTATATATTTATGTATATACATTCATTACTAATTAATTAAAAAATAATCATTACATTCATCTATAAATATATATATATATCTATCATTAAACTAGCTACACTAACTTAATTAATTCTTCATCTATATATATATCTCCCTAAACAAAAGTTGACCCATGCATATAAAAATATATATATATACCAAAAATTCCCAATTACAAATTTACATGTATATATATATACATATTAATAATTAATCACAAAATAAATTTATATACGTATATATACACAAGCATATTTTCATCGAAATCATCTTAAATCAACTCAAAATCAACAGTCAATCACTCAAAATCAACAATATATCAACTCTATTTGCATATCAAACCATTAATCTCAACTCTAAATCAACACACATGTATCTAAATCAACACACATATACATCCACATATATATACGTACCTAGCTATATAGCTTCACTAGCGGGTTTTGGATGCCTTTTGACAATACCCAACGATTTCAGAGCGTTTTCCTTCTTTCTCACCCGATTTTTGTAAAATGAATGAGCTGCTGCAGAGTAGATCTGATAAAAGAGTTATAGCCGACGATTCATTAAATCGTCGGCTATAGAGAGATTATCTCGTCGGTATTCCGGTCGAACCATCGTCGGCCATACTACACATATTGTCGGCGACGAGAATGTTATTGCCGACGAGTCGTCGGCTATAATGTCATTGCCGGCGGTGAGGAAAAAAAATTGCCGGCGAGTGACAATTTCGTTGGTAATACTTATTATAGCCGACGATATATGATATCGTCGGCCTTTGTTTTCCCATTTCGTGGACAATGGGAAGAAATGTGGTAGTGTATGAAACAAAAATGTTAGTAAGTGACAATACATGACCAACAAAATATCTCAATAAATAAAATATAACTCCCACCACCTTTTTCCTTGCATGTCATTTTCCCACGTGGATTTAACGTGCTCCGGAACAACAAACCACACCTGCAATGTCTCCATTTATGATAATATATATATATATTAAGACTTAATTAACATAGGTTGACATACATAATGAATATCTAACATACTTACCGACATAGCATTGTTCAACATGTCGTTCACACTCTGTGGCACCGATGACTACTTTCTCCATAGAAAAGGGACTCTGTCCCGTATGGTACATCCTACTTGGCCGTAGTAATTATGTGTCTTTCTCCCCAAGTTCACTGATCCATCCTTCGTGGTCTCCATGACTAGTGGCCCGCTGTTCTTGACAGTGTTGTCAAGACCCTTGCCGGTGACGGGGCCTCTGGTCTTTTTTTTGTTGCCTCGAGCATTTGTCACATAAAACAAAGTAAAACGATTAAAACATAAGCACCCAATTTAATATACAAATTATTAATAAGTTATAAATTAGATAACCAAGGTATTTAATATTTATCCAATTTTGATGTTGATGTATTTGTTACCCTCGCACTAACAAGAGATGTATCAAACGACACATAGACGTATGCTTGTTGTGGGATAATGTAACTAAGCTATCCTGGAATAGGCACTTCTCGTTCATCAACAGCAGGTGAGGCGACGACATTTGCATCCCGAATGACGAGCTACATAAAGCACCAACCTGAGAGGTAGAAGGAGCTTAATCTGTAGAGGGAGAAGGCTCTGGCCGGTTAATGGGAAGCATAAGGACACCCAAAAGAGCGAGACCCATAGAGCTAGCCGGTGAGGGCATGTGGGAGCGGTCTTACTTAAAAAGCTGCCTCATGCTCTGTGGTCGGTGGTGACGGCCCACTACATCCTGTTGTAGTGGCTGATAAAGTAGTTGATGGTGTTGAGAGTTCAGAGAGCCATGAAATGTGGTGTGAGGGTTGTTGTGTATAGAGGTTGCCTCAGAACTATCAACGCTAGAATGTTGTCCCTTAGACCCCTTCTTAGATTTGAAGATATTCATGATGCCTACAATAAAAATCACTCATAAATCACACAAATACATATAATCTGGAATTACCAATACTAATCTATTTATCCAGTATGCAATACCAATATCAATCTACAATACATATAATCTGTCTACCAATACCAATCGGCAATACATATAATCTACAATACCAATACCAATACCATAATCAATCGTACATAATACATATCCAATCTGCAATACCATTATAATCTGCAATCCACTGTTTATCCAACAAACCAAAAATTCATAATCTAATCTGAAATTGCCATAATCTAATCCATACCAATCAATTACCGAATCACTCAACATAAACATAAACAATTACCATGTTTCAAAACATTAATCTGTTTATCCCAACAACAACAAAATTACAACCTAATATGAAATTTCCATAATCTAATCCATACCAATAAATTACCATAATCATTCAACATAAACATAAACAATTACCATGTATCAATACATTAACCTATTTATCCCAAAAATAAATAAATCACAACCTAATCTGAAATTGCAGGTGAGAGTGAGAGTGAGAGAGAGAGAGAGAGAGAGAGAGAGAGAGAGAGAGAGAGAGAGAGAGAGAGAGAGAGAGAGAGAGAGAGAGAGAAACCCGGTCCGGGCGGCGGAGGTCTGGGCGAGCAGATGGAGAGAGAGAGAAAATAGGGTTTCTAAGGGAGATGAGTGGTGGTCTGGGCGAACCAAGGATATAAACCCGATGACTTTAGCCGACGATGTAAAAAAGTCGTCGGCTAAAGTATGAAACTCGTCGGCTGAAGTATAGCCGATAAAAATGCTATTTACACTACAAGAAAAAGTGACTTAGACGACGGAGAATTTCCGTCGTCTAAGTGCCTATCTCCGTCGTCTAAGTACTTGGACGACGGAAAATCCGTCGTCCAAGGTACGTGCTCCAAGTGCTGTCGTCTAAGTACTTAGACGACGGAGAATTTAATCTCCGTCGTCCAAGTTCACTTGGACCGCGGAGAACGTCCGTGGCCCAGGTGGTTACCTAGACGACGTAGACATTAATCTCCGTCGTCTAAGTCACCACCTGGGCCACGGAGATTGTTAGCTTCTCCGTGGCCCAGGTGGTGACTTAGACGACGGAGATTAATGTCTCCGTCGTCTAGGTGGTGACTTAGACGACGGAGACATTAATCTCCGTCGTCTAAGTCCCTACATGGGCCACGGAGATTGTTATCTTCTCCGTGGCCCAGGTGGTTACCTAGACGACGGAGATTAATGTCTCCGTCGTCTAAGTCACCACCTGGGCCACGGAGATTGTTAGCTTCTCCGTGGCCCATGTAGGGACTTAGACGACGGAGACATTAATCTCCGTCGTCTAAGTGAAAAATTAATTTAAAAAAAAAATTAAATTCAAAAATATTATTAATATTAATTGAAAAAAAATTAATTAAATTAATTAAATACACTAAATTAATAAAATAATTAAAATTAATTTGTACATACATAATCGAAAAAACCTATAATTAAAAATGAAAATATTGTTCGTAATGCGGAAATTAAGAAACGAAATAATGAACTACTAGCTAGCTAAAACACTGGAGGAGCAGATGCGCCGCCTCGTCCTCCACCTCCAGCCGGGTCGTCGTCGTCGGGGAATGGGTTCGGAGGAGGTTGACATTGTCTTTGAGCTTGTTGCATAAGGGCGATGAGTTGGGCTATTCGCTCGTCTTGCTGGTCCATTCTTTGGCGCATGGCAATATTCTCCTCCCGTGCGATTCGAGCCTCTTCATAGGCTGCCGCAGCTTGAGAACTTCTCCGCCGCCCCGAACCTCCCGTAGATGATGACTCAGAGGTCGACAAATCTCGAACCACCTTAGGCCCGAAGTGCCTAACCTCCTTGCCAGCTCTACGACCGTAGACCTCATCCGCAATTGCTATTTGGCTCTCCACAGATAGAGGAGGCAGGTCTTCTAGCGGCACATCTGGGAACGCAAGCTGAGTGTTAGCCAATTCTTCCTGCGCACGCTCTATCACTCTTGCCTACAAAAGAATAATAAATTTATTATAATGAAATAATATTTAAATAATAATTACTATAATTATTAGCGCACACACATATATATATATATGACTTACGCCGCGTTGACTCGCTTCATTATCGAGCCCAGGCGTCACGTACGCGCTTACGCTTGCATCGAGATAAGGGTGTTTGGAGCCCTTATCCCTGTGCTCCTTGGCAATTTGAATGAGTTGCTTGGCGCCGGAAGTATGGTGCTTGTCCTTCTTCCCCCGGTTGGCTTTGTTGACACCGGAGAATTTCTGTTACACAACATAATGAAATCATTAAAAAATTTATAAGTAACTAAAATTTAGAGTATTCAATTATCTTAATTGAAATAAAAAAAGTAAATTAACACCTGAAATTGCTCATCGGCAAAGTGGTTACACAACCACTCCCACTCATCTTCTCTATCCCCACGCAGCTCTTCGGGGGGAGGCACGGGACCGTTAATTCGGAAGTACTGATGGAGCCTGTACTTCCAATCTTTGAAGATGTTGTTGGCGGTTTGGTTGATATGCCTCAACATCGCCGGATCCGGATCCACCGCAAATTGTTCCTATCAGAAATAAATTGGAAATTATAATCGTATATATTATAAAATTATATATAACTAATATTAAAAATAGTATATAATAACTAAAATTGTACGTATTACGTACCGAAAGATCCTTAAAGACTTTCGCCTTCTCCGAATCCGGCACCTCCCTCCAAGTAGGGGCAGTGATACGAACCCGGTTACGAACAATCGACCCAATGCTATGAGCCGAGAGACTTGCTAGCTGAGGTGTGGGAGGGCCACCGGTGAATTCGTCGTAAGGCAAGGCGATCTTGCTCCCGGTCGCCTTGCAAATTTTCTCCGCCTTTCCACCTTTAACGAGACCCCGAGTCTTTTTCGGTTGGGGGTCAGTGGGGGCCCTCCTTTGCTTACGGCGGACGCTGTACATGATAGACTCGGCCGTCGAAGACGCCTGAGTACTTCCCGTTGAAGCGGTACCGGGCGTCGGAGTTGAAAAGGGGTCGACGTCATCACCGCTTGAGAGAAATGGGGCAGAGGGAATTTCCCCAGAAGGCCCCGGATTGAGGGCGTCTACCTGCGGTTGAACCCAACCGACTTGGGCCGCCAACATTTGGAGCATCTCATCTTCTGACTCCTGTTGGGCTTTCTTCTTCCCGGATGTGATCTTTGGCGGAGCCATTTAAACCTAAGAGTACGTACGGTGTTAAAATACCTACTTACCATAATAATTACAACGACGGAGAATTTACGCTAATTAATTAAGTACGTTTAAGATTTAAATAGAGTACACTAGCTTGGCATTTTCGGTCGTTCAATGGACGTGCGACCCGCGCGATAAAGTGTAAATTTTCAATTAATCAGCCTTGGTTAAATCGAAAAACATGGCCAGTTAGGGATAGAGATAACGCGAGAGGCAGGACTAATTTCGACAAAAGTCTTTCTTAGTCCAAATCCTGTCACCAGTCATAACCCGTTTCTAGACACCATGTCCGACATTCGGCCAATTTTTCGAAAATTTACACTCCCTCAAGTCCTTTGCAAACTCCGCCCTCAACCTCGTGTCCATAACTTCACTTAGGTTATGGTGTGCGGTGATGAAATCCACACATCACGAGGGGTTAAGGAGATAAGCAAGGAAAAGAGGCGCCATCTATTCCAAAGAGTGCGACTTAATTACACCAAGCCTATGTACTAAATTTAAATCGAACACGTACTACCATGCAATTTACTAGAAAATACATATAATTATCAATTAATTATTATTTATCATGCATTTAATAATAATTATTCATTTACCAATATAATCAATTATTATTATTACTATTATTTAATTTTAACTAATAATTATTCATTACCAAATAATTAACAACTAATAATGATTACTAAATAATAATAATAACAAGAAAATAATTATTATAATTACAACTATTTATTATTTAAAACTAATAAATTAAAAGTATTTAGAATTTAAATAATTAAACAAATAAAAAAATTGTTAAAGAGTTAAAATTTCGAATTATTACCTCGTCGGAATTTCGCCGGAATATTGGAAGAGTAGAGTCGTCGGAGAGGGGGAACCACGCCGGAAAATTGGTCGTCGGAGCGTCGCCGGAGGAGGATCGCCGGAGTGAGAGAGAGAGGAGAGGAGAGTATAGAGGAGGAGATGGAATGATGAGAAAATGAGGGGGGGTGCTCCTCCTTATATAGAGTTTCACTTAGACGACGGAGAACTATTCTCCGTCGTCTAAGTGCACTTAGACGACGGAAACAGTGTTTTCCGTCGTCTAAGTGAAGGGTCAAATTTTTTCGAACCGGCGCCAAATAAATGGGCGGGCCGTTTCACCGCCATAAATGTTGACTTAGACGACGGAGACAGTGTTTTCCGTCGTCTAAGTGGAATTTCAAGCGGTGCCGAAAATTGAGGCGGCAAATCGAACCGCCATGTTATTTCGAATTGGACGACGGATATGTAGTTTTCCGTCGTCCAAGTGAACACTTGGACGACGGAAAACGACATATCCGTCGTCCAAGTCAATATTTACATCGAAAAAATAATAAAAAATTATTCGAACCGCCATGGTAATTTGAACCTAGACGACGGATACGGTAATTTTCCGTCGTCCAGGTGAACACTTGGACGACGGAAAATGACCGTATCCGTCGTCTAGGTTCAAATTATGCAAAAAAAATATTTAAATTAATTCGCTAGGAATTTAGCGATCTGTCATTCGAGTGAAATAGTCGTACAATATCGATGAACGCATCGTATATATAAACAGATAAATTTGAACCGCCGAATAATTTTACGTTTTGAAAGTTGTTAAGTATCGACTAATCTTTAAGACTTTAGTGTTCATGAGTAGTTGCTGATTTGCAGCAGAGTACTAACGAAATTGAATTTGGACAAAACAACCGTTGGATATGTTCGTCGTAACATAATATATAATTACTATAAAGGACCAGGAAATAATAAGTTCGGGAAGGGTTTCATCGGCACAGTCAACCGCAAAACCGAGAATTTCACAAACCGGAAACGTGGATACAGGACATTTCGCAACTCCGATTTTCGAACCGTCGAAGCTCACACACCAAGAATATACTACTCTAAAGTCTTGACGAAAAGAATACGCATTCGAAGATGGTCTAGATGGTCGTTGTCTTAGAAAAAATTACGAAATTTACACCTGGACGACGGATACGACATTCTCCGTCGTCCAAGTAGACACCTGGACGACGGAGACGCTAATATCCGTCGTCCAGGTGTGTACTTGGACGACGGAGAATGTCGTATCCGTCGTCCAGGTGAATATACCCTGAATTTAGGGGTTAGGGGTCCTTAGGGTTTAGGGTATAGGGTTTGTCACTTGGACGACGGAGACAGTCATTCTCCGTCGTCCAAGTGTGTACCTAGACGACGGATAATGCCTGTCTCCGTCGTCCAAGTGTAAAAACCCCGAATTCAGGGGTTAGGGCCTTAGGGTTTACGGTTTAGGTCGTCCCCGGTCATTTGTGTGTGCGTTCAATTATTCTGATTCAAAAATATAATTAAAAAATTGATCGATCGATCCGAACTGCTAGATTTAGGGTCCAAGATTTAGCTAGGGTTTTATATGAGATTGAGATTTGGCGCCAAAGGTGAATCTGCAATTAATTTCTCCGTTCTCGGTTAGGGGTCCTTAGGTTTAGGGTATAGGGTTTAGGGTGAATATACCCTGAATTCAGGGGTTAGGGGTCCTTAGGTTTAGGGTATATATACGACTGTCTCCGTCGTCCAGGTGAATATACCCTGAATTCAGGGGTTAGGGGTCCTTAGGGTTTAGGGTATCGGGTTTGTCATCTGGACGACGGAGACGACATTCTCCGTCGTCCTAGTGTGTACCTAGACGACGGAGAATGACTGTATCCGTCGTCCAAGTGTAAAAACCCTGAATTCAGGGGTTAGGGCCGTATGGTTTAGGGTTTAGGTCGTCCCCGGTCATTTGTATGTTCGTTCAATTATTCTCATTCAAGAATATAACTAAAAAAATGATCGATCGATCCGATCTGCTACATTTAGGGTCTAGGATTTAGGGTTTGAAGGGCTGCGTGAGCGAAATGTAGAGCAGCTTCAGCTTACTTTTAATAAGATCAGAGAATACACCGATGAAGTTGAAAGCAAAGAGAGGGGCCGGGACTAGAAAAACAGTCCAAAGACATTCAATTGAAACAGAGAGAAGTCGACTTAAAATCTGAGGAAGTTAAGCTGGCGGAGATCGATGTTAGTCCAGGTACAAACAACTTTTATATATATATACTACAATATTTGTGCTCTCAATAATACTATCACAAGTCAATATATATAATCATATATAGGGACCCATAATTAATCCAATTTATACATAAATAGTATTTAAAAACAATAAAACCAACCAAAGCTGGACGAGGAATCTTAAAGTCTCGACATAATAGAAATCTTTCACCTTTTTACGATGCATCGATCGATCATATATATATTACAATAATAAATTAGGGTTTACCAAGTAATGATCCTCGTCGTGTGACCGTACTCTTCGTCATAATCGTCATCATCATCATCACCGTTATCCGATTGCTCATCCTCCTCATCGTACTCAACATCGTCCGAGGAATAACCAGAGTCGTCGTCATCGTCCTCATCCTGCACGTCTTCTTCATCTACCTCAATGATCTCTTCTTCAGTTAGATCTGTACAACCATCAGGCATGGGTAACCGTTCACCGTCTTGAACCAGGTCCATTATGTCGGAGCGGATGACAGAAATATTAGGCTCTTGATAGGCAGGAATGTCTCTGTCTGGTTCAGCAGCATCTTCAGTCGTCGCCGGTGTCCCTTCAATTGTCTCTGTATTCCAAACTCCTCGATGAGAGATCTGGTTCACTATTTTCCACCCGTCACCAGCTTTCGGATCGTCGAGATAGAACACCTGCCTAACTAAGGTGGCGAGAGCGAAAGGCTCATCCTCATACCAGCTTGAGTTTGTATCGACTGATAAAAGTCCCAGGTCTTCCTTTGTACGCTTGAACCATCTGCACTTGAATAGGAAAACGTTGACATCATTCCCGTAACATAGCTGAACCACATATACGATCATTCCGTAATATAGATCAGGGTCTTTCCCAACCGCTATCCCACTGTTTTGTGTTCTTCTTCCTTCATCTCGCGCCAATGAATGGAACTTCACACCGTTCACAAAACATCCCGGATAAATATAGTGTTTAATCGGCTTCCCTGCTAGCAAGTGCTTTGGCCAAGACCACCACCCCCCGTGGTTTTCGGATTTTTGCAGATCAATCATCTGCGAAAATGGAAAAATGTAAGGGTTTACTTTCTACAAATTAAACATGCATGATCTCAATATGTATATAAATCACTAAATACGTACCCATTGGAAGAAATAATCGGGGAACTTTTTCTTAACCATTTTCTCAATCCACGCCGAACTCTTGTCTGGATATAACGCCTGAAGCCTCTCCCTGTATGACATCATGTACGGCTCAACTTCGTCACAGTCTCGTAACACTACCCAATGTGCCTCAATAAGTTCTTCCTGTGTTAACGTTTCCTTTAATACTCCTCTAAACGGTCGGACGACATTGGTGACGACAGAAAGATTGATGCGGGCACTGGGATCGGAGGCAGTTGGAGGTGGTGGATCTTTGAGGTACCTGTTGCAGTAAGTAACGCACTCATGCATTAGGTATGTCTCTGCTATGGAGCCATCCGGAGCCGACCTGTTTTTGACGAATGACTTATACTGTCCAAGCTGTCTACAAAATTAATCAAACGTACAATAAAAATAAGTACATGCATATAGCTAGCTAGTAATCTCCAGTGGAACAAATTATGAATCGAAAAACCTGTATAATTAATTAGTTGTACGTACCTTTCTTGAGGATACATCCAAGTGTACTGGACCGGACCAGAAATGAGAACCTGCTCGGGCAGGTGGATCATTAGGTGAATCATTATGTCGAAGAAAGCAGGAGGAAAAATCCTCTCTAGTTTGCAAATGATGTGCACAATTTGTTGTTGCAATTCCACGACATCTGACTTCTTTAATTCTCTGGCGCATAACCTCTGCCACCATCTGCACAATGCCACTATTGGTTCTACGACGTCGCGAGGCAAATATGGTCGAATTACCACTGGAATCAGACGTTGCAGCATAACGTGATAGTCATGTGTCTTTAGACCAACAAACTTGTGTTGCACCTCGTCCACTGCTCCAGTTATAGTAGCTGCATACGTGGCCGGATAACGAACGCCCTTAAACCAGTGAAATACAGAACGTCTAAGTGTCGGCTTCACTGTGTACGGTGCAGCTGGCATCTTGTTGTACACTCCTTTCCTATCCCTCCTCAACCACAAGGGACGACGTAGATTCATTGATTCCAAATCTTTGCGCGCTTTGGGAGTATCTTTAGTCTTGAACTTAATACCGAGAATTGTTCCCACCACGCTGTCGCACACATTCTTTTCTATGTGCATCGCGTCCAAGTTGTTCCTCAGCTTCAACTTCGACCAGTAAGGGAGTTCAAAGAATATACTCTTGTGATCCCAATAGCTCAGATCATGTGGAGGAATTGGATTGCATTTCTTTACATCCGCGTCGTTAGTCAACACACCAAAGTCGAAATAGCTCAACCTCTCTAAAATCTCTTCGCCCGACCAACTACGGGGTTTAGGATTGTTCTCTACCGTCCCGTCGAAATGAGCTTCATCCTGTCGCCAAGGGTGGTCGTGAGGGAGCCATCTACGGTGACCCAAGTAACACACCTTCCCTGCGTGCCAACTAGAGTTCACGTCGTCCAAACATATAGGACATCCATTATATCCTTTTGTCCTGCACGCTGCCAACATCCCATACGCTGGAAAATCGCTGATCGTCCACATTACGGCAGCCCTCATCGTGAACATCGTGTCAGTGAATTTGTCATAAGTTGGGACTCCATTTTCCCACAACAGTTTCAGCTCGTCGATCAAAGGTCTGAGGTAGACATCTAAGCACTTCCCTGGAGATTTAGGACCTGGAATTAGTACAGTAAGGAAATTAAATTCCTTGTTCATGCACATCCACGGAGGCAGGTTGTACGGCATCAGAATTACTGGCCAAGTGCTTACGGCGGAGCTATTACTTCCCCAAGGATTGAATCCGTCTGTAGATAGGCCGAGTCTAACATTTCTAACCTCTGCAGCAAAGTTTCCGAATTCTCTGTCGAAATGTTTGAAACCCTCCCCATCCGCGGCGTGTCGCAGGACATCGTCATCTATTCGCTTTTCTGCGTACCATCGCATCGCCTCTGCTGTGTGTAGAGACATGTACAGGCGCTGCAATCTGGGAATCAAGGGAAAATATCGAACAACTTTCACAGGAATTCTCTTTTTCGAACTCTTCCTATTCACCTGGAATCTGCACTGGCCACATACGGGACAATAGTCCAAATCTTTATACTCTTTGTAAAATAGCACACAATCATTCGGACATGCGTCAATTATCCTGTACTTTAGGCCGAGGCTGCTCAAGATATTTCTAACCTTATAATGAGATTTAGGAAGATTGTGATCATCAGGAAGCAACTTACATATTTGCTCCTGAATTTCGTCAAAAGCACTGACTGACATTTTGTGCTTCACTTTTATCTTCATTTGCTCCATCACATATTGCAACACATTCTCTCGACATCCAGGGAACACCGGGGTCTGCGCTTCAAGTAGCATCCGGTTGTACTTATCCATCTCACTGGTGTCAGTGGCCAAGCTAGCAGCGGGGAATGTGTCATCATGCTCATGAGTGGTACTGTAACCTCCGTCTTGGTGTTGGTGTCCACTATGACTAAATCCCGGAAACGCATCATGGACCAAATCTACAGTTGGATTGCAAGCTGGGGGTCCGGCACCACTGCCGCTGGATGAGGCACCATGGTAACTGTACCCTGAGCTGAAGTCTGCTGCGCTGAACTCTACTGCTTCACCATGCTCGCTCCATGTAGTGTAACTCCACATCATACCATTTTCGTACAGGTGTTGCACCATAACATTAACCTCCGCATACTGACAATTAAGACATTTCTGGCACGGACACCTGAAACGCTTCTTTCCATGACCATGTTCTATCGCAAAATTCACAAATTCGCTAATTCCATCCATATACCGGACATCACATCTATTCTTTAACTTCATCCAACTCTTGTCCATACTGCTACAAAATATGCAAAAAAAAATAATTATTACATATATATATATTAGTCCATTAATTTACCATTAATTATACGTACTCGATCTACATCGATCCATCAAATTACGTACGTAATTTAATCTGTATATATAGCTAATTAACATTCATGCATGTATGTACGCACGTACGGTTTCCCTAAATATATATATATTTAATCATGCAAATTTTAACTGCCTACGTACGTACCTGCTGGCCTTCTCGATATCTGCAGTTAATTAAGCTAGCTAGTGATCGAACACCGGAGATCCGATCCTTTAATTAATTTCTAGCCCCGGCCTAGCCTAATCCGGCCTTCTCCTTCTCCTTCGATCTCAAAAATTCCCCACGGGAGAAAATATAATGGAATGATCGAAGCTAAGAGAGTTTGGCATGGCCTATATATATAATGCTTCACTTAGACGACGGAGGTGTCGGTACGTCGTTTAAGTGGAACTTACACCACGACGTGTCGGTCCGTTGTCCAGGTGATCACTTCTCCGTGGTCCAAGTCACACTTAGACGACGGAGAATTACATCTCCGTCGTCTAAGTGTTACTTGGACCACAGAGAAATATCCGAGGTCTAAGTGTAACTTAGACGACGGAGATGTACTTCTCCGTCGTCCAGGTGATCACCTGGACGACGGAGAAGTCTCCGAGGTCCAGGTTCTTACCTAGACGACGGAGAATTACATCTCCGTCGTCTAAGTGTTACTTGGACCTCGGAGATTTATCCGTGGTCCAAGTAACACTTAGACGACGGAGAATTACATCTCCGTCGTCTAAGTGTGACTTGGACCACGGAGAAATCTCCGAGGTCTAAGTGTAACTTAGACGACGGAACTAATACTGTTCCGTCGTCTAAGTCCTCTTTTCTTGTAGTGTTATTATCGTCGGCTATACTTTGGTCGACGACACGTGTCATATTCGTCGGTTAAAGTAACTTTAGCCGACGAGTTTTGTCTATTTCGTCGGGTAAAATGTGAAAATACTTAAAAAAATTAGGCTTATGTGAAAATAAATTTCACACAAATTTCTGTTTAACTGAGGCGTATAATCAGAATCATAACAATCATGTGAAATATGAAAATACTTAAAAAATTAGGCTCATGTGAAAACACATTTAACACAAATTCCTGTTTAACTAAGGCTCATATTCAGAATCATCGCTTGAGTCTTCCTCGGTGTCTGAGTTAATTTTTGGTAATATGTGCGACTCCTCATCACTGGAGTCTTCGTCAGCGATATTTGGATCAACATCAATAAGCCTTACATGTCCATCATGAATTCGAACCACACGTCTCGATCTCACATTATTAAGGCGAATTGTAGAGGATTCAAAAATACCAATTGTGTTCGGCTGTTGGTATGCAATGTCTTCTTTATTGTATGTTGCCTCTCCAATTGTAGCAGTACTATATATGTTTCTAGGAACAATATGGTTGACTACTTTCCACGCATCTTTGTGCATGCACCAGATCATCAAGATAAAACACTTGTTTTACTGCTGTGGCAAAAATAAAAGGGTCATCTTCATACCAGCTTCTAGCAGCTTTCACTGAAAATATTCCGTACTGATCGGTCCTTGTGTTCCCAAGGTTAGTATCAAACCATTTACACTTAAAAAAAAATCACTGTCATGCCTTCCCCATAAATCGGTTCAACCACTGAATGGAGAACACCGTAATAGTCAATGCCATTCTGCCCACCATGCACCATTACCCCAGAAATCCGTGTTCTTTGTCTTTCATCTCTATGTTCACATATAAATTGCATGCCATTGACTTTACATATCAGATAAACTCTTGAAGTTATCAGTTTCATCGCCAAAGGCTCAATTCGTGTGACCAGTTTGGGTGACAATCAAATTGTATATAGTTCATCTGAAAAATTGATTGCAACCATTAACTTTAAATATGAACATTGATATTTATATATATAGCAGTAAATATATATATATATATATATATGAAAGGACCCAACCCCGATTTAGCTTCCTAAATCAGAATCAAACCCCTTCGAAAACACGAACCAACAAAAACTTTTCGAAATTTGGGCAGAGTTTCGTTACTAACGTGGAATTACCTTAACCTGCACGCGAAAAATACACTTCATCCTATGCCACAAAAAGCAAACCGTGGGCACCAATCCCATCCGGATTTCTCAATATAACAACAGTAAAGTAAAGTAGTAAATATATATGCACTTTACTGAAATCCAGTGTAAAATCGTATAACGTATTCAACAGGAAGCTCAGAGCGACATCTAATACATAATCGTATATGCAAACCACAGTAGGTAGAACAATAAACCTACTGGATGAAACAAAGTAGCTCGAGCACTATGCCTCCGACCACGACGTGCGACACCAGAGCCTGAACTGCAAACTGGGCACGGAAACCGAAAAGCCCAGGTGAAAGACAATAAACACGTTAGAGTGAGTGGACGAAAATAAATGTCTTTCACCAAGTCATATATACATATAAAATCATATGCGAGTCAAATGCATGAAAATCAAATGCTACGTGAGGAGACTCTGGCTACCACTCACGTACAGAGCATGCAACGTAAAACATATCGCGGAGACTCTCGTGGGCTTCCACGCGATAGCACAGTCTGAATCACGGGATCCCAGACCCACACATGATTCTAGCCAGAAAGGCCTCGGGTCAGGATATCTGTCCCCCCCGGAGCGTACTTGGGGATCAGCCGAGAAGCCAATGTGTATCGATACCACAACATATACTGAGACTGTACTCTGTGTAAACCAAATCATAAATCTTTTCTATGCACATGCTTAAAACATAATATGTACGTATATGTATATATTCGTATACGTATATTCGTATATACATAATCATAAAACACATGCTCGTAAAATCATAATCAATCTGCATGCTCAAGTTCGTAAATCATAAATAAGGACTCGCAATCAATCCGTGAAAATAAAGTGTCCACTCACAGACTGGCGTAACGTGTATCGCGTTAACCCGTGATCCGGCGGAAAGTCCCTCGCCAAAACAACGATCACAAACCCCTGAATAATCACAACGTCCAATATTCAAAATCATAATCCGACAATACAATTCAAACCACGAGAAACAGCCGTTCTCGGAAACACATGATTCAAAGTCGACGAATCGTCGAAAATCCGTATATGTATACCATAATACCTCGCTTTACGTTCGGACGCTCAACTCGAAAAACAAACCTCCCCACTGCGATCGGGGCGCGATTTCGAGTCAAATGACATGCGACTTGTCGAAAGTCAAAAAGTCAACTCTGACCGTTGACCGCCGCTGTTGACCGCCGTCCACGGCGGCGCCACTGTTGACCGGAGAGTTTCACGGCGGAGCAACCCCTATTCCATGCAAAACCACCCACTGAGCAACTTTGTCAACTACCACAAAGGCCAATTCTCACTCTAACTAGGTCAATTTCAAGCAAAACCGAATTGGTTCATAAATTTCAATCCCAAAATTCTCAATCCACAAATCAAATTAGAATACAATGTTTATATGGTTAGAATCACCTTGAAGAGAGCTACAAAACCCAGTACCTCATGAAGTTCAACTTGGCCCGAATCCAAGAACCCAAATCACCAAGTTTCTTCAAATTTTCCCGCCGGAAAATCTCTCTCTCCGGTGAGCCACGCCGGAAACCGAGCATGGAGCCACCACGAGAGGACCGAGACGAAGCTAACGAGACCCATCCCGAGCTGTGGGGTGGTCGGATTCTCCCTCGCCGCCGGCGAGCTCCACGCCGTGGCTCCTCCTCCATTTCAGCTCGGTCAACCCAGTTTGACCGGGTCAAAGAATTAAATGATATCTGTTGACTTTCCCTTTATAGCAGGTCACTATTTATAGCTTTCCCGATTAGGAAACTTCATACTTATCCTTTTCGTCGAACTTCAAACGCGCGTAACTTTCTCGTCGTAATTCCGATTCCAATAATTCTCGCGGCCACGAATTCGACTCGACATAATCTTTCATAATCACCCGAAGTCAAACACATCGACCAAACGGACAAAAAGTCAACCCTTTGAACCAACACACAATTAAATCAACCAAACAATCAACAATCGGCAAAATTCACAACTAATTCCTCGTAGCTCCAAATCATGCTCCGGAAGTTCCCACGAACTCGAAATTAAATTCTGAACAACTTCCGTGAAGAAGCCGAAACCAAATTCTCATCCGGTAATTTAGTCGTTAAGTAGCCCACCATTTAAATCTGAACTTCAAATATTCATAATTAATTCCTCGGTCGTCCAAATAACGATCCGGAACCGCCCACGAACTCGTAATCACACGTACAACGACTCTCGAGAAGAGACCTAGCTCCAATTCTCGGCCAATAATTTAGTCGTTAACAATCTCTGGCGGTTCAAACCTTGTCGTCAATCTGCGGCTACGCAGTAACTCAGATATACAGCTGATCTTACTGCTAATTCTGGTCCGGGTCGTCACAATATAGACATACCCAGCCGCCCCAAAACAGTTTGCAAACACCTTATTATGGTACTCAAGATCACCGACAATCTAGTTATAGTAAAGATGGATGTCTTTCTAGTATTTCACTTCTGGACAGTTAATCAATAGCCACCAGTGGGTAATGACTAGCTTATATGGTTCCAATTGGTACGAGATTGGCAACTTTCCAGAAACTTCGACATCATAGGAGAGGATAGAAAGATTGAACTGTGGTTCATCTACCGGCATATGTTGTGGAGGGTCCTCTGATCTACGCATTTTATGCTTGATTATTAATGTCTTTCTCTCTATATTTAACTTTGTTTTGTGCTTAGTAAATATGTTTTTAACTTACTTTATGTTTGTAGGTAGAAATAAAGGAGGAATCCGTAAAGGAGGCAGAAATGAGCTCAAAACCTACTAAGGAGGAAGTTCCTAAAATGAGGAGGAAAGATGAAGAAGAATGGGCCACGATTTATAAAGAATGGATCAAAGATCACTAAGATGGGTCAAGACCATGCTCATGTGTCCAAGAATGTCCAAGATCATGTCAAGATTCACCCACAAAGAAGCCCAAAAGAAGAAAATGGATCAAAAGCTAGAAATCAGGAAATCTGCCTGTGCAGATCAGCCCACTTCAAAAGGCCACTGTGAACAGATCCGGATGAATCTAGACGCGATTAGCATATGGTTGGAAAGATCTAGAAGTCTAGTTTCCAACG
This sequence comes from Geum urbanum, assembly GCA_946800695.1. Taxonomy (NCBI): domain Eukaryota; kingdom Viridiplantae; phylum Streptophyta; class Magnoliopsida; order Rosales; family Rosaceae; genus Geum; species Geum urbanum. The sequence goes on from OX327016.1 coordinate 17,053,105, forward strand.
CAACTGGAATCAAGCGATTTGGAGTCCTAGAACGAGAGAAACTCCTATTTTAGTGGAGAAGGGTCAGGTTACCCGGGTGGAGTAGTAAGAGTTCTAAAAGGAGTCGAATTAGGCTTTGCTTGGCCTATATAAATGAGGGCTCGACTAGGGTTTCAGGATCACACATTCTAGGAGCCGAATCTCTGTCCAAACACTACCTCCTTTCACACAAAGTCGAAGAACTCTTCTCCTTAGCCGAAACACCACCATCACCACCTCAAAAACATCCCTCCTTCACCCATAAGTGTTCTTACGCTAGATTTGGCTTTGAACACTTGTGTCCTCCCTCACGCCAACAAGGGGCTGCTATACTTGGAGCTTGCGGAGAGACGAATTCCTCGGAGCAAAAAGTGTAACATGACATCTTGTATCAAATTTCGGTTATGTATTTAATTAAACACTTAATCAAACACGAATACAATTAAAACCCTTCTTTGTAGATGTAGCATTGATAAGTAGGGATCGTTCTTAACCGGGGATTGAGGGTGCATGCATAACTATGCTAAGTTTAAATGGGGGTGCGAGATTTGTTTGTTTAATACCTACAAAATTAAAGACAAAAACGTGGCAATCATACACATAAAGAAACCCTAGGACTCTAACATGCTTCACTCATAGACAAGCAAACAATCAAGAACCCTAGAAACCCTAAACATGCATCATTGCCGAAAAAAAACTAAACTAGTTATTTACAAGTGATCATCACATACTAATTACCTAAGCCGATTACTTCTTCTTTAAACAAGTTCTACGAAATTCATAGCACACATTAAAACACATACACATGCTTACATCGAATTAGAGAGCAACCAAATCATCTAGTTAACTTCCTAACTCAATTTTATCTTGATTAATTCGGTGGAACATGCTAGGGTGAACCAAATCATCTAGTGTCATCCTAAACAAGTTTCAAAGCATTAAGATCATAGTAAGCTAGCATGACATAGTCTTTGTAGTCCCCCAATTCTCTATCAAGTTGCAAAGTGCATGCTATGATTATTGAAAAATAATTTTATATAAAAACATATTGATCTTCAGATGTTGAATCACACATTTCCATGGGATACATCCAAGTGTAGTGTACTAGACCAGTAAACAACAATCTTTCAGGAAGATGGATCATCGGGTGAGGCATGATGTCAAAAAAATTTGGGGAGAATATCTTCTCAAATTTGCACATGATAAAAATGATGTCCTATTGCATTTCCCTCAGGTCTGATTTTTTCACTTCTCTATTGCATAACTTTTGTAAGAATCTTGACAACGCTACTAACGGCTCTACCACCTGAAGGGGGGCATGTATGATCGAATGAAAACAGGGAAGAAACGTTGAAGTAGTATATAGAAGTCATGATTCTTTAATCCGTACATCTTATTGTCCCGGAAGTTAACACACCGGCCTATATTTCCTGCATAGTTTGAAGGATACCTAACATTACTCATCCACCTAAAAATTTTATTCTTCTGTTCAGGCTTGATGATGTAAGCAACTTAAGGCATTTTTTTCCATTCTTTCAACCACAAATGTTTTTGTGAACATATTCTTTTCAAATCAATGCGTGCCTTAAGGCCGTCTTTAGTTTTCCCCTCCTAATTCAACATTGTGCCCATCACACTTTCGCACACATTCTTTTCTATGTTCACGCACATACATGGAGGAAGGATGTATGGTACCAAAATAACTGGCCATATACTTTATTGAAGACTCATGTTACCAAAATGGTTGAATCCGTCAGATGAGAGCCTGAGCCAAACATTTCGGACATTTGATGCAAAATGAGAAAACTCCCTGACCATGTACGGCCAAGCATCTCCGTCAGCAGGGTGTATAAGGGTATCATCGTCAGAAAAATTCCTCTCAACCCACCATCTCATAGCTTCAGCCGTGTGTGCACACATGAAAAATCGTTCCAGCCTATATATCAACCTGGGGAAATATCGAAGTATCTTCACAGCTTTCTTATTCCCTATAGGAGTCAACTTATACCTATCAGTACCACATACCGGGTAAGCATCAAGGCTTTCAAGATCATTCCCGTAAGCATCTTCACCCCAAAAGAGAATGCAATCATATCTGCATGCATGAATTTTGACGTACGAAAGTCCAAGATCTTTCAGGATATGTTGCACCTTACGATGAGTTGTAAGAAGGTGATGACCGGGGGGCAGCATCGAAGCAGTCCACTACAACCAATCATTAACAGCCTTGACACTCATTTTGGTCTCCACTTTGAGCTTCATCACTCCCATGACACTTTCAAGAACAATCTTATGACACCCGTTGCACAACAGAGTATGTTGCAACACTATCAGATTATTGTACTTGACCATTATGGCAGTGTTGACAGCTCTAGGTAATTGCTGGAGTGGCTCAATATGAGGGAAGCCCCCAACGGCGGGAGGATCTGGTGCTTGAGTTAATACACCGCTCTCATAAAGAAACACATCATTGATCAACCTCGTTGTTGGATCATTGGATGTACTGGAGGAAGGATGCAGGGTACCAAAATAACTGGCCATAGAATTCATCATTGTTGACCCTTTCCTTGAAAGTAAGTGCTTTATAGAATTCAGACATATAAAGTTTCAATACTAGGACCTCTGTGAAGACTTGGGCAATCTCTACAATACTATCCAGCATATATTCTAGCTATTGAGAATCATAAACCACACTACTCAATTATGAAATGAATTCATGCTCACATCGGCAAATGAGACATGCAATATGAATAAAGGGAATAGTCAAATAAGGAGCCAAAGTTAAACTAAGAAAAAGGAAGTAGATAAATTGAGAAGAAGAGCTCATGTATACCAAATAGTTAAGTAAAAGCTGCTTGGTTCTTAAACTAGATAAAACTGCAACACTCTAGAGCCATAGGTGGAAGATGTTTGATGTGATATCCACACTTAAACATCGAACAAATAGTTGTTTCAAATTGTCAGAGTTCCAGTAACACTATATCCCAATTATCATATCAATTAGAACTAGGTAGTTTCAATTTAGATCTATAAGTCTTCCTTTCTCACCCATTTCAAATACATTCAATCCAAATCGAGCATTTGTTTATGCTTGTACCAAATACTGAAAAAACTAATCAAATCTCAATATAATAATGCACATAGATATGAGAAGAACATAAATTATATACAAAAATAGAAGCACACCAAATAACCTGCATACCCAAAACGTAGATACAACAAACATCAATAGAGTGACCTATATCAAACAAATAAGCGCACAAAACACAAGCCCAATCTCCATATCAAACATATTTGTCAAATCCAAGATATATCTACATGAGATTCGTTTCAGCAACAACAAAACCAAAAATCTCAAAGTAATAGAAATATCTCTGATGAACGAACCTACAAATCTAATAGAGAAGAAGGAGAAGAAAAAGAACCTAATTTGCGAGAGAGTTGGCGATGCACAAAATCGCAAGCGAGCACAACCCGTGTTTTGGGTTGATTCGCCGATGTTTCTGTCACCGAAGGTTTACACTCTAATCTCCATTGTCTTAGCTCCTCCCTTATCGCGGAGAAAAACAACACACCAATTGGGTTCTCCGTAATTTGTTGACGTCTCTTCCCCCACCACTTGAAGAACCCAACCTGATGTTCTGATACGCGGGTGTGAAGCTCCTCGACCATGTCTTCCGAAACCCAATAGCTCCGACCGAACGAGCTCTCAATTTTGGATACCCAAAACCCAAAACTCTTCTAAAACATCTTTTTGATCAACAAAGATTAGATTTACCCCTTTTAGTTAAATTAGTAGGCGTGCTCCTCGCGTGTGAGTAATTTACCATTCCAATTTTTGCTCACGTTATGTGCCACGGCGACAACGGCGTCCCCGACATCTGTGGGGCCTACCAACTTTTCTAAAAGGCCCACAGGCGTGAAATTTGCAGGAGTGAAAACAAGTCGAGCCCTTTTTTCTTTCCTTTTTTTTTGAAGAGAGAAAAGGGGTTTGAATTCTGATTGTCACATATTTTGAACTTTAGTTTAAGTGATCATCAAAGATAAGGTCGGGCCATAATCGTTTTACGACGTCTAGTATTTCAACTCCTCTCCATATTCAAATTTGTATTCCAAATAGGATACATAAAATAGCATGAGACGAGAGAACCCTCTTCTAGGGTTTTGTAGCACTGTTCTGACACCAATTTGGAGTCTAGAAGAATGGAGCAAGGAATTTTCCAAGGCTTGAGGCCATCAACCCTCACTCTTGGGAGTTTGATGGAGAAGGAATCAAAGTATCTATGGGCTAGTGGTATGGTCCATTTGTTTCATTCGATTGAGGTCAGGCTGCGAAGTCACGAACATACGCGACCTTGCAAATCTGGTTGTGTTCCTCCTTGGGTGCAGTCGATCCTGTGGCGTTTCTCTTCCATGGGAACATGACTGGGCGTCGATGGTGGGGCGGTGTTAGGACCATAAATATGTGCATATTACGCTTCTAACTTTATGCTTATAGCTTGTTTTCTATGAATAAAGCATTGTTCTTATGATGTTTCCTGTTCTTGCTAGGAAATGTGGAGTTGGCTCGGAAATGTATTAAATATGAAGAATTAGATACTTATTGAAGAAGATGCATACATTTCCGAGGTCAAGAGAGAATTTGGAGCAACTTTGGGAAAATGACGAAATAGCTTTACCGGAGGTCGCCGGAAGTTGCCTGGAACCCGCCGAAATTTGTCACAGCCGGCTGGCTCACCTTAGCCAGCCCAATCACATGGAGTCCAGATCAATGGAGGCCTATTGAGCCCATCTATGCTTACCAATATGATTTAGTGAGAAAGAGAAAAATTTTGACCACATGATGTCACTAATTTGGAGCTTAGTCTTCCAAAGCCTAAAAATCTGGATCATGGTCTCCTTAATAAAAAGTTAACTTTTAGATCTTCCATCTCACCATTTTCTATCATCCAATGGTCCATATTTACCTCTCCATTCAGCCCAAATTCGAGCTCCCCTTGGCACACATATAGAACATACTTCATTTTTACAGATTTCTTAAGTTTTAGCTCTCTAGAAATCCTTTCCATCCATACCCATTGGAAATAGCAATGCCCTCCACCAAAACACGCCTATAGTCACCATCTAAGGCCTAGAAATCTCCATCACCACCACAATACCTTCCACTACACCACCATCTTTCTAGCCTTAGGCGGGTGACTCAACATCAAAGAGCTTTGGAAGAAAGTTGGAGAAAGGAGGAAAGAATAGCTAGAAGACCTTGGAGCTTTTGGGGACTCTTGGTTATTTCTCATCTTATTTTATCTTTCAATCATGTATCTAAGTTCTATACTTATTATGGGTAGCGAGTAGTAGATTTTGGGAGGCTACGGTTAGAACCCTAGCCAAGTGATGTGATGTGATGAACATGTCTTGGATTATGTATATTTCATGGTTTTAGTGTATGTTATGAATATTTGTGTTGTGAATAAGTTTATTGTGTGATTGTGGTATGTTTATATGCTTGAGCTTCTTTTATAATTTCTTATATGCATATGTTGACTCTAGCTAAGTTGATGTATGTGTTAAAGAACTTTAAAATGACCCTTGAATGAATTAGCTACTCACTTAAGGATAGATGAGCATGTAAACATGATTAGGGTTTTATCTATGAGATTTATCTTAAGATTTGGTTCCCTAGAACTTAGCATGGGTTAGAGCCTCTTGAGTCTCTTTAGACTTGAGGACTCTAGTCAAGCATACATTGATTAAAAGGGTTATTGTGGCACCTCGTAGAATCTCTTGGCTCATAGCTTATTAGGTACAATTTGAGGGATTCAACTGGACTTCCTCTCGGATTCTTCAATCGACATTGGAGAGGGGAACATTTCCACATCTATCACACGATTTACTTGTTAGCTTCACAACGTGACATACGGTTGAGGTATAAGCCCGTGATGACTTATGTCTTGATCTCGATTCACCAAACACTTCAATGTAGAGCTCAAGTCTTCTAGTGTCCGAGGTGGCCTAGTCATTTGAGTTCAAAACCAATTGTGACTCACTAGGTCACGATTTGGACAATACTTTGTGTGAACGGACTTAATCTATACATAAACTGGGACATTGTTTGATACATTATGTGGTTAGCGGAACTCCCCTAGCTGACCTACTTGCTTTATGTTGAATTTGTGTTATTTATCTCCGTACTTAGTGTAAACAATCAATCAAACAATTAACATTCGTTTATTCACTCATCATAACTTAACCACCTCTTACAATGCTAAGTCTCCAAAGGATTTAGTAGTGTAAGATTCACTTCCATCTTTCCTTTATTTCCTTTAGTGTCAAGTAGTATAGTGTCTAGTGAGTCGTAAACTTTGTGCTTTCATTTTCGAGCTAAGGAATCTAAGTGCTTAATCATCGTGGGTTCGACACTCGATTTTCTTTCTATACTATTACTTGTCCCCGTACACTTGTGGGCAAAGACCATTCTTATACTTGTAAGTTAGCTAATAATTCATTAAGTTTTAGAGGATATTAATTCTTCCAACAAGTTTTTGGCGTCGTTGTCGGGGATTAAGTTTATTTTAATTCCTTCGTTATTTAGCCTTTGATTGCGGATCATCCGGACATTATTGCTTGATGCTTGTTTGTTTTGCTTTTGATTTCTTTCAATTTATCACTTAGAATCTTATTTCGCTTATCTTTGCTTCATAAGGATACTTTGGTAACTTTGTTAGGGTAAAAGGGTGTTAGAAATTGTGTTCTAACCTTGGTTGCTGGACACATTTCGATCCATCAAAATTGTTTTTCGATCCATCGAATTCAGGTTGCATCGGAAGTCTGAGGAGCTGCTTTGATCCATCGAAGAGTATTTTCGATCCATTGAAAGTTCTTCAGTCTGTGAAACCCTTGAGATTTCTTCGATCCATCGAAGGTATATCCTTCAATACATCGAATCTGGGCAGATTCTTGAGGTTGTTTCGCTCGATCTTTCATCCCTTTCCTTACTTATCTATATCCCTTTGAAGGACATTTTAATTGAGTCTTATTTTTACGTATTGTAACTAGTGTGTGTCTTATCTTATCAAACTTACTTTCTATTGCACCTTTCTTTATTGGGACTGTATTTGTACTTTATTTGGCGATTCCAGTATATTGGGTCATGCAAGCCTTTGCCTCGGTTCACCTTGGTGTCCATAGCACAGTGAATGTCACTGCGCCACATACCGGAATCTTATTCAAACTCTTAGAGTGCTCATTGATGTTTCCTTGAGGGGGGGGGGGGAGAGTGTCAAAGAAGCACCGTGGAAGGCCCTAAAGGCTTTGAGTACTTTGAGAGTTTAGGCCTAATATCTATTGGTTGCCTAGTATGTTTTCAGGTTTACGCCCTTTCGTCACACACATCTATACACTCCATCTTCGAGTTCACCACCTATTTTTTGGAAGACTAATTTGGGTTTCGACATCGTGGCTATAAGAGAGGGCGCTAGTACTAGTGAAGAAGGGGTTGGTGTATCGGTGTTGAGGATTAGTAACCGGGAAGCACTTGGAAATTTGTTTGATCTCGCTCTAGAAGCTCAAAGAAAGAATCCTTCTTGCAGAGGTAGACTGTTCACAATTGAAGTTGATCCGCATCTTGAAAAAGAGGCTAGTGAGCACGAAGAAGGCTCCTCATCCGAAGAAGAAAATGTACCTTCCATAGAACAAATAGCTATAGGAGACGATGGAACCTATGAAGGAAGACCACTGAGGGAGTGTGCTCTTCCCTCTTTGGCGGCACATATCGGATCCATTGTCCTCCAACCGTTGGTGGGCGAATCATTCAAAATCAAGCCAAGTTTCTTACAAACTCTACCATTGTTCCTTGGTCACGCCAATTTGGATCCTTACTCACATCTATTATATTAGAGTTTGAGGAGGCGTGTGCCCGACTAAATATCAGCAACATGGACCTGAGTCAATTGAGGTTAAAGGTCTTTCCATCAAATTTGTGTGATAAGGCAAATGCATGGCTTAATTAGCTTCCTCCTAACTCCATCAATTCATGGGAGGCACTCCAAAGAAAGTTAATTACAAAATACTTCTCACCGGAGAAGATCAATGAGAGGAGGACAAACTTGATGACCTTCTGAGAAGAAAATTGAGAATTTTTTTGCGAAGCTTGGGAGAGGTTCAAAGACCTAGAGCTTGGTTGTCCCAACCATGAGCAATCTCAAGATATGCTAATGTCTTTATTCTATTAAGGGCTTAGCACGGAGACTAGAAGGAAGGTGGACAACGCATGTGGTGGTGACTTCATGGACAAGACCGCGGAGGAAGCTCACATCTTATTAGAGAAATTGGCGGAGCGCTCGACGTTATAGGATATTAAGCCTCATGTGAAGAAGCTGACGGTCTCCATGAGAGAAGCTACACAAGCTAGCCGGGGTGGTATTTACGAAATGAAGGGAAATCCTATTCAAGAAGACACCATTAAGAAGCTCGAGGAATACATGAACAAGAAGTTATGCTTATTGATGAGACAAAACTGAAGTGGTGGGCAAGTCAATCAAGTATCAGAAATAAGTGTGGAGCTGGTTATTTCTGAGAGTACGGTGCACAAAACCTTGCAATGTCCTCATCAAGAGGACTATCCAGAGATTATTGAAGAATGCAAGGGAATTTTCTATGACCAACCTCAAAAGAACGATCTTTATGCCAACTCCTACAACCCGGGATGGAGAAACCACCCTAATTTCTCTTGAGGTGGACAAGGGCAAGGCAATCAAGGAGGATCCCCAAGAAAAATGGGAGAATATCAAGGTGGCTTTCAAAGACCAAATGGAGGATTTAACAATCAAGGCGGAACTCAAGGTAGTTCTGGTGCATCGGGAAGTGGAAACAAGGGAGTATCTACCTATCAAGGAGTCCCCGGATTTACACAAGGCCTAGTGGAGGATTTGTAAATGTCTCGAATGGTAATACTTACCAAGCGAGAGCACCTTTCATGCCTAGAGCTCAATAACAACAACTACCAATGATTCAAGCACCTACTCCTCCACCTCAATTGAAGGCACCTAAGGCTAATATGGATGAGCGGCGAGACTATTGAAGCACCAAGAAGAATTAGCGAAATCCCAAGCGAAAGATAATAAAAATTTTCTTGACATTTTCATGAGTATGAAGGGAGACAACCAAGCCCTCCAAAATGAGAACCAAAGTTATATCCACAATCTTGAGATGCAAGTGAGCTAATTGGAAAATAAAAAACCAAAACCAATAGGAAGGTAAAGCTCACGAGTTTTCCTCTACAGCGGAGAGGAATCCTAAGCATCAAGTCAACATTGTGAAAGCGGTATTGAGATCCGGAAGGGGTTTGACAACTATGGTGATGCTCCGGTAGTAGAAAGAGATGATGAAGAAGAGGATGACACACCTTTGGTGTCACAATCAACCTTCTGGAGTGGATTTAGTACATCAAGAAAAGAGAGATGGGTAAACTTCCAAAAAAGAACCGAGGTAATCCCATTTGAAGATGTAGAAGCTTCAAATGATGAAGATGATGAGTTAGAGATTGATCAAGAGGGGTCTAAGACCGGTTTGAGTCACTTTCGAAATACCAAAAAAGGTCAAGAAGGTATAAAGATCAATGGAGAGTAGTCCGGGTCAACTTTGAAGGAGAATGGAAGAATCAAGATCCTTCCTTCGATGGGTCGAGAAGAATCTTTGACCCATCAAAGCAAGCCCACGGATTCAGAGGCAGAAAATTTTAGATGGGTCGAGAAGAATCTTCGGCCCATCGAAAGCAAGAGTCAGGGCAAGTCCAAGAAAGGTTCTGAAAAGACTCGAAGTGATGTAGAAGCGTGCCTACCCTTTTCCCAAGTAACAAACAAGGAGAGGGCATAAGTGAGCTTGGATCGAAAGACCAAGGAGTGCTTGGATGTCTTCAAGAAGTTTAAGATTAATATCCCCCTTCTTGACGCCATCCAAACCATCCCAATGTATTCAAAGTTCTTGAAGGATTTGTGCACTAACCGCCGGTTGAAGAACAAGCTTCAAGGGGAGGAAAAGAGCGAAAAGGTCAAGCTTAACACTACGGTCTCAGCCATCATACAAAGGAAGGTGCCCAAGAAATTGAAGGATCCGGGAAGCTTTACCGTACCGTGCACCATAGGAACAAAGTACTTTTCGAAAACTTTGATGGACCTTGGAGCTTTCATTAACTTGATGCCATATTCGGTATACAAATCCATTGGCTTGGGAAAGTTGAAGTCGGTAGATATATCCCTACAACTTGCAGATAGGAGCATTGTCCATCCAAGGGGCATAGTTGAAGATGTGCTTGTTATGATTGAAGATATCATAGTACTGGTTGACTTTGTTATTCTTGACATGGAAGAACCAAGAGGGTATGATGATCTCCCCTTGATCTTCGGAAGAGCTTTTATGGCCACGGCGGGTACCAAGATTGATCTTAAAGTCGGATAGCTCACCATGACCGTGTTTGAGGAGACAAGGGCGTTCAAGATATTTAACAAGTCGACAAAGATCCCTTCTCTAAAAGCCATGAGCATCAAAGTTGTGCATTCGAGACTTGGAAATGATGAAGATACAAGGTACATAGAGCCAGAAGCCGATGCAATGAGTGTCGACAAGGTGATGGCACCAGATAAGGTCAAGGATCGTGCAAAGGAGAGGTTGAAGTCGGAAAGGCTCGTCATTGGAAGCAAAATTGCTTTGAAGAACTCCAACTCCTCACGGGATTCATGCTACAAATAGCTTGAGATATGTCTAAATAGAGTGGTGCTCTTGTGAAACTTGATGAATGGGAAGACTTTAGAGCTTCATAGACAGAAAGTGGAGGCCTTTAAGGAGGTGACAACAAAGTGAAATGGGAGGGTCTTTCATTCTAAGAACCCGACTATGATAGCATGACCTCTTTTCTCCATTGGACCATGTTTACGTCTGTAAACTACAACCTGTAATGGCCGGAGTCCATAGGAAGAGGTTCCTTGAAATAAAGTGTGAGGTAGCGGATTTGGTATGTGACTGGGAGAAGCATAGAGCCTAGCTTGGAAGGCAAGACCAACCTTGGTCTTACATGTTGGTGATTGTCGATGACTTTGAATGCTATGTTTTCGGTCATCAAGGGGGAGCACTTCTCACCTCTTACCTCACTCTCACTTTTATGCATGTTTTGATTGCTTGTGTGCCTATTTGTTACATTGATGTGCAATTTGATGTCTTGACCAACCACGTTCATGTGTGTTAGTTTAGTTTTGTTGTATTTGGTGTGTGTTTTGGATGTAGGGAATAGAATGGGACGAACCAACAAAAACCCTTCTGAAAACACGAAACAACAAAAACCACATAAATTTTGGCAGAGTTTCGTTACTAACGCGGAATTGCCATTAACCTGCACCCTGAAAATACACTTCATCCTATGCCACAAAAATCAAACCGTAGGCACCAATCCCATCCGGAATTCTCAATATCATAACAGTAATGTAAAGTAATAAATAAAACTGTACTTTACAGAAATCCGGGGAAATATCGTATGAAAGTATAACATCAGAATGCTCAGAGCGACTTCTAGTATATATATACAAATAGTAGGCCAAACAAAGAACCTACCATAAAAGAAATATCGCTCAAATACTAAGCCTTCGACCGCAACGTGCGACACCAGAATCTGAACTGCAAACTGGGCACGGAAACCGAAAAGCCCAGGGGAAAGGCAAATAAAATCGTTATAGTGAGTGGACGAAAATAAACATATGCCTTTCACCATTTACATATACATAAAATAATACAAAGCAAAGCGAGTTCAGAAAATATATATGGAGGTGCCAGGAGAATCTCTCAAGCCCGACGGTCAGGCGAATCTCTCAAGCCCGACAGTCAGGCGAATCTCTCAAGCCCGACGGTGATAGGATAGGGGAATCTCTCAACCCTAGCGGCATAACAGGGGAATCTCTCAACCCTACACAGGGAAATCTCTCAACCCTGTCCAGAGGAATCTCTCAACTCTGGGTCTGACTACCGGTGATCAGCCGAGTAGCCGAAGCATCTATGCAAGTAATGCCATCACTATATAAAATATAAAATAATACCTCCAAAAGTAATAAATAATCTCAACATCGTATATAAATAAATACGAAAAATCACGAACTTGCAACGACAGTGAAAATAGAAAAGTCCACTAACAGATGAGCATAACGCAGTACGCGTTAATCCAGTGATCCGGCGGAAAATCCCTCGCCAAACGAACGATCACGATCCCCTGGATAATCATAAAATCCACTGCTCAAAATCATAACTCAAATCCTCAAATCACATCACGAGAAACAACCGTTCCCGGAAACATATAATTCAATATCGACGAAATCGTCAAAAATCCGATAATCACACCATAAAACCTCGCTATAATTTCCGATGCACAAATCGAAATATAAACCTCACCACTGCGATCGGTGCGCAATTCCAGGCAAAACGACAAAAAACTCGTGGAAAAACACCTCGGTCGGAAATCGCTGCCGGCCGCCGGAAAACCTCACCGGCCCAAAAAAATGTAACTTACACATGGATTTGAAGATCTCGACATTTCCAACAACTTTCCAGTTCAAAGTTAAGGCCAATTTTGACCAAAAAAGGTCCAAAACTCACCTCAAAGGTGCAAACCCTCGCCGGAAAATCAACTTCACCGATCTCCCTCCTCCGGCCACGCCAACCCTTGAAACCACTTCCAATAGCTCCCTCTCCTCAAGGCTAACAAAACCCCTCAAAGAGCCACCACCAACTCGGCCGAAATGCTGCCACCCGAAGCCGTCGAAATCTCGCTGGAAAACGCCTAACTTCACCGCGCCACCTCAAGGGACGATCCACCTCTCAAATCGAAGAGGGGCACGAGCCCAACACATTTCATCAAGAAACCCCGGCCAACCGTGGCCGGAATCGGGCTCCACGGCGGCGAGACCAACTCGGCATTCCAAACGGGTCGACCCACCCGGTCAACGCGGGTCAACACATGCTTTCCTCTTTTGAAAACTTTCCAAAATCGTCACGTATTCGCCCGTATTTATACCGTCACGTATTCCCAAACGGATAAATACAACAAAATCCAACGGCCGAAAATATTCACAACTTATTCCTCGTCACTCGGAATAATCCTCCGGAAGTTCCCACGAGCTCCAAATTAAATTCTCTACAACTTTCGTGAAGGATCCCAAATCAAATTCTTGCCCAATAATTTAGTCATTAACGAAGCCGCCAAAATAACCAATTACGACGAAATTGCGACTAATCGCGAAACTCGCCAACCAAGTCGATATGCGTTCCATTTTCGGTTCGGGTCGTCACACTTGAGGCAATTTTCTGCAAAATTCAGCCTATCCTTCAGAAAAAATCTGTGAGCTAGCTTTGATGGATCGAAGGTTTGCCTCAATCCATCGGCATTGGCCTGCATACAAAAATCTGAGGGTTTACCTTGATGGATCGAAGATTTTCTTCGACCCATGAAAGACCATTGCCACACAAGGACCCGGGGACACGCTTAGATGGATCGAGGGGTTCCCTTCAACCCATCGAAGACCATTTTCTAAAAAATCAAAATTTTTGCCTATTATGGAGTCCTCATGCCATGGCTTTGCTCATATGCACCCTCGGGTTTTTCAATGCTATATATTTCAATGCGATGGTGCCGATTGTTGGTCCTCCCTTCACTCATATCACCTTTGGATGGCGAGACCTAACTTAGTCTTCGTGGGTTAACATAGACGTACATTTGGAGCTCAGAGGCGGTCTACAAAACGTTTGCACTTTCTTTCTCCCTTACACTTTCTCTACTTTCTAGCACTTATGAGAATATGTTTGAGAATGATGTTATGTTATGATGCTTAGATTTAACTCTCATCCCCAAGAGTAGATATCTTCCAAGCTGGGTTGTTAGCCTTGCAATATCTTGATGACTCACTCTTGTTCAATGAGGGAGCGATCTATTCATCATTAGTGTATTGTTTGGAGTTGCATAGAATGTGGTAGTCTTGTGTAAGTGTGAGGTCCCCTCATGTTTTATGTAGATTACAATGTCGTTTTCCTTTGAAATGTGATTAGTATGTATGTCTCCATCGTGGTTGATAGGACTCTAATAGCCTCATTACTTCTTAGAGACTATATGACCCTTTAAAGTGTAAATGCATGCTAATTACTATGTCTAGGAAAACATGTGTTAGGTGAATAATTTTGTGAAATGATGATGTCTTGCTATCTTATTTACACTTTTGGTTATTATGTGGTTTTATGCAAATTGAGGACAATTTGATTCTAAAGTGTGAAGTAGGCGGTTAAGTCATTTTCACTCCTTATCCGAAAAAACCATAACAATAAAAAAAATTTAAAAAAAATTGAGAAAATGTTGTACAAAATATGTGTGTTTTTGGTGTGTTTGTGTTTTGAATAATCATTCCCAATGATGAAACTTGAACTAATGGCTAGTAGATTGCATAATTTTGAGCATGTTTAAAAAGAGAAAACAATGCATGTTAACCGGTTTGAAAAGTGCATATGTCATTCAAAATGAGTTCATATGAGAAAAAGAAGGATTGATATGTTTTCGAAGCTATCCATGTCCATGTGAGACTTTGAGGCTAATTGTGCATGCATAGCTACATTATGCACATATTCTTTCATGTGTGATATCGATTGATCGTAGTGTAATTTGGAACTTGCTTGAAACCGTGCGAATCATTTTTCAAATCATGGGATATTTTCAAAAATGATAGAGGCATTAGGATTACCACCGTGGCCAAATTGCTTATCGAACCTATGATACATGTATCCTTAGTAAGCCAATTTGAGCCTTATATTACTTAGCCTTTCATTTCGTGAACATCACAAAATCTTACCTAGCTTAAACACTTATCTTACCCCTAACCCGACAATTTAGCAAGCAATAATGACTTCCTAGGAGGATGTGCTTGTAATGTTGTGTTTATGAGAAGAATGTCAAAAAGATAAGTGTGAGATGGAGGAGGTTGTTGTGATTTTCAAATGTTAGTGTATCTTGCTCAAAAAGAAAAGAAAAAAGAGAATACCAAAGAAAAGAAAAGAGAAAAGTAGAAAATAGAAAAAAATTCCACAAAAAGATGGTAGTTGTACATAAGAAATAAGTGTTTTTGGAAAAGAGTTGTTTGAAAAAGGGAAAGTTAGTAGCACCTAGAGTTATGTTAGAAATTCAACATGTGAGTTGCTTGCTAGGTTGCTTGGTTCTCGAACTCCTATACCCTTCTTTTATGTGACCCATTTCCTTAAGCCTCGTTACAACCCGAATAAAAGTCCACTTGATTTGAAATACTTATGATTTTGGATTGTTTGAGCATTGGTTGAAAATCGAGTTTATGGATAACATGTGATTGATGCAATTTATGAGTGCAAACACTAACCGTCAAACACTTGTGTGCATTGAGTGCTATCTCGTGAGTTTGATGGTTAGGAAACATATCAATTTAAATACATCTCATTGTGATGCATTTGGCCTAGCATATCTCATTTTGGCTTATTACATATGCATTGATTTCATGTTTTAAAAGTGTTGCTCAAAAGTAGTTCAATCCATCTAGTCATGATTCTTTGAGGGAAAACAATATACCATTCAGGACACTTACATACTTGTACATATGCTTTGTGCTTTGAGTCTAGCTTAGCTTATTTCTTTTCAGCTTAGTTTTCTTGAGGACAAGCAAATCTTAAGTGTGAGGTAGTTGTTAGGACTATAAATATGTGCCTATTATGCTCCTCACTTTATGCTTATAGTTTGTTTTCTATGAATAAAACATTGTTCTTGTGACGTTTCCTGTTCTTGCTTGGAAATGTAGAGTTGGCTCGGAAATATATTAAATATGAAGAATTAGATACTTATTGGAGAAGACGTATACATTTCCGAGTTCAAGAGAGAATTTGGAGCAACTTTAGGAAAATGACGAAATAGTTTCACCGAAGGTCGCAGGAAGTTGCCCGGAACCCACCAAAATTTTCCACAGCCGGCCGACCCACCTTGGCCAACCCAATCACATGGATTCCAGCTCAATGGAGGCCCATTGAGCCCATCTATGCTTACCAATCTGATTTGGAGAGAAATAGAAGAAGTTGGATCGCATGATGTCACTAATTTGGAGTTTAGCCTTTCAAAGCCTAAAAATGTGGATCATGGTCTCCTTAATTAAAAACTAACATTTAGATCTTCCATCTCACCATTTTCTATCATCCAAGGGTCCATATTTTCCTCCCCATTCAGCCCAAATTCGAGCTCCCCTTGGCACACACATAGAATATACTTCATTTTTCAGATTTCTTAAGTTTTAGCTCTCTAGAAACCCTCTTCATCCATACCCATTTAAATAGCCATCCCCTCCACCAAAACACACCTATAATCACCATCTAAGGCCTAGAAATCTTCATCACCGCCACAATACCTTCCACTACACCACCATCTCTCTAGCCTTATGTGGGTGACTTAACATCAATGAGCTTTGGAGAAAAGTTAGAGCAAGAAGGAAAGAATAGCTAGAAGACCTTGGAGTTTTTGGGGACTCTTGGTTATTTCTCATCCTATTTTATCTTTCAATCTTGTATCTAAGCTCTATACTTGTTATGGGTAGTGAGTAGTAGATTTTGGGAGGCTCGGATTAGAACCCTAGCCATGTGATGTGATGAACATGTCTTGGATTATGTATATTTCATAATTTTAGTGTATGTTATGATGATTTTTGTTGTGAATGAGTTTATTGTGTGATTGTGGTATGTTTATATGCTTGAGCTTGTTTTATAATTTCTTATATGCATGTGTTGACTCTAGCTAGGTTGATGTATGTGTTAAAGGACTTAAAAATGACTCTTGAATGAATTAGCTACTGACTTAAGGATAGATGAGCATGTAAACACGATTAGGGTATTATCTATGAGATTTATCTTAAGATTTTGTTCCCTAGAACTTAGCATGGGTTAGAGCATCTTGAGTCTCTTTAGACTTGAGGGACTCTAGTCAAGCATACATTGATTAAAAGGGTTATTGTGGCACCTCGTAGAATCTCTTGGCTCATAATTAATTTATTAGGTACGATTTGAGGGATTCAACCGGACGTCCTCTCGGATTCTCCGATCGATATTGGAGAGGAGAACATTTCCACATCTATCACATGATTTACTTATTAGCTTCACAATGTGACATACGATTGAGGTATAAACTCGTAATAACTTATGTCTTGATCTCGATTCACCAAACACTTCAATGTAGGGCTTAAGTCTTCTAGTGTCCAAGGTGACCTAGTCATTTGAGTTCAAAACCAATCATGACTCACAAGGTCACGATTTGGACAATACTTTGTGTGAACAGACTTAATCTATACATAAACCGAGACATTGTTTAATTCATCATGTGGTTATGGGAACTCCCCTAGCTGACCTACTTGCTTTATCTTGAATTTGTGTTATTTAGCTCCATACTTAGAGTAAACAATCAATCAAAAAATCAACCTTCGTTTAATCACTCACCATAACTTAACCACCCCTTACAATGCTAAGTCTCCAAAGGATTTAGTAGTGTAAGATTCACTTCCATCTTTCCTTTATTTCCTTTAGTGTTATGTAGTATAGTATCTAGTGAGTCATAATCTTTGTGCTTTCATTTTCAAGCTAAGGAATCTAACTTCTTAATCCTCGTGGGTTCGACACTCGATTTCCTTTCTATACTATTACTTGTCCCCGTACACTTGAGGGCGAAGACCATTCTTATACTTATGAGTTAGCTAATAATTCATTAAGTTTTAGAGGGTATTAATTCTTCCAACAAGCTGCGGCAATACTCGGGCTCGTCGGTCCTGTGTCGAGGCGAGGTAGCGACGTAACTATGTACCGACTGGAGCAATGGGCGACGAAGGGTTCAGGGAGGGCAGCAGTTTTTCACTTTTTTGGCTATTAGAGCTGGGTTTTGTCCCTGGTCTTTAATCTGGGCCTTTGGTCTAGGTTGGTCATTTTGGATTTTTTACTTGGCATTGACTCACCCTTGTTTAAAGGTGGGTTTAATAGGGTCAGAGGATCCTGTTCCGGAGATTGAGCAAGCCACATTAGAGGCATATATTCCGGTGGAGAGCACCGCGATTTTTGAGGATCCTATTCTGAAGTCGTCGATAGAGTTTTGATTTACATAGCCAATTAGATAATGATTACCTTTCAGTTAAAATTGGAAAAGCTTTATGGAGGTTAGACTAGTAATTTTAGTTAGTAGTCTAGTTACGAGTAAAAAGGTAGTCCTACTTAGATAACGGTTTTTTTGTCAACCCTACATGATGGAATGTTATGTATATGATTACATGGTCCATTTATTGATGAATCTGATACTATTGAAGGGCTCGTTCTCACACACTATATTAACAAAGATTGTTAGATTATCTTCGTTCACAATTATGGACTTTAATTTATATATTATTTTTTCCATAGGTCTTCATGGCCATTTGAATATAATGCATATAACATAACATACTTTGTTTTCTTTTCGGTTGATTTTATTCACACATCTCATTAATCTTAATACACACCCTCTACAATTTTTTTTTTACCATTTTTTACCTTTATTTTCCCTCAACTACCCTTTCTCTTTTTCCTCTCTTCGTTTGAAACCGTCAACACCGATGCTCTAGCTTTTGATCACCAATTCAGCAGTTCTTGAAACTTATCGACAATTCTATTCAACACATGATGAATTCAATTTCTCAATTCCAATTCACTGGCAACGGAATTCCTCTCTCTCTCTCCAATATCGCGAGTTGTAATTGCCTAACTCTGCCACTACCATGGGAGCCGTCTGACCACGTTGCCTCGTACATAAGCCCCGACCCGACGCTCACCGCCGCAAAGCACACTTCTGGCCATCTTGCCATTTGTTTTCAGAAAATGGTATCGATGAACAACAAAATGGAGATTTAAAGGACAACAAATATACACGCCTTCCGGCAAATGCAATTATCCAATTGTTCAATGATTAAATGATCTGACTTTTTATGAACAAATATTGGTGTTGGTCAGAACTCAAAACTCAGAACCATTGAGTCAGATCAGCCAATATGCAGCAAGCAAACTAACGACAACTGTTTAAAAAAAAAAACTAACAATAAACTAAGCAAGGGAGGGTTTAGTCGCATAGAGGGATAAAGTGGGTATTTAAAATTTACAAAAAACTAGGGTGTGTATTAATTAATTAGGACTGTGCAAATATGATTTCCCTTTCTGTTCATAGAGCACAAAATACTCATGACTTTAAAGATTACTTCATGTCAAAATCATGTCCGAATGCTTTATTTTTGCTCGACATAGAGAATAGATTGAGATTAACTTTATGACTTTAAAGATTAATTCATGTCAAGAGATCATATGTTTCATTTTTGCTCCACATAGAAAGTAGATAAAGATTAACTTTTAACATATTGACCAACAACTCAAAGCATCTTTAATGGGATTCTTTATTGAAGTTCTTTAGTCAAATTTTGTAGAAAAGTTAAAGTTTTTTATTTCACTCACACTCTTTATTTCGTTCCTAAAATAAGAAGGATACTAGGAGCTCCTAGAGACTCCTAAGAGCATCCGCACCGGTTTAGGACCTCCTATTAGCGAGGAATTCCTATTTTCAGGACTTCCTGTTACTATTCAGCAAATAGGACTTCCTATTCAGTTTTTTTGCGCAGCAATATAACAAATAGGAATTCCTATTACTATTCATAATCATAAAATTAAATTTTGATTAATTATTTGTAATATGTTTATCCAATAACTAGGCGACACATGTCATTATCGTGTACATTATTGAACCATATTTTCGATAAGATTTTCGACGACTCATATTGTGACACGTGTCACATCCACGTGTCACTGTCGACTAAATTATTGATGAAGATTTCCGGTGAGATTTCTAACCAGTAATAAATGCGACACGTGTCACATCCACGTGTCACTGTCGGCTAAATTATTGATGAAGATTTCCGGTGAGATTTCTAACCAGTGATAATGCGACACGTGTCACATCCACGTGTCACTGTCGGCTAAATTATTGATGAAGATTTCTGGTGAGATTTCCGACAAATGAGAATGTGACACGTGTACTCATCCTTCAACATCAAATTATCATAATTTGGCTATAAAATCATCATCTCTGGCTCCTAAAGATTGAAACCTCACAACACGCATAAGTCACTTGATATTCTACACCTAAACACAATTATTGCGTTTTTCTCATCCAGAAGATGAATCATAACGATTACGAAGAGTCTTCCAGGAGGAGGCGCCAACAACGTCGGCAAGCTACCACAATGATGAATTCCTTCATCAATGATGCAACCATGGTAGTTGCCACGTTTGATGATGAGCCACCCCGCCGACGCCTTCCAAACCATCCAAGGCAAAGGGAACCTAGGGGTCAGAATCTGCTTGAAGATTACTTCGTGGAACGCCCTATTTTCCACGAGCAAGATTTTCGCCGGAGGTTCCGAATGAGCACGTACTTGTTCAACCGGATCAAGACAGACCTCTGTAATCACGACCCATTTTGGCATCAAAGAGCAGATGCCACTGGATTGCAAGGACTCCTCCCCGAGCAAAAGATGACCGGTGGTATACGAATGTTGGCGTACGGCGCAGCCACAGATCAGTGTACTGAGTACACAAGGATGGGGGAGTCAACAACGTTGGAATGCATGAAGAAGTGGTGCACACAAGTGGTCTTGCTCTACAAAGACCGTTACCTCCGCGCTCCAAATGTGAGTGACATAACTCGACTTTTAAGAAGGGCTAGGCAACGGGGATTTCCTGGTATGATTGGAAGCATCGACTGCATGCACTGCGAATGGAAGAATTGTCCTACAGCCTGGCAAGGGGCATACTCGGGCCGAAAGGCTCATCCGACCATAATCTTAGAGGCGGTGGCATCATATGATACGTGGATATGGCACAGCTTCTTTGGGATGCTTGGAGCACAAAATGATATTAATGTGCTGAATAGCTCGGATGTCTTCGACAGCTCCTTGCCGGAAGAATTCTGCCTTCGACGTATAAAGTCCACGGTATGACTTACCACCACACTTATTATCTAGTGGATGGAATATATCCGAGGTATTCCTCGTTTGTCAAGACAATTTCCAATCCGCAAGATCAACCACAGAAGTTGTTCGCACGGAAACAAGAGTCATATCGTAAAGATGTGGAGAGGTGCTTTGGCATCTTGCAATCTCGTTGGGCTATCATTCGTCACTCAGCCATGTGTCATCACAAATCGACATTGAAAATGATCATGTTGGCTTGCATCATCATGCATAACATGATTGTTGAAGATGAATTTGTGGAAGATGATTTTGAGGAGTACGAGGAAGAAGATTTACAAAATCCAGCTACTGCTTCAATATTTTATGATGGGCCGGTGGATGAAAATGGTAACCGGATTCCATTTGAACCAGTTGGAAGAGATCAAAATCATCAACGGTTTAGCGATCGTCTCGTCAATTTACAATCAGTGTATCTCCATGGTGAGCTTCAAAAGGACTTAGTGAAGCACAACTGGTTTCTTGAAACCGGTGAACATCTGTAAATAACGTGCGCGATGTATGTGTGTTTCCCTTTTGTATGTGTGTTTGCATTTTGTATGTGTGTTTCCCTTTTGTATGTGTGTTTGCCTTTAATTATGAATAAATGTAATGTGTTTGAAGATCTCTTAAATAAATAAAGTGCAATTTTATTTCTTGAAAATGAAAATTACATAATGACATGCCAAGCATAGATTTATTATTAAGACAAACTAAACTAATCACTAAAAATCAAGGTTGCGGGGACGATAACAATCGGTAAAGCTAGCATCGCCGACTTCTCCTTCATCGTCATCTACTTGCTGAAGGATCTCCAATTTCCGCTTCATGAAGTACTTCTTTGAATTTAGGGTCATAGCCTCGAAATTCATTATCATGATTCTTGTTTCTTCTTCTCGTGCCCTCAATTTGTAGTTTTTCTCATCAAATATTTGTTGTTGTTCATCATTTGTCCTCGTCCAATCGGCAAACATTTTTTGATTAGCCGCAATGCTCTTCAAAGTCTCATCTCTAACTTCATTCGATGGTGTCATGGCCTTCTTTCCCCTTCTTTTTGCTTCCTTGGCTGCCTTCACTCCTTGAGGTCTAGGGGGCTTGAGGTTCCTCCAAGGTTGATTTGTGATGTTGGCATCACTTCATCTTCATCCAAGTTGACGACAAAGTGCGCAAACTCCTTCTTCTTTTTCCCCACATAAAACGTTTGGGCTTTCCTTAACTACAAAAAAAAATATTACAAGTTACGAATTAATATTTCATGTTTTATATATCTCATAAAAGTAATTAAAATTGAAAGGACCAACATAAAAAAATTATTACCTCATCATACACATTTCCGCCGGATTCCGGATTCCTTCTGGCGTATGCAAGAGCCGCTTTCCATTGTGACAAATTTGGCTTCAACTTAGCAAAACGGGAGGCAAGTGCATTTTGGGACCTAGGTTCCGCCCTCGTTTCACCTTGACCCATCACCCAATTTTGTTGGAAATCGCCGTGAATTTTTTCCCACAATTTGTCGACCTTTTGTTTGTTGCCGGAGATAGGGCATACACTATGACGACAATATGATATGCATAGTTGTACATCTTCCGACATGAGCCAATTGGTGGACATTTTTCGCCAAAAAAAAACAAAGAGATTGTGAGATAGAGAGAGTAGAGAGGGAGGAGGAAGAAAATTTGTTTTGCACAAATTGGTGTGAAGTATTTGAGAAAATGAAGGTAGTATTTATAGAAAAATACTATGGGGTTTTTAGAAATTTTTTGAAATTTTTTGGAATTTTTTGGGAATTTTTTCGGGGTAATTTTGGGGTAGCCGTTCTGAAAAAATTCAAAAAACTCAGTAGCCGTTGTGTTTGAATCTCAGCCGTTGGATTGGATTTCAGATTCAAATTGGACGGCCCAGATCAATCGGCCCGTTACTGGTTTTACTCGGCCGACAGCGTGCTACGTGGCGCGCTGTGATTGGTCAACAGTAAAACCATAAAAAAAAATTTCTTTTTACCGGCGCGTGTAATACATGCGCCAGGTTTAAATTTTTTACGTTCCCGCCTAACGTCAGCCTTGCACGTGGCTGACGTCAGCGAGAACGTCCGCTTCGGCAATCGATTTCAGAACATCCTCCCGGACGTTCTCGCCGTTAACGATTGGTCTTCCCCCCCCCTCCTACCCCCGCTGCACGCTTGGAGCACCCCAGACGTCCTCCTTGCCGGTGGGTCAGAGAATTTTTGGAGAGGACGTCCTCCGTTTCTCTCCCTCGCTGCAGCTGCTCTAAGACATCAAGTAAACTTACATTATAATTTGTTTTGTAATAAACTTACTGTAAATATGACATTTATACTCTTTGTTTTACTAATATGGTTGGAGCACAAAATTTTTTACTCCCCCAAAAATTTAAATTTTAGTTATATTTTTAATAAATCTATTAAAAATATAAGAAGCATCATTAAAGATGCTCTTAAGACATTTTTTTTCCTTTCTTTTTTGAAAAAGAGGGGCTGTGGTTCTCCATTTCTTGACCCATAAAATCAATGGACATCGCATGATAAATCCATGGTCGATCTATTGATGAATCTCACACTACTCGAAAGCTCACACTAACAAAGATCATTTCCGTCCACAATCATAGATTGTTCTATTTATTTAATATAAGAGAGATTTTATTTGCACATCTCATATCTCTAAATACACACCCCACTATATTTTTGTTTGATATTTTTGCATTGTTTTCCCACTTTTACCCTCTCTTTCCCCTTTCCCTCTCTCATGGGCTGCTAACCCATCGACCATCGCCACACTCTCTCTCTCTCATCTGCTGGGTAATTGGTTTACTAGTTTGAACCACTGTTTTAAAAGGCGACCTAGGCGACCGCCTAGGCAATGCCTAGGCGCTAGGCGAAGCTAAATGAGGGAATAAGCTCTCTGGGCGGGTTAGGCGCTCCAGGGCGGGCTAGGCGCTCTCAGGCGCTCCTGGGCGAATCTAGGCGATGCTGGGCGTGAAAATAATAATAATTTAAAACTCAAATAATTTCAGATTTGAGATTATTACTCTATATTATATATTTTTGTATGGAGATTATGACAATTTAAACTATATTTATTGCTAATTTTATTATATAAGTGTTTTAAATATTCATTATTTCACATATATATGTATTGAATTAATACCACCTTTAAGTCGCCTAGAAAACGTCTAATTCCGATTAATCCACGTCTAGCCGCCTAGGCGCTCGAAGGTATGTTCACCGTCTAGGGTCGCCTAACATTTTTTAGAACCTTGGTTTGAACACATGTAATTGTTGGTGTAATACCTCTTGGGTTGAAACTAAACTCTTATCATTGTCTTCATTTTAATTGTAGATTCACGACTGAATTTGGAGATTATAAAAAGGCAGAACATTGAAACTGCTATTTTTGGGCTATGATAAATCCAAGGTTAGAACACACTCAGAGAGTACATGTAAATCATGTAAGAAACAATAACCCAGAAGTAGTAGATGGAACAAGAAAACGGAAGACGACGGCAGAGAAAAGGTTCCTAATTAACTTCTCCGGCAATTGGGAGTTTCCAGTTGCAAATAGAGGCAGAGATGTGTATTAACTATTAAGTAATTAGAGATGTGTAAATGAAATTTCTGTTAGAGGTACTACTAGGTCCCATGATCATATAATTGCGACTAGCCTTCCTGCACACGCATATGCGCGTGCGAAAGGCGTCGCGCTCGCGCGTGCGACTTTTTGGTGGCATATTTAAAAGTGTGCAATTATATCGTCTTCACTTAATTGTCCAAGTTCATTGCTCACGACAGATACTATCGTGCACTTTCAGGCCTATCTCTATTATTCGAATATTAATCTAATTGAGATATCTATTATTCGAACACAGATCTAAAGAATTACCAATGAAAATGCATGATAGTATATGTCGTGAGCAATTATATTCAACGATACAACTACACGAAAACAACTTTTAATGTTCTACCTCCCCAACTGCCTTAAGCACTACTACTTATGATTATCCATTTTTAGTCTTCCTACATGCACATACGCCCCCTGCGGAAGAGAGCATATGCATCATTCGTGCAAAGAAACTATAAAACAGATAGTTTGCACAAATTGCATTTTATTAAAAGTTTATAGAACTTGATGTCGAATAAAAGTGCTTAGGCCTTACTCATGATCTAACTGCTTCCTTTCTTCCCTTGGCATATGAAAAGAAGAAGAAGAAAAAAACATGCTTCCTTTAAGCATTTTCACTGACCCTAATCTCTTATTATTCCGTAAAACCATAGTAAGGTCCTCATCACACATTTATACAAATGAACAATAAATACAGTTATTTGATAGTTGAATGTCCGAATAGCCCGACTTGAGGAATAAAAGTTCATTCCAAGAGTGACTGCTAGATATATAGAGATGCCCTTCAAAGTACAAAATAGAACATAAGATAACAAAAATAACTACTGTTAGAGTAAAGCTGAGCTTGCATTTTTTGGTGCTCAGGTCAGACATCTATTTGGTGCTCAGCTTGCATTGGTATTGTAAACAGCACTCCAATAGAAAGAAGTACTTTAAAAATTTTGAACATGTTGAGCAGGTTCTACATCCACAATCTATGAGACCAGCTAGAGATGGCGATATTCCTGTCAGGGTCAAGAACTCTTATAACCATAAGGCTCCTGGTACCCTCATCACTAAAGCAAGAGATATGAGCAAGGTTTGTAGCAGCTTGATCTTCTTTCTTAAGAATTGAAATGGTGTGGGAGTTGAACGTTGTCGATCTTGATTATTTCTCCTTATTCTTACGCTTATCAAACTCAGGCTGTTCTAACCAGCATAGTGCTGAAGCAAAAAATTACTCTGTTGGATATTGTAAGTACACACATGCCTCTTCTTGCTGATTTTGATAGTAATACTCCTGTTCTTGCTGTCTTTGACAGTAATCAGCCCGTTTGTGCTGATTTTAAGGCATTATATGCCTGCTCTTCATAGAAATCTGTAGCCTCTTGGAGTTCGGTGCGACTTACGTCTGATTTGATGATCCAGAGGATACTGATGGCATGCCCATCTCTTCTAATGTACTATGCAGGCAAAATGCTGGCTTCTGAGGCAATGACATAGTAACCGAGTAACTGCTCAACATGAGAACTATGTCTTGCATTGTAGGTCTCTCCGCTGGATCTTCTTGAGCACACAGTAAAGCAATATGAATACATCTGGCTACTTCATTTCTTGAAAAAGAACCTCTCAGATTTGAATCCAACAACGTTTCTGGTGCACAATCAACAGCCTTCCTCAATCATAGCTTAAAAAAGTTGCTCGGCCTTTTCTGGTTGCTTACATTTTGGCTGGTACCAGAGCTGCTTTTTTAGTAGTTCAAAAACCTGAAAAATATGAAGTAGAACATTGAATGAACGAATGACTCCATAGGATAATTAAATAACAAAGAGGAGGGAATAAGCAATTTCACACATGCAACAGGTAATCGAGGAACTACAATATGGATTGTGACTTCTTCATTCACATCCAATGAAACTCCAATATTACTATATTTTTCGATTTTCATTGGCTAGTGGTTCCATTCACACCCAAGCATGTTCTGAAGGTGCCCTGCCACAGGGCACAAGGCACTAAAGCTTGAATGGCACCACACTCGTCAAAGTAAAGCCCAGGAAGAACTTGTACTTTGCAGAGTAGTGAACTATTGATTTTTTAAGGAGACCCAGATGCAAAAGTGCCAAATTTCTGTATAAATCAAACTAGCAGATTTCACAGCTCAACAGCAAACCTACAACCAGAAAGCCACATTCTTTGTACAACTACTTCTAAATACATAGTTTATATCACCAACTGAAAACACATTCTTTGCAATATCTGTACACTGCAATTCAAATTCTGTATTGATTCTAACCCCTGCTCTAAAAATTAGAACTCCCTTCTCCACTTCAAAGGAAACTCTATAAAGGATTAAACCCCTGCATAATTGAACACATTCTAACCCCTGCATATTATTAACTCATAACATCACACAAAACAGAACAAAAAAAGCAAGAACCACGTACCCTGCCCTATATATCGCAACGTCATCATAAAGAACGTCCCTTATAACCGGCATCGGAGCACGCACTTCATCCTCGTCATATACTGCCGCACTCTCACTCACACTATGTAAAACAAAAACAATGTCAAATGTCAAAAACAAAACTGAGCTAAAACCATACACAACACCAAAAATAGACCAGCAACTTTTATTGACCTTGGTTCAGTCATATTCTGACCATCGTCAACAACCCGTGGCGCTGGCTCCTCCCTTCCTTCATTCCCCACATAAAAAAGCTGAACTGCTTCCTCGAGGTTCCAATTCGTAGCCTGAATCAATCAAAAACCGAATCTTTCACCTCACAAAAACTTCACACTATTCCAAACCTAAATTCAAACCCTAATCTACTCAAACACAACTAAATGCTAATGCGAGAGAGTGAGAGAGACCTGAAGAAACCGCCGAGTGATCTCGTCGGACTGACCTTCCTCTTCCGCTGACGTCATCTTCCCCGTCTGCTGCTCCGGCTTGCTCTACAACCAACACCAAATAAAACCCAGTCGAATTTTAACATCTCCAAAAAAAAGCTTAAAAGAATCGAAATTTTTCGCCACCGTAAAAAAAGAACGGAGTCTAGCAGGGTTGTTGTTGTTTTTACCGATCGGCCGAGGAGCTTGGGGATTTTGGGAGCAGCGCGGTTTTCCGCTTCGTCGGAGAGAGAGAAATACCCACATTCGCTTCTATAGATCTGTGTTAACTATTTCTGACTCTTCTACCCCAATTCAGCAAATGTTAGTTAGAATAAGCAAAGGACAAAAAATGGTATTACCAATGTTCTACCATCAACCGTTCATCAACTTCCCTGAGCCCTATTACCTTAATTAATAGAGATCTGTACACTAGCTAGTAAAAAATCAAAGTTGGAAGTTAGTGCAGCAGGAAAAAAAAACTTGCTAGAAAAATGTTAACACCTAGCTCTTCTAGGGTTTGGAGAGCCGCCGCTCAATGTGGGTGGTTTAGTTTTTCATCGGGCCGATCTCGATGGGTGTCAGGCAAACGGAGGGTGGGGTTTACCTCCCTCATTCTTTCTTCTCATTTTTTGACGGATTTGCGATCTATGTTTGGTTTTGACGTGGCCACAACGCCGGATGAACTTGTGCAGACGAGGCTTGATCTCTGTTCCGGCCGAGCGAGAGTGAAGTAGCTAGGAGTGGACCTGCTAAGTTAGAGGTCCTCGAAACCACCATGGCCACAACGACTTCCGACTGGGCTTGGTGGTGATGCTGAGGTTGATACCTGCGGCAGTGAGGCTGCGGTTGTTTTTGGTGTGGGGTGACGGTAGATCTGGAGAAGATCGGGCGTTCATCAATTGTTGGGTGTTCGGGTCTGCTTTGGGCTGGACACGTTATTGGTTGTGGGCTAGACTTTGGGCCTGGAAGTTAGTTTGGCATCCTTGACCTATACCAAGCACTAACAATGAAATTGTCATCGTCAGTGGCTTGGTTGTTTCCAGCGGTTCCTGTGTTGGATAATTAATGAGATTACCCTGGAGGGTCTTGTCTCCAAGGAACCGGAGGATCCTAATCACTGACGGTTAGTGATGTTTGATTTTTCATCGCTGTTTACAGCCCGACCCATAATTTCATTTCATAGGGTTGGTTCTAGGGTTAAAAACGTTTCATGGAATATTTGGTGTTTCTTCTTATTTAGGTAATCGGTATCCGATCAAAAAGGTTTCAAACCAAAAAAAAGGTCCCAATGATCATATCAATTTGTAATGCATAAAAACTCAAATTACCTGGTTAATCCTCACAAGTCATAAGAAAGTCTGTTGATTGGACTCATATCCAGTCAATGTTCGAAAACACAGTCTACACGGTCGATTAATCGGTGTATTATCGGTAATCGGTAAGAAGTTGTGTAGATTAAGGCCTAAACGGCCCCCTACACAGTGAACTGTGTAGAGACCGATTAATCGGTATGTTACACTGCCTGCACCAATCAGATATTTTTTTCAATGAAAAATCAAAATTTAAAAATAATAACCCAAAACTCAATATATTTTTTTTCAAGGAAGATTTGGCATGGAGTGATTTTCTTATTTAAAATGCATTTTCTTATGTTTATTATTTTAATATTGAACTAATGTTCAATTTTGATCACTTTCCTAACATTTTTTTTACTTAATCATTTTATCTTATCAATGGTGGAGTTTTAAATTATAAAGTTAAAATTGTCTAAAAATTAAATATAGCTAGACGATATATAACTTGTGAGGTAGTAAAAAAATTACTTAAAAGTTAAACTAGATTAAATTGAACGTTAAAACAATAAAAACTGAAAGATAGAGAATATGACTTCAAATCATTTTCTCTCTCCACTTTTGTTAAATATAACTTCAAAATTTAACTCAAAGTTACATTTAACTTTGCTTTAGGGTACCCGTTGGAGCGATATTTTGCGTAAAAAAAGTTAAAATTTGACTTTATTTGTGAAATAGGGTATCGTTAGAGATACTAATGATCTTTTAGATATTTTTTAATGTATTACTAATTATAATATTATTTAATAAATAAATAAATATTAATTATGATTAATCTCAATTAATTACCAAATAATCGGTTATACAATAACGAGTACCATAATAATTCGTGTCTAATTACCGTTTTTTTAACACTGTATACAGTATCACTCCGACATGGTCTCTGATGCAGCACCACCTTAACAACCTTACTAGCTTTTCCTTATTTAGACTTTCTATAATTGATGAGTTTAAAACTGATGTTGGTTTATTTCTTTCCTGTTTGAGTTGTTTTCCTTCTTGTTTTAGGAAACTCCCGCCTATATAAAGGCATCGACTATTCTTTGTAAGACAGCTTTTGATAATTACAAAAACAGAGAGTTTCTCTTATTTCCTTGCTTGATTCGATTAGCTTTCGTCAAGCCAAGACGTCGGTCCTAAGAGAACTTCCTCCTATCTCTTAGTTGAGCGAGTAGGTCTCAAGAAGATTTCCTCAATCTCTTGATCGAGCTACAAACCCCTTTTCATACGCTGCGCCAGGTTGGTATCAGAGACAAACAATCCTCTACGATGCCTCGCCCACGTCGCGAACCTCAACCCACAGAAGCTGAACTTACTCGACACACCCTAACTCGTCTCCAAGAACAGATGCAGCAGCTCACAACTGTGATTCAAGTTCTCGGGACTCATCGAATGTCTCATCATCCTCCGGATCATAATCCTGAAACCTTCGAAGAGCAAGACGACGATGATGACAACGCAAATCCTTTCGCAGATGCAAACAACAACTGTATCGCAGGTCCAAACAACGATTAGCGATGGGAACAGGGGTTTAAATTCGAGCTCCCTGAGTTCCATGGTGGACAAACGGCGGAAGAATTACTTGATTAGATCGTTATAGTCGAAGAAGTCCTTGAATTTAAGCATGTTCCTTTGGATCGCTGTGTCCCTGTCATTACAATGAAATTCCGGAGTCGTGCTGCAGCTTGGTGGTCCCAACTCAAAGCCAAACGAGCTCGTTTGGGCAAACCAAAAATCATGGCATGGGATAAGTTGAAGAGTAAGCTGCGCAAGACATTCTTACCGTACAACTATGACCAAGTTATGTTCCAGCGTTTACAAAACTTGCGACAAGGATCACGTTCAGTCGAGGAATACTCTACTGAATTTTTTTTGCTTCTCACTCGTGTTGATCTTCATGATTCAGATCAGCAAGTCGTGGCCCGATTTGTTGGTGGTCTTCGTCAACAGATTCAGCACACGCTCAATTTGTTCAACCCGCTTACACTTTCTGAAGCACACCAACAAGCTATCACGGTTGAGTCTCAAACCAAAGGTGCTTTTGCTCCTTGGAGTGTCTCACGACCTTCTCGTTCTGGTCCCTCACTATCTCTACCATCTACCGCTCCCGAGTTATCCGCTCTTAAAACAGCGACTGCGCTTGTTCCTGTCACCGATCCCCGCAACACTCGATCAAGTTCGCTCCGTTGCTTTGCGTGTGATGAAATTGGACACCGCCAATCTGCCTGTCCCAAACGTAACCGTCGCAGACTTCTTCTCGATGCAACTGGCACTGATGTAGAGGTTGTTTACGACGAAGAGCATACTGAGCTTACAAAGGATCTCATCGCTGATACAGGAACTTCGCTAATGATCCGACGCGTGTGTTTAACTCCACGTGGTCAAGACACCACTCCTCAACGCCACAACCTTTTCCATTCACGATGTACAATCAACGGAAAAGTATGCACATTCATCATCGATAGTGGGAGCAGTGAAAGTCATAGTAGAGGAGGTTGTTACCAAGCTCAGCCTCGCTTCCGAACCTCATCCATCGCCGTATAAATTACCCTGGTTACAGCAGGATTTCAATGTTATGGTGACTCGACGCGCCTTAGTCTCCTTCTCGGTTGGTCGGGCTTATGAGGATCAGCTATTTTGTGATATCGTGAAGATGGATGCTTGTCATCTTCTTTTGGGACGTCCGTGGCTGTATGATCGTAAGGTCCAACACGATGGGTTTCGTAACACCTACCGTTTCCAATTTAACAATCGCAACTTCACCCTCCAGCCTTCCTTACCAACACAAACCCCATCACCTTCAAACCCGGTTTTAGTTCTGCAACGTGCACCGTTTGAAGCTGTTGTACGCAATGCGGATTGTGTGTTGCTCCTCTTACCCACCACAGTTTCTGCATCACCTCCTAAAAATATCCCGGAGCCATTTGCCGATTTACTTCAGGAGTTCTCCGATGTTTTCCCCACCGACTTGCCATTGGGTCTTCCTCCACTTCGCGATATTCAGCACCGTATCGACTTAGTTCCAGATGCAGCCCTGCCTAATCGTTCGCATTACCGTATGAGTCCTAGTGAGCATGAAGAACTTCGTAAGCAAGTCGAAGACTTAGTTGCTAAAGGTTTTTTGCGTGAAAGCTTGAGTTTGTGTGCGGTTCCTGCCTTGCTTGTTCCAAAGAAAGACGGATCTTGGCGAATGTGCGTTGATAGTCGTGCTATTAATAAGATTACAGTGCGCTATCGTTTTCCCATTCCACGACTCGACGATCTCCTTGATCAAATTGGTACAGCTTCTGTGTTCTCCAAGTTAGATTTGAAGAGCGGTTACCACCAAATTCGTATTCGACCAGGTGATGAGTGGAAAACAGCATTTAAAACCCGTGAAGGTCTTTTTGAGTGGCTCGTAATGCCGTTTGGTTTGTCTAACGCACCGAGCACATTTATGAGGGTCATGAATCAAGCACTTCGTCCGTTTATTGGCAAGTTTGTCGTTGTCTATTTTGACGATATCCTCATTTTCAGTACGTCTTTAACAGAGCATCTACATCATTTGCGTGAAGTCTTGCTCGTTTTACGACACAATCAGCTTTATGCTACACTTAAGAAGTGCGAGTTTGGATCTCCGGAAGTCCACTTTCTTGGTTATCTTATCTCTGCGGAGGGTCTAGCAGTTGATCCCGGTAAGGTGTCCGCTATTCAAACGTGGCCTACCCCTTCTACACTAACAGAAACACGGAGCTTTCATGGTCTTGCCTCCTTTTATCGCCGATTCGTACCACAATTCAGCAGTCTTATGGCCCCAATCACAGATTGCATGCGTCGTGAGGGTCTGTTTCATTGGACACACGAAGCAGCTCTTGCATTCGATATCATCAAGCACAAGCTAAGTTCTGCTCCTATTTTGGCTCTCCCAGACTTTTCACGTGTCTTCGAACTACATTGTGATGCTTCTAAAACCGGCATTGGTGCGGTTTTAAGCCAACAACCTCGCCCCATCGCATACTTCAGTGAAAAGTTAGCCGGCGCACGATCTCGTTATAGTGCTTATGACATTGAGTTCTATGCCGTCGTACAAGCTGTCAGACATTGGCGTCATTACCTCTTTCATAAAGAATTTATTCTTTTCACCGACCATGACGCACTCAAACATCTCAGTACTCAAGAAAAAGTGTCTTCTCACCATGCTGGTTGGATCGCTTATTTGCAGCAATTCACCTTTGTCATTAAACACACTTCTGGAACTTCTAATCGTGTGGCCGATGCTTTAAGCCGTCGACATGCTATGTTGGCTGTTTTTCACGTTTCGGTACCAGGTTTTGGGACGTTTGCTGCTCTCTATCCGTCTGATTCTTATTTTGGGCGTATTTTCGAAGAAGCTCGCGCCAATGTATCTACTGACTTCACCCTTCACGATGGATTCCTTTTTCGTCATGATCACTTATGCATACCCGACTGTAGTCTTCGTCCTCAGCTCATCGCCGAGATTCACAACGAAGGGCATGTTGGGAGAGACCGTACCTTACACCTCGTCTTTGCTTCCTATTTTTGGCCACACTTACGCCGTCATGTCGAGCGTTTTGTTGAACGTTGTGTTACGTGTCAAAAATCCAAGGGGCAAGCGACCAATGCAGGTCTTTATCTTCCTCTACCGATTCCAACTCAGCCTTGGACAGATATAAGCATGGATTTTGTGATGGGTCTTCCGCGAACCCAACGCGGCTGTGATTCGATCTTTGTTGTTGTGGATTGTTTTTCGAAGATAGTTCATTTTATCCCTTGTAAGCGTACTACTGACGTTGTTCAAGTGGCTACTCTCTTCTTCCGTGAAATCTATCGTTTACATGGTCTGCCTTCGTCAATTTTTTCCGATCGAGATTCACGTTTTCTTGGTCATTTTTGGCGATCTCTGTGGAAGATGTTGCACACAAGCCTTGATATGAGTTCTGCATATCATCCTCAAACGGATGGCCAAACGGAAGTTACAAATCGTTCCCTCAGTAATCTTCTTCGTTGTTTGGTGGGCGAGAAAATTAAGACTTGGGATTCTCACTTGCCTCAGGAGGAATTTGCTCACAATCATGCGGTTAATCGCAGTTCTGGTTTTAGTCCGTTTCAGGTCATTTACGGCATCTCCCCTCGTGCGCCTGTTGATCTTTCTTCTCTCCCGGATCGTACGCGCTTGCATGGAACAGCTGCTGCCTTTGTCGAAGAAATTCAACATATGCACGAACTTACTCATAGCAACTTGGAGACCTCGACTCAGAAATACAAAACTGCAGTTGATGCGCGACGTCGACGTCTTATTTTTGAAGTCGGAGACCTTGTGTGGGCTGTTCTTACCAAAGATCGTATGCCAGCTCGAGATTACAACAAATTGAAGGCAAAGAAGTTAGGTCCCTTAGAAATACTTGAACGGATCAATGATAATGCCTATCGACTACGCCTTCCTCCTGGTGTCAACACTTCTTATGTGTTCAATGTGAAGTATCTCTCTCGTTTCTTCGCTGCTGATCCTTTACTCGATTCGAGGACGACTCTTTCAAACCCGGAGGGACCTGATGCAGCACCACCTTAACAACCTTACCAGCTTTTCCTTATTTAGACTTTCTATAATTGATGAGTTTAAAACTGATGTTGGTTTATTTCTTTCCTGTTTGAGTTGTTTTCCTTCTTGTTTTAGGAAACTCCCGCCTATATAAAGGCATCGACTATTCTTTGTAAGACAGCTTTTGATAATTACAAAAACAGAGAGTTTCTCTTATTTCCTTGCTTGATTCGATTAGCTTTCGTCAAGTCAAGACGTCGGTCCTAAGAGAACTTCCTCCTATCTCTTAGTTGAGCGAGTAGGTCTCAAGAAGATTTCCTCAATCTCTTGATCGAGCTACAGACCCCTTTTCATACGCTGCGCCAGTCTCTCTCCAACTCAGCTGTGAACAACTGTATATAGTCAGCTGTGAACCTCATACTAAGTCAAATTGGAAGTTTGGAACGCATCCATATTATTGATAACATACATATTTACAGCCATATATGTATTTAATAACCATTTTGCGTATTCCTTATTCCTAATAAAAACCCTTCCCATTCCCAAAACACCGAACTAAACGAAACCAAACCAAACCTTTCAATCTTCCTTCCTCAATTCACCTCCTTTTCCCCAACCTCATGGGAACTCTGGCAGAACTCGAAGCTCCCAAACCCAAACCCGAATCCGAAACCGAACTCGACGACGACGACATCTCCCCAATCGAGCAAGTCCGTCTAACCGTAGCCAACGAAGACGACACCACTCTTCCCGTATGGACCTTAAGAATGTGGTTCCTAGGGATCCTCTCCTGCGTCCTCCTCTCTTTCCTCAACCAATTCTTCTCTTACAGAACCGAACCCGTCATCATCACAGTCCAAGTCGCCACACTCCCCATAGGGCACTTCATGGCCAGAGTCCTCCCAACCACCAAGTTCCGCCTCCCCGGCCTCGCCTCCGAAGTGTCCCTCAACCCAGGACCTTTCAACATCAAGGAGCACGTGCTCATCACCATATTCGCCAACGCCGGAGCCGCATTTGGCTTCGGCTCGGCGTATGCGGTGAGGATCGTTAACATCATCAAGAAGTTTTATTTCAGGAAGATCTCCTTCTTCTCTAGTTGGCTGCTTATTATTACTACCCAGGTACGTATATACAGTCATACATGATCAATAGAGTTCACTACGTTGGTTCTAGGCTTCTAGCTAGTTGTTTTTCGTTTTTTTTTGGGTTTTGGTGGCCGGAAAATTAAGAAAGCTAGTGTTTGGTGATTTGGTCCCATACAAACAAAGTGACTTGGGTTTCATAATTTGACTTCGTGGGAGCTGTCGATATGGAGCAGCACTTGGGTAGGGACTCCACGTGGCAAGGCCAATAAGGCCAGCAAATCACAACTCTCCATTATAAATAAGTAATTATATTTACTTTTGGAATATAAATAAGAAATTATAATTCAATAAAGTTTGCAGAAACTAATTAACTAAGGAAAGAATTCATGCATTAATTACTTTAATTTCCATTTTTATTTGCAACTTTTCCTTCTTATATGACAAATCAGTTTAATTCCCAAACCAGAATCTTCGGCAAGTTATTAATTTTTTCTTAAAGAATATATTTGATCACTGCCTGATGAATCATTTCGATGACATCAATATTAATTGCTAATAGAGAAAATTATAAAGAATGTTTTCATACATGCGCAGGTTTTGGGATATGGTTGGGCTGGACTCCTGAGAAAGTACGCTGTGGAGCCTGCTCATATGTGGTGGCCGAGCACACTCGTCCAGGTCTCACTTTTCCGGTACATCTCTTATCATTTCCCCCCGGAATCGTACCAATTAAGTTTAATTTGTTGACGACTTGTAATAATTGAGTGGCTTAATTTACTGTCAGTTTCTTATATTAGAAATCATATTAGTGTGAATTTGCTACCTATGATGCAGCGTAATTATTTGTTATATGGTCGTCTAATTAATTCAATTTCATCAATCTATTCATTAAAATATAAATATTTAAAAATATTTTGGCACTTTACATTTATTGGTTTATTGATTTAAACATGAAAATGAATATTAGAGCATCCGCACTCATAAGAGCACCCGCATGGGTAATTTAGAATAGGAGGAGCAATTTGAGGAGGAGCAGTCACTGTTTGAGGTGGAGCAGTCACTGTTCATCGAATAGGAGGTGCAGTTTCTGTTTTTCGCGCAGCGGTGTAAAAAAATAGCACGTGCTATTACTGTTTATAAATTAAAATTGAATAAATTTTTTTTTTAAATATTTTTCAACCAATCCATAAACGACACGTGTCGTTGTCGTATGAATAATTGAATAAGATTTCGGGTAAGATTTCCGACGAATGACGAGTTGACACGTGTCACGCCGACAGAAGGTTATCGGGTAAATAATTGTACAAAATTTCCGATAAGATTTTCAACCAATCACAAGGCAACACGTGTCATGTCCACTGTTCATGATCGGCTCTAATAATTGTATAAGATTTTCGGAGAGATTTCCGACCAATTGAAAGTCGACAAGTGTCATCAGCTTATCTAATCACTTCATCTACACTCGGCTATATATTTGTTGATCGGTGCTCATCGTTCATTCACACCAAAACCAACCATATATTCCACATTCCGATAAGATGAATCCTTTTAGTTTTGAGAATTTTTTCCGGAGGAGGCGACAGCAACGTCGGCGAAATGCCGAAATTGCTAATGCTTTCATCACTGAAGCGGTCGTGGTCGATGCAATGTTCGATGACGAACCACCTCGCCGCCGACCAAATGAAGAAAGAATGAGGGAGTTAAAGGGACATAATCTGATGGAGGATTACTTCATCGAACGCCCCGTCTTCAACGAACAAGCCTTTCGTCGAAGGTATCGAATGAGTACCAATTTATTCAACCGTATAATGACGGATCTCTGCAACACGACCAATTTTGGCACCAAAGACCTGACGCCGTCGAATTGGTTGGACTTCTTCCACAACAAAAGATGACAGGCGCTCTTCGTATGTTGGCGTACGGCGCAACCGCAGATCAGTGTGCTGAAATAACAAGGATGGGTGAATCCACAACACTACAATGCATGAAGAAGTGGTGTATGCATATCTACGAGCTTTACGGTGACCTCTATCTCCGCGCTCCAAATGCCACAGACTTATCCCGACTTCTCAAGAGAGCAAGGCATCGCGGATTTCCTGGTATGATCGGAAGCATTGACTGCATGCACTGGAAGTGGAAGAACTGCCCCACAGCTTGGCAAGGAGCATTCTCGGGCCGAAAGAAGCGTCCAACTATTATTTTAGAGGCGGTGGCCTCATATGACACGTGGATATGGCACAGCTTCTTTGGGGTACCCGGATCACAAAATGACATCAATGTGCTCCACCAATCGGACATATTTGATTCGCTCCTTGCCGGAAACAATCCGAGTGCGACCTATAAAGTCAACGGTATGACTTACCACAATACTTACTATCTAGCTGACGGTATATATCCCAGGTACTCCTCGTTTGTGAAAACAATCTCCAATCCCCAAGAGCTTCCACAGAAACTGTTTGCCAAGAAACAAGAGGCATACCGCAAAATGTAGAGAGGTGCTTTGGAATTTTGCAATCTCGTTGGGGAATTATTCGGCATGCAGCTAGGTGTCATCACCAATCGACATTGAAGAGCATCATGTTGGCTTGCATTATAATGCATAACATGATTGTCGAAGAAGAATTTGTGGAGGAGGAGTTCGAGGAGTTGGAAGAAGAAGATCTTCAAAACCCATCAACTTCTTTCAATGTTTATGATGGGCCAGTAGATGAACAAGGTAATCGTATTCCTTTTGAGCCTGTTGGAAGGGATGCACAAAATGAACAACGATTTGCCGACCGTGTTGTAGATCTCCAATCTGCGTACATCCATGGAGAGTTGCAAAAGGACTTAGTTAAGCACAACTGGTATCTAGAGACCGACGAACGACTTTAAATGATG
The DNA here is from genome assembly GCA_946800695.1 of Geum urbanum. Lineage (NCBI taxonomy): Eukaryota > Viridiplantae > Streptophyta > Magnoliopsida > Rosales > Rosaceae > Geum > Geum urbanum. Next base: position 17,091,571 of record OX327016.1, read on the forward strand.
TGGGTGTGTAATTTTAATTAACCTGGTTTGCAACATGTTTGCTTTATTTGTTTTTCCTTTTAGTTGTTTGAGTGATGTGTGTTTGATTTTAAGTCATTATGTGTTGTTGTACTGTGCGTGAGCTTTGATGGAATAAGAAAAGTGCGTTTTTATTACTTGGAAATTTAAAGTACATAATTTCAATCAAACCCTAGAATTATTGGAAATTTAAAGTACATAATTTCATAATGGAAAAACAAATACCAAACTATTGAAACAGTGGGCGATAACAATTTGAAAATGTTTCATCGCTACCATCTCCTTCCTCTTCCTCCATTTTCTTTAGGATACTCTCTTTTTTCTTCGAAAAATACCTCTTCGATTTTGGGGTCATAGCATCCGTATCCATTGCCATTATCCTTGAATCCTCCGCTTCGGCCCTCAATTTGTAGTCCTTCTCCTTAAGGGCGAGTTGTTTTTGGTACAAAGCTTGTTCAGTGGCATCACTTTCTTTTTGCCCCGCGAGATGCATTCTTTGATTTTCCATCATGCTTTTCAAAACCTCATCTTTTACCTCATTTGAAGATGAGCATGCTCTTTTCCCCTTTCTTTTGGCTTCCTTGGCCGCCTTCACTCCGATTGGTCTAACCGGACTAGAGTATACTTCTTCTTCATTGCTTTGTGGTGTTGGAATGACTTCATCATCCTCCACGTCGACGGGGGGAGGCATTGAGGTAAAAGGAGGAGTAGTTGCGGAGTTGGAATATGAAGGAGGTGGTATAGTAGGTTCGACGGCCCGAAAATTTGGATGGTTTTTCATCACTTCCCAACAATCAAACTTGGTAAACTGTTTCTTTTTTTGTGCCACGTACCATGATTGAGCTTTTCTTATCTAAGGTGCCAAAAATTTGTATGTCAAAATAATATCTAGGAAATGGAGATGTCAACATTGATTAAAATAAATGTAATAGATGAGCTTTACGACAAAATTATTAACACTTACCTCATCTTGCAAATTTGAGCCGGATTGTACACTCCTTCGTGCATATGCAAGAGCGGCACCCCAAGTTCTAAAACTCGGCTTCAACTTTGTAAAACGAGAAGAAACCGCGGTTTGGGTCCTAGGCTCCGTCCTTGATTCACCATGCGCAAGCTCCCTATTTTCCTTATAATCGGCATAGACTTTTTCCCACAATTTGTCGGACTTTTGCGAGTTGCCGGTAATTGGGCAAACGCTAATGCGACAATAAGAAATACAAAGTTGCAAATCTTCGGAATCAAGCCAATTGGACATTTTGTGAGGAGGATGAAGGAGAGGATGAATTTGTGTGAGATGTGAATGAAATTGATGTAGTATTTATAGAGAAATACTAGGGTGTTATTTGCAATTTTTTAGAATTTTTACGGATTTTTTTGCAATTTTTTAAGGGTTATTTTGCAAAATGGCAGAAAAAATCAGAAAAATCAGAAAAAAATCAGGTTACCGTTTCGGTTGAATCTGGACCGTCCGATCAGATTTTTTGATTTGAAATGGACGGTCCAGATCAATCTGACCGTTACTCTTTTTTTTAACCCGGGCTGCCACGTGTCAGCATCCCATTGGTCCAGTAAATTTTTTTTTTTACTTTTACTGGCGCGTGCATTACACGCGCCACGGTGAAAAAAAATTAACCCCTACTGACGTCACCCACGCGCGTGGATGACGTCAGCACCTGCTCGAGCAACAGAACGAGCAGCAGCTGCTCGTCCCCTCCGTCAACGATCGGTCGCCGCGAGCTTCTCTCCCCGGTGCACGTCTCCAAACTGTTTGCTCGTGCTGCCGGTGCCGGGGCCCGCCGAAATCGAGTTGCTCGACCTGCTCGAGCAAACGGCGGTGCAGCTGCTAAATTCCTATTTCAGGGTTCCTAATTCCTATTTCAGGAATTCCTGTTACTATTCAGCAAATAGGATTTCCTATTCAGCTTTTTTGCGCAGCAGTGCAACAAATAGGAATTCCTATTACTATTCATAATCATAAAATAAATTTTTGATTAATTATTTGTAATATGTTTATCCAATAACTAGGCGACACATGTCATTATCATGTACATTATTGAACTAAATTTTCGGTAAGATTTCCGACGACTCATATTGTGACACGTGTTACATCCACGTGTCACTGTCGGATAAATTATTGATGAAGATTTCCGGTGAGATTTTCGACAAATGATAATGTGACACGTGTCACATCCACGTGTCAATGTCAGCTAAATTATTGATGAAGATTTCCGGTGAGATTTCCGACAAATCAGGATGCGACATGTGTACTCATCCACGTGTCAATGTCGGCTAAATTATTGATGAAGATTTCCGGTGAGATTTCCGACAAATCAGGATGTGACACGTGTACTCATCCACGTGTCGTTATCGGCTAAGTTATCCATTGAAGATTTCACGTCAGATTTGCGACCACTGAGGATGTGACACGTGTACCCGTCGTTCAACATCAGATTAGCCAATTTTGCTATAAAATCTGTAACCATGCCTCCTTGCCTTGAAACCTCACAACACCTGTAAACACACTTCTTCACTTTCTCTCATACAAAAGATGGATCCTAACGATTACGATGAGTCAAGGAGGAGGAGGCGTCAACAACGTCGGCAAGCTACCGCAATGATGAATTCCTTCGTCGTTGATGCCGCCATGGTAGTTGCCTCGTTTGATGATGAGCCACCTCGTCGCCGCCGTCCAAACGTACAAAGGCAAAGGGAACCAAGGGGTCAGAATCTGCTGGACAATTACTTCGTGGAACACCCTGTTTTCCACGAGCAGGATTTTCGTCGGAGGTTTCGAATGAGCACGCACTTGTTCAACCGGATCAAGACAGATCTCTGTAACCACGACCTGTTTTGGCATCAAAGAGAAGATGCCATTGGATTGCAAGGACTCCTCCCCGAGTGATCTACGCATTTTAGGCGTATTAATTAATGTGTTTTCTCTACATTTTTACTTTGATAATTGCTTAGTTTTATTAGTTTTAACTTATTTTGTTAAATTCAGGTGTTGACCAAAAGAGACGGAGTAAAGGAGTCTACAAGCACGCAAAACGCAATAAATCCGGAGAAGAAATAGTCCGAGGAATGATCTTCAAATGGTTACTAAAATACATTCCCATATGGTGTCAAGAATTGGAAACCAAATGCCAAATAAAATGGATACCAAAATGGTGGACAAAAAGATGAAGACATTTCTCCTGCGCGACCCAGGAAAGAGCAAATATGGCGGATTATATGGAGCATATAATGGACGAATTTTTGAAGGATATTCCATGAAGAAAAAATACCTTATTTGAGGGCCAAAATATGTGCAAGAATATGGTATATTCGGCCAAGAAGTATTGAGGAATAAGGAATGCAAGATTTGAAGATATAAAGATTTCCTTTTCCTTGAAGAAGAAGAAAACTGGGCAGTCAGGTCACTCAACTTCTAAAATCAACTCCAAATATGGCGTTCATTATATGGATTTTATAGCCCTTTGAATAAGCTTTCCAATGAAACAAGAATCGGAATTTTCTGAGCTCTAGATCTCCCGGAAAAGACGTTTCAAGACAGGCTGGCAATTCTGCCCGAGTACACTAGGAAAACCTAGTTTGGAGAGGAAAGTTGGAATTCTTCACCTATAAATACAAGAGCTCGACTCAAAGCAAAGACATCACTTATTCTATAGCCTATGCTCTGCCAAATACTCTCCTCCTCCCCACAAATTAAGCCGACATCCTCAAGAAGCCAACTACGCCATCAAACCGCCGCATCTCTTCTTCCACCGACGCATAGGGGATTCCGAACGTCATCCACCAAAGAAGTCTAGTTCTCTTGAGTATCCATAGGGGATTCCGAAGATATAAAAGTGTAACAATGACCTCTTTACTCCGTAGTCTCTTTTTGTTCATGAAACTTGTTTGTGTGTTTTGGATGATTGTATTTCGGTTTTATTACATACGTAAATTTCAATAACTTTTCCATGTGTTCCTTATTCTAGATTTCAATTTGCATGAAGTTAATTGGTTCTTAATGCTTTGGTTTTGATTTAGGGGATTCCTAGTCTAGATCAATGGTGTTTAGGGGATGCCTAGCACAAAATATGAATTATGCATGTTTAATCGAAATTTAGGGTTATGGGATTTCGGTAGTGTTGTTATTTGCATGTGTTAATAAATGAGTTAGATTATGGATTAAGTTGATCACTTGTATATAATTAATTAGGTTTTCTTTTTGTTTCAAACGTGGTATGTGTTTTTGGGTCTCATATGTGTTTGCTTGTCTATGAGTCAATGCATGTTAGAGTCATAGGATTATGTGCTATGTTTGAGACGTTTCTAGTAAATAAATTAGGTAATTAAAAACAACTCTTTATACCCCCTTTTACTACACAAGAATTGCATGCACCCTTCAATCCCCGGTTAGAACGATCCCTACTTGCTTATATTATACTACATCTATAGGGTTTTAAATTGTTTATGGTTGATTTATGTGTTTAATTTAAATGCATGTTTCCGTCATATCAATTTTTGGCGCCGTTGCCGGGGATTGTTAATTGTTTGTGATTTTTGTGTGTATATATGTAAATTTATACTTGTGCATATTACTAACCATTTTCTTTTTCAGGAATTTTCGAAGTATATATGCTAATTTTACTTACAAATTTTCGATGCCTTGTATATGTGCCCTAATTGATTTAATTTTTCGTAAATAAATACATGTGAATAAATGTTAGTGTAAATTTTAATTTTTTGTAAATAATAATCGGTGTTTGTATATATATATCTAATAATTGTTAAGCATGTTAAAGGATAGTCTTAGATTTACATTGATTACATGCTTGATTAATAAGGTCTCACTCCTTGGAATAGATGGTGCCTCTTTTTCTTGTTTATCTCCTTAACCCCTTATGTTTTACACATAAGGTTGAGGACGGAGTCTACAAGAACTATGAGGGAGTGTGAACTTTTGAAAGTTTGGCTGAATGTCGGACATGGTGTCTAGAAACGGGTTATGACTGGTGACAGGTTCTGGATCTAAGAAAGACTTGCATCAATGGAGTATATACCAATGATCCGGTGAGTGGATGAAAACTTGTCTTTGAGTAAGAAATCTTTGGTAACTTGGTGTCTAGAAGGTGACGGTTTCTATGACGGGTTTTGGATCCGAGATCTCAAATCGGTCCTACCTCTCGTGGTCTCTCTTGCCAACTGGCCAAGCTTATTAAAGTTGCCCAAAGAAGACAAGGACTAAATCTACTTTCCATGATCGGTAAGCCTCGGGATGCATTGTCAAAATTAGTCATGCCTCTCGCGTTATCTCTATCCCCAACTGGCTATGTTTTTCGATTGAACCAAGGCTGAACAATTGAGAATTCATACTTTATCGCACGGGTCGCACGTCCTTGGAAAGACTGAAAAATCAATGCCTTGTAATCCTTGTAAATTTTTGGCGAAATCAATTTGAGACATGTGTGCTAAAAATCTCGAAAATTGTTGAACATGTAAAGGACTTTCCAACGTTGCAGGTACTTAGTTGCATTAACTCCCCTGCGGTTTCATGATGCTCGGATTTCATCACCGGGTACCCTAACCTAAGTGAAGTTAGGGACATGAGACCAATGGACGAGTCATTCTATTCATGATTGTTCATGTAACTTGGATGTTTTCTGCAGGTTCTAACCATTTTCTCTTATGCATTCACACCATTTTATCATCTAGGTTAATCTTGTTTGATGCATTTAGTTAATTCTCATTAAGTAAATGTGTGATACATGGTAAATCGAAGTGTGACATTGTGTGAAAGGTGCCCTAAGAACATGTCCAACGTGTGAAACAAAGTTTGTGTGTGTATATACTTGGATTTCTCATTAGTTACTATATTTCTACATCATTTGCATTGCATTTTTGTTATATATCATATGCATTCACGTTTAAGTGTGTTTCTGCATTTAACATTGTATATTTTTGCATTTCATATGTATTCTGTTGATACTAACGCTTGATCTGTTGAATCTCAGGCCATTTAATGAATGTCCACTCCTATTCTCCATCAACTTGAACTCAGAAACCGAACAGTTGTTAGACAGAATCAAGGGAATCAAGTTAACGCAGAAGGGGTTTTACAAGGGTCTATTTTCAACAGTCCACCAAGTAGTCCACCTAGACCACCATCACCTACATCATTTTCAGACACTTCAGAAGCCGAATCCATGGGTGACAACAGGGATAACGTTGAGCAGTCCATCAGACAGCAGACTTGCTCGAATCTGGGTAACTTTGGCCCAATGTCGATCACTTATCCAACACCAACAGCGGGCCAGACTACACCAGAACTCAAGAGTGGTGTCATCCATCATTTGCCACGTTTTCATGGCCACACAACAGAGGATGCCAACACTCACTTGACCACATTTCTGTTTGTGTGTGACTCCATGTGTCCTACCAACACTGATAGGGATGCATTTCGACTGAGAGCCTTCCCATTTTCACTGGAGGAGAAGGCCAAACGTTGGCTTTTCAGTCTACCTGTTGGATCCATCACCACATGGGACGCTTGCATCCAAGCTTTCCTCACCAAGTACTTTCCGGCGTCCAAGATCACAAGTCTGAGGAAGAAGATAACGGGCGTTATGCAAGAAAGTGATGAGTCTTTCGCTACTTACTATGAAAGATTCAAGGAGTTGTGTGAATCATGCCCATCACATGGAATATCTGAGAGCAACCTCTTGACATACTTTTATGAGGGACTCAAGCCTTTGGAGAGAGAACTTCTAGATGCTGCCGCTGGTGGATCATTTTTGGAGAAGCCTGCAACTGTGGGACGTACTTTATTGAACCAGCGTGCTCTCAACACTCAACAGTACGAGGGTATGACAGTGCAACAAAGTAGGAAAGTCAGTGAAGTGTCATCTTCAAGCACTAGTGCCGAAATTGCCAAGCTTTCTTCATTAATTACCAAACTTCTGGAAACCAAGTCACCTAAACCACAACCACCTGCAACGTTGGTATGTGGGATCTGCATGCTGGATGGACATCATAATGATCAGTGTCCTCAAAATGTACCTGCTCAGGGGATGGAAGAAGTCAATGCCATTGGTGGATATCAGAATAATCAAGGAGCCCCTCGCTACAACAATTATGGCAACTACAATCAAGGGATTCGAAATAATCATCCTGGATTTCAGTGGAGGAACAATGATGGATGCCTTAATCCTGCGCCTCAACTATTGCAGCAACAACAACCGACTCAGCCTGTACTCACCAATCCGGATTATGACAAGATGTTGTCACAACTTTCATCGTCTACACAGGTTTTGCTGAACACTCAAGCCCAACAAGGGAATGACATTAGTGAATTGAAGAAGCAGATGGGCCAAGTGATTGAATTCATGGGCCAGATTAAGGGCAGTTCTGGAAAATTACCTACTCAAACAGTTCAAAATCCTGGGGGAGATTTTCGTCCAGCACAGTGAGTATCACTGGAAGAAGCCAACGTCACATAAACATCCTGGATGGCGTTGAGCATGAAGTGGCCATTTCAAATCCTTAAAAGTGCATCATGTCTAGGCTGTAAGACATTAAAAAACAAGCGCTTGTTGGGAGGCAACCCAATGGAGGATCAACACACAGATTTGCTTTCTTTTCCCTTCCTCCTTCTTAATTAGTATGTTAGTATGTGAGATATTTTTGGTAAATTTTCTTCTACATGCTTGGTTCTATGTTTTTCTCTATTTACATTGAGGACAATGTAGAGTTTAAGTGTGGGGGAGGGGTTTACAACTTATTTGAGTCATAAATTGTAAAAATCGGGCGGACAATGAAACTTTTCGGCGGATGATGCCCTAAAAAATTTTTTTTTTGTTTAATTTTCGTGGGTTTTTATTTTGGGTAGTTTTTGAGTGTATTTTAGTGTTTTCAGAGTCTTAGGATGCCCTTAACTCGTCTATGATGATATTTTTCTGAGACAATTTCGAGTTCATGGCTTTCATATTATTAAACTATGGAATTCTTTTGTTAATAGAGATGTTTTGATTGCATTAACATGTAGTGGATATAGATAGTAAAACTTGGTACAGAATTCGCATGTTAGAATAAGTTTTAAATCATACAAACCTAAAAGTGAGTTTTTGAGCCTACATTACTTCATTTGAGAGTGAATTTCGTGCATATGGTTTTCAAAAACAAAACATGCTTCATCTAATTACTTGCCATAGATTTTAATGAACTAGAGATTACTAGAACTTACTCATGTAGATTTACAACGCTTTTAAGTTGATATATGCTCTGATTTTGGATATGATTAAAGGCAAATTAGGTTACCACCACTTAAACCAAATGGCCTTGTGTCCCATTGTGCGCACGAGTTGCGACACCCTTAGATTACCCCTTTGTGTCTACATTAAGCCTTTTCTTTCATTTACCACATACATATCTAAACACTTAGCCTAGTGTAGAGTTTCCAACCCTTGTTCAAAGACTTGGTGAAGAAGTTTTCGAAGCTAGCATAAAGAAGTGGCGAAAAAAAAAAAAAAAGTAATGAAAGAATGCAAAAGAAGGGAAGACTTGTCCAAAAGATAATTGCCGAAAATACAAAAAAGAAAAGAAAAAAAAATGTGTAAAAGCTCTCTGGCAAAAGTTCTAAGTGTAAAAGTTTGGACAAGTGAAGTTTAGAATGAAGTTAGGGCCCAAAAAGATGAAAATTGGCCCCCGATCTTGAAGTTTGACACAAGAAGAAGTGTAGAAAGGATGAGCCACGAATTTGAAGAATTCTAAGTGCTAAACTAAGTCTTTGGAACGTTTTTACACCACCACTTATCTAAATTTCAAATGCCTTAGCCTTAGCCCCATTACAACCTTTCTAAAGTCCTTTATGATCCTTAAGATGAGTAGCCTTCAATTGGTTGAGTAAGTTACATGAGTAAGCATATGGTTTGGTTCATTTGTGCAAGTAATTATGAGGTATTTCGATGCAATACATATACATTTGAGTGAACCTCTTTTCATGAGTGAAAACATGATGAGTGCATCCATGTGAGATTGATTTAAACTTTTTCGAAGCATGCATAGCTTATAACTCACCATTGTTTTCATCTAAGTCTTACTTGTTCATGCATGAGAATATCTTTATTAACTCTTGAATTCCTTGTGCTTTAATTTTGTGATTTTCATGGAATTTTCGAAATTCATTTGTTATAGGGCTTAGTAGTATTTTTGTTGGAAAATTTTGAGTCTTAGTTTAATTTAGTATTTGCTAAGGGACTAGCAAAGTTTAAGTGTGGGGGATTTGATCTACGCATTTTAGGCGTATTAATTAATGTGTTTTCTCTACATTTTTACTTTGATAATTGCTTAGTTTTATTAGTTTTAACTTATTTTGTTAAATTCAGGTGTTGACCAAAAGAGACGGAGTAAAGGAGTCTACAAGCACGCAAAACGCAATAAATCCGGAGAAGAAATAGTCCGAGGAATGGTCTTCAAATGGTTACTAAAATACATTCCCATATGGTGTCAAGAATTGGAAACCAAATGCCAAATAAAATGGATACCAAAATGGTGGACAAAAAGATGAAGACATTTCTCCTGCGCGACCCAGGAAAGAGCAAATATGGCGGATTATATGGAGCATATAATGGACGAATTTTTGAAGGATATTCCATGAAGAAAAAATACCTTATTTGAGGGCCAAAATATGTGCAAGAATATGGTATATTCGGCCAAGAAGTATTGAGGAATAAGGAATGCAAGATTTGAAGATATAAAGATTTCCTTTTCCTTGAAGAAGAAGAAAACTGGGCAGTCAGGTCACTCAACTTCTAAAATCAACTCCAAATATGGCGTTCATTATATGGATTTTATAGCCCTTTGAATAAGCTTTCCAATGAAACAAGAATCGGAATTTTCTGAGCTCTAGATCTCCCGGAAAAGACGTTTCAAGACAGGCTGGCAATTCTGCCCGAGTACACTAGGAAAACCTAGTTTGGAGAGGAAAGTTGGAATTCTTCACCTATAAATACAAGAGCTCGACTCAAAGCAAAGACATCACTTATTCTATAGCCTATGCTCTGCCAAATACTCTCCTCCTCCCCACAAATTAAGCCGACATCCTCAAGAAGCCAACTACGCCATCAAACCGCCGCATCTCTTCTTCCACCGACGCATAGGGGATTCCGAACGTCATCCACCAAAGAAGTCTAGTTCTCTTGAGTATCCATAGGGGATTCCGAAGATATAAAAGTGTAACAATGACCTCTTTACTTCGTAGTCTCTTTTTGTTCATGAAACTTGTTTGTGTGTTTTGGATGATTGTATTTCGGTTTTATTACATACGTAAATTTCAATAACTTTTCCATGTGTTCCTTATTCTAGATTTCAATTTGCATGAAGTTAATTGGTTCTTAATGCTTTGGTTTTGATTTAGGGGATTCCTAGTCTAGATCAATGGTGTTTAGGGGATGCCTAGCACAAAATATGAATTATGCATGTTTAATCGAAATTTAGGGTTATGGGATTTCGGTAGTGTTGTTATTTGCATGTGTTAATAAATGAGTTAGATTATGGATTAAGTTGATCACTTGTATATAATTAATTAGGTTTTCTTTTTGTTTCAAACGTGGTATGTGTTTTTGGGTCTCATATGTGTTTGCTTGTCTATGAGTCAATGCATGTTAGAGTCATAGGATTATGTGCTATGTTTGAGACGTTTCTAGTAAATAAATTAGGTAATTAAAAACAACTCTTTATACCCCCTTTTACTACACAAGAATTGCATGCACCCTTCAATCCCCGGTTAGAACGATCCCTACTTGCTTATATTATACTACATCTATAGGGTTTTAAATTGTTTATGGTTGATTTATGTGTTTAATTTAAATGCATGTTTCCGTCATATCACCGAGCAAAAGATGACAGGTGCTCTACGAATGTTGGCGTACGGCGCAGCCACAGATCAGTGTACTGAATACACAAGGATGGGGGAGTCAACAACACTCGAATGGATGAAGAAGTGGTGCACACAGGTGGTCTTGCTTTACCAAGACCGTTACCTCCGCGCTCCGAATGCGGCTGACATAACTCGACTTCTAAAAAGGGCGAGGCAACGGGGATTTCCTGGTATGATCGGAAGCATCGACTGCATGCACTGGGAATGGAAGAATTGCCCAACAGCTTGGCAAGGGTCATACTCGGGGCGGAAGGCTCGTCCGATAATAATCTTAGAGGCGGTGGCCTCATATGACACGTGGATATGGCACAGCTTCTTTGGGACGCATGGAGCACAAAATGATATTAATGTGCTCAACTCCTCTGATGTCTTCGATGAACTCCTTACCGGAAGAAGCCTGCAATCGACGTATCAAGTCCATGGTATGACTTACCACCATACTTATTATCTAGCCGATGAAATATATCCCAGGTATTCCTCGTTCGTCAAGACAATATTCAATCCGCAAGATCAACCACAGAAGCTGTTCGCAAGGAAACAAGAGGCATATCGTAAAGATGTGGAGAGGTGCTTTGGCATCTTACAATCTCGTTGGGCTATCATTCGTCACTCAGCCATGTGTCATCACAGATCGACATTAAAAATGATCATGTTGGCTTGCATCATAATGCATAACATGATTGTCGAGGAAGAATTTGTGGAAGACGATTTTGAGGAGAATGAGGAAGAAGATTTACAAAACCCAGTGACTGCTTCCACACTATATGATGGGCCGGTGGATGAAAATGGTCACCGAATTCCATTTGAGCCAGTGGGAAGAGATCAGCATCATCAACGGTTTAGCGACCGGCTCATCGATTTACAATCAGTTTATCTCCATGGTGAACTTCAAAAGGACTTAGTGAAGCACAACTGGTTTCTAGAAACCGGTGAACATCTCTAATTAATGTGCGCGAGATATGTGTTTGCAATTTGTGTGTTTCCCTTTTGTATGTGTGTTTCCCTTTTGTATGTGTGTTTCCCTTGATAATCAATGAATTTAAATTTAAAGCTCGATCTAAATAAATAAAGTGCGTTTTTATTTCTTGAAATTGAAATTACATGAATTGAAATTACAAAACTAATCACTAAAATCAAGGTTGCGGGGACGATAACAACCGGTAAAGTTAGCATCGCCGACTTCTCCTTCATCGCTACTTGCTGAAGGATCTCTGATTTCCGCTTCATGAACTACTTCTTTGAATTTGGGGTCATAGCCTCGAAATTCATTGTCATGATCCTTGTTTCTTCTTCTCGTTCCCTCAATTTGTAGTTTTTCTCATCAAGCATTCTCTGAGATTCTTCGGTTGCCTTTTGCCATTCGGCGAACATCTTTTGATTAGCTGCGATGTTCTTCAAAGTCTCATCTCGAAGCTCATTCGTAGGTGTCATGGCCTTCTTTCCCTTTCTTTTTGCCTCCTTCGCCGCCTTCACTCCTTGAGGTCTAGGCGGACTCGAGGTACCTCCAACGTTGCTTTGTGATGTTGGAATCACTTCATCTTCATCCAAGTTGACCATAGGAGACACTACATTTGAGGTAGGCGTAACTTCGACATAGGAATTGTAAGAAGGTGGAGTGCTAGTTTCAACGACTCTAAAAGTAGGATGATCCTTCACCATTTCCCAACACGCAAAGTGCGTAAACTCTTTTTTTTGTTTCCCCACATACCACGTTTGAGCTTTCCTTAACTACAAAAATAAAAATAAATATAGGTCACATTTTTTATTTCACTAAATTAATTCAAATTAAGAGGAGCAACATAAATAAATCCGTACCTCATCATGCAAATTTCCGCCGGATTTCGGATTCCTTCTTGCGTATGCAAGCGCCGCTTTCCATTGTGACAAGTTTGGCTTCAACTTAGCAAAACGAGAGGTAAGTGCCTTTTGGGTCCTCGGTTCCGCCCTCACTTCACCTTGACCCATCACCCAATTTTGTTGGTAATCGGCATAGATTTTTTCCCACAATTTGTCGATTTTTTACTTGTTGCCGGAGATAGGGCACACACTATAGCGACAATATGATATGCACAATTGTACATCTTCGGAAATGAGCCAATTTGTGGACATCTCTTTGCAAAAAATCAAAGATATTGTGAGAGAGAGAGAGGGAAGAGAGGGAGGATGAGGATGCTTTGTTGTGTGAAGTGTTTAGAAAAAATCTGTAATATTTATAGAAAAATAGTATGGGGTTTTAAGAAATTTTTTTGGATTTTTTGGGATTTTTTAGGATTTTTTAGGAATTTTTTTGGGTAGTTTCCGTTCTGAATTTTTTAGAAAAATCAGTAGCCATTGTGATTGAATTGGAGCCGTCCGATCAACTTTGGTTTGAATTTGGGCCGTCCAGATCAAGGCTACCGTTGCTGGATTAACTCAGCAGACAGCCTGCCACGTGGCGGGCTGTCATTGGCTGAGTAAATCAGTTTTTTTTTTACCGGGCGCGTGTGTTGCGTGTAACACACGCGCCAGATTTAAAAAAAAATACTTTCCCGCCTGACGTCAGCCACGCGCGTGCTGACGTCAGGGAGGAATTCCTCTCCCGGTTCCTCAAATCGGAATTCCGAGAGGAATTCTTCTCGGTCAAAGCCCGGTCTCCCTCCCCCCTCTCCCCCGCTGCACAACCTCTTCCTCCAGAAATCATCTCCCAGCCATGGAGCCCACCACAGAATCGAGGAATTCCCCGGAATTCCCCTCCGCGCTGCGGATGCTCTTAGAGTTAGAGTAGCAAATTGTTTAATTTTTTTTTGTCTAATTTGATTTATAGATAACAAATTGGCTAATTTTCTAAACTTAGGTAGCAATTTGAGGAAACAATCTTAGATATCACACTACCTACTACCTTACTCTTAAAATTATATAAAAAAGTTGGAACCTATGCCTAATATAAATATATAAAATATTAAAATTATAGTAATGTTGCAGGAGAAAATATGTAAACTGAAAAACTATAACCCTTTCATTGATAGAATGCCTAAAATATAGGCTGCTACAATTTGTTATAATAAATGTTCTGATATAACAGAGATTCCATATATCTATCTAATTAATATCTGTATCTAACTAGGACAAGACACACACCGGGAATTATGAGAATAAATTTCCTTAAACACTCCCTCTTGTGTCGATGGCCACAAGAATGATGCATGACTTGTTGCCTCACTAAAAATATCACCAAGCAAACAAAAACCTCATGGGTAAAACAAAACTTGGGTTAAGAAAAAAAAGAGTACAACACATCAACTACTAAAACTACTACATGTGATGTAGACTCCCCCTAATGTCTACAGAAATGTAACTCCCCCTGACTCTAAACTCAGTCTAGGATTTCTGATAACCTACGCATACCAATGCTTTTCATACGTTTCACAAAAGTAGATTTAGGAAGTGACTTGGTAAACCAGTCTGCAGCATTATCAACAGAACAAATCTAGTTCACTTGGATATTCAACAGCTACTGTTGTTGCTGATTAAAGAAGAATTTCGGCGATAAATGTTTACTATTGTCACCCTTAATGAAACTCAACTTTATTTGTTCAATGCACGGTGCATTATCCTCAAATATGCAAGTTGGATCTGTAACAATATGACAATCCACTAGATCCTCGAATATGACCAATGACTGACTTAAGCCAAACACATTCTCTAACAACTTCATGCAAAGAAATAATTTCAGAGTGATTCGAGGAAGTAGCAATAAAGGTTTGCTTTGTTGATCTCCAATAGATCGTCGTGTTTCTCATAGTGAAAACATAACCGGTCTGAGAACGACTTTTGTGTGGGTCAGAGAGGTACTAACCATTAGTAAATCCAACAAACGCGTCAATCCGTTTTTTGGAATAGGGGATAACATGAAAATCACTCACAACAAGTCCATCTTTCGATGGATCGAACAATTCCTTGGATGGATCGAAGGGGTTACTCTGATCCGTCCAGGTTGCATCCTTCGATGCATCGAAGGTTTCGAAGGACCTATTTGGGTCAGCACAGTTCATTGCATTAATATGCCTAGAACTCAAATGTTGTGATTCAACGTTCCCTTCACCGGGAATTTTATGCATTGCAAGGGAAGAACAAGTCAATGGAACCTTTCAAGTATCTGAAGATTTGTTTTACTCCATTCCAATGACGTAGCATAGGTGCAGAGCTAAATCTAGCCAACAAGTTCACTTAGAAGGCAATGTCTGGACTTGTGTACTGAGCTAAATATAATAAAGCTCCAATAGCACTAAGATATGGAATTTCAGCTCCCAAGATCTCCTCATCGTCACCTAACGGATGAAACGAATCTTTCTTGGGGTCCAGACTGCGAACAACCATTGGTGTGTTAATTGGGTATGCTTTATCCATGTTAAATCACCTAAGCATCTTTTGGATATAAGCAGACTGGTGAATAAGAATTCCACCAACTCGATGTTCCAACTCTAATCTGAGACAAAATCGAGTCCTACCAAAACCTTTCATCTCAAACTCAAATTTCAAGTAGCAAACAGTTTCATTGATCTCATTAAGAGTTCCGATGATGTTCATATCATCAACATAGACAACTACTATAGCAAATCCTGAACTTGTTCTTTTAATGAACTCGCAAGTGCATAAATCATCATTCTTATATCATTTCCTAATCAAGTAGTCACTAAGGCGTGTATACCACATCCTACCGGATTACTTCAATCCATATAGTGAACGTCTCAATTTGATAACATGAGTACTCTTTGGTCTAGACTTACTTAATTTGGGTATAGCAATGTCATATGACACTTTCATGTATATCTCTGAATTAAGATCTCCATAGAGATATGCAGTAACCACATCCATAAGCTGCATATTGAGCTTTTCGGACATTACCAAGCTTATTAGGTAGCAGAAGCTGATGATGTCCATAATAGGAGAATACGTTTCTTCATAATCAATTCCAAAGCGCTGAGAGAAACCCTGCGCTACAAGCCTAGCTTTATAATGCAAGACCTCATTCTTCTCATTACGCTTCCGAACAAAGACCCATTTATTTCCAACTGGCTTAACATTTGGTGGGCATAGCACAACCGGACCGAAAACTTGTCTTTTATTCAGAGAGTCTAGTTCACCTTAGATTGCAACCTTCTATTTCGGTCATTTTGCTCTACGTTGACATTCAGCAACAGAGCGGGGTTCCACTTCGTCGTTGTCAATTATCTCCTCAGCGACGGAATAATCAAACAGATCATCGACTACCATGGAAGATCTATTCATAAGAACGCGCACATCATTTGTTCTAAGCGAGATTTCTTTGATCTCTGACATCAAAAGAGGTTCTGAAGCGTCCTCCAGAGATACTAATTTTGATTTAAAGACATGACTGTAGTCAGAGACAATCTCATGTGAAGGATTCACAATGTCGATGATAAATGAATATTTTTGTGCCTTGATGACCTGCATTTTAACCAGCGGCTCATTTGTGGATTTTCGTGGTCTCCCCATCTTTATGGTGGGAGCCGAGGCCGATGCAACACGTTCCACATGAGCTGCTCCTTGCCCGGTGTTGCTACTAACAAATCTCTTTTTCGGGATTTCCAACCTTGCAGGAACATTTGCAGCAGGTATATCCGATCTCGTCACTTTAGCAATATCAGCAAATGAATCAGGCATAAAGTCTGTCACTTGCTGAAGATCAAGCCCTTGCGCACTTCCATCTCACTCTGAGATGTGCGGGGATCATGATGAGACATAGTGGGATCAAACCACGTCAATTTTTGATGTTGCACTGGAATAGTTACATTCCTATCTCCCCCCAACGGCGGGAAATAAGTCTCATCATAGTGACAATCTGTAAATCTAGCAGTAAAGAGATCTCTTGTCAAAGGTTCAAGATAGCAGACTATCATTGGAGATTCATAACCAACATAAATGCATATTCTTCTTTAGTGTGATGTGGAGGCGCAATTGGCATATAAACCACGCCACCAAAAATGCGTGAATGTGAAATATCAGGCTCATATCCAGTTATCAACTGGTACACACTTAATGGTTGGCGAGCTACGGGTCTAAACCAAAGAATCATCGCTGTGTGTAACATTGCATATCCCCAAGCAGAGACCGATAAATTTGTATGCATTACCAAAGCTCTAGACACAAGCTATAACCGCTTGATATGAGTCTATGCTAAACTATTCTGAGAATGAACATGAGGAATGAGATGTTCAACTTCAATCCCACGAGACATGCAATAATCATCAAAAGATTTTGATGTAAACTCTCCTACATTATTCAATCTAATAGACTTGATTGGGTGATCTGGGTGGTGAGCCCGGAGCATAATTTGAGGCAGGAGTTTTGCAAACGCAA
Organism: Geum urbanum; assembly: GCA_946800695.1. Taxonomy (NCBI): domain Eukaryota; kingdom Viridiplantae; phylum Streptophyta; class Magnoliopsida; order Rosales; family Rosaceae; genus Geum; species Geum urbanum. Next base: position 17,108,870 of record OX327016.1, read on the forward strand.
CATTCCTTGTGGATAGCAAAACAACGTATGACCATCACGTTGATGCATCTATCAAAACCATGAATTATTTAAATGGTCCGTATTCAGATTTGATAGGTCCAAAAATATCACCTTGGATCCTTTATAAGAATTAAATATTGTCATTATTATCAACAAAAAATGAAGGATGTGCCTGTAACTTTGCTAAAGAACAAGCTTTGCAGAACGAGCAATGTGCATCAAAGATTGCAACATAAGTATCGGATGGGATAACACACAACGCCTCAGCAGTATATTGCTGGGAATGAGCTGCACTCATCTTGGAGACCGAGCCAGGATTGAGAGGAGTAGTTTCATCCTCACCATCTAAACTGATGGAGCTAGGTAATCCCACATGTTTCTTTGCTCTAAAGAACGGATGACCATGAGTATTTTTTAAGATTTTGAACATCATATCACGACCTGGATGTCTCAGTCGTAAATACCAAAGCTTGTATGAATCAGAGTCACACGTAGTAGTGTGAGTCACGGCATTGGATTTAATGGTCTGAACTGTAGTTAAGTATAAACCACTACGAATTGCTGGAAACTTCTCTATAATGCGCTTGCGGCCACATTCAACAGAAGTTATACACAAAAATTCTTTTCCATTTTTACAATAGGTTTCCAAGTGAAAACCGTTGACACGAATATCCTTAAAACTTAGCAAGGTTCGATTGACCTTTGGCGCGTATAAGGCATCAGTGATATATAATTTTGTACCATGGGGCAGTATAAACTCTGCACTACCACGCCCTAAATAAAGGGTGATGCACTAATCATGGTTGTCACTGAAGAATTATATGGAAAAAGATCCACAAATAGTTGCTTATTCTGCAGAATGGTATGAGTAGTACCACTATCTGTTAAATACTCAATTTTGCCTTGAGACATCTACAAAATCAATGTAAATAAGCAAGTCTTTGTAACAAAGACCAACCGTAGACTTTAAGTATACACAAAAAGATTTGAGAAGGGTGTGACTCTTGTTGAGTGTTGATATGACATGACATTAACCGATGTAAAACCATATATGGTCCTGAAATTAAGGTTGGTCGAAATTTTTTTATCCGTCTTTTTCCAACAAAACCGATGTATAAACAACATCATAAGTCAGTGATACAGATGAAAAACTTATCTAAGAAAATCACTTCCGGGTTACATCTTCGATGGGTCGAAGGAAAACCTTTGAAGCATCGAAGAACCCAAAATAAAATGTGATTTTCAATACTGATTTTTGATGGGTCGAAAAAGTTTACCCGAGGCATTCCTTCAATGGATCGAATGAGTGTCTCGATGGATCGAAATTTGCAACCAAAGGACCCGAGGATAAGCTTCGATGGATCAAAGTACATTTTTTCGATAGGTCGAAAAATGTCAGAAAACAACCCGTAGGATAACTTCGATGGATCGAAGTAAAATACTTTGATGGATCGAAAATCTCCCCGAGTTCAAAATAACATCCTCTCCTTTGTGTTACATTTTTACCGTATCTTTATCTCATATTTCCATATACTTATAAATATTGAACCATACATAAGAATTGTATGGAATAGAAAATTCATAAATACTTCCATATACCGAAAAATAGAGAAATATTCATTACTGCCAACAAAAATTACATCATAGATGTTCTTATTCATAAAACTAGACAAATGTCTTAAAATCCTTGACTGAAAAGTAAGCCAAAAATAAATCCAAAAACTTGAATAACATGACAGAGACAACGGCATTTTATATAGGCTCATTCAAAATCTGGGGTAGCTAGATTATTCCTCTTTTCTTCTGAAAGAACGAGATTGGTGTCAACCTCCATCTCTAAATCTCCAATATAATTTGACTCTTGAGCCAAATACTGCTTGTGCTTTTTGTAGATAGTCTGGATTTCTCTACTAGCACGACACTGTTTGTGCGTATGCTTAGTAGAACCGTATTTAAAACAACCATACTTTCTAGACTGTTGAGACCGTTGACCATCAGAAATCAAACCAGACTAGTTTTTGTGAGGAGCGGCATTGGCATTTTGATCTTTATGCTATGTCATATTTTGGTTGCGGGCATGGCCACACCCTTGCCCTCGCCCTCCTCTACCCCCATATGGAGCTTGTCCACCTCTAGCATAAGGTTCAGAATGAGCAACTTTCTTGTCTTTTTGAGCATTTCCTTCAGTTTGGTAACTCTCAGGCTTTTTAGTACTAGCCGGTCTTAAGTTATTATTTAAGATAATCTCATGATGCCTTTTTTTTGTGAGATTGTTAATGAGATCCCTAAAGGTAGTAATTCTCTCTTGCTTGTACTCAATCCGGCACTGATGAGCGAGAAGACTCATAGATGTAGAAAAAGTTTGTAACGCCCTCTCAATCATGTCATTCTCAGATTTTTTTCATCCCACAAAAACTCAACTCCAACTGCAGATCGAGCATGGTTTTGTTAAAAGCATTGATATTTGAAAAATCCACCATTCTTGTGTTATCCCATCTCGCAGTCAACTCAGGATGATGTGCGTTGTACACGTTGTCGAACCGCTATTTCAAAACATCTCACAAGACCAGGGGATCAGTTTTGTTCAAATAGTGCTTCTTGAGAGTTGGATGAATGTGACACCTCAAAAACATGAGGCCTTGAGCTTTTGTCTCATTATTGAGTGGCAAGAAGTTCGTTCCAGACTCAGATGATTTGATGGTGTTGGTCAGTCTCTTTCTGATGAAAGTGTTCTCTACATCAGACACCCAACGGTGATACTCTTTGCCTTCAAGGTCACGGATGTCGAATTCTGGCCATCTAGGCTCATTCGAACCCATATACAAAAAGACACAGAGATGTTTTATTAGAAATGATCAAAAATTACGATCACAAAACTTTCAAGTTTTTTATTGAATAAGAACGTGATCCATGATATATGGTCACAAAATCGATTGTAAACGGTGGCAAAAACTACACCCAGCAACTGTGACTAACCGTCACATAGAATCGATTTCCTTTTTCTTTTCTTTTCTTAACCGTGACTCCCCCAAGATCGTCACGTATAGTCTATGGATATATGTCTATAGGATTTAGGGTAAAACATGTAATATATCACAACTCATATTGCAGTTATCATCAACTTAGATCTAGGGTTTTGCAGTAAGTAAGTTTGATCCTAGATCTATAAATAAACGGTTTAGAAAAATTCACCTCGATGGGTGTTGTGCTCGGTATGACCGGTACACTTGACGAACAATTTGAAATAGAAACTCTTCTGAAACGATTCCTCGGGAGGCGAGCAATGTTGACAACTTAGAGCTTGAGTGAGAGATGTCGAACGAAGCAGGGTGGTCCACGTCGACGGTGGTGGTGCTAGCTTGCCGGCGACAGTGATGGCTATTTGTGAATGGTAGGGTTTTTTTTTCTTCTGTGGCAGTGATGACTATCAACTCAGAGAGCGTGCTGATAACTTGTTGCAGGAGAAAATATGTAAATTGGAAAAACACTACCACATAACTTTTCATAGCCGACGACTTAGAGAAACAAAGGCCGACGATTTTTGAAGTTGTCGGCTATAGTGTACTATTGCCGACGACAACACCAAAAATCGTCGGCTATAGTACTATAGCCGACGATTTTTGCAACAAAATCGTCGGCTATACTCATTGCCAACGCTTTATAGCCTGCAGACTATAGCCGATGACTTTTGGTGTTGTCGTCGGCTATAGTACACTATAGCTGACGACTTCAAAAATCGTCGGTTTTTGTTTCTCTAAGTCGTTGGCTATGAAAAATTATGTTGTAGTAAAACTGTAACTCATTCATTAATAGAATACCTTAAATATGAACTGATACAATCTGTTATAATAAATATTTTGATATAATAAAAATTTCATATATCTATTTAATTAATATCCGCACTTCTAGAAAATTATGAAAATAAATCTCCTTATTTATTAAACGAGTAATAGATCGACAAATATATTACACTGTTTTTTAGTCTCATTCTGCCTCCTAGGAATATGAAAAAGTTGGCAACAATGCGTAATTGAGCCGACAAATTTGAAAACTGCAGTCTCCACTTTCCCAAAAGCTGAATACCGTATCCGTTCAAAAAATATTGAAATTCTCAATCTCTATCCCTAGTCGACTAAGGTATTCACAAGGGTTGTCATGTTCAAAATTTAAAAGGTATCAAGTGGTGAGCCAGCTTGTCAAATTTAGATGCTGTAACGTTAGACCATTTAATTAGCTTTTGTAATCAACTGGAGACTCTAGCTAGCACCTCAAGTGGACCAGTACCAAGTTTGAATTAAAAGGTCTGTGGTCACATATGGTGGAATTGATTGGTTTCAATCATGTCCCATTTCTCTCCTCTCTCTCACTGGACAAAGCATTAAGTGATTAAACAACGTCAATGTGATCAAACTCACATGCATATATCATATACAAATAGTTATGATTGGAAGAAGCTTAGGCAAGTTGATGTTGTGGGCAGTGAAAAAGAACCAAAGCTCCGTATAAAAGTTGAAGATTCGAGGTGAAACCTGAGTTACTACTTCAGTCAATTAAGAAATAGCTGATTTTAGTTTTATATCTTGTTTTACAGGACTTTGCATGAGAAGGAGGAGAAAGGTGATCAGCGCATTACAAGGGCAAAGTTCTTCCTCATTGCTCTACTTTGTAGTTTCGTTTGGTATGCTGTCCCAGGGTATCTCTTCACCACACTCACAAACATATCATGGATTTGCTGGATCTTCTCCAAGTCAGTTACAGCCCAGCAGATTGGCTCTGGCATGAGAGGGCTTGGAGTTGGAGCCTTCACGCTTGACTGGTCCGCAGTGGTGTCCTTCTTGTTCAGCCCTCTCATCTGCCCTTTCTTTGTCATCGCTAATGTCTTTGTCGGCTACACATTGATAATCTACATTGTGATTCCCATAGCATATTGGGGACTGGACTTGTATGGCGCGCAGAAGTATCCCATCTTTTCGTCACACTTGTTTACCGCAGCAGGTCAACTCTACGACATACCAGCTATTGTCAATGACAGGTTTCACTTGGATATAGCAAAGTACGAGGAGCAAGGGAGGATGCATTTAAGCACATTTTTTGCTCTCACTTATGGCTTTGGATTTGCCACCATTGCTGCCACCCTTACACATGTAGGCTTATTCTACGGAAGGTAATGGTACATGCTTGTTAGTGCTTTCAAAAGATATATTCCTAGAGTTTTCAGGAAAGATTATTCTGACTATATTTTTATGATGAACAACTAAACTATTTGCAGAGAAATCATGGATCGATACCGGGCTTCTTACCAAGGAAAAGAAGACATCCATACTAGATTGATGAGAAAATACAAGGACATACCAAACTGGTGGTTTTACTTGTTGCTTGCCATTTCACTTGTAGTCTCCCTTCTACTTTGCATCTTCTTGAATGATCAAGTTCAGATGCCATGGTGGGGACTATTATTTGCAAGTGCTATGGCCTTCACATTCACTCTTCCGATCAGCATCATAACAGCAACAACAAACCAGGTGACACAAATGTTTTGCACTCTTGTTTTGAGCTGCAGAAAATCGAACAATGTCAAGGCTAAAGAACTTAAAGGGCTTCAAAGTATACCATATTGTTGTACTCACTATTTCTTATCCGCAATTTACAGAGTCCAGGATTAAACGTAATAACAGAATATGTCATGGGAATCATATATCCGGGGAGACCAATAGCCAATGTATGCTTCAAAACTTATGGCTACGTGAGCATGGCTCAGGCCGTTTCCTTCCTCAATGATTTCAAGCTTGGACATTACATGAAGATCCCTCCAAGGTCAATGTTCCTAGTTCAGGTGTGTATACATAAGTACCACATTTCCATATAAACTCATCTATCTTGATCATATATGTATATAGTTTCTAATCTGGTGTACCTTATTCCTACATGTATGACTAGTTCATAGGAACAATTCTGGCTGGAACCGTAAACCTTGTTGTAGCAGAGTGGTTGCTGGGCTCTATCAAGAACATATGCGTGGATGATCCTCATTCGGATAGTCCTTGGACATGCCCAAATGACCGAGTCTTCTTTGATGCATCTGTGATATGGGGTTTGGCAGGGCCGAAGCGCATGTTTGGAAGCCTAGGAAACTATAGCGCCATGAACTGGTTCTTCCTAGGAGGTGCAATAGGACCATTTATTGTTTGGCTACTACACAAGGCATTTCCTAAGCAAACTTGGATACGGCTCATCAATCTCCCAGTCCTTCTAGGAGCAACAGCTTGTATGCCACCAGCTACGGCATTGAACTACAATGCGTGGATTGTTGTGGGAACCATCTTCAACTTTTTTGTCTTTCGTTACAGGAAGCAGTGGTGGCAGAGGTATAACTACGTTCTCTCGGCAGCATTGGATGCCGGGGTGGCGTTCATGGCGTTTGTTATATATCTTTCTGTAGGAGTTGAGAACACAAGTTTGAATTGGTGGGGAAACAACGGTGAGCACTGTGAGTTGGCTGGTTGTCCGACCGCCAAGGGCATCGTGGTTGATGGCTGTCCGGTGTTCTAATCACGGCTAGCTCCATCATCTTCTCTAGTTACAAGTGGTCGATCAGATCGATAACCTCTCTTCTTTTAAGCTGCACAATAAAGTATCATCAAATCAAGTTGATAGGCAGAGGCGGAGCCAGCCACCGGCAGGGGCTGGAGCCCTGGTAAGTTTTTCAGGTAGAAAACTAGTATACCTAGTATATCTCCCAAAGAATAAAATTACAGTATACACGACTCCTCGGTTCTGATTTCAGAAAAGAATTCGCACTCAACTTACGTCGACCCATCTTATAATCTTACGTCCCTCTTCCTCAACCCGTGTTATAGGCCACTACCAACTCTCCTATTACCCACGAGTCCATGACAAAGTACCAATAAAGTTGTTCTCATATATATACACATTCAGCTCATAAAGTCATGAGTCATGAGTCTTGTTTCTATTTATTAGTGTATATTGTTAGGTTGAAATTCTCTGAAAACGTTCGTAACCATTTCGAATAATCTCAAGCCCCTACTAATCGTGAAGATGGTATTTTGTGTATGAGAAAGTTATATTGTACAATTTATTTAGCAGTAATTTAGAAATGTAATAATATTTCAGTATTATAAAGTTTGGGTGTTCAAAGTTATCCATTTTGGAAATTTTGTGCGTTGTGGGTTCTTAGTCTCGGTGTTTAGATTTTTCGAGATTAAAAGTTTGGGGTTTGGTAGTTAGTGATATATCCTCATTTTCTTCTTATATATAGTACTGCAAGTCTGTGCGTAACTCACATTTCATTTTCAGTTTAGGACTTGTGTGCAAATACTCTTGAGATATCGAGAACGTAACTATGTCTTCCTGCTTAGATTTTTTAGTCGAGAACTCGTGACTCTTAATTTTTTTTTTGCTATAGCTAGTCCCTAGTGATCATTAGATCCTGACTTCGTCACTGTTGATAGGTCACAAGAATGTGAAATATGCTTTTAACATCAAGATGTTAATATTATTTGCATTTCATCTCATTTAAGAGGTTAACATCATTAGCTATACATCAATTTAATGAACTCATCAGTAGCTAGGAAGCATTGTCTTGACTCAAAAATGGCTAATTTGTTTGAACAAGAAACAACTTGATATATCAAATATCGACATCTCTACGAAGAAAGAAATTTGTGTTCCGCTTCCCTTAACACACTATTATTTTTAGTCTAGTATAAATTCAATTAACCACATAAATATGTCTAAATGAGTTCGCCAGAATCTTGATGTCTTTGATGATAGTTGAATAGTTGAATCTTGATGTCTTCAAGCAATGTCATATTTGGCAAGTGCTGAACTTGTGATGAGCAAAGAGTCACCGGCCACAATGATATGATACATGCATTCAGATTTTGCATTGCTCAAGGTGTCTGTAAGAGGAAAGGCTTACAGACACAACAAAAAGTAATAGAACCACAACTATCTCGAATTACAAAACCAGCAAAAACTTGGGAAAAGTTGTTATGCTTCACAAAACCATCAAAGTAGACCATAAACCGAATTCAGGGAGGAGCGTTCCATTTAATGGTTGCAGTTATTGAGTAAAGGGATTTTCTTTGACACCCTCCAGTATTTCAGTCTGTCTTTTCCCATATTTATAATTCAATAATTACATTACAAGGTGATTAATTCTGTTCGATGCAAAAAATATTTCTCCTGAGAGATCCTTCCCGCGAAGTAGTCTCTTTTATTTCAGATGTCTTAACCGCGTGAACCGGTCTATCCTGCTTGTGCTTCGTATGCTGGCGTGCCACCGTCTCTTGACGGAATATGGACTGATTACAGCCGCCTGACTTCTTATGTAAGCGATTAGAACAGGGAGAGCACCAACCCTGCTCGAATAGGTTCTTTTTGCCTAGAAACCTAGGACTTTGATATGTGTATCTCTTTGCCGAGTCTCGAAATCGATACTCCCACGCCTTATCGTGTAGAGCAGAGCAATCTCTTGACGAAGAGTTGAGAACACTCGCTTCCCTTGATTATTCTGATCTACGCATTTTATGCTTGATTATTAATGTCTTTCTCTCTATATTTAACTTTTTTTTGTGCTTAGTAAATATGTTTTTAACTTACTTTATGTTTGTAGGTAGAAATAAAGGAGGAATCCGTAAAGGAGGCAGAAATGAGCTCAAAACCTACTAAGGAGGAAGTTCCTAAAATGAGGAGGAAAGATGATGAAGAATGGGCCACGATTTATAAAGAATGGATCAAAGATCACTAAGATGGGTCAAGACCATGCTCATGTGTCCAAGAATGTCCAAGATCATGTCAAGATTCACCCACAAAGAAGCCCAAAAGAAGAAAATGGATCAAAAGCTAGAAATCAGGAAATCTGCCTGTGCAGATCAGCCCACTTCAAAAGGTCACTGTGAACAGATCCGGATGAATCTAGACGCGATTAGCATATGGTTGGAAAGATCTAGAAGTCTAGTTTCCAACGCAACTGGAATCAAGCGATTTGAAGTCCTAGAACGAGAGAAACTTCTATTTTAGTGGAGAAGGGTCAGGTTACCCGGGTGGAGTAGTAAGAGTTCTAAAAGGAGTCGAACTAGGCTTTGCTTGGCCTATATAAATGAGGGCTCGACTAGGGTTTGAGTATCACACATTCTAGGAGCCGAATCTCTGTCCAAACACTACCTCCTTTCACACAAAGTCGAAGAACTCTTCTCCTTAGCCGAAACACCACCATCACCACCTCAAAAACATCCCTCCTTCACCCATAAGTGTTCTTATGCTAGATTTGGCTTTGAACACTTGTGTCCTCCCTCACGCCAACAAGGGGATGCTATACTTGGAGCTTGCGGAGAGACGAATTCCTCGGAGCAAAAAGTGTAACATGACATCTTGTATCAAATTTCGGTTATGTATTGGTTTTCTTTACTTTTTGTAGAAAGACAACATGTTTTAGTGTAAAGATGATTGTTTTGGATTTTTATGAGTTCTTCCATGTGTTCTTAGTATGAATTCGAATATATATGCTAGCTTACTATGATCTTAATGCTTTGAAACTTGTTTAGGATGACACTAGATGATTTGGTTCACCCTAGCATGTTCCACCGAATTAATCAAGATAAAATTGAGTTAGGAAGTTAACTAGATGATTTGGTTGCTCTCTAATTCGATGTAAGCATGTGTTTGTGTTTTAATTTGTGCTATGAATTTCGTAGAACTTGTTTAAAGAAGAAGTAATCGGCTTAGGTAATTAGTATGTGATGATCACTTGTAAATAACTAGTTTAGGTTTTTTTCGGCAATGATGCATGTTTAGGGTTTCTAGGGTTCTTGATTGTTTGCTTGTCTATGAGTGAAGCATGTTAGGGTCCTAGGGTTTCTCTATGTGTATGATTGCCACGTTTTTGTCTTTAATTTTGTAGGCATTAAACAAACAAATCTCGCACCCCCATTTAAACTTAGCATAGTTATACATGCACCCTCAATCCCCGGTTAAGAACGATCCCTACTTACCAATGCTACATCTACAAAGAAGGGTTTTAATTGCTTTCGTGTTTGATTAAGTGTTTAATTAAATGCTTGAAAAGATGCGAATCAATTTTGGCGCCGTTGCCGGGGATTGAAAAGAATTGTGTGATTATGCTTGTACATTATGTTAATAGTTTTCTGTTTTTCGGAGCTGTGCACTGCCCGGTTTTGTGCAAATTATTTAACATAGCTAGAGGACTCACAAAAATCTGAAATTTTGTAGGAATGTTTGGTTTTGTGTCTAGTTGGTGCCTGAAAAATTTCAGCCCAGTCGACCGAGCCAATAATTCTAAAAACATTCGACAAGCTGCTGTGCTCATGTTTGGCAGAATCTGGAATTGCATGTGTTTTTTTTTTTTTTTTTTTTTTTTTTTTTTTTTGTAAATATGTGAAATTTTGTGCATATATACTTGTAAATTTTCGAGTTTTATACTAACACTTGTTCATATTGTATTTTTACAGCCATGTGTACACCTTAAAGGTAGTATTTGATTTAAATTTAGTACATGAGTTTGGTTGATTAAGTCGCACTCTTTGGAATAGATGGCGCCTCTTTTCCTTGTTTATCTCCTTAACCCCTCATGATGTGTGGATTTCATCACCGCACACCATAACCTAAGTGAAGTTATGGACATGAGGTTGAGGGCGGAGTCTACAAAGGACTTGAGGGAGTGTAAATTTTCGAAAGATTGGCTGAATGTCGGACATGGTGTCTAGAATGGGTTATGACTGGTGACAGGTTCTGGATCTAAGAAAGACTTACACCAATAGAGTATATACCATTGGCCCGGTTAGCCTCGGGGTGTATTGTCGAAATTAGTCCTGCCTCTCGCGTTATCTCTATCCCTAACTGGCCATGTTTTTCGATTGAACCAAGGCCATTCGATTGAAAGTGTACACTTTATCGCGCGGGTCGCACGTCCATTGAACGACCTAAAGATTAATTTCGTGTACTCTCTTTAAATCTTAGGCGCACTCAATTTGGACATGCTTGGACATAATACTATGTTGAAATTGTGTGTTTGTGCATATAAACTTGTAAAGGATTAATCACATATACTTGTTCATAAAATTTTCGAGACTTATCATTCTTCTGTTTTGTAAAAATTGTTTGACATAGCTGCAGGTGTCGGAAAAATCTGAAAATTTACGGAATATTGTATATATGTGTCTAGTTCTTGCTCGTAAAATTTCAATGCATTTTGACATGTTAATAATTCTATATAAATTGTTCTTGCAGGTGTGCTCATTTTCTGCGATTTCTAACTTGTAACATGAATTTACTAACTTGTGCACATTCTTTTTGAGAGAGGTTCAACCACATCTTCGGTTGAAAATGTGGCACCTAGGGCCACAATGGCACATTCGTTTGAACAACTTGCCCCAACAAAAGGTAATGACCATATTCCTTCAAATTCGGTTGTTGCTAATTCTACGTTTGCTCGTGAACGGTTTTCAGGTAGGTCTGACGAGTCCAACTTGGAGAAATTTCTTATGCCCTTGAGTGCATCAAACAAGTGCCAAAATATGAAAAAGTTATGCACAACAAGGAGGCAAACGCAAGAGAAGGAGGTTGTTTAGATGAACAAAACCGACGCGGTAATTATGGATGGCTACCCCTAAATTGAAGGACCTAAACGTGGAGGAGATGCCCTCAAAATTCAGGCCATTCTTAGAGCAAAATTGAAGCATCACGTCTAGGCTGTAAGACTTTAAAAAAACAAGCGCTTGTTGGGAGGCAACCCAATGGAGGAGTCTACAAACCAGATTTGCATTCTCTTCCCTCTCTTTTTTATTTTTGTCGTTGCTTTTTAATTCTCTTAGATAGAATTTTCGTAGATCTCTCTTTCATGCTTGAATTCTATGACTTTACTTTCGTACATTGAGGACAATGTAGAGTTTAAGTGTGGGGGAAGGGGTTTACAACTTATTTGAGTCATTAAAAAATAAAAATAAAAAAAAAATTTTGTTTTGAGTCATACTTAGTGTATTTTGAGTCTTTTTGTTTAACTTAGTGTTTTAAAGAGTCTTAGGATGCCCTTAGTTAGTCTATGATGAAAATGGACTGAATTTGAACATACATATGGCACTGCATTCATGATTTCTTGTGTTAATTGAGTTATTTTGAGTGTCATGACATGTAGTAGATATGGATAGTTAAACATGGTACAGATTTCGCATGTGAGAATAAGTTTAAGTCATATGAACCCTAAACGTGAGTTTTGAGCCTATACATTTCTTTTGAGTGAATTTTATGCATATTAGTCTCAAAACTATGCATGTGCATCATTTGGTTACTTGCCATAGATTTTAATGAACTAGAGATTACTAGAACTTACTCATGTCGAATTTGCAAAGCTTATAGTTGACATATACTCTGATTTTGGATATGATAAGAGGCACTTAGGTTTACCACCACTAGCCAAATTGCCATGAGTCCCTTATGTGCGCACGAGTTGCGACACCCTTAGATAAACCATTTGAGCCCACATTAAGCTTTCTTTCGTCACCCGTAATACCTAAACACTTTGCCTAGTGTAGGACTTCTTTACCCTATGTTCTGCAGACTTAGTGTGAAGTAATGTCGACAAGAGCTGAAGATGGAGATTTTTTGTGATGCTCCTTGATTGGTATAATGTGTGTATGGGGATAGACTTGTCCAAATAGCTTAAAAAGTGTGTTATTGCCAAAAAAAAAAAAAAAAAAAGGAATTCGAGAGAATGAAAAGAAAAAAAAATTGTGATCTCTCATGGCAATGTGTTCTGTTTTGTAAATGTTTGGATTAATGTCCCCCATACTTGTGAATTTGGAGTATGCTACGAATTGAAGGCCCAAAAAAATAAAGAAATATGACCTTTGTCCTGTTCACAAAGCTCAATGGGAGTTTAGAATGAAGTTAGGGTCCAACAAAATGAAATTTGGCCCTTGTTTATAGAAGATTGACCATGGAGGCGTGGAAAAGATGAAGGAGTCTGGTTTTACAAAGTTTGTGATATTTCGACTAAGTCTTTGGAACGTTTTTAACCACCACTTATCTAAATTTTCGAATGCCTTAGCCTTGCCCCATTACAACCCTTCGAAAGTCCTTTTTGATCCTTAAGATGAGTAGCAGTTAATCTGTTGAGTAAGTTGCATGAGTAAGCATATGGTTTGGTTCATTTGTGCAAGTATTTCATTCATGAGGTTTTCAATTATTTCTATCCATTTTTGAGTGAAAATATGATGAGTGCATCCATGTGAGTTGATTTGAACTTTATTCGAAACATGCACAGATTTAACATCACCATTGTTTACACCACGTCTTACTTGTTCATTGCATGAATCATATCTTGGTTATCATTTGAAGTTATGTAATTCCATTGCCATATACATTAAGAAATTTCTGAGACAAATTTTGACTAAGGGCTTAGTGTTGTTTTACTTAGTATCTCTTACGTTTTCAAACATGATAACATGAAAATTTGCGGCTTTGAAACATTGAGACTTCTAAGTGTTTTGTACATATAAGTGTGACGTTTTTCCCATTGTTATTTTTTCCCATTATTTTTCTTTTATCGAGTCCGTTGCTTTGATTTGTATTTGCTAGGGACTAGCAAAGTCTAAGTGTGGGGGAATTTGATCTACGCATTTTATGCTTGATTATTAATGTATTTCTCTCTATATTTAACTTTTTTTTGTGCTTAGTAAATATGTTTTTAACTTACTTTATGTTTGTAGGTAGAAATAAAGGAGGAATCCGTAAAGGAGGCAGAAATGAGCTCAAAACCTACTAAGGAGGAAGTTCCTAAAATGAGGAGGAAAGATGATGAAGAATGGGCCACGATTTATAAAGAATGGATCAAAGATCACTAAGATGGGTCAAGACCATGCTCATGTGTCCAAGAATGTCCAAGATCATGTCAAGATTCACCCACAAAGAAGCCCAAAAGAAGAAAATGGATCAAAAGCTAGAAATCAGGAAATCTGCCTGTGCAGATCAGCCCACTTCAAAAGGTCACTGTGAACAGATCCGGATGAATCTAGACGCGATTAGCATATGGTTGGAAAGATCTAGAAGTCTAGTTTCCAACGCAACTGGAATCAAGCGATTTGAAGTCCTAGAACGAGAGAAACTCCTATTTTAGTGGAGAAGGGTCAGGTTACCCGGGTGGAGTAGTAAGAGTTCTAAAAGGAGTCGAACTAGGCTTTGCTTGGCCTATATAAATGAGGGCTCGACTAGGGTTTGAGTATCACACATTCTAGGAGCCGAATCTCTGTCCAAACACTACCTCCTTTCACACAAAGTCGAAGAACTCTTCTCCTTAGCCGAAACACCACCATCACCACCTCAAAAACACCCCTCTTTCACCCATAAGTGTTCTTATGCTAGATTTGGCTTTGAACACTTGTGTCCTCCCTCACGCCAACAAGGGGATGCTATACTTGGAGCTTGCGGAGAGACGAATTCCTCGGAGCAAAAAGTGTAACATGACATCTTGTATCAAATTTCGGTTATGTATTGGTTTTCTTTACTTTTTGTAGAAAGACAACATGTTTTAGTGTAAAGATGATTGTTTTGGATTTTTATGAGTTCTTCCATGTGTTCTTAGTATGAATTCGAATATGTATGATAGCTTACTATGATCTTAATGCTTTGAAACTTGTTTAGGATGACACTAGATGATTTGGTTCACCCTAGCATGTTCCACCGAATTAATCAAGATAAAATTGAGTTAGGAAGTTAACTAGATGATTTGGTTGCTCTCTAATTCGATGTAAGCATGTGTATGTGTTTTAATGTGTGCTATGAATTTCGTAGAACTTGTTTAAAGAAGAAGTAATCGGCTTAGGTAATTAGTATGTGATGATCACTTGTAAATAACTAGTTTAGTTTTTTTCGGCAATGATGCATGTTTAGGGTTTCTAGGGTTCTTGATTGTTTGCTTGTCTATGAGTGAAGCATGTTAGAGTCCTAGGGTTTCTTTATGTGTATGATTGCCACGTTTTTGTCTTTAATTTTGTAGGTATTAAACAAACAAATCTCGCACCCCCATTTAAACTTAGCATAGTTATGCATGCACCCTCAATCCCCGGTTAAGAACGATCCCTACTTATCAATGCTACATCTACAAAGAAGGGTTTTAATTGTATTCCTGTTTGATTAAGTGTTTAATTAAATGCTTGAAAAGATGAGAATCATATTCAAGCTCCCAACTTACAAGTGAGCCGCTCTTCAACTGTCAGGATGCAATTGCTGCCTTGGAGTCGTAATACCTTCACTCGATAGGTGAACAACACTCAGACCTTCTGGTTGCAAGAAAGATAGAAATCTCGAGGACGAGACGTCTAGTCTAGGTTTGTTTGCGTATAGCAAGGTTGTTTGATTGATTGTCGGGGGGTTCTCTTCATAATATCCTTACTCTCTATATATACTCGCTTACTAATCAGTCATTCATTCAATATCGAACTTCTTTTGCTCTTGTAATCTTGTCCGAATCTAATTCCAGCATACGTGATTATACCACTCATAGGTCTTCTAATTCCATCATAACTCTCCCAAGAGTTTCACTCAATGTACGACTAATTATGATAGAAACTAAGCCGCGTGAATCGAGCTCGATAAGACACAGTTCTAATAGAACTCGAAGTCTTCTTTCCAGCGAAGCTCGCCAGAAGCTATATAACTTAATCCCTTCGCCAGGAATTAAAAACCATGATGGGCCGCTCGCCAGACCTCGGCCATCGAAGCCCAAAGTAAATATTTTATTTAGGCCCAAACATTGCCCCTCAGGTCTTGAACTTGGGAAGCTTCCTGAACAAGCGAAAAGACTTGAAATTACCTTGAACGACGTGCTTATTGACTTTGAAACGCCATACCATCATTCGAACGCCACGTCAACCAATCCTTTCGAAAAAGTATGACGCTCGACTGACCCTTCTACAAAACACCCATCCAGATTCACGAATCTCATTCTCAACGAAACCCTTTCACCTGCACAGAAACTTGCAACTTTTTAACTCTCTTAGTCAAAAAAGCTTCAACCTTTCCTTCTCACCGCCGTCAAAACCTAATTCACAAAAATGCCTCCTCGTAAAGACATTCTTACTCCCTTCGATACCGTCGCCGCCAAGAACTTCTCCAAACGGCTCAAGGAAGTCGCTATCCGACAAAACCCAGACGCCATCTGTACCCTCACCGTAGACCCCGAAGCAAACACAGGTCTTCCTGGCCCATTCTTGGATTCTCCGTTAAATCCAGAGCTTTTCACCACTCTCCGTAAACCCATATGCAATTCATCTCTCATACTCCAGGAAGACCCTGAAGCAGACCCAAAAACATGGACCCAGAAAGACAATCTTTGTTCGATTGGGAAATGGCCACACTCAACCCCAGACGACATCGCTTGGTACCGTCAACGCCGCGAGCAAGACAAAGATCGGTGGGAAGCAACTGGAATTGCTCAACTCATTAATCTAAGCTTCTCCCTCCCAGCTGGAGGTAACAAAGCCCCGTTTGCCACAGCCATGTGTTTCTGGGACTGTACGGCAAATTGCTTCAGACTCCCCTGTGGTGATGTAAGTATTACAATGCTCGACCTTTACACCATTTTTGGAGTTCCTGCTACTGAAAACAACTGGGCTCCTCAAAATTACAAGCAAACTCCCCTCCAAGCCTCAACAGAATGACTTTCATCCTACTCTTCCTGGGTGAAACATTTCGCACTTAAGGAGAAAGATACACCCCAAGGAGGAATAGCCTTCCTAGAATATTGGCTATCGAAGTACTTTTTCTGTACGTCCTCAGCGAAGGTTATCAAGACGTGGACCAACCTCGCTGAACGCCTCTATAATGCAGAACTACTGAGTTTGGTTGAACCCGTCCTCGCCTACATCTACTATGGTCTCAGGCGAGTAACTTTATCGAAGCTTGATTTGAACCAGTCAGGACCACTATGGATGGTAGAGCTCTGGTTACAAATCTACTTCCCCTACTTTTGCCCCTCAGTGACCCCTTCGTTCAGCGACCGTCGACTGTTGGGCAAATCACTAGTCTCCACAATGCCTAGGACTAGGCAGTGGTCTTATATCGACTGCTTTAGATACCTCTGTTTACACAAGGAGTTCCCTCATGCAGCAGTCGAAGAAATCCTGAGTCGTCGCTATCCTGGCCCTCTCTCAAGTGGATTCCTGCCCTTTCCTGAACAAGATGATCAAGCAAGGGGCCTGTTTGTTAAGTTCAACACTTGCCAGGACCTGCAGCTCCCAGACTCAGCCAGCTCCGGGTACAAGCTCTACGTTCCCAACCACTTCTGCAGACAACTGGGGCTCAGCCAAGATGCCCTTATGCCCCTCGCTTGCTCTGTCAATAAGTACTCTCTCTGGCGAGGAGACAACAAACCTGCTGCAGCGGAGACCCTCAATGCACACTTCGGTTTTCCAATGATAGTAATCCCTGAAATTACCAAGCCACTGTCGACATCGAGATCGGTCACCCCTTTGTATCTTACATGGTACTCTCAATTCTGGGAAAAGATACGACATCAAAACCCAGACCAGTGCTTCGCTGCCATCTTCAAAGGATTCAGTGAAAAGTTTTCACTCAAGGCAGACTTGGAGGCACTAGCCGGACCACACCCCAACACGGGCTTGATCTACGCATTTTATGCTTGATTATTAATATCTTTCTCTCTACATTTTGCTTTGTTACGAGCTTAGTAAATATGTTTCTAACTTGTTTTATGTTTTTAGGTAGAAAATAAAGGAGAAATAATAAAGGAGGCGACTTGGAGCAAAATGTGTGCTAAGGAAGACGTTCCTAAATTCCGAAGAATAAATGGTCACGTAGAATTACATGGAGCTTTGCATGGATGGCATGGTGATGATGCATGGAATTGATGGCTAATGTTTAATGGCATGGCTTAATTGAATTGCATGGTTGTACGTACAAGGATGATGCATGGTTTTGATTACATAATTGCATGGAGCTTAATTGCTTAATGGCATGGATGGTGATGCATGGATGTATAATTGATGTTTGGTGCACTGAAACAGTTTTCAAACGTGAGCTTAATTGCATGTATGAAACGGAAGCATAATTGCAGAACGGAGGTATAATTGCATGGAGGTAAAGAAGAGCAAGTGGTGGAGCAAACGGAGGTTTAATTGCTACTTCAAAGTTCAAACGGAGGCTTAATTGCTACTTGAAACGGAAGCTTAATTGCATGGAGTAACGAGAGCTTAATTGCTGAAACAGTTTTTGAGAGGAGGATAATTGCAGGTGAACGGCACAGCTTAAGTACATGCAAAGGGAGTTCAAAAAATATGCTACTATATAAAGAGAGCTTTGGGGGAAGAAAAAGGGTATCACTCATCTTAGAGCCAAAATCTTGTCCAAGAGCTCTCTTACTCTCCAAAACACTAAAAGTCTCCAAGGAAGCCGCCCCTCCACCACAAACCGTCGTCACCATCCTCCAAGGAAGGCATAGCTTGGCAATCCCAAGGTGTCGTCCCCTCCATTGAAGCCGAAGGCATAGCTTGGCAATCCCAAGGTGTCAACGTCTTCTCCATTGAAGAGCATCTACACGGCTAGTCTAGGGCAATTCCCTGATTTAAAAGTGTAACCATGTCTTCTTCTCTTTATTCTTCCTTGTATGTATTTTCAGTTATTATGGATTGGTTTCAAGAAGTCTTTTGGTTAAATAATTCTAATATGTTTTTCTTGTATTTTATTTAGTGTTCTTTGAATTTAGTTACACATGCTTGTTGGCACTTAATGCTTAATTTGAATGCAGGGCAATTCCCGGTTTAGATTATGAAAGTGTTTGAATGTAGGGCAATTCCCAAGTTTGGCACTTTAACTATGGAACATGCATGCAAAACGTAGCTAAAAACTTAGATGCTAAATAGGTTGCATGAAATCGGTTAGGTTATTAAAGGATAGGTAAAAAGATGAGTCGATCACTTGTATATGTTAGTCTTAGATTTTATTTTTGGTCTAGTAAGCATGTTTATGATTTTTATGTTCTTTAATTGTTTCTACTTGTCTATGAGTGAAACATGTTAGAACTTAGGATTTCTATGTGTGTTTACTTGCCATCTTTTGTCTTTTAATTTCGTAGATTAAACAAACCAACTTTGCACCCCCATTTAAACCTAGCATAGTTATGCATGCACCCTCAATCCCCGGTTAAGAACGATCCCTACTCACCAATGCTACATCAACAAAGAAGGGTTTTAATTGTATTTGTGTTTGATTGAGTGTTTAATTAAATGCTTGAAAAGATACGAATCAGGACTCCACCCCATGGCCACAGGTATGTCTTTAAAAATGTCCACATGCATTGGCAACATTTGGAACATAATTTGACCAACTCTTTTCTTCCTTCTTAGCACAATCCTGACCTGGATACAACTGTGGCTCTTCAATCTTTCAAGAAGAAAAGGACCAGGCATTCTAGATCACCTGTAAGTTTTGAACTATTTGCTTATCTAAAACAAACTGATTATAATACTGACTCTGGTATCGACCCTAATTTCTTATCAGTCTTCAAGACCCAAGAAGATCAGACACAGGACCCCAGAGACTGAAAGTGGGATTTGGCTAGTCTCACGGGTCACAAGCAGAGACAGACAACTACGTCTCTCTACTCCAGTCTTCTTCGCTTCTTTTGACCAGAGGAGCAGCAAAGCCTCAGGGTCTAGTGCTTGCTCGACTATAGCCTTCACCGTTGCACACTGGTTTTGTGCAAATCCAGACAGCACTCCCACACTTTCCCAATTTGATGACCTCCTCGTTCAAGGTTCAAGGGAGTGGCAGGAACTATGCAAGGATGAGGCCCTTGCACGCGAATTCCCAGACCAACACTTTGATTTGGATGCTATCCTGAAGGCGAACATCAGGCCGCTACAATTCTCAGCCGATGATTCCTTCATAGGGTATTTTGATTCTGGGAAGTTTGTAAATCTGAACGGCCTTTTCTCCTTCGATGATTTATGGGAACAAATTCAGAAAAGCCA
Organism: Geum urbanum; assembly: GCA_946800695.1. NCBI lineage: Eukaryota > Viridiplantae > Streptophyta > Magnoliopsida > Rosales > Rosaceae > Geum > Geum urbanum. The sequence goes on from OX327016.1 coordinate 17,128,894, forward strand.
AAAGCCCCAGGTTTTCATAGTGAGTTGGAATGATCACTTCTTCGTCCTCAAAGCTGAAGACGCAGCCTTCTATATAATTGACTCACTAGGAGAAAGGCTCCGTGAAGGGCACTGCAAAGCCTTCATTCTGAAGTTCGATGAGTCCAGCACCATATCCAATACTGCAGACAGGACCACAACCTCCAGCCAGAAAGAGTGTTGTAAAGAATACATAGTCCAATTCTTAGCTGGAGTTCATCGAGCAGAGCTTGAGGAAGAAGAGGAAAGACACCTTGTATCCTATGAGGCTCTGTCCAGGCGTCTCCAAATTGAAGTTCAAGGCTGCTTCATTCCTTCTTCCCCTGGTGAGGGCACCAGTATCCAAGATGAACAAACCATCCTGGAGCCTGAGCAACCAATCGTTCACTCGCCAGAGCCCATAAACTCTCAACCCACGGATATGGTTGAGAACAATCCAGCATGCGAGGAGCCAAATCCTTCCTCTCCAGAGCCCAAAATCCAAATCATTGAAGAAACACAGCCACTGTCTCCTCAACAAGTAAGAACTCTTTAAAACCCCAGTTCTGGATTAATGATTTTAGACTGATCCTAACACATTGTTATTTATGTTACAGTCCAAACAAACTCCTGAGGACCTCGACCTATGCGAGATAATTCCTAAAAGTCCCAGGAATGAAACAAGTACATCAAGCGAGCCTCAGATAATAGTTATCGAGGGTCGACCTGATGACTTCCCAAATGTCAACGATGAAGGTCCTCTGCTTTCTATCGAGGAAAATCCTAACCCAACCTCATCGCAAGAAAAGAAACCTCGGCTACTCGTTATTCAAGAAACAACCACCAAGCGTCGAGAGCTTTTAGGAAAACTGAGTACACCGAGCATCTCTTCAGACATCACATGTTCGCTTAAGAAGATTCTCTCTGGGCCCCTAGATTCTTCGACAGAAATCCAGGCCATCCTCGAACAAGTGAGAGCCCTGCAGGCCACTGCCTCAGCAGACTTCATTCCTCGCTTGGATGAACTTGAAGAAAACCTTTCCCAAACTCAAATCCAAAGCGAAGCCTACCAATGCTTATCAATCGAAGTTAAGCGTAAGGATGAAGCAGCAGATAACTTACAGCAACAGGCTCACAAGGAAACAGAGAAAATCCAGAAATTACTGGAGGAACACTCTCTTAAGAAGGAGGCTTTAGCAACCAAACGTGCCAGAAGAATTGCTCTTGAAGCTGAAATTGCAAGTCTTAAAGCTGAAGAAGATGCATTAGAGAATGACCTCCCCAAGCAAGAAGACAAAATGTACCAGCTTGTAATGGAAGGCGAAGATCAAGCTCAACTTCTGCAAGAGGCACGCGACGAAGCTAAAGACGCTCGCCAAGCAGCCGAACAAGCCTGGATGGCCTCAGAGATAGCGAAGATTTCAATAAAAAACTTCCTCCTTCAGCTGTAAAAACTTTGGGCCTCAAATACAGGCCTTTTATTATTTGTCTCCGATCAAAAAGTAATTATATACTCGATTGGGTCCGAAACTTATACTGGGCTTCTTTAATTAGCCCCTTTTAGCCTCGTTTCAAGCTATGATTAGATTTGACTATCTTAACTGCTTAGTAATAAATAGAATTGAATTCTTGGCTTGGAATCCGTATCACTTCAAGCAGTCAAAACAAAATCCTTTGATATACGTTCTACCTGCCCCAAAATCTTTTCATTTACCATGCACTCCATGCGGGCAACTAGACCGTCCTTGTGGTCCACCACTTCTTGGACACGTATTCTATGCTTTGGGATGCAATTACTCTTGCGAAGCCTCAACCGTTGTGACTCCTGGCTATAAAAGGTTTCCTTTCCTTAGGAAATGAATCAAACCTCTCGCAAGAATGAATCAACCCCTAGCCTATTTGCTATGTTCTTACTATCCAAAGAAACCTCCAGATAAATCTCTCCATGTTATGTTCTCTAGATAGCAATATCCATGCCCAAACCTGGACTAGATAGCAATATCTATGCCCAGGCGTTGCCTTGGCTGTCCCTGATTGAAGGAGTCAAGAAGGGAGAAGCCACAATCCCGAGGTGAGAATCCTCTTCGTCTTCCGCCTCTTACCATCTGGTGCCTGTATGCATTGGAGGTGGTAGTACTCTTCAATGCCTCCTGTAATAGATGGGGGAAAGGTGGGGGCATTACCCTGGGAAGAAGGCGACAATCGTCAAGGCAGGTGTAACTCTTGTTCTGATGCACCTCTTGCCCTGGCGACTCAGCTTCCTCGCCTTCTCCATCTCCGAGGTCGATCTCTTCTTTTTCGACTTCTTGGGAGATGGAGAGCAACGCAGAGGATCTTGTGAAGAATGAACTATTTTTATTTTCTTTGTTGCAATTGTTCAAGATTTTCTTCACCATATGGTATCAGAGCCTGGGGCCGCAAAGCCTTTGTATTATTCCAAGTATTAAATGTAACATTTATTTTGAAGTGTAAAAGCTCTTTATTTTGATAAACTCATGTATAGTTTGCTCAAAAAAATTAAACCACAAAGACTGGCTTAACATGACCCTTTTGACTTGGAATAAATAACAATTCTGATTACAAATTTTGGCCTCAAATATAGGCACCAACTTTTTTAACCCCAATAATAGGTTATTTAATGTACATGATCCTCGATGAGTATATGTGTTGCCCCTGTAGTTTATTTATGCGAAAGCATGAATAAACTAGATTAAGCAGTATTGGGAGGATCATCATACTCCCAAACTGGTTGTATGAATTTCTTTAGGTAGCGACCATTTATTGGGTTCGCGTGTATAGTACCATCTCGATCTCTCAGGCGAACTGCTCCTTTACCCTGCAGGCGATCGATGATGTATGGTCCTTCCCATTTTTCTGACCACTTTCCTCGTCCTTCCGTCTTCTCACCGATAGGTAAAATGACTCTCCAGACAAGTTCTCCTTCTGCAAAACTCATGCCCCTTGTACGCTGGTTATAGGCACGAGCCACCTTTTGTTTTTCAGCACGTAGACTGTCATAAGCTTGTATGCGATTCTCATCGAGGTCTTCATGCTCTTGCCACATCGCTTGGACATAGTCTTCACCGATCAAGTTGTGTTGCTCCATCACTCGTAAAGACTGAACATTGATCTCCAAAGGCAAAACAGCATTGTGCCCAAACATTAGTGCATAAGGAGTTGTGCTTGTGGGTGTCCTCTTACTAGTCCTGTAAGCCCACAAAGTATTAAAAAGTTCTTCATGCCACAATCTGGCATTGCTCGCGAGCATCCGTTTGAGAATATGGATAATAATTTTATTGCTCGCTTCAGCCTGACAGTTGGATTGGGCATAGTATGGCGAAGAGTGGAGAAAATGGATTCCAAGATCCTTCATTAAAGTGTCCACTTCGCCAGCCATAAAGGCTGCCCCTCGGTCTAAAACAAAACACTCAGGGATACCAAACCGACAAATAATATCTTCGAACAAGAATTGGCGGATGGCCTTCGCTGAAGATACCCTGAGGGGTCGAGTTTCGACCCACTTTGTGAAGAAATCAGTAGCCACTATGATAAACTTGTGCCCTTCAGATGAATGATGATGAATCATTCCTATTAAGTCCAACGCCCATCCTCGAGCTGGCCAAGGTTGGATTATTGGCTGTAATGGTACCCTGGGCATATGGTTGACTGGACCATGTCTCTGGCATTCTTCACAACCTTTGGCGAAAGTGATACAGTCTCTGAGTATTCCTGGCCAATAAAAGCCATGTCTTCTTAATAACCATCTCATCTTGGGACCAGCCTGATGAGCACCTGCAATCCCAAGATGGACTTCTCTCATCAACCGCTTAGCGTCACGTCCAAAGACACACCTCAATAGTATGCCTTCCTCTCCCCTTCTATATAACTCAGAATCCTTGAGCACATAATTGGGAGCTAAGAATCGAATCCGCTTGTCAACCGGATTATTAGGATCCTGGAGATAAGAGATGATTTCCTGTCTCCAGTCTTTGTTGATGTGATCAAGTGTAGCAACGTACCATTCGTTTTTATCTTCTTGGCGTGTAAGGAAGGATGGAAGGGTTCTTCTTTCAACCTTTAGTATTCTTTCCTGTATTCCATCTTGTAAACTTACACTCGTTGCTAGTTGAGCCAGCTCATTAGCCGCATAATTCCTTTCGCGAGGAACATGACTCAACTCCACTTCGGTAAACAACTTCAAAAGGTCACAGGCCCTCCTCGCATAAGGTTCTAATATTGGACCTGCCTTGTATTTTGTCTCGAGTTGTCTGATCACCAGTTGGGAATCTCCAAAGACATGCACATCATTGATCTCCATATCTAACAAAAGTTCTAATCCAATGATTAAAGCTTCATACTCTGCTTGATTATTTGTGCACTTGAAGTCCAACCTGAAAGAATAAGAATAAGTTTGGCCGCGTGGGGAGATCAATGCTACCCCTGCCCCGGCCATGGTACTCGTACTGGACCCATCGAAATACAAACACCAAGGGGCCAAATCAATACGAGCGAGATCCAGTTCTGGCCCGTCCACTATGTCTTTCATGGGATGATGAGCCAAAAAATCAGCCACCGCCTGGCCTTTCACCGCCTTCTGGGGAACATATTGTAAAGAAAATTCTGACAAAGCCAAAATCCACTTTCCAATGCGTCCACGGAGAATCGGTCTGGACAGCATATACTTCACCAAATCTGTTTGTGCAATGACACACGTAGTGAAGGATAGCATATAATGCCTCAGTTTACACCCTGAAAAGTATAAGGCTAGGCATAACCTTTCCATCGGAGAGTATCTTGTTTCACAATCGTTCAAGGTACGACTCAGATAGAAAATAGCACGTTCAACACCTGCTGTGTCGTCCTGAGCTAATAGACTTCCAATGGAGAGTTCTGTAGCTGAAATATACAGCTTAAGAGGAACCCCAGGTCTTGGAGGAACTAAGATAGGTGGGTTTGTTAAGTAGGCTTTAATGGTGTCGAAGGCCTCCTGATGTACAGGCTCCTATACAAAGTCCTTCTGATTTTGAAGCTTGAGGAGAGTAGAGAATGATTGTGTTTTCCCAGCAGCGTTGGCAATAAACCTTTGTAGGAAATTGATCTTTCCTAATAAACGTTGTAGTTCCTTCTTACTCTTTGGTGGGGTTGCACTGATAACCGCTTGTTTCTTATCATCCGGTATTTCAATCCCACGCTGATGAACCAGAAAACCCAGGAAGTCGCCTGCCTGGACGCCGAACACACATTTGGCTGGGTTCATCTTCAGTTGATGCTGCCTCATTCTGAGAAACACTTGTCTCAAGTCTTCAAAATGGTCACTTCTGCGTTTCGTTTTTACCACCACATCATCTATATATACCTCCATGGTCTTACCAATAAGATCGTGAAAGATCAAGTTCATTGCTCGTTGGTAAGTTGCCCCTGCATTTTTAAGTCCAAATAGCATATCCACGTACTCAAAAACACCGGCAAAGCCTGGGCACCGAAACGCTGTCTTATGTCTATCCTCTTCAGCCACTGAGTTTTGATGATATCCTGCAGTACCATCCATGAATGTCAACATCTCATGGCGGGCAACTGAGTCAACCAACAAGTCAACTACTGGCATAGGATAAGCATCTTTAGGGGTTGCGTTGTTCAAGTCTCTATAGTCGACGCATACTCGCATCTTCCCGTTCTTCTTCTTGACTGGGACTATATTAGACAGCCACTCATTATATTTGGCTACTCGTATAATCCCTGACTTGAGCATTTTCTCAACCTCTTCCTTGACTAGAATTTCTGTCTCTGTATTCATGCGACGCATTTCTTGTTTGACAGGCTTCTTTCCCTCGATGATGGGCAAATTATGACAGACCAGATCTGGCGAAAGACCAGGCATGTCATCATATTTCTCTGCAAAACAATCTGCGTATTCTCGTAGCAATTCAATAAGCTTGAGCCTCTCTTCAGGCTCCAAAAAGGTACTAATAGCCACAGACATTGGCTCTTCCTGTGTCCCAATCGGAATGTGTTCGATAGGATCTTTGACTTTAGGAGGGAGATCATCTAAAGCTGCTGGAGCCAATTGAATCTCGTCCTCCTCCTCTAGGTCCTGTAAAACGTCTTCATCCACATATTCCAATGCTGCAATCATTGGAACCTTCTCAAAGGCTTGGCTTTCTAACATAAAGTTATGAAAGCGTTCGTGTAACGAAAGACAAGCCTTGGTCTCTATTTCTGATAGAGACCCACTCATGGAGAACGTTTGGATGGTAGCTCAATGGTGTAGGGTCTTTTACTATCTTGACTTGCTTGGATAATTCCCTACTGAGCCAGTTCAGAGGCCGTAACACCGACTGGGCGGCCCTTACTGTCAACGCCACATACCTCCAATGGCCTAAGGTCACTGTGGTAGTATCTGTCTTCTAATGCATTAGCAGAAACGGAATATGGGCGAGGGTCAGCATTGACTAGTTCTGCTTCACCGGTCTCCATGTTCCACAGTAGCATCTGCTGATGAAGTGAAGACGGTACACAGTAGCTTCGATATATCCAGTCACGCCCCAGGATTGCACTATATGGCGATGTGCATTCCACCACAAAGAATGTGTAAGTGCCCGAGGCTAGCCCGATGTGTACCTGTAGAAAAACAATTCCCGAGGTATTGGTTACGCTACCCTGGAAGTTCCTGACGTTAAGCGAGGTTTCTTGGATAGCTGACTTGGGGACACCTATAAGGGCCAATGCCTTAGAGGTGATGATGTTTACTGCTGCCCCTGAGTCCACCAAAAGTTTGTTTAATTGAACTCCTTGGACTTGTGCTGTGACGTATAATGGTCGCATGTGCATGGCCATGTCAATGGTGGGTTTGGAGAACATCATTTGTCCTTTTGTATCTGATGAATCCAACTCTGTTGCGTCGTCAGGTGTTGAGTTGTCTGGTAATTTTGATTCTTCGTCTGGAATCACCACACTGTTGATGTTCCTGGATTCACCTTTTGGTGTTGGCGAGGACAAAGCATATTTAGAAGATAGAACATACACCATGTTAACGACTGTAGTGTTCTCCTCAATGCATTCGTGTGCTTCTTCATCCTCATCTTCACCGTAGTCCAACAACTCCTCATCATTGTTGTAGCTATCTCCATCAGCCAACAACTGTACATCCTCGTTAGAAACTGTAGTCACTTCAAGGTGAGCAACTTGTTGCATTGAATCCTCAGGAGTAGGCTCGATAGCTGCTGGTAGTATTGGTGGCGGAGTTGTTTCCCTAGGAACTGGGATTAATTTCTGGGCCTTCGCTTGTTCTTCCATAACTAGAGGCCTTGGTTTCCATTGCAAGACTGGTGGCTTGCTTGGAGTACATTGTTTTTGTGTATCCCCTGTTCCCTTGGGAGGTGTCTTCAGCCCTGCTGGTTTCACCGTGTCTTCTTCAAAGGTAAGGCGTCTCCTTACTGGTTGTCGCTTTGTAACTACACGATGAGTCTCTTGAGTAGATTCGGGCTCTTTACCTTTACGTCCTAGTTCTGGGTTTCTTTTGAAAACCCCTGGTCTTTGGGCTCTCACCTTAGGCTCGCGAGATTTCTTTCCAAAGACCACCAATGGATTTGCTGTGAGGGTGTTTAATCTCCTCTGCAACACTTCTGGAGGGAACTCCAAATCTTCTTTTTTGATAAGACCAGCCTCGTAAGCATCCAATGCTCTCTTGGCCCTACCGAAGCGTCGCTGTAGGTTTCTCCTCTTGCTTGGAGTTACCTCGACAGTTTTTCCCTTCTCCCTTATGTACCACACATCCTCCTTTGTGATGTTTCTCGATGCTGGAGGTACGTACGGCCTTGCGAGCGTGCTCGCAACTTTGGGCTCTGGTGTCTTAGACACACTGGCTTGATCTGTTGCTCGCGAACGCTTGGGAGCTGGAGAGTTCCTTTGTCCTGACTTTAGGGATTGATGATCCTTATTCGAAAATAACTCTGGGAAGGCTTTGGCCGCCTGAGCCAGCTCTTCAAAGGAGATCTTCAATCCACTTCTTAGTTTGCAATGTGCACAAAGGGCCACTGGCGACTCTGCTCTTGAGTCCACCTTTTCTTTTCCTTTGTTCTTTGGTGTGTGAGGTGGATTTTCGCCAGCGGTTGGTTGGTCGTTGGATTTCTTCCTCTTGTTTGATTTATCATGTGCTACGTCCAACATTCCAACTATCATGGGGATAGGAGCCGTTAAACCGATCGAAGGTTTTTGTTCTATTTCTATTACTCCTTCGTCAATCAGCTGTTGAATCTTGTACATCAGATCTCTACAGGCAGCCGTAGTGTGACTTCCCCATTTGTGGTGATACTGACAATAGGGTAAACCCCTAACATCTTCAGGATGTGGGTCTGGTGATCCCCAATTGTCGGGTACCACTGCTATCCCTTCTAGGCATAGCTTTGCAAATATCTCATCTCGCCAGGACGCGTCATATGTTATGCGTGTTCGCTTAGGTCAAACAAATGCTATATTTCGCCTGGACCTTCGCTTGGACTTCTTCATCGACTGAGTTAGTTTATCTTGATTATTTTCTGAAGAAGTGCCGCTAGCGGGAGGATCTGTAACTGGAGGAAATGGTGTCCTGTGAGGGTATGCTAGGTGAAAATCCATCTCTCCTTCCTCATTGATCACAATCACTTGCCAATTGATCAGACCCTGAATCTTATCCCTCAAGGTCGAACACATCGATGTTCGATGGCCGAAGTGATTGTGGAACCTGCAAAAGTGTTGGGTTGGCTCCTTGTACCGTAGGTGTCTAAGCTCACAGACTGGGTAGAAGAAGATCAACCCCATATCCCTTAACCTATCCAAGTATTCTTCCATCATGTCTAACTTGAATGAGTAGGTTAAAAAATCTGGTTGATTCCAACCCTCCTCGTTGTCAAGGAATCTATTAGGTGATGGCCAACTCACGTCAACCATGTTCACCTGTGGAGCAGGGAATGGCTCAGAATCCACTAATGCTGCGGTTCTGGACGAACCTTCTAGCTCCAATTTTCCTTCGTTAATCCACTTCTGGATCTGGTCCTTCAGCTTAATACAGTCTTTAGTAAGGTGGTTCCATGCTCCATGGAACTTACAGTACTTTTTACCCTTCAACTGTTCGGCTGTGGGGAGCGGTCCAAAATCTGCCTTGACAACACGCAGACCGTATAGTTCGTCCAGTATCTCATGATCCATATTGGCATCATAAGTATACTTCTCGAACTCTGGCTTGGTGAAAGCCACTGTCGAGAGTTTGATGGGATCTCTATTCTTCTAAAGCTTGCGGGGCTTGAGCACTTTACTTGCTGTCAAATCAACAGCTCCCACTCGGTCATCCTCAGAATCTGATTCCTGTTCGTCCACATCTTCCACATAAGCCACTGTTTTTGGCTTTAACCTGTCATAGGTTCGATTATTATACGTCCCTTTGGACGCATTCCTCCTGTTATCTCTCTCTTGCATATTGCTATAAGCTCTAGTCACCGCTGCGATGAACTCGTTCAGAGAGAAATACTTGCTATTTAAGAATAGCTGGTGGTACGTGTCTTCCAGCCCATTCTTAGCCATCTCGATCACCTCTTCTTTGCTTAGAGGGGTCTTACATAGATTGTACTCCGAACGAAAACGGTGCAGGAAAGTGACCGGACTTTCGGTCACCGATTGGCTGAGAGAAGACAATTTTCCTACTGTAGTCTCTGGTCGTTCCGTTCCAAAGTGGTCTATGAACAAAGCCTCCATCTCCTTCCACTCGCTGATCGAACCCTTCTCGATCCCGGTATACCACACAAGGGCCGATCCTGATAGTGATGATCCGAAAACCCTTAATTTGAGTCCCTCGTCCTCGGCAAATTGGCCTAGCTGTAAGGTAAATTAGGCCAAATGTGTTGCCACGTTTGCATCATCATCACCAGAGAATGTCTGGAAGGTTTGATGTTTGTAAAACTTTGGCCAATGCCACTCGTAGTTTTTCCAATATTGAACTTCTGGATAGTTAATCAGTACCGACCAGTGGGCAATGGCTACCTCATTTCCATCCAACTTGTATGACTTTGGCAAGCTTCCATGTACTACCACGTTATTGGAGATGATAGAAAGGTTGAACTTGGGTTCATCTATCGGCATATGTTGTTGGGGGTCTTCCAGCGTTCCCAAATACAAGTTGGTGTACGTTGCACACTCGTGCGAACGATATGCTTCAGCGATACACCCTTCAGGTGCAGATTTATTCTTCACATAGTCCTTGTAGTCTCCCAATTGTCTACAAGTTAACAAGTGCATGTTATGATACTTAAAAAATAAGAATTTACATATAAAAATAGAGGCAAACACAAATGTATAAATCATTTGTACCTTTCTATGGGATACATCCAAGTGTAGTGTACTGAACCGGTAAGCAACAATTGTTCGGGAAGATGGATCATCAGGTGAGGCATGATGTCGGAAAAAATTGGGGGAAATATCCTCTCAAGCTTGCACATGATAAAAATGATGTCATCTTGCATCTCCCTGAGGTCTGATTTTTTAACTTCTCTGGTGCATAACTTCTGAAAGAATCTTGACAAGGCCACCAACGGCTCCACCACCTCTTTGGGCAGGTACCCTCGAATGAAAATAGGGAAAAGGCGTTGAAGCAGTACATGGCAGTCATGACTCTTTAATCCGTACATCTTATTGTCCCGGAAGTTAACACACTTGCTTATATTTCCTGTATAGCCATAAGGATACCTGCATATATAGCCATAAGCAACAATTATATTTCTTGCATATAGCCATAAGCAATAATTATATTAATTTCCTGCATAGCCATAAGAATACCTGACATTACTCATCCACCCAAAAATTTCATGCTTCTGGTTCGGCTTGACGGTGTAAGGAGTTTGGGGCATTCTTTTCTTACCATCTCTCAACCACAAATGTTTCCGCAGTCCCATAGCTTTCAGATCAATGCGTACCTTAGGGATGTCTTTTGTTTCCCCCCCCCCCCCAATTCAGAACTGTGCCCACCATACTTTCACACACATTCTTCTCTATGTGCATGACATCTAGGTAGTGTCTGATAAGCAACCTGGGCCAGTACGGGAGTTTCCAGAATATTCTCTTGTGTGTCCAAAACTTATACCTTTCGGGCTTGTCTGGAATTGACGACACTATCTCATGATGATTGCTCAGCTGGCCAAAATCATATTCATTCAGCACTTCCAAAATTCCATCCCTTGTCCATCGCCTGGGTGCCACACCCGTTTCCACAGTCCCATCAAAAGCATCTTGATCCTGCCTAAATGGGTGATCATCTGGAAGCCAACAACGGTGACGCATCTGAACAATTTTACTGAAATGAGGAATGCAACAATCAACAGTCATGCACTCTGAACAAGCCCTGTAACCCCTGGTAACGTTGCCCAACAATATACCGCGGGCAGGAAAATCACTGATGGTGCAAACAAACATGACATGCATCTGGAACATCTCATTTTTGAACCTATCGTAAGTGGGGTCGCCACACTCACTCAGGTACTTAAGCTCCTCAATCAAAGGCCTCAAATACACATCGAGACACTTTCCTGGATAGCCCGGGCCTGGAATTAACAGAGTGAGCATATTGTATTCCTTCTTAATGCACATCCATGGTAGAAGGTTGTACGGTACCAAAATAACTGGCCATATACTGAATTGAAGACTCATGTTGCCAAAATGGTTGAATCCGTCAGATGAGAGCCCTAGCCAAACATTTCGGACCTCTGCTGCAAAATGATCAAACTCCCTGACCATGTGCTTCCAAGCCTCTCCGTCGGCAGGGTGTATAAGGGTGTCATCGTCAGGCAAATTCCTCTCAGCCCACCATCTCATAGCTTCAGCCGTGAAAGCACACATGAACAACCGCTTCAGCCTATCAATCAACGGGAAATATCGAAGTATCTTCACAGCTTTCTTGTTGTGTGCAGGAGTCAACTTATACCTTTCTGTAAAACATACCGGGCAGGCTTCAAGGTCTTCAAGATCTTTCCCCTAGAAGAGAATACAATCATATCTGCATGCATGGATTTTGATGTAGGAAAGCCCAAAATCTTTCAGGATATGTCGCACCTTATGATGAGTGGTAGGAAGGTGATGACCGAGTGGCAGTAGCGAAGCAGTCCACTTCAGCCAAGAATCAACCGCTTTGACAGTCATTTTGTTCTCCATTTTGAGCTGCATCACTCCCATGACACTTCCAAGAACAGTCTTACTATAATCGTCGTACAACGGAGTCTGTTGCAATGCAATCAGGTTGTTGTACTTGTCTATACCGGTTGTGTTGACATGAGCTCCAGGTAATGGCTAGACTGGCTCAATATGGGGGAAACCATCAATGACGGGAGGGGCATTTGGTGCTTGATCAGCAAATACACCGCTCTCATGAGGAAACATATCATTGATCAACATCGTTGTTGGATCATAGGATGGACTGGCCCTCTCAGCAAATTGTCCATGATCATGCGGACCCGCTAACGATGTTTCACCGTGATAAATCCAACAAGTGTACTTATCCCAAAACCCGTATTTACTCAGGTGCTTCTGGACTTTATCAATGGGAAAACGAAATCGATCGCTGCGACACTTACATTCTTTACACGGGCAATAATGAAGTGTAGTGTCTCCACAATTAGCCTTCACAAAATCCACAAAACTCCTAATTCCATGGTGATATCTCACATCCCATCTTTCAAGGCTCATCCAACTCTTGTCTATCCTGAAAATTCTAACAGTACTATATATTTATGTATATACATTCATTACTAATTAATTAAAAAATCATCATTACATGCATCTATATATATATATATATATATATCTATCATTAAACTAGCTACACTAACTTAATTAATTCTTCAACTATATATATATATATATCTCCCTAAACAAAAGTTGACCCATGCATATAAAAATATATATATATATATACCAAAAATTCCCAATTACAAATTTACATGTATATATATATACATATTAATAATTAATCACAAAATAAATTTATATACATATATATATACACACAAGCATATTTTCATCGAAATCATCTTAAATCAACTCAAAATCAACAGTCAATCACTTAAAATCAACAATATATCAACTCTATTTGCATATCAAACCATTAATCTCAACTCTAAATCAACACACATGTATCTAAATCAACACACATATACATCCACATATATATACGTACCTAGCTATATAGCTTCACTAGCGGGTTTTGGACGCCTTTTGACAATACCCAATGATTTCAGAGCGTTTTCCTTCTTTCTCATCCGATTTTTGTAAAATGAATGAGCTGCTGCAGAGTAGATCTGATAAAAGAGTTATAGCCGACGATTCATTAAATCGTCGGCTATAGAGAGATTATCTCGTTGGTATTCCGGTCGAACCATCGTCGGCCATACTACAACATTATTGTCGGCGACGAGAATGTTATTGCCGACGAGTCGTCGGCTATAATGTCATTGCCGGCGGTGAGGAAAAAAAATTGCCGGCGAGTGACAATTTCGTTGGTAATACTTATTATAGCCGACGATATATGATATCGTCGGCCTTTGTTTTCCCATTTCGTGGGCAATGGGAAGAAATGTGGTAGTGTATGCAACAAAAATGTTAGAAAGTGACAATACATGACCAACAAAATATCTCAATATATAAAATATAACTCCCACCACCTTTTTCCTTGCATGTCATTTTCCCACGTGGATTTAACGTGCTCCGGAACAACAAACCACACCTGCAATGTATCCATTTATGATAATATATATATATTAAGACTTAATTAACATAGGTAGACATACATAATGAATATCTAACATACTTACCGACATAGCATTGTTCAACATGTCGTTCACACTCTGTGGCACCGATGACTACTTTCTCCATAGAAAAGGGTCTCTGTCCCGTATGGTACATCCTACTTGGCCGGAGTAATTATGTGTCTTTCTCCCCAAGTTCACTGATCCATCCTTCGTGGTCTCCATGACTAGTGGCCCACTGTTCTTGACAGTGTTGTCAAGACCCTTGCCGGTGACGGGGCCTCTGGTCTTTTTTTTGTTGCCTCGAGCATTTGTCACATAAAACAAAGTAAAACGATTAAAACATAAGCACCCAATTTAATATACAAATTATTAATAATTTATAAATTAGATAACCAAGGTATTTAATATTTATCCGATTTTGATGTTGATGTATTTGTTACCCTCGCACTAACAAGAGATGTATCAAACGACACATAGACGTATGCTTGTTGTGGGATAATGTAACTAAGCTATCCTGGAATAGGCACTTCCCGTTCATCAACAGCAGGTGAGGCGACGACATTTGCATCCCGAATGACGAGCTACCTGAAGCACCAACCTGAGAGGTAGAAGGAGCTTAATCTGTAGAGGGAGAAGGCTCTGGCCGGTTAATGGGAAGCATAAGGACACCCAAAAGAGCGAGACCCAGAGAGCTAGCCGGTGAGGGCATGTGGGAGCGGTCTTACTTAAAAAGCTGCCTCATGCTCTGTGGTCGGTGGTGACGGCCCACTACATTCTGTTGTAGTGGCTGATCAAGTAGTTGATGGTGTCGAGAGTTCAGAGAGCCATGAAATGTGGTGTGAGGGCTGTTGTGTATAAAGGTTGCCTCGGAACTATCAACGCTAGAATGTTGTCCCTTAGACCCCTTCTTAGATTTGAAGATATTCATGATGCCTACAATAAAAATCACTCATAAATCACACAAATACATATAATCTGGAATTACCAATACTAATCTATTTATCCAGTATGCAATACCAATATCAATCTACAATACCTATAATCTGTCTACCAATACCAATCTGCAATACATATAATCTACAATACCAATACTAATACCATAATCAATCGTACATAATACATATCCAATCTGCAATACCATTATAATCTGCAATCCACTGTTTATCCAACAAACCAAAAATTCATAATCTAATCTGAAATTGCCATAATCTAATCCATACCAATCAATTACCGAATCACTCAACATAAACATAAACAATTACCATGTTTCAATACATTAATCTGTTTATCCCAACAACAACAAAATTACAACCTAATATGAAATTTCCATAATCTAATCCATACCAATAAATTACCATAATCATTCAACATAAACATAAACAATTACCATGTATCAATACATTAACCTATTTATCCCAAAAATAAATAAATCACAACCTAATCTGAAATTGCAGGTGAGAGTGAGAGTGAGAGAGAGAGAGAGAGAGAGAGAAACCCGGTCCGGGCGGCGGAGGTCTGGGCGAGCAGACGGAGAGAGAGAGAAAATAGGGTTTCTAAGGGAGATGAGTGGTGGTCTGGGCGAACCAAGGATATAAACCCGATGACTTTAGCCGACGATGTAAAAAAGTCGTCGGCTAAAGTATGAAACTCATCGGCTGAAGTATAGCCGATAAAAATGCTATTTATTATCGTCGGCTATACTTTGGTCGACGACACGTGTCATATTCGTCGGTTAAAGTAACTTTAGCCGACGAGTTTTGTCTATTTCGTCGGGTAAAATGTGAAAATACTTAAAAAAAATAAGGCTTATGTGAAAATAAATTTCACACAAATTTCTGTTTAATTGAGGCGTATAATCAGAATCATAACAATCATGTGAAATATGAAAATACTTAAAAAATTAGGCTCATGTGAAAACACATTTAACACAAATTCCTGTTTAACTAAGGCTCATATTCAGAATCATCGCTTAAGTCTTCCTCGGTGTCTGAGTTAATTTTTGGTAATATGTGCGACTCCTCATCACTGGAGTCTTCGTCAGCGATATTTGGATCAACATCAATAAGCCTTACATGTCCATCGTGAATTCGAACCACACGTCTCGATCTCACATTATTAAGGCGAATTGTAGAGGATTCAAAAATACCAATTGCGTTCAGCTGTTGGTATGCAATGTCTTCTTTATTGTATGTTGCCTCTCCAATTGTAGCAGTACTATATATGTTTCTAGGAACTATATGGTTGACTACTTTCCACGCATTTTTGTGCATGCACCAGATCATCAAGATAAAACACTTGTTTTACTGCTGTGGCAAAAATAAAAGGGTCATCTTCATACCAGCTTCTAGCAGCTTTCACTGAAAATATTCCGTACTGATCGGTCCTTGTGTTCCCAAGGTTAGTATCAAACCATTTACACTTAAAAAAAATTCACTGTCATGCCTTCCCCATAAATCGCTTCAACCACTGAATGGAGAACACTGTAATAGTCAATGCCATTCTGCCCACCATGCACCATTACCCCAGAAATCCGTGTTCTTTGTCTTTCATCTCTATGTTCACATATAAATTTCATGCCATTGACTTTACATATCAGATAAACTCTTGAAGTTATCAGTTTCATCGCCAAAGGCTCAATTCGCGTGACCAGTTTGGGTGACAATCAAATTGTATATAGTTCATCTGAAAAATTGATTGCAACCATTAACTTTAAATATGAACATTGATATTTATATATATAGCACACTACAACATTTTTACACATTGCCGGCGACTTTTAAGTCGCCGGTAATGTCCAAAAACAAGGCCGGCGATTTTTGGACATTACCGGCGACTTAAGTCGCCGGTAATGTAATTTTTTTTTTTTTTTTTTTTACATTGCCGGCGACATGAATTTATGTCGCCGGTAATGTCTCGAAGCTAAAGACATTGCCGGCGACATAAATTCATGTCGCCGGTAATGTAAAAAAAAAAAAAAAAAAAAAAGACATTACCGGCGACATAAATAAAGTCGCCGGTAATGTCTTTTTTTTTTTTTTTTTTTACATTACCATCGAGGGATTGCCGGCGACGGACATTACCGGCGACAAAAATCGCCGGTAATGTTAAAAAAAAAAAAAAAAAAAAAGACATTACCGGCGATTTTCCGGCGAAAATCGCCGGTAATGTCTAAAGACATTGCCGGCGACTTAAAAGTCGCCGGCAATGTCTCCAAATGTTGTAGTGCAGTAAATATATATATATATATAGACATACCCAGCCGCCCCAAAACAGTTTGCAAACACCTTATTATGGTACTCAAGATCACCGACAATCTAGTTATAGTAAAGATGGATGTCTTTCTAGTATTTCACTTCTGGACAGTTAATCAATAGCCACCAGTGGGTAATGACTAGCTTATATGGTTCCAATTGGTACAAGATTGGCAACTTTCCAGAAACTTCGACATCATAGGAGAGGATAGAAAGATTGAACTGTGGTTCATCTACCGGCATATGTTGTGGAGGGTCCTCCAATGCTCCAAAATACAACTTGGTGTACATTATGCACTTGTGCGCAAGATATGCTTCAGTTATACATCCTTCAGGTGCAGGTTTATTAGTCACATAGTCTTTGTAGTCCCCCAATTCTCTATCAAGTTGCAAAGTGCATGCTATGATTATTGAAAAATAATTTTATATAAAAACATATTGATCTTCAGATGTTGAATCACACATTTCCATGGGATACATCCAAGTGTAGTGTACTAGACCAGTAAACAACAATCTTTCAGGAAGATGGATCATCGGGTGAGGCATGATGTCAAAAAAATTTGGGGAGAATATCTTCTCAAATTTGCACATGATAAAAATGATGTCCTATTGCATTTCCCTCAGGTCTGATTTTTTCACTTCTCTATTGCATAAATTTTGTAAGAATCTTGACAACGCTACTAACGGCTCTACCACCTGAAGGGGGGCATGTATGATCGAATGAAAATAGGGAAGAAACGTTGAAGTAGTATATAGAAGTCATGATTCTTTAATCCGTACATCTTATTGTCCCGGAAGTTAACACACCGACCTATATTTCCTGCATAGTTTGAAGGATACCTAACATTACTCATCCACCTAAAAATTTTATTCTTCTGTTCAGGCTTGATGATGTAAGCAGCTTGAGGCATTTTTTTCCATTCTTTCAACCACAAATGTTTTCGTGAACCCATTCTTTTCAAATCAATGAGTGCTTTAGGGCCGTCTTTAGTTTTCCCCTCTTAATTCAACACTGTGCCCATCACACTTTCGCACACATTATTTTCTATGTTCACGCACATACATGGAGGAAGGATGTAGGGTACCAAAATAACTGGCCATATACTTTATTGAAGACTCATGTTGCCAAAATGGTTGAATCCGTCAGATGAGAGCCTGAGCCAAACATTTCGGACATTTGATGCAAAATGAGAAAACTCCCTGACCATGTACAGCCAAGCATCTCCGTCAGCAGGGTGTATAAGGGTATCATCGTCAGAAAAATTCCTCTCAGCCCACCATCTCATAGCTTCAGCCGTGTGTGCACACATGAAAAATCGTTACAGCCTATCAACTAGGGGAAATATCGAAGTATCTTCACAGCTTTCTTATTCCCAGTAGAAGTCAACTTATACCTATCAGTACCACATACCGGGTAAGCATCAAGGCTTTCAAGATCATTCTCGTAAGCATCTTCACCCCAAAAGAGAATGCAATCATATCTGCATGCATGAATTTTGACGTACGAAAGTCCAAGATCTTTCAGGATATGTTGCACCTTACGATGAGTTGTAAGAAGGTGATGACCGGGGGGCAGCATCGAAGCAGTCCACTACAACCAATCATTAACAGCCTTGACACTCATTTTGGTCTCCACTTTGAGCTTCATCACTCCCATGACACTTTCAAGAACAATCTTATGACACCCGTTGCACAACAGAGTCTGTTGCAACACTATCAGATTATTGTACTTGACCATTATGGCAGTGTTGACAGCTCTAGGTAATTGCTGGAGTGACTCAATATGAGGGAAGCCCCCAACGGTGGGAGGATCTGGTGCTTGAGTTAATACACCGCTCTCATAAAGAAACATATCATTGATCAACCTCGTTGTTGGATCATTGGATGTACTGGAGGAAGGATGCAGGGTACCAAAATAACTGGCCATAGAATTCATCATTGTTGACCCTTTCCTTGAAAGTAAGTGCTTTATAGAACTCAGACATATAAAGTTTCAATACTAGGACCTCTGTGAAGACTTGGGCAATCTCTACAATACTATCCAGCATTTATTCTAGCTATTGAGAATCATAAACCACACTACTCAATTATGAAATGAATTCATGCTCACATCGGCAAATGAGACATGCAATATGAATAAAGGGAATAGTCAAATAAGGAGCCAAAGTTAAACTAAGAAAAAGGAAGTAGATAAATTGAGAAGAAGAGCTCATGTATACCAAATAGTTAAGTAAAAGCTGCTTGGTTCTTAAACTAGATAAAACTGCAACACACTAGAGCCATAGGTGGAAGATGTTTGATGTGATATCCACACTTAAACATCGAACAAATAGTTGTTTCAAATTATCAGAGTTCCATGCCAGTAACACTATATCCCAATTATCATATCAATTAGAACTAGGTAGTTTCAATTTAGATCTATAAGTCTTCCTTTCTCACCCATTTCAAATACATTCAATCCAAATCGAGCATTTGTTTATGCGTGTACCAAATACTGAAAAAACTAATCAAATCTCAATATAATAATGCACATAGAAATGAGAAGAACATAAATTATATACAAAAATAGAAGCACACCAAATAACCTGCATACCCAAAACGTAGATACAACAAACATCAATGGAGTGACCTATATCAAACAAATAAGCGCACAAAACACAAGCCCAATCTCCATATCAAACATATTTGTCAAATCCAAGATATATCTACATGAGATTCGTTTCAGCAACAACAAAACCAAAAATCTCAAAGTAATAGAAATATCTCTGATAAACGAACCTACAAATCTAATAGAGAAGAAGGAGAAGAAAAAGAACCTAATTTGCGAGAGAGTTGGCGATGCACAAAATCGCAAACGAGCACAACCCGTGTTTTGGGTTGATTCGCCGATGTTTCTGTCACCGAAGGTTTACACTCTAATCTCCATTGTCTTAGCTCCTCCCTTATCGCGGAGAAAAACAACTCACCAATTGGGTTCTCCGTAATTTGTTGACGTCTCTTCCCCCACCACTTGAAGAACCCAACCTGATGTTCTGATACGCGGGTGTGAAGCTCCTCGACCATGTCTTCCGAAACCCAATAGCTCCGACCGAACAAGCTCTCAATTTTGGATACCCAAAACCCAAAACTCTTCTAAAACATCTTTTTGATCAATAAAGATTAGGTTTACCCCTTTTAGTTAAATTAGTAGGCGTGCTCCTCGCGTGTGAGTAATTTACCATTCCAATTTTTGCTCACGTTATGTGCCACGGCGACAACGGCGTCCCCGACATCTGTGGGGCCTACCAAATTTTCTAAAAGGCCTACAGGCGTGAAATTTGCAGGAGTGAAAACAAGTCGAACCCTTTTTTCTTTCCTTTTTTTTTGAAGAGAGAAAAGGGGTTTGAATTCTGATTGTCACATTTCTTGAACTTTAGGTTAAGTGATCATCAAAGATAAGGTCGGGCCATAATCGTTTTACGACGTCTAGTATTTCAACTCCTCTCCATATTCAAATTTGTATTCCAAATAGGATACATAAAATAGCAAGAGACAAGAGAACCCTCTTCTAGGGTTTTGTAGCACTATTCTGACACCAATTTGGAGTCTAGAAGAATGGAGCAAGGAATTTTCCAAGGCTTGAGGCCATCAACCCTCACTCTTGGGAGTTTAATGGAGAAGGAATCAAAGTATCTATGGGCTAGTGGTATGGTCCATTTGTTTCATTCGATTGAGGTCAGGCTGCGAAGTCACGAACATACGCGACCTTGCAAATCTGGTTGTGTTCCTCCTTGGGTGCAGTCGATCCTGTGGCGTTTCTCTTCCATGGGAACATGACTGGGCGTCGATGGTGGGGCGGTGTTAGGACCATAAATATGTGCATATTACGCTTCTAACTTTATGCTTATAGCTTGTTTTCTATTAATAAAGCATTGTTCTTATGATGTTTCATGTTCTTGCTAGGAAATGTGGAGTTGGCTCGGAAATGTATTAAATATGAAGAATTAGATACTTATTGAAGAAGATGCATACATTTCCGAGGTCAAGAGAGAATTTGGAGCAACTTTGGGAAAATGACGAAATAGCTTTACCGGAGATCGCTGGAAGTTGCCCGGAACCCGCCGAAATTTGTCACAGCCAGCTGGCTCACCTTAGCCAGCCCAATCACATGGAGTCCAGATCAATGGAGGCCCATTGAGCCTATCTATGCTTACCAATATGATTTAGAGAGAAAGAGAAAAAGTTTGACCGCATGATGTCACTAATTTGGAGCTTAGTCTTCCAAAGCCTAAAAATCTGGATCATGGTCTCCTTAATAAAAAGTTAACTTTTAGATCTTCCATCTCACCATTTTCTATCATCCAATGGTCCATATTTACCTCTCCATTCAGCCCAAATTCAAGCTCCCCTTGGCACACATATAGAACATACTTCATTTTTTCAGATTTCTTAAGTTTTAGCTCTCTAGAAATCCTTTCCATCCATACCCATTGGAAATAGCAATGCCCTCCACCAAAACACGCATATAGTCACCATCTAAGGCCTAGAAATCTCCATCACCACCACAATACCTTCCACTACACCACCATCTTTCTAGCCTTAGGCGGGTGACTCAACATCAAAGAGCTTTGGAGCAAAGTTGGAGAAAGGAGGAAAGAATAGCTAGAAGACCTTGGAGCTTTTGGGGACTCTTGGTTATTTCTCATCCTATTTTATCTTTCAATCATGTATCTAAGTTCTATACTTATTATGGGTAGCGAGTAGTAGATTTTGGGAGGCTACGGTTAGAACCCTAGCCAAGTGATGTGATGTGATGAACATGTCTTGGATTATGTATATTTCATGGTTTTAGTGTATGTTATGAAGATTTGTGTTGTGAATAAGTTTATTGTGTGATTGTGGTATGTTTATATGCTTGAGCTTGTTTTATAATTTCTTATATGCATATGTTGACTCTAGCTAAGTTGATGTATGTGTTAAAGAACTTTAAAATGACCCTTGAATGAATTAGCTACTCACTTAAGGATAGATGAGCATGTAAACATGATTAGGGTATTATCTATGAGATTTATCTTAAGATTTGGTTCCCTAGAACTTAGCATGGGTTAGAGCCTCTTGAGTCTCTTTAGACTTGAGGGACTCTAGTCAAGCATACATTGATTAAAAGGGTTATTGTGGCACCTCGTAGAATCTCTTGGCTCATAGCTTATTAGGTACGATTTGAGGGATTCAACTGGACGTCCTCTCGGATTCTTCAATCGATATTGGAGAGGGGAACCTTTCCACATCTATCACACGATTTACTTGTTAGCTTCACAACGTGACATACGGTTGAGGTATAAGCCCGTGATGACTTATGTCTTGATCTCGATTCACCAAACACTTCAATGTAGAGCTCAAGTCTTCTAGTGTCCGAGGTGGCCTAGTTATTTGAGTTCAAAACCAATTGTGACTCACTCGGTCACGATTTGGACAATACTTTGTGTGAATGGACTTAATCTATACATAAACTGGGACATTGTTTGATACATTATGTGGTTAGCGGAACTCCCCTAGCTGACTTACTTGCTTTATGTTAAATTTGTGTTATTTATCTCCGTACTTAGTGTAAACAATCAATCAAACAATTAACATTCGTCTATTCACTCATCATAACTTAACCACCTCTTACAACGCTAAGTCTCCAAAGGATTTAGTAGTGTAAGATTCACTTCCATCTTTCCTTTATTTCCTTTAGTGTCAAGTAGTATAGTGTCTAGTGAGTCGTAAACTTTGTGCTTTCATTTTCGAGCTAAGGAATCTAAGTGCTTAATCATCGTGGGTTCGACACTCGATTTTCTTTCTATACTATTACTTGTCCCCGTACACTTGTGGGCAAAGACCATTCTTATACTTGTAAGTTAGCTAATAATTCATTAAGTTTTAGAGGATATTAATTCTTCCAACAAGTTTTTGGCGTCGTTGTCGGGGATTAAGTTTATTTTAATTCCTTCGTTAGTTAGCCTTTGATTGCGGATCATCCGGACATTATTGCTTGATACTTGTTTGTTTTGCTTTTGATTTCTTTCAATTTATCACTTAGAATCTTATTTCGCTTATCTTTGCTTCATAAGGATACTTTGGTAACTTTGTTAGGGTAAAAGGGTGTTAGAAATTGTGTTCTAACCTTGGTTGCTGGACACACACTACAAGAAAATGAGTCATCACCGGCGAGATTCCGGCCAACAAGGCCGGCGACCGGAAAAGTCGCCGGTAATGTCCATCATTACCGGCGACTTACTCCGTCGCCGGTAATGTTGCCGGAATCTCGCCGGTAATGTGGCCTAGACATTGCCGGCGACTCCAACCGTCGCCGGCAATGTCTAGGCACACATTACCGGCGAGATTCCGGCCGGAAAATCGCCGGTAATGTGCCCTAGACATTACCGGCGACTCCAACCGTCGCCGGCAATGTCTAGGGCACATTACCGGCGATTTTCCGGCCGGAATCTCGCCGGAAATGTGCCCTAGACATTGCCGGCGACGGTTGGAGTCGCCGGTAATGTCTAGGGCACATTTCCGGCGAGATTCCGGCGTAAAGTCGCCGGTAATGTGTTCATTTCCGGCGACTTACTCCGTCGCCGGCAATGTGTCTTATATTAGATGCCGGATCGGGCAGCTCGATCATTCAATCATTTTGAGCGAAAAAAATCAAGAGAAATCGAAAGAAGGAAAACGTACGCTCTGAAATCGATCATTATTCGGTATATTGTCAAAATTAAGGCGGGCGTCGAAAACTCGATCAGTCGGGAAGCTATTTATATAGGTACGTAGGTGTATATATACGTATATGTGGTATATATATATGTGTGTGTGTGTGTGTGTTGATCAAATCCAATTCGTGAGATATATATATATATATATATATATATATATGAAATGTTGTTGATGTACGGTCACCGAAACGAGAAAACAGCTTGTAGTTAATCTTGTGTCTGAATCAATGACTGGTATTATCGTATTGTTATCGGAGCCAGACTTAACAGAGATTAGATCGATATATCATTGAGTACTATCATCGAGTACTGAATACGTACTATCATCGAGTACTGAATCGAATTCAGAGATTAGATCGATATATATACATATGCATGTGTTGATTTAATTAGAGTTGAATTGAGAGATCACGTCGATTATTAGTAGTGAATGTGTGTGTATATATATAATTAATACGTAAAATTGTTAGAATTTTCAGGATGGACAAGAGTTGGATGAGCCTCGAAAGATGGGATGTCAGATATCACGAGGGAATTAGGAGTTTTGTGGATTTTGTGAAGGCTAATTGTGGAGACACTACACTTCATTATTGCCCGTGTAAAGAATGTAAGTGTTTCAGCGATCGATTTCGATTTCCCATTGATAAAGTGCAGAGGCACCTGAGTAAATACGGGTTTTGGGATAAGTACACTTGTTGGATTTATCACGGTGAAACATCGGTAGCGGGTCCGCATGATCATGGACAATTTGGTGAGAGGGCCAGTCCACGCTATGATTATGGACATTTTGCTGAGAGGGGCAGTTCATCCTATGATCCAACATCGATGTTAATCAATGATATGTTTCCTCACGAGAGCGGTGTATTTGCTGATGAAGCACCAAATGTCCCTCCCGTCGTTGAGGGTTTCCCCCATATCGAGCCAGTCGAACCATTACCTGGAGGTCATGCCAACACAAGCGGTATGGACAAGTACAACAACCTGATTGCATTGCAACAGACTCCGTTGTACGACGGTTGTAGTAAGACTGTTCTTGAAAGTGTGATGGGAGTGATGCAGCTAAAAATGGAGAACAAAATGTCTGTCAAAGCTGTTGATTCTTGGTTGAAGTGGACTGCTTCGCTACTGCCACCCGGTCATCGTCTTCCTACCACTCATCATAAGGTGCGACATATCCTGAAAGATCTTGGGCTTTCCTACATCAAAATCCATGCATGCAGATATGATTGTATTCTCTTCTGGGGAAAAGATCTCGAAGACCTTGAAGCCTGCCCGGTATGTTTTACAGAAAGGTATAAGTTGACTCCTGCAGGCAACAAGAAAGCTGTGAAGATACTTCGATATTTCCCGCTTATTGATAGGCTGGAGCGGTTGTTCATGTGTGCTTTCACGGCCGAGGCAATGAGATGGTGGGCTGAGAGGAACTTGCCTGACGATGACACCCTTATACACCCTTCCGACGGAGAGGCTTGGAAGCACATGGTCAGGGAGTTTGATCATTTTGCAGCAGAGGTCCGAAATGTTTGGCTAGGGCTCTCATCTGACGGATTCAACCCTTTTGGCAACATGAGTCTTCAATACAGTATATGGCCAGTTATTTTGGTACCGTACAACCTTCCACCATGGATGTGCATGAAGAAGGAATACAATATGCTCACTCTGTTAATTCCGGGCCCGGGTTATCCAGGAAAGTGTCTCGATGTGTATTTGAGGCCTTTGATTGAGGAGCTTAAGTACCTGAGTGAGTGTGGCCACCCCACTTACGATAGGTTCAAAAAGGAGATGTTCCAGATGCATGCCATGCTTGTTGGCACCATCAGTGATTTTCCTGCCCGCGGTATGTTGTCGGGCAACGTTACCAGGGGTTACAGGGCTTGTTCAGAGTGCATGACGGTTGATTGTTGCAGTCCTCATTGCAGTAAAATTGTCTCGATGCGTCACCGTTGTTGGCTTCCATATGATCACCCATTTAGGCAGGATCCAGACGCGTTTGATGGGACTGTTGAAACTGGTGTGGCACCCAGGCGATGGACAGGGGACGAAATTTTGGAAGTGTTGAATGAATACGATTTTGGCCAGCTGAGCAATCATCCTGACATAGTGGCGTCAATTCCAGAAAAGCCCGAAAGGTATAAGTTTTGGACACACAAGAGCATATTCTGGGAACTCTCCTACTGGCCCAGGTTGCCTATCAGACATTACCTAGATGTCATGCACATAGAGAAGAATGTGTGTGAAAGTGTGGTGGGCACAGTTCTTAACTTGGAGGGGAAAACAAAAGACATCCCTAAGGCACGCATTGATCTTAAAGCAATGGGTGTGCGGAAACATTTGTGGTTAAGAGATGGTAAGAGAAAAATGCCGCAAGCTCCGTACACCGTAAAGCCGAAGCATAAGCATGAAATTTTTCGGTGGCTGAGTAATGTCAGGTATATATTCGATCTTATGGCTATGTATGAATTTGTCCTTAAATTTTTAGCGGAGTATATATGGTTATATGCGAGAAATATAATTGGTCCATATATATGGCTTCATCTATATATATATGCAGGTATCCTTATGGCTATGCAGGAAATATAAGCAGGTGTGTTAACTTCCGGGACAATAAGATGTACGGATTAAAGAGTCATGACTGCCATGTACTGCTTCAACGCCTTTTCCCTATTTTCATTCGAGGGTACATGCCCAAAGAGGTGGTGGAGCCGTTGGTGGCCTTGTCAAGATTCTTTCAGAAGTTATGCACCAGGGAAGTTAAAAAAGCAGACCTCAGGGAGATGCAAGATGACATCATTTTTATCATGTGCAAGCTTGAGAGGATATTTCCCCCAAATTTTTTCGACATAATGCCGCACCTGATGATCCATCTTCCCGAACAATTGTTGCTTACCGGTCCCGTACACTACACTTGGATGTATCCCATGGAAAGGTACAAATGATTCATAAATTTGGTTTGCCTATGGTTTTTATATGTAATGACTTCTGGTTAAGTAAGTTAACATGTACTTGTTAACTTGTAGACAATTGGGAGCCTACAAGGACTATGTGAAGAATAAATATGCACCTGAAGGGTGTATCGCTGAAGCATATCTTGCGCACGAGTGTGTAACGTACACCAAAGTGTACCTCGAAAATGTAGAGGACCCCCAACAACATATGCCGATAGATGAACCCCAGTTCAACCTTTCTATCATCTCCAGTGACGTGGTAGTACAGGGAAGCTTGCCAAAGTCGTACAAGTTGGATGGAAATGAGGTAGCCATTGCCCACTGGTCGGTACTGATTAACTGTCAAGAAGTACAATATTGGAAAAACTATCATCTTCACTGCCCTGCTATTGCCGGAAATGTTGATTACCACAACAAGACGTTTGCAAACTACTTTGGTCAATGGGTAAGTATATGTGTATATGTCTATTTTTATATATATATCCTTACATAGCATGTATGTATGTACGTGCTTTTGTGGTTTCAAGATGACATAATTTCTTCTGTACGTATTAATATATGGACGTTTTCAGATGAACCATGTAGCAGATGATGGTTGCCCAGAGTGGTCAAACGAATTGAGGGTCCTGGCGATGAAACCGATAGCTTCAAAAGTTTACTCGATGTGTCAGGTCAATGGCGTGAAATTTATATGTGAAAATCGAGACGACCGACTGAAAACACAGAATTGTGGGGTGATGGTCCATGGTGGGCAGGATGGCGTTGACTATTACGGTGTCCTTCATTCAGTTGTTGAACTAATTTATGGGAACCGCATGAAAGTGCACTTGTTCAAATGTAGATGGTTTGATACTAGCCCGGAGAACACAAGGACCGATCAGTACGGAACATTTTCGGTGAATACTGCTACTACCTGGTATGAAGATGACCCTTTCGTTCTTGCCTCATCAGTAAAACAAGTGTTTTACCTGGACGATCTTCTTAACAAAGTCCCGTGGAAGGTGGTTAACCATGTTGCTCATAGAAACATATACAGTGCTGCCACACTTGGTGATACCGCAGATGATGAGGAAGTTACTGCATACCAAGAGCCGAACGCTTTTGACATTCCGGAATCATCTACGATTCGCCTTAATAATGTGAGATCTGGGAGTGTGGTTCGAATTACTGGAGCAGAACTTCTCGATGTTAATCTATATGAAGTTGACGCTGATTCAGATGACGAGGAGCGGCACATATTGCCAGAGGTTACCTATGAAACCGAGTCAGACTCAAGTGATGAAGATGATTACGATTATCATCCTTAGTACGTTGGAAATTGTAGTCGGAAAATGTGCATAGCTGGAAATGGTACGTACGTATACGGAAAATGTAGTCGTTAATCGTACGTATACGAAAATTGATAATCGAAAATGTAGTCGAAAAATGTAGTCGTTAATCGTACGTATACGGAAATTGATAATCGAAATTGTAGTCGGAAAATGTAGCCGGATATCGTAGACGGAAAATGTAGTCGTTAATCGTACGTATACGGAAATCATTAATCGTACGTATACGGAAATCATAGTCGTTAATCGTACGTATACGGAAATCGTAGTCGTTAATCGTACGTATACGGAAATCATTAATCGTTAATCGGACGTATACGGAAAATGTAGTCGTTAATCGGACGTATACGGAAAATGTAGTCGTTAATCGTACGTATACGGAAATCATTAATCGAAAATGTAGACGGAAAATGTAGTCATTAATCGTACGTATACGGAAATTGATAATCGAAATTGTAGTCGGAAAATGTAGTCGTTAATCGTACGTATACGGAAAATGTAGTCGTTAATCGGACGTATACGGAAAATGTAGTCGTTAATCGTACGTATACGGAAATCATTAATCGAAAATGTAGACGGAAAATGTAGTCATTAATCGTACGTATACGGAAATTGATAATCGAAATTGTAGTCGGAAAATGTAGCCGGATATCGTAGACGGAAAATGTAGTCGTTAATCGGACGTATACGGAAAATGTAGTCGTTAATCATACGTATACGGAAATCGTAGTCGTTAATCGTAGTCGTTAATCGTACGTATACGGAAAATGTAGTCGTTAATCGGACGTATACGGAAAATGTAGTCGTTAATCGGACGTATACGGAAAATGTAGTCGTTAATCGTACGTATACGGAAATCATTAATCGAAAATGTAGACGGAAAATGTAGTCATTAATCGTACGGATACGGAAATTGATAATCGAAAATGTAGTCGGAAAATGTAGCCGGAAATCGTAGACGGAAAATGTTGTCGGATATTCTTCGGGAAATAATGACATTACCAACGAGTTGACTCGTCGTTGGTAATGACATTACCAACGAGTTATAAGCAACTCGTTGGTAATGACATTACCCACGAGTTAACTCGTCGTTGGTAATGTCATTACCAACGAGTTGCTTATAACTCGTTGGTAATGTCATTACCAACGAGTTAACTCGTTGGTAATGTCATTACCAACGAGTTGAAGTCGTTGGTAATGACATTACCAACGAGTTATAAGCAACTCGCCGGTAATGTCTTCTGGTTTGTGATTTTATCCAGCCCGAGCCTTTCATTTCTCCTCCTCTCCCTCTCCTCCTCCTCTCCCTCTCCTCTCCCTCTCCTCCTCCCAAATCGGTCCGGTGAGTGTCCTCCTCCTCCTCTCCCACTCCTCCTCCTTATCCTCTACTCCTCCTCTCCCTCTCCTCCTCTCCACCGATCCCCTCTCCTCTCCTCCTCCGAAAATCTCCTCCTCCCCTCCTCCCCTCCTCCCCTCCTCTCCTCCCCTCACCATTGTAGGTGGAAGAAAATGGCAGGTCCGATCCTCTCTCTCTCCCTCTCTCTCTCTCTCTCAATTTTTAATTATTTTTTTGCATGTGTATGTGTATGTGTATGTGTATGTGTATGTGTATGTGTAAATTAATTAGGGTGCTAAGTTGGAAATTAGGGTGATAAGATCTAAATTAGCATGTATGTATATATGTGATGTATATATATATTTAGGTATGTGAATATGAAGTGATGTATATATATATGTGAAAATTATGTATAAATGTGGTTTGGATGAATATGTGATGTATATATATATACGGAAATTAAACCTAATTAAGATGCATGATATATATATGTGTGAAAAATGTGGAAAATTAATTAGGGTTTGTGATTTGGATGAATATGTGATGGATAAATTTAATTAAGATGCATGATGTATATATATATACACATCGAATATGTATAGTCGTTAATTTAGGTGATATAGTTGTTAATTAATCGTATAAATGAAGGTGGAAATCGGGATCGGGACGGTTTGGAACCGGAACGGTTTGGAACCGGAACGGTTTGGAACCGGAACGGTTTGGAACCGGAACTTATTGTAACTGGAACCGTTATGTTACAAACGGTTCCGGTTACAAACAGTTCCGGTTTCAAACGGTTCCGGTTCCACACCGTTCCGGTTCCGATTTGTTATAGAACCGGAACGGTGTGGAACCGAAACTGTTTGTAACCGGAACCGTTATGTTACAAACGGTTCCGGTTACAAACAGTTCCGGTTTCAAACGGTTCCGATTCCACACCGTTCCGGTTCCGATTTGTTATAGAACCGGAACGGTTTGGAACCGGAACTGTTTGTAACCGGAACCGTTATGTTACAAACGGTTCCGGTTACAAACAGTTTCGGTTTCAAACGGTTCCGGTTCCACACCGTTCAAACGGTTCCGATTTGTTATTGAACCGAATCCATGACTATTACGATGTCCAGGAGGTTTTGCGGCTAATTGGCTTCGGAGAGGTTCCCGAAATAGTGGAGGGAACAGTAGTCAAGCTTCCTCCTCGGCCGCAGTTAGCAACACGCCCAGTGGGCCAATGATGACTGCTCGCACGAGAGCCTTGCTAGAGGCGCGAGCTGAGGAGGAAGCTGCACGATCAAGAGCCGTCGAACCGGAATTCGAGGCTCGAGCCTCAGTCTCTAGACGCTCAATCAGCAGACGTCCCTCCGGTGGCAGAGCCTCAGACGAGCGACAGTCAACGGGGGCATCAGAAACTCCCTCAATCCGAATGCCCCATATTCGGATGGTGCCTACTCCCGTTTCACGGGAATCATCTGAGGCACATGGTGGTGCTGGCGCCTCATCGTCCAGGCCTCGTCTATCTCCGCCGTCCGGTCTCTTCCTACCCGACGAGATTCCTGTCATCCCTGAATTCGATGATAGGGGGATGCCTGTTTATATTGAAGGACGGCCGGATTTCCTGACCGTGGAGGAAGCGTATAACTTCCTCCCGTTCGACCCCGTGTATCTTTGGAGTGTGAGGTGCACCAACCAACAAACGGACGATGCAGGTAAATTTTATTTAACATCAGATTGATTACTTAATTATTACTTAAGACTTGCGATTGGTTCAATTAATGATATCAATTTGTTGACATTGTTTTATTAGGCAATTTCGTTAATGGGACTGGAAAACGGAAAGGGGCTAGAGGCACCTGCACCGGGAAGAGACTTGAGCAGGCCACCGGCGGAAGGAAAACGCCCATAAGGGCCAATGAGGATGGCGAGGTGATCGAGGCATTCGACACCACGCGCAAATATGTCAGCATGGCCGGTGCGATCGTGCGGGACAAGGTCCCAATGCTTTGGCCAGATTGGGAATCTGTGCCTATCTACGTGAAGATGCAAGTGCATAATGCACTCAGTGTGAGTAAAATCGTATTTTCATTAAGTAAATTTACATTTATTAATTAAGTCCACTTAAATATATAATTTTACCTTTTATATATTCATATTGCAGGTGTGGTTTGACGTGGATGAAGTTCTTATTCACACGTGGGTAGAGCGTCAACTACATAATCGGTGATGTGCTTCCACTTATTTGAATATATATCGAGTTAGATTTTTGTTTATCAACTGTTTTAATATCTCTAACTTTTTTTCCTTGTTTTAATATAGGTATAAAGAGTGGAAGAACGAGCTTTCTTCCCATTACACTGTATACAAGAAGCTAGGCCGAGGTTCTACTCCTAGCGAATTCCGGTTTAGGGAGTACGAGTGGCTGTGGCTGATAGCCCACTTCGAGCACCCCAAAGCTCAGGTATGCATCCTTAATATATCTTACAAGCCTAATGTATCGTATCAGATTGAAATAGTTAGTTACTAATTTTTTTCCATATGTTTATCAAACAAGGCGATTTCGAAGACGAACCGGGCGAATAGATTGAAAAACACCAGGGCCCATCATGCAGGTTCACTCAACTACATGGGTTGGTCGACTAAGGCGCAGCAACAACAAGAAGTGAACCCCTTGGTGTATATTCATCAGAAGTTCTATCCGCAATGCCCTGAAGAAGCGGTAAGTCTTTCGCCTCTCCATGTGTTAATAAAACTATTTTTCGATATTAATAGATGTTGTTAGTTAATACGTTGTTCATTTTCGCTTTTCAATTAGGCGAGAGTGGAGGAGGCGACGACAGAAGTGACCATGAGTATAGCTCGGACTAACCATCCTGACTGCTCCGAGGAAGAAGTCACCCAGTATGCCTCTCAGATCGATCCGCTTGATCCCCCGATAGCGGCTCAGATCATGGCAAAAGCGTGCGGGACTGGAAAGAATACCTACTACTGTAGGGGAATGGGCTCGGCGGGCGAAGGAGTATTGAAAACCACTTCACAATACTCTACCGGGTCAAGAAGTTCAACTTCTAGTCGTAACCTCGCAGCGGAGCTTCATAGGACGCAGAGGGAGTTGGAGGAGCAAAAGAGGCAGATGGCCGAGTACCAAATGCAGCAGACACAGGTGCAGGCTCAGACGTACACATGGATGCGGACGATGTACGAGGCTCAGACTACCGGACAACCGTTCCCCACACCTCCCCCAGACCCGGTCCCTCCGTTCCCTAGCTATCCACCACCACCACCGCACCAGTCAACGCCAGAGCAAGACCAAGGTAGCCACCGGAATTCAAATGAGTACTTTGATTACTTCGACCCTGACCCGCAAGTTCCTCGACCCTGACCTGTAGTTGTAGTTAATTTTCGTATCGTCGTTGCTATTTGTACTGTACGTTGGACATTTATGTGTACTGTTGAACTTGTATGATTGTACGGTTTATGTCTTTCAATGCAGGTTCTGGAATTGGGCCCAATCCAGAACCGCGTTTTTTTTTCAAAATTTTTTCTGACATTGCCGGCGACATGGACCTCAGTCGCCGGCAATGTCACAAATTCCGGCCACGGCGGCGGAACCATTGCCGGCGACTCAAGTCGCCGGTGATGTCTCCGACATTGCCGGCGACTCAAGTCGCCGGTAATGTCGGAGACATTGCCGGCGACTTGAGTCGCCGGTAATGTCTCCGACATTGCCGGCGACACCGTTTCCCGTCGCCGGCAATGTTAACACCGGCGGGAGATTTCCGGCGACGTCATTGCCGGCGACTCGTCGCCGGGAATGACATTTCCGGCGAAAAAAATAGACAAGGCCGGCGACCTCCCGTCGCCGGTAATGTCTCCTTTTCTTGTAGTGACATTTCGATCCATCAAAATTGTTTTTCGATCCATCGAATTCAGGTTGCATCAGAAGTCTGAGGAGCTGCTTTGATCCATCGAAGAGTATTTTCGATCCATTGAAAGTTCTTCAGTCTGTGAAACCCTTGAGATTTCTTCGATCCATCGAAGGTATATCCTTCAATACATCGAATCTGGGCAGATTCTTGAGGTTGTTTCGCTCGATCTTTCCTCCCTTTCCTTACTTATCTATATCCCTTTGAAGGACATTTTAATTGAGTCTTATTTTTACGTATTGTAACTAGTGTGTGTCTTATCTTATCAAACTTACTTTCTATTGCACCTTTCTTTATTGGGACTTTATTTGGCGATTCCAGTATATTGGGTCATGCAAGCCTTTGCCTCGGTTCACCTTAGTGTCCATAGCACAGTGAATGCCACTGCGCCACATACCGGAATCCTATTCAAACTCTTAGAGTGCTCATTGATGTTTCCTTGAGGGGGGGGGAGAGTGTCAAATAAGCACCGTGGAAGGCCCTCAAGGCTTTGAGTACTTTGAGAGTTTAGGCCTAATATATATTGGTTACCTAGTATGTTTTCAGGTTTACGCCCTTTCGTCACACACATCTATACACTCCATCTTCGAGTTCATCACCTATTTTTTGGAAGACTAATTTGGGTTTCGACAGCGTGGCTATAAGAGAGGGAGCTAGTACTAGTGAAGAAGGGGTTGGTGTATCGGTGTTGAGGATTAGTAACCGGGAAGCACTTGGAAATTTGTTTGATCTCGCTCTAGAAGCTCAACGAAAGAATCCTTCTTGCGGAGGTAGACTGTTCACAATTGAAGTTGATCCGCATCTTGAAAAAGAGGCTAGTGAGCACGAAGAAGGCTCCTCATCCGAAGAAGAAAATGTACCTTCCATAGAACAAATAGCTATAGGATACGATGGAATCTATGAAGGAAGACCACTGAGGGAGTGTGCTCTTCCCTCTTTGGCGGCACATATCGGATCCATTGTCCTCCAACCGTTGGTGGGCGAATCATTCAAAATCAAGCCAAGTTTCTTACAAACTCTACCATTGTTCCTTGGTCACGCCAATTTGGATCCTTACTCACATCTATTATATTAGAGTTTGAGGAGGCGTGTGCCCGACTAAATATCAGCAACATGGACCCGAGTCAATTGAGGTTAAAGGTCTTTCCATCAAATTTGTGTGATAAGGCAAATGCATGGCTTAATAAGCTTCCTCCTAACTCCATCAATTCATGGGAGGCACTCCAAAGAAAGTTAATTACAAAATACTTCTCACCGGAGAAGATCAATGAGAGGAGGACAAACTTGATGACCTTCTGAGAAGAAAATTGAGAATTTTTTTGCGAAGCTTGGGAGAGGTTCAAAGACCTAGAGCTTGGTTGTCCCAACCATGAGCAATCTCAAGATATGCTAATGTCTTTATTCTATTAAGGGCTTAGCACGGAGACTAGAAGGAAGGTGGACAACGCATGTGGTGGTGACTTCATGGACAAGACCGCGGAGGAAGCTCACATCTTATTAGAGAAATTGGCGGAGCGCTCGACATTATAGGATATTAAGCCTCATGTGAAGAAGCTGACGGTCTCCATGAGAGAAGCTACACAAGCTAGCCGGGGCGGTATTTACGAAATGAAGGGAAATCTTATTCAAGAAGACACCATTAAGAAACTCGAGGAATACATGAACAAGAAGTTAGGCTTATTGATGAGACAAAACTGAAGTGGTGGGCAAGTCAATCAAGTATCAGAAATAAGTGTGGAGCCGGTTATTTCTGAGAGTACGGTGCACAAAACCTTGCAATGTCCTCATCAAGAGGACTATCCAGAGATTATTGAAGAATGCAAGGGAATTTTCTATGACCAACCTCAAAAGAACGATCTTTATGCCAACTCCTACAACCCGGGATGGAGAAACCACCCTAATTTCTCTTGAGGTGGACAAGGGCAAGGCAATCAAGGAGGATCCCCAAGAAAAATGGAAGAATATCAAGGTGGCTTTCAAAGACCAAATGGAGGATTTAACAATCAAGGCGGAACTCAAGGTAGTTCTGGTGCATCGGGAAGTGGAAACAAGGGAGTATCTACCTATCAAGGAGTCCCCGGATTTACACAAGGCCTAGTGGAGGATTTGTAAATGTCTCGAATGGTAATACTTACCAAGCGAGAGCACCTTTCATGCCTAGAGCTCAATAACAACAACTACCAATGATTCAAGCACCTACTCCTCCACCTCAATTGAAGGCACCTAAGGCTAATATGGATGAGCGGCGAGACTATTGAAGCACCAAGAAGAGTTAGCGAAAGCCCAAGCAAAAGATAATAAAACTTTTCTTGACATTTTCATGAGTATGAAGGGAGACAACCAAGCCCTCCAAAATGAGAACCAAAGTGCTATCCACAATCTTGAGATGCAAGTGAGCCAATTGGAAAATAAAAAACCAAAACCAATAGGAAGGTAAAGCTCACGAGTTTTCCTCTACAGCGGAGAGGAATCCTAAGCATCAAGTCAACATTGTGAAAGCGGTATTGAGATCCGGAAGGGGTTTGACAACTATGGTGATGCTCCGGTAGTAGAAAGCGATGATGAAGAAGAGGATGACACACCTTTGGTGTCACAATCAACCTTCTGGAGTGGATTTGGTACATCAAGAAAAGAGAGATGGGTAAACTTCCAAAAAAGAACCGAGGTAATCCCATTTGAAGATGTAGAAGTTTCAAATGATGAAGATGATGAGTTAGAGATTGATCAAGAGGGGTCTAAGACCGGTTTGAGTCACTTTGGAAATACCTAAAAAGGTCAAGAAGGTATAAAGATCAATGGAGAGTAGTCCGGGTCAACTTTGAAGGAGAATGGAAGAATCAAGATCCTTCCTTCGATGGGTCGAGAAGAATCTTTGACCCATCAAAGCAAGCCCATGGATTCAGAGGCAGAAAATTTTCGATGGGTCGAGAAGAATCTTCGGCCCATCGAAAGCAAGAGTCAGGGCAAGTCCAAGAAAGGTTCTCAAAGAGCAGATGCCACTGGATTGCAAGGACTCCTCCCCGAGCAAAAGATGACCGGTGTTATACGAATGTTGGCGTACGGCGCAGCCACAGATCAGTGTACTGATTACACAAGGATGGGGGAGTCAACAACGTTGGAATGCATGAAGAAGTGGTGCACACAAGTGGTCTTGCTCTACAAGGACCGTTACCTCCACGCTCCAAATGCGGGTGACATAACTCGACTTTTAAGAAGGGGTAGGCAACGGGGATTTCCTGGTATGATTGGAAGCATCGACTGCATGCACTGCGAATGGAAGAATTGTCCTACAGCCTGGCAAGGGGCATACTCGGGCCGAAAGGCTCGTCCGACCATAATCTTAGAGGCGGTGGCATCATATGATACGTGGATATGGCACAGCTTCTTTGGGACGCCTGGAGCACAAAATGATATTAATGTGCTGAACAGCTCGGATGTCTTCGACCAGCTCCTTGCCGGAAGAATTCCGCCTTCGACGTATAAAGTCCACGGTATGACTTACCACCACACTTATTATCTAGCGGATGGAATATATCCGAGGTATTCCTCGTTTGTCAAGACAATTTCCAATCCGCAAGATCAACCACAGAAGTTGTTCGCACGGAAACAAGAGTCATATCGTAAAGATGTGGATAGGTGCTTTGGCATCTTGCAATCTCGTTGGACTATCATTCATCACTCAGCCATATGTCATCACAAATCGACATTGAAAATGATCATGTTGGCTTGCATCATCATGCATAACATGATTGTTGAAGATGAATTTGTGGAAGATGATTTTGAGGAGTACGAGGAAGAAGATTTACAAAATCCAGCTACTGCTTCAATATTTTATGATGGGCCGGTGGATGAAAATGGTAACCGGATTCCATTTGAGCCAGTTGGAAGAGATCAAAATCATCAACGGTTTAGCGACCGTCTCGTCAATTTACAATCAGTGTATCTCCATGGTGAGCTTCAAAAGGACTTAGTGAAGCACAACTAGTTTCTTGAAACCTGTGAACATCTGTAAATAACGTGCGCGATGTGTGTGTGTTTCCCTTTTGTATGTGTGTTTGCATTTTGTATGTGTGTTTCCCTTTTGTATGTGTGTTTGCCTTTAATTATGAATAAATGTAATGTGTTTGAAGATCTCTTAAATAAATAAAGTGCAATTTTATTTCTTGAAAATGAAAATTACATAATGACATGCCAAGCATAGATTTATTATTAAGACAAACTAAACTAATCACTAAAAATCAAGGTTGCGGGGACGATAACAATCGGTAAAGCTAGCATCGCCGACTTCTCCTTCATCGTCATCTACTTGCTGAAGGATCTCCGATTTCCGCTTCATGAAGTACTTCTTTGAATTTGGGGTCATAGCCTCGAAATTCATTATCATGATTCTTGTTTCTTCTTATCGTGCCCTCAATTTGTAGTTTTTCTCATCAAATATTTGTTGTTGTTCATCATTTGTCCTCGTCCAATCGGCAAACATTTTTTGATTAGCCGCAATGCTCTTCAAAGTCTCATCTCTAACTTCATTCGATGGTGTCATGGCCTTCTTTCCCCTTCTTTTTGCTTCCTTGGCCGCCTTCACTCCTTGAGGTCTAGGGGGCTTGAGGTTCCTCCAAGGTTGATTTGTGATGTTGGCATCACTTCATCTTCATCCAAGTTGACGATAGGAGATACTTCATTAACGGTAGGTGTTTCTTCGAAGTATGAATTGTAAGAAGGTTGAGTGGTAGTTTCGACGACTCTAAAGGTAAGATGATTTTTGACCTCTTCCCAACACGCAAAGTGCGCAAACTCCTTCTTCTTTTTCCCCACATAAAACGTTTGGGCTTTCCTTAACTACAAAAAAAAATATTACAAGTTACGAATTAATATTTCATGTTTTATATATCTCATAAAAGTAATTAAAATTGAAAGGACCAACATAAAAAAATTATTACCTCATCATACACATTTCCGCCGGATTCCGGATTCCTTCTGGTATATGCAAGAGCCGCTTTCCATTGTGACAAATTTGGCTTCAACTTAGCAAAACGGGAGGCAAGTGCATTTTGGGACCTAGGTTCCGCCCTCGTTTCACCTTGACCCATCACCCAATTTTGTTGGAAATTGCCGTGAATTTTTTCCCACAATTTGTCGACTTTTTGTTTGTTGCCGGAGATAGGGCATACACTATGACGACAATATGATATGCATAGTTGTACATCTTCCGACATGAGCCAATTGGTGGACATTTTTCGCCAAAAAAAAACAAAGAGATTGTGAGATAGAGAGAGTAGAGAGGGAGGAGGAAGAGAATTTGTTTTGCACAAATTGGTGTGAAGTATTTGAGAAAATGAAGGTAGTATTTATAGAAAAATACTAGGGGGTTTTTAGAAATTTTTTGAAATTTTTTGGAATTTTTTGGGAATTTTTTCGGGGTAATTTTGGGGTAGCCGTTCTGAAAAAATTCAAAAAACTCAGTAGCCGTTGTGTTTGAATCTCAGCCGTTGGATTGGATTTCAGATTCAAATTGGACGGACCAGATCAATCGGCCCGTTACTGGTTTTACTCGGCCGACAGCGTGCTACGTGGCGCGCTGTGATTGGTCAACAGTAAAACCGTAAAAAAAAATTACTTTTTACCGGCGCGTGTAATACACGCGCCAGGTTTAAATTTTTTACGTTCCCGCCTAACGTCAGCCTTGCACGTGGCTGACGTCAGCGAGAACGTCCGCTTCGGCAATCGATTTCAGAACGTCCTCCCGGACGTTCTCGCCGTTAACGATCGGTCTTCCCCCCTCCTACCCCCGCTGCACGCCTGGAGCACCCCAGACGTCCTCCTTGCCGGTGGGTAAGAGAATTTTTGGAGAGGACGTCCTCCGTTTCTCCCCCTCGCTGCAGCTGCTCTAAGACATCAAGTAAACTTACATTATAATTTGTTTTGTAATAAACTTACTATAAATATGACATTTATACTCTCTGTTTTACTAATATGGTTGGAGCACAAAATTTTTTACTCCCCAAAAATTTAAATTTTAGTTATATTTTTAATAAATCTATTAAAAATATAAGAAGCATCATTAAAGATGCTGTTAAGACATTTTTTTTCCTTTCCTTTTTGAAAAAGAGGGGCTGTGGTTCTCCATTTCTTGACCCATAAAATCAATGGACATCGCATGATAAATCCATGGTCGATCTATTGATGAATCTCACACTACTCGAAAGCTCACACTAACAAAGATCATTTCCGTCCACAATCATAGATTGTTCTATTTATTTAATATAAGAGAGATTTTATTTGCACATCTCATATCTCTAAATACACACCCCACTATATTTTTGTTTGATATTTTTGCATTGTTTTCCCACTTTTACCCTCTCTTTCCCCTTTCCCTCTCTCACGGGCTGCTAACCCATCGACCGTCGCCACTCTCTCTCTCTCTCTCTCTCTCTCTCTCTCATCTGCTTGGTAATTGGTTTACTAGTTTGAACACATGTAATTGTTGGTGTAATACCTCTTGGGTTGAAACAAAACTCTTATCATTGTCTTCATTTTAATTGTAGATTCACGACTGAATTTGGAGATTATAAAAAGGCAGAACATTGAAACTGCTATTTTTGGGTTATGATAAATCCAAGGTTAGAACACACTCAGAGAGTACATGTAAATCATGTAAGAAACAATAACCCAGAAGTAGTAGATGGAACAAGAAAACGGAAGACGATGGCAGAGAAAAGGTTCCTAACTTCTCCGGCAATTGTGAGTTTCCAGTTGCAAATAGACAGAGTAGGAATATAAAAATATATAAAAAAAAACTGGTGTGTATTAAGTAATTAGAGATGTGTAAATGAAATTTCTGTTTCTAGAGGTACTACTA
Organism: Geum urbanum; assembly: GCA_946800695.1. Classification (NCBI taxonomy): domain Eukaryota; kingdom Viridiplantae; phylum Streptophyta; class Magnoliopsida; order Rosales; family Rosaceae; genus Geum; species Geum urbanum. The sequence goes on from OX327016.1 coordinate 17,169,021, forward strand.
GGTCCCATGATCATATAATTGCGGTCTGTACACTAGCTAGTAAAAAATCAAAGTTGGAAGTTAGTGCAGCAGGAAAAAAAAAACTTGTTAGAAAAATGTTAACACCTGGCTCTTCTAGGGTTTGGAGAGCCGCCGCTCAATATGGGTGGTTTAGTTTTTCATCGGGCTGATCTCGATGGGTGTCAGGCAAACGGAGGGTGGGGTTTACCTCCCTCATTCCTTCTTCTCATTTTTCGACGGATTTGCGATCTATGTTTGGTTTTGACGTGGCCACAACGCCGGATGAACTTGTGCCGACGAGGCTTGATCTCTGTTCCGGCCGAGCGAGAGTGAAGTAGCTAGGAGTGAACCTGCTAAGTCAGAGGTCCTCGAAACCACCATGGCCACAACGACTTCCGACTGGGCTTGGTGGTGATGGCGAGGTTGATACCTGCGGCAGTTTTTGGTGTGGGGTGACGGTAGATCTGGAGAAGATCGGGCGTTCATCAATTGTTGGGTGTTCGGGTCTGCTTTGGGCTGGACACGTTATTGGTTGTGGGCTAGACTTTGGGCCTGGAAGTTAGTTTGGCATCCTTGACCTATACTGGTGATCCAAGCACTAACAATGAAATTGTCATCGTTAGTGGCTTGGTTGTTTCCAGCGGTTCCTGTGTTGGATAATTAATGAGATTACCCTGGAGGGTCTTGTCTCCAAGGAACCGGAGGATCCTGATCACTGACGGTTAGTGATGTTTGATTTTTCATCGCTGTTTACAGCCCGACCTATAATTTCATTTCATGGAATATTTAATATTTGTTCTTATTTAGGTAATCGGTATCCGATCAAAAAGGTTTCAAACCAAAAAAAAAGGTCCCATATACTTATTTAGGTAATCGGTATCCGATCATATCAATTTGTAATGCATAAAAACTCAAATTACCTAGTTAATCCTCACCAAGGAATGCAAAATCGAAATTATATATCGGCGATATTTCGCCGATATTTCGGTTTTTTGAATTTACCTGAAAAATCCATGAATATATCTCTAAATTTTCCGAAACTTTCCGATATATTCCCGATATTTCCGATATTTTCCGATATTTTCCGATATTTATCGAAATTTTTGAAATTTTCAGTAACTTTTTTAATTTAACAAAATTAAAAGCTTGTCAAAATTTTGCAATGCCTTATCCTTCATATATCATACCTTATGGTCTTCCAACAAGTGATAACTCATCGTTACAATCACAAACAAATGTCTCAAATGATGATAGCAATGAAGAAAGTCGAGCAATGCCTGGTTCATACTACGAGCTCCAAAATCTTCAAAGACCACCTCTGACCCATATGGTTGGCATGTAAGTCAATACGTGCAGAATTACATGGGAGAGCAATCATTTAATGAGTACTCTTCACAATACACACATGATTCTGCACAGAGAGATGAGGAAAATAGTGTGAATTTCGAACCTTATAGGTCCTCTATGTAGTTTTGAAGTATTTATATATTTGATTTTATAATGTGTGATGTGTAACATATTGTACAAAAATGTGATGGTCTAGCCTCCCATTAAAGTTTAGCCATCAAAAAAATAAAAATAGAACTATTAAATTATATTTTAATAGTTATCAGCACTTAACACATACTAATTCATATAGTAATATAGTAAATTCATATGTTTTGATGTTTGATCAATATTTTCTTTTTACATAAGGTAGGTAATTGATCATATAACAACCTCCAAAAGTTTCATTACAAATTTTCATATATTTTTATTAGTTTCCGTCATTTCCGTCAAAATTTTCAGTAGATCGATATTTCGTCGATATTTCTGTCAATATATCCAAATTTTAGACTGTCGATATATCCTCGATATCCGATATTTTACTCCTTAATCCTCGCAAGTCATAAGAAAGTTTGTTGATTGGACTCATATACAGTATCACTCCGACATGGTCTCTCTCCAACTCAGCTAGGATTGCCAAGTTTTGTTTATCAACAATTGTATATAGTCTAGCTGTGAACCTCATACTAAGTCAAATATATCTGCGCAATTGGAACGCATTTAATAATCATTTTGCTTATTCGTTATTCCTAATAAAAACCCTTCCCATTCCCAAAACACCGAACTAAACCAAACCAAACCTTTCAATCTTCCTTCCTCAATTCACCTCCTTTTCCCCAACCTCATGGGAACTCTGGCAGAACTCGAAGCTCCCAAACCCAAACCCGAATCCGAAACCGAACTCGACGACGACGACATCTCCCCAATCGAGCAAGTCCGTCTAACCGTGACCAACGAAGACGACACCACTCTTCCCGTATGGACCTTCAGAATGTGGTTCCTAGGGATCCTCTCCTGCGCCCTCCTCTCTTTCCTCAACCAATTCTTCGCTTACAGAACAGAACCCCTCATCATCACACAGATCACAGTCCAAGTTGCCACACTCCCCATAGGGCACTTCATGGCCAGAGTCCTCCCAACCACCAAGTTCCGCCTCCCCGGCCTCGCCTCCGAAGTGTCCCTCAACCCAGGACCTTTCAACATCAAGGAGCACGTGCTCATCACCATATTCGCCAACGCCGGAGCCGCATTTGGCTTCGGCTCGGCGTATGCGGTGGGGATCGTTAACATCATCAAGAAGTTTTATTTCAGGAAGATCTCCGTCTTCTCTAGTTGGCTGCTTATTATTACTACCCAGGTACGTATATACAGTCATACATGATCAATAGAGTTCACTACTTTGGTTCTAGGCTTCTAGCTAGTTGTTTTTTGTTTTTTTTTTCTAGGTCTTGGTCGCCGGAAAATTAAGAAAGCTAGTGGTGTTTGGTGTTTTGGTCCCATACAAACAAAGTGACTTGGGTTTCATAATTTGACTTCATTGGAGCTGCCGATGTGACATATATAAACTTAGCCAGTTGGCATGGCCGAATGGTGTTCTAACTTTATTACGTGGCTGCAGTGACACGGAGTCAGGATTTAAAGTTGGGGGCAAAATTAAGATTTTATAAATATGAGTAATACAAAAATATTATATTATTTTTTTTAAAAAAATTATATATTACAAAAGTAACTGTTATGTTTTATATTTTAAAAACTTTCACAATAACTTCATCGTTTGTGAAAACTGATAAATATGCTAGACTTAATTTCTAACTGCTCGCTTAATGACTTTTTATAAATAGAGACCAAAAATTTTGTAATAATTAGAGATCTTATTCTTGATTGAAGATGATTGATGTTAGATAATCCGTGGGTCTCCAAAATATACTCATATGAAAATTTATGCTTATAATAGAATACTGAATATTACTAACATCTATAATTTCATTTAAATTTATATATTATAATATTAATTAGCTAGTTAAGTTCACGTATGAGGAAAGAGTTTCCAAACACACCACGTGCCATTCTTACAATACCTTTATTATACAAGATGTTTGATTCGACATTATAACCAAATATATATTATACTATATTTTTTCTCTTTTTCAAACTTAGTCTGACCGGTTTGAATTACTTTTTACTATTTTCAAGCTTTTGTCAAATTATATTTATAAAATATATTTGATATATTCGTTACAATTTGACTTGAAAACAAAATAGACGAAGAAAAAAAATTGTCCCTCCCCCTGGCTGGCTGGCCGGCTTAGAGAAATACAATATCTTTACCCTTCCTTTTTCTATTGCTTTTTCTATTCGTAATCATAGCACAACCATGTTCGACAGTGCCGGATTCAAAAACTTCTTTTGGATAGTGCAAGACCAACTGAATTGAATCTTTTTATATTTACTTTTGGAATATAAATACCAAATTATAATTCAATAAAGTTGCAGAAACTAATTACCTAAGGAAGGAATTCATGCATTAATTACTTTCATTTCCATTTTTATTTGCAACTTTTCCTTAAATGACAAATCAGTTTAATTCCCAAACCAGAATCTTCGGCAAGTTATTAATTTTTTCTTAAAGAATATACTTGATCACTGACTGATGAATCATTTCGATGACATCAATAATAATTGCTAATAAAGAAAATTATAAAGAATTTTTTCATACATGCGCAGGTTTTGGGATATGGTTGGGCTGGACTCCTGAGAAAGTACGCTGTGGAGCCTGCTCATATGTGGTGGCCGAGCACACTCGTCCAGGTCTCACTTTTCCGGTACATCTCTTATCATTTCCCCCTGGAATCGTACCAATTAAGTTTTAATTTGTTGACGATTTATAATAATTGAGTGGCTTAATTAACTGTCAGTTTCTTATATTAGAAATCATATTAGTGTGAGTTTGCTACCTATGATGCAGCGTAATTATTTGTTATATGGTCGTCTAATTAGTTCAATTTCATCAATCTATTCATTAAAATATGAATATTTAAAAATATTTTGGTACTTTACATTCATTGGTTTATTAATTTAAACATGAAAATGAATATTAACGTTAGAGTAGCAAAAATTGTCTAATTTTTTTTTGCTTAATTTGATTTATAGGTAACAAATTGACTAATTTTTTAAACTTAGGTAGCAATTTGAGGAAACAATCTTAGATATCACACTGCCTACTACCTTAATTACTCTTAAAATTATATAAAAAAGTTGGAACCTATATATACCTAATGTTGCAGGAGATAATATGTAAACTGGAAAACTGTAACTCTTTCATTGATAGAATGTCTTAAATACAGGCTGATACAATCTATTACAATAAATGTCTTGATATAACAGAGATTTCATGTATTTATCTAATTAATATCTGTATCTAATTAAGACAAGACACACACTGAGAATTATGGGAATAAATCTCCTTAAACACTCCCCCTTATGTCGATGGCCACAAGAATGATGCACGACTTGTTGCGTCACTAAAAACTTCACCAAGCAAACAAAAACCTCATGAGTAAAACAAAGCTTGGGTTAAGGAAAAAAAAAGTACAGTGCATCAACTACTAAAGCTACTACATGTGATGTAGACTCCCCCTAATGTCTATAGAAATAAAACTCTCCCTGGCTGTAAACTCAGTTTAGAATTTCTGATAACCTATGCATACCAATGCTTTTCACACGTTTCATAAAAGTAGATTTAGGAAGTGACTTGGTAAACAAGTCCGCAACATTATCAACAGAACAAATTTGGTTCACTTGGATATTCAACAGCTGCTGTTGTTGCTGATTAAAGAAGAATTTCGGCAATATATGTTTAGTATTGTCACCCTTAATGAAACCCAACTTCATTTGTTCAATGCACGGTGCATTATCCTCAAAGAGGGAAGTTGGATCTGTAACAATAGATGACAATCCACTAGATTCTCTAATATGACCAGTGACTGACCTAAGCCAAACATATTCTCTAACAGCTTCATCCAAAGCAATAATTTCAGAGTGATTCAAGGAACTAGCAACAAGAGTTTGCTTTGTTGATCTCCAAGAGATCGCCGTTTTTCTCATAGTGAAAATATAACCGGTTTGAGAACGACTTTTGTGTGGGTCAGAGAGGTACTAACCATCAGTAAATCTAACCAACACGTTAATCAGTGTTTTGGAATAGGGAATAACATGAAAATCATTCACAACAGGTTCATCTTTTGATGGATCGAATAACTCATTCGATGGATCGAAGGGATTACTCTGATCCGTCCAGGTTGCATCCTTTGATGCATCGAAGAAAACCTTTGATGTTCCTTCGATGCATCGAATGACCTATTCGGGTCAGCTCAGTTCATTGTATTAATATGCCTAGAACTCGAATGTTGTGATTCAACGTTCCCTTCACCGGAAATTTCATGCTTTGTAAGGGAAGAACAAGTCAATGGAACATTTCAAGTATCTGAAGATTTGTTTTACTCCATTCCAATGACGTAGCGTAGGTGCAGAGCTAAATCTAGCCAACAAGTTCACTTAGAAGACAATGTCTAGACTTGTGTACTGAGCTAAATATAATAAAGCTTCAATAACACTAAGATATGAAATTTCAGCTCCCAAGATCTCCTCATCGTCACCTAACGGACAAAACATATCTCTCTTGGGATCCAGACTGCGAACAATCATTGGTGTGCTAATTGGGTATGCTTTATCCATGTTAAATCGCCTAAGCATCTTTTGGATATAAGCAGACTTGTGAATAAGAATTCCACCAACTCGATGTTCCAACTCTAATCTGAGACAAAATCGAGTCATACCAAAACCTTTAATCTCAAACTCAGATTTCAAGTAGCAAACAGTCTCATTGATCTCATTAAGAGTTTCGATGATGTTAATATCATCAACATAGACATCTACTATACCAAATCCTGAACTTGTTCTTTTAATGAACACGCAAGGGCATAAATCATCATTCTTGTATCCTTTCCTAATCAAGTAGTCACTAAGGCGTGTATACCACATCCTACCGGATTACTTCAATCCATATAATGAACGTCTCAATTTGATAACATGAGCACTCTGTGGTTTAGAGTTACTTAATTTGGGTATAGCAATGTCATCTGACACTTTCATGTATATCTCTGAATCAAGATCCCCATAGAGATGTGCGATAACCACATCCAAAAGCTGCATATTGAACTTTTCGGACACGACCAAGTTTATCTGGTTGCGGAAGCTGATGATGTCCATAATAGGAGAATACATCTCCTCATAATCAATTTCAGGGCGCTGAGAGAAACCCTGCGCTACAAGCCTAATTTTATAACACAAGACCTCATTCTTCTCATTACGCTTCCGAACAAAGACCCATTTATGTCTAACTGGCTTAACATGCGGTGGGCATAGTACAACCGGACTGAAAGCTTGTCTTTTATTTAGAGAGTCTAGTTCAGCCTAGATTGCAACCTTCCATTTCGGCCAATCTTCTCTACGTTGACATTCAGCAACAGAGCGGGGTTCCACTTCATTGTTGTCAATTATCTCCTGAGCGACGGAATAAGCAAACATATCATCGACTAACATGGAAGATCTATCCATAAGAACGCGCACATCATTTGTTCTAAGCGAGATTTTGTTGATCTCTGACATCACAAGAGGTTCTAGAGCGTCCCCCAAAGATACCAATTTTGATTCAAGGACATAATTGTAGTCAGAGACAATCTCATGTGAAGGATTCATAATGTCGATGATAAATGGATCTTTTTGTGCCTTGATGACATACATTTTAACCAACAGCTCATCTATGGATTTTCGAAGTCTCCCCCTCTTTCTGGTAGGAGCCAAGGCCGATGCAACACCTTCCACATGAGCAGGAGGAACGCCTCCTTGCTCGGTGTTGCTACTAACAAATCCCTTTTTCGGGATTTTTAACCTTGCAAGAACATTTGTTGTAGGTATATCTGATCTCGTCACTTTAGCAATATCAACAAATGAATCAGGCATAAAGTCTGTCACTTGCTGAAGATCAAGCCCCTGCGCACTTCCATCTCACTCTGAGATGTGCGGGGATCATGATGAGACATAGTGAGATCAAACCACGTCAATTCCTGATGTTGCACTGAAATAATTACATTCCTATCTCCCTCCAACAGCGGGAAATAAGTCTCATCATAGTGACAATCTGCAAATCTAGCAATAAAAAGATCTCCTGTCAAAGGTTCAAGATAGCGGACTATCATTGGAGATTCATAACCAACATAAATGCATAATCTTCTTTGATGACCCATTTTATTGCGATGTGAAGGCCCAATTGGCACATAAACCACGCAACGAAAAATGCATAAATGTGAAATATCAGGCTCATATCCAGTTATCAACTGGTGCACACTGAATGGTTGGCGGGATACGGTTCTAAACCAAAGAATCATCGTTGTGTGTAACACTACATATCCTCAAGCAGAGATCGATAAATTTGTATGGTTTACCAAAGCTCTAGACACAAGCTGTAACCGCTTGATATGAGTCTCTGCTAAACTGTTTTGAGAATGAACATGAGAAATAGGATGTTCAACTTCAATCCCAAGAGACATGCAATAATCATCAAAATATTTTGATGTAAACTCTCCTACATTATCCAATCTAATAGACTTGATTGGGTGATCCGGGTGGTGAGCCCTAAGCTTAATAATTTGAGGCAGGAGTTTTGCAAACGCAACATTCCTTGTGGATAACAAAGCAACGTGTGACCATCACGTTGATGCATCTATCAAAACCATGAATTATTTAAATGGTTCATACTCGGGTTTGATAGGTTCACAAATATCACCTTAGATCCTTTATAAGAATGAAATATTGTCATTATTATCAACAACAAATGAAGGATGTGCCTGTAACTTTGTTAAAGAACAAGCTTTGCAGAACGAGTGATGTGTATCAGAGATTGCAACATAAGTATCTGATGGGATAACACACAACGCCGCAACAGTATATTGCCGGGAATGAGCTGCACTCGTCTTAGAGACCGAGTCAGAATTGATAAGAGTAGTCTCATCCTCACTATCTAAACTGATAGAGCTAGGTAATCCCACATGTTTCTTCGCTCTAAAGAACGGATGACCATGAGTATTTTTTTAAGATTTTGAACATCATATCACGACCTAGATGTCTCAATCGTAAATGTCAAAGCTTGTATGAATAAGAGTCACACGTAGTAGTGTGAGTCACGACATTGGATTCAATTATCCGAACTGTAGTTAAGTATAAACCACTAGAATGCGCTTGCGGCCACATTCAACAGATGTTATACACAAAAATTCTTTTCCATTCTCATTAGATTTTCAAGTGAAAACCTTTGACACGAATATCTTTAAAACTTAGCAATGTTCGATTAACCTTTGGCGTGTATAAGACATCAGTTATATATAATTTTGTACCATGAGGCAGTATAAACTCTGCACTACCACGCCCCTGAATATCGGGCGTTGCACCAATCATGGTTATCAATGAAGAATTATATGGAAAAAGATCCACAAATAGTTGCCTATTCCGCAGAATGGTATGAGTAGAACCACTATCTGCTAGACACAATTTCGCCTTGAGACATATACAAAATCAATGTAAATAAGCAAGTCTTTGTAACAAAGACCAAGCGTACACTTTAAGTATACACTTAAAGATTTGAGAAGGGTGTGACCCTTGTTGAGTGTTCATATGACATGACATTAAGTGATGTAAAACCATATCTGGTCCTGAAATCTAGGTTGGTCGAAATTTTTTTAACCGTCTTTTTCCAACAAAATCAATGCATAAACAACATCATAAGTCAATGATGCAGATGAAAAACTTATCCAAGAAAATCACTTCCGGGTTACATTTTCGATGGGTCGAAGGAAAACCTTTGATGCATCGAAGAACCCAAAATGAAATGTGATTTTCCGATACTGATTTTTAATGGGTCGACGATATTTTCAATGGGTCGAAAAAGTTGACCCGAGGCATTCCTTCGATGGATCGAAATTTGCAACCAAAGGACCCGAGGATAAGCTTCGATGGATCGAAGTACATTTTTTTGATGGGTCGAAAAATGTCAGAAAACAACCCGTGGGATAGGTTCGATGGATCGAAGTAAAATACTTTGATGGATCGAAAATCTCCCCAAGTTCAAAATAACATCCTCTCCTTTGTGCTACGTTTTTACCACATCTTTATTTCATATTTCATATACTTATAAACATCGAACCATACATAAGAATTGTATGAAATAGAAAATTCTCAAACACTTTCATATACCTAAAAATAGAGAAATATTCATTACTGCCAACAAAAATTACATCATAGATGTTCTTTTCATAAAACAAGACAAATGTCTTAAAACCCTTGACGTAAAAGTAAGCCAAAAATAAATCTAAAATCTTGAAAAACATGACAGAGACAACGGTATTTTACATAGGCTCATTTGAAATCTGGAGTAGATAGATTATTCTCCTTGTCTCCTACAAGAACGAGATTAGTGTCAACCTCCATCGCTAAATCTCCAATATAATTTGACTCTTGAGCCAAATACTGTTTGTGCTTTTTGTAGATAGTTTGGATTTCTCTACTAGCACGACACTATTTTTGCGTATGCTTAGTAGAACCGCATTTAACCATACTTTCCAGACTGTTGAGACCGTTGACCATCAGAAACCAAACCAAACTAGTTCTTGTGAGGAGTTGCGTTGGCATTTTGATCTCTATGCTATGTCATATTTTGGTAACGGCCGTGGCCACACCCTTGCCCTCGCACTCCTCTACCCCCACATGGAGCTTGTCCACCTCTAGCATGAGGTTTTGAATAAACAATCTTCTTGTCTTTTTGAGCATTTCCTCCAGTTTGATAACTCTCAGGTTTTTAGTACCAGCCGGTCTTGAGTTATTATTTAAGATGATCTCATGATGTTTTTTTTTTGTCGCGAGACTGTTAATGAGATCACTAAAGGTAGTAATTCTCCCTTGCTCGTACTCAATCCAGTATTGATGAGCGAGAAGACTCATAGATGTAGGGAAGGTTTGTAACGCCCTCTCAATCATGTCATTCTCAGATTTTTTTCATCCCACAAAAACTCAACTCCAACTGCAGATCGAGTATGGCTTGGTTAAAAGCATTGATCTTCGAAAAATCCACCATTATAGTGTTATCCCATCTCGTAGTCAACTCAGGAAGATGTGCGTTGTACACGTTGTTAAACAGCTGTTTCAGAACATCCCACAAGACCTGGGGATAAGTTTTGTTCAAATAGTGCTTCTTGAGAGTTGGATGAATGTGACACCTCAGAAACATGAAGCCTTGAGCTTTTGTCTCATCATTGGGTGGCAGGAAGTTTGTTCCAGGCCCAGATGGTTTGATGGTGTTGGCTAGTCTCTTTCCGATGAAAGTGTTCTCTACATCAAAAACCCAACGGTAATACTCCTTGCCTTCAAGGTCACGGATGTCGAATTCTGGCCTTCTAGGCTCATTCGACCCCATCTACAAAAACACACAGAGATGTTTTATTAGTAACGATTGAAAATTACAATCACAAAAATTTCAAGTTTTTTATTGAATAAGAACGTGATCCATGATATATGGTCACAAAATCGTTTGTAAACAGTGGCAAAAACCACACCCAGCAACTGTGACTAACCGTCACATAGAATCGATTTCCTTTTTCTTTTATTTTCTAAACTGTGACTCCCCCAGGACCGTATACTCTATGGATATATGTTTATAGGACCTAGGGTAAAACATGTAATACATCACAACTCATACTGCAGTTATCATCAAATTAGATCTAGGGTTTTGCGTAAGTAAGTTTGATCCTAAATCTATCAATAGACGGTTTAGAAAAATTTACCCCGATGGGTATTGTGCTCGGTATGACCCATACACTTGACGACCAATTTGAAGTAGAAGCTCTTCTGAAACTATTCCTCGGGAGGCGAGCAATGTTGACAACTTAGAGCTTGAGTGAGAGATGTCGAACGAAGTAGGGTGGTCCACGTCGACGGTGGTGGTGTTAGCTTGCCGGCGACAATGATGGCTATTTGTGAAGGGTAGGTTTTTTTTTCTTCTGTGGCAGTGATGACTATCAACTCAGAGAGTGTGCTGATAACTTGTTGCAGGAGAAAATATGTAAATTGGAAAAACACTACCACATAACTTCTCATAGCCGACGACTTAGAGAAACAAATGCCGAGTCGTCGGCTATAGTGTACTATAGCCGACGACAACACCAAAAATCGTCGACTATACTCATTGCCAACACTTTATAGCCTGCAGACTATAGCCGACGACTTTTAGCCGACAATTTTTGGTGTTGTCGTCGGCTATAGTACACTATAGCCGACGACTTCAAAAATCGTCGACTTTTGTTTCTCTAAGTCGTCGGCTATTAGAAGTTATGTGGTAGTAAAACTGTAACTCTTTCATTAATAGAATATCTTAAATATGAACTAATACAATCTGTTATAATAAATATCCTGATATAATAAAAATTTCATATATCCATTTAATTAATATCCTCACTTACAGAAAATTTTACAGAAAATTATGAAAATAAATCTCCATGTTTATTAAACAAGTAATGGATTGACAAATATACTACACTTGTTTAGTCTCATTCTGCCTCGTAGGAATATGAAAAAGTTGGCAACAATGCGTAATTGAGCCGACAAATTTGAAAACTGCAGTCTCCACTTTCCCAAAAGCTGAATACCGTTTCCGTTCAAAAAATATTGAAATTCTCAATCTCTATCCCTAGTCGACTAAGGTATTCACAAGTGTTGTCATGTTCAAAATTTAAAAGGTATCAAGTGGTGACCCAGCTTGTCAAATTTAGATGCTGTAACGTTAGACCATTTAATTAGCTTTTGTAATCAACTGGAGACTCTAGCTAGCACCTCAAGTGGACCAGTACCAAGTTTGAATTAAAAGGTCTGTGGTCACATATTGTGGAATTGATTGGTTTCAATCATGTCCCTTTTCTCTCCTCTCTCTCACTGGACAAAGCATTAAGTGATTAAACAACGTCAATGTGATCAAACTCACATGCATATATCATAATATACAAATAGTTATGATTGGAAGAAGCTTAGGCAAGTTGATGTTGTAGGCAGTGAAAAAGAACCAAAGCTCCGTATAAAAGTTGAAGATTCGAGGTGAAACCTGAGTCACTACTTCAGTCAATTAAGAAATAGCTGATTTTAGTTTTATATCTTGTTTTACAGGACTTTGCATGAAAAGGAGGAGAAAGGTGATCAGCGCCTTACAAGGGCAAAGTTCTTCCTCATTGCTCTACTTTGTAGTTTCGTTTGGTATGCTGTCCCAGGGTATCTCTTCACCACACTCACAAACATATCATGGATTTGCTGGATCTTCTCCAAGTCAGTTACAGCCCAGCAGATTGGCTCTGGCATGAGAGGGCTTGGAGTTGGAGCCTTCACGCTTGACTGGTCCGCAGTGTCGTCCTTCTTGTTCAGCCCTCTCATCTGCCCTTTCTTTGCCATCTCTAATGTCTTTGTCGGCTACGCGTTGATACTCTACATTGTGATTCCCATAGCATATTGGGGACTGGACTTGTATGGCGCGCAGAAGTATCCCATCTTTTCGTCACACTTGTTTACCGCAGCAGGTCAACTCTACGACATACCAGCTATTGTCAATGACAAGTTTCACTTGGATATAGCAAAGTACGAGGAGCAAGGGAGGATCCATTTAAGCACATTTTTTGCTCTCACTTATGGCTTTGGATTTGCCACCATTACTGCCACCCTTACACATGTAGGCTTATTCTACGGAAGGTAATGGTACATGCTTGTTAGTGCTTTAAAAAGATATATTCCTAGAGTTTTCAGGAAAGATTATTCTGACTATATTTTTATGATGAACAACTAAACTATTTGCAGAGAAATCATGGATCGATACCGGGCTTCTTACCAAGGAAAAGAAGACATCCATACTAGATTGATGAGAAAATACAAGGACATACCAAACTGGTGGTTTTACTTGTTGCTTGCCATTTCACTTGTAGTCTCCCTTCTACTTTGCATCTTCTTGAATGATCAAGTTCAGATGCCATGGTGGGGACTATTATTTGCAAGTGCTATGGCCTTCACATTCACTCTTCCGATCAGCATCATAACAGCAACAACAAACCAGGTGACACAAATGTTTTGCACTCTTGTTTTGAGCTGCAGAAAATCGAACAATGTCAAGGCTAAAGAACTTAAAGGGCTTCAAAGTATACCATATTGTTGTACTCACTATTTCTTATCTGCAATTTACAGACTCCAGGATTAAACATAATAACAGAATATGTCATGGGAATCATATATCCGGGGAGACCAATAGCCAATGTATGCTTCAAAACTTATGGCTACATGAGCATGGCTCAGGCCGTTTCCTTCCTCAATGATTTCAAGCTTGGACATTACATGAAGATCCCTCCAAGGTCAATGTTCCTAGTTCAGGTGTGTATACATAAGTACCATATTTCCATATAAACTCATCCATCTTGATCATATATGTATATAGTTTCTAATCTGGTGTACCTTATTCCTACATGTATGACTAGTTCATAGGAACAATTCTGGCTGGAACCGTAAACCTTGTTGTAGCAGAGTGGTTGCTGGGCTCTATCAAGAACATATGCGTGGATGATCCTCATTCGGATAGTCCTTGGACATGCCCATATGACCGAGTCTTCTTTGATGCATCTGTGATATGGGGTTTGGCAGGGCCGAAGCGCATGTTTGGAAGCCTAGGAAACTATAGCGCCATGAACTGGTTCTTCCTAGGAGGTGCAATAGGACCATTTATTGTTTGGCTACTACACAAGGCATTTCCTAAGCAAACTTGGATACGGCTCATCAATCTCCCAGTCCTCCTAGGAGCAACAGCTTATATGCCACCAGCTACGGCATTGAACTACAATGCGTGGATTGTTGTGGGAACCATCTTCAACTTTTTTGTCTTTCGTTACAGGAAGCAGTGGTGGCAGAGGTATAACTACGTTCTCTCGGCAGCATTGGATGCCGGGGTGGCGTTCATGGCGGTTGTTATATATCTTTCTGTAGGAGTTGAGAACACAAGTTTGAATTGGTGGGGAAACAACGGTGAGCACTGTGAGTTGGCTGGTTGTCCGACCGCCAAGGGCATCGTGGTTGATGGCTGTCCGGTGTTCTAATCATGGCTAGCTCCATCATCTTCTCTAGTTACAAGTGGTCGATCAGATCGATAACCTCTCTTCTTTTAAGCTGCACAATAAAGTATCATCAAATCAAGTTGATAGGCAGAGGCGGAGCCAGCCACCGGCAGGGGCTGGAGCCCTGGTAAGTTTTTCAGGTAGAAAACTAGTATACCTAGTATATCTCCCAAAGAATAAAATTACAGTATACACGACTCCTCAGTTCTGATTTCAGAAAAGAATTCGCACTCAACTTACGTCGACCCATCTTATAATCTTACGTCCCTCTTCCTCAACCCGTGTTATAGGCCACTACCAACTCTCCTATTACCCACGAGTCCATGACAAAGTACCAATAAAGTTGTTCTTCTCATATATATACACATTCAGCTCATAAAGTCATGAGTCATGAGTCTTGTTTTTATTTATTAGTGTGTATTGTTACGTTGAAATTCTCTGAAAACGTTCGTAACCATTTCGAATAATCTCAAGCCACTACTAATCGTGAAGATGGTATTTTGTGTATGAGAAAGCTAGATTGTACAGTTTCTTTAGCAGTAATTTAGAAATGCAATAATATTTCAGTATTATAAAGTTTGGGTGTTCAAAGTTATCCATTTTGGAAATTTTGTGCATTGTGGGTTCTTAGTCTCGATGTTTAGATTTTTCGAGATAAAAAGTTTGGGGTTTGGTAGTTAGTGATATATACTCATTTTCTTCTTATATATAGTACTGCAAGTCTGTACGTAACTTACATTTCATTTTCAGTTTAGGACTTGTGTGCAAATACTTTTGAGATATCGAGAACGTAACTATGTCCTCCTGCTTAAATTTTCTAGTCGAGAACTCGTGACTCTTAATTTTTTTTTTGCTATAGCTAGCCCCTAGTGATCATTAGATCTTGACTTCGTCACTGTTGATAGTTCACAAGAATGTGAAATATGCTTTTAACATCAAGATGTTAATATTATTTGCATTTCATCTCATTTAAGAGGTTAACATCATTAGCTATACATCAATTTAATGAACTCATCAGTAGCTAGGAAGCATTGTCTTGACTCAAAAATGGCTAATTTGTTTGAACAAGAAACAACTTGATATATCAAATATCGACATCTCTACGAAGAAAGAAATTTGTGTTCCGCTTCCCTTAACACACTATTATTTTTAGTCTAGTATAAATTCAATTAACCACATATTGATATGTCTAAATGAGTTCGCCAGAATCTTGATGTCTTTGATGATAGTTGAATAGTTGAATCTTAATGTCTTCAAGCAATGTCATATTTGGCAAGTGCTGAACTTGTGATGAGCAAAGAGTCACCGGCCACAATGATATGATACATGCATTCAGATTTTGCATTGCTCAAGGTGTCTGTAAGAGGAACGGCTTACAGACACAACAAAAAGTAATAGAACCACAACTATCTCGAATTACAAAACCAGCAAAAACTTGGGAAAAGTTGTTATGCTTCACAAAACCATCAAAGTTGACCATGAACCGAATTCAGGGAGGAGCGTTCCATTTAATGGTTGCAGTTATTGAGTAAAGGGATTTTCTTTGACACCCTCCAGTATGTCAGTCTCTCTTTTCCCATATTTATAATTCAATAATTACATTACAAGGTGATTAATTCAACAATTACATTACAAGGTGATCTGAGTTCGAACGCATGAGACATAAGGTTCCATATGTTTAAGTGAAGATCACATGATAAAATAGAATAACTCTTGTATATATGCATATGTATTCAGATTATATGATTTTTTTACGGCTAAAATTACGAGACAATATATTGTTTAATGCAGTATACAATGTTATACAATAGACATCCATAAGTATAAGAGAAAATATCACTACTAAGTTAATCTAGAGAATATCTCTACACTAGCTCACGAACATTGTAATCAGAATGAAGTACAAAAATAACTGAGAATATGCCATGTGAGAAGTACGCAATCACCAACATGGATAAACTAAAGTAATGCTCATCTAAAACTGCCCAGAGAAGACATGACTCTTGTCTGTAATTACAGAACACCACATGGGTCCCAAATCATTATCCAAAAATTGCCTGCCCTAAGCAAACTGGCCCAATACATGTCAGGAGCCCAGAGCCCAAATTCAACTACCCAGGTCCTTGCAGGAAGCACATGATCCACTCCACTCCCCACTTGTTGATCCCAAACTGACTGAGGCCCAACCACATACGGAGAGATTTGCCGCCGGCCACTCATCCGCATGCACTGCCAAACTCCTCCGCTGGGGAGAAAATCACCCGTCTCCAAAACCCTACCTCCTTATAAAATTTAAACACGTGTCTGTCCAACCAGGACTGCAAACAGCCATTTTAACTCTGTTAAGCTTTTTCTCTTATTTTGTCGCTGAAAATTTGAAAATGTATTTGTGATCACTGCCCAAGTCATGTCGTCTTTTCTGAAGAAACCCAGGCAATGAACAACGCATTTGCAGCTCTCTCGAACCCAAAATCTTGTACTTAATTGGGGTCCCCACTTTTTCCTAACCCCTCTCTCTATCTCATAATAAAACTTAACAACACTTGGTACTAAAATTGGTGTACCAAAGAAAGAAAAGAAAATGGTCCCCGGACGATCCTGAAAAAATGTTGTTAGAATAAGAATATTATGGTAGGGCCCTGTATATGATGGGCCATTTTGCTTGGCATAGTTTCTGGCCCATATGTAAAGAACATAGAAAAATAAAACAAACACTGTGTTTGTAAAAGGATGTGAGATAGGTTGGAGACTTGGAGGTCTGATTTGAAGAGAAAGAGAGATGAATCAGATGAACCATAACCAGAGCCAGCAGCAATCCAGCGATGGCAGGCATGACGACGATGACGCATCTCTCTCCGAATTCCTCGCCTCTCTGATGGACTACACTCCCGCTGTATGATAAACTAATTTTCATAGTCTATCTTTCTAGCTTATTTATACTCACCATTTTGATTCCCTCTTCTTCTTTTTGTTCTTGTTCTCAGATTCCGGATGAGCTTGTGGAGCATTATCTGGCCAAAAGCGGCTTTCAGTGTCCCGACGTTCGATTGTAGGTACTTTTTCTTTTCTGCAAGGTAGCTATTCTCAGTTTAGGGTTTTGGATGATTTACGCCGATCTAGGTCTTAGGGTTTAGGTTTTTCCAAAGGGAATTATTGTCTTAAATACAAAGGAAACTTTAAGCAGCATCAGGTCAGGGGCCGGGAAGACTAGGACCTAAACCCTAAACCCTATTAATCCCAAACACTTTGTAACTCTTAGGTAACTCTTAAGAAACAATGCATACCTGCTGAGGCACAACAACGGGACCGTTGGTTCAAGAGGAGTTTGGTTCCGTACTAAATAGTAATTGAAAAAGGCTGGTTATTGTGAATAGAATTTATAAAGGTGAATGAAAATAGATCTGCTTAGGCTGTCCAGCTCTCCAAAATGGTGCGGTGTATGTTGTAGACAATTGGCCAGTACATTTTTTAGATGGGTGTCAAGGGCATATTTTGGCACTTTCAGGGCTGTGCAGGCTTCAGCTTCAGTGGGAAAGTTACTGTTACAACCCACAACTAGAGTCTAGAGCTTCAGATCAGGAGAGCAATCTGTAATTAAATCACAGGGTTGAGAAGTTGTAATACTTCTAGCACCAGAAGTTTCAATGATCGCATAACTAGCTCTCAAGATAACATCAGTAGGTTATGTCAGGATATGTTCAGAAAGTCCGTTGCACCTATCCTTAGACATCTTCCATGTTCCCAATAATAAGGCCTATACTGGGTGAGTGTATGAACTTTGGGCTTGAGTGCATTATTGTTCAGCTTTATGTGCCTCATTACTTGAGCTTTTAGGGTCTTCACGTTTCTTTCAAGATCAATTTTTTCGCTGATGCTATTAGCCTCTCTGTATCTAGGTTCAAGTGAGCTTGTTAGGTCTTTGTTTCTAGTCTGTTGCATCCTTGTCCACATCTGTGTCTTTTTAATTTCTAAGGAAAACAAAAAACAAAAATAATCCTAATGATACACAGGGTTTCTAGATTGGATTGATAGGGTGTTGATTTATCACTCTTGTTCGAAGGAATCAAATTTTAGACCTAACATTGACCCTTGGCCCATTTTGTTCTTTTTCATCACAATCCACCAGGTGATATCTCCTTAGTCCAGTTATGCTGCTTTAGTTCCATGAAGCATTAAGTACCTGTTTGTATTCATAAGTCACTGGTTTGTGTGTGATTGGGCTTTGAGGATATGGACCCATAAAATGTTGATCCTCCATCTCTGTTGACTAATATCGCACAAAGGCACTATTTTTTTATCTGCCTGATTACACGCATGATTGAGAATTGATTTTTTTGACCTAGATTCGTTATTTTTGTATATAACTGATCCGTTGCAGAGTTGATAATAGGGTTTAGACATAATAAGTCCGTCTTTCCCTTTGGTTTATAAACATTTTATTCTGGTGATAGGATGTGAAAAGGAAGTTTGTAAGTAAGCAAAATCCACTGTATCTTATTGCATTCGAGAATCATTTCTTTCCTCTACTACTGAGCAATGCAGACTGAAATATTTAATGTGGAATTAAGACGTTGTATATCCATCCTTCCCTTCGGGTTAAATTCTGGAGTCAGGATTTGAAAGAGAATGTGTGAGCAAAGTTCATTGTGTAGCCTTTTGAAAACTGCCATTACATTCTTCTACCTTGTAAAAGTATCACTAAATATCTAGCCTTGTGAAAATTGCCATCTATCTTTGCAGTTTTCCCTTTTGCTCAAACCGTAGTAAATATTAATCTTATGCAGATCTTCTTGATGATTAAAGGGTTGTTCAAAATGGCTCAGATTACCATCATCACTTCAATGTACTTCTGGATAACTTATAGTTGTGCTAACGAGTGGAAATCTGCTACTGTTTAGATTCTACTAGTTTCCCTTGATTTTTAACGTCTGAAAAATTGATTCGAGTCTTATTTCCATTATAGATAATTAACCCTACCTTTTCTCTACTCCCAGAATTAGGCTGGTTGCTGTTGCCACACAGAAGTTTGTAGCTGAGGTTGCAACTGATGCTCTACAGTAAGCCACCGAACTGTTTGCAGCTTCTGTAATGAGTTATGAGAATATTTCACATGCGCTGCTGTTCACGTCATACACATAGGTTTTCAAAATTAAAGACAAAAAAGTTACTTGACAAATGATATATAATTGCACTTATTGTTGTATTACTGTTACTTACATGCTTATTCCTTTAACCAGGCAATGCAAAGCAAGACAGACTTCAGTAGTGAAGGACAAAAGGGACAAACAACAAAAGGTACTTGAATGATTGTTTTGAGACAGATCCTTGTCTTCTTTCGTTTCTGTTCATTTTGCATCTTTAACTCTAATAAATTTGGAAACAGGATAAGCGCCAGATATTGACGATGGAAGACCTGTCAAAGGCATTGCGTGAGGTATCATATAAACCAAGATGTGTCACTTCACATCCTGCTTTGACTCTAATACATGTTTTTTTCAGAATTCTTTATTACTTTAGCTTGATGATCCTTCCCTTCACACCCCCCACCCCCCAAGTAATTCTGTTGTGCTTAAAATATGTAATTGTTGATGCATTATCTTTGCCGAATTTTACAGAGTCAGTGAGTCCATGGGTATCATATAAACCCAGATGTGTTATTTTACATCTTAGTTGTTGATTTTTGATTGTATGAGCAGTCTTTATCAATAGAATGTTCAGTGCTGTTTATGTCTTGTGAGCAAACTTATTCTATGATCAGATATGATTGTCATTTGTGCTGTTTTCTCTGTCTCTATGAGAAGTTGGACACGTTTAGTGAGTAGTGATAACTCAAACTGATCTGAACTGCGTAGTGTATTAACTAGCTATTTGTAATTTCAATGGTAATTTTGTTTTTGACACATTGGTCTTGTTATTCGTTATTGGAGCAGTACGGTGTCAATGTGAAGCACCAAGAATATTTTGCGGACTGCCCTTCAACTGGTATGGATCCTGCATCAAGAGAGGAATAATTAGCACTTGGATTTCTGTGTTCCATCCAGTGAGATCTGCATTGTTTACCAATATTTGCTAGATGATTAGGTAATGCTCAGTCACTGTTTTTTCAGACCGAGGACATTCAGGGTATGGAGTATATAAATTTATGGCATTTTAGTCACCTACCAAGGACAGCATGTGTGTTTATTTTTATGTGAGGCTGAAGCCGAGACCCAAAATGAAAAACATGAAAAGTGGAGGCTGAGATGGACTCTATATGGAAAATGCTTGTACTTTAAGTTGCCTATAATCTAAGATTTAGGGGATCTCATGGGTTGTTTGACAGGAAAGACCTGTTCATCTTTGCACAAACCTACTTCATTCGAATCGAATCAAAGACAAACACTATTAGGTAAGTTTGACAAAATGGGTTAGCTTAAGTGATT
The DNA here is from genome assembly GCA_946800695.1 of Geum urbanum. Classification (NCBI taxonomy): domain Eukaryota; kingdom Viridiplantae; phylum Streptophyta; class Magnoliopsida; order Rosales; family Rosaceae; genus Geum; species Geum urbanum. Next base: position 17,190,007 of record OX327016.1, read on the forward strand.
AGAACAACACTATTCATGGACCACGGAATGGAATGGTAATCTATTATGCATCAAACTACAACTTGTAAGAAGTGTTGCGGCAGCCACTTTTGAATGTCTGAGTACCCAAGTTCGAGGACTCACATTGCATTGATTCCGAAAGTTCTAAATCTGGATTGTACAAATCATTTTTGACCAATCAGCATGTGTAATTTTTCTTACAAAATCCTCTCAAATTTCATTGCTAATCGTCTGAAGTGTATCCTCCCCGATCTAATTTTAGTAAATCAGAATGCATTTGTGCCTTCTAGATAGATCCATTTGTGCCTTCTAGATAGATCCAAGACAATATTTTTCTGGCTCATGAGATGTTTCATTACCTGAAGATCAAGAAAACAGGTGAAACACATGAACTAGGCTTAAAACTTGACACGAATAAGGCGTATGACCATGTAGATTGGGACTTTCTTGAAGAAACCTTGATCGAGTTTGGGTTTGATAGTGGTTGGATCAGACTTGTGATGAGTTGTGTATCCACCGTCTCTTTCTCGATGGTCCTGAATGGGAATGCTGGAGGTTTTTTCAAACCTAAACAGGGTCTGAGGCAGGGTGATCCTCTATCCCCCTATCTTTAGGTGTTATCCTTTAGGGTTCAGAAGGCAGTAAGGGATGGTGAGATTATGGGAATAAATTTAAAGGGAACTGCCCTATTATTTCTCATCTTCTTTTCTTTTTGCAGATGATGCTATTTATTTTCTCAATGCAACTCTCAAGAATTGTCTTCAGTTTTCAAGATTAGTTATTGTGAAGCCTATGGTCAATTGATAAATTTTGAGAAGTCGAGTTTGTACTTCTCTGCAAATACTCCTGATCAAATGAGGAGGTTGATGAGTTGCCTATTGAGTGTGCCCTGGTCTGACAATCTCGGGAATTACCTTGGTCTCCCAATGATTTGGGGGAGATCAAAGTGAGCTGCTCTAGGGTTTGTGAAAGAGAAGCTCCAAAGGAAAATTGGTGGTTGGAAAGTGAATACTCTTTCAGCAGTTGGGAAGGAAGTTTTGTTCAAATCAGTTTCCCTTGCTATTCCTTCCTATCCTATATCTTGTTTTAAATTCCATGTTACTTTCTATAAGGAGATTAATTCTATGCTTATCAACTTCTGGTGGGGCTATTCTGATAATGGCTTTAATTGCCACTGGAGTAGTTGTGAGTATTTGGAGCAACCAAAGGAGAATGGAGGTCTTGGATTTCGTTGCATTGAAACTTTCAATTATGCCCTCCTTGCTAAACAAGTTTGGAGATTGATTCATAATCCTGACTCTCTTTGGGCTAGAAAGGTGTAGCTTTCCAAAGTGTAGCTTCTTTGAAGCTGTAAAAGGTGGTCGCCCTTCATAGGGATGGTCGAGTCTGCTTCATGCTAGAGACTTGATACAAGACGGTTCTCAGTGGCAAGTTTTAGATGGTTCAGAAGTTAGAATTTGGGAGGATAAGTGGCTAATCGATGGCAAGATGATGCAACCAATTGGTGAGCCGAGGGATGCTTCTGTGTTAGTTGAGGACATCATTGATCCTAGAGCTGTGACATGGAACCTGGACTCTATAAGAGACATTATTTCTGATGAAGATCAGCAGTGTATACTGTCTATTCCTATTGGTGCCGAAGGTGAGAAGGACAAACTTATTTGGCCTCATAATAATTGTGGGAGCTTTACTATGAAGTCAGGTTACCATTGGCAACAAAACAGACTACCTAGGGGCCTTTCGTGGTAAGAGCATTGTTCGAATACAATGGATAAAGTGGTGTAGAAGGGTGTTTGGAAAGTTGAAACCCTTCCTAAGATCAAATGCTTCCTGTGGAAGTGTCTTGCTGGCGTTGTACCTTGTCTGCTCCAGTTGACTAGGAGAAAGTTAAGTTCCAACCCTATGTGTAGAATTTTTGAAAGAGAAGAGGAATCAGTGGAGCACATGCTTTTCCTTTTCCCTTGGGTGGAGGTGGTATGGTTTGGCTTTGATATTGGCATGAAGATTAATAAGCAGGAGGTCACTACTTTTGAGAGTTGGTTGTTAAAGCTCATGAGGATGGATGGTTCTAAGGAAGATAGAATGCTTGTGTTGATGTTGGTGAGCTTTTACTGTTGGGAAATTTGGAAAGCACGGCGTGATTTTGTGTTCCAGGGGAAGTTGGTTAATCCTGGGGTGGTGATTTGGAAATCAAGGAGCCTCATCGGGGAGTTTCTGTCTGCAAATCCAAAACTGACTTCTTCTCCTAGTACTCTTCTATGCGAGTATGTTTGGAGTTTTCCAGGCCCTATGAGCTTCAAGCTGAATAGTGATGCGAGTTGGAGTAGTGTCTCTAAGAGAACTGGCATTGGGGTAATTATAAGGGACAAATGGGGTTTGGTTGTGGGTGGTTTGGCAGAGTGCAAGGTATGTAATTCAGTGTGTGCAGCTGAAGCGGAGGCATTGAGTTGTGGTCTTCAGTTGGCGAAAGAGCTACAGTTGGATAACATTGTAGTGAAATCGGACTCTCTTAAGGTAATTATACCTATTGATCATAGGAGAGCAAATAATTTCAGTTGGAGTGCCTTTCCTTATTTGGCTAGGATTCGTGCTAGAGGTAATGAGTTTCATAGCATCCAGTGGCAGGGGATTCCTAGATCTGCTAACAAGGTGGCACTTGAAGCGGGCTACGCTTGGATATAGGTCGGAGGATCCTTTGAGATGGGTTAACAAACCACCTCCAACCTTCGTGCATGTTCTTCGTAACAATGGTGCCCCTGGCCTCATGGTGTTTTGTAACTCTGTTTTTCTGGCTTCACGTCTTTGGTGGTCTGTCCATGTTAGAGTAGGTTTAGACGCTGAATGCCTTAGGTAGTTTTTCCAGTTTTCTCTCTTCCTTTGGAATGAATGTTTCGATAAAAAAAGAGTATGTTAAGTGATATATTAGCATGTTCTGGGTAACTGGGTTATTTAACATATTTTTTCTGTTTTGAATTGCTGTCATTGTTCATCTTTGTAAACTGGTTGACTGTGACTCTATAAGGCTGCTTAAATGTTACTTCCAGAAGTAATTGGGAATCAAAATTGACATATTAGCTGGCTTGTGTAGTAGCTTTCTTGCAGCATATCATAGAGTGTGTCATACACAATAATCACGTACATAAGCTTTGATTTGGTCAAAGTAAACGGAAATTGCTGGCTTAGTATTCGCTTTTGGGTAGTTCTCCTTGATCACAAGGGTGATGAAATTTCTGAACTTATTCCAATGATTTATGAATGGACTAAAGTAATACTAAAACATCGTTTGAGATACTTGATCTTGTATTCTATATATTATGAACTTGCGTCAGTTATAATCTTAACTCTGAGTCATGTATTTTGGTCAACCATTCATTCATATAATTTTCTTCAGTGGGCTATGATAATGCATAATATCATCATTGAGATTGCAATGGATACAAACATGAATGACAATTATGACATGATGCCAATGTCATGGTCAAAGCATCATGTTTGTGCTTACTTCTTGATTCTTTGCTTGAGCATTTCCTTGATCATGACTATGGGAGAGAATGCTAGTATGACTGTAAATGTGGGAGTGGTTCTTGATCTTGATAATTCACTGAGTGCAAAAATTTGGCTTAGCTGCATTAAGATGGCCATCTTAGACTTTTACACTTCTCTCGGTTTCTCAAGAACGAAGCTTATTTTAAGCATTAGAGACTCCAGAAGTGAAGTGTGGATGCAGCTGCAGCAGGTTGTCCAATTTTTCCTCTTCCATCTTAATTTGTGCACTTCATGTAGATCAATTTGAATTGATTCTCACTTGTTTTTTTCTTTTGAACATATAGCTTTGGACCTGATAAAGAATGTGCAAGTGGAAGCAATCATAGGACCAAAATCATTGATGCAAGCCAAATTTGTAATTGATCTCGGAGACAAAGCTCAGGTACCCATAATCTATTTTTCAGCAACAAGTACTTCTCCTGCTTCGCATCAGAGTACTTTTTTTTTTCGAGTTGCACAAAATGATGTCTCTCAAGTCAAAGGTATCAGTGCAATCATCAAAGCTTTTGGATGGAGAGAAGTTGTGCCCATTTACATTGACAATGAGTATGGTGGGGGGATGATACCATACTTGGTCAATGCCTTGCATGACGTTCGAGCTCGTGTCCCTTATAGAAGTGCAATACCTGCAACATCCACAGATGACCAACTTGTTCAAGAGCGTTAGAAGGTCATGACAATACAAACTAGAGTCTTCATAGTGCACATGTCCCCTTCTCTTGGGTTTTAGCTTTTTGCCAAAGCACAAGAGATATGGATGATGAAGGAAGGCTATGTTTGGATCATGACCAACGGGTTAGCCAATTACTTGAGCTCAACAAATGATTAAATCATCAATTCAATGTAAGGCATGTTGGGTGTGAGGACTTATGTGCCAAAGACAGAAGCGCTTATCGATTTTAGAAGTCGTTGGAAAAGGCAATTTCAACAAGAAAATCCACGCATCATTGATGCTGAGTTTGATGTTTACGATTTTTAGGCTAGTACGCTGCTTATGCATTAGTTATAGCAGTTGAGAATATCAGCACTAGATCAACCTCTGGCTTCCAAAAAATAAATGATTTATTACAAAAGATACCCCCAACCTCTGGGGGTCATTTTCATTTTCATATCTAAGTATGAACTTTTTGCATTTTCATACCCCAACTCTATCTCCGTAATCGTATTAGTACCTCTCTGTCAACTGCTCTCGTTATATGTTGACGTGGCAACAATTTACGAGGAAATTTTTGTCATCTCTCGGAATGATGTCAGAAAAATAAATTTCTCTTCACCATGCCCACGACTCGAACAAGCAGCCTCAAGATCAATTGGGGTACAGCCTACCCACTATGCCATGTGCTCAACAATGTAAGTGTTGGGTTTTATTTAGTTTTGTATTAAAACAACAGTGAGTACTCCTTCACAATAATATATTTTATATTTATTCTTACCAAATTTATTTTTAGAAAATATATTCATACCAAATTACTAATTGAATGCATTTCACTAAAAAAAAAATTCTCCGAAAAAATTTCCTAAATCCTATTTTTCGTTATTTACTTTATGGGTATTGTTTTTAATGGTTAATTCTTTTTTTCTATATTATGTAATAAATTTCTCTCGTTGATCTTGGCGGTGACATTTGACATTGTAATTTTCTAACAAAGTAATGCTTTGTGACTTGTTTTGAATGTTTTACTACCACATATTGACTCATTGCCGGCGACTTAAAATTTTTTTGGACATTACCGGCGATTTTTGCCGGAAAAATCGCCGGTAATGTCTTTTTTTTTTTACATTACCGGCGATTTTTGTCGCCGGTAATGTCCGTCGCGGGCAATGTCTCGATGGTAATGTAAAAAAAAAAAAAGACATTACCGGCGACTTCATTTATGTCGCCGGTAATGTCTTTTTTTTTTACATTATCGGCGACATAAATGTATGTCGCCGGCAATGTCTTTTTTTTTTTTTTTTTACATTACCATCGAGACATTGCCGGCGACGGACATTACCGGCGATTTTTTGTCGCCGGTAATGTAAAAAAAAAAAGAGACATTACCGGCGATTTTTCCGGCAAAAATCGCCGGCAATGAGTCAATATGTGGTAGTACACATAAAATTGATCAATATATTGTAGATTTCAAAATATAATATTTTTTAAGTAAAAACTATAACATTTAAAATGTATGTTTAGGTATAAATTAATTTTTAATGAATAGTATGAAGAAAAAAATTGCCTTCAAATCTTTTTTGGGTCTAGTATATAAATTATATATTTATATTAGTATGTATTTTTTTTGTGCTACGTATTTATATTAGTATGTTATAAATTAAAGAAATTCTGCCTAGAAGTAGAAAATGCAACTTTGTAATTGTTATTATTATATATAAAATAGGAAATGGAAGTTTGAATTAGGGGTGGGATTGGGCCGGGCCGGGCCGGGTTTTGGCTGGGACCGGAAAAAGCCCGGAAGGAGTCGGGTTCAGAAATTTTGGGCCCATTCCAAGGCCCGATTATATCGGTCCGGGTCGGGTTTTAACCATGGGGTTTCGGGTCGGGCTCAGGCCGGGTTTCGGGCCGGGCTAGGGCCAGGTTTCGGGTCGGGCTCGGGCCGGGTTTCGGGCTAAGCCCGAAAAATCCAGCGCGCAAATCTCTTTCACATAATAACCTGTTTTTTACACATAACCTGTTTTTTTAACACATAACCTACACAAATCTCTTTCACATAATAACCAACAACATCAACAATTAATACAAATCTAAATCCATGTTCATCCACCATAAACAAGCCTAGGAACCAAACCAAACACATACAAATATACAATAATAATCTCCAACCAAGCATAAAAAATCAATTCCAAATTATAAATAACACTCCAAGCAAGCATAAACTAAATGAAATAAAGTTAATAAACTAGTAGTCTAGTACAACAATAACACTCATGCTTGGGATGACCCTGCTGTTAAGCTTGTTCCAATTGAATTTGAGCTTGAAACTCCACCTCTTGGCTCCACCACAGGTATTTCTAACAAACATGACAAAGTGAAGTCAACACTTTTAATGGATTGCAAGAACTCATAATGTACCACAACAAATAATGTCTAATAAAATAAAGTCATACCATTTTCTGTTTCTTCGCATTCTTTGTAGAATTCCTCTTCTTCTTTGGTAGGCTCGTTGTAAAAGTTGAACTCTTCGGCCTTGATCCAATCATTTGTACACACAAGTGCCTCCACCATCTTCGGAGTCAAAGAAGACCTAAAAGGATTCACCGTCCTTTCTCCCAAACTAAATGCATTTTCCGAAGCAACGGTGGAGCAAGGCATTGCCAATACATCTCTAGCAACCTTTGCAAAGATCGGGTACTTCGATGCATTTACTTTCCACCACATCAGCACACTGAAAGAAGGATTGATACTACCCTCACAAGGATCACATAAGTATGCATCAACTTCATTATTGATCTGAATGATTTGTTCAGCTTGTTGTTGTTGCAAGTAAGCTGCCCTCATTGCTGCTCTAGTATCATCATCCTCATTATAGTGTCCCAAGTTCAATTCTTGAACTTCACTAGCATTGTTTTGAGGTGCTGCAGGCTCAAAACCTTTGTATGCTTCATAAAAGCGCATTAAAATCTGTTTCACCATAGTTGTGATGTCATCAATTGCATCCTTTGGTACCCCAATTTTTCCAAAAAGCACTTTTTGGTACCCCAACTTCCATCTCGGATCAAGAACATTGCCAATCACAAATAGAGGATTCACTTTCTCAAAAGAACCCCAATACTTATCAAACTTAAACAACATTGAAGCTGCCACCCTCCTCAACGCAGGATTGCTATGATCATTCATTGATTTCTGAATCGCAACTTGAAGTGTATTAAAATTTGTTTCACCATAGTTGTGATGTCATCAATTGCATCCTTTGGTACCCCAATTTTTCCAAAAAGCACTTTTTGGTACCCCAACTTCCATCTCGGATCAAGAACATTGCCAATCACAAATAGAGGATTCACTTTCTCAAAAGAACCCCAATACTTATCAAACTTAAACAACATTGAAGCTGCCACCCTCCTCAACGCAGGATTGCTATGATCATTCATTGATTTCTGAATCGCAACTTGAAGTGTAACCATCTCCTCAAACACAATATGAGCTGTAGGGTTCTTAAAAGCACTAAGCCTCAAAGTGGCATCATAAAATTTCTTCAAGAAATGGACAAACGCCTTAGCACTTTCCCAATCATCTGCTAGAGGAGGCCCCTTCCTCAAATAAACCCCATTCTTGTCCTTCTCTAAAAACCAATCACTATATGGCTTATGCTCTTCAGCCATCCTATCAAATACTTTAGAGAATTTCAAGCCTCCTTCTAGCATTTTGTAAGTAGAATTCCATCGAGTGCACACATCCATGCCAACATTGGCAGATTTGTCAAACCCCTCAAGAACTGCAAACTTTCTAAAGTTCTCCAACCTTGTCGGAGAAGATTTGATATATTTAATTGCATTACGAATGCTAACCACCTCTTTATTTAACTCCGAAAGTCCATCTTGCACAATAAGATTTAAGACATGACAACAACACCTAACATGCAAGTAATCACCATCTAGGAGTAAAGTATTCAAAGACTTCATCCTCTTTATCATATAACCAACAGCAGTATCATTAGCAGATGCATTGTCAACAGTTATAGTGAATATATTCTTGATCCTCCAAGAATTCAAACATTCCTCCACAACCCTCCCAATGTCATCACCCTTATGACTTGTAATTTGAGTAAAGTTCAAAATTCTCTTATGCAAATTCCAATCATTGTCCACAAAGTGTGCAGTGAGAACCATATAATTTATGTTCTGAATAGAAGTCCATGTATCAGTGGTTATAGAAACTCTAAGATTATTATCTACTATCATAGACATAATCTTGGCCTTCTCTACTTGAAACAAGTCCCACACACCACTAGTAACACTTTTCCTATTCATTGGTTTCCACTTAGGGTTTAAAGACTGGCAGAATCTCCTAAACCCTCTACCCTCCACATGAGAAAAAGGCAATTCATCCTCGAGTATCATCCTCACACATTCATGATCACATACCTCTTTCTTGTATGAGTATGGCTTTGGTGCCCCCTCGGTGTCAAGGGTGAGAAGCTGCTGCCCTTTCCCAACTTGTTTCGCCTCTAGTGGAGCTCGCGGACAATGCTTTTGTAGGTGTCTCATAATCGTCGAAGTTCCATTCCCATCACTGGAGGCTGCGAGCCTTTTCTTGCAATAATTACATGATGCAGCCTCGATTAAATCTTTGTCTCCCACTCTTTTTGTTATTTTCTCCATATGATTCCAAACTTCGGAGCCTTTCCTTTTTGTTGGCCTAGGTGGGAGACATGATCCACTAGAGCCCTCATTAACGCTAGAAGTTCCACCTTGTGATGACATATCTACAAAACATACAAACACCGAGAGACATTGTAAACAAGATGACTAAAGTAATTCAATGAATACTATCTCGATCATCATCTGAGGTGAATACTGTAACTATATAACCAATCCAATGAATACAACATAAACTATTAGTAATTCAGGTCCCATTTAAAAAAGCATTTGAAATCTTGCTTGCTCAAAAAAAATAAAAAAATTTGCCTGACAATCATTAAGAGTTGTAGTAGATTCCCTATCATCCAAATATAAGTAGACCTCAAATAAAACAAAAAGTTGCGTGCAGGAGGATTTCAATTAGGAGAAGCCAAGGTGAATACTCATATCCATCCATCATAGATCATTGACTCATTTCCCAGTTTGAGGTCTGAGCATACATAATAACAAAATTAGAATAAGTCTCATCATAAACCGAGTCCATGGAAGAGAAGCATTAGCCTCCTTAACTATTCGCAGCTCGAACATGCATCATATGCTGATATGCATACAAGACAAACCCTTATGCAAATAACAAACAGATTGATATTCTGGTGACTTTCTACTCTCTCTTCTTTCTTTCCATAATTAGGCAAATACTGATCCTTTCTACAATAAAATCAATCAAGTCAAACCTATCCTCAATCCCAAAATGAAGAAGAAAACAAAAGCCCATTTCCGGTTTATACTTGTGAATTCAGAAAAGAGAAGAGAAATTACCAGCAGGCCAGAAGAATATGAGAGCAGAGCAAGGATATTCCGATGAGAGCAGAGCAGCAAGAATATTCCGATGAGAGCAGAGCAGAGCAGAGCAAGAATATGAGAGCAGAGCAGCAGATGCGAATCTGCAATTCAATCGGGTTTAGGAAAAGAACGAAACGAAGGAAAACCCGGAACTTGGTTTTGTGGAAGGAGAGGCAGGAGAGGCAGAAACAAAGGAGAGGCAGGAGAGAGATTAGGTTTTAGGGTTATTTAGGGGTAGGATAGAATATATGAGTTGGACCGGGTTTTACCGGTCCGGGCCGGGTTCTGCACATTAGGGACCGAGTTTGGGACCGAGTTTCACGGGCCGGGCCGGGCTTTGAGCCCGGACCGATGACGTTACTTTTGCAAAACCGGCCCATTCATATTTTCGGGCCGGGTTCGAGTCGGTTTCCGGGTTTTGGGCCGGGTTTTCCCACCCCTAGTTTGAATGACGCATGCATGTGATCCTATATCGAGTTAATAAAAGCAAAAACAATGAAAATAAACTTGAGGTAGTTACTTGGCCCAGTGAGGTGTATGATTAGTGGCATTGGATAAGTGGTTTGAGTTATATTGGTGTGCATTGTAAATTTTGTTTTTTACCAAGAACCTAGATCAATAGATGAATTTACCCTTGTAAATGTTGCCACGTCAGCATATAACGGGAACAGTTGATGAAGAGGTACTAATACGATAACGGAGATGAAGTTGGGGTATGAAAATGAAAAAAGTAATACTTAGGTATGAAAATGTAAATGACCTCATAGTTGAGGGTGTCTTTTGTAATTAAGCCAAAAACAAATTCTACCATAAGTCATCATCAGACCTCAAAACTCTCAGGATCTCCACAGATGGCCTTAATCTTTTGCAGTCCTTATCGAGCACTACGTTTAAAGGCCTTGCTGGAGATTTCATCTTTTCTAATGGGCAGTTAAACTCTTGGATGTTTGAAATAGTGAACATCAATGGTGATGGAGCAAGAAGAGTAGGGTTTTGGACTCCAGAGTCTGGACTCATGAAACATGTGATCACTGCTTCAACAAGCACAAGTAGTTCATACTCAACTTCTAAATCTGACATGGGACCGATAATATGGCCAGGAGATTCTACCTCAAATCCAAAGGGATGGGAACTTCCCACAAACAACAAAAGGATGAGAGTAGGCGTTCCTGTCAAAGTTGGTTCTCCTGAGTTTGTGAAGGTGGTGCATGATCGTATCACCAATAGAATAGATGTCACTGGCTTCTGTATTGACATGTTCAAGGCTGTGATGGAAGGGTTACCCTATGCTGTTACTTATGATTTCATTCCCTTTGCAAAGTCAGATGGTACCAGTGCCGGCACTTACGATGACATGGTTTATCAATCTCTTGGGGTACGTAAACTGTTTCTACCTGATCTTTCATTTCATGTAGCAGGTAAGCATCTGATCGATCTATCACTGATTGCAAATTGTTTCTTGAACTCATATTGCCCATGTTGGAACAATTAATTGTTTCTGAAACTTATATCACTAGTTCATGTAGGTAACTCGAGTCTTGCGATATATGGCATAGATCGAGTAGTTAAAATCTGTCATACATCAGTTGGATCTTTTTGACATAAAATTACATCTTCTTAGACCTAAAGAGCATATATGGGGAGCTTTTCACTTTCATAATTAAATTAGCAAATCGTCAATAACATTATATAATATTGATTTGCTAACTTCTTAATTTTAATGGAATAACAACAACTTTGTGTGCATTTGAACAGAATTTTTATGCTCTGGCTGCAGCAACGACAATAAGAGCAAACAGATCTTTGTTTGTTGACTTCAGATTGCCATACACCGATTCAGGTGTAGTAATGGTAGTGCCAATGAAAGACAGCAAGAACCACAATGCATGGGTTTTCGTACAGCCTTTGACATGGGACTTATGGTTAACAAGTTCTTGCTGTTTCATCTTCATTGGTTTTGTGATTTGGGTTCTTGAACACCGGATCAACGACGATTTTCATGGACCTCCCTTGCACCAAGTTGGCACAAGTATCTGGTTCTCTTTCTCAACAATGATTTTTGCACAGCGTAAGTAGTCACATGCATGTGCCGACCCTTATATTTCTCCAATGCAACTTGTTTTATTATATATGGTCATCTATTACTAGTAGAGTGTAATGGTTGATCAATTGATTAAATTGTAGGTGAAAAGATTGTTAGCAATTTGGGCAGGTTTGTGGTGATAGTGTGGGTATTTGTGGTGTTGATATTGACTCAAAGTTATACAGCTAGTCTGACTTCGTTATTATTAACACTCAAACAACTCCAGCCAACTTGTACAGATATAAATGAGCTTCAGAAAAATAAGGAGTTTGTGGGTTACTCCAAGGGTTCTTTTGTCTTGGATCTTTTGATAGAAAAGGGTTTTGATCGTTCTAGGATTAAAGCGTATACATCACCTGATGAATGTGACCAACTTTTGGAAATTGGAAACTCCAAAGGTGGTATTGCTGCGGCCTTTGATGAGACTCCCAACCTGAAGCTTTTCATTGCCAAATACTGCACCAAATACACCATGATTGGCGCTATCTTTAAAACTGATGGCTTTGCCTTTGTAAGTTCTCTATGTTTGCCTTCTCTATCTTTCTCTCTTTTATTTATATATACATACACACATGTAATCTTACTTGTGCTTTGGTGCATGTATGGATTATAGGTATTTCCTAAAGGTTTGCCACTCGTACCAGATGTTTCAAGGTCGATCTTGAATGTGACCGAGGGAGACGAGATGAAGAACATCGAGAATAAATGGTTTGGGAAGAAAACCGCATGTTCAGTCACAAACCCCATGTTTTTGGATCCCACGAGTCTTGGAGTTGATAGTTTCTGGGATCTCTTCCTCATTTCTGGAGTTTCTTCATGTCTGGCTCTTATGATATTTGCAGCATCCTTCTTTGGTAGGCATAGACAGATCATTGTAACAATTCCAGCTGGCTCCTCTATTTGCAGAAAACTTACTCATGTTCAGAGTAATTGACCAAAAAGATATAACCTCCCATACTTTTTAAAACAAGAATGTGATGCCCTCGGGCTCACCACCTTGCAGCAGTTCTCACCAAAGTTCATGGAGCCAGCACTCAAACCAAACACATAATCAGGTCTCACCATTCTACCGGCAAGAAGGAATTCTAACTGCTCAATTATAAACCAACATTTGAAGGTGAAGCAATCTATGAATCATTAGCTAAAAAGACTTCAAGAATTGTAATTAACGGATATAACTCTTCAAGATCTGTTCTTATAGGGAGGGTTCTGGTCTTGTCTTTGCTCATTTGTCGCAGTTGTTGGCCGACGTTGGTTCTATTGCCTAGTACAATTAAAGTACTTGATTAAGGCCTCAGTCTTGATCTGCAACTACGTTCACGCTTTGGGTGAATTTGAAAGTATGTGTGACCAATGTTTTAAAAGGCTACGCGTTTCCCGTGTTAAGGCTCGCGCCAAGGCTAGGCTCAAGCACAACTGCGCTTACGTAATGCAAAACATGTAAACCACGGAAAAAGCGGTCGAAAAACGCGGAAAAGGCGTAAAACACCACCATGTTTTGATTTTTCTTTCTTTTTGATTTTCACCCAGTCAAGATGACGTCGTTTCAAAAAAAAAATGACGCAGTTCGAAGGTTTCACATTCCCTCTTTCATTTCATTTCAGAACGCCGCTTTTCTCTGGTGCTCTGGTCATCAAATTAACCCACATCTTGCAGAAAGCAACAAAACCCACTCATTCTTATTGCTCTGGTCATCAAACCCATGCTGCTTCAGCCGAGTTTCTTCCTCTGTTGAAATTCAAAGTCTTGTATTCTAATCAGGTGAGTTGGATCTTATTTATATATTGATACCCTTTTATAGATTGATAATCAATAATCATTAATGGATACTGTTTTAATGTTATATATGAAATAAGATATATATGGAAGAGTATATGAAAGACTCGAATTGATTAGGAATTGAATATACTGTTATTTAAAATTTTTTATATGAAAGAATTGAATTGATTAACACTTAGCAATATTGCCAAATGTTTAATCAAATGGTGATGACCGTTATCATGATGTTGGACATGTTGAGGATGGTGACACTACTGGAGGAGAAATTCGAGGCGACGAAGAAAGATGGTCGCCTCGTCTGGATTTCTCGTCGCCTCGAATTCTTGTGACCAAAACTACGTCGCCTCGTCTTGTCGCTTCAGATTGATCACTCCACCATTGGGGCGACACAGAACCAATCTTCGTCGCTTCATTTGATTTCACGCGACGTAAAAAAATTTATGTCGCTTCAATTTATCGCTCAATGAAGCGACGTAGATTGCTCAATCTACGTTGCTTCATTTTATTTTATTTTTTATTTTTTTTCTTTTTGGCTCAATAAAGCGACGTAGATTGAGCAATCTACGACGCTTCATTGTATTTAATATTTTTTTTTCTTTTTGAATAAATGAAGCGACGTAGATTGAGCAATTTACGTCGCCTGAATGTATTTAATATTTTTTTTTCTTTTTAAATAAACAAAACGACGTAGATTGAGCAATCTACGTCGCTTCAATGTATTTAATATTTATTTTTTTTCTTTTTGAATAAACAAAGCGACGTAAATTGCTCAATCTACGTCACTTAATTATATTTAATTTTTATTTTTTTTATTTTTGAATAAATGAGGCGACGTAGATTGAGCAATCTACGTCAGCTTAATGTATTTTTTATTTATTTATTTTTCTTTATTTACAGAATGAGGCGATGTAGATGGATCAATCTACGCCGCCTCATTTATTCAAAAATAAAAAAAAATAAAAATTGAATATTATTGTACCAAGTCACGACCTATCGCAATTTACGTCACAAAAACCCATTCAACCACAAAAACGCATTCAACCACAAATCAAGTTATATAGAAAAAATTGCCACAAATCAAAACGTTAAAAGTTTATACAAATCAAGTTTACACAAATCAAGTTTATACAAAGCCTAGATACAGTTTACGAGCCAGGAGGTGGTGGAGGAGCTTGAGGTTGTTGACTCGCAGCCTGGATTGATCGCATTAGGGCCTCCATTTCTTGCATCCTTTGGGCGAGCGCACTGTAATCCTGTATGGCCTTATGCGCCACCTCGCTTGATCTGCGCACCTCCTCGCTCGATCTGCGCACCTCCTCGCTCGATCTGTGCGCCTCCTCTCTGGCTTCAGTGATCTCCCTTTTCAGGGCTTGGATTTCCTGTACCCGGGCCCCTCCTCTCGGTTTGGGGTCACGTGTGAGAGCGCGCCCCACCCCTGTAACGTCGAACAAGAACAAATATTAGTATACTCTATGGTAAACCAAAATAAAGCAAAACGTAAATTGAGATGAACGGCGGTGGTTTAAGAGATTTATTACCTCTTATAGAGGTCCCGGGCCTTGAACCCACATCTTCCTCTATGATATTTATTTGTGTATCAAGAGGAAGAGGCTGGGCTTGGGAAACCGAATCGCCGTCAACTGGGCCCGCAACACTATCTTGTTGCGACAAGATTTCATCGAGTCGACGCTTCACTGCCGCCTGCTCAATTAAAATATATCAAATAAATAATATTACAATATAGTAAACAAAAATAATTGAAATAACGTAACGTGAACCTATTTGAGCTTACCACTTTCTCAGCCGCATTCTTGTCAGGCTGGTATACGTTAATCCACGTCTGGACGGCGGGCGCTCTATGACCCTCCTTCTCCAACACCTCGCTTCGGTACGAGAGGGCGAGGGATCCCGAATGGTGGTTGAGCTGCTGCTCCTTGTTCTTGTTTCAGTTTCCTCGATTCTGTTCGCACAATCACTGCCACACACACAAAAAAATCATTTTAAAATAAGAATAGATAAACATGCATATTTTTAGAATGTTGGCTACCAAAACTGTGCGGATAGTTTATGAAGCTCACCAAGTAAGCAGGGTCTTCGAAGTGGGCTTTTAACCACGCCCATTGGTCTTCCCTCCCGAGAAACTCGGCCGGAGTCTCCTGGATGACGTGGAGATAATGTTGATGGCAATCGTACTTCCAATCCTTGTAGATTGTTTGCGCCGTCGCATCAATGAAGTTCCACATCTCCACATCAGTCGCCAGGATGTCATAGTTCGTCTAGCACAAGACATTTAAATTCCGTCATGTAAAAGTTATATTTACATTTACTACAAGTAGGTAAGTAAGCTAAGGCCAGTAAGTATACCTCAAGACTTGTATTGACGATATTGCGATGCAAATCGCTAAGTCCCAAAAAGCTAGGTGCAAGCATTGGAACTTTTCCGCGGATGATGCTACCAATGTCTCTGCACATCAGACTCCTCATTTCCCTCGTCGCAGGCCCCCGATGCCTCGTAGAGAAAGCGACTTGTAGTCGCCTATTGTTGTTCATCCGGACGAGGTACTCCGTCTTCGTCCCGACAACGACTCCGCGCTGTTGCGTCGTCGGATCTCCGGTTGCCATGTCCACCATGTCGGGGAGTTTGGTCTTCTTGCACCGGATGCTGAGGGCGGGAGGGTGCTGTGACGCCGTAGTGGCGTAGCTGTCATCCACTTGAGGAATCGCATCCTCAAGGTTTGGGGCGGGCGTTAAAACCCCTACTTCTGGAATCGTCGGGGTCGCAGATTGTCCCGTGGGGCAACCCGATCCGGAAGCCTCCTCTCTGCTGAATGCTCGCCACGCCGCCTCCGTAGCCTCCACAGCTGCCGCCGCGGCCGCTTCACGACGCTGGATCGCCGCTTTCTTCCTCTGGTATCCAGTATTTCCGGGAGCTATTTTGTTAAAACTATTCTATTAAGATTGAACTACTCTTATCAAATTATGGCCAAAACTTAAACTATCACTAATCAAATTATAAAAGTGACAAAGAATTTCAATAATGCATTGCATACCATCTCATCTAGGCTTTGAAAGAAACGATAGAAACATCAAGTAATAATCACATAAGATTAACCAAACTTCAATATACCAAGGAGTTTTACCAAACAATCATATACATTACGCATATATTCACTCATAGAGAAAGAAAGATTGGTTCTTTTTTACATTACTAATCTCCATCAATTTTATCTACATTACGCATATATTCATTTAACCAAACCCTTAATCCTTAATCCCGAGAGTACTACAATCATTTAACCAAACCCTTAATCCTTAATCCTTAATCCTTAATCCCGAGAGTACTACATTCATTTAACCAAACCCTTAATCCTTAATCCCGAGACTAACTAAGCAGTTCATGAAGCCCACACACATAAATTACAATCCTTAATCCCGAGAGTACTACACAAATTATAATCCTTACCCTCAATTTTCAATATATCCTTATCATAACAAAACACAATACACATTCGGAATCATCATCATCATTTTCAATCACATTCGGAATCATCATTATCACAAAACACATTCGGAATCATCATCATCACAAAACACAATACACATTGCGGAGTTGGCACAGTATAAAACACAAAGCTCCATACCTTCTCAAGTTGGCTCAAATCGTTTGCTTTAGCTACACGGAGTTGGCTCGGAATCGGTTGCTTTAGCTACACAGATTTCGCCAATGCTTACATGAAAATAGATTGAAATCAGATTAGCTACACACGACGAATGTGATTGAAAACAGATTGGAAACACATTCAAAACAGATTGGAAACATTTCATACCTAACCATCCAACATATGCAAAATACATAACCATCCAACATTTCATACCAAAATACATATGCAAACTCATCCAACATTCCCTAACCATCCAACATATGCAACTGAATCAAAACAGGAGCAACTGGAGAAATCATCAAATATATTTACTTAGATTCAATCACAGTAGCCAAAACTTATTTCCTCGCCAAACTCAAAACCAGCGTGGGCATGTTTACCAACACCCATTCACAAATATAACATAAACCCAGGTATCAATTATCAATATGAACCATTCCTACCAATTATTAATACATTTTCTGCTATAAAAGAACAATCCTCTATCCCTAATTCTTACATCAAATCCCCTTCCCACAAAGCTCATCTCCTACACCCAAACGTGAAACTCCAATACATCAAGCAACTTATTAATTAATCCATAATCAACCTGCTTACCTAAATAAAACAAATTTCCTTACTGCCTCCAAAATGAACAATCACCCAACCCAATTTCTTTAATTGAAATTTCTAACAATCACAAACAAAATACATATGCAAACCTTACAAGAGTGCCCGAGTAGAAACGGAGAAGATGGTTTCCAGAAGATGGTTTCGAGATTCGACGGTGAGGGAAGGGGAGGAAGAAGATGGTTTCGGGATTCGACGGTGAGGGAGGGGGAGGAAGAAGATGGTTTTGGGATTAGGGATTTGGGGAGGTCGATTTGGTGGAGGGAGCTTCAATTTGGGTTTCAATCGATTTGGTTTGGGGATTAGGGCTTACTTTCGAGGTCGAACAGAAAAGAGGATAGAAGGAAACGAAATGAGAAGAAGAAGAAAGCAACTGTGATTCTGGAATTATAAAGGCAACGAGGCGACGTATATTCCTTTCTTCGTCGCTTGAATATGTTGAAGCGACGAAAATCTCAAACTTTGTCGCTTCCTACAATTTCAAGCGACAAATAATGAGTATCTACGTCGCTTTAACATATTCAAGCGACGAATATGGAGTTCTTTGTCGCTTGAAATTATAGGAAGCGACACAGATCTAATCTACGTCGCGTAATTTATTCAAAAATAAAAAATAAATACATTGAGGCGACGTAGATTGATCAATCTACGTCGCGTAATTTATTCAAAAATAAAAAATAAAAAATAAATACATTGAGGCGACCTAGATAGATCAATCTACGTCGCTTCATGTATTCAAAAATAAAAAATAAAAAATAAATACATTGAAGCGACGTAGATTGATCAATCTACGTCGCTTCATTTATTCAAAAATAAAAAATAATATTAGTTTGAGGCGACGTAGATTGATCAATCTACATCGCTTCATTTATTCAAAAATAAAAAATAAAAAATAAATACACTGAGGCGACGTAAATTGATCAATATACGTCGCTTAAAATTAGAGGTACTAACAAAGATTGAATTCTTCGTCGCTTCAATTTATTTATGGAAAGGTAATGAACTGAATATGAAAGAAACGATGAAATTTAGAATTATAAAGTTAGTAATATTTTCTCGTATACATAAATTATGCTTTAAAGAAAATACGAATTTAGGTTTCAAATTCATAATAATATTAGTTTAGTCCTCGTCTTCGTCTTCGTCCTTGACCTCGTCCTTGTCCTCGTCTTCGTCCTCGTCCTCGTCCTCGTCCTCGTCGTCCTCCTCGTCGTCCTCGTCCTCGTCCTTGTCTCCTTCTTCGTCCAAAAGTAGTTGAAAATCTGGGTAAAATTGTATCACCGTGGGGGTGTCCTCTTGGTAAGGCTCGAATATATGATCTCCTGTACGCGATATGTTTTCATCTATGGCCAGTACTTCGGCGCTGTAGACATTGCGGTGCGACATTTCTTGTACTACCTTCCAAGTACCACCAGCCTTTGGATCGTCGACGTAGAATACCTATTTTGCTTTGGTTGCAATTATGAAGGGTGAATCCTCATAGTAACTGTTGTTTGTATTCACTGATATCAATCCATGATCTTTTATAACGGTGTCAAGATCTTCAGGGTCCTCGGAGTTGTGCCATGTACACTTAAACAACACCACTGGCATATGGCCTGCATATAATACTTCGACCACGTAGTTAACATGGCCGTAGAACTTGGATGAACCCATGTCTATCATGACACCGCTGTTTTGAGTCACGGTTCTTTGATCTCTATCAAACGATGTGAACTTGACACCGTTCACATAACACGACTTATAAACCCGACATTGCTGAGGTCCTTGAGCTAATGACTTTATTCCTGCAACCAAGCTCGGGTCCGAGTTTTTTTCTTTAAGGGACACCTGAGAGATAAGTGTTAAGAGAAGTTAGAGATAAGTGTTATAAACCCTCAAAGAACCTTACAAGAATTAATAGGCATATGTACCCATGTTAAGAACCATCGAAGAAAACTCCTCCTCCGACGAAGCTCGTCGAAATCTTCACCATTTTTAGCCTCGAACCTTCTGAGATGTTCTTCTAGGTAAGGTTTGACTTCGTCTGTTTCCACCAAGACTTGCCAGTGAGCCTCAGCAGTCTCTGCCTCAGTCAACCTGAACTGGCAACGAGTCTGGATAATATCTGGTCTTACTAAGAGTGAAACACAGCTGACATTCCATCCAGCTATGGAAGTGTCGATATCTTCGTTGTCCATCCGTCTGAGATAAGACTTACAATACGTCACCGACTCATGTACGAGGTACTGTTCAGCAATACTACCTTCCGGGTAACGTGTATTCCTCATTGACTTTTTATATTTTCCTAATTGCCTGCAAAAACACCACTCAAGATTAGTACAATAAATTCCTAATTGCCGACATATTACATAACGAACATAATATTAGCAATGAAAAACATTTTACCTTTCAATTGGATACATCCATGTATAGTGTACTGGACCTGTAAGGAATACTTGTTCGGGCAGATGAACCATGAGATGAACCATAGATGTAAAAAAATGTGGAGGAAATATGAGCTCCAAATTGCAGAGAATCATCACTATCTCAGTTTCCATGTCACGCACAACCTCCTTCTTAAGCTCCCTACTGCATAGTTGATGAAACCAATTTGACAGTGCTATCAATGGCTTCACAACGTTTTCTGGCAGGAACCCTCTGATAACCACAGGAAGAAGACGTTGAAGCAAGACATGGCAATCATGCGTCTTCAATCCATAAAACTGTGACGGGGAACTTACTTTCACCTTACTTCTCAAACTACCTGCATAACCAAGAGGATACTTAACATCCCTGAACCACTGGAACACATCTTCTAGATCATCCTTTTTAACTAAAAAGGGTGCATGAGGAACTTTCTCCGTACCCAAGTCACCCGCTCTTTGCCACTAGTTTTTTCGCACATTCCTCTTCTTCAAAGCAGCGCGAGCTTTTGGACCATCCTTAGACTTCTTATCAATTGAAAAAATGGTTCCAAGGATGCTGTCACACACATTTTTTTCAATGTGCATGACATCTAAGCAATGTCTGATCTTCAATGATGACCAATACGGCAGCTTCCAAAATATGCTTTCGTGAGTCCAACACTGTCTGTTATTCGGATTGTACAGCACCTTCAAGTCTTCATGTTGGCTAAGAATAGGGTAAACGTGTGACCTAACGTCCTCCAAAATTTCATCTCCACTCTTACGATAGGGTCTTCCGCCAAACTCCTCCTTCCCGTTAAATGCCTTGCTCAATCTCCAAGGGTGATCTTGGTGGAGCCATTTTCGATGACCTTCATAAACTATCCTCCCACATACATGCTCTGAAGTTAGCTCATCTAGACAGATTGGACATGCCTTGTACCCTTTCACAGTTGACCCCGCAAGCATCCCTAAACCTGGAAAGTCGCTAATAGTCCACATTACCGCTGCCTTCATCAAGAATACCTCATTGTCTACTCGATCAAAAGTATGGACTCCAACGACCCATAAATGTATTAGCTCCTCGATCATCGGCTCAATGAGTACACTAAGGCACTTTCCGGGAGATTTAGGGCCTGGAATCAACACTGATAACATGTTATATTCCTTCTTCATGCACATTGATGGTGGTAGATTGTACGGCATCACAACAACGGGCCATGTACAATGCAAAGTTCCCACTGTTCCGAATGGATTGAAACCGTCTGTTGCTACTCCAAGGCGCACATTCCTGCAGTCCCGTGCAAAGCCTGGAAAAGTTCTGTCAAAATGTTGAAACGCTTCTCCATCAGCTGGGTGGCTGAGGCTACCAGCCACGCATATCCGCTCCCCCAGCCATCGCATATGCTTGGCAGTGTGTGTGGACATAAACAAACGCTTCAACCTTGGTGTTAGAGGGAAGTTACGAATTATTTTTTTGGGAATATCATTCGTATATGGCTTATATCTTTCAGAATAACACACTGGACAAATCCTCTCGTTTACAAGCGCCCCCCCTGAACAACACACAGTTAAACTCACACGCATCAATTCTTTCGTAACCCAGTGAAAGATCACTCAAGATTTTTTTTATTCTCGAGTATGAACAGGGGAATGTGTGCCCTTTAGGAAGAAGTTTATTAATGTAAATACATAAAGAGTCAACACTTGTGTCCGACCATCCATTTTCATTTTTCATTTCCATTGCATCTAATATGGCACTCAAAACAGTTTCCTCACTGCCTTCATATAATGGAGTCTGTGACTCCTTCAATAATCTATCGTACTTTTCATAATCATCGTCTACCATGTCATTGAAGTTCATGCCCGAATTATCTTCCACTAATTGTTGGGGTGCATCTGCATGGTATCCAGGATAATAGGGATATGCATCATGTAGAATCTCCAACTGCGGGTTCACTGAAGGACCGGCACCACTAGAAGGACCGACTCTGTCTTGAAGCCACTGTCTTCGTTGACTGAGCATTGCCGGTTCACCAGAAACTTCCCCGTGAAGGAGCCAGACTGTATAATCCGGACTCAAACCACTGTGTGATAAGTGATGACACATGACATCCATAGTAACCTTGAACGGACCATTCTTACAACGTTTGCACGGGCAGAAGTAATAATCGGCTTCGTTACTATGTCGCCGGGCAAAATTCATGAACTCGAATATGCCTGTGATGTACCTTGGATCAGCACGATGATATGTCATCCAAGTTTTGTCTGGGTGTCCGTCCATGTTTCCTGTCAACATAAACAATCAATATGAACAAAGTTACCACGTCACAGTTACGATTCAACCAAAACCCCGCACTTCTTCGCCTTATGCCTCCGGGTTGGGTCCTATCCCCTTCAGGGGAACACGACATTTGTCAACGCTTTTGCACCCATGCGTTTTAGCTCCAGTTTAGGGAAATTTCGGCAGCATCTCCCTACAGTTCCCCGAGTGCACACATATCTAAACAACCTAATTTGCACTCGGGGAACATTTAAAGGAGACACTGTCGAAACCATATCCCAAAACTGAAACTGAAATCACACGAATAGCAAAAGGATCAACAAAGTCATGTTCACCTAAAGTGTCCAAAAATGGGACAATTCGAGAATCAACAACTCAACTCGATCAACTAGATGAGTTGTTGATTCTCAAACGGGAGTTCTAAGTTGATAAACACCACAATTATATATAGCCATACGCTCCATTTCATGATTAACACTAATAACACTACTAATTAAGGCTCAAATACACCTAATCTACACTAATCATCAATTAATTTCACTAAATTTAACCAAATTTCAAATATTAATCATGAACCCATAACATGATTTATCACAATTCAATGATTCAAACACTAAAACTACAACATAACACCAAATTCAATTCAACTTCAAACATTTCACCAAAACTTCAATTTCACTTCTAATCATCAATAAATTTCACTAAACTTAACCAAATTTCAAACATTATTCATGAACCCATAACATGATTTACCACAATTCAATGATTCAAACACTAAAACTACAACATAACACCAAATTCAATTCAACTTCAAACATTTCACCAAAACTTCAATTTCACTTCTAATTTAACATATTATGGTCATAAAGAGGGTTAAAGAGATACAAATCAAACTAACCTTACTCAAGAATCAAATCAATGGCAAGAACAACCTTCTTTCTCAATTTCCTTTAATTTCTCCCAAAATCGCCCAAGAACAGCTCCAGAACGCGAATGAACTGTTTTTCTAAAATTCTAACTTTATGAATGGTTTGACTTTAAGAAGAAGAGTAGATCCAGATTTTAAAAAAACGAGGCGATGTAGATTGAGCAATCTACGTCGCCTCGATTTTCTTCGAAGCAACAAAACTAATCTTCGTCGCTTCGAAAAAAAACGAGGCGACGTAGATTGAGAAATATACGTCGCCTCGTTTTTTTTCGAAGCGACGTAGATTGGTTTGGTCGCTTCGAATAAAAAAGTAGTCGCCTTATTTTATTGAAGCGACTAAGATCAATCTACGTCACCTCAATTTTTTGAAGCGACGTAATTTTTATCAAAGGCAATCTACGTCGCCTCATTGAAAATCGGAGCGACGTAGAAATGTAACTACGTCGCCCCGATTCTCTCCTCCAGTAGTGTGATGATATAGATATTGAAGATGGTGATGATAGTGATGGTGCTGATAGCTTGAATGGTGATATATTGCTTGATGAAGATGATGTTTATAATGCATGAAGATTAGCTTGAATCAATGTTTATGTTTATGTTTGAGACTTTGATAGTTTATATTTGAGACTTTGAATGATTATGTTTGAGACTTTGGGATATTAATTATAAATGTATGTTGAATTTTCATGCATATATATATATATATATTTATTTAAAAGGCTTATGCGTTTTACGTGCTTTACATCACGTTTTCCACGTATGTGAGGCTATTGATTTTCCGCGTCACGTCCACGTTTGACTTTTTAAAACATTGTGTGTGACCAGTAAGAAATTAATCGGGTGAATATACTCACAAATTACCATGAATACGCAGTTGAAGTAGGTTCCGGTTGTCCAAGATTAGTCGAAAGAGATTAATGGGTAATGAACATTACCGGCTGATAAGAAGTGTGCGCAACGTACAGTGTGACGGAACATGGCCTCCAAATTGCGAGGGACTTAAGGATATATAGCATGTTGAATCATGTCATGCATTTGGCAACTTCCTTTAAATGATAATATTCAAAAGACAATGTACAGAGAAACCAAACATTACTAAATAAAAGAACTTGACATACACTGTTTTCAGTAAAAAGGAGAAACATAAATAGGAAACTTTTTATAAGATGAACTTAATTTGGTCCACTTTTGTTTGTGAGCGAATGGCGGTCGATCGATACAAAGAAGCGACTTTCATGTCACAAGAGATCGAGTTTTCACAGAGGATTAGATGAGCGACTGTTGACAGCAGAAACCCTAGACCCCCACTCAAGCAACTCTTTGCTGGTATCACTACTAGAAAAACATGCCATAGTACACGGCTCACATTCTGTGTGAATTTCACGCAGTATATACACTATTTTGTCTGAACATGTACAATACATACAGTGTTTCGCGTGAAGAAAGTTATTCGCACGATTACAGTCACTGAACCCAGTTTTGTATGCAATGTAAGCATTGCTATTGAATACTGCGTGAATGATTGAGTTAGCCGTAATATGTACTTACAGATCTGAGAATGATGAAACCTTAGCCGTAATCTTCTCACAGTGTCACGATTACAGTCACGGCTAAGGTTACAGTCACGTAATATTCACACGATTACAGTCACGGCTAAGGTTTCTATTCTGTATTGCTAACTCAGTCCTACACAGAAACAAAGCAACAGTTCTGAGAATGATGAAACCTTAGCCGTAATCTTCTCACTGTGTCATAGCTATATTAACCCAAACAAGCTAACTCAATCCTACACATATTAAACAAAGCAACAGTTCCAAAAAACAAAGAAAGAAAAAACTACCCAGCAAGAAAAGTCATCAGGTACCAACTCTATTGCACCGACACTCCATTAGGGTGGAGAGTTGGTGTGTCCGACACTCCAATAGGGTGGAGAGTCGGTGTGTCCGACACTCCCTGACACCCCGACACGCCACGTGGCATGTCGGAAAACGTTGACTTTTTCGACACGTTGACGACACTCATCCGACACGCCACGTCATTATCCGACACTCTTCCGACACGCCACGTCATTAATTAAGGAAAAACAATAAAGATGAATAAAAAAAAGAAGCAAAATGCCCTAATACAAAGCACCCCGCGCCTCCAATACAGAAAGAAAGAAGTTTTCAAGGCTTCACTCTCAGTCTCTCACTCATCTCGCCTCTCCTCTCCTCCAAGGCTTCAATCGATTGTGATTTGTGAAGGTAAGGCCCACTCATCTCTCCTCTCCTCTCCTTCAATCGGCTGTAGAGTGTAGACCCCTGTAGTAGTGTACTTTCCAAGCTGTTTTTTTTTGTGGGTTGTTTTGGTAAGAGATCTAATACATAGCTTGCCAAGGATTAGAGGTTGTTCGAACTGGGTTTGATGGTTTTTGTGTCTTTACTAGTCCAATTTCAAGCTCAAAGATTGTATCTTTTCTTGTTGGGTTTGATGACTTTTGTGTTGAGATTCGTTTTTTTTGTTCAAATGCTACTAAATTGCATATGTGAATATTCTTTCTGGTTGATTCATCTTGAATGCTTTTGTATATTTGTAGTGCTTTAACGGGGTTTAGGCTCTTTCTAATTCATGTAGCTACTATAGCACTACAAGAAAAGGAGACATTACCGGCGACGGGAGGTCGCCGGCCTTGTATTTTTTTTCGCCGGAAATGTCATTCCCGGCGATGAGTCGCCGGCAATGACGTCGCCGGAAATCTCCCGCCGGTGTTAACATTGCCGGCGACGGGAAACGGCGTCGCCGGCAATGTCTCCGACATTACCGGCGACGCCGTCGCCGGCAATGGTTCCGCCGCCGTGGCCGGAATTTGTGACATTGCCGGCGACTGAGGTCCATGTCGCCGGCAATGTCAGAAAAAATTTTGAAAAAAAAACGCGGTTCTGGATTGGGCCCAATTCCAGAACCTGCATTGAAAGACATAAACCGTACAATCATACAAGTTCAACAGTACACATAAATGTCCAACGTACAGTACAAATAGCAACGACGATACGAAAATTAACTACAACTACAGGTCAGGGTCGAGGAACTTGCGGGTCAGGGTCGAAGTAATCAAAGTACTCATTTGAATTCCGGTGGCTACCTTGGTCTTGCTCTGGCGTTGACTGGTGCGGTGGTGGTGGTGGATAGCTAGGGAACGGAGGGACCGGGACCGGGGGAGGTGTGGGGAACGGTTGTCCGGTAGTCTGAGCCTCGTACATCGTCCGCATCCATGTGTACATCTGAGCCTGCACCTGTGTCTGCTGCATTTGGTACTCGGCCATCTGCCTCTTTTGCTCCTCCAACTCCCTCTGCGTCCTATGAAGCTCCGCTGCGAGGTTACGACTAGAAGTTGAACTTCTTGACCCGGTAGAGTATTGTGAAGTGGTTTTCAATACTCCTTCGCCCGCCGAGCCCATTCCCCTACAGTAGTAGGTATTCTTTCCAGTCCCGCACGCTTTTGCCATGATCTGAGCCGCTATCGGGGGATCAAGCGGATCGATCTGAGAGGCATACTGGGTGACTTCTTCCTCGGAGCAGTCAGGATGGTTAGTCCGAGCTATACTCATGGTCACTTCTGTCGTCACCTCCTCCACTCTCGCCTAATTGAAAAGCGAAAATGAACAACGTATTAACTAACAACATCTATTAATATCGAAAAATAGTTTTATTAACACATGGAGAGGCGAAAGACTTACCGCTTCATCAGGGCATTGCGGATAGAACTTCTGATGAATATACACCAAGGGGTTCACTTCTTGTTGTTGCTGCGCCTTAGTCGACCAATCCATGTAGTTGAGTGAACCTGCATGATGGGCCCTGGTGTTTTTCAATCTATTCGCCCGGTTCGTCTTCGAAATCGCCTTGTTTGATAAACATATGGAAAAAAATTAGTAACTAACTATTTCAATCTGATACGATACATTAGGCTTGTAAGATATATTAAGGATGCATACCTGAGCTTTGGGGTGCTCGAAGTGGGCTATCAGCCACAGCCACTCGTACTCCCTAAACCGGAATTCGCTAGGAGTAGAACCTCGGCCTAGCTCCTTGTATACAGTGTAATGGGAAGAAAGCTCGTTCTTCCACTCTTTATACCTATATTAAAACAAGGAAAAAAAGTTAGAGATATTAAAACAGTTGATAAACAAAAATCTAACTCGATATATATTCAAATAAGTGGAAGCACATCACCGATTATGTAGTTGACGCTCTACCCACGTGTGAATAAGAACTTCATCCACGTCAAACCACACCTGCAATATGAATATATAAAAGGTAAAATTATATATTTAAGTGGACTTAATTAATAAATGTAAAATTTACGTAATGAAAATACGATTTTACTCACACTGAGTGCATTATGCACTTGCATCTTCACGTAGATAGGCACAGATTCCCAATCTGGCCAAAGCATTGGGACCTTGTCCCGCACGATCGCACCGGCCATGCTGACATATTTGCGCGTGGTGTCGAATGCCTCGATCACCTCGCCATCCTCATTGGCCCTTATGGGCGTTTTCCTTCCGCCGGTGGCCTGCTCAAGTCTCTTCCCGGTGCAGGTGCCTCTAGCCCCTTTCCGTTTTCCAGTCCCATTAACGAAATTGCCTAATAAAACAATGTCAACAAATTGATATCATTAATTGAACCAATCGCAAGTCTTAAGTAATAATTAAGTAATCAATCTGATGTTAAATAAAATTTACCTGCATCGTCCGTTTGTTGGTTGGTGCACCTCACACTCCAAAGATACACGGGGTCGAACGGGAGGAAGTTATACGCTTCCTCCACGGTCAGGAAATCCGGCCGTCCTTCAATATAAACAGGCATCCCCCTATCATCGAATTCAGGGATGACAGGAATCTCGTCGGGTAGGAAGAGACCGGACGGCGGAGATAGACGAGGCCTGGACGATGAGGCGCCAGCACCACCATGTGCCTCAGATGATTCCCGTGAAACGGGAGTAGGCACCATCCGAATATGGGGCATTCGGATTGAGGGAGTTTCTGATGCCCCCGTTGACTGTCGCTCGTCTGAGGCTCTGCCACCGGAGGGACGTCTGCTGATTGAGCGTCTAGAGACTGAGGCTCGAGCCTCGAATTCCGGTTCCACGGCTCTTGATCGTGCAGCTTCCTCCTCAGCTCGCGCCTCTAGCAAGGCTCTCGTGCGAGCAGTCATCATTGGCCCACTGGGCGTGTTGCTAACTGCGGCCGAGGAGGAAGCTTGACTACTGTTCCCTCCACTATTTCGGGAACCTCTCCGAAGCCAATTAGCCGCAAAACCTCCTGGACATCGTAATAGTCATGGATTCCGTTCAATAACAAATCGGAACCGGAACGGTGTGGAACCGGAACCGTTTGAAACCGGAACTGTTTGTAACCGGAACCGTTTGTAACATAACGGTTCCGGTTACAAACAGTTCCGGTTCCAAACCGTTCCGGTTCTATAACAAATCGGAACCGGAACGGTGTGGAACCGGAACCGTTTGAAACCGGAACTGTTTGTAACCGGAACCGTTTGTAACATAACGGTTCCAGTTACAATAAGTTCCGGTTCCAAACCGTTCCGGTTCCAAACCGTTCCGGTTCCAAACCGTCCCGATCCCGATTTCCACCTTCATTTATACGATTAATTAACAACTATATCACCTAAATTAACGACTATACATATTCGATGTGTATATATATATATATACATCATGCATCTTAATTAAATTTATCCATCACATATTCATCCAAATCACAAACCCTAATTAATTTTCCACATTTTTCACACATATATATATCATGCATCTTAATTAGGTTTAATTTCCGTATATATATACATCACATATTCATCAAAACCACATTTATACATAATTTTCACATATATATATACATCACTTCATATTCACATACCTAAATATATATATACATCACATATATACATACATGCTAATTTAGAACTTATCACCCTAATTTCCAACTTAGCACCCTAATTAATTTACACATACACATACACATACACATACACATACACATACACATACACATACACATGCAAAAAAATAATTAAAAATTGAGAGAGAGAGAGAGAGGGAGAGAGAGAGGATCGGACCTGCCATTTTCTTCCACCTACAATGGTGAGGGGAGGAGAGGAGGGGAGGAGGGGAGGAGGGGAGGAGGAGATTTTCGGAGGAGGAGAGGAGAGGGGATCGGTGGAGAGGAGGAGAGGGAGAGGAGGAGTAGGGAGAGGAGAGGGAGAGGAGGAGGAGAGGGAGAGGAGAGGCTCACCGGACCGATTTGGGAGGAGGAGAGGGAGAGGAGAGGGAGAGGAGGAGGAGAGGGAGAGGAGAGGGAGAGGAGAGGCTCGGGCTCGATATGGGGGAAACCAGAAAACATTACCGGCGAGTTGCTTATAACTCGTTGGTAATGTCATTACCAACGAGTTAACTCGTTGGTAATGACATTACCAACGAGTTATAAGCAACTCGCCGGTAATGACATTACCAACGACGAGTTAACTCGTGGGTAATGTCATTACCAACGAGTTGCTTATAACTCGTTGGTAATGTCATTACCAACGACTTCAACTCGTTGGTAATGTCATTATTTCCCGAAGAATATCCGACAACATTTTCCGTCTACGATTTCCGGCTAGATTTTCCGACTACATTTTCGATTATCAATTTCCGTATCCGTACGATTAATGACTACATTTTCCGTCTACATTTTCGATTAATGATTTCCGTATACGTACGATTAACGACTACATTTTCCGTATACGTCCGATTAACGACTACATTTTCCGTATACGTACGATTAACGACTACGATTAACGACTACGATTTCCGTATACGTACGATTAACGACTACGATTTCCGTATACGTACGATTTCCGACTACATTTTCGATTATCAATTTTCGTATACGTACGATTAACGACTACATTTTCCGTATACGTACGTACCATTTCCAGCTATGCACATTTTCCGACTACAATTTCGATTATCAATTTCCGTCTACGATTAACGACTACAATTTCCGTATAGGAATTCAATGAGGATCTGTCATAGACCAATCTATGTTTTCGAATACATAGTTATATCTGTGTATATATTGCAGTAACTTCAAAAGGCACATCAGTTCAACAGAACTGATGCCGTTCCGGTTCACATTGGTTCACATTGGTTCACATTGATTCAGTCCCTGAACTGATGCATTGGTTCACATTGTTCAGATCAGTTTCTGAACACAGATGCATTGGTTCACATTGGTTCACACTGATGCATTGGTTCACATTGGTTCACATTGGTTCACATTGGTTCACACTGATGCATTGGTTCACATTGGTTCACATTGGTTCACATTGGTTCACACTGATGCATTGGTTCACATTGGTTCACATTGGTTCACATTGGTTCACATTGGTTCACACTGATGCATTGGTTCACATTGGTTCACATTGATTCAGTCCCTGTAAGTTCTATTTGTTTTCATTCTATAAACACAGATGTTCTTAACATGAGTTTTGCAGAATTCATATCACTAGAAACTAAGTTATCTAACATTAGTACCCAGTCTTAAGTGTCTAACAATCAATGCTTCAACAGATTTGTAATCAATGCTTCAAAATAAATTAATAAGATAGCATTAAAGTGACTAAACCACAAACAATCAAGTAATCAACAATTCAAAATGAATTCCCGCTGTGAGAAGATATAATGCAGAAGTTGATTATCCTCTTATGCATTTCTCAGCCCTACAATTTTCGACTACAATTTCGACTACATTTTCCTCCTACGTACGATTTCCGACTACAATTTCCGACTACAATTTCCAACGTACTAAGGATGATAATCGTAATCATCTTCATCACTTGAGTCTGACTCGGTTTCATAGGTAACCTCTGGCAATATGTGCCGCTCCTCGTCATCTGAATCAGCGTCAACTTCATATGGATTAACATCGAGAAGTTCAACTCCAGTAATTCGAACCACACTCCCAGATCTCACATTATTAAGGCGAATCGTAGATGATTCCGGAATGTCAAAAGCGTTCGGCTCTTGGTATGCAGTAACTTCCTCATCATCTGCGGTATCACCAAGTGTGGCAGCACTGTATATGTTTCTATGAGCAACATGGTTAACCACCTTCCACGGGACTTTGTTAAGAAGATCGTCCAGGTAAAACACTTGTTTTACTGATGAGGCAAGAACGAAAGGGTCATCTTCATACCAGGTAGTAGCAGTATTCACCGAAAATGTTCCGTACTGATCGGTCCTTGTGTTCTCCGGGCTAGTATCAAACCATCTACACTTGAACAAGTGCACTTTCATGCGGTTCCCATAAATTAGTTCAACAACTGAATGAAGGACACCGTAATAGTCAACGCCATCCTGCCCACCATGGACCATCACCCCACAATTCTGTGTTTTCAGTCGGTCGTCTCGATTTTCACATATAAATTTCACGCCATTGACCTGACACATCGAGTAAACTTTTGAAGCAATCGGTTTCATCGCCAGGACCCTCAATTCGTTTGACCACTCTGGGCAACCATCATCTGCTACATGGTTCATCTGAAAACGTCCATATATTAATACGTACAGAAGAAATTATGTCATCTTGAAACCACAAAAGCACGTACATACATACATGCTATGTAAGGATATATATATAAAAATAGACATATACACATATACTTACCCATTGACCAAAGTAGTTTGCAAACGTCTTGTTGTGGTAATCAACATTTCCGGCAATAGCAGGGCAGTGAAGATGATAGTTTTTCCAATATTGTACTTCTTGACAGTTAATCAGTACCGACCAGTGGGCAATGGCTACCTCATTTCCATCCAACTTGTACGACTTTGGCAAGCTTCCCTGTACTACCACGTCACTGGAGATGATAGAAAGGTTGAACTGGGGTTCATCTATCGGCATATGTTGTTGGGGGTCCTCTACATTTTCGAGGTACACTTTGGTGTACGTTACACACTCGTGCGCAAGATATGCTTCAGCGATACACCCTTCAGGTGCATATTTATTCTTCACATAGTCCTTGTAGGCTCCCAATTGTCTACAAGTTAACAAGTACATGTTAACTTACTTAACCAGAAGTCATTACATATAAAAACCATAGGCAAACCAAATTTATGAATCATTTGTACCTTTCCATGGGATACATCCAAGTGTAGTGTACGGGACCGGTAAGCAACAATTGTTCGGGAAGATGGATCATCAGGTGCGGCATTATGTCGAAAAAATTTGGGGGAAATATCCTCTCAAGCTTGCACATGATAAAAATGATGTCATCTTGCATCTCCCTCAGGTCTGCTTTTTTAACTTCCCTGGTGCATAACTTCTGAAAGAATCTTGACAAGGCCACCAACGGCTCCACCACCTCTTTGGGCATGTACCCTCGAATGAAAATAGGGAAAAGGCGTTGAAGCAGTACATGGCAGTCATGACTCTTTAATCCGTACATCTTATTGTCCCGGAAGTTAACACACCTGCTTATATTTCCTGCATAGCCATAAGGATACCTGCATATATATATAGATGAAGCCATATATATGGACCAATTATATTTCTCGCATATAACCATATATACTCCGCTAAAAATTTAAGGACAAATTCATACATAGCCATAAGATCGAATATATACCTGACATTACTCAG
Source organism: Geum urbanum (assembly GCA_946800695.1). NCBI lineage: Eukaryota > Viridiplantae > Streptophyta > Magnoliopsida > Rosales > Rosaceae > Geum > Geum urbanum. Next base: position 17,223,103 of record OX327016.1, read on the forward strand.
CCACCGAAAAATTTCATGCTTATGCTTCGGCTTTACGGTGTACGGAGCTTGCGGCATTTTTCTCTTACCATCTCTTAACCACAAATGTTTCCGCACACCCATTGCTTTAAGATCAATGCGTGCCTTAGGGATGTCTTTTGTTTTCCCCTCCAAGTTAAGAACTGTGCCCACCACACTTTCACACACATTCTTCTCTATGTGCATGACATCTAGGTAATGTCTGATAGGCAACCTGGGCCAGTAGGAGAGTTCCCAGAATATGCTCTTGTGTGTCCAAAACTTATACCTTTCGGGCTTTTCTGGAATTGACGCCACTATGTCAGGATGATTGCTCAGCTGGCCAAAATCGTATTCATTCAACACTTCCAAAATTTCGTCCCCTGTCCATCGCCTGGGTGCCACACCAGTTTCAACAGTCCCATCAAACGCGTCTGGATCCTGCCTAAATGGGTGATCATATGGAAGCCAACAACGGTGACGCATCGAGACAATTTTACTGCAATGAGGACTGCAACAATCAACCGTCATGCACTCTGAACAAGCCCTGTAACCCCTGGTAACGTTGCCCGACAACATACCGCGGGCAGGAAAATCACTGATGGTGCCAACAAGCATGGCATGCATCTGGAACATCTCCTTTTTGAACCTATCGTAAGTGGGGTGGCCACACTCACTCAGGTACTTAAGCTCCTCAATCAAAGACCTCAAATACACATCGAGACACTTTCCTGGATAACCCGGGCCCGGAATTAACAGAGTGAGCATATTGTATTCCTTCTTCATGCACATCCATGGTGGAAGGTTGTACGGTACCAAAATAACTGGCCATATACTGTATTGAAGACTCATGTTGCCAAAAGGGTTGAATCCGTCAGATGAGAGCCCTAGCCAAACATTTCGGACCTCTGCTGCAAAATGATCAAACTCCCTGACCATGTGCTTCCAAGCCTCTCCGTCGGAAGGGTGTATAAGGGTGTCATCGTCAGGCAAGTTCCTCTCAGCCCACCATCTCATTGCCTCGGCCGTGAAAGCACACATGAACAACCGCTCCAGCCTATCAATAAGCGGGAAATATCGAAGTATCTTCACAGCTTTCTTGTTGCCTGCAGGAGTCAACTTATACCTTTCTGTAAAACATACCGGGCATGCTTCAAGGTCTTCGAGATCTTTTCCCCAGAAGAGAATACAATCATATCTGCATGCATGGATTTTGATGTAGGAAAGCCCAAGATCTTTCAGGATATGTCGCACCTTATGATGAGTGGTAGGAAGACGATGACCGGGTGGCAGTAGCGAAGCAGTCCACTTCAACCAAGAATCAACAGCTTTGACAGACATTTTGTTCTCCATTTTTAGCTGCATCACTCCCATCACACTTTCAAGAACAGTCTTACTACAACCGTCGTACAACGGAGTCTGTTGCAATGCAATCAGGTTGTTGTACTTGTCCATACCGCTTGTGTTGGCATGACCTCCAGGTAATGGTTCGACTGGCTCGATATGGGGGAAACCCTCAACGACGGGAGGGAGATTTGGTGCTTCATCAGCAAATACACCGCTCTCATGAGGAAACATATCATTGATTAACATCGATGTTGGATCATAGGATGAACTGCCCCTCTCAGCAAAATGTCCATAATCATAGCGTGGACTGGCCCTCTCACCAAATTGTCCATGATCATGCGGACCCGCTACCGATGTTTCACCGTGATAAATCCAACAAGTGTACTTATCCCAAAACCCGTATTTACTCAGGTGCCTCTGCACTTTATCAATGGGAAATCGAAATCGATCGCTGAAACACTTACATTCTTTACACGGGCAATAATGAAGTGTAGTGTCTCCACAATTAGCCTTCACAAAATCCACAAAACTCCTAATTCCCTCGTGATATCTGACATCCCATCTTTCGAGGCTCATCCAACTCTTGTCCATCCTGAAAATTCTAACAATTTTACGTATTAATTATATATATATACACACATTCACTACTAATAATCGACGTAATCTCTCAATTCAACTCTAATTAAATCAACACATGCATGCATATGTATATATATCGATCTAATCTCTGAATTCGATTCAGTACTCGATGATAGTACGTATTCAGTACTCGATGATAGTACTCAATGATATATCGATCTAATCTCTGTTAAGCCTGGCTCCGATAACAATACGATAATACCAGTCATTGATTCAGACACAAGATTAACTACAAGCTGTTTTCTCGTTTCGGTGACCGTACATCAACAACATTTCATATATATATATATATATATCTCACGAATTGGATTTGATCAACACACACACACACACATATATATATATACCACATATACGTATATATATATACACCTACGTACCTATATAAATAACTTCCCGAGTGATCGAGTTTTCGACGCCCGCCTTAATTTTGACAATATACCGAATGATCGATTCAGAGCGTACGTTTTCCTTCTTTCGATTTCTCTGGATTTTTTTCGCTCAAAATGATTGAATGATCGAGCTGCCCGATCCGGCATCTAATATAAGACACATTGCCGGCGACGGAGTAAGTCGCCGGAAATGAAGACATTACCGGCGACTTTACGCCGGAATCTCGCCGGTAATGTTGCAAAACATTACCGGCGACTCCAACCGTCGCCGGCAATGTCTAGGGAGACATTTCCCGCGAAATTCCCGCCGGAAAATCGCCGGTAATGTCTTCCTAGACATTGCCGGCGACGGTTGGAGTCGCCGGTAATGTTTTGCAACATTACCGGCGAGATTCCGGCGACATTGCCGGCGACGGGCTAAGTCGCCGGTAATGTTGAACATTACCGGCGACTTTTCCGGTCGCCGGCCTTGTCTCCGGTGATCTCGCCGGTAATGGGCAAAAATGTTGTAGTGTAGGATGATGCACTAATTTTTCCGTTCTGTTGCATCCATGCATTCAAAGAGCTGCAAAAAACAAAAAAAAAATTAACACTTTACAGAATGCACAAACCTTGTACTGAAAGACAGCATAGATTGTTTGAGATTAACGCTAAGTCTGTATACTGTATAGTTGCTGTCAATTTACCCTTTTGTTTATGGAGTTTAGCCGAAATGGTTAGAATGATTAGAACCTATAAAATGCTTGAATACATTAGATAGTCACTGTTAAAATGTTAATCGGTTGGGTTATGTTTAAAGTTTATTTAAATTGTAATGGGTTATATGAAATTGATGTATAGAATCTATAAAAAGCTTGAATACATTGTTGGATTTGTCTATTGTTAATATTAAGTTTGTAATGAATAGGATGAGCTCAACTGGTACTACTGCTCCATCAGAACCCAGTATTGATTCTGAGGATAAGCTTACTGGGGCCTCCGTGGAAATATGTTACTAAGATAGTTGATGATTCTGATGGAGGCAAGGCAGGGGGGAATGTTCCTTTTATTTGTAATTTTTGCAAGATGAACTTCAAAGGCTCACATTCTAGAGTTAAAGCTCATTTGCTCAAAATACCAAGAGTGGGAATCAAGGTTTGCACCAAGGTGACGAAAGCTCAGATGAAATGCGAGAGGCAGTAGAAGAGTGTGAGCAGAAGTTGCAAGATAAGACTCCAAAAACGATTCCTTTGCCTCCCTCTTCAAGTAGTCTTTCAAGTAGTGCATGCGCAAGTTACTTTCCATTGGAGGTGGTGGATCTTGAAACTAAAAAAACAAGAGGCATGAGTCCACAACTAACTAAAGCCTTTAAAAAAGAAGAAAGGCAACAATGTGATGCTGCAAGCGCAAGAATGTTTTACACCGGTGGGTTATCGTTCAACTTAGCGAGGAATCCCCAATACCAAGATGCTTTTGCTCGTGCCTCAAACCTTCCGGGTTATAAACCCTCAGGTTATAATGCATTGAGGACCACACTGCTTGACAGTGAAAAATAATACATTGACCGAATGTTAGTACCCATTAAGGACACATGGAAGTAGATCGGTGTGACAGTATGTTCTGATGGGTGGACCGAAGAGCAAGGGAGGCCCTTAATCAATATGATGGTTGCTTTTAAAAATGGGGTTGTTATGATCAAAGCAATCAACTGTGAGGGGCAGTATAAAGACAAGTTTGAAGTTTCAAGATTGCTTTTGGAGACCATCAATGAGATCGGCGCCGAGAATGTGATACAAGTGGTGACTGATAATGCACCTATGTGCGCTGCTGCCGGTGCCATTGTTGAAGCTACACATCCACACATATTTTGGACACCATGTGTAGTTCATACTCTCAATCTTGTCTTGAAGGATACTTTGAATGCAAAATTCTTTTTACCCGGTGAGTCCGTAGATGAAGAGCTGGGGTGGCTTATGGACGTCATCAATGATGTTTGGTTTATCAAGAATTTTGTCATCAACCATAGCATGCGTCTATCTATGTACAATGATCATTGTTCTTTGAGGTTGCTTCAAGTTGCTGAGACAAGATTTGCTTCTCATTATGTGAGTATTAAGAGGTTTAGGGAGATGAAGGTTGGCTTGCAAAATATGGTGATTTGTCCCAAATGGGACTTATACAAAGAAGATGATGCCCCGAAAGTAAGAAGAGTGAAGGAAATGCTCTTGGATGACAACTTGTGGGACCAAATCGATTTCATGATTGCTTTCATAGAACCTATAATGACATGATAAGGATGGGGGATTTGGATAGGCCTTGTCTTCACTTGGTTTACGAGTGGTGGGATTCAATGATTGAGAAAGTAAAGAAATCAATTTTCAAGCCTGAATTTGTCTATGTCATCACAAAGCATTGTGAGGTATCAAGATTTTATGATGTGCTTTACTCTATCTTGATTGCTCGATGGACCAAGAGTTCTACTCCACTTCATTCCCTTGCACATTCTTTGATTCCAAGGTATTATAGCACTAAATGTCTTGAAGAAGATCCTAACCGAGTTGCTCCACATAGAGATGCCGAGCTCACCACTGAAAGAAGGAAATGTCTTCAGAGACCCTTTCCAGATCCTCAGGTTCATAACAAAGTGTTGGAAGAGTATGTCACTTTTTCTCTAAACATGAAAGATTATGGTACACCGGAAGCTTTGGAGAATATATGCAACTTTGAGCCTGTGGTTTGGTGGGGTGCCTATGGAGCTTGTACACCACTACTCCAAGGTTTGGCTTTCAAGTTGCTTAATCAACCTTGTTCATCTTCTTGTTTTGAGAGAAATTGAAGCACCTATAGTTTCATTACTGGTTTGAAGAGGAACAAGTTGCAACCAAAAAGAGCCCAAGATTTGGTTTATGTGCATACCAATCTTTGACTTTTGGCAAGGAGGGATCCTATGTATTACAAAAGTCAAGAGACAATGTGGGATCTTGCTGGAGATGCTGTTGACTCCATGGAACCTGGGGCTTTTGATGTGCTTGATATGGCAAATCTCTCCCATGAACCGACATTGGAGAGGATGCTAATTAATGATGAGATGAATGTTGAAGATGAGTGATGCACTTATGCACAATTTTCTTAATTTTTTTTTTCATGTTCTAGTATTTTTTTATAATTAAAAATACATATATATTTATTAATAATTTTTCGTGTCGATGCCGCGTCGAAACATGTATTTTTGAAATTTGCCGTGTCGCGCCGTGTCCGTGCAACATAGGGTACCAAGCTCACATGATGTTTCCCCTTGGTCGTTTACGCTCAGGTCTAGACATGTTTATTCTTTCTTTCTCTGTCAAAAAATGGGGGGAATATGAATAAAACAGAAGAAGAATATTGGAATAGCCAATTACGAAGCCATTGTCGTGGAGAATCAAATAATTGAAATCAACATGGAGTTTCAGGGATATGAGATCTGCAAAAGGGAAGAGAGAGAGAGAGAGAGAGAGAGAGAGAGAGAGAGAGAGAGAGTAAAGAGTTCACAGATGCACTGGTGTTGTAGTTGTAGATTGAATTGTAGGCATTATAGTCTTACTCACCATATTCTGTGTGAATTTTATACCCGATACACATATATTTGTGTGATTATACTACCACAATATTTCCTATTGGATTTTGCACAAACGGCAATCTACATGTATACCTTCTTCATATAGAAAATTGAGCGAAATAGAAATAATTCTAGCTTCTCACAGATAATTGTATAAGAATGGATACGACAATCTGTTTATACACCTATTAATAGAGTTCTTCGAGAGTATTTTATACAGCAGTCTATATGTATACCTGTTAATAGAGATGATACCTGTACATATGTTTCACACATGACATTTTTTTTACACAGATTGTAGTGTGTGGAATATTCTCACACAGATTATTGTACAAATCTCTACCTTTGAAAATCATTGTAATTTTGTTTTCAAACAGCATTCTGTGTGAACTTTTTATATAAATTAGAACATATTATTTAAATATACTGTAATATGAAGTTTGTGTGGACATAGTTTCACACAGATTATTATATATTAAATTGAGCTGGGCCCAATAGTTAAATATCTTTTTATATGAAGTTCTGTGTGAATGTAATTTTCACAGAGAGTTGTGTAGGAACTGTTGTAATTATCTAACGGATCACTTTGGGTGAAATCCGTGTGAAGTCATCTATGTGCAGTAGAGGGTTTTTTTAGTAGTGCATCATCCTTGTGAACAATCACCTCTATGAAACACAAGCTACACAAGCTATTCTTTTTGGGTCCATTGGCTGTCTCAATGGCTTCAATTAACTCCTCTTCGTAGTGCACCTGAAAAATTAAGTATATATGTGACAAGGAGTACTTCTATGATAAACCAAATCATTTAAATTAACAAAATGTATTAGCTGCAGACTGACCTTGGCGGCTCAGCAGTTTCCCTCTCCATTGTGGATGGCATTGACAAGTCCAGTGTAGCTCCAGTTTTTGATAACATTGTATGGTTCATCATGGATCTCCATTGTTTATCAGGAAAATGATTATCCTCTGCCCCATTCGGATCATAGTTGACACATCTTGAGCAGTGACCTATTAATAAAGCACATATAAAACAAAAAAAGGTTTAAACTTTAAAACAAAATATATATGTAGGAGGGAAGTTATAGTGTTTCTTTAATTTTGTTACCAAATTGGATTGCTTGTTAGAATCCCTGATTGAATGTAGAATAACAAACATAGCTCAAAAATAATATGGTTAGAATGACTTAATTTATTGAATCAAAGACTTGACTTATATAGCCTAGCTACAAACTAACAGAAAGATATAAAAACTCCTCATGATCAACATTAACCCCTCAATTGTGAGATAAGAACTGGGCGAATTCAACAACCTAAATAATAGGTCTTATTCTAACAGACTCTGACCAACTGATACTTGGACTTAACATTAACCAACCTTAACAAAATCCTCTCTTAAACTAACTACTACACTGGGCAGTTAGTTTATACCTGCAACATCGCAAACTCCCAGCTCCTCCCCGAGTCTTCGAAAAGAGTCCAACCTCAAAGGTTTAGTCATCAATTCTGTCAGCTGCTCATGAGTACCACAGTAACCAGCTCGATAGGACCTTCATTTGCAAGCTCTCTAAGAAAATGAAACCTCACATGAATGTGCTTGCTTCTCCCATGCATTACTAGATTTTTTGATAGTTTAATGGTGGAGCTGTTATCACACATTATAGTGATCCGTCCTTTTTGAGGTTGCCCTAACTATTCCAAAACTCTGTTTAGCCAAATAGCTTGTGTTGCACAACTTGCAGCAGCAACAAACTCTGCTTCTATTGTGGACAAGGTAATTATAGGCTGTTTCTTTGATATCCATGAAACTGCACCTGAACTTAGAAGGAAAACATGACCTAAAGTACTCTTTCGATCCTCCAAGTCTCCTGCATAATCACTGTCCGCATATGCAAGCAATTTCCTTGAACCTCCCCTTTTATACATGATCCAAAAACTAGTTGTACCTTTTAAGTACTTCAATATCCTTTTGGCAGCTTGAAAATGCATCTCGGTAGATTTAACCATAAACCTGCTAATCAAACTCACACTATACATCAAGTCAGGTCGAGTTGTTGTAAGATACATTAGGCTTCCCACAATATGCTTATAGTAACTTTTATCAACTTGTACTCCAAGCTCATCTTTATGCATCCTAAAACCTGGTATGATTGGACTCCCAACTGGTTTACTTTCAGCCATGCCAAAATGACTCAACACTTCTGTGGCATACTTCTTTTGGCTGATATATATACCTTCAGATTGCTGTGAAATTTCTATCCCAAGGAAGAACTTCATCTTCCCGATATCAGTCATATCAAAATTACTCATCATGGAATTCTTAAATTCAAGCATCATGTCTTTATCATCACCAGTAAAAATTAAATCATCAACATAGTTACTTACAATTAACACCTTGCTTTCTGCACTCCTTTTGCTAAACAAGGTTTGTTCATTCGGACATCAATCAAACCTTTCATTGATGAAAAAGGCTTCTATTCGACTAAACTAAGCTCGTGGTGGGCTTGTTTTAGTCCATAGAGAGCTTTGCTTAGCTTCTAGACCTTATCTTCACTGCCCTTCTTCACATAGCCTTTAGACTTCTCCACATACACCTCTTCATTAAGCTCACCATGTAAGAACGCGGATTTGACGACTAATTGAAAAATCTTCCATCCCTTTTGAGCCGTAAATGCCACAATCATGCGAACTGTCTCCATTCTTGCCACAAGAGCAAACACTTCAGTATAGTCAATTCCATGCTCTTGAGAATATTCTTTGGCCACCAACCGAGCCTTAAGTATCCACCTCTCCATGCTCATTAAACTTAGTTTTGTAGATCCATTTGACTCCAATTTTCTTACATCCAGATGGTAAGTCGACTAGTGACTAAGTCCCATTTTTCTCTATAGCATCTATCTCGGCATCTATTGTTTTCTTCCATTATAGCTTTTCCAGAGCTTCTTCATAGTTAATTGGATAGTGGGACATGTCATAGCCATGTTTGATTCATTTTCCTCTTTTGATAATCCTTTTCCAGGGGTGTAATCTGCCAAGTATGGAGGTGTCCGCATGGGTCTTCTTGAGCTTGAGTGCACAACTTGTGTATCATCTATGACTTCATTTGTGCTTCTACTAGTATCTCTTCATTCACCACTACTACATCTTCAGACTGTTCTGGTTCTTCATCCATTTCACCATTTTCTTCTTTACTTGTATCATCATTTAGGTTACCCCAAGTAACGTCTTGCTTCACTTTCTTGGTTTCATCACCACCCCAACTCCATCACTTATCCTCTTCGAACACCACGTCTCGACTGACAATGATTTTTTCTTTGATGTGATCATACAACCGATAGCCTTTTGACTCCTCACTTACTCCCATCAACACACAAATATGGCTTTTATCTTCTTGTTTGGTCCTCTTCTTATCTGGAATATGAACATGGCTCAAACACCCAAAAACCCTGAAATGACTAACTGATGGCTTTACTCCTGTCCAGACTTCCTCTAGTGTTGCATCCTTCACTGCCAAAGTGGGACTTCGGTTTAGAACATAGGTTGTCTACTTTACTGCCTCTGGCCAGAATGGCTTTGGTACTTCCTTTTCTAACAGCATGGATTGAACTAAATTCATCATTGTGTGATTTTTCCTCTCAGCTACACCATTTTGCTGAGGAGTGTAGGCAGTTATAAGTTGCCTCTTTATGCCATGATCTTTGCAGAATTGATTGAACTTCATTGAATTGAACTCAACTCCTCTATCAGTGCGTAATCATTTGAAGCTCATTTCAGACTCCTTTTCAACCAAGCTCTTAAAGTACTTGAAATGACCAAAAGTTTCTGACTTTTTAACAAGAAAGTATGTCCATGTCTTCTTACTGAAATCATCAATAAAACATAACACATACCTCTTCCCACTGTTCGATTCAGGTGTCACTGGTCCACACAAGTCAGCGTGAACTAGTTGAAGCTTATGTGTTGCTTTCCATGTACTCTTCTTAGGAATTGGATCCCTATGTTGTTTTCCAACAAGACAATCTACACAAACAGATGTTGGAGAGGCAAGTTTGGGTAGTCCATGTACCATATCTTTCTCCTGAAGTGTCTTCAACCCCTTGTGCCCCAAGTGAGCAAAGCGACAATGCCACAAATTTGTTAGATCTTGAGTACTTGTATGAGAGCACTTTTCTTCATGTATGTTTGCAACTAACACGAACATTCTGTTGGCAGTCATGGCTGTCTCAATGATGAGGCCTTTATCTGGATGGTACACCCTACATATCCTTGCATGCATGAGAATGGCAAGCCCTTTCTCTTGTAATTGACCAATACTGAGTATTGTTGGAAGAGTCAATTGAAATAACCACATATGTGAACCTTTCAATAAGAGTTCTAAGGATTTTTTCTACCACTTGTGAATCTTGCATAGTCTCCTCATTACTCCGCATCTTGTTAGCTACTGCCATAACCCTAACAAAATATACTGTGATGCTCTCACCTGACTTCATCTCCAAAACTTCAAATTCTCTCCTCAATGATTGACGAAGAGATCTCCTGACACGATCATTCCCACCATATTTTATTTTCAGTGAGTCCCACACAATCTTGGACGTGCGTCGATCCAATATTTGCTCGAACACTTCTCGATCAATTGCGTGGAATAGGTAATTCTTCACTGTGTGAAAATTTGTTCTTGCGTTCTCCAACAGCTCTCTTTGTGCATCAGTCAACATCATACCAGTGGTTGGCTCCTCGAACCCATTCTCCACCAAGTTCCATAATCCTTTGGCTCTCAGCAAATTCTCCATTAGTTCACTCCAGTGGTCATAATGACCGTCGAAGTATGGCAGTTTGGTAACACCCTTCTCTTCACTCATCTTTCTCTCTCCTCTGTGAGTCACTCGATCGAAAGGCTGCAACTCTCTTTTATCTCAGGCCCCAGTGGGGGGCTCTGATACCAAATTGTTAGAATCCTTGATTGAATGTAGAATAACAAACAGAGCTCAAAAACAATATGGCTGGAATGACTTAATTTATTGAATCAAAGATTTGGTTTATATATCCTACAAACTAACAGAAAGCTATAAAAACTCACGATCAACATTAACCCCTCAATTGTGAGATAAGAACTGGATGAATTCAACAACCTAAAGAATATGTCTTATTCTAACTGACTCTGACCAAGTGATACTTGGACTTAACATTAACCAACCTTATCATTGCTTTTACACTTCTGGACAGTGAAACTTTTCAAGACAGAGTGTTTATGATTATATAAGCTATTTCGGAAGTGGCAAAACTTATAATGTGACCCAAACTGCACACCTGGAAGCTCCCATCACCTACGTAAGAGATCACTCACTTCTCTGGTACAACCTGAGCATTCCCAAGAGTTGCTCCAACTAACCAACCAATTGATCCATACTGCATTTGGAACTCATACCTGCAAATCCATTTCCAATTTTTTTATTTATTAAATCATGATCGAACATCATTTCAAAAGAAACATGAGAGATCGAATTCTCTCAAATACACTTACCCACAGCCAGATGGCAACTTCAACTTCTGACAGTTAAACCATGAGTCCCCTGTCTCAGAAATCACAGCAGTTTCAGCTGACAACATGTTTTGAATGTGTTGAAACAGAACGTTAACTCTCAAAGGTTCTCTGGGTGCTACCTTCAAAGGGTGTCCATTAGGATTTAGGAACAAAGATCCTACGGTAGTTCTCATGAGCAGTGTTGTTATGTTTCATCTTCTTTGCTAGAATGTTGAAGAAATCTTTCATCAGAAAACAACCGAATGTACTAAAGTAGGGCCATTGCCTATTGTAACATGATCAGACTGCACAATGATAGCCTTCTCTTTCTTGAGTAGGAGTGAGTACCCAACTGAGCTGTAGTCATTGAAAATCGGCCCAGCAAACAATTATGCATCTGCATACTCTACAATCTCCCCACAGAAGGCAGTGCTCACAGCACCTCAGTATGTTCTGATGAAGTGGGCGTGGTGCTCCGGCACCATGTCCTTTGCTGATGGCATCACGGCCAGAGAAAAACCAGAAGCATCCGCTAGCTCAAGAAAAGCAACACCGGCATGTGCTACTCGCAGTTTGGGGCCTCCAATCATCACCGGTTTCACTGCCTTGTTCAAGAACTCTGCAGCAGCCTCCAATCTGCATTGATTGCTCAATCTAAAGAAACAGATCGAGTAACAAATCAAATAGATTATACAGCAGTGTTTTAAAACGTGGCGCTTAACGCGCGTCAAGGCGTGCCTCTGCGCGACGTGAAATGAAATCGCGCCATTTTACCGGAAAAAATAAAAAATGTGAAGAACTCGTAAAAAGGTGTAAAACGTGAGGTGAAAATGCGTAAAACGCGTACGCTCTCTCCCGCGCACAGCATGTCGACCGAATCATGAATTCAACTTTATTTTGTCCAGTTTCTGATGATGTTCATGGCGTTGGTTTTGAACTACGCCGACGCATCAGAAATACGACGCCTCTTCCAAAGTATTGTCCTCCTCGTCGGCCAAGCGTTTAACCTCGGTTCTGGCGTCGGCGTAACTGCACTGGAAGCAGAGTCGTCTGCAAAGGAATCAGAGTTGTCGGCATAGATCGTTGTTGCGCCGGTGGAGGATGGCATCAGTTTTGGCCATATTGCGGCTGTAAACTAAATTTGGTTCAGTAGAGTCGTAGGTTTCAATTCTTAAGGCCATATTGCAGCTGTTTGTGATATAGGTGGTTAATAAGAATTGAATTTTCAATACAAACCCGTTTTGGGTTATTGGGTAGTCAAACACTTTTTAGCCCATCTCAATGTTCAAATAAGAAAATAAACATGGCTGGGTTCTTAAGTAGTACTTAAGCTTAACTCTATTAATAATGTTTAATGATCTGACTGAATGATAATATATATATTTATTAAATTATGAGTTGAGCTTAAGAATGTATGTATATTTATGTTTTCAAAAAGCTTACGTTTCACGTTGAGGTTATAATATATGTGATATGTGATGCTCTCGAGAAACTGCGTCACATCCGCTTATGTTTTAAAACATTGTTATACAGCAATTAAAGAACCTAAACACTCAGAATTTTCCTGCAAACAGTTCCATCATATGAGATCAAAAGGCACAGGATGTACGGACCTTGGAGACAATGAGAACGGAATTGGCTCACGGCTGAAAGTACGATGAGGAATCCCAGCCAAGTTACAGCCAACGCTGATATAAACGGGCTTGCTTTCTTTAAAATCCACATATCCAATTTAACGAACTTCAAACCCAAGAAACCCAAAACAAAATTCATATCAATATGGGGTTTCCAAACAGAAAGAAAACAAAGTAACATTTCTTATATATACAAATATATCCACAGAATCCCAGCACCATTATATACAAATAAAACATAAAAATAAAACAAATTTGATCCTGGTACATACTAACCTGAAAGCAAGTCACGGTCTGGAAACACTGGAGCTCTTGACTGAAGTCCGGCAAGCCAATAGTGTGGTGAAGAATTCCGTTGGTCCCATAGTCATTGGAGCTGGGCCCTCCAACAATACAAATTAGCGGCAAGTTCTCACTGTATGCACCGGCGATCGCATACAGCGCACTCAGCCCACCGACGGTGAACATCACCACGCACGCGCCGACTCCACGCGACCGCGTGTAGCCGTTGGCAGCGTAGCCGGCGTTGAGCTCGTTGCAGCAGCCAATGTTGGTGAGGCCGCGTTCGGCGACGTGGTGGTCGAGAAGAGTCAAGTTGAAGTCTCCGGGACGAAGAAGACGTCGGTGGCGCCGACTTGGACTAGACGGCGAGCCAGGTGGTGGCTCAGGGTGGTGTCAGCCGAGCTCAAGATTGAAATTGCCCCGTTTTGGACCGTGGAAGCGGCGCCGTTTGGTAAACAGCCCACGTCGTGATTCCTGGCCTTGCAAACATCGAGGGATCCAATATTTGTGTCCATGGAAGGATTGGAAGCTGAACACTGAAGCTTTAGTGATCAAATTAAGATTGAAATTACTTTGGGATGAGGAACAAAGGGTTTAAGAATCGGGATTTGGTGAAATGGGTGTATGTGAAGCCGTGGAGGTGTGGGTTTTATAATGAATCAAGGGCTGAAGCTGGTTGAAGTCAAACTAGGGGATGGTTTTTTTCGTCATCGGCGTCATGCATGCAGAAGGCCTTTTATGTGAAGGCAGTCGATTTACGTACCGTATGTGTTGCATGATGAGTGAGTGAGTGAGTGAGTGGCAAGTCAACAACGTAGTGGTGATTTTTGTTTTTGTTTAAGTTGGTTTTCCTTTTTGGAAAGGGCTACAAGAATTGATCTTTTATTTTTCACCTAGAATATAGATTTGCTCGATTTGCACAATTACTTTTTTTTTGACAAAAATAAAATGGCTATAAATAACAGATAGTACAAAAAGTACATTAAAAATATAAATACAGTCAAATCTCTATAAATTCTACTCTTCATACTAGGAAAAGAATAATTAAGGATTCAAGGTTATTAGTTTATCAATAAATAAATAAATAAATAACTTTTTATGTTTAGTTGAATTATATTATTCACTCATGTAAAAATCACTGAAGGGATACCAATACTCATACTGAATATGATCACAATATATCCAGGTGGAATTGAAAAATGAGAGGGTTTTGAGAGCAATGGTCCTATGGTCAATAGTGTGGTGGGGAATTCTATTGGTCCCATAGTCATTGGAGTTGAGAACTCCAACAAACCAAATTAGAGGCAAGTTTTCACTGGACACGCTGACGATCACATTCAACACACTCAGCCCATCGACGGCTCGTCTGGCGGCCGCTGCGCCTGTGACTGCTGCTCGCTGCCTCCATGCATCAGTCGATGCTGCCAGACGGGTCGTTTGGGATTGCGGGGAGGATTTGTGGAGGTAGTGCTCTGTTATGGTTCACAAAGGAGTGCATCGGCGACAATTGTGTGGACACTATCGGGCATATGCGATTTGGGTAGATGAGACGTATGACGGAGGGCATATATTTTTTAGCATTGGGATTTAGAGCCCGAAAAATGGCAAAACCAACCATAAAAACCCGATCAGACTCGAAAATAATGGTTTCTGGCCGGTTTCTAAAAAAAAGCCCATTGTGAAAAGCTCGAACCGAATGGCCCAAATTGGTTTGAGTTCGGTTCTCAAAATAAAAGCCCCAAAAAATTGGCCCAAACGAAATTAGTGAAACTGCCACATGTTCTGAGCCTATTGGTTGTTGGTATGTTTCTACCTAGACTCGACCATACTCAATCACAACTCATTTTCTCTATCTACCTTAACTTGACCACACTCAATCATAGCCTTTCTTCTTCTCGACGTTGACCTTTGATTTTCCGGCAATTTCGACTTCCGTTACCAATCGACATACCTTTGTTTCTGTTCATTCGACCTCTGCTTACGTTGATTCAGCAATTTTGACCTCTGTCTGCTGATCTCCACCGTCTCCAATCGATTTTAAAAGAAAAAAAAATGAATTCAGGGAACGGGGAGTGGCAACGATGGTGAGAAATTGGTGAACTAGAACTTGAGCAATTGAACCGACCAAATCCAAAACCAAACTAATTGGTTTTTGTTCAGTTTTTTGATGAATATGCGACAAACAGACCCGAACCGAATTCCTTCGGTTCAATTTCTGTTCTCGGAAAAAACGTTGGCTCGGGACTAATCCCAGCCTTAAGGTTTTTTGACAATTGCAAGAGGCGATCAAACCACGTGGTCGATCGATAGGTTCGGGCTGCCGGATCCAGGTTCGCCTGGATTCTTGGTGGTGTTCGATATGCTGACGGGTTCTCTCTTGGTAGTAGTGAAAAATTTGTGTCGACGTTAGGGTGGTGTCTGGTAGGTTTTGATGCGGCAACAGAGGGCTTCGGTAGACACGAGCGATCTGCAGTGTTGTTGAAAGAAGCCGACCCTAATTTAGTTGTCTAAACCGAAGTTAGGCTCTAATGACCTGTTGCGAAGAATTTAGACCCTTGCGCTTTGTGAACTATGAACTAACTCATAAGTGTAAAGAATTCTTCAACCCGCAAGTATACAGGGTCAAGTTATAGTATTTATAAGAAGTCGAGTGCCGAACCTATGAGGATTGACAACTATAACTCCTTCCTTAGCTTGACTCGTTTAAGCACTAAAATTATGGAATAACTGGACACAAGATATGACACTGAAAGTAAAGAAAATAGGGAAATGTATCTTACCTAGCTACAATGAGTACGTGATTGTTCGATTGATTGTTGTTTTACCAACTAAATTAATTAAGTGAAAACATAAAGTAAAACAAAAAAAACAATGAAAAGGCTTGGTTGGCTAGAGATATCATCACTAGCCAACTACATGTACCAACAATATCCAAGTTATGAGTTTAGTATGATTCACATGTGCTTGTCCAATTCGTGATCTTTTCGAGTCACCATTGGTTGTGAACCGAATCTCCTAGGCCATTAGGGCACTAGAAGTGTTTCGGTTTAACATTCAAATATAAAGAAAATCAAAACTAGAATGCAACTCAATTATGAATCGTATCCTAATCATACCACATGTCTAATGAGTTAATATGCGTTCACTTATGATGAATGTGAATGGCTTTCCTTCCTAAGTCCCTATTAGAGGACATGCATAGAAGTAGGGTCTAATGAACTCTCCTAATCCATGCATTTTAGAACATGAATTAAAAGAAGTAACGATAAGCTACAAAGCCCATTCGACTAAATGTAATCTTGTCCAAAGCTCTTTGAGTCATTTGGACTTCAAGAAGACTTCGGTCCATGCTCAAGCCCAATAATAACCAAACCTTAAGCAAAACCTTGTAAGTTTAGATCTAAGTCATGTTTAGATGCTTATCTTTCTTAGGTGAGTGACTAGTTCACTTAGGTTCATTTTTAGCTTTCTTAAATATATCTTAACTTAGTTATGGATAAGACATGAATATGAAAACATTAAATCAAGCCCAAATATGCAAACATACCACAATCACATCACAAACTATCAAACCCATTCACAACATGTAGTACACTAAACCAAATTCAATTCCATAACTCAAAATATAGTTGTATGTATATCAAATTGATCTGGGCTAAATCGTAGCCTTCCAAAAGGCAATTACTTATTAAGTATAATGCAAAGCAAGTTCACATATATAATTGAAGAGATAGAGATATGTAGACATAACCGAAGAACTCCCAAGCAAGCTAAGTCATCCTTGGTCTTCAAGCTCCATCTTTTAGGCTCCCAAATGCATCAAGCTTGAGGTAGATGTGAGATAAGAGGGGGAAATGATTAATTTCACAAAGGAGGATGTATAATCAAGTGAGGAGGACGAGGAAAGGGAGAGGGACCTTAAGGGAAGCAAGATAGCTTCACCTTAAGGGGCTGATTTGGTGGTGGAGGAGAGGGTGTTTTAGATAGAGGAGAGAGCTAAAGGGATAATGAAAAGTTGGGGGCTATGAAGAAAGACTAAAACCTATGTAGAAGTGAGAAATGAGGTGAGATACGTGTATGGAGTGAGGGGAGCTCGAGCCTATCAATAATGTGGAGATATTTTGGTCTATGAAATTCAAAATTAGATGCTTAGACATGATCCTAATCTTTAGGCATTTAGGTGGTCCTAATGTGCGACTCACCTCAAGTCACGTGACTTGCATATGCATCTATCTCTCAAAATATCTCCATGTGTGTTTGAACTCTCGAGGCCTTGGCCCAAACTTTACTTGACCTTGCCATTGACCGGTGATGGTTTACCGGAGTTGACCATTGACCAGCATTGACTTTTCATCATTTTCCCTCTTTTGCTCAATCTTCTCCAAGGGCTTCGGAAATGTGTTCGGCTACTCCAAAAAGTTATTAATTACCATCTCTTAGAGCATTTTTGTGTCAGCTCTCACTTTCCTAATATAACAAGCTAGGAAACATAATAAAAATGATGCTTTCTTGATAATAGACAAATAATAAGCATGGAGTTAAGGACATAATTAGCATATAATTATGGGCATAACATGACCATTAGAACCTAAATATGCTAGTCCAAAAGAAAACTGAAAGAAAAATCAATAATCCAAAAATCATAAGTTAGAGAAACTAATTTTCCAAAAACAACTCATAACATCTCATTTTGCGTTTATAACATCTTAGCTACTAAACTCTCTAAACTACATATGCTAAATAAGATGCTAACTCATAGGATCAACCATGGATCCTATGGTAGATACTACTATGCCTCGATATACATGCACATATATGGAAACAAGAATTTTTAGGTTCGAACTTAGGATCGACAAGCATGAGATCAGGGGATCGAAGGATATAAACGTCAAAGATTGGACCTTCGAAGAGAGTATCGAGGATCGATGCTCATTTCTGGAAGTGTTGCTCGAGGTTCAAAGTTTGAACCTTGAGATGAATATTGAAGGTCGATATGAGTCTCGAGGTTCGATGCAGGATAAGATCTATCACGTGGATTGGATGGATCATGAGGCCCAAACCCAAAGTATAGGGCCTAGGCGGGAAGAAAGGATTAGAGTGGTCCTAGGAGGACACTTACCCATGCAACTCTGAAATAAGGGAGTGGGAGATGAAGTGGAGCATAATCCTATGGTACTAGTATTGTGTTCTAGCTCGTTAATTCAATCTAGGAAAGGATTCGGAATAAAAGTCCTCGTCTAACAAGGAATGGAGTTAGCTTAGCTTTTCTATAAGTCCTAGGAGAGTTAGTTTATCCTTAGTTGGTTAGGATTTGTGTATAGACTTAGGGTTAAGTCTATTAGGATTAGGATTCCATTTTCTGTGATGGATTGGCAGGTTGTATATCTATATATAGGACTATTGGGAGGTTTTCTAAAGCAAGGCAGAAAGAGAGCAAGTGAGATAGAAACTAAGAGCTAAGAGTTATAGAGAGATAAGAACTAGATTGAAGGGTTTGAGAGATCTACAATAAGTATTTGTAATCAGTTAATTCTTCATAGTGCTAGTGAATCTCTCAAGAGAGATTACAAAGTGGACGTAAGCTATAGTTTTAGCTGAACCACTCTAAATTGCTGTGTTTGTTTCTACTTTCGATATTCATCTGTTTTAGCTTGTTTAGTCATAAAACACAGATCTAGGAGGCGCTTACACTTTAAGTGGTACAAGAGCTTAGGCTCAGGGTGTTTTTATGATGGTGAACAACAAGATTGTCAAAGTAGGAGATGTGAAATAGTCTATTAAGCCTTTCAACGGCAAGGAAAACTTCACGCTTTGGCAAAGGAAGATGAAGAATATAATGTCCTGATTCAGCAAGAAATCGATGAGGCACTTGAAGCGATGCCTATAGAGACAGATAAAACAGTCTGGACAAAGAAGGACAAGAAAGAAAAGAGCTCTATTAAGTTGCATTTTGCTGATAATGTTTTGCTTCATATCACTAAGGATATGAATGCAAAAACAACTTGGGAGAAACTTGAAAGTGTCTACAAGGGAAAGACCATTAGCAACAAGCTATTGTTGAAGGATCAGCTCTTTGGCCTTAAGATGGAGGAAGAGGGTGATCTTAATAATCACATATGCAAATTTTAGAATTACATATCTAACTTGGAGAAGGTCATAGCAAAGATGGATGACGAGGACATGACTATCATGTTGTTGCACTCGCTTCCACCTTCATTCAAGCATTTCAAAACCACTAGGATATTCAAGGAAACAATCACATTATCCAAAGTTTTTGAGAACTTGGAATCATATGTCAAGTTGGAGAAAGATGAAGAAAATTCTCAGGCACAGGGACTACACGTCAGAGGCAATGGCAGAGGAAGATCTAGGAATAGAAGTGGTGGATTTGAAGATAAAGGCAGGTCTAAATTCAAGAGAAAATGCAAGGAAAAGAAGAATGGTTGCTTCGAGTGTGGTTCACCTGACCATTGAAAAATGAATTGCCAACAATATAAGGAGAAGAAGGCGCAAATGTGAGGAGAAAACATCAAGTCATTCAACATCGTTATTAGAAACAATAGTGATGATGGAGAACTCCCAGCAATTTCATCAAGCTCTGGTGCGCCTAACTATTGGACCTTGGATACAGCCTGCACATTTCATATGTATGCACACAGAGATTGGTATGACAAAAATGAAGAAAGGAACACAGGAGAAGTTTTAATGGAAAATAATTCACCAAGTAGAATTATGGGAATCGTAACAGTAAAGATTAGAATTCACAATGGAATTCTCAGAACATATGAGAACCTGGAATCATATGTCAAGTTGGAGAAAGATGAAGAAAATTCTCAGGCACATTTACTACACGTCAGAGGCAATGACAGAGGAAGATCTAGGAATAGAAGTGGTGGACAAAGAAGGACAAGAACGAAAAGAGCTCTATTAAGTTGCATTTTGTTGATAATGTTTTGCTTCATATCACTGAGGATATGAATGCAAAGGAAACTTGGGAGAAGTTTGAAAGTGTCTACAGGGGAAAGACCATTAGCAACAAGCTACTCTTGAAGGAGCAGCTCTTTGGCCTCAAGATGGAGGAAGGGGGTGATCTTAATAATCACATATGCAAATTTTAGAATTCCATATCTAACTTGGAGAAGGTCAAAGCAAAGATGGATGACGAGGACATGACTGTCATGTTGTTGCACTCGCTTCCACCTTC
Source organism: Geum urbanum (assembly GCA_946800695.1). NCBI lineage: Eukaryota > Viridiplantae > Streptophyta > Magnoliopsida > Rosales > Rosaceae > Geum > Geum urbanum. The sequence goes on from OX327016.1 coordinate 17,243,694, forward strand.
ATTCAAGCATTTCAAAAGCACCATGATATTCAAGGAAACTATCACATTATCCAAAGTTTTTGAGAACTTGGAATCATATGTCAAGTTGGAGAAAGATGGAGAAAATTCTCATGCACATGGACTACACGTCAGAGGAAATGGCAGAGGAAGATCTAGGAATAGAAGTGGTGGATTTGAAGATAAAGGCAGGTCTAAATCCAAGAGAAAATGCAAAGAAAAGAAGAATGGTTGTTTCAAGTGTGGTTCACTTGACCATTGAAAAATGAATTACAAACAATATAAGGAGAAGAAGGCGCAAATGTTAAGAGAAAACTCCAAGTCATTCAACATCGTTATTGGAAACAATAGTGATTATGGAGAACTCCTAGCAATTTCATCAAGCTCTAACCCGCCTAACCATTGGACCTTGGATATAGCCTGCACATTTCATATGTGTGCACACAGAGATTGGTATGACATATATGAAGAGAGGAACACCGGAGAAGTTTTGATGGAAAATAATTCACCAAGTAGAATTATGGGAATCGTAACAGTAAAGATCAGAATGCACAATGAAATTCTCAGAATGCTGGAGAATGTCAGATATGCCCCAAAGTTGAGCAGAAACCTTATATCCTTGAACACTTTGGATATGGCTGGATTTTGGTTTCAATCTCAAGATGAACAGCTCAGAGTAGGAGAAGGACAAATGGTCTACATGAAGGGTGTTATGCAACAAGATAACAAGTATGAGCTCATAGGCTCTATAGTGGTAGGTGGAGCAGCAGTTTGTACAGAAGAGGACAAGACTGAGCTATGGCATAGATGACTAGGGCATATGAGTCAAAGAGGGTTGCTAGAATTACACAAGAAGAATAAACTAGAATGTGTAATGAGCTGCAAAATTGAATTTTGCAAGTATTGCACACTCGGAAAGGAGACTAAGGTGACATTTAACGTGAGTAGCAGTGAGAAAAACTCCAAAGGAGTATTGGACTATATTCATACAGATGTTTGGGGACCTATACCTACAAAATCAAAGGGTGGAGCAAGATATTTTGTCTCTTTCATCGATGATTTTTAGAGGAAGGTATGGGTGTACTTTATGAAAACTAAAGATGAGTTTTTCACCAAGTTCAAGGAGTGAAAATATGAGGTCGAGAACCAAACAGGCAGAAAAATCAAGTATTTGAGAAGCAACAATGAAGGTGAATATAAAGATAATCGGTTCTTATAACTGTGCAAGGACGATGGCATTACAAAACATTTTACTGTAAAGAAGATTCATGAGCAAAATGGTGTTGCAGAAAGGATGAACAGGGCTCTCTTGGAGAGAGAAAGAAGCATGAGATTTCATGAAGGGTTGCCTGAATCGTTTTGGGCAGAGGCAGTTAATCATGCTTGTTATTTGATTAATCGGTCACCTTCAAGGGCTATTAACTTCAAGTGTGTAGAGGAGGCATGGTCTGAAAATCCAATTGACTATTCCAACTTGAGAGTGTTTGGTTGCAGTGCATATGCATATATTCCCAAAGATGAGAGGACCAAATTGAAATCGAAGTCACTCGAGCGCTTGTTCATCGGCTTTGAGAAAGGAGTGAAAGGTTATAAGTTGTGGGATATAGTCAAAGATAAAAAGGTTATCAATAGGGTTGTCATCTTTGATGAGAAGACTATGTCCTTTAATCAAGAAGATAACAAGAAGGAGAAGTTGACTGTTGCTGAAGGAGAAGCAATCAAGATTCCATTAACTAAAGTATCAGATGAAGATTCACAAGTTTAGGTGGAGCAAATTGAGCAAGTAAGGAATGATCGAGTAGTTAATGAGGAACCAGAGCACCAACAACAGTCACCGGTTAGGGCTCAGGTGGAGTAGTTCCCACAGAGGAGTCAAAATTCTCCTATCCCACAAGCACATGAGTCATATAAAAGATGTATATCACTTGATAGAATAAAGAGGAATCCGAGAAAAATAAAGCGCTTCAGATTTGGACCGGGTGAAGAAGTAAGTCATGCTCTGAATATAAGTCAAGGAGATCCAACTACCTACCAAGATGCTATAAATAGTGAGAAATTGGCAGGTTGGATTAATGCTATAACAGAAGAGATGAAATCTTTATATAAGAATTTCGTGTGGGAGCTAGTTCCTAAACCCAAAGATTGAAAGCTTGTTGGCTACAAATGAGTGTTTAGGAAGAAAGAAGAAAAACATGATGATGATGCCATTAAATACAAAGCACGGTTGGTGGCAAAAGGGTATTCGCAAAAAGAGGGAGTGTATTATGATGAGATTTTCTCTCTAGTCGTCAAACACACTTCAATTTGGTTCTTGTTGTCTGTAGCAGCTTAGCATGATATGGAAATTGAGCAGATGGATGTGAAGACTACATTTCTTCATGGGGACCTCGAAGAAGACATTTACATGTCGCAGCCAGGGGGTTTTATTGAAACAGGAAAGGAGAATCTTATATGTCGGTTTAAGAAGTCACTATATGGGATCAAGCAGTAACCAAGGAAGTGGTACAATCATTTTGACACATATATACTGAAAATAGGCTACATAATGTGTTTATATAACTACTGCGTTTACTACCATGTATTCAAAGAGGGGGAGATTATTCTACTACTTCTGTATGTAAATGACATGCTAATTACATGTAAGGATATGTCAAAGATTAAAGAGCCGAAGAAACAACTAGGAGTTGAGTTCGACATAAAGGATCTAGGAGCTGCACAAAAGATCCTTGGAATTGAAATAAGGATGGGGCTGAAACATAGGCAAAATCTGGCTGTCACAAGAAAAGTACATTCTGAAGGTACTTGAATGCTTCAACATGGATGAAACAAAGGTTGTTTCTGTTCCATTAGCTGGACATTTCCATCTAAGTGCAAAGCAAAGGACATCAAGTCAAAAAGAGATTGATGCAATGAAGGATGTTCCATATGCAAGTGTAGTAGTGTGTCTCATGTATGCAATGATTTGCACAAGACCAGATTTAGCTCAAGCGTTGAGCATTGTCTCTAAGTACATGTCAAATCTGGGTAAGTGCCATTGGGAAGCAGTGAAGTGGATTTTGAGGTACTTAAAGAGGACTATGCAACTTGGAATTATGTTGGAGAGAAAACAAGAAGTAGCGTGCATGGCTGGTTTTGTGGATTCAAATTATACAGGAGACTTGGATAAAATGAAGTCTACAACAAGTTATGTTTTTACTTGTAAAGGAGGACCTATGAGCTGGAAAGCAACTCTTCAAGCAGTCACAACTTTATCTACTACTGAGGCAGAGTATATGACATTAATAGAGGCTTCTAAGGAAGCTATTTGGTTTAATGGGCTTGCAAGTCAGTTTGGAATTCAGCAAAATGGCATGGTAGTTGTTAAAGATATTTATCCCCTCAACCTTTTGACTATTGATTAGTCTAAGGCTAAATGAATTTTCTCTTACCCGCAAGTATACGGGGTTGAGTTATAGTATTTATAAGAAGTCAAGTGTCGAACCCATGAGGATCATCCACTATAAATCCTTAGTTCTAATTGATTAAGCACTTAAACTACGGCTAAACTAGACACTAACTTAATACTAAACTAAAGTAAAATGTGAAAATATGTATCTCACACTATTAAGTCCTTTGAAGACCTAGCATTATAAGGGGTGATTTAGACTATGATAAGTGATTATCCAAAAGTTGATTGCTTGATTATACTAAGACACAGAAACTACAATAGCAAATGAATTTAATAAAAAGAAGAATGGTTGACTATGGAAATCTCCGCTAACCATATGATACTTAAACAATGTCCCGATTTATGAAGTGGATTATTAAATCTCGTTTCACACAATTCATGTCTAAATCGTGTCCTTTTGAGTCACGTTTTGTTTTGAACCCAAGTTCCTAGGTCATTTTGGACTCTAGATGACTTGAGACCAGCCTTGAAGCATTTAGTGAACTGCAATCAAGACATAAGTCATTTTGGGCTTATATTTTGACCCTATGTCATGTGAGTGAAGTCAAGAAGTATATAATGTGATATATATGGAAGGTTCCCCTTCTCGAACCCCTATTGAGTTATGAGTTGAGAGACTCCACTAGTAGCAATAATAACCTTTTCGATTCAATGTGTACTTGACTAGAGCTCTTCAAATCTATTTGAGATTCAACGAACCTCTAGTCCTTACTTAATACCAAGGAAACCAAACCTTAAAGTCAACCCTCTTGAAATAGACCCTAATTATGTTTACATGCTTATCTAACCTTAAGTGAATAGCTAATTCAAATAAGGTCCCAATTTTTAGTTTCTCAATACATATATTAATTTAGCTAGGGTTAACACATGCATAGATGAAAAAAAATCTTGAAGTCCAAGCTCATAAACATCCACAAATACAAAGTAGCTCATTCACAAACACACCGTCACAAAACATACACTAAAAACATAAACCATACATAAATCAAGACATCATTTGCTCACATCATATGACTAGGGTTCAAACCCTCTCAAATAGGACTACTCACTAAACATGGTAAGAATGGAGTCTAGATAGATAAGAGTCAATATGTATAAGAATTAATTGAAGAGTCCCTTAAGTAAAGCCTCCAAACTCTTCAAGTCCTTTGTTAACTTTTTGGCTCCTTTTTTGCTCCTTGGCTCCACAAAATTGATGAACCCAGCTTAGACTAGGGTGAAGAGGGTGGAGATAACAGTATGGTGGTGGTGATGGAGGTTCCTAGTCCTTTTAGTGATGCTAGAGTGAGTTTTAGAGGTTGAGGAGAGAGCTGGAGGATTTGGGTATGGATGAGGGCTATGGAGAGACTAAAACTATCAGAAATGGAAAAGTGAAGTATGATATGTGTGAGGGAAGAGGGGAGCTCGACCATATATATTCAAAAGAGATATTTTGGGTGTTTAAAATTCAAAATAAGATGCTTAGACATGATCCTAAACTTTAGGCTTTTAGGTGGTCCTAATGTGTGACTGACCCTAAGTCATGTGACTTGCATGTGCATCCATCTCTCAAAATATATTCTTTTTAGGCTTGGACTCTTGGACCTTGGACTAACATGACTTGACTCTTGTCATTGATCGATGATGAATTGCCGGAGTTCTACCGTTGACCGACTGGAGTTGACCGTTGACCGGCATTGACTTTTCGTCATTTTCTCGATTTTTCTCCATCTTCTCCAAGGGCCTCAAAAATGCGCTTGGCTTCTCCAATAAGTTGTGATTAAATTCTATATCTTAGAGAGTTTCCATGTCAATCCCTCATTTCCTAGCATAACAAGGAAATATAATAAAAATGATGTTTTATTGATAAAAGACAAGCAATAAGTTGGAGTTAGGAACATAATTAGAGCGTAATTATGGACCTAACAGTAGTGAAGTGTAATAATCAAAGTGGCATTCACTTGGCAAAAAATCAAGTGTTTCATGCAAGGATGAAAGACATTGAAGTTCGCTATCATAGAATAAAAGATTGGGTAGAATCTGGAGATATCATTGTGGAGAAAGTTCACACTGATGATAATGTTGCTGATTGTCTTACCAGGCCAGTTACTGTAGAGAAGTTCAAGCATTACTTGGACTTGCTTAATGTCACAACATGTTGAGCTGTAGTGGAGCACCTCCCCACTTGAGGTGCGTTAAGGCTAGATGAGTCTTTCCAAGGTGGAGACTCTTGGAGGTTTGTTCGGGATTACTTTAAGAGATTCAAGATATCCTAAAGGTTGCAACAATCGTTTTTGGTATCAACTCACCAAGGTGGAGATTGTTGTGTTTTGGCTCGTTGATCCAGTCTAGGAAAGGATTCAGAATACAAGTCCTTGTCTAACAAGGACTTGAGTTAGCTTAGCTTTTCTATAAGTCCTAGGAGAGTTAGTTTATCCATAGTTGGTTAGGATTTGTGTATAGATTTAGGGTTGTCTATTAGGATTAAGATTTCATTTCCTTTGATGTATTGACAGCTTCTATATCTATATATAGGGCTGCCAGGGGGTTTTCTAAAGCAGGGCAGAAAAAGAGCAAGTGAGATAGAAAACAAGAGCTAAGAGTAATAGATAAGAATTAGATTGAAGAGTTTGAGAGATCTACAATAAGTACTTGTAATCAGTTAATTCTTCATAGTGCTAGTGATTCTCTCAAGAGAGATCACAAAGTGGATGTAAGCAATAGTTTTAGCTAAACCACTCTAAATTGTTGTGTTTGTTTTTACTTTCGGTATTGATATGTTTTAGCTTGTTTAGTTATAAAACCACAGATCTATGTGGCGCTTACACTATAAGTGGCACCAAAATAAGAGGTTGTTGCTGGAAGAGGCCGAAGATCGAGGATCAAAGTTCCTAGCATGAACTTTAAAGGTCGACAAAAAAGTAGTGGCTTTTACTTTGGTGGGTTCTTGAGTGGTATAAATAGGTGAAAAAGGGTAAGCTTTTATGTTACATACTATTCAAAACATACTTGCACTAAAACTCTTATTTACTTGAGCATTAGAGAGTTTTTACAGGTGCCCCCTCCTATTCGATAAATCGACCATTCAAGAGTTACTTCGAGTTATCACCGAGAGAGGTATCCATTGATCTTTGGAATTGTCTTGTAGAAGTAGGAAGAATCTACTAAATTTTTTGTGCTCTTACAAGTTAGTGCCATCTATAAAAAATGATGGCAGTAAATATCCTTGATAATGATGACGAGGTGTTGCACCACAAAGATAGCAACTGAGCTGAAGATAAGGTAGAAGATGGAGATATCAATGAAAGAAGGGAAAGAAGATGGAGGAAAAAAAGACCGATATTGGAAGTCTAGGTGGTGAGAGAGAATGGAGAATCTAGTCGTCGTGACCGAGGACTGACGAGCAAAGAAAGTAGAAATTTTCAAGCAGAGTTAGCACGGTACAAGTGAGAAGAAAGGGCGAAAAGGAGACAAAAGTCGAGGTTATGGAGGGACCACTTGCATTCCCTAGATGACTTCTTCTTGCAAGAAGATGAAAATACTTCTGGAGAAGATGAGTAGCGCGATGACGGGAGTGAAATGGATGAAGACTATGCACCACCTTTAGGAGGCAAAAGCAGTGAAGGAGGCTCGAGTATCGAGATCTCGAGATATAGCTGTAGAGGTGTCGAGAGGCATTGCCGATTCTCCCTTTTTCGATGCCATATTGCAAGCTAGAAAGCCAAAACGATTCTCTGTTCCCGCATTCGCGAAGTTTACCGGAGTATCTAATCCGGAAGACCATATAATAGAATACACAAAAGCAATGAGAATAGAGACCACCGATCAAAATTTGATGTGCAAGTTGTTTCCTACTAGCTTGTTTGGGCCAACTGCAAAATGGTTCCGAGGATTGAAACTAGGGTCAATTTCGAGCTTCATAAAGTTGACATGATTATTCATCACTCAATACTTCTGTAATCGCAGGCAAAAGAAGCACTTCTCAATGTTGTTCAATGTCAAGCAAAAACCTGGTGAGAAGTTGGAGAATTATGTTGATAGATTCAGGGATGAAATGGCAACCACGAGGGCGAACTCCAGAATTTCTGTGGTGGCATTCCGAGAAGGGTTGCTAGAAGGAACAGCTCTATTTGAGAAGCTTGTCAAAAAGGTGTCAAAGACCATAGACGATATTTTGGATCGGATAGAAGGCGAATGAAATGACCTGACTCCGATTTAGTCGCCTAAACCGAAATCAAACCACTTCGAAAACATGACCTTAAATTTTTTTTTTGCCAGAGTTTACTTTGAAATACGTGAGCCAAAATTAAAACCTGCAAAGAGAATTACACTTCGAATATTTCACAAAAGCTAAACCGTGGGGCTCCATTCCCCATCCGGATTTCTCAACATCATATATAACAGACCACAAGGTTTACAAGAAATCCAGAAAAATATTCAGGAGTAAAATCAACTGAAAACATAATATAAGTATTCAGAGCGACGCCTATACACTTCATATACAACCAGTAGGTCGAACTGAGAACCTACACGAACTGAAGTGTGACTTGAACTCCACCACTACCACATTAAGTACCATTGCCGGCGATTTTTTTTTAAAAAAGGCCGGCGACCGGGCAAGTCGCCGGCAATGCTCATTATTGCCGGCGACTTGCTCCGTCGCCGGCAAAAGTCCGAAAAGTCGCCGGTAATGTAAAAAACTATTGCCGGCGACCTATTCCGTCGCCGGCAATAATCTCTCAACCATTGCCGGCGAAATTCCGGCCGGAAAATCCCCGGCAATGGTGAAAAATTATTGCCGGCGACGGAGAAAGTCGCCGGCAATAAGTTTCAAGCATTTCCGGCGATTTTTGGCCGGAATTTTGCCGGCAATAACTCCATTTCCGGCGATTTAATGAATCGCCGGCAATACCTCTTATATCAGATGCAGATCGCAGAAGCTCATTCATTTGGATTGAAAAAAATCCGGTGAAATCGAAAGAAGGAAAACGTTCTGAAATCCTTAGGTATTGTCAAAAGGCGTCGAAAACCCGCTCGGGAAGCTATATACGTAGCTATATATAGGTACGTATATACGTACGTATATATATGTGTGTTGATTTAATTAGATCGATATATATATATATATATATGCATGTGTTGATTTAGAGTTGAGATATCGATTATTGGTTTGATACGCAAATAGCTAGAGTGGATATATTGTTGATTTCGAGTGATTGACTGTTGATTTTGAGTGGATTTGAGATTATTTGGATGAAAATATGTTAATTTGTGTATATATATATGTATGGATATAAAATTATTTTGTGAATATTAATTGTTAATATGTCTATATATATATACAGGCATGTTAATTTGTAATTGTGAATTGTTGGTATATATATATTTATTTTAATTTATATGCATGCATGGGTGGACTTTTGTTAATTAATCGGATGAATTCGAATGTAATTAATGATGATTTATTAATTAATTAGTAGTGAATGTGTGTATATATATATATATTTATAGTACGTAATATGGTTAGAATTTTCAGGATGGACAAGAGTTGGATGAGCCTCGAAAGATGGGATGTGAGATATCACCAGGGAATTAGGAGTTTTGTGGATTTTGTGAAGGCTAATTGTGGAGACACTACACTTCATTATTGCCCGTGTAAAGAATGTAAGTGTCGCAGCGATCGATTTTGTTTTCCTATTGATAAAGTCTAGAAGCACCTGAGTAAATACGAGTTTTGGGATAAGTACACTTGTTGGATTTATCACGGTGAAACATCGTTAGCGGGTCCGCATGATCATGGACAATTTGGTGAGAGGGCCAGTCCATCCTATGATCATGGACATTTTGCTGAGAGGGCCAGTCTATCCTATGATCCAACATCGATGTTAACCAATTATATGTTTCTTCATGAGAGCGGTGTATTTGCTGATCAAGCACCAAATGTCCCTCCCGTCGTGCAGGGTTTCCCCCATATTGAGCCAGTCGAGCCATTGCCTGGAGCTCATGTCAACACAAGCGGTATGGACAAGTACAACAACCTGATTGCATTGCAACAGACTTCGTTGTACGACATTTGTTGTAAGACTGTTCTTGAAAGTGTCATGGGAGTGATGCAGCTCAAAATGGAGAACAAAATGTCTGTCAAAGCTGTTGATTCTTGGCTGAAGTGGACTGCTTCGCTACTGCCACCCGGTCATCGTCTTCCTACCACTCATCATAAGGTGCGACATATCCTGAAAGATCTTGGGCTTTCCTACATCAAAATCCATGCATGCAGATATGATTGTATTCTCTTCTGGGGAAAAGATCTTGAAGACCTTGAAGCCTGCCCGGTATGTTTTACAGAAATGTATAAGTTGACTCCTGCAGGCAACAAGAAAGCTGTGAAGATACTTCGATATTTCCCACTTATTGATAGGCTAGAGCGGTTGTTCATGTGTGCTTTCACGGCCGAAGCTATGAGATGGGGGGATGAGAGGAATTTGCCTGACGATGACACCCTTATACACCCTTCCGACGGAGAGGCTTGGAAGCACATGGTCAGGGAGTTTGATCATTTTGCAGCAGAGGTCCGAAATGTTTGGCTAGGGCTCTCATCTGACGGATTCAACCCTTTTGGCAACATGAGTTTTCAATACAGTATATGGCCAGTTATTTTGGTACCGTACAACCTTCCACCATGGATGTGCATGAAGAAGGAATACAATATGCTCACTCTGTTAATTCCGGGCCCGGGTTATCCAGAAAAGTGTCTCGATGTGTATTTGAGGCCTTTGATTGAGGAGCTTAAGTACCTGAGTGAGTGTGGCCACCCCATTTACGATAGGTTCAAAAATGAGATGTTCCAGATGCATGCCATGCTTGTTGGCACCATCAGTGATTTTCCTGCCCGCGGTATGTTGTCGGGCAACGTTACCAGGGGTTACAGGGCTTGTTCAGAGTGCATGACTGTTGATTGTTGCAGTCCTCATTGCAGTAAAATTGTTCAGATGCGTTACCGTTGTTGGCTTCTATATGATCACCCATTTAGGCAGGATCATGACGCTTTTGATGGGACTGTGGAAACAGGTGTGGCACCCAGGCGATGGACAGGTGATGAAATTTTGGAAGTGTTGAATGAATATGATTTTAGCCAGCTGAGCAATCATCCTGAGATAGTGGCGTCAATTCCAGAGAAGCCCGAAAGGTATAAGTTTTAGACACACAAGAGCATATTATAGGAACTCCCCTACTGGCCCAGGTTGCCTGTCAGACACTACCTAGATGTCATGCACATAGAGAAGAATGTGTGTGAAAGTGTGGTGGGCACAGTTCTTAATTTGGAGGGGAAAACAAAAGACATCCCTAAGGCACGCATTGATCTGAAAGCTATGGGACTGCAGAAACATTTGTGGTTAAGAGATGGTAAGAGAAAAATGCCGCAAGCTCCTTACACCGTCAAGCCGAAGCATAAGCATGAAATTTATGGGTGGCTGAGTAATGTCAAGTATATATTCTTATGGCTATGCAGGAAATTGGCCTTAAATTTTTACTTATATATGGTTATATGCGAGAAATATAATTGTTGTATATGGCTATATATATATGCAGGTATCCTTATGGCTATGCAGGAAATATAAGCAGGTATGTTAACTTCCGGGACAATAAGATGTACGGATTAAAGAGTCATGACTGCCATGTACTGCTTCAACGCCTTTTCCCTATTTTCATTTGAGGGTACCTGCCCAAAGAGGTGGTGGAGCCGTTGGTGGCCTTGTCAAGATTCTTTCAGAAGTTATGCACCAGGGAAGTTAAAAAATCAGATCTCAGGGAGATGCAATATGACATCATTTTTATCATATGCAAGCTTGAGAGGATATTTCCCCCAAATTTTTTCGACATCATGCCTCACCTGATGATCCATCTTCCCGAACAATTATTGCTCACCGGTCCCGTACACTACACTTGGATGTATTCCATGGAAAGGTACAAATAATTCATACATTTGGTTTGCCTCTGTTTTTATATGTAAATTCTTATTTTTTAAGTATCATAACATGCACTTGTTAACTTGTAGACAATTGGGAGCCTACAAGGACTATGTGAAGAATAAATCTGCACCTGAAGGGTGTATCGCTGAAGCATATCTTGCGTACGAGTGTGTAACGTACACCAACGTGTATTTGGGAGCGCTGGAGGACCCCCAACAACAGATGCCGATAGATGAACCCCAGTTCAACCTTTCTATCATCTCCAATGACGTGGTAGTACATGGAAGCTTGCCAAAGTCGTACAAGTTGGATGGAAATGAGGTACCCATTGCCCACTAGTCGGTTCTGATTAACTGTCCAGAAGTACAATATTGGAAAAACTATCATCTTCACTGCCCTGCTATTGCCAGAAACGTTGATTACCACAACAGGACGTTTGCAAACTACTTTGGTCAATGAGTAAAGGTATATGTGTATATATATATATTTTTTTATATCCTTATATAGCATGTGTGTACGTGGTTTTCTTTTTCTATGTTCATAATTTATGGTGTACTTGGTTTCTTATCGTTTTCAGATGAACCACGTAGCAAATGATGGTTGCCCAGAGTGGTCAAACGAATTGAGGGTCTTGGCGATGAAACCGATAGCTTCAAAATTAAAGTTTACTCGATGTGTCAGGTCAATGGTGTGAAATTTATATGTGAAAATCGAGACGACCGACTGAAAACACAGAATTGTGGGGTGATGGTCCATAGTGGGCAAGATGACGTTGACTATTACGGTGTCCTTCATTCAGTTGTTGAACTAATTTATGGGACTCGCATGAAAGTGCACTTGTTCAAGTGTAGATGGTTTGATACTAGCCCGGAGAACACAAGGAACCGTTTGGAACCTATAACCGCTACAACCAGAACCGGAACCGAACGGTTCCGGTTCTAAATGGTTCTGGTTGCAAATGGTTCCGGGTCCAAACGGTTCCGGTTCCGATTTTTCATAGAACCGAATCCAGGACTCATTGTTGGAACCGATAACCGTTTGGAACCGGAACCGTTTGTAACCGGAACCGTTTGGAACCGGAACCGTTCGGAACCGGAACCGTTTGGAACCTATAACCGCTAAAATCGGAACCGGAATCGAATGGTTCCGGTTGCAAACGGTTCCGGGTCCGAACGGTTCCGGTTCCAAACGGTTCCATCCTTAATTTTCATAGAACCGAATCCAGGACTAATTGTTGGATGTGCAGGAGGTTTTGCGGCAAATTGTCTTGGAGGCATCAAACAGAGAGGGACTAGAAATAGTGGAGGGAGCAACAGTCAAGGTTCCTCAGCCGCAGTCAACAACACGCGTAGTGGGCCAATTATGAATGCTCGCACACAAATGTTGCTAGCTGCGCGAGGAGAGGAGGAAGCTGCACGATCCGGATCCGTGCAACCCCCAGTCCAGTCTCGAGCCTCAGTCAGCAGACGCTCAGTCAGCAGACCCTCAGTCAGCAGACCCATATACGAGCGACAGTCAACAGGGGCATCAGAAACTCCCTCCATCCGAATGCCCCCTATTGGCCCAGTGCCTACTCCCGTTTCACGGGAATCATCTAAGGCAGATGGTGCTGGAGACTCATCGTCTAGGCTTCGTCTATCTCCGCCGTCCGGTCTCTTCCTGCCCGACGAGATTCCTGTGATCCCTGAATTCGATGATAAGGGGAGGCCTATTTATATTGAAGGACGGCCGGAGTTCTTGAGCGTGGAGGAAGCGTACAACTTCATCCCGTTCGACCCCGTGTATCTTTGGAGTGCGAGGTGCACCAACCAGCAAACGGACGATGCAGGTAAATTTTATTTAACAAGATTGATTACAACAATTATTACTTAAGCCTTACGATAGGTTCAATTAATGATATCAATTTGTTGACATTGTATTATTAGGCAATTTCATTAATGGCACTGGAAAACGAAAGACTAGAGGCACCTACACCGGGAAGAGACTTGAGTAGGCCACCGGGGGAAGGAAAACGCTCATTAGAGCCAATGAGCATGGTGAGGTGATCGAGACATTTGACACCACGCGAAAGTATGCCAGCATGGCCGGGGCCGTTGTGTGGGACAAGGTCCCAATGCTTTGGCCAGATTGGGAATCTGTGCCTCTCTACGTGAAGATGCAAGTGCATAATGCACTGAGTGTGAGTTAAATCGTATTTTCATTACGTAAATTTTACATTTATTAATTAAGTCCGAATAAATATATAATTTTACCGTTTATATATTCATCTTACAGGTGTGGTTTGACGTGGATGAATGTCTTATTCACACGTGGGTAGAGCGTCAACTACATATCAGGTGATGTGATTCGAGTTATTTGAGTGTATATCGAGTTAGATTTTTGTTTATCAAGTGTTTTAATATCTCTAACTTTTTTTTCTGGTGTTAATATAGGTATAAAGAGTGGAAGAACGAGCTTTCAAAACATTACACACAGTACAAGGAGCTAGGCCGAGGTTCTACCCCTAGCAAATTCCGGTTTAGGGAGTACGAGTGGCTGTGGCTGGTAGCCCACTTCGAGCACCCCAAAGCGAAGGTATGCATCCTGAATATATCTTACAACCCTAATGTATCGTATCACATTGAAATATTTAGTTACTAATTTTTTTACATATGTTTATCAAACAAGGCAATTTCCAAGATGAACCATAAGAACAGATTGAAAAACACCAAGGCCCATCATGCAGGTTCACTCAACTATTTGGGTTGGTCGAGTAAGGCGCAGCAACAACAAGAAGTCAACCCATAGGTGTTTATTCATCAGAAGTTCTATCCGCAGTGCCCTGAAGAAGCGGTAAGTCTTTAGCCTCATTAGTTTGTAGTTCACACAATAAAACTATTTTTCTCTGTTAATTTAACTCGTTTAATAATACGTTATTCATATTCGCTTTTCAATTAGGCGAGAGTGGAGGAAGCGATCACAGAAGTCACCATGAATATAGCTCGAAACAACCATCCTGACTGCTCGGAGGAAGAAGTGACCCAGTATGCCTCTTAGATCGATCCGCTTGATCGCCCTATAGCGGCTCAGATCATGGCAAAAGCGTGCGGGACTGGAAAGAATACCTACTACTGCAGGGGAATGGGCTCGGCGGGCGAAGAAGTATTGAAGAACACTTCGGAATACTCTACCGGGTTAAGAACTTCAACTTCTAGGAACTCTAACCTAGCAACGGAGCTCAAGAGGACGCAGAGGGAGTTGGAGGAGCAAATGAGGCAGATGGAGGAGATGCGGCAATTGGCCGAGCGGCAGGAAGTCAGAGATGCCGAGCACCGGGTGCTGGTCAAGCAACACCGAATGATGGTCCAGGAGCGGACACAAATGTTCACATGGATGCAGACGATGTACGCGTGCCAGACTACCGGACAACCGGTCCCTACACCTCCCCCGGTCCCTGTGTTCTACAGTCATCCACCACCGCATCAGTCACCACCACAGTAAGACCAGGGTAGCCACTGGAGTTCATGTGACGACCCGAACCAGAATCAATTGTGTATTCTGCACGATTCCCGAGATTGGTCATAGTCGCAGTTTTACGTTATATATGTGGTTTGCCGATTCTATTCGTGACTATGTTTTTGGTCGAGAATTTGAGTTAGGTATCTTCACGGAAGTTGTAGAGTACATGATTTCGAGCTCAATGGCGGTTCCGGAAGATTTTTCCGATAACCGAGGAATATAATACGATTAATTGAACTTCAGTTTTCGACGAGTTTATCCGATTGTTTCGTGTTTATCCGAATCGTCATGGTTATCCATTTCGAATCGTCGATCGACCCGAGGCACGAGTATAAATATCGGAAATAGTCGTAAAATTTCCGAAATCACTGTTTGACGTTGACCAGACCGTTGACTTTCCAAAAATGGAAGTTTGACCGTTGACCCGAGGGGGAAAACTTTCCCGATTGGTTTTGCCGTCCGACGACCCATTTTCCAGCCACCTCCGACTTCGGCAAGGGTAAGGTTAGCTTCTCCTCTCAATTTCGAGTCGATTGGTACTTGAATTTATGGAAATTGATTGAGGTTTGATGGGTTTCGAATCGGGCCGAGTTCGTGGTTGTCGCCGGTGATGGGGGGTGGTCCTCCGGCGAGCCACGGTGGCTGTGAGGTTGGGGGTTCGCTTCCCCTTGGCCTAAGGATGCTATTCATGTCATTTATTTAAGGATTGGTTGAGGTTTGGCTGAGGTCCGATTTGGTCACCGGAGAGTGGAATTCCGTTCGGGTTTTAGTGAAATTGGAGGGGTTCCGGTCTGTTTTGGCCTTGGTGCCAGTTGAGAAACAGATTGGGCTCGTGGAGAACTTCTGATCTGGAGAATCTCGCCGTGGGATTCCACTGTTGACGGCGCGCAGCCGACGGCGGCGGCGGTCAACGGCGGAGCTCCGGCGAGGAGTTGACTTTTTGGATTTTGGTGTTTTTAATGTCGTTTTTCTCGTAATCGTGCCCTGATTATCGTCCAGAGGTTTTCGGATTGATTTGGGTAGCCGATTTTCAGTCGAGGGTTTCGAGTGGAGATTTCGGGAATTCCGTTAATCATTTTGCATTGCATTGTTTATTTCTGGGAACGGTTGGTTTCCGTGGTAAAGTACATAGTTTTGGGTTATGTTTTGATCAGTTGTGTATATTGAATATTCAGGGGATCGAGATCGAGATCGAGATCGTGACCGTGCTTCAGGCGAGGGATCTTCCGCCAAACCACGAGATTAGTGCGAGTGCTCGTTTTGCTCACCTGTGAGTGGACAATTTCTTTTCACGGATTGTTTGCGAGTCTTTATATACGTTTTATGAACTTGAGCATGCGTATGAGATTTCGGATTACATGAGCATGTGTTTTATGATTGTACATATACGGATATGCGTATACGAGTATACATACACTTATATGTTGTTTCATGCATTTGCATCGAACTGTTTATGATTTGATTTTCACAGAGTATAGTCTCAGTTACGTTGTTGTATCGATACACTTGCCTCTCGGCTGATCCCCGATGGTAGGCCTTCCAGGAGGGGCGTCGTTACCCCGACCTGACCGTCAATGGGCGTTTCCCCGGAACCGAGGCCTTTCTGGCTTAGAATCACGTGGACTAAGGACCCCGTGATTCGGACTATACTAGCACGGGTGTGTCCATGAGAGACCCTGTGGGATTTTTACTTGCATGCTCAGTACGCTGGAGGAGTATGAGTTTACCTCGTGCACTTTGTTATTCCTATTTATGTGGACTCGCATATGTTATTTTAAACATATATATCAACTGGTGAAAGACATTTATTTTCGTCCACTCACTCTAACAGTTTTCATGTCTTTCCCCTGGGCTTTTCGGTTTCCGTGCCCAGTTGCAGTTCAGGTTTGGTGTTTCACGTCGCGGTTGGGAGGCTAGTGATCTGAGCTATCTGTGACGTTTAGGGTATTTGAGTTTATACAGCATGACTGGAGTGATGACCCGACTGGCCAGCGGTACTCATCAATACTTCTGGTGTTGTGTGTTCTCAAATATCTGTGGTTTCATGATTACGTTCTTTCTGCTTGTACCTAATGTTTGTCTTGTATCAATAGGATGCCTCCTCGACGTGGTCCCCATGTTGATCGAGAAGAGGATCCTGATGAGGATCGCCAAACGCGGGACTTGCTGATGTGAGTGCTGCGTTTGGAAGAGCGTTTTGACCCTGTGGTCAGGGCTCGTACAGCTGGTGCCACTGTGTTTTCGGGTTCAGTTGATCCAGAGATATGCGAGGCATGGTTGGTTCAGATTGAACGTGTTTGTGAGCGTCTGCAGTATACTCCTAAGCAGATGACAGTGGCCGCAGTCGGATTACTTGAGGGTGATGCATACTTTTGGTGTGTTAGCACCGACAGAGTTCCAGCTGATACTCCATGGACATTATTCCGTGATCTGTTTATGCGGAGGTACTTTAATCAGGCTACCCAGCAGCGCAAGTATGAGGAGTTTACGAACTTGAGGCAGGGCAGTTTGTCTGTACTTGAGTATCGGGATCGGTTTACCCGTTTGTCTCGTTTTACGCGGGATATGGTGGCTACTGAGGAAGCCAAGTGTCGCAGGTTTGAGCTGGGATTGAATCTGACATTAAGGTGACTTTGACTACGATGCCTCGAAACAACTTTGATGAGTTTGTTAGTGCAGCACTCCGAGGCGAGGATATTGAGCAGGAGAGACAATAGAGGTACCAGCCGAGACGGTTTGAGGAAGGTGGACCGAGTCAGGGGCCTTCAAAGAGGCTGAGTTCTGATACTTTCGGTTCAGCTTCATCCTCAGGTGGTGGATCTTATCGCCCACCAGTTGGTGTACCGAGGCAAAGACCGAGGTGGAGGAGAGATCGACCGCGGCGACCACAGGCTAGTGCTGATTCTAGCGGTTCTAGTTATCCGCGGCGTACCGGTGGCACGTTTGCTGTACCGTGAGAGTATCCATTGTGTAGCTTCTGCAACAAGCATCACCTTGGTATATGTCAGTGGAGTACTGTCATTTGTTATAGTTGTGGCCAGGTGGGTCACTATTTGAGGGAGTGTCCTCAGTCGTATGGTGCTGAGGGACAGGCGGCCCAGGGTTCCGGAGCTGAGCGAGGTGCCACTTCGGGAGTTCGTCCAGCACAGTTTGCAGGCCAGGGTAGGCAGCAGGGACAACCCCAGAGAGGACGACCAGCCGGACAGGCGAGGGTTCATGCTATGACTCTACGTGAGGGCAGAGCATCACCGGAGGTCGTTATTGGTACGTTACATGTCTTTGGTATTCCAGTAGTTGCATTGTTAGATCCAGGTGCCACACATTCATTCATTCATATCATTTAGACTGTCATCATTAGCTACGGTACCTGCATCTCCACTTCTGGGGTTGTGGAGAGTGTTGTATCCCTCAGGTGAGGTTGTGAGCATCGGTTGGGTGTACAGAAATTGTGAGGTGTTTATTGATGGACATGGATTAGCCACAGATCTGTTATTGCTTGATATTGTGGATTTTGATTTGATCTTGGGTATGGACTTCTTGGAGACGCACTGGGCCATGTTTGACTGTCACAAGAAGGTGGTTGCGTTTCAACGACCAGGGTTACCCGAGATACTGTTCCGTGGCGAGAAGAACACTTCACTACCGTGTTTGATTTCCGCGATGAGGGCAGATCGGTTGATGAAGAAGGGTTTTGTCGCTTATTTAGCCCATGTTGTGGACACTACAGCTGCAGTGCCGGATCTTGGTAGTATTGAGGTTGTTTCTGAGTTTCCGGATGTGTTTCCAGCGGAGTTACCTGGTATACCCCCTGTACGGGAGATTGATTTTACTATTGAGTTGTTGCCGGGTACAGGACCGATTTCCCAGACACCGTATCATATGGCGCCTGCGGAGTTGAAGGAGTTGCAGATTCAGCTCCAAGAGTTGCTAGAGAAGGGTTTCATTCGACTGAGTGTTTCTCCGTGGGGTGCTCCGGTGTTGTTTGTGCGGAAGAAGGATGGGTCCATACGGTTGTGCATCGACTATCGGAAGCAGAATCAGGTTACAGTGAGGAACAAGTATCCGTTGCCGCGGATTGATGACTTGTTTGATCAGCTCAAGGGAGCATCAGTCTTTTCGAAGATTGACCTTCGATCTGGATATCACCAGTTGAGGATCCGTGACTCTGATGTAGCCAGGACGGCATTCAGGACGCGGTATAGGAACTATGAGTTTTTGGTTATGCCGTTTGGGTTGACCAACGCCCCCGCAGCTTTCATGGACTTGATGAATCGGGTGTTTAGACGGTTCCTGGACAAGTTCGTGATTGTATTCATTGACGATATTTTGATCTATTCCCGGAGTGTGGGCCAGCACAAGAAGCATTTGCGAGCAGTGTTACGGACTTTGCGGGACCATCAGTCACTACAAGAAAACTGCACCTAGACCACAGACCATTTCTGTCGTCTAGGTGACGTTTTCCGTCGTCTAAGTACTTGGACGACGGAATCTCCGTCGTCCAAGGTCCGTGCTCCAAGTGCTGTCGTCCAAGCACCTGGACGACGGAGAATTAGTTCTCCGTCGTCCAAGTTAACTTGGACCGCGGACATTATCCGTGGCCCATGTATGCACCTGGACGACGGAAACGCTAATTCTCCGTCGTCCAGGTGACTACATAGGCCACGAACATTGCTCGTTTCTCCGTGGCCCACGTGTTCACCTGGACGACGGAGAATTAGCGTTTCCGTCGTCCAGGTGCATACATGGGCCCCGGATAATGCTAGCTTCTCCGTGGCCCAAGTGTTCAGCTGGACGACGGAGAACTGATCCTCCGTCGTCCAGGTGAACACGTGGGCCACGGAGAATGGCAGGGTTTAGGGTTTAGGGGTTAGGGGTTTAGGGTTAGGTTTAGGGTTTTGCACCTGGACGACGGAAGACATAATCTCCGTTGTCCAAGTGACTATTTAATTTTTTTTTAAAAATAAATTGAAATTAAATATTATTAATTTAATTTATTATTAATTTAATTTAAATAATGAAAAATAGTCGAAAATAATTAATTAAACTAAATTTTTAATATTAATTAATGTATTAATTAAATAATGAATTAATTTGTACATACACATCCAAATTAAAAACCCACAAAAATTATAAGATATTGTTCGGAACTCGGAAATAAAGAAACGCGATAATTAACTAGCTAGCTAATACACTGGAGGAGCAGATGCGCCGCCGGGTCCTCCGCCTCCAGCCGGGTCGTTGTCGTCGGGGTATGGGTTCGGAGGAGGTTGACATACTTCTCGATTTTGGTTCATGAGCGCGATGAGTTGGGCTATTTGTGCTTGTTGTTCGTCAAGTCTTTGCCGCATTGACTCATTCTCCTCTCGTGCCAGTCGAGCCTCTTGAATGGCTGCTTCGACGGCCGCTGCCTGACTCCTTCTCCGCTGCCCCGAACCTCCCGTAGATGATGAGCCGGAGGTCGTCGACAAATCTCGTACCACCCTAGGCCCAAAGTGCCTAACCTCCTTGCCAGCTCTACGACCGTAGACCTCATCCGCGATTGCAATTTGGCTCTCTAAGGATAGAGGAGGTAGGTCTTCCGGCGGCACATCTGGGAACGCAAGCTGAGTGTTAGCCAACTCTTCATGCGCACGCTCTATCACCCTTTCCTACAAAAGAATAATTAATTTATTATAATGAAATCATATTTAAATAATAATTACTATAATTAAAAGCACATAATTAATATATCACTTACGCTGCATTGACTCGCTTCATTATCGAGCCCTGGCATCACGTACGCGCTTACACTTGCATCAAGATAAGGGTGTTTGGAGCCCTTATCCTTGTGCTCCTTGGCTATTTGAATGAACTGCTTGGCGCCGGTAGTATGGTGTTTCTCCTTCTTCCCCCGGTTGGCTTTGTTGACACCGGAGAATTTCTGTTACACAACATAATTAAATCATTAAAAAATGAATAACTACAATTTAAATAATTCAATTATCTTAATTGAAATAAAATAAATAAATTAATACCTTAAATTGTTCATCGGCAAAGCGGTTACACAACCACTCCCACTCATCTTCTCTCTCCCCTTGCAGCTCTACCGAGGGAGGCACGGGACCAACATCTTGGAAGTACTTATGGAGCTTGTACTTCCAATCTTTGTAGATGGAGTTGGCGGTTTAGTTGATATGCCTCAACATAGCCGGTGTCGGATCCACGTCAAATTGTTCCTATCAAAAATAAATAGAAAATTATAATCGTATATATTATGAAATTTTAACTAATATTAACAATATTATATAATAACTAAATTGTACGTATTACGTACCGAAAGATCTTTGAAGACTTTCGCCTTCTCATGATCCGGCGCCTCCTTCCAAGTAGGGGCAGTGATACGAACCCGGTTACGGATGATTGACCCTATCCCATGCGCCGATAGACTTGCTAGCTGAGCTGTTGGAGGGCCACCGGTGAATTCGTCGTACGGCAAGTCGATATTTTTATCGGTCGCCTTGCAAATACGCTCCGCTTTGTCCCCTTTAACGAGACCCCGAGTCCTTTTCGGTTCCGGGTCAGTGGGGGCCCTCCTTTGCCTACGGCGGGCGCTGTACATGATTGATTCGGCGGTCGAGGACGCCTGAGTACTTCCCGTTGAACCGGTACCGGGCGTCGGTGTGACGACCCGAACCAGAATCAGATGTGTGTTTGGCACGATTCTCGAGATTTGGTTATAGTCGCAGTTTTACGATATTGTGTGGTTTGTCGATTCGATTCGCGACTATGTTTTCAGTCGAGAATTTGAGTTGAGTGTCTTCACAGAAATTGTAGAGTACGTAATTTCGAGTTCGTGGACGGTTCCGGAAGATTTTTCTGATAACCAAGGAATATTTTATGATTATTTGAAGTTTCGGGTTTCGACGAGTTTATCCGATTGTTTTGAGCTTATCCGAATCATTTCGTGTATTCGATTTAGACCGTCGATCGACCCGAGGCGCGAGTATAAATATCGAAAATAGTCGTAAAATTGTCGGAAAACACTGTTTGAGTTGACCAGACGTTGACTTTCTATATTTGGAAACTTTGACCGTTGACCGTGGAGAGAGGAACTTTCAGTTTCGGTTTCAACTTCCGACGATCAAATTCCGGCCACCTCCGATCACGTAACAGGTACAGTTAGAATCCTTGAGTGATTTCGAGTACGTTGGTATTTGGTTTGGATGAAATTGATGTCGATTTGGATGGGTTCGAGTCGGGCCGAGTTTAGGTTTTCGGGTTGATTTGGTTAGTCAATTTTCAGTCGAGATTTCGAGTGGGGATTTCGGGATTTCCGTAATTCATTTTGTACTGCATTTCACCTTTCCGGGAACGGTTGGTTTCCGTGCATCAGTACAGTGTTGAGAACTATGATTTTGATCAGTTATGTTTTTATGGATATTCAGGAGATCGAGATCGTGATTTGGATCGTGATCGTGCTTCAGGCGAGGGATCTTCCGCCGGACCACGAGTGTAGAGCGTGTGCGCGTTTCGAGAGTCTGTGAGTGGACATTTATTTTCACGGATTGATTGCGAGTCTTTTATTTATGATTTACGAACTTGAGCATGCGGATTGATTATGATTTTACGAGCATGTGTTTTACGATTATGCATATATGAATATACGTATACGAATATATATACATATACGTACATATTATGTTTTAAGCATGTGCATAGAAAAGATTTATGATTTGTTTTACACAGAGTACAGTCTCAGTATATGTTGTGGTATCGATACACATTGGCTTCTCGGCTGATCCCCGAGTACGCTCTGGGGGGGACAGATATCCTGACCCGAGACCTTTCTGGCTAGGATCACGTGTGGGTCTGGGATCCCGTGATTCAGACTGTGCTATCGCGTGGAAGCCCACGAGAGTCTCCGCGATATGTTTTACGTTGCATGCTCTGTACGT
The DNA here is from genome assembly GCA_946800695.1 of Geum urbanum. Taxonomy (NCBI): domain Eukaryota; kingdom Viridiplantae; phylum Streptophyta; class Magnoliopsida; order Rosales; family Rosaceae; genus Geum; species Geum urbanum. The sequence continues at coordinate 17,266,520 of OX327016.1, forward strand.
GAGTGGTAGCCAGAGTCTCCTCACGTAGCATTTAATTTTCATGCATATGACTCGCATATGATTTTCTATGTATATATTACTTGGTGAAAGACATTTATTTTCGTCCACTCACTCTAACGTGTTTAATGTCTTTCCCATAGGCTTTTCGGTTTCCGTGCCCAGTTGCAGTTCAGGTTTGGTGTTTTCACGTTGCGGTTTGGAGGCTAGTGATCAGAGTTACCTGTGCTTTCCAGTAGGTTCTTGTTTCGCCTACTGATGTGTATATATTGTATATATGTTATACTAGAGGTTGCTCTGATACATACTGATACATGTTTATACGGATTTTCTCGGATATACATATATACATAGTACAGTTTGTTTACCGTTATTGATTATATTGATGTTGAGAAATCCGGATGGGATTGGTGCCCACGGTTTGGCTTTTGTGGCATAGGATGAAGTGTTATTCCACGTTAGTAACGAAACTCTGCCGAAATTTTGAAAATTTTTGTTGGTTCGTATTTTCGAAAGGGTTTGATTCTGGTTTAGGTAACTGAATCGGGATTGGGTCCTTTCAGCTTGGTATCAGAGCATTAGGTTGTCAGATTCTGTAGACTCTTGTAGTTGTGACGGTTAGTGTATTTGAGTTGATACAGCATGACTGGAGTGATGACCCGACTGGCCAGCGGTACTCATCAATACTTCGGGTGTTGTATGTCCTCAAATATCTGCGGTTTCATGATTACGTTATTTCTGCTTGTGCCTAATGCTTGTCTTGTATCAGTAGGATGCCTCCTCGATGTGGTCCCCGTGTTGATCGGGATGATGATCCTGATGAGGATCGCCGAACGCGCGACTTGCTTATGCGAGTGCTGCGTTTGGAAGAGCGTTTTGACCCTGTGGTCAAGGCTCGCACTGCGGGTGCTACTGTGTTTTCGGGTTCAGCTGATCCAGAGATATGCGAGGCATGGTTGGTTCAGATTGAGCGTGTTTGTGAGCGTCTACAGTTTACTCCTGAGCAGATGACAGTAGCCGCAGTTGGTTTACTTGAGGGTGATGCATACTTTTGGTGGGTTAGCATCGATAGAGTTCCGGCTGATACTCCGTGGACATTGTTTCGTGATCTGTTTATGCGGAGGTATTTTAATCAGGCTACCCAGCAGCGCAAGTACGAGGAGTTCACGAACTTGAGGCAGGGCAGTTTGTCTGTACTTGAGTATCGGGATCGGTTTACTCGTTTGTCTCGTTTTACGTGGGATATGGTGGCTACAGAGGAAGCCAAGTGTCGCATGTTTGAACTGGGATTGAATCTGAATATCAAGGCGACCTTGACTACGATGCCGCGGAGCAACTTTGATGAGTTTGTCAGTGCAGCTCTCCGAGGCGAGGATATTGAGCAGGAGAGACAGCAGAGGTACCAGTCGAGACGATTTGAGGAAGGTAGACCGAGTCAGGGGCCTTCAAAGAGGCTGAGTTCTGATACTTCTGGTTCAGCTTCATCTTCAGGCGGTGGGTCATATCGACCACCAGTTAGTGTACCGAGACGGAGATCGGGATGGAGCAGAGATCGACCGCAGCGACCACAGGTTAGTGGGGATTCCAGCGGTTCTAGTCATCCTCGACGATCATTTGGCACTTTTGCTACACCGAGGGAGTATCCGTTGTGTAACTTGTGCAATAGGTATCATGTTGGTTTGTGTCAGCGAGGCACCCTCAACTGTTATCATTGTGGCCAGGTGGGTCACTATGCGAGGGCGTGTCCTCAGTTGTATGGTGGTGATAGACAGGCAGCCCAGAGTTCCGGAGGAGAGCGAGGAGCCACTTTGGGAGCACGACCAGCATAGTTTGCAGGTCAGGGTAGGTAGCAGGGACAACCCCAGCGAGGACGACCAGCCGGACATGCGAGAGTTCATGCTATGACTCTACGTGAGGGTAGAGCATCACCGGAGGTTGTTATTGATACGTTACATGTTTTTGGTATTCCAGTAGTTGCATTGTTAGATCCAGGTGCCACACATTCATTCATGTCATTTAGACTGTCATCATTGGCTACGGTACCTACCTGCATCTCCACTTCCGGGGTTGTGGAGAGTGTTGTATCCGTCAGGTGAGGTTGTGAGCATCGGTTGGGTTTACTGGGATTGTGAGGTGTTTGCCATGGACTAGCGGCGGATCTGTTGTTGCTTGATATTGTGGATTTTGATATGATATTGGGTATGGACTTTTTGGAGTCGCACTGGGCCATGTTTGATTGCCACAGGAAGGAGGTCGCGTTTCGACGACCTGGGTTACCTGAGATACTGTTCCGTGGCGAGAAGAACACTTCCCTACCATGTTTGATTTCCGCGATGAGGGCGGATCGGTTGATGAAGAAGGGTTGTGTTGCGTACTTAGCCCATGTTGTGGACACTACAGCTGCAGTGCCAGATCTTGGTAGTATTGAGGTTGTGTCTGAGTTTCCGGATGTGTTTCCAGCGGAGTTACCTGGTATACCCCCTGTGCGGGAGATTGATTTTACCATTGAGTTGTTGCCGGGTACTGGACCGATTTCCTTGACACCGTACCGGATGGCTCCTACAGAGTTGAGGGAGTTGCAGATTCAGCTTCAGGAGTTGTTAGAGAAGGGATTCATTCGACCGAGTGTTTCTCCATGGGGTGCTCCAGTGTTGTTCGTGAGGAAGAAGGACGGGTCCATGCGTTTGTGCATCGACTATGGGAAGCTGAATCAGATTACAGTGAGGAACAAGTATCCGTTACCACGGATTGATGACTTGTTCGATCAACTGAAGGGAGCAGCAATCTTTTCGAAGATTGACCTTCGATCCGGATATCACTAATTGAGGATCCGAGACTCTGATGTTGCCAGGACAGCATTCAGGACGCGGTATGGGCACTATGAGTTTTTGGTTATGCCGTTTGGGTTGACCAACGCCCCCACAGCTTTCATGGACTTGATGAATCGGGTGTTTCGGCGATTCTTGGACAAGTTCGTGATTGTATTCATTGATGACATTTTGATCTATTCGAGGAGTGTGGGCCAGCACAAGAAGCACTTGCGAGCAGTGTTGCGGACTTTGTGGGACCATCAGTTATTCGCGAAGTTTAGCAAGTGTGAGTTCTGGTTGGATAGTGTGAAGTTTCTGGGCCACGTGATTTCGGCCGAGGGAGTTAGTGTTGATCCTGACAAGATCGAGGTCGTGCTGAATTGGAGTCGACCCACTACTGTGCCGGAGATCCGGAGTTTCTTGGGGTTAGCAGGCTATTACCGACGGTTTGTTCAGGATTTCTCCCGGATTGCTACACCACTGACCAGACTGACGAAGAAGGGCGTCAAGTTTGAGTGGTCTGATGCGTGCGAGGAGAGTTATTTGCTCTTGAAGGAGAGATTGACTACCGCACCAGTTCTGACATTGCCAGACGACAGTGGTGAGTTTGTTGTATACAGTGATGCGTCGAAATTGGGCCTTGGTTGTGTGTTGATGCAGCATGGTAGAGTTGTGGCATATGGTTCCAGACAGCTGAAACCGCACGAGATCAACTATCTGACGCATGATTTGGAGTTAGCCGCTATTGTATTAGCGTTGAAGAGTTGGAGACATTACCTGTATGGTGCTCAGTGTAAGATTTTCACTGACCGCAAGAGTCTCACTTGCTTGCGGACACAGCCGGATCTGAACATGAGGCAGCGCCAATGGATGGAGTTGATCAATGATTATGACTGTACGTTCGAGTACCATCCAGGAAAGGCCAATGTTGTAGCAGATGCACTTAGTCGGAAATCCGGAGCCTCATTGTTTCACATGTGTGTGGCCAGAGTATCGATGTTAGCCGAGCTTCGGGCTACAGGTGCTGTGTTTGGGTATGATGATGATGGAGCTTTGTTGGCCAGTTTTCAGGTTCGACCCGTACTGGTTGATCAGGTACGAGAGGTACTGGATTCAGATCCTTACTTGCTAGGCAAGAATACCATGATTCGGAACGGTGTGCCTACAGAGTTCCGATTGAGCGACGACGGTACGTTGTTGTTCAGAGGTAGATTATGTGTACCCAGAGACAAGGATTTGAAGAAGGAGATTCTGGATGAGGCCCACAGTTCAGCGTATGCGATGCATCCCGGAGGTACGAAGATGTTTCGTACACTTCGAGCGTACTATTGGTGGCGCAACATGAAGCGGGAGATTGCTGCGTACGTGAGTCGATGTTTGATTTGTCAGCAGGTGAAGGCGGAGAGGCAGAAACCTGCAAGGAAACTACAGCCACTTGAGATTCCAGTTTGGAAGTGGGAGCATATCACGATGGATTTCGTCTATCAGTTGCCGCGTACTTCGGCGGGCAACACTGGCATTTGGGTTATTGTTGACCGACTGACGAAATCCGCACACTTTCTTGCACTTCCAGGGAAGGTATCAGTGGGCAGATTGGCTAAGTTGTACTTATCCGAGATTGTTCGCTTGCATGGTGTGCCTGTGTCGATTGTTTCTGACCGAGATAGTCAGTTCACTTCTGAGTTTTGGCAGGCTTTACAGCGAGCTTTGGGCACGAGGTTGCGGTTTAGTACAGCTTTTCATCCTCAGACTGATGGGCAGTCCGAGCGGACCATTCAGACACTTGAGGATATGTTGAGATCATGTGTGTTGCAGTTTCGCGGAAACTGGGATCAGCAGTTACACTTGATTGAGTTCGCCTACAACAACAGCTATCAGGCCAGTATTGAGATGGCACCGTACGAGGCCCTGTACGGGAAGCAGTGTCCCACTCCATTGTGTTGGAGTGAGGTGGGCGAACGTTGGCTTATTGGTCCAGATTTGGTGAAAACCACGATGGAGGACATACAGGTTATCCGAGATCGGTTGAAGATCGCCCAGGATCGGCAGAAGAGTTACGCATATGTGAGGAGGAAGAGTTTAGAGTTCGAGGTTGGTGATTAGGTCTTCCTGAAACTATCTCCACGGAGGGGAGTTGTGCGTTTCGGGAAGCGTGGCAAGCTTCGACCACGGTACATTGGTCCGTATGAGATTACGGAGAGGGTTGGAGCTGTTGCTTATAGACTTGAGTTACCGGCTGAAATGGCTCGTGTGCATGATGTCTTCCATGTTTCGATGTTGCGGAAGTACATCTCAGATCCTTCACATGTGTTAGCCCCACAGCAGTTGCCGATCAGAGAGGACTTATCGTATGTTGAGGAGCCAGTGCAGATTCTCGATCGTCGTGAGCAGGAGTTGAGGCACCGTGTGATTCCGCTGGTGAAGGTCTTGTGGCAGAACCATTCTGTTGAGGAGGCCACCTGGGAGACCGAGCAGCGTATGCGGGAGCAGTATCCTCATCTGTTCACCTGACAGGTGCCAGATGTGTGTTTGGCACGATTCTCGAGATTTGGTTATAGTCGCAGTTTTACGATATTGTGTGGTTTGTCGATTCGATTCGCGACTATGTTTTCAGTCGAGAATTTGAGTTGAGTGTCTTCACGGAAATGGTAGAGTACGTAATTTCGAGTTCGTGGGCGGTTCCGGAAGATTTTTCTGATAAACGAGGATATTTTATGATTATTTGAAGTTTTGGGTTTCGACGAGTTTATCCGATTGTTTTGAGCTTATCCGAATCATTTCGTGTATTCGATTTAGACCGTCGATCGACCCGAGGCGCGAGTATAAATATCAAAAATAGTCGTAAAATTGTCGGAAAACACTGTTTGAGTTGACCAGACGTTGACTTTCTATATTTGGAAACTTTGACCGTTGACCGTGGAGAGAGGAACTTTCAGTTTCGGTTTCAACTTCCGACGATCAATTTCCGGCCACCTCCGATCACGTAACAGGTACAGTTATAATCCTTGAGTGATTTCAAGTACGTTGGTATTTGGTTTGGATGAAATTGATGTCGATTTGGTTGGGTTCGAGTCGGGCCGAGTTTAGGATTTTCGCCGGTAATGGGTACGGTGGTTCCGGCGAGAATTGGAGGTCGGTTTGATGGGGGTTTTGATCCCCATACTTGGGTGATGCTTTTCATGTCATAAATTTGGAACGAGGATAGGTTTTTGTGGTGACCCGAATGGGTCACCGGAAACTGGAATTTCGATCTGTTTAGGGGGATTTGGACATGTTCCGATGAGTTTTGGCTTGGGTACCTGTTGAAAAATAGGTTGGGCTTGTGGAGTTTGTGTGATCTGGAGCTTTGGGCCGTGGGATTTCACCGTTGACGGCGCGCCGCCGGCGGCGGCGGCGGTCAACGGTGGTCAACGGCGAGGAAAAAAGTCAACTTTTCAGATTTCGATAATTTTAATGTCGTTTTTCTCGTAATCACGCCCTGATCATCGTCCAGAGGTTTTCGGGTTGATTTGGTTAGTCAATTTTCAGTCGAGATTTCGAGTGGGGATTTCGGGATTTCCGTAATTCATTTTGTACTGCATTTCACCTTTCCGGGAACGGTTGGTTTCCGTGCATCAGTACAGTGTTGAGAACTATGATTTTGATCAGTTATGTTTTTGTGGATATTCAGGAGATCGAGATCGTGATTTGGATTGTGATCGTGCTTCAGGCAAGGGATCTTCCGCCGGACCACGAGTGTAGAGCGTGTGCGCGTTTCGAGAGTCTGTGAGTGGACATTTATTTTCACGGATTGATTGCGAGTCTTTTATTTATGATTTACGAACTTGAGCATGCGGATTGATTATGATTTTACGAGCATGTGTTTTACGATTATGCATATACGAATATACGTATACGTATACGAATATATATACATATACGTACATATTATGTTTTAAGCATGTGCATAGAAAAGATTTATGATTTGTTTTACACAGAGTACAGTCTCAGTATATGTTGTGGTATCGATACACATTGGCTTCTCGGCTGATCCCCGAGTACGCTCCAGGGGGGACAGATATCCTGACCCGAGGCCTTTCTGGCTAGGATCACGTGTGGGTCTGGGATCCCGTGATTCAGACTGTGCTATCGCGTGGAAGCCCACGAGAGTCTCCGCGATATGTTTTACGTTGCATGCTCTGTACGTCAGTGGTAGCCAGAGTCTCCTCACGTAGCATTTGATTTTCATGCATATGACTCGCATATGATTTTCTATGTATATATTACTTGGTGAAAGACATTTATTTTCGTCCACTCACTCTAACGTGTTTAATGTCTTTCCCATGGGCTTTTCGGTTTCCGTGCCCAGTTGCAGTTCATGTTTAGTGTTTTCACGTTGCGGTTTGGAGGCTAGTGATCAGAGTTACCTGTGCTTTCCAGTAGGTTCTTGTTTCGCCTACTGATGTGTATATATTGTATATATGTTATACTAGAGGTCGCTCTGATACATACTGATACATGTTTATACGGATTTTCTCGGATATACATATATACATAGTACAGTTTGTTTACCGTTATTGATTATATTGATGTTGAGAAATCCGGATGGGATTGGTGCCCACGGTTTGGCTTTTGTGGCATAGGATGAAGTGTTATTTTCAGGGTGCAGGTTTATGCAATTCCACGTTAGTAACGAAACTCTGCCGAAATTTTGAAAATTTTTGTTGGTTCGTATTTTCGAAAGGGTTTGATTCCGGTTTAGGTAACTGAATCGGGATTGGGTCCTTTCAGTCGGAGATTGGAAGGGGTCGACGTCATCACCGCTCGAGATGAATGGGGGAGTGGGAATTTCCCCAGAGGGCGCTAGGACGGACCAGATGATCCGTCCGGATTGAGAGCGTCGTTGCCCTCCTGTTGAACCCAACCGACTTGGGCCGCCAACATTCGGAGCATGGCATCTTCTGCCTCCTGTTGGGATTTCTTCTTGCCGGATGTCGTCTTTGGCGGAGCCATTTAAACCTAAGAGTACGGTGTTAAAATACCTACTTACCATAATAATTACAACTTAAAAATTTACGCTAATTAATTAAGTACGTTTAAGATTTAAATAGAGTACACTAGCTTGGCATTTTCGGTCGTTCAATGGACGTGCGACCCGCGCGATAAAGTGTAAATTTTCAATTAATCAGCCTTGGTTAAATCGAAAAACATGATTAGTTAGGGATAGAGATAACGCGAGAGGCAGGACTAATTTCGACAAAAGTCTTTCTTAGTCCAAATCCTGTCACCAGTCATAACCCGTTTCTAGACACCATGTCCGACATTCGGCCAATTATTCGAAAATTTACACTCCCTCAAGTCCTTTGCAAACTCCGCCCTCAACCTCGTGTCCATAACTTCACTTAGGTTATGGTGTGCGGTGATGAAATCCACACATCACGAGGGGTTAAGGAGATAAGCAAGGAAAAGAGGCGCCATCTATTCCAAAGAGTGCGACTTAATAAACCAAGCCTATGTACTAAATTTAAATCGAACACGTACTACTAATTAATTTACTAGAAAATAAACGTAAATATTAATTAATAATTTTTAATTAGATGCAATAATTTATATTTATTTATCATGCATTTAATAAAAAATTGATTCATTTAATAAATTATGAATAATAATTTATTCATTTAATAAATTTAATAATAAATTCATTTAATCATGCAACTAATAATAAATAATTACAATAATTATGATTTAATAAATTAATAACAATAATTAATCATTTATTAAATATTTAAACTAATTAATCAATTAAATTCTATTTCTAAATTCTATTTAGAATTTCATTAATTAATTAAATGAAAATTATTTTAATAAGGGAAAAATAGAAATTTACCGAATCGGAGTTTTCGGGAATATCGCCGGAGTTGAGTCGTCGGAGAGGAGGAACCATGATACGCGCAATACATGCATTCACGTTAACTTAAAAACACAGATTACGCGCATTGCAATTTAAACCCTTCTTTTGTCATTTGTAATATTGGCGAGTAGGGATCGTTCTTTATCCGGGGAATTAAGGGCGCATGCATGGTTTCGTTAATAAGCGGAAATGTAAATGTTTGGGGGGATTGGAAGTTGGTTGTTTAATCTACGAAATTAAAGTACAAAAACATGCAAACACAACTAAAACTCTTAGGCATCTAACATGTTTTACTCATAGACAAGTTTCAACAATCAAGAAACTTAAAGTCTAATTATGCTTGCTAAAAATAAGAAGTTACACTACTAATTACATGTGATCATCTCATCTTATTAGCCTACCCTTTTCATGCATCAAACCTTTTTGTAAGTTACGAAATTCATAACTTCTAACTAAATACACATGCTTAATAATTGAGTAGGAATGCAACTTAGCGTATAAACATCCTAAACAACATACGATCATCGAAACATGCGAAAGAGAGGGACTTAGCGTATCTTCTAACACATGCATTCGAAGCTTTAAGATTGTATCAAACATGCATAAAAGGCTAGAAATCATAAACACATGCATATTACAAATCGGTTTAAGAGCATAAAACACAAATCTAAACTTGTTCTTCATTTGATACATAAATGTATTCCAATACATCAAGAGGTTCAAATACAAAACAAAAGAAATGAAAGTGAAGATCATGGTTACACTTTTTGTCTTGAATGCTAGATGATCTACGGTGGAGATGGCTTTCCTTCACAAGGGACTTAGCGTATTGTGAAGGATGGAGGATGCTTTGCTTCGGCTTGGATGGAGGAGAACCTTAGAACCTTGCTTCGGCTTGGAATGGAGGAGATGTGCTTCGGCTTGTAAGAGAACCTTCAAGTGTTTATGGTGGAAGAGTATTTGTGTAGAGCTTTGGCTGGTAATTTGAGTGATGATCTGTTTTATGGCTGCCTCCTCTCTTATATAGGCAAGGGATGTTGCCTTCTCTCTTCCACCTTGCCTCCTTCCATTAAATGCAAGTAATGATCAATATGGCAAGTCACACCCTTAGTCACCATGTAAGTCACCATTGATGAACCCTAAGCAAGAGTCACCATGCAAGTCACCATGGCAAGTCATCTTTTCATTTAATGCAAGCAAGAGTCACCAAGGTGAGTCACAAAGCTTGATATTGTTGACTTGCCTCTTCAAAGGTTGCAAAACAAGACTTTTCCTCTTCCCCAAAGTGAATCCTAGCCGAATTGAATGGTTATGGGCTTGATAATGGGCCGAAACAAGAGTTGAGAAATCGGCCCATAATTTGCTTTTTGGTCCGGCCCATTTCCGGTGGTCCGAAATCGCAAAAATCGCAAAATCGCCGAAATTCCTCCGAATTGCGTCGTTATTAATCTCCACCGTAAAGATCTTCAAAATAACAATTTAAATAAGGAAAACGTAAAAACTAAGATAATAACATAGCTAAACGTAAAGGGAAATGCGTTAAGAAATGAGCATAAAATGCGTATATCAAATTCCCCCACACTTATACTTTGCTAGTCCCTTAGCAAACACTAAGTTAAACTAAGACTCTTCTACGAATTTAAAACAAAGGAAAGAACATAACTAAGCCCTTAGCTAAAATTTGTCTCAGAATTTTCATAAGTATATGGCGATGGCTCACATGAATTTCAACTTGTATGCTCAACGAATTCAAGAGATAATTGCGATATAATTATGTAATGAACAAGTAAGACATAGAGAAAACAATGGTTATGTTATAGCTGTGCATGCTTTGAATAAAGGTTTAATCAACTCACAAGGATGCACTCATCATATTTTTCACTCATGAAAATGGTTCACTTAAAGTGTATATGAATTGAAATGAAAACCACATGAATAAAGTTTGATTGCTTGCACAAATGAACCAAAACCATAAGCTTACTCATGTAACTTACTCTACTAATTGAAAGCTACTCATTTTAAGGATCATAAAGGACTTTTAGTGAGGTTGTAATGGGGTTAAGGCTAAGGCATTCGAAATTTAGATATGTGGTGATAAAAACGTTCCAATGACTTAGTCTAGCACCATATTAGTCCTCCATCTCCATTTGTATGTTACCATGTATACTTCAATCTAAGCTACCCTTTTAGCTTTTCGGACAGGACAAAGGCCATATTTTGTTCTATTTTTAGGCCTTCAATTTATCGTAAACTCCAAATCCGTAAATAAGGGGGACGTTAATCCAAATGGTTATTCTTAGAACACAACATATTGCCATGAGAGATAATAATTTTTTTTTCTTTTCATTCTCTCAAATATAATTTTTTTCTTTTCTTTTTGGCAATCACATACTTTTTTAGCTATTTGGACAAGTCTTTCCCCTTACTCACATTAACTCTTTCAATCTTTCCTACCAAACCATAATCTTATGTGCTAGTTTCGAAAAATTCTCACCAAGTTTCCGGAACAAAGGTAAGGATATTCTATACTAGGATAAGTGTTTAGGTATATATGGTGATGAATGAAAAGCTTAACGTGGGCTCAATTGGTTTATCTAGGGGTGTCGCAACTTGTGCGTACAAATGGGATACATGGATATTTGGCAATGTGGTGGAAAAATCCTAAATGCCTTTAATCATTTCCAAAATCAAAGTATGTATCAACATAAAAGCTTTGCAAATTGACATGAGTAAGTTCTAGTATTCTCTAGTTCATTAAAATCTATGGCAAGCAATTGAATGAGGCATATATAAGCTAGTAGCTACGAAATGGATGCATATTCACTCGAATAAAGAACAGATAGATCAAAAGCTCACATAGGGTTCATATGATTAAAAACTTATTCAAGCATGCGATTTTCTGTACCATGTTTTGCAATTCATATCTACTACATGTTAAAAACATATAGAATATCTCAATTAGCACAAGAATTCGATGCATGTGATTCATACGCCATGTGTTCGTATCGGTCAAATTTCATCATCGACTAGTTAAGGGCATCCTAAAGACTCTGAAAAACACTAATTTAGACACAATTAAATTGTAAACCCTTCCCCCACACTTAAACTCTACATTGCCCTCAATGTACTAAAGTAGAAGTATAGAATTAAAAATGGAGTATAGGGTCTACGAAAATTTTAATTCGAATACGCAAAAAGCCATTAAATTAATTAAAAGGGGAGAAGAAAACAAATCTGTTGTCTCCCTATTGGGTTGCCTCCCAATGAGCGCTTGTTTTACGTCGTTAGCTTTGGACGTGATGCATCATTTTGTTTTTGAAATGACCGGTTCTTGGAGTTGCATCTCCTCCACGGTGTGCTCCGCAAATGCCTCAAAATAGGGCTTCAAGCGATGGCCATTTACTTTGAACTCACTACCTTTGTCGATAGATCGAATGAGAACTGCTCCATGAGGTAGAACTTGAGAAACTATGAATGGCCCCATCCATCGAGAGCGAAGCTTTCCCGGAAAGAGCTTAAGTCTTGAATTGAAAAGCAATACTTTCTGCCCAGGTTCAAAACTCTTCCCTCGAATCATCTGATCGTGGATCTTTTTCGTCTTCTCTTTATAAATCCACGCATTGTCGAAAGCATCATTTCTGATTTCTTCTAGTTCACATAGTTGTAGCTTCCGATGCAAGCCTGCGGCATCTCGATCGATGTTGAATTTCTTCACGGCCCACCATGCCTTGTGCTCCAATTCAACCGGAAGATGGCACGTCTTCCCATAAATTAATCGGAAAGGTGACATACCAATGGGGGTCTTGTAGGCAGTCCTGTAAGCCCACAATGCATCGTCTAAGCATTAACTCCAATCTTTCCGGTTGGGGTGGACGGTTCGCTCCAATATCTTCTTGATCTCACGGTTGGAAACTTCAGCCATTCCATTGGTTTGAGGGTGGTATGGTGTGGAAACCTTGAGTTTTACGCCATACTTCCTCATCAGTGCTTCCACCGTGCGGTTGCAAAAGTGACTTCCTCCATCGCTGATTAGAACGCGTGGCATTCCAAATCTACTGAAAATGTTAATTCGTAGGAAATCTGCAACAACTCGCGAATCATTAGTACGGGTGGCCTTTGCCTCCACCCATTTAGAAACATAATCTACTGCGAGTAAGATATAAGTAAAACCATTGGAGGGAGGAAATGGTCCCATGAAATCAATACCCCACACATCAAAAATTTCAACATTAAATATGTAGTGTTGTAGCATTTGATCTCTAGGGCCTAAATTGCCGAATCTCTGGCACTTATCACATGCAGCGCAATATGCATGAGCATCGCGAAATAAACTAGGCCAAAAGAAACCGCAATCTAAAATCTTAAGGGCTGTCCTCCTTGAACCAAAGTGTCCCCCACATGCTTCATTGTGACAAAAGTCTAGAATGGGCTTAAACTCACTATCCGGGATACATCTCCTAATTACTAAATCGGAGCATTGTTTCCATAAATAAGGCTCATCCCAGATAAAGGTTCTAGCATTATGCTTAAGTTTGTCACGTTGAAATTTATGCATGGTAGACGGAAACTCACCGGTAACTAAGTAATTTACGATATCTGCATACCATGGAGTTTCCGAAATAGTTACCTCAATTCCGAAGAGTTTTTCATCCGGAAAAGTTTCTTCAATCTCGACAGGCTCATGGTCACCTATCAAACGTGATAGGTGGTCAGCGACAACGTTTTCTACTCCCTTCTTGTCCTTGATTTCGATGTTGAATTCTTGGAGTAGAAGTATCCATCTGATAAGTCGTGGTTTTGCGTCCTTCTTGAGCATTAGATACTTCAAAGCTGCATGATCGGTAAACACAGTTACTTTAGTTTGAAGTAAATAAGATCGAAATTTATCTAAAGCAAAAACCACGACAAGAAACTCCTTCTCGGTGGTAGTATAATTTCTTTGCGCTTCATCAAGCGTCCGAGAGGCGTAATAGATTACGCAAGGCTTCTTGTCCTTCCGCTGACCCAAGACGGCTCCTACGGCATAATCCGAGGCGTCGCACATGAGTTCAAATGGCAGAGACCAATCAGGGCTGCATAAAATAGGAGCGCTTGTAAGAAGTTCCTTCAACTTGTTGAAGGCAGCGTTGCATTCCTCGTCAAATACGAACGGGGTCTCCTTTTGCAGCAATTTACACAACGGGCGCGAGATGTGGGAAAAGTCTTTGATAAACCTACGATAAAATCCTGCGTGTCCAAGAAATGAACGAATCTCTCTAACCGAAGTTGGAGAGGGTAAGTGACGCACAAGATCTACTTTAGATTTATCAACTTCTAACCCTTTTTCCGAAATAATATGACCTAACACTATCCCTTGCGTAACCATGAAATGGCACTTCTCCCAATTAAGCACCAAGTTCGTTTCAACGCATCTTTGTAAAATTGTTTCTAAATTGTTTAAGCATGCATCAAAATCACTCCCAAATACACTAAAGTCGTCCATGAATACTTCAATAATTTTTTCAATGTACTCGGAGAAAATTGAGAGCATGCAACGTTGAAATGTACCTGGTGCGTTACACAGTCCAAATGGCATGCGGCGATAGGCAAACGTTCCGAACGGGCACGTGAACGTTGTCTTTTCTTGATCTTCCTCCGCAATGCTAATTTGGTTGTAGCCGGAATATCCGTCGAGAAAACAATAAAATGCATGGCCGGCTAATCTTTTCAGCATTTGGTCGATGAATGGTAAGGGAAAATGATCCTTGCGGGTTGCGGCGTTGAGCTTCCGGTAATCAATGCACACTCGGTGTCCAGTGATCGTCCGTTGTGGCACAAGTTCATTTTCCAGATTCTCGACGACGGTTATTCCCGATTTCTTGGGTACTACCTGCACTGGGGAAACCCAACGGCTATCAGAAATAGGGTAAATAACTCCACAGTCCATGAGTTTAATTACCTCCTTTTTTACCACCTCCATCATCGGAGGGTGGAGCCGACGTTGCACTTCCCGCGTAGGCTTGGTGCCTTCTTCAAGGAAAATCCTATGCACACAGGTTGCTGGATTTATTCCCTTGATGTCCGCAAGCGTCCAGCCTATTGCGGTTTTGTACCTCTTGAGCACACTCACGAGCTTTTCCTCCTGCTCCTCTTCTAGCGCGGACGAAATAATGACCGGTAAAGTTTCATTCTCGCCCAAGTACGCATACTTCAGATGGTCCGGTAGTAGCTTGAGTTCTAAAACTGGAGCTTCTACGATGGAAGGAACCATTTTATTAGTACCAAAAGTAATTGGTAAAGGAGGAGAAAAACTTGCTTTTCGTGGTGCGGCATTTAGGGCCATGGCCATGTCTTGAATTCGAGGTTCAAGCTATAGTAAAGCCTCGAGAAGGCCGTCATGCCCAAGTTGAATAGCCATGTCGAGTTCATCCTCATTGATGGTGTCGAGGTAGCCTTGTGCTAAGGTATCCACAGGATCGTATGTCGAAATGGCAGCTACGCTCGACATTGGAAACTTCATCCCGTCCAGGATGTTGAACTCGATTCTTTCTCCATCAATCTCCATGGAGAAAGTGCCTTGAAACACATCAATCTTCGTTCTCGCAGTCCGCATGAAAGGTCGCCCAAGCAGTAGTGGCGTGGTATTCAGTGGACTCTCTTCCATGTCAACGATATAAAAATCCGCTGGGAATATCAAGTTGTTGACTTGCACGAGAACGTCTTCTACGTATCCCCTCGGATACTTGTGGGTGCGATCGGCTAATTGGATGACAACACCATCTTGCTTGAGATCTCCAAGCTCCATCGATTCGAATAGATAGTAAGGCATGACGTTGATGGAAGCTCCGAGATCAAGCATCACGTCTTGGAAGTGGGTGTCACCGATTACGCAAGGAACTGTAAAGCTCCCTGGGTCCTTCAGTTTTGGGGGTAGCCGACGCTGCAAAACCGCCGAAACGGTTGCGTTCACCTTCACAACCTCCTTCTCTCTAGTTTGCCTCCTCTGTGTGCATAATTCTTTGAGAAATTTTGCGTATATCGGCACCTGTTTTATGCACTCGATCAAGGGCAAATTCACTTGCACCTTTCGGAAGATGTCCAGGATATCTTCATATTGGGCATCCTTCTTCTTTGATTTATTTAATCTGCTAGGGAAAGGTGCAACAGCAAACGGAGAATTAGTAATAACCGTATTTGAAGGAATATGGTTTTTACCTTTGATTGGGGTAGGTTGTGGAGGTGATTGTGCCTTGGTGACATTAGGCGTCACCTTCTGTTTCTCGGCCTCTTGAGTAGCCGGATCGATCTCATCTTCTTCTTCGTTGGTGATGTCCTCAATGGTGACTTCATCAAGATGAGATCGCTTGGTCTTTGGTTCCTCAAGTATCTTCCCACTCCTTGTGACTATAGCATTCACGTTTCTTTGATTTGGAGTGGTTTGAGGTGGAAGCCGACCGGTTTCCTTGATTTGGCCCATGAAATCAACAAGTTGGCCAAGCTGCTTCTTTACTTCGGTGATGTCGCGGCCATGTGAGTCAAGTGTCTCCTTTGTCTTCGATTGTCCGTCGAGGAGAACTTGAGTGGAGGCCGAAAGTTGTGACAACATCTTGTCGTAATCCGGGTTGGTGAAGGATTGCGAAGACGAACCATGCTGCATCGGTGGCCTTGGTTGAAATGGAGGGCGTTGATAGCTTTGTTGAGGTGCTGGAGGGTTCAAAGTTCCCTCGTTGCTGCTCCATCTAAACCCCGGATGATCACGGTTGACATAGTTGTTGTAATTGTTATACCGTTGTCCTCCCTGATATCTGCCGATGGCGTTAGCGTGCTCCGGCTCGCTAGCTTGCTCCGGCACCTGAGGGCATTGGTCATTGTGGTGACCTTGTGATTGACATATGCCGCAAACAGGCCGTTGAGTTGCCCTGGCTTTTGTCGTCTCGAGATCTAAAACCTTCTCTAGCATATGAGCTAGTTTGTCGTATTTTTCATCCGCGTCGGGTTTAGAACTCGCTTCACCGACTGCTCGTCTGTTTGACATTCCGTATTGTGCATCATTATTCGCCCGATTCTCGAGAAGAGTTCTGGCGTCGATTTCGGTTAAGTCCATGAATGCACCGGTAGCTGCTGCATCCAGCAATTCCCTATCGATCGGCTTGAGGCCATCGTAAAAGTAATTCATGAGATTGGTCTCGGAAAATCCATGCGATGGGCAAGTGGCACACAAAACCTTGAATCGGTCGTAGTATTGGCCGAAGGTCTCGACCGGTTTCTGTGTGATGCCAGTAATTTGCTTTCTCAAGACGGTGATCTTTGAGGCCGGGAAGTACTTCGCTAGGAACATATCCGCAAGTTGCTTCCAAGAGGTAATATGGTTCGGCGGTAGTTCCATAAGCCAAGACTTGGCCCTGTCGACTAGGGTGAATGGAAATGCCTTCAGCTTGAAGAGCTCCGTATCAGCATCAGCTGGCTTCATGCTGTTACAAACAAATTGGAATTGTTTGAGATGCTTGTTCGGATCTTCGTTGGAAAGTCCGTGAAAAATGGGTAGTCGGTGGAGGAAGCCACTCTTTAGCTCGATATCCTTCATGTTTTCCTCCGGTTGTGGAAAAGCAATGCTCGAAGGCCCGCTGCTCCATTCTGTTGAGCAGGTGCGATGACGAAGAGATTGTCCTGCATTGGTCATGTTGACTTGCTGTGCTTCTACTTCTGAATTGTGGTCGGTTGATGAATGTGAAGACTCGGAAACTTCCTCGATGATGGGATGATCCAGGATGTCAGTTTGAGCTCTAAGTCTCGCTATTCTCTCTGCGATCTCCTCAAACTTTGTTCTAGATGGTCCAGGATTCTGATCGGACATTCATTAGCCTGAGCATCCACCAAAGACCAAGTGTTAGTATCAACAAAGAATTTGAGATGAATATAGGAATACTAACCAAAATTGTAAGACATATTTAGAAAACAAAGCAATAACAAATAGTAAAACTATCAAAGCATACTATAAATACTCACAAATACTTAAAAACTACTAATAACACACAAAAGTTATAATACTTAAGACACTAAATGTAATTTACTAAGTAATGCAAATGATTTAATCAATTTTATGGGCTATGCAAAAGAATGTAATAAACTAAGACACATGTTTTCTGCAAATTAACACTATATAATGCTAAACCCAAGAATTTAGTTAGAACATATATAAACAAAGTTCAAATACAAGCAAACAATAATTCACATCGAATTTATGCATCACACATTTTTTTTCAATAAAATGCATTAAACAACAATCCTACGTGAAAGATGGAGTGCATGCATAAGAGAAAACGTTAGAACCTGCAGAAAACACACGAGTTACGTGCTAAAAAAAATGAATGCAAAGAATGACCTCTTCTTCGATCTTATGTCCCTAACTTCACTTAGGTTAGGGTACTCGGTAGTGAAATCCGAGTATCATAAAGCCTAAAAAAAGGTTATGCAAGCTAAGTAACGGTTGTTAGTCCTTTACAGTTTTTAATGCACATATAAACACAAAAATTTGATTAAGTTTTATTTATTTCCTTTGGCCCCGATGGTACGTGGTGCAGAGGCTCTCGACTGTGCAATGGGTCTCGTTCATCCGAAGATGAAGTCTGATTCCAGGAGGTCTAAGCATGCATAATCCGATATACCATCTATTTAAAGGATTATGTCGTATTTATCAAGTTCGTATTTATCCGTATTCGTATGCACTTATGATTTACAGAGAGTACGCGAAATGATCATTCGGTAAATTTCTTGGACGTGCGGCCCGCGCGAAAATATATACCGACTACAATTCAGCTTAGTTACGTTTAGAAATGGTTAGTAGGAATAGAGATAACGCGAGAGGTAAGGACTAATATGTAGAACAACCCGAGGCTTACTCGTAAGAGTATATACTCCAATGTTGTTCCTAGAGACACCCCGAGGCTAACCAGTTACGGTATATACTCCAATGGTGTTCTATTGCTTAGATCCGAAACCCGGCACCAATCATAAACCCATTCACCATATCCAACAATCAGCCAAATTTGTGAGATAGTATATAATCTCAAGTTCTTAGTAAACTCCGCCCACAACCTCGTGCCCATAACTTCACTTAGGTTATGGCGTGTGGTGATAAAATCCACACATCACGAGGGGTTAAGGAGATAAACCAGAAAAAGAGGCACCACCTATTCCAAAGAACAAAACTTTATAACCAATACTCGTACTCAATGTAAATCAATTTAAGTACGTCTACGTTTTGATTGCGCCTACGATTTAAAAGGAATACACGACTTAGTTATTGAATAAATCTCTTGTTCGTGCGGCCCGCGCGAAAATGTATACCAACTATCGTTAATTCTCGTAATTGTTGGAAATGACCAGTTGGGATAGATGTAACGCAAGAGGTGAGAACTAATTTCTGGGAACAACCTGAGGCTAACTCGTAAGAGTATATACTCCATTGTTGTTCTTAGAAACACCCCGAGGCTTACTCGTAAGAGTATATACTCCAATGGTGTTCTGTTTTCTTAGTTCAAAACCAGTCACCATTCATAACCCTTCTAGACATCATAACCAATTATTACTTGAATTCACAAGATAGTATACAATCTCAAGTGTTTGTAAACTCCGCCCACAACCTCGTGCCCATAACTTCACTTAGGTTATGGCGTGTGGTGATGAAATCCACACATCACGAAGGGTTAAGGAGATAGACAAACAAAAGAGGCACCACCTATTCCATAGAGATTTATTTAATAACTAAGTGCTAGTACTCAAATTAAATCAAAGACTATCCTTTAACATGGAAATAAATTATGCAAGTGTAAAAACTAAGTATAAATAAATTCGTCTAAGTAAAAGTATGCATTGTAAACATGTATGAAAATTTCTTTAAGTATAAACAAGAATGAACAAGTATGTACTTCGAAAATTTAGACATGCTTTTAATCACAAATGTACAACGAAATCATACAAAAACATTCTAACTCCCCGGCAACGGCGCCAAAAATTGATACGCGCAATACATGCATTCACGTTAACTTAAAAACACAGATTACGCGCATTGCAATTTAAACCCTTCTTTTGTCATTTGTAATATTGGCGAGTAGGGATCGTTCTTTATCCGGGGAATTAAGGGCGCATGCATGGTTTCGTTAATAAGCGGAAATGTAAATGTTTGGGGGGATTGGAAGTTGGTTGTTTAATCTACGAAATTAAAGTACAAAAACATGCAAACACAACTAAAACTCTTAGGCATCTAACATGTTTTACTCATAGACAAGTTTCAACAATCAAGAAACTTAAAGTCTAATTATGCTTGCTAAAAATAAGAAGTTACACTACTAATTACATGTGATCATCTCATCTTATTAGCCTACCCTTTTCATGCATCAAACCTTTTTGTAAGTTACGAAATTCATAACTTCTAACTAAATACACATGCTTAATAATTGAGTAGGAATGCAACTTAGCGTATAAATATCCTAAACAACATACGATCATCGAAACATGCGAAAGAGAGGGACTTAGCGTATTTTCTAACACATGCATTCGAAGCTTTAAAATTGTATCAAACATGCATAAAAGGCTAGAAATCATAAACACATGCATATTACAAATCGGTTTAAGAGCATAAAACACAAATCTAAACTTGTTCTTCATTTGATACATAAATGTATTCCAATACATCAAGAGGTTCAAATACAAAACAAAAGAAATGAAAGTGAAGATCATGGTTACACTTTTTGTCTTGAATGCTAGATGATCTACGGTGGAGATGGCTTTCCTTCACAAGGGACTTAGCGTATTGTGAAGGATGGAGGATGCTTTGCTTCGGCTTGGATGGAGGAGAACCCTAGAACCTTGCTTCGGCTTGGAATGGAGGAGATGTGCTTCGGCTTGTAAGAGAACCTTCAAGTGTTTATGGTGGAAGAGTATTTTTGTAGAGCTTTGGCTGGTAATTTGAGTGATGATCTGTTTTACGGCTGCCTCCTCTCTTATATAGGCAAGGGATGTTGCCTTCTCTCTTCCACCTTGCCTCCTTCCATTAAATGCAAGCAATGATCAATATGGCAAGTCACACCCTTAGTCACCATGTAAGTCACCATTGATGAACCCTAAGCAAGAGTCACCATGCAAGTCACCATGGCAAGTCATCTTTTCATTTAATGCAAGCAAGAGTCACCAAGGTGAGTCACAAAGCTTGATATTGTTGACTTGCCTCTTCAAAGGTTGCAAAACAAGACTTTTCCTCTTCCCCAAAGTGAATCCTAGCCGAATTGAATGGTCATGGGCTTGATAATGGGCCGAAACAAGAGTTGAGAAATCGGCCCATAATTTGCTTTTTGGTCCGGCCCATTTCCGGTGGTCCGAAATCGCAAAAATCGCAAAATCGCCGAAATTCCTCCGAATTGCGTCGTTATTAATCTCCACCGTAAAGATCTTCAAAATAACAATTTAAATAAGGAAAACGTAAAAACTAAGATAATAACATAGCTAAACGTAAAGGGAAATGCGTTAAGAAACGAGCATAAAATGCGTATATCAAATTCCCCCACACTTATACTTTGCTAGTCCCTTAGCAAACACTAAGTTAAACTAAGACTCTTCTACGAATTTAAAACAAAGGAAGGAACATAACTGACCCAGGTTCGATCCCCGGCAACGGCGCCAAAAATTGATACGCGCAATACATGAATTCACGTTAACTTAAAAATACAGATTACGCCCATTGCAATTTAAACCCTTCTTTTGTCATTTGTAATATTGGCGAGTAGGGATCGTTCTTTATCCGGGGAATTAAGGGCGCATGCATGGTTTCGTTAATAAGGGAAAATGTAAATGTTTGGGGGGATTGGAAGTTGGTTGTTTAATCTACGAAATTAAAGTACAAAAACATGCAAACACAACTAAAACTCGTAGGCATCTAACATGTTTTACTCATAGACAAGTTTCAACAATCAAGAAACTTAAAGTCTAATTATGCTTGCTAAAAATAAGAAGTTGCACTACTAATTACATGTGATCATCTCATCTTATTAGCCTACCCTTTTCATGCATCAAACCTTTTTGTAAGTTACGAAATTCATAACTTCTAACTAAATACACATGCTTAATAATTGAGTAGGAATGCAACTTAGCGTATAAACATCCTAAACAACATACGATCATCGAAACATGCGAAAGAGAGGGACTTAGCGTATTTTCTAACACATGCATTCGAAGCTTTAAGATTGTATCAAACATGCATAAAAGGCTAGAAATCATAAACACATGCATATTACAAATCGGTTTAAGAGCATAAGACACAAATCTAAACTTGTTCTTCATTTGATACATAAATGTATTCCAATACATCAAGAGGTTCAAATACAAAACAAAAGAAATGAAAGTGAAGATCATGGTTACACTTTTTGTCTTGAATGCTAGATGATCTACGGTGGAGATGGCTTTCCTTCACAAGGGACTTAGCGTATTGTGAAGGATGGAGGATGCTTTGCTTCGGCTTGGATGGAGGAGAACCCTAGAACCTTGCTTCGGCTTGGAATGGAGGAGATGTGCTTCGGCTTGTAAGAGAACCTTCAAGTGTTTATGGTGGAAGAGTATTTGTGTAGAGCTTTGGCTGGTAATTTGAGTGATGATCTGTTTTATGGCTGCCTCCTCTCTTATATAGGCAAGGGATGTTGCCTTCTCTCTTCCACCTTGCCTCCTTCCATTAAATGCAAGCAATGATCAATATGGCAAGTCACACCCTTAGTCACCATGTAAGTCACCATTGATGAACCCTAAGCAAGAGTCACCATGCAAGTCACCATGGCAAGTCATCTTTTCATTTAATGCAAGCAAGAGTCACCAAGGTGAGTCACAAAGCTTGATATTGTTGACTTGCCTCTTCAAAGGTTGCAAAACAAGACTTTTCCTCTTCCCCAAAGTGAATCCTAGCCGAATTAATTGGTCATGGGCTTGATAATGGGCCGAAACAAGAGTTGAGAAATCGGCCCATAATTTGCTTTTTGGTCCGGCCCATTTCCGGTGGTCCGAAATCGCAAAAATCGCAAAATCGCCGAAATTCCTCCGAATTGCGTCGTTATTAATCTCCACCGTAAAGATCTTCAAAATAACAATTTAAATAAGGAAAACGTAAAAACTAAGATAATAACATAGCTAAACGTAAAGGGAAATGCGTTAAGAAACGAGCATAAAATGCGTATATCAAACCACGCCGGAAAAAATGTCGTCGGAGCGTCGCCGGAGGAGGAGAGGAGAGGAGAGGAGAGGAGGAGATGGAATGATGACAAAATGAGGGGGGTTGCAACTCTATTTATAGAGTTTCACCTAGACGACGGAGAACTATTCTCCGTTGTCTAAGTCCACTTGGACGACGGAAACAGTGTTTTCCGTCGTCTAGGTGGCGGTTTCAAAAAAATTCAAGCGGCGCCAATTAATTGGCGGGACGTTTTGAACCGCCATGATTTTGGACTTAGACGACGGAGAATGAATTCTCCGTCGTCTAAGTGAAAATTCAAGCGGTCCCAAAAACGGAAGCGGTAAATTGAACCGCCATAAAAGTTGGACTTGGACGACGGAGATGGTCAGTCTCTGTCGTCCAAGTGAAAATTACATGAAAAAAATAAACAAAAATAAATTTGAACCGCCATGGTTTTTTAACCTGGACGACGGAAATGGTCATTCTCCGTCGTTCAGGTTAACACCTGGACGACGGAGAATGACCATCTCCGTCGTCCAGGTTCAAATTACGTAAAAAAACATTTTAAAAATAATTCGCTAGGAATTTAGCGATCTGTCATTCGAGTGAAATAGTCGTACATTATCGATTAACGCATCGTATATATGAACAGTTAAATTTGAACCGACGATTAATTTTACGTATTGAAACATGTTAAGTATCGACTAATCTTTACGACTTAAGTGTTCATGAGTAGACGCTCATTTGCAGCAGAGTATTAACGAAATTGAATTTGGACAAAACAACCGTTGGATATGTTCGTCGTAACATAATATATAATTGTCTTCAAAGGACCATAAAATAATAAGTTCGGGAAGGGTTTGATCGGCACAGTCAACCACAAAACCGATAATTTCACAAACCGGAAACGTGGATACAAGACATTTCGCAACTCCGATTTTCGAACCGTCGAAGCTCACACACCAAGAATTGTTTACTCTAAAGTCTTGATGAAAAGACTTTGCATTGGAAGAAGGTCTATATGGTCGTTGCCTTAGAAAAAATTACGATATCTGCACCTGGACGACGGAAATGAGCGTTTCCGTCGTTCAGGTAATCACTTGGACGACGTATATGAAGTTATCCGTCGTCCAGGTGATTACCTGGACGACGGAGAATGACGTTCTCCGTCGTCCAGGTGTATAGACCCTGAATTCAGGGGTTAGGGCCTTACTGTTTAGGGTTTAGGGTTTGTGAACTTGGACGACGGATAATGACCATATCCGTCGTCCTAGTATGTACCTGGACGACGGATAATGACCATTCTCCGTCGTCCAAGTTCTAAACCCCGATTTCAGGGGTTAGGGCCTTAGGGTTTACGGTTTAGGTCGTCCCCGGTCATTTGTGTGTCTGTTCAATTATTCTGATTCAAAAATATAATTAAAAAATTGATCGATCGATCCGAACTGTTAGATTTAGGGTCCAGGATTTTGCTAGGGTTTTATATGAGATTGAGATTTGGCGACAACCTGCAATTAATTTCTCCGTTGTCCAGGATATATAATTCGGATTAATTTCTTACCGTAAACCGGCATCGATCATATATATATTACAATAATTACAGTAATTAATTACCAATTAATCTCCCTCGTCGTATGACCGTACTCTTCGTCATAATCATCATCGTCCTCATCCCCGTTAGACGACGGCTCATCCTCGTCATCGTACTCAACATCGTCCGACGAATAACCTGAGTCCTCGTCCGCGTCCTCGTCCGCGTCCTCTTCCTGCTCGTCTTCTTCATCTACATCATCGATAATCTCATCTTCAGTTAGATCTGTACAACCGTCAGGCATGGGTAACCGTTCACCATCTTGAACCAGGTCCATTATATCGGAGCGAATGACAGAAATATTAGGCTCTTGATAGGCAGGAGTGTCTCTTTCTGGTTCAGCAGCATCTTCAGTCGTCGTCGGTGTCCCTTCAATTGTCTCTGTATTCCATATTCCTCGGTGAGAGATATGGTTCACTATTTTCCAACCTTCACCCGCTTTCGGATCGTCGAGATAGAACACCTGCCGAACTAATGTGGCGAGAGAGAAAGGCTCATCCTCATACCAGTGCGAGTTTGTATCGACTGATAATAGTCCCAGGTCTTCCTTTGTACGCTTGAACCATCTGCACTTGAATAGGAAAACGTTGACATCATTCCCGTAACATAGCTGAACCACATATACAATAGCCCCGTAATATAGATCATTGTCTTTCCCAACCGCCACCCCACTGTTTTGTGTTCTTCTTCCTTCATCTCGGGCCAATGAATGGAACTTTACACCGTTCACAAAACATCCGGGATAAATATAGTGTTTAACCGGCTTCCCTGCTAGCAAGTGCTTTGGCCATGACCACCACCCTCCGTGGTTATCAGATTTTTGCAGATCAATCATCTGCGAAAAAGGGCAAATTAATATAAGGGTTTACTTTCTACAAACATGAGCGATATGTATTTAAATAATTAATACCGAGACGTACGTACATACCCATTGGAAGAAATAATCGGGAAACTTCTTCTTAACCATTTTCTCAATCCACGCCGAACTCTTGTTTTGATTTAACGCCTGAAGCCTCTCCCTGTATGACAACATGTATGGCTCAACTTCGTCACAGTCTCGCAACACTACCCAATGTGCCTCAATAAGTTCTTCCCGTGTTAACGATTCCTTTTATACTCCTCTAAACGGTCGGACGACATTTCTCACGACAGAAAGATTGATGCGGGCACTGCGATCGGAGGCAGTGGGAGGGGGTGGATCTTTGAGATACCTGTTGCAGTAAGTAACACACTCATGCATTAAGTATGTCTCTACTATGGAGCCATCCGGGGCCGACCTGTTTTTGACGAATGACTTATACTGTCCAAGCTGCCTACAAAATCAAACGTACAATAAGAATAAGTACATATAGCTAGCTAGTAATCTCCAGTGGAACAAATTAATTAAGTAGTTGTATGTACCTTTCTTGAGGATACATCCAAGTGTACTGGACTGGACCAGAAATGAGCACCTGCTCGGGCAGGTGGATCATTAGGTGAATCATGATGTCAAAGAAAGTAGGGGGGAAAATCCTCTCTAGTTTGCAAATGATGTGCACAATTTGTTGTTGCAATTC
The DNA here is from genome assembly GCA_946800695.1 of Geum urbanum. Classification (NCBI taxonomy): domain Eukaryota; kingdom Viridiplantae; phylum Streptophyta; class Magnoliopsida; order Rosales; family Rosaceae; genus Geum; species Geum urbanum. The sequence goes on from OX327016.1 coordinate 17,292,555, forward strand.
CACCACATCTGACTTCTTTAATTCTCTGGCGCATAACCTCTGCCACCACCTGCACAATGCTACTATTGGTTCTATGACGTCCCGAGGCAAGTATGGTCGAATTACCACTGGAATCAGACGTTGCAGCATAACGTGATAGTCATGTGTCTTTAGACCAACAAACTTGTGGTGCACCTCGTCCACTGCTCCAGTTATAGTAGCTGCATACGTAGCCGGATAACGAACGCCCTTAAACCAGTGAAATACAGAACGTCTAAGCGTCGGCTTCACTGTGTAAGGTGCATCTGGCATCTTGTTGTACACTCATTTCCTATCCTTCCTCAACCACAAGGGACGACGTAGATTCATTGATTCCAAATCTTTGCGCGCTTTGGGAGTATCTTTAGTCTTGAACTTAATACCGAGAATTGTTCCCACCACGTTGTCGCACACATTCTTTTCTATGTGCATCGCGTCCAAGTTGTTCCTCAGCTTCAACTTCGACCAGTAAGGGAGTTTAAAGAATATACTCTTGTGATCCCAATAGCTCAGATCATGTGGAGGAATTGGATTGCATTTCTTTACATCCGCGTCATTGCTCAACATACCAAAGTCGAAATAGCTCAACCTCTCTAAAATCTCTTCGCCCGACCAACTACGGGGTTTAGGATTGTTCTCTACCGTACCGTCGAAATGAGTTTCATCCTGTCGCCATGGGTGGTCGTGAGGAAGCCATATACGGTGACCCAAGTAACACACATTCCCCGCATGCCAACTAGAGTTCACGTCGTCCAAACATATAGGACATCCATTATATCCTTTTGTCCTGTAGGCTGCCAACATCCCATAAGCTGGAAAATCGCTGATCGTCCACATTACGGCAGCCCTCATCGTGAACATCGTGTCAGTGAATTTGTCATAAGTTGGGACTCCATTTTCCCACAACAGTTTCAGCTCGTCGATCAAAGGTCTGAGGTAGACATCTAAGCACTTCGATGGAGATTTAGGACCTGGAATTAGTACGGTAAGGAAATTAAATTCCTTGTTCATGCACATCCACGGAGGCAAGTTGTACGGCATCAGAATAACTGGCCAAGTGCTGACGGCGGAGCTATTACTTCCCCAAGGATTGAATCCGTCTGTAGATAGGCCGAGTCTAACATTTCTAACCTCTGAAGCAAAGTCTCCAAATTCTCTGTCGAAATGTTTGAAACCCTCCCCATCTGCGACGTGTCGCAGGACATCGTCATCTATTCGCTTTTCTGCGTACCATCGCATCGCCTCTACTGTGTGTAGAGACATGTACAGGCGCTGCAATCTGGGAATCAAGGGAAAATATCGAACAACTTTCACAGGAATTCTCTTTTTCGAACTCTACCTATTCAACTGGAATCTGCACTGGCCACACACGGGACAATAGTCCAACTCTTTATACTCTTTGTAAAATAGCACACAATCATTCGGACATGCGTCAATTATCCTGTACTTTAGGCCGAGGCTGCTCAGGATATTTCTAACCTTATAATGAGATTTAGGAAGATTGTGATCATCAGGAAGCAACTTACATATTTTCTCCTAAATTTCGTCAAAAGCACTCACTAACATTTTGTGCTTCACTTTTATCTTCATTTTCTCCATCACATATTGCAACACATTCTCTCGACATCCAGGGAACACCGGGGTCTGCGCTTCAAGTAGCTTCCGGTTGTACTTTTCCATTTCACTGGTGTCAGTGGCCAAGCTAGCTGCGGGGAATGTGTCATCATGCTCATTAGTGGTACTGTAACCTCCGTCTTGGTGTTGGTGTCCACTATGACTACATCCCGGAAACGCATCATTGACCAAATCTGCAGTTGGGTTGCAAGCTGGGGGTCCGGCACCACTGCCGCTGGATGAGGCACCATGGTAACTGTACCATGAGCTGAAGTCTGCTGCGCTGAACTCTACTGCTTCACCATGCTCGCTCCATGTAGTGTAACTCCACATCATACCATTTTCGTACAGGTGTTGCACCATAACATTAACCTTCGCATACTGACAATTAAGACATTTCTGACACGGACACCTGAAACGTTTCTTTCCCTGACCATGTTCTATCTCAAAATTCACAAATTCGCTAATTCCATCTATATACCGGACATCACATCTATTCTTCAACTTTATCCAACTCTTGTCCATATTGCTACAAAATATTATAATTATTTAATTATTACATATATATATATTTGTCCATTAATTTACGCTTAATTATACGTACTCGATCTACATCGATCCATCAATTACGTACGTACGTAATTTAATTGATCTGTACATATATATATATAGCTAACATCCTTGCATGTATGTACGTACGTTTTCACTAAATATATATTAATTAAGCAAATTTTAACTGCGTACGTATGTACCTGCTGGCCTTCTCGATATCTGTAGGTTAATTAAGCTAGCTAGCTAGTCAGCGGAGATCCCTTATCGAACCTGATTCTTCTCGGCCTTCTAGCTAGCTAGCTCCCTTCTCCTTCTCCCTTCTCCTTCAATTCTTCTTCAAATGGAATGAAGAGATCGAGGAATGAATTCAGTTTGGCATCGGGCTTATATAATGCTTCACTTAGACGACGGAGGTGTCGGTACGTCGTCTAAGTAGAAGTACGTTACGTACTCGGACGACGGCGTGTCGGTCCGTTGTCCAGGTAATCACCTGGATGACGGAGAATACCATCTCCGTCGTCCAGGTGATCACCTGGACGACGGAGAAGACTCCGAGGTCCAGGTGATCACATGGAATACGGAGAATACCGTATCCGTCGTCCAGGTGATCACCTGGACCTCGGAACAGACTACGTGGTCCAGGTGACCACCTGGACGACGAAGATGGTATTCTCCGTCGTCCAGGTAGTACTTGGACCACGGAGTCTTTTCCGTGGTCCAGGTGTCACTTGGACCACGGAACAATTACGTTTCCGTGGTCTAAGTGCTGTTTTCTTGTAGTGAGTTGTTCGCGAAGTTTAGCAAGTGCGAGTTCTGGTTGGATAGTGTGAAGTTTCTGGGCCACGTGATTTCTGCCGAGGGAGTTAGTGTTGATCCTGACAAGATCGAGGCCGTGTTGAACTGGAGTAGACCCACTACTGTACCGGAGATTCGGAGTTTCTTGGGGTTAGCAGGCTATTACCGACGGTTTGTACAGGATTTCTCCCGAATTGCTACACCACTGACCAGATTGACGAAGAAGGGCGTCATGTTTGAGTGGTCTGATGCGTGTGAGGAGAGTTATTTACTCTTAAAGGAGAGATTGACTACCGCGCCGATTCTGACATTGCCAGACAACAGTGGTGAGTTTGTTGTGTACAGTGATGCGTCGAAGTTGGGGCTTGGCTGTGTGTTGATGCAACATGGTAGAGTTGTGGCATATGGTTCCAGGCAGCTGAAACCACACGAGACCAACTATCCGACGCACGATTTGGATTTAGCTGCTATTGTGTTAACGTTGAAGAGTTGGAGGCATTATTTGTATGGCGCTCAGTGTAAGATTTACACTGATCACAAGAGTCTCACCTATTTTCGGACACAGCCGGATCTGAACATGAGGCAGCGCCGGTGGATGGAGTTGATCAACGATTACGATTGCACTTTCGAGTACCATCCAGGGAAAGCCAACGTTGTGGCTGATGCACTTAGCCGGAAGTCTGGAGCCTCGTTGTTTCACATGTGTGTGGCTAGAGTGTCGATGTTAGCCAAGCTTCGGGCTACAGGTGCTGAGTTCGGGTATGATGACGAGGGAGCTTTGTTGGCCAGTTTTCAGGTTCGACCCGTATTGGTTGATCATGTACGAGAGGCTCAGGATTCAGATTCTTACCTGTTGGGCAAGAAGACCATGATACGGAACGGTGTGCCTACAGAGTTCTGATTGAGCGACGACGGTACGTTGTTGTTCAGAGGCAGGCTATGTGTGCCCAGAGACGAGAGCTTGAAGAAGGAGATTCTGGATGAGGCCCACAGTTCAGCGTATGCGATGCATCCCGGAGGTACGAAGATGTTTCGTACACTTCGAGCGTATTATTGGTGGCGCAACATGAAGCGGGAGATTGCCGCGTACGTGAGTCGATGTTTGATTTGTCAGCAGGTGAAGGCGGAGAGGCAGAAACCTGCAGGGAAACTACAGCCACTTGAGATTCCGGTTTGGAAGTGGGAGCACATTACGATGAATTTCGTACATCGGCAGGCAACACTGGTATTTGGGTTATTGTGGATCGATTGACGAAATCCGCACACTTTCTTGCACTTCCAGGGAAGATATCAGTTGGCATATTGGCCAAGTTGTACTTATCAGAGATTGTTCGTTTGCATGGTGTGCTTGTGACCATTGTTTCGGACCGAGATAGCCAGTTCACTTCTGAGTTTTGGCAGGCGTTACAGCGAGCTTTAGGTACGAGGTTGCGATTCAGTACAGCTTTTCATCCTCAGACTGACGGGCAGTCCGAGCGGACCATTCAGACTCTTGAGGATATGCTGCGTTCATGTGTGTTGCAGTTCCGCGGGAACTGGGATCAGCAGTTACATTTGATAGAGTTTGCCTACAACAACAGCTACCAGGCCAGTATTGAGATGGCACCGTACGAGGCTCTGTACGGGAAGCAGTGTCGCACTCCGTTGTGTTGGAGTGAGGTGGGCGAGCGATGGCTTATTGGTCCTGATTTGGTGAAGACTACGATGGAGGACATACAGGTTATTCGGGATCGATTGAAGATTGCCCAGTATCGGCAGAAGAGTTACGCGGACGTAAGGAGGAAGAGTTTAGAGTTTGAGGTTGGTGATTGGTGATTGGGTCTTCCTGAAACTATCTCCGTGGAGGGGAGTTGTGCGTTTCGGGAAGCGTGGCAAGCTTCGACCATGATACATTGGTTCGTATGAGATTACGGAGAAGGTTGGAGCTGTTACTTACAGACTTGAGTTACCAGCTGAGATGGCTCGTGTGCATGATGTCTTCCATGTTTCGATGTTGCGGAAGTACATCTCAGATCCTTCACATGTGTTAGCCCTACAACAGTTGCCGATCAGAGAGGATTTGACGTACGTAGAGGAGCCTATGTTGATTCTCGATCGTCGTGAGCAGGAGTTGAGGCACCGAGTGATTCCGCTAGTGAAGGTCCTGTGGCAGAACCACTCAGTTAAGGAGGCCACTTGGGAGACCGAGCAGCGTATGCGGGAACAGTATCCTCATATGTTCACTTGACAGGTACGTAAATTTCAAGGTCGAAATTTCTTTAAGGGGGGTAGATTTGTGACGACCAGAACCAGAATCAGTTGTGTATTCTGCACGATTCCCGAGATTGGTCATAGTCACAGTTTTACGTTATATATGTGGTTTGCCGATTCTATTCGCGACTATATTTTTGGTCGAGAATTTGAGTTGGGTGTCTTCACGGAAGTTGTAGAGTACGTGATTTCGAGCTCAAGGGCAGTTTCGGAAGATTTTTCCGATAACAGAGGAATATAATACGATTAATTGAAGTTTCAGTTTTCGACGAGTTTATCCGATTGTTTCATGTTTATCCGAATCGTCATGGTTATCCATTTCGAATCCTCGATCGACCCGATGTGCGAGTATAAATATCGGAAATAGTCGTAAAATTGCCGAAAACACTGTTTGACGTTGACCAGACCGTTGACTTTCCAAAAATGGAAGTTTGACCGTTGACCCGAGGGGGAAAACTTTCCCGATTGGTTTTGCCGTCCGACGACCCATTTTCCGGCCACCTCCGACTTCAGAAAGGGTAAGGTTAGCTTCTCCTCTCAATTTCGAGTCGATTGGTACTTGAATTTATGGAAATTGATTGAGGTTGGATGGGTTTCGAATCGGGCCGAGTTCGTGGTTGTTGCCGGTGACGGGGGTTGGTCCTCCGGCGAGCCACGGTGGCTGTGAGGTTGAGGGTTCGCTTCCCCTTAGCCTAAGGATGCTATTCATGTCATTTATTTGAGGATTGGTTGAGGTTTGGCTGAGGTCCGATTAGGTCACCGGAGAGTGGAATTCCGTTCGGGTTTTAGTGAAATTGGAGGGGTTCCGGTCTGTTTTGGCCTTGGTGCCAGTTGAGAAACAGATTGGGCTCGTGGAGAACTTCTGATCTGGAGAATCTCGCCGTGGGATTCCACCGTTGACGGCGCGCAGCCGGCGGCGGCGGCGGTCAACGGCGGAGCTCCGGCGAAGAGTTGACTTTTTGGATTTTGGTGTTTTTAATGTCGTTTTTCTCGTAATCGCGCCCTGATTATCGTCCAGAGGTTTTCGGATTGATTTGGGTAGCCGATTTTCAGTCGAGGGTTTCGAGTGGAGATTTCGGGAATTCCGTTAATCATTTTGCATTGCATTGTTTATTTCCGGGACCGTTGGTTTCAGTGGTAAAGTACAGAGTTTTGGGTTATGTTTTGATCAGTTGTGTTTATTGAATATTCAGGGGATCGAGATCGAGATCGAGATCGTGACCGTACTTCAGGCGAGGGATCTTCCGCCGGACCACGAGATTAGCGCGAGTGCGCGTTTTGCTCAACTGTGAGTGGACAATTTCTTTTCACGGATTGTTTGCGAGTCTTTATATACGTTTTATGAACTTGAGCATGCGTATGAGATTTTGGATTACATGAGCATGTGTTTTATGATTGTACATATACGGATATGCGTATACGAGTATACATACACTTATATGTTGTTTCATGCATTTGCATCGAACTGTTTATGATTTGATTTTCACAGAGTACAGTCTCAGTTACGTTGTTGTATTGATACACTTGCCTCTCGGCTGATCCCCGATGGTAGGCCTTCCAGGAGGGGAGTCGTTACCCCGACCTGACCGGCAAGGGGCGTTTCCCCGGAACCGAGGCCTTTCTGGCTTAGAATCACGTGGACTAAGGACCCCGTGATTCGGACTGTACTAGCACGGGTGTGTCCATGAGTGACCCCGTGAGATTTTTACTTGCATGCTCAGTACGCTGGAGGAGTATGAGTTTACCTCGTGTACTTTGTTATTTCTATTTACCTGGACTCGCATATGTTATTTTAAACATATATATCAACTGGTGAAAGACATTTATTTTCGTCCACTCACTCTAACAGTTTTCATGTCTTTCCCCTGGGCTTTTCGGTTTCCGTGCCCAGTTGCAGTTTAGGTTTGGTGTTTCACGTTGCGGTTGGGAGGGTAGTGATCTGAGCTACCTGTGTTTTCCAGTAGGTTCTTGTTTCGCCTACTGATGTGTATATTGTATATATTTACACTAGAGGTCGCTCTGATACATTCTGACACGTGTTTATATGGATTTTCACGGATATACTATATATAGTACAGTATGTTTATTGTTTATTGTTTATAAAATGATGTTGAGAAATCCGGATGGGATTGGTGCCCACGGTTTGGCTTTTGTGGCATAGGACGAAGTGTTATTTTCAGGGTGCAGGTTTATGCAATTCCACGTTAGTAACGAAACTCTGCTGAAATTTTGAAAAATTTTTGTTGGTTCGTATTTTCAGAAGGGGTTCGATTCCGATTTAGGTAACTGAATCGGGGTGTGGTCCTTTTAGTTCAAATGATTACACGGATTTCTTCGACCATGACGCGGGAGTTCCTCGACCCTGACGTGTAGTTGTAGTTTATTTTCGTATTGTTGCTATTTGTACTGTACGTTGGACAATTATGTGTGTACTGTTGAACTTGTATTTGTACGGTTTCTGTTTTTCAGTGCAGGTTCTGGAATTGGGCCCAATCCAGAACCGGTTTTTTTTTTGACAAATTTCTCCGGGCATTGCCGGCGCCTCAATTTCCGGCCACGGCGGCGCAACATTGCTGGCGACTCAAGTCGCCGGTAATTCCCTCAATCATTGCCGGCGACTTGAGTCGCCGGTGATAGTTTCAAGCATTTCCGGCGACTTGAAAATTAAGTCACCGGTAATACTTTCACCGGCGCCAAATTTCCGGCGAAAAAAAACAAAGGCCGGCGACTTTAGGTCGCCGACAATGGTACTTAATGTGGTAGTGTACGCCTCCACCGTCGACGTGCAACTCTGGAATCCAAATTGCAAACTGGGCAAAAGAAACCGAAAATCCCAGGGGAAGGCAAATTAAATTGTTAATGTGAGTGGACAAAAATAATAATTTGCCTTTCCCAACATATAAGTATATATGCTCATAAAAGCATAATGCGAGTCAATGCACATGAAAATCCCGACCAGATACATTTTTCCTGATCCATAAAGATGTACATAAAATCATGCGGGGTCAATTACGGACTCTTCTGCATAGTACAGTCTAATCACGGGATCCCAGACCCACTCGTGATTATAAGTCTGAAAGACCTCGGGTCAGGCGTTTGTCATAACCTTTTCGGAGCATCTCGGGGATCAGCCGAGAAGCCAAAGCATCGATGCTACCTCTATATCTGAGACTGTACTCTGTGTAAACCAAATCATAAATACTTTCCATGCACATGCAAAATTGTAAAATGCATAATCATAAAATGCATACTTGTATGTGCATAATTGTAAATGCATACTAATACAATGCATAATCGTAAAGTTTATAATCATAAATGCATAACGTAAATGCATAATTAGGACTCGCAAATCCACTGTGAAAATAAAGTGTCCACTCACAGTACGAAGCTAACTCTGAGATCCGACGGTAGATCCCTCGCCAAACACTTGATCACGATCACCTGAATAATAGGGATACGATCAATACATATAGAATCACAGCATACAGAGCTAATACGTCTAGAACCCCGCGTTCTTGAAAGACGTATCATTCGAAATATCGACGAGGATAACAAAATTCCTAAAATACACCCAAATAACCCTCTTCCCAACTTAATACTCCCAAATCAACTTAAAAACATCACGACTACGATAGGGGCGTGATTACAAGCAAAATGGTATAAAAATCTCCAAAACTTCCAAAAAGTCCGCTAGAGCAAAACGGATTCTAACTATACCAAGATTGTGGCCGGAGGTGGCCGGAAACGACGGGTCGGACGGCAAACCCGAAACGGGTCGTGATGGAGCTCCAGTCAACCCAAGTCAACGCGGGTCAAAGCTGGTCAACTCGGCCCAAAATCAATATTTCCACATTTTTACGACAATTTCGTATATATACTCCGCGAAACGATTCGATCGACGGCCCAGATCAAACCAAATCCAAACGGATAACTACGACTAAATCAATCGGCTTCGAATATTCATAACATATTCCTCTATTATCAAAACAATTATCTGAAAACGCCTACGAGCTCGAAATCAAGTATTCGAAAACTTCCATGAAGGAACGTAAATCAAATGCATGACCGATAACCAAGTCGTGAACAAACCCGAGAGTACGACTAATTCACAATAATCACAGCTCAGACCAATATGTACTCATTCCATGGTTCGGGTCGTTACAGCGAAATCCAAGTTAAACCAGAACCCTTGAAAGTTATGAAAGATCGAGATCGAGGATCGAAAGCCAAACCAGAAATCTAAAGAGCAATGGTTTAACATCAGCCCGTCGGCCATATTTCATAAGCATGAAAAAGAGGGTATATTCAAGAAACCACCATTGTAAGCCAAAGCAAGAGATCCCATGGAAAAGAATAGGTACTACCCATACCACCATGAGAGGGGGCACAACTTACAAAGAAGCGAAGCTCTCAAACTGGTTATCTTGGAACTTATGAACCAAGGAAAGTTGCTTCAATACAAGATGATCAAGGAAAATGGATGCCAAGAATAGAAACCAGTAGATGAAGGCCCTCATGTCAGGGAAATATTGGTTGTGTATGGAAGTTCATCTACACGTGAGGAAGAAGAGATGAGAATTAGGAGCAAAACTTGACAAGCGGAGAAGATCCGAAGAGTATGTTTTGCAGAAAGGAAGTGTCGGTGGAAAAGCTAACCAAGAGCTCACGATCATCTTTCCACCAAAGGATGGCATGGGGATTTAATTCCCCCATAGAGATGCACTAGTTAACTCAACTTAAATAGAGAAATGCCTGGTGAGAAGAGTGATGATCAATGTGGGAAGCAACATAGATAACCTGTATTTCGAAGCTTTCAGAAGCTCAGGATAAACTAGAAACTAATCAAGAGGAGTAGGTCACTGGTTATGACCTTCGATAGTGCAGAAACATGGCCTTATAGAGAAATCACATTGCCACTAACAACTGCCGGGAAGAAAAGAGAATTGAACTTCATAATCATTGATAGACATTTGGCCTGCAACACGATGTTGGGTAGAGATTGGTTACACCGAATCGAAGCCGAAGCATCGACGCGTTATCAAGTGCTAAAATTTATCTCTAAGGACAAAAAGCGAGTAATTTATGTTAAGGGAGATCAGACGCTTTCAAAGAACTTGAACATAATGGAGATCAAAAAGAAATTTGATACTACACCCCCTAATTCGAAGCTGAAGATTGAGGGGTACAAGCAGTTGGTCAATTAGCAATTAGATAAGGGTTTATTAGACAAAAAAGAGGAAGATGAAGCCGAGGAGAAAGCTACACTGACCTTGGAAGAGGTCAAGGAAGTGTCCCTCAATGAGGAACAAAAGAGGAAAATTCTGATAGGTGCCCTCTAAACTGAAAAGGAAACTTGAGAGCTAGTTAGCTTCCCTGCAGAGAACGATGACATGTTAACAGGAACACATTGAGATATGCCAGGTATAGATCTAAAAATAGCTTACCACAAACTCAACACCGATCCCAACTATCTTCCATACAAGCAGAAACTATGGAGGTTCGCGCTGCAACACAACTAGATTATTAGTGAGGAAATTGATCTCCTCCTCGAAGTTGGACACATAAGAGAAGTTTGGTGCCCGAATTGGATATCGAACGTGGTCGTGGTTTAAAAGAAGAACGGGAAGTGGAGAGTTTGTGTGGATTTCACCAACTTGAATAAGGCATGTGCCAAGGATTGTTACCCATTGCAAAAGATTGATTAAATGGTGGATGTAACCGCAGGCTTCGAGAAGCTGTCTTTTCCCGAAGCGTATTATGGGTACCACCAGATACGCTTGGTGCCAGAAGATCAACTGAAGACTACATTCATGTCTGAAAGAGGCCTCTTTTGTTACAAGGTCATGCCGTTCGGATTGAAGAATGCAGGAGCGACATATCAAAGGTTGGTAAACCTTATGTTCAAAGATCATTTGGGGAAGACAATGAAGGCCTATATTGATGATATGGTAGTCAAGATTAAGTACAAGAGAAATCACATTGAAGGCTTAAAAGGGACGTTCGAGACTTTACAAAAATACAAGATGAGACTGAATCCATCGAAGTACATTTTCGGAGTATCTTCTGGGCAGTTTTTAGGTTACATCGTGAGCAAAAGAGGAATTGAAGTAGACCCATGGAAAGTAGAAGCTATCCTCAGCATTGAAGAACTGAGTTTAAACGAGATTCAAGTATTAACCAGGAGGATAGCAGGTCTAAGTCGGTTCATTTCGAGGATGACTGATCGGTGCAGGCCAATTTTCAAAGCTTTGAAAGTCAAAGATTCGAACTTCTGGAGTTCAGAACATCCAAGTCATTCGAAAGTTTGAAATAATATTTGGCTAGCAAGAAGTTTCAAGTGGTATCGAAGGATATTAAGCCGCTTTGTATCTACCTTTCCATCTCCGAGGATGGCCTCGAGTGCAGCCTTATTCCACAAAGAAGGAGTTCATCAATGGTCGACCTCGTTCACTGGCCATTGTTTGCTTGAAGCTGAAACAAGGTACACTCCCATAGAAAAGCTGATATTGACATTGATACATGCAAAGCATAAGCTAAGGTAGTACTTCGAAGGCAGAGAGATTGTCAGGTACACTAATTTCCCGATAAGAGGTATACTCACGAAGCCAGACACATCCGGGTGGATGATGAAGTAGGCAATCGAGTTGAGTGAATTTGATATCAGTTACAAACCCCGAGCTGCATTGAAAGGACAAGTCTTGGCAGATTTCTTGGTTGAATGCCATATACCCCTGGCAATTGAGGTCTTCCCTTTGGAAGATCCACTATGGGAAATGAACATCGATAGATCTTCGAACTTCGTAGGGGTTGGAGTGGAGATAGTATTGAAGAGCTCAGAAGGATTCGTGCTGGATTGTGCAGAGAAGTTAGATTTTGAAGCTTCAAACAACATGGAAGAGTACGAAGCTTTACTTACCGGAATACGTGTCACACGTTAGTTGAGGATAAGGAGCCTGTAGATACACTTAGACTCACAATTGATAGTAGGACAATCAAACGATGGTTACGTGGCTAGTAAGGAACATAATCTCTGAATTTTCTCAAATATCCCTAGTTAAAATCCCCAGAGAGGAGAACAATAGGGCAGACAAGTTGGCAAATATGGCTTCAGGCTGCGTTGAGGAAGCGCTGCCGATCAAGATTGATGTGCATGAAAGGTCGAGCATCGATTAGCAGATTTAACTTCAAGCCATGATGGTCGAATCAATTCCGAATGATGGGTGAGGTATGATTATTAATTTCTTGGAATTTAACATTCAACCTAAAGATCCATATGAGGCCACAAAGTTGATATCAAAGCCAACAAGATATTCCATGATCGGAGACGTGCTTTATCGAAGATCATTCATGGGACCATTGCTCAGATGCGTCAGACCAAGTCAAGCTAAGATCATTTGAAGAGAAATGCATGAAGGAATGTGTGTGGGGGACATGTTGGGGGCAGTAGCCTTGTAAGTAAAATGACGGCGCAAGGATATTTTTGGCCGTACTTACACTAAGAGGCAGAGCAATACGCTAAAAAATGTAAAGGATGCCAATTTCACTCTCCAGTAAGTCACGTTTTGGCACATGAGTTGGTAACATAAGCAACACCATGGCCATTCACGTGATGGGGAATGGACATAGTAGGTTCACTACCAGTTGCACCTGGCGGATTGAAGCATGTGTTAGTGGCAACCAATTACTTCTTGAAGTGGGTCGAAGTTCAGACCTATGCAGCCATCACGACAAACGATGTCTCGAACTTCGTTTGAAGTCAGATAATATACAGGTTCAGTGTCCCAAAAGAGATTGTTTGCTACAATGGGACACAATTCAATAATGACGAATTTGAGAGCTTCTGTGATAGGTATGAGATACTATTGAGATTTCCTTCAAGTTACCCAGGGGAAAATGAGCAAGCTGAGATAAAAAAAATTGAACTATATTTGATGGGATAAAAAAGAGGCTTGCAGCCAAGAAAGGAAGGTGGCCACAAGAGTTGCCTAGCATAATATGGGCTTACATGACCAACCCGAGGAAACCAACGAACGAAATGCCCTATGCCCTTGCGTACGGGATGGATGCCGTCATTCCCACGGAGATTATGATACCAACGGCAAGAATACTGACCATTGAGCAAGGAGGGAATGAGGATTGAATAGCACAAGAGTTGGATTTTGTAGATGAAAGAAGAGAAGATGAAGCAGCTCATCTCGCAAACTATCAAAATCAACTTTGAAAATATTTCAATTCTGGGGTAAAGCCGAGATCATTCGAACTTGGAGACTGAATCCTGAAGAGAACGGTAGAAAGCTTAAAGGTTCACGGGTCAGCGAAGTTCCAACCGGTTTGGGAAAACCCTTTTGAGATCATTGAAGTCTACAGTAAATGGGCGTATCAGTTAAAGGATGTGAAAACTGGGCAGCAACTTCCAAGGCCCTGAAATGCGATATACTTGAAAAAGTATTATATATGAGAGCTTGGGAGGTACGCATTTTTGGCTTTACTATTTTCTGCGAACAAAGACTTATTAGTGATTAAGTAAGTGTGAATTGTTGAATTTCTTATCGGGCAAGCTCCCTTGTTGGGAGAGAAATTGGCTCTTCATTATTGATTACATTTCAATTTTTGAATAAAGACAAACATGCATGCTTCTATCTATGTTTGTACATTCTATATTTTTTCGAGTATCCTTAGACTATGGTAAGTTGGAGGATAACAATGTTATGATGAATGAAACAAAAGAAGCTAGGATTTATGCGCTCAACATTAATTAGGTCCAACGTCTATAGCGAGACCTAAAAACAAGAATGGTTAAGTCAAGTTCGAAAGCTTGAGAGCGGAACCTCTGACTAAGGAAAATATTAGCCATGTTCAAAACTTGAGAGCGGAACCTCTGGACCAGAAGTGAATATTAGTCAAGTTCGAAAGCTTGAGAGAAGAAGCTCTGACTGGGAATGTATATTTGTCAAGTTCGCAAGCTTGAGGGCAGAACCTTTGACTAAGAATGTATGCTGGTCAAGTTCGAAAGCTTGAGAGCAGAACCTCTGACAAGAATGTGTGAGGTCAAGTTCGCAAGCTTAAGAGTAGAACTTTTTATTGGGAATGTATGTTGGTCAAGTTTGAAAGCTTGAGAGCATAACCTCTTACAAGAATGTGTGAGGTCAAGTTTGAAAGCTTGAGAGTAGAACCTCTTACAAGAATATATGTTGGACAAGTTCAAAAGTTTGAGAGCATAACCTCTGACGAGAATTTATGTTGATCAAGTTTGAAAGCTTGAAAGGAGAACCTCTATCTGGGAATGCATACAAGGATTTTAAGGAGATATTTTTGGTGTATGAAATTATAAGTTTAATGCTTAGACATAATCCTAAACTTAGGCTTTTAGGTGGTCCAAATGTGTGACTCACCCCAAGTCATGTGATGTGCATCTATCTCTCAAAATATCTCCATGTGGGGTTAGACTCTGGAGGCCTTGGCTCAAACTTGACTTGACCAATGATGGGTTGCTGGAGTTGACCATTGACGGAATAGAGTTGACCGTTGACCAACATTGACTTTTTGTCATTTGCCCACTTTTGCTCCATTTTCTCCAAAAGGCTTCGGAAATGCGCTCGGCTTCTCCAAAAAGTGAATAATTTCCATCTCTTAGAGTGTTTCGGTGTTAACTTCTACTTTCCTAACATAACAAGAAAACATAATAAAAATGATGCTTTATTGATAAAAGGCATGATATAAGTATAGAGTTAGGGACATAATTAACACATAATTATGGGCTTAACAAACTACCTCACATTTAGACTTTACTTGTCCTCAAGAAGAAAATAAATTAAGCTAAGCTGACTCAAAGCATAAAAGAAAACACAAGATCACATATAAGCATATAAGTGTCTTGAATTGATAATCGATTTCCCTCAAAGAACCATGACCAGGTGAACTGATCTTCTTTTGAGCAACACTTTTAAAATATAAAATTAATGCATATGTAATAAGACGAAACGGTCATGCTATATGCCAAGCCAAATGCATCACAATGAGATGTACTGAAACCAGCATGTCTCCTATCTATCAAGCTCACAAGATATCACTCAATGCATACAAGTTTTTGAGGGTTTGCTTTCAAAAATCGCATCAATCACATGTTTTCCATAAGCTTGATTTTCAACCAAATACTCCAACAATCCACAAACACAAACCCAAGAGAACTTTATCAAAGGTTGTAGTGGAGCTTAAGAAAGGGGCTTATAAGAGAAGGGGATAGAAATTCAAGAATCAAGCAACCTAGCAAGCAATTAACATGTCAAAGTTCCAAAACATATATCTAGGTGCCATTAGCTTCCCTTTTTTCACACAAAGCTACTTCCTAAAACACTTATTCTTTATGTACAACGCAAACTCTTTTTGTGAAACTCTTTTCTTTTCTTTGATACTCGATATTTTCTCATATTTTTTCTTTTCTTTTATTTTTGAACAAAAACACAACACAAATGAATATCACACAATCTCCTCCACCTCACACTTAAGCTTTTGACATTCTTCGCAACAAACACAACACTATAAGCACATCCTAATATGAATTCATTATCGCTTGCTAGTTTTCCGAGTTAGGGGTAGGATATGTGTTTAAGATAGGTATGATTTTGTAGTGTTCAAGAATAAAAGGCTAACTAATATAAGTCTCAAATTGGCTCACTAGAGGATATATGCATCCTAGGTTCAATAAGCAATTTGGTCATGGTAGTAATCCTAATGCCTCTATCACTTTCGAAAATAACTCATGATTTGGAAAACACTTTGCATGGTCTCAAGCAAGTTCCAGATTACACATTGATTTATCAAAACACACATGAATAATGGGTGTGTTATGTAGCTATGCATGCACAATTAGGCTCAAAATCTCTCACGGGTGATAAATAGCTTCAAAAACATGTTAATCCTTCTTTTTCTCATGTGAAAGTATTTTAAATGACATATGTACATTTCAAACCGATTAAACATGCATTATTTTCACTTTCAAAACATACTCAAAATCATGCAATCTACTAGCTATTGGTTCAATCTCATCATTGACAGTGGTTATTGGAACATAAACACACTAAAACACACATATTTTTGCATTGCATTTTCTCAAAATTTTCAATTTTTTTGATAAGAAGTGATAATGACTTAGCCGCCTACCTCACACTTTAGAATCAAAATTGCATTGAGCCACATAATAAACACAAGTGTACAAAGATAGCATATGCATCATCATTTCACATTTTATTTTCCTAACACATGTTCTCCTAGGCATAATACCTAGCATGCATTCACACTTAAAGGGCCATACAGTCTCTAAGTAGTAATGAAGCTATTAAAGTCTTATCAACTACAATGGGGGCATGCCTACTAATCATGTTTCAAAGGAAAACAAAATCGTAATCTAGCATATAACATGATGGGACCTCACATTTAGAACTTGAACACCTTGGCATAGAAATATCGGAAACTCATAAAGGCATTTAGTTCATAGTAACAAGTATCACAACATGTGTCACACCAAGACTACCACATTCTAACATGACTTAAAGCACAATACACTAATGATGAATATGTCACTCCCTCATCGAACAAGAGTGAGCAATCAAGACATTGCAAGACTAACAAATCTTGGAAGATGTCAACTCTAGGGGATGAGAGTTAAACCTAAGTATCCTAACATAGCATCATTCTCAATCATATTCATATATCATGCTAGAAAAGTAAAGAAAATAGGGAAAAAGAAATGCAAATGCTTTATAGACCGTTGTCAAGCTCCATATGCATAAAAATGTAAACCAAGGAAGGATAAGTTAGGCCTCGCCATCCAAAGTTGCATCCGCATTGATCATGATCTTCTAAAGGTGCTCTAGAACTTGTCCTGGTATCAAGGTATTTCTCTATGCTCCATGCCTCAAAACTTCATGCTCTTGGTCTTCAAAATAGGCTTGAAAAGCTTGAAATGGTAAGAGATCTTTGATGGATCGAAAGAATACTTCGATCCATCGAGGCAGGGCCTCAGATCCAAAAAAAGCAGATAACTTTGATGGATTGAAAGATTGGCGTTCAATCCATCGAAGCAAAACCACAGGTTCATTCTGTAGGCATATTCGATGGATCGAAAGATTGGCCTTTGATCCATCGAGGCAGTACCTTAGATAGTGGCTTGTGAAATTTCCAACATGCTGCCATTGTCCACGTCAATTTCCTCGCACTTTCCTACTCACTTCATATTTAGCACACACGTCACACATCACACGTCACACTAAAATCAAAGGAAAAGAAAGATATGGAGTACTCTTTAGCATTTGAAAGCGATCCAAAAGTTCACAAAAGCAATGTCAAACACATAAGTATCAAACAAGAAAATAGATCATGGTACATCAAACTTCTAACAAAAAGAGCATATCCAATACTAAACACACGTGCAAGAAAAAATAAGAAATCAAATTGAAGAGAAACAAAAAGAAAAGAAAAGGTTAGAGATGCTCCCTCTTGAAGAAAAAAACTTCGCCATAGTCACCAACATCACCAACTTGCAAGGCCGAAGTCTTACCTTCCATGCTATAAGTGTTGTGACCACTTCGTTAGGATCACTCTTAGGGTTCACAAGATCACCGATTAAGCAGAATGCAATGACATCCTGGTTGGGTCTTTAAAGTTATAGACCTCCGCACTTCATTACTAGTTTGGCTCGAAACCCTCAATTTGTGTCTCATGGAGCTTGAAAGTTCTCTCATTATTTAAATTCAACAAATGGACGACTCCTTGAGAACATAGCTCAAGAAATTTGTAATTAGGACTCCTCAAGGGATTAAGGCACTTCAAGGTGACCTTGCTACCAACTGCTAATACTGGTTTCTCAAGGTTGTCCGGTTTCAATTTATTTTTCTTTTCGCGGCTCTTGCCCTTATCCGGTGCCTTGAATTCATCCACATTATTGGCTTTACTTTCCACAACATCAACACTATAGACTTGTAATGCCAGAATTGGTGGAGCTTCATTGAATAACTTGAAGGGTTTTGCGTTACAGCTCATGAAAGCTTGTGTTCTTCCTTTAGCATTGATTTGAGGAAAAAGTAAGAACTTAAGTTCATCCGGGTTCACCTTAGTCTCGGTTTTGGTCTTGATACCCTCATGCTTCCGTTTGGCTTTATTATCAAATCTGGGAGGTATGCTAGGTGCACCCAATGTGCCTACGTCTTCCTTATCATCACTTTCACAAACGCTTTCTACCAAGGCTACATCTCCATAATCATCATATCTTCTTTCGGTAGCCAACACTGCATTGACCACTTGCCCTTGATGCTTTTGATCCTTTTTGGTGCAAGACGGGAATTCATTATTCCTTCCGTCTTGTTGAACTTAATGTTCCTTTGCAAATTGACTTAATTGTTCCTCCATCTTCTGGAGTGCACATTCATTCTCCTTCCGGATCTCCTTGTTCTCTTCCATTAAGCTCTTGAAGATGTCCAAGTATGTCTTCTTGTCCTCCACTCGTTGAGCTTCTAATTTGCATTGAAGAATCATGTCATGTTGTGAAAATAGCTTGGTTATCAACTTCTCCAAGTTAGACTTTGACAATTCCCCTCGAGGTGGAGGTGCTTATTGTATCGGAGCTTATTGTGGTATTAGAGAGAAAGATGTTTGTGGTTGGCAAGAGTTACCACCCATAGAATTAAAATACTCTCCATTAGTCCTTGTAACTCTGGTAGCTCCCTGCTTAAAATCTTGACCATTTGCTTGACCACAATGGTTGACTTGGCTAGGATCATCCCATGAGAAAATAGGATTGGTATGCTAACCCGGATTACTTCTTTGTATACCAATTGATCTATACTTGCACTCCTCAATAGTCTCCGGATGATCTCCTTGATGTTGGCAACATGGAGCCTCATGAATCACACTCTTACAAATTATGCAAGGTCTCATACTAGTCTCTGCAATTTGATCAACATAGCCTCAATTACGAGTTTGCTTCAATAAAATGTCAAATTTCTTATTTATGGTCTCTTCAAGTCGCGTGACTTGTACATATGCGGATTCCTTGACTTGATACCTACTTTATCGAGTGGCTTGTGTGGCTTCTCTCATTGATATTTTCGGTGTTTAAACAATAGGCTTGACATCCCATAAGGAGAACCGTTTTGACATCTTTTCAAGTAGAATGTTTGTCTCCTCCGCAATTTTGTCCATGAAATCTCCTCCACTTGCATTGTCGACATTCCTTCTCATCTCCGTACATAATCCTTAATAGAAGAGAGACAATAACATGTCTTGGGTTTAACCTGGTTAGGGAAACCATGCTCAAGCTCCTTGAAATGCTCCCAAGTCTCATAGTACAACTCTCCATTTTCCTCACAAAATGTTATCATCATTGTTCTTCTCTCCTTTATTTTCCCGATGGAAAATACTTGGTGATGAACTTGCGTTACATCGCTTCCCATGAGTGAATTGAGTTAGGGGAAAGCTTATTGAACCATATCTTTGCCTTACCCTATAAACTTAAAGGAAATAGCTGAAGCTTCAATTTTCCTGGATCCATGTTCCGGATGTTGAACCTTGTACATGCTTCCTTGAACTCCAACGAATGAGCATAGGGATCAGAATGTGGATGGCCCATGAAAATTGTTAAGGTGTGAAGAAAACTAGATTTGATGTCAAAGCATTCACCCGCTAAAGGTTGAAGAATAACGCAACTGGTATGCATTGACAAAGACGGTAAAACACTATCCCTTAAATGTCTTTCTTTAATGACGTCCTCGTCCATGATGAATTTTTTCTCGAAAAGAGGATTCGTAGGCATAACACCTAAAAACACATTAAGAAACCGATACATATTAGTCCTTCAAACTATTAAAATACTCAAAGCCTCTAGGACTTTCCACAGTACTTCTTTGGCACCCCCCTCAAGGAAACATCAATAAACACTTCAAGAGTTTAAATGTGATAAGTTCCTAATGATCTAGGGTGTAGCAGAAATTAAGTTTACTAAATCTAGATTCTCTAACTACTATGCTTGAAATAAAGACACTACTTAGATATGCTCTCAAGAATATAAATACTCAAGATAAAAGAGGTAGAGATAAGTGAAGCAACCTTAGGACACATGCAACTTTCGACGGGTTGAGGAATTTTCTTGACGGGTAGAATTTGTGCTTCTATGTCCAACTCTCTACGGGTAGAGAAAAATCCTCTACTGGTAGAGCAGAATGCCCTACAAAAAGGTTAAAAGCTCAAATTCTCACACAGTTTCACCTCAAAGCATCTACCAAAGTATTCTTGAGATTAAAGACAAACAAAACAAAGTCCTAAGTGATAAAATGAAGAAAAACTACAAGGCTAAGAAACAAATATCACATACATGTCCGAATACTCCACAATCAAAGGCTAACCGAAGTTAAGAAATCAAAGTGAAATACATCCCTGGAAACGGCGCCAAAAACTTGTTGAAGAGAAATGCACCCCTATACTTGTGAACTATGAACTAACTCATAAGTGCAAAAACTTCTTCCACCCACAAGTATACGGGGTCATGTTATAGTATTTATAAGAAGTCAAGTGTCGAATCCATGAGGATTGACAACTTAAACTCCTTAGCTTAACTAGATTAAGCACTTTAAATCACGGATTAACTAGACATAAGACATGACACTAAAACTAAAGCAAGATGTAGAAGTGTATATCACAAGGCTAAGTCCTTTGGAGACTTAAGATTTCAAGGGATGGATGAACTACAATGAGTGGTTAAACAAAAGGTTGATTGATTGTTTACTACTAACTAAATTAAGTGAAAACATAAAGTAAGAGTAACACAAAATGTAAATGTTTGGTCAGCTTAAGATGTCACCACTAACCAACTCAATGTACCAACAATGTCCAAGTTATGAGTTTAGTCTGATTCACACGTGCTTGTTCAATTTGTGATCCTTTCAAGTCATCATTGGTTGTGAACCGAATCTCCTAGTTCATTAAGGCACTAGAAGTGCTCCAGTCTAACATTCAAATATAAAGCAAACCGAAACTAGAATGCAACTCAATTACGAATCGTATGCTAATCATACCACATGCCTAATGAGTTTAATATGTGTTCACTTATGTGAATGTGAATGTGAATGAATTTTTTTCCTAAGTCCCTATTAGAAGACATGAAAGTAGGATCTAATGGTTTTCCTCATCCACACCTTTTAGAACATGAATTAGAAGATATAACGATTGGCTACAAAGCCCCTTTGAATCAATGTAAGCTTCATCGAAGCTCCATGAGTCATTTGGACTTCAAGAAGGCTTCGGTACATGCTCAAGCCCAATGAAAACCAAACTTTAAGACCATCTTTTCAAATGCAACATAAATCATGTTTACATGCTTATCTTCCTTAAGTGAATGACTAGTTCACTTAGGTTTGTTTTTCGCTTCCCTAAATATATCTCAAATTAGTCATCGCTAAGAAATAAATATGAAAATATTGAATCAAGCTCAACATGCAAACATACCACAATCACATCACAAGCTATCAAACTCATTCACAACATGTAGTACACTAAACGAAATTCAATTTTATAACTCAAAACATAGTTGTATGTACATCAAATTGGCCTTAGCCATCAAAAAGGCAACTACTCACTAAGCATAATGTAAAGCAAGTATAGATACATAATTGAAGAGATGTAGAGATAACCCTCAACTCCCAAACAAGCTAAGTCATCCTTGGCCTTCAAGCTTCATCTTCTAGGCTCCCAAATACATCCAACTTGAGGTAGACGTGAGATAAGAAAGGGAAAAACTTAATTGCACAAAGGAGGGTGTACAATCAAGTGAGAAGGAAGAGCAACGGAAGAGGGACCTTAAAGGAAGTAAGATATCTCTACCTTAAGGGGCTGATTTGGTGGTGATTGAGAGGGTGTTTGAGGTGAAGGAGAGAGCTAAAGGGATAGGGATAGCTTCTGAGCTAAGAAAATATGCTAAAACTATGTAGAAGTGAAAAATAAGGTGTGTTATTGGTATGGTAAGAGGGGAGATCGACCCTAAGGCTTTCAAGGAGATATTTTTTGTGTATGAAATTCAAAACACTACGCCAAAAATTGCTTTAGACAACACTTGATAGACAACAGCCAGCAGTTTGTCCATGTCTGAAAAATGCAGTCAACACAAAAAAAATGATTGTCTGAATGTGCCCAAATGTGCCAAGGAGACAATAGATTTTAATCAGATGTAGATGGTAATGTGTTCTGAAAAAATCCATTTTTTTTCTATTGTCTGTGCCACCAGATTTAGTCAGCACTCATTTTTTTATGTTGTATGATATATTGTTATACAATGGTTTATATTTGTTTAATAAAGCTCTTTAGACAATAGTTTTTTTCTTTCTATTGTGTCATTCCAGACAAGAGTTTGTTTTTTCCATTTTCTGAACTGGATGTAGGCATTAGTGTGGTTTAAGTCAATTGTCTTGGCGGGAGGTTTCCCTACCAACACTTGAGCGAAAATTTGGTTTCAAATTCCCTCGGTCCTAACACTTGACCAATTTTGTAATTTTTGTTGACCTAGTGGTTGACCTAACTCTCTCTCTCTCTCTCTCTCAAATTAAACTAACAGAATTAAGTTATCCATCAGACCTCTATAGCTCTCTCAAAACTCTCTCAACTCTCTAACCCAAAGCTAGCTCTCTCAATATCTCTCCCATCTCTCTCAAAAGCCAAAGCTAGCTCACCCTCAAAAATTGATCTCATCATACCAGCTCACTAATTATATATCCCAATTCTGATCTTTCTAGCTTAAAACCCATAATCCCAAATTTCTTATTAGGATTTGGGCGTAGAAGTCAATTCAACACAAACGAAAACTACTGCACCTGGGTTTTGAGCTTACGGCCTTGATTCGATGCTTATTATTTCTTGTTTTATGAATATTTTAGTAAGAGCTTTAGAGCTGATGCTACCTGGGGTGATTCAACCAAGGCCATTCTTTTCCTTTTTGTTTTTAACATGTGAACTCATCACTTTAGCTCATTTTCAGGTTCTGAATAGATCTCTACTTGTTCTTAACTAGATCAACAGAGCTTTCTGGGTTTGTGTTTTGATGGACTACTATTTTTATTTATGGAACTGTGAAGTTGTTTGAGTTAATGGACAACTTGTTGAGAATTAGGAACTGGGTTTGATAAAAGTTTAAGTTTTTATCTGTTTAAATTTTAAAGGTGCACTCTATATACTTCTGTAACTGTGAATTTCTTAATATTATAAAGTGTGAAAGATCAAGTATGAATCTGGTTGTTTAATATGTTGTTCACTCTTTAATTTGTTCCACTTGGTCTCAAGAGAAGCTCAATCATTTTGGCTCCATTTTCTAAAATGTTACATTGTTTCCGATTTTTTGTGTTGTACTTTGTGGAAATGGGGATGTTTTGGACTATTCTGATAGGTGTTAGTTGGCTCTTTTTTTATTGCTGCCTGACATTTAGCTTTGTGGATTAGGTGCATTTGAACGCGTTATTTATAAGGCTATGAGCATTACAGAAGGAAATTGCAGATACATATAAGATGCTATTGAGTTTTACTTGTGCATCTTCTATGCTGTCAATTGTATTAGAAAATATGGGATCATTATGCAGCAAAAACTGACATTACAATGAAGCCAACAATGAAGAGAATGCACAGGTGGAGTTATTTATGTTTTGATAATGCTTCAATTACTGTTCTTTGCAACTTCTATCACCATCTAATTCGTTGTCAAATCTTGCTTCCAGACTGTAGAAATTGAAAGACGGATTGAACAAGAAACAAAGGCTGCAAAACACATCCAGAAACTTCTTCGACTAGGTACATATAATATGGAATATAACGCACTTAACTGTTTTAGCTTATAATGGTTGAAAAGTAGAATCCGTATGGCTGCTTCCCAGCTTTAGAGAAGTATATAAACGTAACTTTCTGTGCAATTTTCATTCTTGTGTGGCAGTTTAGACTCTTTAGATGTAATTCTCAATTCTATAAGTAATGTGGTCATTCAATTATTTTAGGTGCTGAGGAGTCAGGGAAGTCCACAATTTTCAAGCAGGCAAGATATTGTCAAATTGTATCTCTATTTAAGTATGTGAGTATTTTTTTTCTTCTGTAAAATGAACATATTAATTCTTAAAATATTTATACTTGCAGATAAAGCTTTTATTTCAAACTAGTTTCGATGGGGTAGAGCTCAAGAGCTACATCTTAGTCATACATGCCAATGTGTATTAGACCATAAAAGTACACAATACTTGAAAGGGTGTGTTGGACTTGGTTATTTTCCTTTTTGCATAATACAAAAAAAACACTAAACTCTATATAACAGATAATATTCATAGCTCTTTTTTGGTGCGAAGGAAGATGATTTACCCTTGTATCTAATTTATGCATGATGTGGTTTATCAGATATTGTATGATGGGTCAAAGGAGCTCTCTCAGAATGACAGTGAAACATATGTAATATCTAGTGAAAATCAGGTTTGATCTCATTATTTCATTGTTTACCGATTTTTTATATTTTTTTCATTTTTATGTTGTGTACGATGGTTTAAGGTTTCACTGTTTTTAACTTGTGCCAACTGATCGTGTCTTATTTTGATTCCCGCTCAAGCAGTTAGTAGCTGAACATAACTGCTTGTTTTCCAAATAAAAAGTTTGATTCCTTTTATCACGAAATTGGAGAGAAACTATCAAAAATAGGTAGCAGATTGGATTATCCACGTCTGACTGAAGAGCTTGCACAGGAGATAGACTCTTTCGAAAGATGCTGCAAATGAGGTGGATGGCAGATGGTTCAAATCATGAGATAGCAACATTTAGTGGTTATCGAAAAAATGGGGTGACTTTCCACACCAAGGAGTGCGAGTCTGGGCTTAAAGTTCAATGCAGCAGGGTATCCTTAATAGCAAGAACAATGCAAGTTGCTAGTATAAAGGACAAGAAGCCGATTACATCTGAAATGTTGTTTTATGGAGTAATTCAGGAAATTCGGGAGCTTGACTATGAAAACTGTAGGATTTCCATCTTTAAGTGTAGTTGGGTAGAGAATGACAAGGAGATTAAACTGATGACCTAGGATATACATCTGTTGATTTGAATAGGATATGTCATTTAAATGATCCTTTTGTGTTATTGTTTGCTGCACTTGATATTGTTTGTTGCATATTCTACATCAAAGGTGCATTCTATATCTATTTTCTAATATGCATGCAATCAAAAGTTTTGTCAACATGTATTAATATGTTTTGTCATACAGAAGCGTGTCAAAAAGGTCACTCCAGTCAAGGACACTATTGTGATACCAGAACAAGTGGTAAGTTGATACCCTTATAATTGAGGAAGTTTATATGATAGGTATAGTCTTAGTTTATTACTAATATGTTGTATGAAAACGTAGGAGCAATGTGATGAGGAGTGCAAGTTGGTTTTCGGGTCAACAGAAAATATTGTCGCTATGGCAAAGGTGGTGGAAGTGGAAGCTAGTGATATTGTGCAAACACTTCCTTGTGTTCCACTTAGAAAGAAAAATACACGCGTGACTATTCTGTCCTTTCTTTTAATCGATGAAATTTATTGAAGTGCATTGAAGATACATTATTCTCACAAGAATAAAACATCAAGGAAGACAGTTTCTTAGAAAACTCTCTTGGTATGTTTTCTTTTTCTTGATTTGCATGTTCTAGAACAATGTTATTGAACATGTTATTCATCAGATATGGTTATTGTGATCTTATGTTGTTTTGTTCATTGGGTATCCCTGGGCCACCAGGCAGCATTGAATGCGACTATTACCTAATGCAGTTAATGAAAGAAACCACTCAGAACAAGAACTGGGACTTCGCTTCAAAGGTGATTTATTTGATTTTGATAAACTGTTAGGATATATATTGTGTTAAAAAGGACCAATATATGTGTTTAACTAGATGACTTTGGTACATGACTTAAAAAGTCTGCTATGTTGGTATGAGGTTTGCAAAGTTAAAAAATAAGTAATATTGGATGTAATAGGTATAGGTAATTCATGAAAGTCATTGTACGTTGCTTATGGTTTTTGGATTTGTTGGTGTAATACATATTGTATGTTTTGGTTGATTTATGGCTTTAGCTACTAATTCAAAGCATCTGTGATGTCTATATGTATATTATGATACTGCATGACTTGCATATTATGTTTTAATTTCATGCACCTTTTATGTGGCTTTCATTATATTTCAGTGGCTTAATACACAAAAGGGTGTTGAGTATACTCAGCGGGAACTCGATGAAGTGAGATCAAAATGTGCACCATATATATTAAAGTATCACACTTAGGAGTAGCAACATGCATGTGGAGTTAATGGAGTTGGAGAGTTGCTCATTTTGGTATACATATGTTGAAAGGACCCAACCCCGATTTAGCTCCCTAAACCGGAATCAAACCCCTTCGAAAACACGAACCAACAAAAACCGTAAAATTTTTGGCAGAGTTTCGTTACTAACGTGGAATTACCATTACCTGCACACGGAAAATACACTTCATCCTATGCCACAAAAATCAAACCGTGGGCACCAATCCCATCCGAATTTCTCAACATATCAACAATAAAGTAAAACGATAAATATATCTGTACTTTACTGAAATCCGATGAAAAATCGTATAAACATAAACAACAGATTACTCAGAGCGACCTCTAATGTATAAACATATAAGTATACCACAGTAGGTAGAACAATAGACCTACTGGAAGAAACAAGGTAGCTTGAGCACTATGCCTCCGACCACAACGTGCGACACCAGAGTCCGAACTGCAAACTGGGCACGGAAACCGAAAAGCCCAGGGGAAAGGCAAATAAAAACGTTAGAGTGAGTGGACGAAAATAAACGTATGCCTTTCACCAGTTAATATACATACTCAATGTAAAACAATGCGAGTTCGGAACACATATATATATGGAGGTTGTCGGGCGACCTCTCAAGCCCGACGTCAGGTGAATCGCTCAACCCGACGGTGATAGGCCAGGGGACCTCTCAACCCTGGCGGCACTCAGGGGACCTCTCAACCCTGCTTCAGAGGAATCTCTCAACTCTGGTAGCATCGATGTAATAAATGCCATCACCGATAAATATATAATAACACCTCCGAAAATAACATATATCTCAATCATCGTATAAAATAAATACGAAAATTATAAAATCCACGAACTCGCAAATCAACAGTGAAAAATAGAAACTTGTCCACTCACAGACTAGCGTAACGCGATTCGCGTTAACCCGTGATCCGGCGGAAAGTCCATCGCCAAACGAACGATCACGAACACCTGAATATTCACAATGTCCAATACTCAAAGTCATAACTCGAAAATTCAAAACAAATCACGAGAAACCACCCTTCTCGGAAACACATAATCCGAATACGACGAATCGTCGAAAATCCGATATGTACATCTCAATACCTCGCTATACTTTCGGACGCTCAACTCAAAAAACGAACCTCCCCACTGCGATCGGGGCGCGATTTCGAGTGAAATGACATGCAACTTGTCGAAAATTCCAAAAAGTCAAACTTTGACCGCCGCCCAAGGCGGCGCCGCCACCAAACGTGAGATTTCTCGGTGGAGCAACTCCTATTCCATGCAAAATCACCCACTGAGCAACTTTGTCAACTACAACAAATGCCAATTCTCACTCTAACTCATCCAATTTCAAGCAAAACCGAATTGTTCCCAAAATTTCAAATCCAAAATTCTCCAAGCACAATCAAAATTAGAACTCCATACTTACATGGTTAGAATCATGGAGAGGAGAGCTACAAAACCCAGTCCTTGTTTGAGCTCAACTCGGCCCGAATCGAAAACCACCATTAACCCCAAAATTCACAAACTTTGGTTCAATATTTATCTCTCCACCGTGAGCTATGCCGTGATTGGTGGCCGGAATTGAGATGAGGGGAGCTAGGCGAGTTGAATGGTGTATGGTTTAGGCCGTGGGGTGCCCGGAAAAATATCGTTGCCGGCGAGCTGTACGGCGTCGCACCACCACTCGGTCAAACCGAGTTGATCGGGTCAAAGCCACTTAATACCAGGTTTGACTTTCCCATTATAGAAATTCCACTATTTATAGCTTTCCCAATTAGGAAACTTCCATAATTATCCACTTCGACGAACTTCAAACCCACGTAACTTTCTCGTCGTAAATCTGATTCCGATAATTCTCGCAGCCACAAGCTCATCTCGACGTACTCTTCAATTATCACCCAAAGTCAAACACATCGACCAATCGGATAAAAAGTCAACTGTTCAAGGCAACACATAATTAAACTGACTAAATAATCAACAATCGGAAATAATCACAACTTAATCTTCGTAACTCAGAATATTGCTCCGGAAGTTCCCACGAGCACGAAATTAAATTCTGAACAACTTCCATGAAGAAGCCAAAATCAAATTCTCGTCCGGTAATTTAGTCGTTAAGAGCACCACCATTTGAATCCGAACTTCAAATATTCATAATTAATTCCTCGGTCGTCCAAATAACGATCCGGAACCGCCCACGAACTCAAAATCACATGTAAAACGAATCTAGAGAAGAGACTCAGCTCCAATTCTTGGCCAATAATTAAGTCGTTAACAAATCCGGCGATTCAAACACTGTCGGAACTCTGCGACTACGCAGTAACCTCGTAGATCAAGCTGATTCCACTGCTGATTCTGTTCTGGGTCGTCACATATGTAGAAAAGGTAGCCTGTGATTTTGAATTGGTATATATCGCAGCTTAATTATTCAAACTTTAACTAGATGGTTTCTCTTTATGGAAGACAATTCCTGTTTTTGTATAGTTCCAACAATTAGGCACTTTTATTTAAAGTGTATGGATGTTTGTTGTTGGCTAGTTGTATACTTGACTTCTAATATGCAAGCTAGCTAGTTATTGAATGGTCTATTTTTGAATTGGTATATGGAAGTTCTTGAATGGTTTGCTGCATGATCACACTTGCAGGAAACAACATTATAGTTAGAAGTATTGTTTGAAGATAAAATTTTTAGTTAGAAGTATTGTCCGAAGACAAAATTTTAGTTAGAAAATGAGAAAAATGTATTGTCTGACTACAAATAACATAAGAAGAAATCAAATATGGGTATTGCCTAGATACAAAAAACACAACATTCATTGAGATAAAACTATTGAGTGTTCAGCTGCCGTGTAAAATAACTTTGAAAAAAGTATTGTCTGATTCAAAATACCTCAATAAAGAAGAACATAAGGGAATTGCTAGATACAAAAAAAATAACACCAATAGAAACAGACTATTGTAGTATTTATTATCTACAACAAAATACTAAAAAAAAAATCATTGACCTAATTAGGTGCAACAAATGATAAATCTAGAAAAGTATTGTCTAAATTGGACATTACTATAGATTATGCTTAGAACCAATTGTAGAACATATTTTTCCACAACAATATGGATATAAAAAAGCTTTATGAACATTTAAAACAATAAAAAGAAAAAAATAAATGTTGCCACAAATCGACTTATGCAATGACAGCTCTTTAATATATGTAGAAAAGACTCTAGGCATACCAAAATGTATTGTTTAAATTTCTTTCAGACAACGACATATTTTTCATTGTCTGATGCTACTCTCCTCAGCTCCATAAACAACACATCAGCCCTATATCCCACAATGGTCTAAAACCATTGTCTGAAGTCCTTTTTGGTGTAATAAAATTAGATGCTTCGACATGATCCTAAATATTAGGCTTTTAGGTAGTCCAAGTGTGTGACTCACCCCAAGTCATACGACTTACATGTGCATCTATCTCTCAAAATATCTCCAAGTGGGTTTAGACTCTTGAGGCCTTGGCCCAAACTTGACTTGACCGGTGATGGCTTGCCATAGTTGACCATTGACCGACTATAGTTAACTGTAGACCGGCGTTGACTTTTTGCCATTTTCCAGCTTTTGCTCCATCTTCTCCAAGGGCTTCGAAAATGCGCTCGGTTTCTCCAAAAAGTGATTAATTTCCTGTGATGACCCGGATCTGAATCAGCAGTATGTTCAGCTTGATCGATGAGTTACTGCGTAGTCGTAGTTGTCTGACGGTTATTGGAATCGCCGAGCTTGTTAACGACTTAATTATTGGCCGAGAATTAGAGCTGGGTCTCTTCTCGAGAGTCGTTGTATGTGTGATTATGAGTTCGTGGGCGGTTCCGGATCGTTATTTGGACGACCGAGGAATTAATTATGAATATTTGAAGTTCGGATTTAAATGGTGGGCTACTTAACGACTAAATTACCGGACGAGAATTTGGTTTCAGCTTCTTCACGGAAGTTGTTCAGAATTTAATTTCGAGTTTGTAGGAACTTCCGGAGTATGATTTGGAGTTACGAGGAATTAGTTGCGAATATTTCCGTTTGTTGTTGGTTTAGTCGATTTATTATGTGTTTGGGCTGAACAGTTGACTTTTTATCCGATTGGCCGATGTGTTTGACTTCGGATGATTATTGAAGAATATGTCGAGACGAGTTTGTGGCCGCGAGAATTATCGGAATCGGAATTACGACTAGAAAGTTACGTGCGTTTGAAGTTCGTCGAATTGGATAAACATGAAGTTTCCTTTTTGGGAAAGGCTATAAATAGAAATTTCCATTCTAGGCAAGTCAAAGCTTACCATATTGGGTGTTGACCGAGTTGACCGAGTCAACTCGGTGGAAGAGGAGAAGACCGACGGTGACGGTGGTGCTTCACGGTGGCGAGGCCGTTCGGCCACCTCCGAGCTCGGGACTTGTTCTAATCGATGCGCCTTGGCATCCCGAGTTCACCCCCGGCCTCCTTTCACGGCAAGGCTCGCCGGAAGGGAGGGAATTTTTCGGCCAAAGTTTGAAGAAACTTGGTGATTTCGGGTTTGATGTTTCGAGCCGATTCGAGCTGAAATTTGTACTGGGCTTTGTAGCTCTCATCACTAGCAAGCTACCATGTAAGTTTGGGATCCTAATTTTGCTTGTGGAAGGAGAATTTTGGATTTGAAAATTGTGTGTTCATTCGGTTTTTCATGAAATTGACCATGTTAGAGTGAGAATTGGACTTCGGTGCAGTTGACAAAGTTGCTCAGTGAGTGATTTTGAGTGGAACAAGGGTAGCTCCGCCGTGAAATTCTCCGGTCAACAGTGGCACCGCCGTGGACGGCGGTCAACGGCGGTCAACGGTCAAAGTTTGACTTTTTTTGGACTTTCGGCAAGTTGCATGTCAGTTGACTCGAAATCGCGCCCCGATCGCAGTGGGGAGGTTCGTTTTTCGAGTTGAGCGTCCAAACGTAAAGCGAGGTATTGTGGTATACATATACGGATTTTCGACGATTCGTCGACTTTGGATTTCGTGTTTCCGAGAACGGTGGTTTCTCGTGGTTTGATTTTTATTGTCGGATTATGATTTTGAATATTGGACATTGTGAATATTCAGGGGTTCGTGATCGTTGTTTTGGCGAGGGACTTTCCGCCAGATCACGGGTTAACGCGTATCGCGTTACGCCAGTCTGTGAGTGGACATTTCTTTTCACGGATTATTTGCGAGTCTTGATATACGTTTTATGAACTTGAGAATGCATATGAGATTTCGGATTACATGAGCATGTGTTTTACGATTATACGATTATACTTATACGGATATACGTATACGAGTATACATATACTTATATGTTGTTCATGCATTTGCATTGAAATGTTTATGATTTGGTTTACACAGAGTACAGTCGTGGTTACGTTGTTGAATCGATACACTTGCCTCTTGGCTGATCCCCGATGGTAGGCTTTATTCCAGGGGAGGCTGTGACTCCTGACCCGAGGTCTTTACCGGGGGGAGGCAGACCTTTGACCTGAGGCCATTTCCGGCTAGAAATACGTGGAAGTCAGGAACTCCGTGGTTCTGACTGTACTAGCACGGGTGTGTCCACGAACGACCCCGTGAGATTTTTATGCATTCTCCGTATACGTGAGGAGTTAGAGTCTCCCTCGTGTACTCGGACACGTGAGGAGTTAGAGTCTCCCTTGTGTACCATTTGATTATTTATGCTTTCGACTCGCATATGTTTTTATTATATATATTACTTGGTGAAAGACATTTATTTTCGTCCACTCACTCTAACGTGTTTCATGTCTTTCCCCTGGGTTTTTCGTTTTCCGTGCCCAGTTTGCAGTTCAGGCTCTGGTGTCGCACGTCGTGGTCGGAGGCATAGTGCTCGAGCTACTTTGTTTCATCCAGTAGGTTTATTGTTCTACCTACTGTGATATGCGTATACGATTATGTATTAGATGTCGCTCTGAGCTTCCTATTGAATACGTTATATGATCTTACACTGGATTTCAGTAAAGTGCGTATATATTTACTACTTTACTTTACTGTTGTTATATTGAGAAATCCGGATGGGATTGGTGCCCACGGTTTGCTTTTTGTGGCATAGGATGAAATGTATTTTCAGCGTGCAGGTAATGGTAATTCTACGTTAGTAGTGAAACTCTGCCCAAATTTCGAAAAGTTTTTGTTGGTTCGTGTTTTCGAAGGGGTTCGATTCCGGTTTAGGGAGCTAAATCGGGGTTGGGTCCTTTCAGCTTGGTATCAGAGTATTAGGTTATAGGTTCTGTAGACTTCTGTAGTCGTGTTTACTAAGGGTATTTGAGAATGTACAGCATGTCTGGAATGGTGACCCCACCGGCCGGCGGATAATCATCAAATTCTGGGTGTTGTATGCTTTCAAATATTTGAAGTTCCATGATTACGTTCCACTTGTTGTGAACGATATTGTATTCATTAGGATGCCTCCTGACGTGCTTTCCGTGTCGTTTCGGTTGTGGATCCTGTTGAGGATCATTCGACGCGCGATTTGCCAGAGAACAGTGGATTCGGATGAGTATTCAGAGTTCAGTGAATTGTGTGGCACGGTTTACCTGGGGATGTGTATATGAGCGTTTATATGTTGCCTCAGAGCTGAGATTTGTGGCAGTGATGTTTGCTTGAGTCAGATTGTTGTGTTTGGTGGGTTGATATTGTGTGAGTTCCGGTTGCGACTCCACGGCCTACCTTCAGAGTGTAGTGTATACGGTAATGGTTTAATCAGGCTATCCAGCAATTGAATGTGGAGTGTTTACCCACCTGAGGCAGAGATGCTTTGTTCACATGTTTGTTACTGTTTGCACGTGTTATGTGGCTTCAGAGGAAGCGGTGCACGAGATTCGAGATGAGTTTGAACCTGAGCATCAGAGAGAGTCTGACTGTTCTGCCTCGAGACATCCGTGAGGAGCTTAGTGTGTTGCACTCAGTGGCGAGGCTATTGAGGAAGGAAAGGTGTACACGGTTTTCGATGTGACGGTTTGAGGAAAGTGGATTTAGTCGAGATTTTGATGTGGTTGAGTTTTGATACTTCGGGATCAGTGACTTCATCAGGCTGTGGCCTTTTCGATTATGATGAGGATCCTCTGTTGATCCATTTAGTGATGGCGGAGATCACAGTGGAGCGGACTTGCTCCTGCGGCATGAGTTCGGGTGATCGTTGGTGATCCTTTCACGCAACAGGTGTTGCGGTGATTTGTGTTCGAGGAGTACTTTCAGTTGTTGTTCCGGTGACCAGTAGGGTCACGTTACGAGGGAGCGCCCTCAGTCAGCTGTTGTAGCAGTTCGGTAGCTCAGAGTTCGCGAAGAGATCATGATGCTATTCCTGCAGTCTGATCAATGTACCATTTTGACGAGTTATTCAGCAAGTCGCAATTGATGTGGGCAGCTAGTTGGGCATGTTGGAGTTTGTGCCATGACCTTGTTTGAGGACAGACTTTTCTCCGAGGTTACTGTTGTTTGATATCCATGGCTATTGTACCTGCATCTTCACTTCCAAGGTCTTGGAGAGTGTTGCATCCATCCAGAGGTTGTGAGATCTTTGTTTGAGGTTATGGGTTAGCCGCGGATCTGTTAGCGCTGGACATTGTGGTTTTAGTGTGCTTGTGAGTATGGACTTACTGACGACGCATTTGGTTGTGTTCGAGTGCCTCGAGGAGGAGGTTGTGTTTCGACGACCAGATTTCCCCGAAATACTGTTTCGCGGTGATGGTCGAGCGGATGGTGGAGACGAGTTATGTTGTTGCTTAGCACATGTTGTGGATACTATGGTTGCTATACCTGACATTGGTGACATTGAGGTGGTTCCCGAGTTTCCAGGTGTGTTTTGGAGGAGTTACCGGGTGTTCCTCTAGTTCGGAAGATCGACTACATCATTGAGTTTGTACCAGGCGCTGGACTCATTTTACCGACGTCTTGTCGTTCGGAGCCAGCGGAGCTGATGGAGCTATTGTTTCGACTCCAGGAGTTGCTGGAGGAGGTTTCAGGAGATTTCGTGCAACCCCGCGTATTTACGTGGTGTGCTTTTGCATTGTGTGTACGGACGTTGAATGATTCGACGAGGTGGTGCATTGACTACCGGAAGCTCGATTTGCTTCAGAGGAGAGTGAGTATCCTCCGCTTCAGATTGACGATTGGTTGATCAGCTCGCGAGAGCTTCAGTCTTGTCGAAGACTGATTTCGGGTTCGGATACCATCAGTTGAGGACCGATGAGTCAGATGTGGTTTGGACAGCTTTCGGATCTCGGTACGGGCATTATGAGTTCTTGGTCACGCTGTTGGGTTGACCAATGCCCCGTAGATCGTGTAGACTTGATGGACCATGTGTTCAGACAGTTTCTGGACGAGTTGCGGTCATGTTCGTGGAAACGTCCTGATGTACTCCGAGAGTGTGGACCAGTACCTGGAGCAGTTGCGAGCGGTTTTGTGGACTTCGCGAGACGATTAGCTGTTTGTGAAATTCAGCCAGTGTGAGTTTTGGTCGATTAGCGTGAAGATGTTGGGCTATGTGATGTTATCCGAGGGAGTTGGTGTGGATCCTAACCAAATGGAAGCCGTATTGATTTAGGGATTGCCCTACTATTGTACCAGAAATCGGGAGTCTCTTGGGTTTGGCAGGCTTTTACTGACGGCTTTGTGCAGGATTTTCCCGGATTGCCACTCTACTTTCCGGATTGACGGAGAAGGTGTAGAGTTCGAGTGGTTCGATGCACGCGAGGAGAGTTACCTACTCCTGTAGGATGGTTGACCGTTGCTTCGGTGTTGACCTTACCTGACTATCGTGACGAGTTCGTGGGTTATGGCGATGCATCGAGGTATAGATTTGGATTGTGTTTTGATGTTGTGTAGCAGAGCGGTGGCTCATGATTCCAGGCAGCGGAACTTTATGAAGCTATGTATCCGGAGTTTGGTTTGGGTGTAGCTATTTTTATGTTAGCATTGAGGAGTTCGAGACACTATTTCTATGGCGTGCAGCAAGGTGTAGGATGTACACTGACCACTGAGTTTCATCCACTTGCATTTTCGGCCAGATTTGGACTTGAGGCAGTGTAGATGGAGGGAGTCGACTATCGACTATGGCTGCACATTTGAATTTGTTCGAGGAAGGCTAGTGGTTGTACTTTGACCATCCGTTTGGGATGATGTTGTTGCTGGTGCATTCAATCGAGAATCGGGAGTTTCAGTATTGCATGTGTGTATGTGTGGCTCGAGTTTCCGTGTTAGCCGAGTTATGGGCTACGAGAGCTGAGTTTGAGTATGATGATGTTGTGGTTTGTGATTTTGCGCGTGTTTGGCGCTAGTGACGCGGAAAAGTGTCAGATACTTCGAGTTTATTACTCGTGATGCAACATGAAGAGCAATGTAGCAGTTTGAGTGTGCAAATGCCACATTCGTCGACTAGCGATGGCTAGGAGACAGAGACTTGCCGAGATGTGTTAGCCATTTGAGATTTCCGGTTAGACGTGACGGTTGCTGCTGTAATTGTGTGTGTATGTGTACACTTTGGTTGTGATACCAGTTGTCGGGCCTTTGTGGATCATTTGACGAACTCAGTACAGTTCCTTGTACTTTCGGAGATGATTCCAGTGGTTGGCTGGTATAGCTGTGTTTGATGGAGGTTGTCCATCTACGTGGTGTACCTGTGTCCCAGTTCGCCGATCGAGGTGATCAGCTACGACTAAGTGTTGGTGAGCTTTGCAGCGAGCATTGGAGACCAAATTACGAGCTAGTACCGATTCTTATCCTCAGATTGGCGAGTGATCTTTGAGGACTATAAAGACCTTGGAGGGCATGTTGTGGACCTCGGTAGTACAGTTCCAGAGGATTTGGGGACCAACAGTTTTCAATTGTTCGAGATTGCTTGCAGTACCAGTTGTTGACCATTGTGATTTTGATGTTGCATGATGTCGTTTTGAGGAACGATGTTGTACTTCATTGTGTTGGAGTAAGTTTGGTTTGAATTTGAGTTGATGTTTGTTTCTGATTTTGTGGAGTGTGTTACCATAGACTGTTAGATTAGCGGAAATGGGTTGATAATTGTTTGAGTTCGATGCTTGAGTTTCGTTGGTATGAGCAGGTCGTGTTGTGATTTGCCTTGATGTTTTGATCCATATGTGGCCATAGGCGAGTTTGTGTTATGCCGTATGGTTCGGCATCGCCTATAGTGTTGGCTTTGTGTGTTGTGTTCCGCGTGGCGGAACAATGTTTCAGGTTGTTGCGTGTTGTGTACCCTATCTGTTTCTTATGCATGAACACGTGGCGCTTGTGTGGAGCCAGTTCAGATTTGTGATTTGTGGGTACAGAGATTCCAGCACAGAGCTATCTCCTATTGTGGAGTTAGTTGCCAGAGTTGTTCAGTTGATGTAGCCACTGGGCAGTTGAGCAGTATGCAGAGGCAGTGCTCCTACATTTAGCCAACAGACTTGGAAATTTCGAGGTCGAAATTTTTCTAAGGGGGGTGGATTTGTGACGACCCGGATCTGAATCAGCAGTATGTTCAGCTTGATCGATGAGTTACTGCGTAGTCGCAGTTGTCCGACGGTTATTGGAATCGCCGAGCTTGTTAACGACTTAATTATTGGCCGAGAATTGGAGGTGGGTCTCTTCTCGAGAGTCGTTGTATGTGTGATTACGAGTTCGTGGGAGGTTCCGGATCGTTATTTGGACGACCGAGGAATTAATTATGAATATTTGAAGTTCGGATTTAAATGGTGGGCTACTTAACGACTAAATTACCGGACGAGAATTTGGTTTCGGCTTCTTCACGGAAGTTGTTCAAAATTTAATTTCGAGTTTGTGGGAACTTCCGAAGTATGATTTGGAGTTACGAGGAATTAGTTGCGAATATTTCCGTTTGTTGTTGGTTTAGTCGATTTATTATGTGTTTGGGCTGAACAGTTGACTTTTTATCCGATTGGCCGATGTGTTTGACTTCGGGTGATTATTGAAGAATATGTCGAGATGAGTTTGTGGCCGCGAGAATTATCGGAATCGGAATTACGACGAGAAAGTTACGCGCGTTTGAAGTTCGTCGAATTGGATAAACATGAAGTTTCCTTTCTGGGAAAGGCTATAAATAGAAATTTCCATTCTGGGCAAGTCAAAGCTTACCATATTGGGTGTTGACCGAGTTGACCGAGTCAACTCGGTGGAAGAGGAGAAGACCGACGGTGACGGTGGTGCTTCACGGTGACGAGGCCGTTCGGCCACCTCCGAGCTCGGGACTTGTTCTAATCGATGCGCCTTGGCATCCCGAGTTCACCCCCGGCTTCCTTTCACGGCAAGGCTCGCCGGAAGGGAGGGAATTTTCCGGCCAAAGTTTGAAGAAACTTGGTGATTTCGGGTTTGATGTTTCGAGCCGATTCGAGCTGAAATTTGTACTGGGCTTTGTAGCTCTCATCACTAGCAAGCTACCATGTAAGTTTGGGATCCTAATTTTGTTTGTGGAAGGAGAATTTTGGATTTCAAATTTGTGTGTTCATTCGGTTTGTCATGAAATTGACCATGTTAGAGTGAGAATTGGACTTCGGTGCAGTTGACAAAGTTCCTCAGTGGGTGATTTTGAGTAGAACAAGGGTAGCTCCGCCGTGAAATTCTCCGGTCAACAGTGACGTCGCCGTGGACGGCGGTCAACGGTGGTCAACGGTCAAAGTTTGACTTTTTTTGGACTGTGACGACCCGAACCAGAATCAGAGGTGCGTTTGGCACGATTCTCGAGATTTGAGTTTTAGTGGCAGTTTTGCGATATTATGTGGTTTTGCCGATTCGATTCGCGACTTTGTTTCTGGTCGAGAATTTGAGTTGAGTGTCTTCACGGAAATTGTAGAGTACGTGATTTCGAGTTTGTGGGTGGTTCCGGAAGATTTTTCCGATAACCGAGGAATATTTTATGATTATTTGAAGTTTCGGGTTCCGACGAGTTTATCCGGATGTTTCGAGCTTATCCGAATCATTTCGTATTTTCATTTTGGACCGTTGATCGACCCGAGGGACGAGTATAAATATCGAAAA
Source organism: Geum urbanum (assembly GCA_946800695.1). Classification (NCBI taxonomy): domain Eukaryota; kingdom Viridiplantae; phylum Streptophyta; class Magnoliopsida; order Rosales; family Rosaceae; genus Geum; species Geum urbanum. The sequence continues at coordinate 17,331,164 of OX327016.1, forward strand.
GTCGGAAAATAGTCGTAAAAACACGAAATTGCATTGACCACCGTTGACTTTCCGTTTTTGGCAAGTTGACTTTTTGGACAAAAAAAAAGAAAAAGAGGAAAGTTTCCCGTTTCGGTGCTTGCCGTCCGGTATCGAGTTTCCGGCCACCGTTGGCTTCAAGAAAGGTACGGTTAGCTTCCTCCTCTGATTTCGAGTGGGTTGGTAGTTGATTTGGTGAGAATTGATGGTGTTTTGATGGTGTTCGAATCGGGCCGATTAGAGGTGGTTCGACGGTGATGGTGGCGGTGGCTCCGGCGAGCTTCGAGGGTGGAGATGTTGGGGTTTTGGTTCCTCTAGCTTAGGTGAAGCTTTCTATGTAGTTGCTTTGGTTTGAGGTGGAGGTTTCGGGGTCATCGGAGTGAGTTACCGGAATTGAGATTCCGTTCGGTTAAGTCGAGTTTTGGAAGGGTTAGGGGCTGTTTTGGTCAATGTGTTAGAAGGGAAAGTTGTTCGTGTGGTCGAGATGATTTGATCTGGAAAGTTTCGCCGCGTGATTCCGCCGTTGACGGCGCGCGGTCAACGGTGGTCAACGGCGGTCAAAAAGTCAACTTTTCAGATTTCGATGTAATTAGTGTCATTTTTCTCGTAATCACGCCCTGGTTATCGTACGGAGGTTTTCGGGTTGATTTGGTTAGCCGATTTTCAGTCGAGGTTTCGAGTGGGGGTTTCGGGATTTCCGTAATTCATTTTACACTGCATTTCGTATTTCCGGGAACGGTTGGTTTCCGTGCATCAGTACAGTGTTGTGGATTACGATTTTGATCAGTTATGTTTATATATATTCAGGAGATCGAGATCGAGATTTGGATCGTGATCGTGCTTCGGGCGAGGGATCTTCCGCCGGACCACGAGTATAGCGCGAGTTCGCGCTAGCGGATTTGTGAGTGGACATTTCTTTTCACAGATTGATTGCGAGTCCTTTATAAATGACTTACGAACTTGAGTATGCATATTGATTATGTTTTTACGAGCATGTGTTTTACGATTATGCTTATACGGATATACGTATACGAATATATACATATACGTACATATTATGATTTAAGCATGTGCATAGAAAAGATTTATGATTTGGTTTACACAGAGTACAGTCTCAGTATATGTTGTGGTATCGATACACATTGGCTTCTCGGCTGATCCTCGAGTACGCTCCGGGAAGGACAGATATCCTGACCCGAGGCCTTTCTGGCTAGAATCACGTGTGGGTCTGGGATCCTGTGGTTCAGACTGTGCTATCGCGTGGAAGGCCACGAGAGTCTCCGCGATATGTTTTACGTGGCATGCTCAGTACGTGAGTGGTAGCCTGAGTCTCCTCACGTTTTATTTGATTTTCTTGCATTTGACTCGCATACGATTTTATTCGTATATATATATAAACTGGTGAAAGACATTTATTTTCGTCCACTCACTCTAACGTGTTTATTGTCTTTCTCCTGAGCTTTTCGGTTTCCGTGCCCAGTTGCAGTTCAGGTTTGGTGTTTTCACGTCGCGGTTGGAGGCTAGTGATCAGAGTCACCTGTGTTTTCCAGTAGGTTTCAGTTTCACCTACTGATGTACATGTTGTATATATTTTACTCTAGAGGTCGCTCTGATACATTCTGATACTTGTTTATACGGATTTTCTCGGATATACATATATATAGTACAGTATGTTTACTGTTTGTTGATTATATTGATGATGAGAAATCCGGATGGGATTGGTGCCCGCGGTTTGATTTTTGTGGCATAGGATGAAGTGTATTTTTCCGCGTGCAGGTCAAGGTAATTCCACGCTAGTAACGAAACTCTGCCCAAATTTCGGAAAATTTTTGTTAGTTCGTGTTTTCGAAGGGGTTCGATTCCGGTTTAGGTATCTAAATCGGGGTTGGGTCCTTTCAGCTTGGTATCAGAGCATTAGGTTGTCAAATTCTGTAGACTCTTGTAGTTGTGACGCTTAGGGTATTTGAGTTGATACAGCATGACTGGAGTGATGACCCGACTGGCCAGCGGTACTCATCAATACTTCGGGTGTTGTGTGTCCTCAAATATCTGCGGTTTCATGATTACGTTCTTTCTGCCTGTACCTAATGCTTGTCTTGTATCAGTAGGATGCCTCCTCGACGTGGTCCCCGTGTTGATCGGGATGATGATCCTGATGAGGATCGCCGAACGCGCGACTTGCTGATGCGAGTGCTGCGTTTGGAAGAGCGTTTTGACCCTGTGGTCAAGGCTCGCACTGCGGGTGCTACTGTGTTTTCGGGTTCAGTTGATCCAGAGATATGCGAGGCATGGTTGGTTCAGATTGAGCGTGTATGTGAGCGTCTGCAGTTTACTCCTGAGCAGATGTCAGTAGCCGGAGTTGGTTTGCTTGAGGGTGATGCATACTTTTGGTGGGTCAGCACTGACAGAGTTCCTGTGGATACACCGTGGACGTTGTTCCGTGATCTGTTTATGCGGAGGTATTTTAATCAGGCTACCCAGCAGCGCAAGTACGAGGAGTTCACGAACTTGAGGCAGGGCAGTTTGTCTGTACTTGAGTATCAGGATCGATTTACCCGATTGTCTCGTTTTGCGCGGGATATGGTGGCTACTGAGGAAGCCAAGTGTCGTAGATTTGAGCTGGGTTTGAATCTGAGCATCAAGGCGACACTGACTACGATGCCTCGGAATAACTTCGATGAGTTTGTTAGTGCTGCACTCCGAGGCGAGGATATTGAGCGGGAGAGACAGCAGAGGTACCAGCCGAGATGGTTTGAGGAGGGTGGACCGAGTCAGAGGCCTTCAAAGCGGCTGAGTTCTGATACTTCCGGTTCAGCTTCATCCTCAGGTGGTGGGTCATATCGACCACCAGTTAGTGCATCGAGACAGAGGCAGAGGTGGAGAAGAGATCAACCGCAGCGTCCACAGGCGAGTGGGGATACCAGCGGTTCTAGTCATCCTCGACAACTTTTCCGTACACCTGCTTCACCGAGGGAGTCTCCGCTATGCAATTTGTGTAATAGGTATCATTTTGGATCGTGTCAGCGAGGCACCCTCAACTGTTATCATTGTGGCCAGGTGGGTCACTATGCGAGGGCGTGTCCTCAGTTGTATGGTGCTGGTGGTCAGGCAGTTCAGAGTTCCAGAGGAGAGCGAGGTACCACTTCGGGAGCTCGACCATCACAGTTTGCAGGCCAGGGCAGGCAGCAGGGTCAGGCCCAGCGAGGACGACTAGCCGGACAGGCGAGGGTTCATGCAATGACTCTACGTGAGGGCAGAGCATCACCGGAGGTCGTTATCGGTACGTTACATGTCTTTGGTATTCCTGTAGTTGCATTGTTAGATCCAGGTGCCACACATTCATTCATATCATATAGACTGTCATCATTAGCTACGGTACCTGCATCTCCACTTCCGGGGTTGTGGAGAGTGTTGTATCCGTCAGGTGAGGTTGTGAGCATCGGTTGGGTTTACCGAGACTGTGAGGTATTTGTTGATAGCCATGGTTTAGCCGCTGATCTGTTGTTGCTTGATATTGTGGATTTTGATTTGATATTGGGTATGGACTTTTTGGAGTCGCATTGGGCCATGTTTGACTGCCACAGGAAGGAGGTCGCGTTTCGACGACCAGGGTTACCCGAGATACTATTCCGTGGCGAGAAGAACACTTCCCTACCGTGTTTGATTTCCGCGATGAGGGCGGATCGGTTGATGAAGAAGGGTTGTGTTGCTTACTTAGCCCATGTTGTGGACACTACAGCTGCAGTGCCGGATCTTGGTAGTATCGAGGTTGTGTCTGAGTTTCCGGATGTGTTTCCAGCAGAGTTACCTGGTATACCCCCTGTGCGGGAGATTGATTTTACCATTGAGTTATTGCCGGGTACTGGACCGATTTCCCGGACACCGTACCGGATGGCGCCTGCAGAGTTGAGGGAGTTGCAGATTCAGCTTCAGGAGTTGCTGGAGAAGGGATTCATTCGACCGAATGTTTCTCCGTGGGGTGCTCCAGTGTTGTTTGTGCGGAAGAAGGATGGGTCCATGCGTTTGTGCATCGACTATCGGAAGCTGAATCAGATTACAGTGAGGAACAAGTATCCGTTGCCACGGATTGACGACTTGTTCCATCAGCTGAAGGGAGCAGCAGTCTTTTCGAAGATTGACCTTCGATCCGGATATCATCAGTTGAGGATCCGGGATTCAGATGTTGCCAGGACAGCGTTCAGGACGCGGTATGGGCATTATGAGTTTCTGGTTATGCCGTTTGGGTTGACCAACGCCCCCGCAGCTTTCATGGACTTGATGAATCGGGTGTTTCGACGATTCCTGGACAAGTTCGTGATAGTATTCATTGATGATATTTTGATATACTCGAGGAGTGTGGGCCAGCACAAGAAGCACTTGAGAGCAGTATTGCGAACTTTGCGGGACTATCAGCTGTTCGCGAAGTTTAGCAAGTGTGAGTTTTGGTTGGATAGTGTGAAGTTTCTGGGCCACGTGATTTCGGCCGAGGGAGTTAGTGTTGATCCTGACAAAATCGAGGCCGTGCTGAATTGGAGTCGACCCACTACTGTGCCAGAGATCCGGAGTTTCTTGGGACTAGCAGGCTATTATCGACGGTTTGTACAGGATTTCTCCCGGATAGCTACACCACTGACTAGGTTGACGAAGAAGGGCGTCAAGTTTGAGTGGTCTGATGCGTGCGAGGAGAGTTATTTGCTCCTGAAGGAGAGATTGACTACCGCACCGGTTCTGACACTGCCAGATGACAGTGGTGAGTATGTTGTGTACAGTGACGCGTCGAAGTTGGGCCTTGGCTGTGTGTTGATGCAGCATGGTAGAGTTGTGGCGTACGGTTCCAGACAGCTGAAACCGCACGAGGTCAACTATCCGACGCATGATTTGGAGTTAGCCGCTATTGTGTTAGCGTTGAAGAGTTGGAGACATTACCTGTATGGTGCTCAGTGTAAGATTTTCACTGACCACAAAAGTCTCACTTATTTGCGGACACAACCGGATCTGAACATGAGGCAGCGCCGATGGATGGAGTTGATCAACGACTATGATTGCACGTTTGAGTACCATCCGGGGAAGGCCAACGTTGTGGCAGATGCACTTAGCCGGAAATCCGGAGCCTCATTGTTTCACATGTGTGTGGCCAGAGTGTCGATGTTAGCAGAGCTTCGAGCTACAGGTGCTGTGTTTGGGTATAATGATGATGGAGCTTTGTTAGCCAGCTTCCAGGTTCGACCAGTGTTGGTTGATCAAGTACGAGAGGCATAGGATTCAGATTCTTACTTGCTGGGTAAGAAGACCATGATTCGGAATGGTGTGCCTACAGAGTTCCGATTGAGCGACGACGGTACGTTGTTGTTCAGGGGCAGGTTATGTGTACCCAGGGACGAGGACTTGAAGAAGGAGATTCTAGACGAGGCTCATAGTTCAGCGTATGCGATGCATCCCGGAGGTACGAAGATGTTTCGTACACTTCGAGCGTACTATTGGTGGCGCAACATGAAGCGGGAGATTGCCGCGTACGTAAGTCGGTGTTTGATTTGTCAGCAGGTGAAGGCAGAGAGGCAGAAACCTGCAGGGAAACTACAGCCACTTGAGATTCCAGTTTGGAAGTGGGAGCATATCACGATGGATTTCGTCTATCAGTTGCCACGTACTTCGGCGGGCAACACTGGCATTTGGGTTATTGTTGATCGATTGATGAAATCTGCACACTTTCTTGCACTTCCAGGGAAGATTTCAGTGGGCAGACTGGCTAAGTTGTACTTATCCGAGATTGTTCGTTTGCATGGTGTGCCTGTGTCGATTGTTTCTGACCGTGATAGTCAGTTCACTTCTGAGTTTTGGCAGGCGTTGCAGCGAGCGTTGGGCACAAGGTTACGGTTTAGTACAGCTTTTCATCCTCAGACTGACGGGCAGTCCGAGCGGACCATTCAGACTCTTGAGGATATGCTGAGATCATGTGTGTTGCAGTTTCGTGGAAACTGGGATCAGCAGTTGCACTTGATCGAGTTCGCCTACAACAACAGTTATCGGGCCAGTATTGAGATGGCACCGTACGAGGCTTTGTACAGGAAGCAGTGTCGCACTCCATTGTGTTGGAGTGAGGTGGGCGAGCGTTGGCTTATTGGTCCGGATTTGGTGAAAACCACGATGGAGGACATTCAGGTTATTCGGGATCGACTGAAGATTGCTCAGGATCGGCAGAAGAGTTACGCGGATGTGAGGAGGAAGAGCTTAGAGTTCGAGGTTGGTGATTGGGTTTTCCTGAAACTATCTCCGTGGAGGGGAGTTGTGCGTTTCGGGAAGCGTGGCAAGCTTCGACCGTGGTACATTGGTCCGTATGAGATTACGGAAAGCGTGGCAAGCTTCGACCGTTGCTTACAGACTTGAGTTACCGGCTGAGATGGCTCGCGTACATGATGTATTCCATGTTTCGATGTTGCGGAAGTACATTTCAGATCCTTCACATGTGATAGCCCCACAGCAGTTACCGATCAGAGAGGATTTATCGTATGCTGAGGAGCCAGTGTAGATTCTCGATTGTCGTGAGCAGGAGTTGAGGCACCGCGTGATTCCGCTGGTGAAGGTCTTGTGGCAGAACCATTCAGTGGAGGAGGCCACTTGGGAGACCGAGCAGCGTATGCGGGAGCAGTATCCTCATCTATTCACCTGACAGGTATGTAAATTTCGAGGTCGAAATTTCTATAAGGGGGGTAGATTTGTGACGACCCGAACCAGAATCAGAGGTGCGTTTGGCACGATTCTCGAGATTTGAGTTTTAGTGGCAGTTTTGCGATATTATGTGGTTTTGCCGATTCGATTCGCGACTTTGTTTCTGGTCGAGAATTTGAGTTGAGTGTCTTCACGGAAATTGTAGAGTATGTGATTTCGAGTTTGTGGGTGGTTCCGGAAGATTTTTCCGATAACCGAGGAATATTTTATGATTATTTGAAGTTTCGGGTTCCGACGAGTTTATCCGAATGTTCCGAGCTTATCCGAATCATTTCGTATTTTCATTTTGGACCGTTGATCGACCCGAGGGACGAGTATAAATATCGAAAAGTCGGAAAATAGTCGTAAAAACACGAAATTGCATTGACCACCGTTGACTTTTCGTTTTTGGCAAGTTGACTTTTTGGACAAAAAAAAAGAAAAAGAGGAAAGTTTCCTGTTTCGGTGCTTGCCGTCCGGCATCGAGTTTCCGGCCACCGTTGGCTTCAAGAAAGGTACGGTTAGCTTCCTCCTCTGATTTCGAGTGGGTTGGTAGTTGATTTGGTGAGAATTGATGGTGTTTTGATGGTGTTCGAATCGGGCCGATTAGAGGTGGTTCGACGGTGATGGTGGCGGTGGCTCCGGCGAGCTTCGAGGGTGGAGATGTTGGGGTTTTGGTTCCTCTAGCTTAGGTGAAGCTTTCTATGTAGTTGCTTTGGTTTGAGGTGGAGGTTTCGGGGTCATCGGAGTGAGTTACCGGAATTGAGATTCCGTTCGGTTAAGTCGAGTTTTGGAAGGGTTAGGGGCTGTTTTGGTCAATGTGTTAGAAGGGAAAGTTGTTCGTGTGGTCGAGATGATCTGATCTGGAAAGTTTCGCCGCGTGATTCCGCCGTTGACGGCGCGCGGTCAACGGTGGTCAACGGCGGTCAAAAAGTCAACTTTTCAGATTTCGATGTAATTAGTGTCATTTTTCTCGTAATCACGCCCTGGTTATCGTACGGAGGTTTTCGGGTTGATTTGGTTAGCCGATTTTCAGTCGAGGTTTCGAGTGGGGGTTTCGGGATTTCCGTAATTCATTTTGCACTGCATTTCGTATTTCCGGGAACGGTTGGTTTCCGTGCATCAGTACAGTGTTGTGGATTACGATTTTGATCAGTTATGTTTATATATATTCAGGAGATCGAGATCGAGATTTGGATCGTGATCGTGCTTCGGGCGAGGGATCTTCCGCCGGACCACGAGTTTAGCGCGAGTTCGCGCTAGCGGATTTGTGAGTGGACATTTCTTTTCACAGATTGATTGCGAGTCCTTTATAAATGATTTACGAACTTGAGTATGCATATTGATTATGTTTTTACGAGCTTGTGTTTTACGATTATGCTTATACGGATATACGTATACGAATATATACATATACGTACATATTATGATTTAAGCATGTGCATAGAAAAGATTTATGATTTGGTTTACACAGAGTACAGTCTCAGTATATGTTGTGGTATCGATACACATTGGCTTCTCGGCTGATCCCCGAGTACGCTCCGGGAAGGACAGATATCCTGACCCGAGGCCTTTCTGGCTAGAATCACGTGTGGGTCTGGGATCCTGTGGTTCAGACTGTGCTATCGCGTGGAAGGCCACGAGAGTCTCCGCGATATGTTTTACGTGGCATGCTCAGTACGTGAGTGGTAGCCTGAGTCTCCTCACGTTTTATTTGATTTTCATGCATTTGACTCGCATACGATTTTATTCGTATATATATATAAACTGGTGAAAGACATTTATTTTCGTCCACTCACTCTAACGTGTTTATTGTCTTTCTCCTGAGCTTTTCGGTTTCCGTGCCCAGTTGCAGTTCAGGTTTGGTGTTTTCACGTCGCGGTTGGAGGCTAGTGATCAGAGTCACCTGTGTTTTCCAGTAGGTTTCAGTTTCACCTACTGATGTACATGTTGTATATATTTTACTCTAGAGGTCGCTCTGATACATTCTGATACTTGTTTATACGGATTTTCTCGGATATACATATATATAGTACAGTATGTTTACTGTTTGTTGATTATATTGATGATGAGATATCCGGATGGGATTGGTGCCCACGGTTTGATTTTTGTGGCATAGGATGAAGTGTATTTTTCCGCGTGCAGGTCAAGGTATTTCCACGCTAGTAACGAAACTCTGCCCAAATTTCGGAAATTTTTTGTTAGTTCGTGTTTTCGAAGGGGTTCGATTCCGGTTTAGGTAGCTAAATCGGGGTTGGGTCCTTTCATGGACTTTCGGCAAGTTGCATGTCAGTTGACTCGAAATCGCGCCCCGATCGCAGTGGGGAGGTTCGTTTTTCGAGTTGAGCGTCCGAACGTAAAGCGAGGTATTGTGGTATACATATACGGATTTTCGACGATTCGTCGACTTTGGATTTCGTGTTTCCGAGAACGGTGGTTTCTCGTGGTTTGATTTGTATTTTCGGATTATGATTTTGAATATTGGACATTGTGAATATTCAGGGGTTCGTGATCGTTGTTTTGGCGAGGGACTTTCCGCCGGATCACGGGTTAACGCGTATCGCGTTACGCCAGTCTGTGAGTGGACATTTCTTTTCACGGATTATTTGCGAGTCTTGATATACGTTTTATGAACTTGAGCATGCATATGAGATTTCGGATTACATGAGCATGTGTTTTACGATTATACGATTATACTTATACGGATATACGTATACGAGTATACATATACTTATATGTTGTTCATGCATTTGCATTGAAATGTTTATGATTTGGTTTACACAGAGTACAGTCGTGGTTACATTGTTGTATCGATACACTTGCCTCTCGGCTGATCCCCGATGGTAGGCTTTATTCCAGGGGAGGCTGTGACTCCTGACCCGAGGTCTTTACCGGGGGGAGGCAGACCTTTGACCTGAGGCCATTTCCGGCTAGAATCACGTGGAAGTCAGGGACTCCGTGGTTCTGACTGTACTATCACGGGTGTGTCCACGAGCGACCCCGTGAGATTTTTATGCATGCTCCGTATACGTGAGGAGTTAGAGTCTCCCTCGTGTACTCGGACACGTGAGGAGTTAGAGTCTCCCTTGTGTACCATTTGATTATTTATGCTTTCGACTCGCATATGTTTTTATTATATATATTACTTGGGTGAAAGAAATTTATTTTCGTCCACTCACTCTAACGTGTTTCATGTCTTTCCCCTGGGTTTTTCGGTTTCCGTGCCCAATTTGCAGTTCAGGCTCTGGTGTCGCACGTCGTGGTCGGAGGCATAGTGCTCGAGCTACTTTGTTTCATCCAGTAGGTTTATTGTTCTACCTACTGTGATATGCGTATACGATTATGTATTAGATGTCGCTCTGAGCTTCCTATTGAATACGTTATATGATCTTACACTGGATTTCAGTAAAGTGCGTATATATTTACTACTTTACTTTACTGTTGTTATATTGAGAAATCCGGATGGGATTGGTGCCCACGGTTTGCTTTTTGTGGCATAGGATGAAGTGTATTTTCAGCGTGCAGGTAATGGTAATTCTACGTTAGTAGTGAAACTCTGCCCAAATTTCGAAAAGTTTTTGTTGGTTTGTGTTTTCGAAGGGGTTCGATTCCGGTTTAGGGAGCTAAATCGGGGTTGGGTCCTTTATTTCCATCTCTTAGAGCGTTTCCGTGTCAACTCCCACTTTCCTAACATAACAAGGAAACATAATAAAAATGAAGTTTTATTGTTAAAAGGCAAGTAGTAAGAATAAAATTATGGACATAACTAGCACATAATTATAGACCTAACATGTGCACAAAATATACTATACCAATGGACCATAACTACTATGTTTCCCTCTTTAGAAAAAAAAAATTAGTTTATTCATTCTTGCAAAAAAGTAGGAGGTTTTTCCATCCACCCAGATTTTAAGAAATCTATTCCCACAGACCTAAATAAAATTGTATAATTCTCACTCACCCAACACTCTTAAGAGATTTATTCCCACTTACCTAACTTTTCCATTTCTTTTATATTTTCATTCCTAAATTACCCCTGTCACTCTATTTTTTAGATCTGGAGCTTAAAACCTCTCCATCTTCATCGAGCCATCCTCGTTGACCCCTCAATCTCTACCCCACCCTTGACCAAGTTAGCCTCATTCTCGCATTGCCGTCATCCTCATTCTCGCATCATAGTCGACATCCACAGCTCGTCATCGGCCACCTCGATCGACCACATCTTGGCTCGATATCCTCAGCCTCGCATCAGCACGGCTGGTAAAACACATAGATCTCAGCTCACTCCTCGCAAATCGCCTCCTCCATCTCCAAATCCTTTGCCTCTCTTTCCGCACACCGCCAACTGTCGCATCTCAGCTCCAGCCGCTGACTTTGCCACGTCGTGCCTTTACCACGTCTTCAAGGGCTTCCCTATCTTCACACTTCTTCTTCTCTGTGTGGAGCTTGTCACTTACTTTAAGGGTTGGAATTTCTCTCTATCGCTGCTCTAGTCTGCCAAGGTCGTTGGAATTGTATACGTAATTGGCTACACGTCGGTGGCGGCACCGGTGTTGTTGACAATGTGGAGGATTATCCCATGGTCTTGCTCCAAGTCCCTATGTGCAATGAGAAGGACGTAAGATAATGTAGGTCTCTCTAATCCTTTTTCAAGCTTCAATGGAGTTTCGTCAGTGTCAAAAATAGAGAGTATTGATAATGTGGTTTGTTGTCAGGTCTACCATCTATTAATTGGGGTGGTGTGTGTTCAGGTTTGGCCAAGGGAGAGGATGCTTGTGCAGGTGTTGGATGACTCCGATGATGTAGATGTTCAGCTGATTATCAAGGCTGAAGTGCAGAAGTGGCAGCAAAGGGGTATTCCTATAGTGTATAGACATCGTCTTATATGCACAGGGTATAGCTATGAGCTGTGATTATGTTAAGAATTATGAGTTTGTCGCAATCTTTGATACAGATTTTTAGCCAGGATCGAACTTCTTGAAGAAGACTATTCCTTACTTCAAGGTATCTTGATTAAGAATTGAGGTTTGACATGCACTAGATTAATGGAATTGAAACTAATTGTTTGCAGTTTAAGCTCGTGATCATGTTCCCAATACTTATAAGAAATGTAAGGTGATTGATGTTATGTGTGTCAGTTAAGTTGGAATATGTAGTTGTAGACGTTAAATTGAGTATCAGAGTTTACCTTGTTTGTTTTTCCTTCACTAGCAAGTATAAAGAACTGTCATTATAGTAGAGACTGGTATATAGCTTGTTTGCATTGGCATTCCCCTCTGTGACCTAAATTAGTTTTTACTTCTATCAGGATTCTTGAAGTCATGGGAGCCTCTCTCAGTGGATCAAATTTAAGAGCATATATAATGTCAGGGGGTGAGATTCAAATGATTATTATGATTTATGTTACCTAAGTCTAGAAGAATAGTAACTAGTTGTATAAGTTCAATCAAGAAACTGACCTCAGTTGGATGGTGTACTCGGCGTACATTCATTGCTTACTTATTTTGTCTTCTGGGTCGCTCATTTCTTCTTGTTGCGGTTACAATAGACCATGAAGAGTAAATGCATCACTTGCCACGTAATGTATTTGATAAGATTTCTTTTCTTTATTCTTATGTATTGTATTGTTGGTAATAGTTTATGAGAATGTAGCTCGATTTGTATGTTAAAGTGGTTGTACATTATTATGATTTATGTTATTCAGGTCAAAAGAGGTGCGGAAAGTGGTTGCAGACGTTAAACTGATACTTAGTTGACCATAAACTGAGTATCAGTTTACTCTTAACTGATACTTGGTTTACCCTCAACTAGGTATCAGTTGACACTCAACTGAGTATCAGTTGAACATCAAGCGAGTATCAGTTCACCCTCAACTGAGTATCAATTGATGAATTTATAGTCTAGAGAAGTTGATGGTCAATGGTCAAAGTCAACGGTCAACAAGAGTTTGGTCAAAATCAATGGTCAATAGTCAAAATCAACGGTCAACTCACTAGAATATAACAATAAAAAATAAAAGTCTCTCGAAAGCAAGAGTAACAATGACATAACATGTGCATGTGACCCCAACTTTTCTTCTTGGAGTTTCCTTTTACTTTTGACTTTCTAGTTCCTCATTTCTACGGCCAACAACCACCTCACTCATTCATTTCCTTTTGTTTCCTTAAAACCAAGTTGGCCCCATTTTCGCCTCTGTTCCTTCTCTGGTGTTTTGTTGGGTGGTACTTTTACTCCTGTTTAATTCCTCCTTAAAGACATTTGTTGGTGTGTTTCTAGTATTTTCTAGATTGGCTCTATCTGTTGGGATAGCTTTCTTCTATCAGAATCTTTTGATTTGCTCTATCCTTTTATGATAGTTTTTTCGCACAATTTGTGCGATTTTCTATTATGGCCTCCCATGATCACTTCGCAGACCTCTTAGAGGATACCATGAATCTGGATGAGGTTGAAAAACCCTATGTTCTGCTAGGAGCTCTAATTGTGGATGTTATGCTGAATATTTGCAATGTGAAAGATGCTCTTCTTAGTGCTTAGAGAGATCATGGTATGTTTCAAATCTCTCACTTAACGAAGAATCTATTCTCTATTAAAATGATTTAGGAAGCTGCAAACAAGGTTCTAGATGGAGGTCCTTGGCATGTGGATAATTTCCACTTTAACATCGTGGTTAGGCATCTAGATAGGGAGTTTCACGATGCTTCTCTTCACTTGGTACCACTATGGGTATAGATCAGTGGCTTCCCGAGAGGTAAGATGAGTCTGAAGAATGCTTAGGAGATAGGTTCTACTATTGGTGAGTTCTTGGAGTCGGAAAAGATCTCCACAAAATATGCCATTGCTAGAGGGTTTTTACGAGTGAAGATTGAGTTTGATTCTCAGAAGCCTCTCCCCACTGGCTTCTGGTTACCTTATACTGATCTTTCCAGATCCCGAGTTTAATACAGATATGAAGAACTTGGCCATTTTTGTTAGTATTATGGGAAGCTCAGTCATGTTCGTGCGGGGTGCAATAACATGGGTGTGGGCAAGCCGGAAATCCCTAGGGAATCAAGCATGTGGTATGGACCATGGTTGTCATGTAGGAATCCAGACCTAACTTACTCGGCCATAACTCATCCTCAGTTCAAGGCTAAGCATCGCCCAATGTTATTCAGACCTTAGGGTGAATGGTGATGGGTTTTCTAATAAATAAGGTCGGTAGCCCTTCAAACCCTAGACCAAAGAAAATTTTCAAAAAATGGAAGGGCTCAACTGTAGTTCAGAGAAGTTGTCCCCACAAACCAAAGCCTTGTTGGTAGTACAGGGATACAACTTAGCTTGGAAGCCTCTAATGGTACTGTATTGGAGAAAGGAAAAGTACAGATTGACCTGCAATGGCCGAATAGTGAGGGTGATAGATTGGATCCTAGAAACCTGAACTCTTTGTCATACTCTCATTGGTTGAGGCTTTCGGTGGATGTCTCAGCAACACTTCGCGAGATAGGAGAAGGGAGTGGCAACCATAGTCTATTGGGCCCAAATGGTGAGCATGGTAAGTGGTTGGGCTGTGACCTCTGGCCCATTAACTGGGAGGGGGCTGATAAGGGGAAGGCCTTAGTGGTGGACCCAATTATCATAGCTAAGGGTTAGTAACGGTATGGGTTATCCCAAGAATCCTAGAGTTCGGACTCTAACTAAGTTTGTGCCATGGCCCAAGGGAGAGAAGTTTCTTGGTTGGGTCGAGGGTGAGGTCAATTTGATTCTAGCCTATCAGAGAAGGATAAATCTATTGTTGTGTTCTCTCCAAATGGGAGTAAGGTTCGATATCCATCTCTGGGTCTTATCCAGGGTGCCTCGGTGCGGAGGCAGCTTTTCCCGGTAAGGATGTGAGTGATACAAGAGGGATCGATGCTTGTAAAGGGAGTGGTGAGCTCACTGTCTACTCAGTTAGTCCAAGGAAGGATAAGAGTCTGGGTTCAAAGATGGATCTGGTGGACAGAATTTTCAAGATGGGAGGAAATAAGCGGCTTTCGTCTGAAGCTTACTGGGATGTCTCTCCCTATAAAACAATAAAGACTCGAGCTTTGATAAGGCAGGGCTATGAGGGTCAGCTTCGAGTTTCACTCTTTGGCTCTCCGTCTTCAGCTTCTAGATATGATGTTACGGAGGGCAATAAATGCAGTACTCTGTGGAGGAAGGGTGGGAGAGTTAAGTGCAAAGAAAATCACATAGGTAAACCTAAAGCTCGTGTTCCCTTTTATTTGAATCTTAGGCCTTGTTCTTCGGGTAGCCAAGTTGATTCGGGCAGTTTAGTATCTGATGATTCCATGTCTGAGGGGGATGATGTGATGGTGCAGGGGTAATCCCCTGGGTAGTGGTGGCTGGCCTAATGCAGCCATAAGAGAGCCATGATTCCACTAATATCTTGGAACTATCTGGGTCAAGCTTTGAGAGTTCAGAAGTTGGGTAAACTCACCCGAATATATTGTCCTGCAATGGTTTTCTTGTGTGAAACGAAGAAATCCAAATATAGGGGGGATAAGGTTAGAAGAAGTCTGGGATTTTATAAGGGGATTGTTGTGAATTTGGTTGGGAGTGGTGGTGGTATAGCTCCATGGTGGAAGCCAACGGTAAAGGTTCAGGTGCTAACCAAATCAAAAAATATTATTGATACTGTTGTTACTTGTGTTGATGGGGGTGCTTCGTTTAGAGAGTCTTGACTATACTGTTCTCCCTATCAAGATGAGAAAAGGGAGTTTTGGAGGGATTTGAGTACTCTGGATCTTCGGGATGGTACCCCTTGGGTGTGCACAGAGGATTGCAATGAGTTTTTTGGTAACAAAGAGAAATGTGGAGGAGTGCTTAGGGGTTGGAATCATCGAAGATACCTTGGTGACTTCATAACCGCCAACAAGTTGATGGATGTGGCATGTGAGGGGCCTTTGTTTACATGGGATAATCATAGAGATGGGGAGGAAGCAATTCTGGAATGGCTTGATAGAGCAATTGTCAATTTTGAATTGCTTCAACACTGGCCAGATATAAGAGTGAGGCATGAGCCCCGCATTGGCTCTGATCATTGCCCCATTGTCATTATGCCAAGGACCGTGATCACTAAGGTGGCCTAGCCGTTGAAGGTGGAATCGATATGGCATGAGGACCCAGAGTTTGCTGAGATTATTAAGCATATTTGGTACAATGACCTTGTGTGGAATCTTATTGCTGACTGGAATGGAAACCTCAGTAAATGTCGAAGAGCCCTTATTAGCAGGAGTAAGGCCAAGTTTGTGAACAATAGAGTGGCAATTGATGCTTTGAGCAAATAAGTGGCAGAAATTCAAGGCAGTGTGTGTCTGGACAGAAGTAAAGAGTCTGAGCTTATTAGGGAAATTGACAAATTATGCAGTCATGAGGACCTTTACTGGAGGCAGCGTGCAAGAGTAAACTGGCTGCTTAAGGGGACAGGAATACATGTTTCTGCCATCACTCAACCATTTTTAGAAGGCAACTGAAACAGATTTCTAGGATTAATGCGGGGAGTGAGAGATTCGTCACTGCTGAGGTGGATATTAGAAAGCATTTTGAAATTTTCTATTCTGATTTATTCACCTTATCTGGATACAGAGATTGGGGAAGGTACTTGATGGTGTGAACTACGTAATCTCTAAGCATCAAAACTTTGCTTTGACTACCCCATTCACGAATGATAAGATCCAGCGTGCTGTTTCTCAATTGAGCTCGATGAAGGCTCTGGGTCCTAATGGGTTCCCAGGCCCTTTTTTACTCTAGTTGTTGGAATTCGGTGGAAAAGTCTGTGGGGGATGCAGCTGAATTTTTTAGAATGGGAATGAGTCACTAGAGCTTCTGAACAAAACCCAGATCACCATTATTCCAAAGGTCGCTAACCCAAAGCTTGTCACTCAATTTAGACTGATTAACCTTTGTAATAATTCCTATAAAATCCTATCCAAGGTTTGCTTTCTTTCTGGTAAGACAAATCTAAGATAGAGTTAAAGCCAAGTTGGATGGATGGAGTTCCGAGTATTTATCACAATCTGGGAATTAAATCCTCATAAAAGCGGTGGCAACGACTGTTCAAGCTTATCCAATGACCTGTTTTAAAATACCTCTCGCTTTGCAATGCTATAAATTATGATATTTCATCTTTTTGGTGGGTTCGTAAAGAGAATGGGGATCGAATGTATTAGCTAGCCTGGAAGATGTGTAAGGGAAAAGGGGAGGGCGGTCTTAGTTTTAGGGACCTTGAGAGCTTTAATGTGGCCCTTTTGGCAAAGTAGTGTTAGAGAATTTTGAAGAATCCTAATGCGCTCTGGGTGAGGGTGATTAAGGCCAAGTATTTCCACTACAATTCTTTCTTTCATGCAAAGAAGGGGGGTATGGCCTCTTGGGCTTGGAGTAGCATCCTAGATGGGAGGAAATTGATTGAGGAAGGTGCAAGATGGTAGGTCAATGGTGGGAGAGATGTGGATGTGTGGAAAGACAGATGGATTCTATCCAACGATGATGGTCGCATACACCCACTGCCTACTTCTAATAGGTTCACACCTCTTTAAGTAAGTGCCCTTATTAATGATGACAATGATTCGAATACTAGTCATATTGATCCCTTTATCCCAATGGAAGAATCAAAGATAATTAGGGAGCTCAAAATTGGTGAGAAGAATTGTCCGAACAGGCTGCTTTGGCCAATTGTGAAATCTGGCACCTATACTGTAAAAAGTGGTTACAGGAAACTGTTTAAGCCTCTTTTGCTGCCAATGGGGGGTCAAGCTTGGCCTTGCCTAACTTTAAGGTATTGAATTTGATTTGGACAACTCCTATTATCCCAAAAATCAAGCATTTTATATGGAGATCTCTGAATTGTGCTATTCCTTTCTTTTACAACCTATTTAGAAGGAAGCTTAATGTTTCACCATTGTGTCCTATTTGTGGATTATATGACGAAATAATCGAGCATTGCTTATTGTTATGCAAATGGACAGAGGTTGTGTGGTTTTGGTGTAGTTTGGGGATCTGGATTGAGAAGCAAAAGGTTTCTACTTTTGATGAGTGGATACTAGATACTTTTAATTAGGTTCTTGATGGAGTGTCGAGTGGCTGGGTTCTTTCTCTTATTTTAAGTATCTATTGGAATATTTGGAAGGGTCGTTGTGCTTTTGTTTTCCAACTTAAGGAGCCTGATCCTTTTCAGGCAATTGTGCGGGCTTCTAGACTTGTTAATGAGGTTAGAGAGGCTGAGGAGAGTGTGATCAGAAGGGATATAGTAAGAGTGGTCATGTGACAACCCGAACCAAAATCTACCTATTAATCAGCACGAAATTGAGTTATCGCATATTAGTCACGTAATTGGGTTTGTTAACGACTTTTTCATCGGGCGAGAATTTGTGTTGACTTCCTTCATGAGAATTGTAGAGTATTTAATCCCGAGCTCGTGGGAATTTTTGGGGAATTTTTTGGATAAACGAGCAATGTTTTATCGAGTCTTGAAGTCGGTTGGTGAATATATTTAAAAGTGTTATTTTTATTGTTGATTTAATCGTAACCGTCCAATTTTGATCAGATTTGTTTTGAACCATTGATTTGGTCATGTATGTGTATGGTATATATACGGTATGAATACGAGACAAGATTGGAAACTTTCCATTTTTGGATTTCTGGCCGTTAACCCGCGTTGAACCACGGGTCAAAACTGACCCATTTTGCTTTGAATCTTCTCGGTGCCGGTGAGCTCGATTCCTACAATAATTGGCTATATCCCTTGATGAAAGTTTTTGGGCTTTGTTCACTCTTCAATTTGGTAGGTGGATTTCTCCCGTTGGTAGCTGGAGGAGGAAGTTATGACGTGTTAAAGTTTGGTCGGCGGCGGTGATTTTTCTCCCGTGACGAAGATGGCTAGAACAGCGGCAATGGGGGTCTAGGCTATGGGGGTTTTGTAGCCCTTGAGATGGTGAATCTATCCCAAGTGGTCTTTACCTCTGCCGTGGCCGGATTCCAGCGAACGGAGGTAATGAAATTTCGGTGGGTTATTCGGTTTTCCGGCAAATTGGATGTTTTCTGGTTAGTTTTTAGTTTTGTGATGTACTACATTATTGTTGGGCTCCTTGAGATGAACATTTTCATGTATAGGTCGAAGTTTCCTGGGCCGGTGGAATTCCGACTGCCGGCGGCGACAGCGGTGGCCCTACGCACCGCCGTGCGCGGAAGATCTCCGGCGAGGTGGAATTTTGGAAACGTTTTATGTCGTTTCGATCGTTTTCGCGTGCCGAACACAATGGTGAGATTTATATTCGGATTTGAGTTTGTTAAATTTGGGCGAGTATTTAATCAGACAATAATCAGTTTAATTCACGACCATATTAAAGGACGCTTTGATTATCCGTCCAATTGCGAGTAATTTGATATTTGAGATGTGGTTATGACTCTTTAAAGTGAGGGATTTCAGGGAATTGAATTCAATATTTGGTTGAGTCAGTGATTAAACAGGAAATTACGTTATTCGAGTATTCGGGATTCTCGATGTTATTACTCAACAGATTACGATCTTAGCTATGCAGTATGAATCCGATGATCAGATATTAATTTTAATCGTGGTTATAAGATGTTGAGTTAGCGGGCGTGTCAGATGAATAATTGTGCTGATCGAGAGGGTTTCAGCTTTATGTTTATCTTGACAACCTATAAGTGGACATCTTATCATACGTTGATTTTCATACTTTGATTTTCACAGTGGATTTGCAAGTCTTGATTTATGCATTTTATGAGTATGCTTTACGATTATGCATTTACGAGTATGCATTTATGATTATGTATTTTATGAACATATATTGATTTGGAGGCACATGTGATTTGTATTTACACTGAGTATGGATATATGATGCATCGATGCTATGGCCTCTCGGCTGATCCTCGAGATGCTCCGGGAGGGTTGCTTCTATATGAGCACCTGACCCTTGATTCACTGTACCCGGGAGAGTTACGTCTTTATGAGTACTTGACCCGTGCATATTGTAACTTTGAGGAAAATGTACTCAAGTTACTGCCTCCACACACACAGTACCCAGAAGAGTTACATCTTTATGAGCACTTGACCTGGGCTTGTTTGTTTTGACTCGCATGATTTTATGTGCATTTATTGTGAAAAGCATGTTGAATTTATTTGTGTGGCATATTATGATTTGTGTCGACTCACTCTAACAGTTTTATTATTTATATGTTTTTTTCTCTGGGTTTTTCAGTTTTCTTTGCCCAGATTGCAGTGTGTATCATGTGGGTGTCGGATGTCGTCGAGGGCGTCGAGTCTACCGGTCAATTTCTTTAGTTGTAGTTTTCAGCTGCCACAATTCTCTGCTCTGAGGCAACATGTAGACACTCATACACACACAACCAGGAAAACCGAGCCACACAAATCTCTGAACTCAGAATGCTCATCCAAACCCACAATTCACTGGCAAATCACGCGTCGATTGATCCTCAATAGGATCCACAACCGTACCGACACGGAAAGCATGTCAAGGAGGCATCCTAATGAATAAAACATCGTTCACAACAAGTAGAACGTAATCATGGAACTTCAAATATTTGAAAGTATACAACACCCGGAATATTGATGAGTATCCGCCGGCCGGTCGGGTCACCATTCCAGACATGCTGTACATTCTCAAATATCCTTAGTAAACACGACTACAGAAGTCTACAGAACCTATAACCTAATGCTCTGATACCAAGCTGAAAGGACCCAACCCCGATTTAGCTCCCTAAACCAGAATCAAACCCTTTCGAAAACACGAACCAACAAAAACTGTAGAAATTTTGGCAGAGTTTCGCTACTAACGTGGAATTACCATTACCTGCACGCGGAAAATACACTTCATCCTATGCCACAAAAATCAGACCGTGGGCACCAATCCCATCCGGATTTCTCAATATATCAACAATAATGTAAAGTAGTAAATATATCTATACTTTACTGAAATCCGGAGTAAAATCGTATAATATATACAACAGAATACTTAGAGCGACCTCTATTGTATAATCATATAAGTATACCACAGTAGGTAGAACAATAAACCTACTGGAAGAAACAAGGTAGCTCGAGCACTATGCATCCGACCACGACGTGCGACACCAGAGTCCGAACTGCAAACTGGGCACGGAAACCGAAAAACCCAGGGGAAAGACATGAAAACTATTAGAGTGAGTGGACGAAAATAAATGTCTTTCACCAAGTAATATATGGTATAAAAACATATGTGAGTCTAAATGCATAAATAAAGAAATGGTACACGAGGGAGACTCTAACTCCTCACGCGTCCGGGTACACGAGGGAGACTCTAACTCCTCACGTGTGCAGAGCTTGCATCATCATATCACGGAATCACTCATGGACTTCAACGCGATAGCACAGTCTAAATCACGGGATCCTAGACCCACACGTGATTCCTAGCCAGAAAGGCCTCGGGTCAGGATATCTGTCCCCCCCGGAGCGTACTCGGGGATCAGCCGAGAAGCCAGTGTTTATCGATACAACAACATATACTAAGACTGTACTCTGTGTAAACCAAATACATAAATCCTTTTCATGCACATGCATAAAGCATAATATATATGTATGTATATTTGTATACGCATATCCGTATATGTATAATCATAAAACACATGCTCGTAAAACCATAATCAAACTGCATGCTCAAGTTCGTAAATCATATATAAAAGACTCGCAATCAATCTGTGAAAAGAAATTGTCCACTCACAGACTAGCGTAACGCAGTTCGCGTTAACCCGTGATCCGGCGGAAAGTCCCTCGCCAAAAGAACGATCACGAACCCCTGAATAATCACAAAGTTCATTTCTCAAAGTCATAACTCGACAATTCAAAACAAATCACGAGAAACCACCGTTCTCGGAAACACGAAATCCGATTATGACAAACTGTCGAAAATCCGAAAATCACACCTCAATACCTCACTGTAAGTTCGGACGCTCAACTCGAAAAACGAACCTCCCCACTGCGATCGAGGCGCGATTTCGAGTGAAAAGACATGCAACTTGTCGAAAACCCCAAAAAGTCAAAGTTGACCACCGTTGACCGCCGCCGGCGGCGGCGCCGCCACCAAACTGAACATTCCTCGGCGGAGCAACCTCTATTCCATGCAAAATCACCCACTGAGCAACTTTCACAACTGCATCAAAGGCCAATTCTCACTCTAACCATGTCAATTTCATGAAAAACCGAATGTTTACACAAATTTCAATTCCAAAATTCTCCATGTACAAGATGAATTGGAACACCAAACTTACATGGTAGCTTCATGGTGATGAGGGCTACAAAACCCAGTCCTTTTTGCAACTCAATTTGGCAGGAATCGGAAACCACCATTAACCCCAAAATCTTCAAACTTTTGTCCAAGCTTTCTCTCTCCACCATGAGCCACGCCGTGAAAGGAGGCCGGCACGGGATCAAGGGCAACACGGCGAGTCGAACGGGCCAAGGGCCGAGCCCTGGGGTGGCCGGAATCCTCACGCCGTCGTGGAGCACGTCACCACCGTCGTGAATCTCTCTCCCTCCACCGAGTTGACTCGGTCAACTCGGTCAAGCTAATTAATGAGGATGTTGACTTTCCCAAACTGGCAAGTTCACTATTTATACCTTCCCAAAAAGGAAACCTCCAAAATTCACTTTTCGACAAACTTCAAATATCCGTAACTTTCACATCGTAATTCCGATTCCAATAATTCTCGCGGAAACAAACTCGACTCGACGTATTCTTCAATTATCACCCGAAGTCAAACACATCGACCAAACCGATAAAAAGTCAACGGTTCAAACCAACACATGTTTAACCGACTAAACAATCAACAACCGGAAATATTCACAACATAATCCTCGTAACTCGGAATAATACTCTGGAAGTTCCCACGAGCTCGAAATTAAATTCTCAACAACTTCCGTGAAGAAGCCGAAACCAAATTCTCGTCCGGTAATTTAGTCGTTAAGAGAGCAACTAATTTAACCCGATTACATCGAAACTTCAAATATTCATAACTGATTCCTCGGTCATCCAAATAACGATTCGGAACCTCCCACAAACTCGAAATCACACGTACAACGACTCTCGAGAAGAGACTCAGCTCTAATTCTCGGCCAATGATTTAGTCGTTATCAAGTCCGGCGAGTAAATACATTATCGGAAATCTACGATGATATGCTAACTCGCGAATTAAGCTGATTTCTCATACTGATTCTGTTCTGGGTCATAACACATATATATAGAAAATCCTTACAAAAATACTCGTATTCTCTCACATTTCTTCTATCTCTCTATGATATTGCCTTTAATTATTAATTAAATAATAATTAATTTAAATAATTGTTTAGGCCTAGAATCAGAAACAGCTTATCCTTTCCATCCTCGAACTGAGTGACACATATTGTGATGCCTCACTAAATATCAACTCCTTTAACTACAAAGGAACACCCTAGCCTGACGTCATGCAATCATTTTGCTCAAACAACACACGCTTGAATTCATCCACGAGTCAATTCTCACAAATGCTCACACGAAGCCCCTACTTCGTCATTCTCGGAAGAAATGAGTGAAGCATTATCGCTACTACAACACCTAGACCCTTATCGATTTTCAATCTAATCAAAAAATTCTAATAAATAAGATTTAGGTAGAGTCTATAAGAGTATGTGTTTTCATACCTTATCTTACCCCAACAATAGCATAAAGAGGCTGATTGTGCTTGTAGAATCGTTGCTTGGGTGTCAAACAACATGATTTGTCCAGTGGCGTAGCTACATCAAATTCAGGAGTGTCAAAGAACACCACTGAGTTGTGAGATATAGCAACAAAGTTAAAAGAAAATTTGACTTTTCAAACTTAGAATTATGATAGTGACACGGCTGGAATCTTATTTCTAATATTGATTAGTTATAAAAAAAAATATCCATTCCTCATTATACTTTGATTCCTATTCAATATCAAATTCCCTATTTCATTGCTCAAATTTATTATAGATATCAAGATATGTAATCCTTTCTCTATTTTTATGTTCTCTCTCCACATATTATCTCTATATATAGACAAGTATTATGTGCTCTATATATATATATTGTTTCTCCACATATTATTTTCTCTATTATTGTCTCTTAGAACAAAAAATTATCGATTAGAATTATGAAAGCTTTTATCGACAAGTTTTACAACAAAAGAAAAGCAACCGACGAGTTGATACCTCCTCCTGCTCCTGCAATTAGAACGACCAATGAAAGTACTTCAGATGATGCACATGAAGAATTAAACTCGACAAATCAGTCTCTAGCTCACGTCGAGACGACATTAGATCAAGATATTGGTACATCTGAACAATATGGTGATGAGATTAACATAGACAATCTCCTCGGTGATCCTGGACTCAAAAATTCCTATCATGGGCTACTATCCTAATGTTCGAGATCTAGTGCGAAGACATTATTTACTTCAAGGTCCTTGTCAACCGAAGAATGCTCCTTTTCCTATGTCAGAATTTTCTGGAAAAAAAGAGAAGGTTCAATCCAGAGTGGTTTACTCGATCAGTATCCTAGCTAGTTGGAGTACATTGAAGCGCGTGATGAAGCCTATTGCTTAAACTGTTATCTTTTAAACCGCAAAATGGAGACCAATCTAGTGGTGAGGCTTTTGTTACTAAGGGTTTTAGATTTTGGAATAAGAAATATTCTTTATCAAAGCATGTTGGTAAGAGCAATAGTAGTCATCATGATGCAAAAAGAATGTGTAATGCTCTAAAGAATCTAAAACAACATGTTAGTACCGCTTTGGTGAATCAGACACAACAAGATAAGATCAACTATCGAATTTGTTTAACTGCTTAAGTGCATTATGCTCGCTTTCTTCTACGACAAGGATTTCCATTTTGGAGTCATGATGAATTTGATGATTCAAAGAACCAAGGACACTTTAAGGAGCTTTTGAAGTGGCATACTAGTAAAATTGAGGATATTAAAAAGTTGTGCTTAAGAATGCTCCAAAAAATCATTAGTTAACATCTCTTGACATTCAACATGATATTGTCAATGCTGCAGCAGCGAAAACTCTTAATGTCATATCAAGAGATGTGCATGATTCATTATTCTCCACTTTTGTTGACGAGTCTCGAGATGTATCAGGAAAAGAGAAAATGGCAATTATATTGAGATTCATGAATAAAGGACAAGTAATTGAGAGCTTTGTAGAGATTAAACATGTGACTAGTACTAATTCGGCATCACCTAAGGCGGTTGTTGATCAATTTTTTTTCAGAACATGGATTAAGTATATGTAGTCTTTGTGGTCAAGGTTATAATGGAGCTAGTAATATGAAAGGAGAATTTAATAGTCTCAAAGCACTTATTTTGAAGGAGATTGAATCGTCTTTCTATGTTTATTGTTTTTCTCACCAACTTCAATTAGCTGTTGTTGCTGTAGCGAGAAATCATATACTTATCTCTGATCTCTTCATATTTGTTAGAAGTTTAGTGAATGTTGCTGGAGGCTCATGTAAACATTATGATTCTCTTCGAGAAAAACAAGTGTCTAAGATTATTGAAGAACTTCATGCAAGCAATATTTTAAGTGGAAGAGGCTTAAATCAAGAAAGCACTTTAAAACGACCTAGTGAGACAAAATGGAGTTCACATTATGGTACTTTGATTAGTATCATAAACTTATTTCCTTCTATTATTGAATTGCTTGAGGAAATAAAAGAAATGGATTGTCTAGTGATCAAAAACAGGATGCAAGCAGGTTGTTAGACTACATGGAATCATTTGACTTCATATTCATTCTTCATTTTATGAGAACTTTACTGGGAACCACAAATCAATTGTCGAAAGCATTGCAAAGAAGAGATCAAGATATTGTGAATGCGATGAACTTAGTGAAAGTGTGTAAGGAACAACTGCAAAAGATGAGAGACCACAATTGAGAGTCTCTTCTCGCTCAAGTGACCTCATTTTGTGAAAAGCATGAGATCGATGTTCCTAACATGAATGATATATTTTCCCTCCCTGGAAAATCACGATGCAGAGCTCCAAAAGTCACATATATGCATAAGTATCAAGTTGAATTATTTTATTCAGTTATAGATATGCAGCTTCAATAATTGAATAATCACTTTACAGTGACTACTACCGAGTTGCTACTATGTATAACATGTCTTAGTCCAGCGAATGCATTCTCATTTTTCAACAAGCAAATATTGATTCGACTTGCTCAATTTTATCCAAGGAAATTTTCTGTAGTATCTCTCATGGCACTTGAAGATGAGCTTGACACTTATATAATCAATGTACGGGATTCTATTGAGCTTTCAGAATTGAAAGGAATTAATGACCTTGGCGAAAAAATAGTTGAGACAGCAAGAGATAATGTCTATCCACTAGTTTATTTGCTAATAACATTAGCGTTAATCCTACCAGTAGCTACCGCAACCGTCGAACGAGCATTTTCAACAATGAAAATCATCAAAAGTGACTTGTGAAACCAAATGGGAGACAAGTCACTACAAGAAAAACGCACTTAGACCGCGGAGCGTTTCCGTTGTCTAAGTGCCTTTTTCCGTCGTCTAAGTACTTAGACAATGGAGGCTCCGTCCTCCAGGCTCCTTACTCCAAGTGTTGTCGTCCAGGCACTTGGACCGCGGACATTCTCCACGGCCCAAGTAAGCACTTGGACGACAGAGATGATATTCTCCGTCGTTCAAGTGCTTACTTGGGCCGCGGAGAATGTCAGAATTCTCCGCGGTCCAAGTAAGCACTTGGACGATGGAGAATATCATCTCTGTCGTCCAGGTGGTTACTTAGACCGCGGAGCATTCTCCGCGGCCCAAGTAATCACCTGGACCACGGAGAATATCATCTTCGTTGTCCAGGTGATTATTTAATTTTTTTTAAAAATTAAATTGTTATTAAATATTAATAATTTAATTTATAAACCAATCTCATTTAAATAATGAAAAACGTTAAAATTAATTAATTAAAATAAATTTGTAATTACTAAATTAAATAATAAAATTAATTTGTACATACTTTATCGAAAAACGCATAAAAATTAAAATATTGTTCGAAATGGGGAAAGAAATGATATAATAAACTACTAGCTAAAATACTGGAGGAGCAGATGCGCCGCCGAGTCCCCCACCTCCAGCCGGGTCGTCGTCGTCAGGGTATGGGTTCGGAGGAGGTTGACATTCTCCTCGAGCTTGTTGCATGAGGGCGATGAGTTGGGTTATTTGTGCTTGTTGCTCATCAAGCCTTTGACGCATGGATTGATTTTCCTCTCGTGCGAGGTGCGCCTCTTGAATGGCTGCTTCGACGGCCGCAGCCTGAGTACTTCTCCGCCTGAACCTCCCGTAAATGATGAGTCGGAGGTCGTCGACAAATCTCGAACCACCTTAGGTCCGAACCCCCTAACCTCCCTGCCAGCTCTACGACCGTAGACCTCATCCGCGATTGTAATTTGGCTCTCCATCAATAGAGGAGGTAGGTCTTCCGGTGGCAAATCTGGGAACGCAAGCTGAGTGCTAGTCAATTCTTCCTGCGCACGCTCTACCACCCTTGCCTACAAAATAATAATTAAAAAATTATAATGAAATAATATTTAAATAATAATTACTACAATTAAAAGCGCACACACACACATATATATATATATCACTTACGTCGTATTGACTCGCTTCATTATCGAGCCCAGGCGTCACATACGCGGTTATGCTAGCATCAAGATAAGGGTGTTTGGAGCCCTTATCCTTGTGCTCCTTGGCTATTTGAATAAGCTGCTTGGCGCCGGAAGTATGGTGTTTGTCCTTCTTCCCCCGGTTGGTTTTGTTGACTTCGGAGAATTTCTGTTATACAACATAAATCATTAAAAAATTAATAAGTAACTAAAATTAAAATAATTCAATTCTCTTATTTGAAATAAAAAAAGTAAACACCTTAAATTCATCATCTTGAAAGTGGTTACAGAACCACTGCCACTCATCTTCTCTATCCCCACTCAGCTCTACGGGGGTAGGCACAGAGCCGATATGTTCGAAGTATTGATGAAGCCTGTACTTCCAGTCACGGTAGATAGAGTTGGCGGTGGAGTTGATATGCTTAAGCATCGTCGGTGTCGGATCTACCTCATATTGCTCCTATCAGAAAGAAATAGAAAATTATAATCGTATATATTATGAAATTATAATATTTATTGGTTATTAGAAAATAAATTTAAAATTGTACGTATTACGTACCGAAAGTTCTTTAAAGAGTTTCGCCTTCTCTTCATCCGGCAACTCCTTCCAATTAGGGGCAATGAGACGAACCCGGCTACGAAGGATTGACCATATGCTATGCGCCGAGAGACTTGCTAGCTGAGCTGTGGGAGGGCCACCAGTGAATTCGTCGTACGGCAAGTCGATCTTTATCCCGGTCGCCTTTAAAATTTTCTCCGCTTTGCCGCCTTTACCGAGACCGCGAGTCCTTTTCGGTTCCGGGTCAGTCGGGGCCCTCCTTTGCTTACGTCGGGCGCTGTAGAGGATAGATTCAGAGGTCGAGGATGCCTGAGTACTTGCTGTTGAACCGGTACCGGGCGTCGGACATGAATAGGGGTCGTCATCACCGCTCGGGATAAATGGGGGAGCGGGAATTTCCCCAGAGGACGCTGCCAACGGACCAGATGAAGGGTCCGGATTGAGGGCGTCGTTGCCCTCCTGTAATTCTCAACCGACTTGGTCCGCCAAGCGGCGGAGCATAGTATCTTCGGCCTCCTGTTGGGCTTTTTTCTTTCCGGACGGAGCCATTTAAACCTAGAAGTACGTTGTTAAAATACCTGATTACCATAATAATTATATAAAAAAATTTACGCTAATTAAGTGCGGCTAAGATTTAAATAGAGTACACTAGCTTGGCTTTTTCGGTCGTTCAATGGACGTGCGACCCACGCAATAAAGTGTAAATTTTCAATTAATCAGCCTTGGTTCAATCGAAAAACATGGCCAGTTAGGGATAGAGATAACGCGAGAGGCAGGACTAATTTCGACAAAACACCCCGAGGCTAACCAAATGAATGGTATATACTCTATTGGTGTCGTCTTTCTTAGATCCAACACCTGTCACCAGTCATAACCCGTTTCTAGACACCATGTCCGACATTCGGCCAATCTTTCAAAAATTTACACTCCCTCAAGTCCTTTGCAAACTCCGCCCTCAACCTCATGTCCATAACTTCACTTAGGTTATGGTGTGCGGTGATGAAATCCACACATCACGAGGGGTTAGAGAGATAAGCTAGGAAAAGAGGCGCTATCTATTCCAAAGAGTGCGACTTAATAAAACAAGCTTATGTACTAAATTTAAATCAAAGACGTACTACCATGCAATTTACTAGAAAATTCCCATAATTATCAATTAATAATTTTTAATTACATGCAATAATAATCACAAATTATACTATTAATTAAAACAATAAATAATGACAATAATGAATTATTATTTATCATGCATTTAATAATAATTATTCATTTACCAATATAATTAATTATTATTAACAATAATTATTATTACTATTATTTAATTTTAACTAATAATTATTCATTACCAAATAACAACTAATACTGATTACTAAATAATTAATTATTACTAATAATAATTATTATTAATTACTAATTATTTAAAACTATTATAATTACTAATTATTATAATTACAACTATTAATTATTATTTACTTATTACTATTATAATTACAACTAAATAATTATTATAATTACTAATTATTTAAAACTATTTACAAATTAAATAATTACTTAAATAAAAATTATGTTAATTAATTAAAAAATATAATTATTACCTCGCCGGAATGTCGCCGGAATATCGCCGGAATAGAGTCGTCGGAGAGGGGGAACCACGCCGGAATTTGAGTCGCCGGAGCGTCGCCGGAGGAGGAAGGCCGGAGGAGAGGAGAGGAGATGGAATGAGAAAAGAAGGGGGGGGACTGTTCTATTTATAGACTTTCACCTAGACGTAGGAGCCCTGTTTTCCGTCGTCTAAGTGAACTTGGACGACGGAAACGGATTTTTCCGTCGTCTAGGTGAAGCGTTTCAAATTTTCGAAACGGCGCTTAATTAATCGGCGGGACGTTTTAACCGCCATAAATTTAAACTTAGACGACGGAGAATTGATTCTCCGTCGTCTAAGTGAAATTTGAAGCGGCGCCGAAAATTAAGGCGGCACATCGAACCGCCATATATTTTAAACTTAGACGACGGAGAATGACCATCTCCGTCGTCCAAGTGCAATTTGCATTGAAAAAAAATTAAAAATTATAATGAACCGCCATGTTTTTTGGACTTGGACGACGAAGATGGTCATTCTCCGTCGTCCAAGTAGTCACCAGGACGACAGAGATGGTCATTCTCCGTCGTCCAGGTTCAAATTACGTAAAAAAAATTAAAAAATTATTTCGCAAGGAATTTGGCGATCTGTCATTCGAATGAAATAGTCGTAAAATATCGATGAACGCATCGTATATATGAACAATTAAATTTGAAACGACAAATAATTTTACGTCTTTAAACTTTTAAGTATCTACTAATCTTTACAACTTAAGTGTTAATAACTATAGGCTCATTTGCACCAGAGTATTAACGAAATTGAATTTGGACAAAACAACCGTGTGATACGTTCGCCATAACATAATATATAATTACAATAATTTTCAGAAAATAATAAGTTTGTGAAGGGTTTCATCGACACAGTCAACCGCAAAACCGAGATTTTGACAAACCGGAAACGTGGATACAAGACATTTCGCAACTCCGATTTTCGAACCGTCAAAGCTCACACACCAAGAATTGTTTACTCTAAAGTCTTGACAAAAAGAATATGCATTGGAAGATGGTCTAGATGGTCGTTGTCTTAGAAAAAATTACGAATTCTGCACCTGGACGACGGAGATGAGCTTCTCCGTGGTCCAGGTGAGTACCTGGTCGATGGAGATGACCTTCTCCGTCGTCCAGGTGCAGACTAGGACGACGGAGAAGGTCATCTCTGTCGTCTAGGTGTAGAGACCCTGAATTCAGGGGTTAGTGCCTTATTGTTTAGGGTTTAGGGTTTGTGCACTTGGAAAGACGCAAATGCCTTTCTCCGTCGTCCTAGTTAGTACCTGGACAACGGAGAAGGCCATTTCCGTCGTCCAAGTGTAAAATCCTGAATTCAGGGGTTAGGGCCTTACTATTTAGGGTTTAGGTCGTCCAAGGTCATTTGTGTGTCCATTCAATTCTTCTGATTCAAGTCGATAATTAAAAAAATCATCGATCGATCCGATCTGCTAGCTTGAGGGCTGAGGATTTAGGGAGATAACTCAAGGTATTTATGTATGAACTTTCCTTCTGGCATGATATATAGATTTAACACCGTAATTAAAACAACATATACTACATCGTGCTCACAATAATACTATCACATGACATAATCAATCATAGAATAATATAGTATAATTTCTGAAACATTTATTTCATTCATCTCTTGCAATAATCATAGGGACCCATAATCTTATTTACACATAAATATTATTTAAAAACAATTAAACGAACGAAAGCTTCTTGAGGAAGCTTCTTGGACATAATAGAAAGCTTTCACCTTTTTGACAACACAAAGCCCAAAATACCCAAAAGGCGAAAGCTGTGATTAATTTCTCCGTTGTCCAGGATATATGATTCGGATTAATTAATTAATTTAATTTAATTTACGTACGTCGGTCGATCCGATCTGATCGAGCATGGACGCGTGTAATTAATTAATTAAGTAAAAAAATATTAAGATCTACGTACATACATTCTCCTCCTTATAATATTTATATTAATTTTTGATCGATGATGCATCGATCGATCATATATTACAATAATTACAATAATTAGGGTTTACCAATTAATAATCCTCGTCGTGTGACCGTACTCTTCGTCATAATCGTCATCATCCTCATCCCTGTTATCCGATTGCTCATCCTCCTCATCGTACTCAACATCGTCCGACGAATAACCTGAGTCCTCGTCCGCGTCCTCATCCTGCACGTCTTCTTCATCTACCTCATTAATGGCATCGATAATCTCATCTTCACTTAGATCTGTACAACCATCAGGCATGGGTAACCATTCACCATCTTGAACCAGGTCCATTATATCGGAGCGGATGACAGAAATATTAGGCTCTTGATAGGTAGGAATGTCTCTTTCTGGTTCAGCAGCATCTTCAGTCGTCGGTGTCCCTTCAATTGTCTCTGTATTCCATATTCCTCGATGAGAGATATGGTTCACTATTTTCCACCCTTCACCAGCTTTCGGATCGTCGAGACAGAACACCTACCTAACTAAGGTGGCGAGAGCGAAAGGCTCATCCTCATACTAGCTTGAGTTTGTATCGACTGATAATAGTCCCAGATCTTCTTTTGTACGCTTGAACCATTTGCACTTGAATAGGAAAACGTTAACATCATTCCCGTAACATAGCTGAACCACATTTACAATAGCCCCGTAATATAGATCATTGTCTTTCCCAACCTTTACCCCACTGTTTTGTGTTCTTCTTCCTTCATCTCGGGCCAGTGAATGGAACTTTACCCCGTTCACAAAACATCTGGGATAAATATAGTGTTTAATCGGCTTCCCTGCTAGCAAGTGCTTTGGCCAGGACCACCACCCCCCGTGGTTTTCAGATTTTTGCAGATCAATCATCTGCGAAAAGGGGCAAATATAAGGGTTTACTTTCTACAAACATGATTGATATGTATATAAATTACTAAATACCGAGACGTACGTACGTACCCATTGGAAGAAATAATCGAGAAACTTCTTCTTAACCATTTTCTCAATCCACGCCGAACTCTTGTTTTGATTTAACGTCTGAAGCCTCTCCCTGTATGACATCATGTACGGCTCAACTTCGTCACAGTCTCGCAACACTACCCAATGTGCCTCAATAAGTTCTTCCTGTGTTAACGATTCCTTTAATACTCCTCTAAACGGTCGGACGACATTGGTGAGGACAGAAAGATTGATGCGGGCACTGGGATAGGAGGCAGTGGGAGGGTGGTGGATCTTTGAGATACCTGTTGCAGTAAGTAACACACTCATGCATTAGGTATGTCTCTGCTATGGAGCCATCCGGAGCCGACCTGTTTTTGACGAATGACTTATACTGTCCAAGCTATCTACAAAATCAAACGTACAATAAGAATAAATACATATAGCTAGTAATCTCCAGTGGAACAAATTATGAATCAAAAAACCTGTATAATTAATTAGTTGTACGTACCTTTCTTGAGGATACATCCAAGTATACTGGACCGGACCAGAAATGAGCACCTGCTCAGGCAGGTGGATCATTAGGTGATTCATGATGTCAAAGAAAGCAGGGGGAAAAATCCTCTCTAGTTTGCAAATGATGTGCACAATTTGTTCTTGAAATTCCACCACATCTGATTTCTTTAATTCTCGGGCGCATAACCTCTGCCACCATCTGCACAATGCCACTATTGGTTCTACGACGTCACGAGGTAAATATGGTCGAATTACTACTGGAATCAGACATTGCAGCATAACGTGATAGTCATGTGTCTTTAGACCAACAAACTTGTGTTGCACCTCGTCCACTGCTCCAATGATAGTAGCTGCATACGTAGCCGGATAACGAACGCCCTTAAACCAGTGAAATACAGAACGTCTAAGTGTCGGCTTCACTGTGTAAGGTGCAGCTGGCATCTTGTTATACACACCTTTCCTATCCCTCCTCAACCACAAGGGACGACGTAGATTCATTGATTCCAGATCTTTGCGCGCTTTGGGAGTATCTTTAGTCTTGAACTTAATACCGAGAATTGTTCACACCACGCTGTCGCACACATTCTTTTCTATGTGCATCGCGTCCAAGTTGTTCCTCAGCTTCAACTTCGACCAGTAAGGGAGTTCAAAGAATATACTCTTGTGATGCCAATAGCTGGGATCATATGGAGGAATTGGATTGCATTTCTTTACATCCGCGTCATTGGTCAACACACCAAAGTCGAAATAGCTCAACCTCTCTAAAATCTCTTCTCCCGACCAACTACGGGTTTTAGGATTGTTCTCTACCGTCCCGTCGAAATGAGCTTCATCCTGTCGCCAGGGGTGGTCGTGAGGAAGCCATCTACGGTGACCCAAGTAACACACCTTCCCCGCGTGCCAACTAGAGTTCACGTCGTCCAAACATATAGGACATCCATTATATCCTTTTGTCCTGCAGGCTGCCAACATCCCATACGCTGAAAAATCGCTGATCGTCCACATTACGGCAGCCCTTATCGTGAACATCGTGTCAGTGAATTTTTCATAAGTTGGGCCTCCATTTTCTCACAACAGTTTCAACTCGTCGATCAAAGGTCTGAGGTAGACATCTAAGCACTTCCCTGGAGATTTAGGACCTGGAATTAGTACAGTAAGGAAATTAAATTCCTTGTTCATGCACATCCACGGAGGCAAGTTGTACGACATCAGAATAATTGGCCAAGTGCTGACGGTGGAGCTATTACTTCCCCAAGGATTGAATCCGTCTGTAGATAGGCCGAGTTTAACATTTCTAACCTCTGCAGCAAAGTCTCCAAATTCTCTGTCGAAATGTTTGAAACCCTCCCCATCCGCGGCGTGTCGCAGGACATCGTCATCTATTCGCTTTTCTGCGTACCATCGCATCGCCTCTGCTGTGTGTACCGACATGTACAGGCGCTGCAATCTGGGAATCAAGGGAAAATATCGAACAACTTTCACAGGAATTCTCTTTTTCGAACTCTTCCTATTCAGCTCATATCTACACTGGCCACATACGGGACAATAGTCCAAATCTTTATACTCTTTGTAAAACAGCACACAATCATTCGGACATGCGTCAATTATCCTGTACTTTAGGCCGAGGCTGCTCAAGATATTTCTAACCTTATAATGAGATTTAGGAAGACTGTGATCATCAGGAAGCAACTTACATATTTGCTCTTGAATTTCGTCAAAAGCACTCACTGACATTTTGTGCTTCACTTTTATCTTCATTTGCTCCATCACATATTGCAACACATTCTCTCGACGTCCAGAGAACACCGGGGTCTGCGCTTCAAGTAGCATCCGGTTGTACTTATCCATCTCACTAGTGTCAGTGGCCAAGCTAGCAGCAGGGAATGTGTCATCATGCTCATAAGTGGTACTGTAACCTCCGTCTTGGTGTTGGTGTCCACCATGACTAAATCCCAGAAACGCATCATGGACCAAATCTGCAGTTGGGTTGCAAGCTGGGCGGCCAGCACCACTGCCGCTGGATGAGGCACCCTGGTAACTGTACCCTGAGGTGAAGTTTACTGAGCTGAACTCTACTGCTTCACCATGCTCGCTCCATGTAGTGTAACTCCACATCATACCATTTTCGTACAGGTGTTGCACCATAACATTAACCTCCACATACTGACAATTAAGACATTTATGGCATGGACACCTGAAACGCTTCTTTCCCTGACCATGTTCTATCGCAAAATTCACAAATTCGCTAATTTCATCCATATACCGGACATCACATCTATTCTTCAAATTCATCCAACTCTTGTCCATACTGCTACAAAATATTATAATTAACTAATTATTACATATATATTAGTCCATTAATTAACTATTAATTATACATACTCGATCTACATCGATCAATTACGTAATTTAATATGTGTAGCTAACATCCATGCATGCATGTACGTTTTAACTAAATATTAAGCAAATTTTAACTGCGTACGTACATGCTGGCCTTCTCGATATCAGTTAAGAGTTAGTGAGCGGAGATCTGATCCTTCTCCTTCTCCTTCTCCTTCTCCTTCTCCTTCTCCTTCTTTTTCTCCTTCTCCTTCTCCTTCTTTAAACTTTCGATTCCCGGGAGAGGAAAGAGAGTTTGGCATCGGGCTTATATAATGCTTCACTTAGACGACGGAGGTGTCGGTACGTGGTCTAAGTGGACGTCACTCGGACCACGACGTGTCGGTCCGTTGTCCAGGTGAGAACCTGGACGACGGAGATAGTATTCTCCGTCGTCCAGGTTCTCACCTAAACCCTATAACTAATTATAGAAAAAATTATGAAATTCTAGTAAAATAATTAAATAGTCCGAGTCAATACAACTACCATCAACCAGGTTGAAAAATTTGTAATCTACCCCCACATACTAGAAGTACACAGATCTAGCGGGGCACAAGATATGTGGCACCTATATATGCCAGAGTACATAACCATATATTTTATTACAATGTGGATGTTATTTTTATATATAATTGGTCCAAAATTGTGGTCGAAATATTTTATCATTATATGTGGAATGGTTATTCATATATAGAGTATTTCTAATTAATTCAAGGTATTATTGTATTTAGTATCCAAACTATTATTTGAGATAATGTGGGAATTAGATGAGAGGCACAAGATGAATTAGTGGGTATGGGAATGCCCAATTATGTTACCAAAGATTAATTTGAGTTTCATCTCCTACTACCCATTGTAATATCCTTGCAACATGATATTTTTGGCCTCCAAAATGCCTTTTCAAGCACACGAATTCGAAGCTTTTTAGTCCATAGGAAGAAAGGGGCATTTCTTAAGTATTTTTTAGTTACTATTCAAACCCACCAATTAGTGGGTTCAGTCAAAAAAATTTAGCCATGTGATATCCTGAATTTTTCGTATAATTACTCGTACTTAGTGATATTTCTATTCGATTTTGTGACCGTGATAAATAATGTTTACCGACAATAAGGATCGTGGGTTCTACGATTGACATTTTCATAGATTAATTTGTATCAGTTTATTTCGGGTTTAAGTGGTAGCATTCGTCACGACGAGTTCGTCGATGTGCAGAATATCGAAAACAGAGTTAAGACAAGCAAATTACGATTAGCGAAAGTTTGATGAAATTTACGTAGTCGTAATTATGCGATTATAAAAAGGGAATTGTTCAAAATGAAAAGTCAGACTTCCCTTTTGGGCAATTGACCCGTGTTGACCGCATTGACCGGGTCTCCCACGACAAAAATCTTCGCCGCACTCAGCATCGGCGGTGAGATGTCACCCAAACCCATCCGACCGCGATATTGGTCGAAATTGATTCCTTCAATTTTTGTCGGCGCCAACAGTGCGATGTCGTCTTGCCTCCCTCTTCCATGTCCTTTCTTAGATTTTGAGATTATAGGCCAGTAAAAGTAGAATCAAACTGATATATTTCTAGAAGTTTTCGGCGTGTTTTTCACCGTCGTCGATGAGGTTTTCAGCTACGATTTAGATAAGAATCGATTGGGTTTTGTGTGGTGATTGTGCCTTTTTTTGTGATTTGATAATTGGGCAGCTTTAGCTCAGAAATCAAATGATTGTAGTCAAGCCCGATTTGGGTCTCCACGTTTGGCAGTTTCTGGTAGATATGATGTGTTGGGACTATGAGATTTTGACTCCTCTCTCCTACGCGTTCCGATTGGGACCAGCCATGGCTCGACTGTGCCGCTGCCTCGTCAAAAATATTTTATGGCGAGTTTGTGCTTTTCATGCTTTTAGTGTTTTTTTTCACCGAAATCCAGCCGCATTTTCTATTAGTGTAGTTAGACAGTATGCTAGGCCCGGCAAGAGCTTTCTGATGGTGTGTCACTTTTCGCCGGCGGCGCATCTCCCAAAAACTATTTCCGTAATCGTGTCGAGTTACATGTCGTTAGGTTTGTATCGACTATACGAGCATAGTTGTGAGGTTTAATCAACGTTTAGACTTCCTCGACCCAATGTATGTATGGTGGTTACGAGTGTCGCTACCTGTGACAATACGGCCGAATGAGAATTAGGTGTAGCTCATATCGTTACGAGTGATTTGTCATAACCATTCTATCGAAAAGATTTTCTATTCGATTCGTCGAATTTAATTTCAAGTTTGAGTAATTTCTAGAATTATTCAAAAATTAGCCAATTTTAACAATTTTCAACTAAGGTTGGGTCGTTAGAAGACAAGTTTCGCTAAAGCAACATTATTAAATCTACTACCGGGCCTTACACCTAGGCCTCCTTTGTCTTTAGGAGTACAAACTTTTGCCAAGAGTTTGCGGGATTTAATTGTCCCAAAAGAAATTTCGGCATTCCGCGTCTGATTTCTTGGTAATTTTATAAGAGCATCAGAAGAAGAAAAAGAGAACATGATTGGGCATTCTGAAATGATTAGATTTAAGAAGAGTTAATTTTTTGGCTCTCGATATGATTTTAGATTTCCATCCTAATAATTTCTTTTGACTTTAAGAGTAATTCAAAGGCATTAACAAGATCTTTCCAAAAAACAATGATATTGATATCTAAATATTTTCCAATATTAGCATTGCGAGGAACCCCAATTAGGGTGCAAATTTCATCTTTGAAGGCTCTTCGAACATTATTTGACTTTTTTTTTTAAAATTTATTTGATTCCTTTAGGCTTTAGAGAAATTATTGAGAATATGTTTAAATTTTCGGGCCGCCGAGTTAGTTGCTTTACTAAAACGTAGGCAATCGTCTGCAAATACTAGATTCAAAATGCGGAATTTAAATGGAAATGAAAGTAGTCCAATTTGCATTTTTTTCGTTTAAAGCCTCATTGTTAAGGAGCAGAATAAAAGATTGCACGCAAAGAAAAAAATATATAGAGAAAGAGGATTTACTTGTCTAATTCCTCAAGAAGATTTAAACAAAAGTTTCATTGACATTAATAGAAAAGGAAGCCGTAGATATACACTTCATTATGAGTGAGACCCAGTGTCGTCAAAACCCAAATTTTGTTAAGAAATGAGTAATGTAATCTCAACTTAAAAAATCATATGCTTTTTTTTTAATCAAGCTTAATAACCATAGTGCCATTATGGCTTTTTTCTATTAAAGCTCAAAAAACGTTCATGAGCTGCATGAATATTATAAATGATCGATCTTCCTAGTGCATAAGTACCTTGGTTAGGGAATGCACTTAGTGAGAAGCAGTCTTAATCGTTGGGCCATAACTTTAGTAATGAGTTTATAGAATACATAACATAGGCTAACTGGCCTCAAATTATTCACCATTTCCAGATTCTCTTTCTAGGAATGAGGGTAATATCTGTATGATTAAGATCAGCTTCAGTTAAAAAGAAAACTTACTTTGTAAACTACTTGAAAAAGGGCATCCTGAAGTTTATCCAAGTGTTTTTTGGAAGAAAACTGCATGGAGTCCGTTCGGACCGGAAGACTTAAGGGAGGGGTCTATAAATAGAGAACCTCCCCTCCCATTGTAGAAGTAGAGAGGAGAAGTAGAAAGAGTTCAAGTAGAGGAACTCAAAGAGCGGTAGGAAGAGTAGAAGAGAACAAGAAGGTAGAAAAGAGTAGAGTAGAGTAGTGTAGAAATGTGAGCCTTGTAAAGCATTCGTAAAGCTAATACAAAGTTATTTTCTCCACTCTCGAAGTGTAGTACTCTTTCTCTCTCGTGTTGGTCTTTTATTCCGCTGCGTCAAAGGTAGAGGCTGACTTAGATTGTTCGAGGAAGTGAGCAATTATATGGCCGCACGGTGATAGGAGTAGTGAAGAACTCATCTCGTGACAGTTGGTATCAGAGCAAGCGTGTCCGATACCGAGAAAGAAGATGTTTGGAGAAGGAATTTCCGTGGAGCAGACTGTAGCTGCTAGTGGCAGGAGGAGCGTCAAGGACCAGGTAGCTGCCTTGGATGCACGACTAGAGAAGATGGAGACAGCTGTGGTCGAGTTCGACACTCAACTTGAGGAGGATGTCGTGAGGAAGGACGATTTCACAGCCATGATGGAGGAGTTGCGAGAAAGTATGCACGGCGCTCTCAACATGATGGCAGATACCATTCGGAGGGAGGTCCAAGAGCGACTCGACAACCTCAATGCCGGGCTCACAGCTCTCCAAGAGGAAGTGAAGGAAGTCAAGGGAGACTTGGCGCTATGCAAGGAGGCAGCCATAAACAAGTCGCAAGGGCCGAGGGACGTGAAGGTAGTGGACTCCTTTCAACCCAAACCCTTTACTGGGAAGAGGGAAGCAAAAGAGCTTGATAGCTTCCTATGGAATATGGAAAGGTACTTCAAGTGTATCAAGATCGAAGACGACGAGTCCAAAATCTCGGTGGCAACCATGTTCTTAGCCGACAATGCCCTCATGTGGTGGCGTCGAAGAAGCATGGAGATCGAAGAAGGTACGTATACCCTCACTACTTGGAAAGAATTCAAAGATGATATCATGCTACACTTCTATCCCCAAAACGCTAGATATGAAGCTAAGGAGAAGCTTAGGTGGCTCAAGCAAACTAGTAGTGTCAAAGACTATGTCAACACACTTGTTAGTTTGCTATTCGAAGTGGCCAACATGCCGGAGGAAGACAAGCTCATGTACTTCATGAGTGGTCTGCAAAATTGGGCTAAGCTCGAGCTGCAAAGAAGACAAGTGCAGTCCTTGTCTCAAGCAATCGCCGCAGCCGAGTTCCTTATCGAATTCAAGGTCGACAACCAAGGTGACTCCAAGTTCAAAGGGAAGAACGTGAGTTATGAGAGAAGTGGGGAAGATAAGCCACGAGATAAGGCTGAATCCAGCAGGCCTAAGGTGAGGACCGAGAGGCAAAACAAGCCCGCAAGCAAGGCTTGGGGACCCAAGTGCTACCTATGCGATGGCCCTCACATGTTGCGCGACTATCCGCAGAAGAGTGCTCTCAAAGCTATGAGCTTACAAGGGCCAAGGATCGAAGAAGTAGTAGAAGAAGAAGATTCAGCAAGGATGGGAGGCATCCAATTTCTGAATGCCGTGAAGGCAAGCGTGCCGCAGGCAAGGTGCAAAGCGGAAGGAGGATCGCTGTTCATCGATATCAAGGTAGGCGACACGGTGACTCGTGCTTTGGTGGACTGCAGAGCCACGCACAACTTCATGACGTCGGATGAAGCGAAAAAGCTTAAGCTCCGAGTCACGAAGGAACCTGGCAGTGTGAAGACGACGAATTCACCTGCCGTACCCATTGAAGGAGTAGCACGCGACGTGGAAGTGAACATCGGTGCTTGGAAGGGGAAGGTCAACTTCACTATAATCAAGATGGAAGATTATGGTGTAGTGATTGGCCTTGAGTTCATGGAAAAGGTATGAGCTTTTCCCATTCCGTTCTACAATACTTTCTGTATTGCGGCAGATGGGGAAATGCCTCGTGTTGTGCCCATGAGGAGGCAAGCGAAGGAGAAGACGGGCACCCTGAATGCCATGCAGTTTGCGGACGCATGAAAGAAGGGCGAGCCTACTTTGCTGGCCACCCTGAAGATGGAAGAGAAGGTTGAAGGGAAGAGCGAGTTGTTGCCTAGCAAGACCGGGGATGTCCTTAGGGAGTTTGGAGAAGTAATTCCCAAGGAGTTGCCAAAGGAGCTGCCACCGCGGAGAGAGGTGGATCATGTCGTCAAGCTAGAGGCCGGAGCAAAGACCCCTTCAAAGTCGCCTAGTAGAATGGCGTCACCGAAGATGGAGGAAGCCGCGATGAGGGCATCGCGAAATTGGGTGGGGGAGAATGTCACTGACCGCCAACCTTCCCATGGTAGCCTTGAGCATTCACGATGAAGAAATCGCTCAAGGATAGGAGTGAAGTATCCTGAGGCACCCCGAGGGAGCTGCCTTAGGCATTCGAGGACTGGCAGAAGCAGCCAGGGGGCTGCCAGGGCCACCCGGGAGGGGCTGCCTGGCGCACCCAGGGGGCTTCCAGACGCACCCGGGGGGCTGCCAGACGCACCCGAGGGCTGCCAGAAGCACCTGGACAGGACTGGAAGGTTCCGGAAGGGTGTGGAATAGTAGGGTTGGTTCCGGAGAAGTCCGGAACATCACGGAGGCAACAAGAAGGGTCCGGAACTGTATGGAGACATCCGGATCATTACGGAAGGTGCCGGAAGGCAGCGGAAGAATGTAGAAGATCGCGGAAGGTCGCGGAAGTTTCCGGAAGACTTGAGAAGCATCAAGCCAAGTCTTGAACTTTCTAGAACCGTGGAGAGGCTCGTGAGTCAAGACTACTCCGGAGACCTCTAGAACCATCATGCGGCATCCTAGACTTGTGTAGATAAGTCTAGAACTTGTACATATGGTAGAGTACTCTAGAAAGCTTAGGCTTAAGGGAGGGGTCTATAAATAGAGAACCTCCCCTCCCATTGTAGAAGTAGAGAGGAGAAGTAGAAAGAGTTCAAGTAGAGGAACTCAAAGAGCGGTAGGAAGAGTAGAAGAGAACAAGAAGGTAGAAAAGAGTAGAGTAGAGTAGTGTAGAAAGGTGAGCCTTGTAAAGCATTCGTAAAGCTAATACAAAGTTCTTTTCTCCACTCTCGAAGTGTAGTACTCTTTCTCTATCGTGTTGGTCTTTTATTCCGCTGCGTCAAAGGTAGAGGCTGACTTAGATTGTTCAAGGAAGTGAGCAATTCTAAGGCCGCACGGTGATAGGAGTAGTGAAGAACTCATCCCGTGACACTATACTAAAAAGACCATTCTTTACTTTATCAAGCATTAAAAGTTGTAACAGTCGAAATCATTAGGGATACAAGGTGGTAACAAGACAAAAAAAATATTAATATCTCGTTCAGCAATAGGAGTATGCTGCGAAAAACCTTTCTGGAAAGATTTGTTAGGACAATTAGCGATTTGATCAAATTGGTCAACAAAAAAAGCTGTGATCATTTTTTTATTTTCTGAAGATGCTTTTTTCTTCCGTGGTAGTACATGGGTATGGAATAATTTAGTATTTCCCCCCTTCCCCCCCCCCCCCCCCCCCCCCCCCCAGTTTAAGCCAATTGTCAAGGACTCTTTGTGCCCAAATGAGTTCTTCTTGATCATAGAGATTAGCTAGAGTATCGGCAATAGCTTGCTCTTGAGCAAGTAAATATTGTTTTTGGATAATAATTAGGTTTGCATGATCATCTTGGAAATAGTAAAACGATCTCCAAAATGTCGATTTGTTGAACTTGGAACGGAGTTGTATGAGTAGTAAATGAGTGAATGGGATTGCCCATAACCAAAGTAATCCATACTTTATCAAGAACATTGCGAAATAGAGGATCGATGTTGCATCCAAATGGCCCTCTTACCTAGCGTAATTCAATCAAAAGTGAGACAAATCGGCCCATGATCAATGCCATGAAAATGCAAGTTATTAAGGTTAGCATTGGAAAAGAGACGAATCCAAGAGGCATTAGTTGTAGCTCGATCAAGTCTTTCGAAAATTTAAGAATTAGGCTCTTGATAATTGCACCAAGAGAATATGCTACCAGTAAAAAGGCAATGAAACCAGAGATGCAGAATTTAAGAACTTCAGAAAATTATGCATATGATTAGTGAATCTAAGGTTCCCACCGAATTTCTCTTGCAAAGAAAGGATATTGTTGTAGTCCCAAATCATAACCCAAGGGGAATCAAAGGCAGGCGTAAGAGTAAGAAGTTCCTGCCAAAGAGTATGTTGAA
This sequence comes from Geum urbanum, assembly GCA_946800695.1. Lineage (NCBI taxonomy): Eukaryota > Viridiplantae > Streptophyta > Magnoliopsida > Rosales > Rosaceae > Geum > Geum urbanum. The sequence continues at coordinate 17,374,404 of OX327016.1, forward strand.
GTAGCTTTTGTGGATACATATAAAGCATGTCATAAACCATTAAACATTAGAAGAAAGATTATAACAAAAGTAGTGGATAAACCAGGAATGAGAAGCAACTATATTTTTACATTAATTTTGGACTGTAGCCAAAGCAAAATCAGACCACCAATTTGTCCAACAGCAGGAACTACACATGAATTAATAAAAAGAAAATTTACAGACCGACATTCTTGCTTGATCATGGCTTGATCATGTATCGAGAAGGAACAAAAGATCGATATGCAACAAAGTAAAAGATGGCATTAGCCAATAAACTTGGCTGTGAACATCTACGGCAATTCAAAGATACTATTTTAGTGGCAGAATCAGGATTCGGTTAAAATTAATTTTCAAAAAATAATCCAAATAATTTAATTAATCTTCAAAATTTTCGAATTATAATTCTAGATATACGTACTATCAATTGTAACATATCTGATTATAAAAATCGTCTTTTATAATTAATAACTTCGTCTCTAATAATAACATATACATTGAGAACAGTGATGTCAAACAATCATTCATCAACTCCTCACCTATCTTGCTACGTAAATAATTTATTATAATATTATCAAATTTATGACTTTAATATAAAAAATGCGTAGAGAAAGTAAACATTTACGATATAAGTAGCTACATAACCTATTCATAAAAAAAATATAAATCATATTCATTGTAGACATGTAAATAATTACGTAGAATCCTTAAATCCTATTTGGTCTCCTATCTCCAACAAAATATTTGGGCTTTATACTTCCATTTTTTATCCTATAATTAATGGATGATTAGTGGATTATGCAACAAGCCTTTTTTTTCCATGGGTGGGCTGGCCTTAAAGATTGGACACATCACTACAATGTTCAAGTGGTTTACGAGATTCATATACCTAATATATACTATATGTTTCATACTTTCATAGTTAAGATTGTCAATGGCAGTGTACTAAAATATTTCAATTACAAAATGTCGGGTTGGGGGGGGGGGGGGGGGGGTTCTCGTCCCCTCTTGCGAGAGCTCCGAAAGGTAACCCACTATTAGAGGAGAGAGACGATGCGACGAAGAAGTGTGGTCGCCCAAGAAGGTTTCTGGTCGGCTGGATTGGAGGTGACCATGCCTTCATCTCTTAAGCGTCGTCGCGTCAGATTGCACTACTAGCAGAAACACTATAGCTAACGACATGAAGTCGTCGGCCTATCCCTAAAAATCGTCGGCTATAACTATAACCGACGAGGAGTCGTCGGATATAATACTATAACCGACGACAAGATAGGGTTGTCGTCGGTTATAATATGGATCTATAGCCAATGAGATACGGTCGTCGGCTATAGTGTGTGATATGTTAACTTTTTTTGCAGGTTCTGGGTTTCATCCCAGAACCTGCATTTCCAAAAAGCCACCAATATTGTTCTCATTTAAAATCCAAAAATATTGAAACTATACACGTAAATAAAATAAAAAACTGAAATCGTTCAAATCTATTTACATATGCGTATAACGGGTTTCCTAAGTAAATGTGGTCAAACGGATCGCTATTGGCTCATTGGTCCTGGTCCGGCAGCTGTGGCTGGGGCTATGGCTGTGGCTGTGATGCACTGAAAATATGCGGGGGAGTTATCTGGATTCCAGACGTGTGCAACTGTGCACAACAGTGCTGCATCCATGTCCCCATCATCTGCTGCTGCTCGGCCAACCGATTCTGCTCTGCAGCTCGCGCCTCCTGCTTGGCAGCCCTCGCCCGCTCCAGCTCCTCCATCTGTAGCCGTTGAGATTCCATCTCCATCGCTTGCCTCTGAAGCTACTTCTGTAGCTCATTAGTCCTCAAAGATCCCGATCCGCGAAAGAATTCAAGTCTCTTCTTTAGCAGCCCTTGACCCCACTTTTCGAGCCCCCTGCAGTAGAAAGTGTTCTTCCCTGGAGGGATTGCGGTTGCCATAATCCTGGCTGCTATGATCAGATCAGATTGATCAATCTGATTAGTCGGGAGTTCTACATCGGAGGTGTTGGGATAGCGCTCTCTCGCCACTTGAGTCAACACCTCCGGAATCACCTCCTGAACTCTCGCTTAATTGACCAAAAAAAATGTTAATTAATGTAAACAATCTAAAAAATTAAGAAATATGTTTATTTTGTTATAAGTATACTTACAGCATCTTCGGGGGATTGCGGATACACGTGTTGCATAGTATAGACAAGCGGAGGGACTTCTGGGTGGTTGGCCGCCTCCTCGATCTAACCCGAGTATGATCGGGAACTGGCATGATGATTTTTTATGTTTTTGGCTCGGTTCCTTGTGTTGACTTCAGAAATAGCCTGCTCGATTAATCCAACATCAAAAAAATATTAGCCAAATAATTTGGGGGAAGTACGATAAAACAATAATTTAATCAATTGAAGGTTGCGTACCTTCAATCTCGGGTTGTTGAAGTGAACCACAAGCCATCGCCACTCGTACTCCCTATAGCGAAACTTGCTAGGGGTACCCGAACGATCCATACTTTTTCCAATATTTTTTCAGCTCACCCTTCCACTCTTTGTACTTATATTAATAAAACACAAATTTTAGTAACTTACAACATTTTATGAACATAATCAAAACAAACGAAAAAACCTAAACAAATAAATCACATAACCTGCTCCCTTGCACTTCATCCGCCAACGTGGGTCTAATGTCGTTGTCTATGCGGAACCCCCTCAACAATGCATATATATATATATATAAATTAAAAATTTATATAGAAAATATACATAATGAATATACAATTCTACACACCGATAGCACATTATTCAGCTCATATTTGACGGATTTTGGCACCGAATTCCAATCTAGCCACAGCATTGGGACTCCATCCCATATGATGATGCCCGTCATCCCTGCGTACTATCGAGTGACCTTTCCCTCGATCACCTCACCTCCATCCCCAGTCAAAATCATAACTTGGCTACCACCGGTAACCCGAATCACGTCGTCCAATAACTTGCCAACGACGGGGCCTCTGGCCCTCTTCTGTTTTTCACCGGGCACGATCGCGCCTATCACATTTGTAGATGATTTTTTAAACATCAACACCTAATTGAATTTAAATATTACTAAGTAAAAATATATCACTAATTAATATTTACCTGATTCGTCGGTGCGTTGTCCCGGAATCCTTGCACTCCAGAAAGGTTGCGGGAAGGGAACATAATCGTATGCCTGGTCCGGGGTAATGAACACTAGCTGTCCTGGAACAGGCATTCCCGTGGGATCGACGAAGGCTATCATCGGCATTTCCAAGGATAAGAATAGGGTAGAATGCGGGCATAGTCGTATCCTGGCCGAGGACTAAGTCGATCCACCAGCCTCCTCGGAAGAATGAGGAGTCTGGCCGATGGATGGGGAAGGCTCCCACCGATGAATGTCTGGCATTCGGACCGAGGATTGAGTCGCACTATCCGTTGAAGGCGTGCGACGGTCCTCATAAAGCCTCATCACGTTGAAGGGTCGACGAGGCTCGACCTGCTGCTGCTGAGGTTGTCCTTGACCTAGAAGTGCACGGTGCCGAGAAGTGGGAGGAACGCTGTAAGTGTTGCCGATACTGGCAGATCCGGATGCGGATTGACTTCCACTGCCCTCATCCCCACGTCCCGATCTCCTTCTCGACAACCCCCCCCCCCCCCCCCCCCCCGGACCCCCTCGCTAAGCACCACAGTTTAACCAATTCATAGTTTCTATAAAATTTACGTAACATACTCAATTTTATATAGTTTTTAAAATTTATCTACCCAAATTAAAATTAATCCACATTAACCTACCAAATGTCATATATATTAATTCACATATTTCCATATTTAACTCACAATAATTCCATAAATTACAAAAAATTCAAATTAATTAATATATATTAATCTACCAAATTCTAAATTAATTCATATAAATCTAGAATAAATAAATTTAATTCACATAAATCTAGAATAATAAAAATTAATTCACATAATTAAATTAATTCATATTAATCTCATAAATTACTAAAAATCAAAATTAATTATTAATCTACCAATTTAATTCATATTAATCACCAAATATTATCCAAATTAATTCATATATATATATGCTCATAATAATAATCCAAAAATTACAAAAATTCATAAAAATTTCAGTAAATTAAAAAAATTCATAAAAAATCCTTGCACTCTCATAAAATTTTCATTATATTCCAAAATTTTCATTATATATTCCTTCATATAAAATTCCATTAAATTACAAAAATTCAAAATAATTCCTAATCCAAAAATTCATAATCCAACAATCTCATATATATATATATATATATATATATTTTTTCATAATCCAATAATATCTGATATATAATCCAATAATTAATATCCAATATAAAATCCAATAATTCCAAAAATCAAAAAAAATTCAACAATAATTTCAAAAATCAACAATAATCCAATATATATTCACACAACTCATCCAAACATCCACATTATCAACAAACTAAACATAAATTGAACCTAAATAAAAAAAAACATTCAAAATTGGGGATTTAGAAATTTAGGGAGAGGAACCTGTTTTTGGGTTGTAGGATGAACGACGACAGCTCTAACGGTGGCTAGGATGAACAACGGCGGCGTTCCTTCTCGATCTGATAGGTTGAAAAAAATGGCAGTTTCGTTTTCTGCCCAAAACGGCTGTTCTGAGGGATATATCCCACAACTATAACTGACGACATAAGTATAGTCGTCGGTTATAGTATAGCCGACGATATTTATTATGAATATCGTCGGCTATACTTCTTCTTCTTTTTCCCTTTCACTTAATTTGCTTTTGTTTTTTCTCCTTTAGTAATTAAAAAAGGTTATGAGTTTTTTGAAGTTACTTAGAAAAAAAGCTCATTAAACAAAGTTCCTATTTTACATATCACGAATGACGACATTATTCATTAATTGCACGTTCATACTCAAATTGCACTTTCAAGTCATCGTCCTACACATCATACTCAAATTGCACATTCATACTCAAATTGCACGTTCAAGTCATCGTTCTACACATCATTTTACATTGCACGTTCATACTCAAATTAACATACGTACACTAAGGCACATAGTCAGAATTATCGCTTGAGTCTGACTCGGTTTCCGAGTTAATTTCAGGGAAGATGTGTAAGCCCTTGTCATTTGAGTCTTCATTTTTATTAACATCAATAAGTTTCGGTCGAGGAATTCGTACCACACTACCCTGTATCACATTATTAAGGCGAATTATTAAGGATTCAGGAATACCAATTGCGTTCGGCTCTTGGTATGCACTAACTTCTTCATTATCCGATGTCACACCAAGTGTCGAGGCACTGTATATGTTTCTTGGAAGAACATGGTTAACCACTTTCCACGCGCCTTTATGCACAAGATCATCAAAATAGAACAATTGTTTCACCACCGTGGCCAAAACAAACGGATCATCTTCAAACCAGCTTGTAGTAGTATTCACCGAAAATATGTTGTATTGATCGATCCTTGTGTTCTCAGGGTCAGTATCAAACCATCTATACTTAAACAAGTGCACTGTCATGCCTTCCCCATAAATTAATTCAAAAATTGAATGGAGAACACCGTAATAGTCAACTCCATTCTGCCCACCATGCATTATTACCCCAGAATTCTGTGTTCTTCGTCTGACATCTCTATGTTCACAAATAAATAGCACGCCATTTACTTTACACATAGGATAAACTCTGGAAGTTACCGGTTTCTACGCCAAGAGCCTCAATTTGTGTGACCACTGAGGGATACCATCATCTTGTACATGGTTCATCTGAAAATAATCATTTATTAACTTAACTATAAATAGGATACGAGATTCTTAAATTCATATACAAGTAAATATATCTATCTACGTACCCATTTGCCAAAATAGTTTGCGAACGTCTTGTTGTGGTACTCAACATCACCGGCAATAGCAGGGCAGTAAAGGTGCACATTTTTCCAATATTGAACTTCTGGACAGTTAATCAATATCGACCAGTGGGCAATGACTAGCTCATATGGTTCCAAATTGTATGAGTTGGGCAACTTTCCAGAAACTTCAACATCATTGGAGATGATCGAAAGGTCAAACTGCGGTTCATCTACCAGCATATGTTGTGGAAAGTCCTCCAACGCTCTCAAATACAACTTGGTGTACGTTATGCACTCGTGCGCAATATATGCTTCAGGGATACACCCTTCAGGTGCGGATTTGTTCATCACATAGTCTTTGTAGTCCCCTAATTGTCTATAAAGTGGTAACTAAAGAGCATGTTATGATTATTGTAAAGTAAGTGAATAAATAATATTAAAGACATAGCTAGATTCAGAGATGCCTTACGTACCTTTCCATGGGATACATCCATGTGTAGTGTACTGGACCGGTAAGCAACAATTGTTCTGGAAGATGGAGCATCGGGTGAGGCATGATGTCGAAAAAATTTGGAGGAAATATCATTTTCAATTTGCACATGATAAAAATGATGTCCTGTTGCATTTCCCACATGTCTGATTTCTTCACTTCTCTCGTGCATAACTTCTTAAAGAATCTTGACGAAGCCACTAACGACTCCACAACCTCTTTGGGCAGGTACCCTCGAATGAAAACAGGGAAGAGGCGTTGAAGCAATATATGACAGTCATGACTCTTTAGTCCATACATCTTATTGTCTTGAAGTTAACACACCGACTTATATTTCCTACATAGCCGGAAGGATACCTAACATTACCCATCAAGCCAAAAATTTCATTCTTCTGGGCAGGCTTGACGGTATAAGGAGATTGAGGCATTTTTTTCTTCCCATCTCTCAACCACAAATGTTTTCGTAGTCCCATTCTTTTTAGATCAATGCGTGCCTTCGGGCCGTCTTTAGTTTTTCCATCCCAATTCAACACTGTGCCGACCACACTCTCGCACACATTTTTCTCTATGTGCATGACATCTAAGTAGTGTCTGATCAGCAACTTGGACCAATACGGAAGTTCCCAAAAAATACTTTTGTGTGTCCAGAATTTATACCTGTCGGGTTTGTCAGGTATTGATGCCACTATCTTAGGATGATTGTTGAGCTTCCCAAAATCATATCCATTTAGCACTTCCAATATTTCATCCCTCATCCATCTCCTCGGCTGCTCACCTATTTTCACAATCCCATCAAATGCCTCCATATCCTCCCGAAATTGGCGATCATGTGGAAGCCAACAACGATGACGCATTTGTACAATCTTCTGGCAATGAGGTCTGCAACACTCAACAGTCATGCACTCTAGACAAGCCATGTATCCTCTGGTAACGTTGCCCGACAACATCCCACGTGCAGGAAAATCGCTAATGGTGCTAACAAGCATGGCATGCATCTGGAACATCTCATTTTTGAACTTGTCATAAGTGGGATGACCATGCTCACTCAGGTACTTAAACTCCTCAATCAAGGGTCTCAAATACACATCGAGACACGTTCCTAGATAACCCGCCCTGGAATTATCATAGTGAGCATATTTTATTCTTTCTTCATGCACATTCATGAAGGAAGGTTGTACGGTACCAAAATAACTGGTCATATACTGTATTGAAGATTCATGTTGCCAAAAGGGTTGAATCCGTCAGATGAAAGCTTCAGCCAAACATTACGAATCTCTGATGCAAAATAAGAAAACTCCCTCACCATGTGCTTCCAAGCCTCTCCGTCAGCAGGGTGTATAAGGGTATCACCGTCGGGCAAATTCCTCTCGGCCCACCATCTCATAGCTTCAGCCGTGTGTCCACACATGAATAACCATTCTAGCCTATCTATCAGCGGAAAATATCGACGTATCTTCACAGCTTTCTTGTTTCCGGCAGGAGTCAACTTATACCTATCTGTACCACATACCGGGCAACCATCAAGGGATTCAAGATCATTCCCATAAGCATATTCACCTGAGAACAGAACACAATCATATATACAAGCATGGATTTTGATGTAGGAAAGGCCAAGATGTTTCAGGATCTGTCGCACCTTACGATGAGTGGTAGGAAGGCGATGACCGGGGGGCAACAACGAACCATACCACTTCAGCCAATCATTAACAGCCTTCACACTCATTTTGTTCTCCACTTTTAGCTTCATTACTCCCATAACACTTTCAAGAGCGGTCTTATTACACTCATTGTACAACGGGGTATGTTGGAAGGCAATGAGGTTGTTGTACTTGTCCATACCAGCAGTGTTGACAGCTGTAGGTAATTGCTGGACTGGCTCAATATGAGGGAAACCCCCAACGGCGGGAGGGATATCTGGTGCTTCAGCAAATGCAGCGCTCTCATGAGGAAATATATCGTTGATCAACCTTGTTGTTGGATCATTTGATGTACTGCCACTCTCAAAAAATTGTCCTTGATCATGTTAACCAACTGATGAGCTCTCACCGTGATAAATCCAACATGTGTACTTATTCCAAAACCCGTTTTTCTTTAAGTGCTCCAATACTTTATCGATGTGAAAACGATATCGCTCGCTGCGACACTGATATTTCATACACGAACAATAATGAATTGTCATCCCTCCACAATTAACTTTCACATATTCCAGAAAACTCCTAATTCCACGGTGATATCTTACATTCCATCTTAGAAGACACATCCAACTCTTGTCCATCATGAAAATTATAGTTGTATATATACCCATGATTTAATTAATTAAAAATTCATCATTATATATATCGATATTTAAACCATAAATTAGATAATTTAATTATTCTACTCGATCGATCCCTAATTAATTACAAATGAACATATATATTGTCTAATTTATATTCATATATATAACTTATTTTTGTCTAATTATATATATATTATACTCGATGATCTCTAATTATTCGATCATATATTTATTTTCGTCTAATTTAACTCAAATTAAATCAACAATCAATTAATATATATATATATATATGATTACACGCATGTACAATTCCCAAAATTTTAATATATATATATACCCTAACTATAATCACAAAAATCTAAATAATAACCACAGTACGTATACAATCACAATTAACCGAAACACACAATAATCACAATATATATTTATTAACCATAATAATCACAATTAACCCTATAATAATCACAAAAATAAAATAAATCATCCTATATTCACAATAATCAACGACAATTACTACAAATCAACTATCAATCACTCAAAATCAACCATCAATCACTCAAACTCAATAATCAACTCAAAATTAACAATACATATCTCAACTATATACATCATGCATATATATATATGTACCACAATCAACACGTACACATACACATATATACGTGCATACCTATATAATGAATCATGAACTCATCGTGGACAGTTTTCGACAACACCCAATGATTTCAGAGCGCTTTCAGTTTCCGCGAAAAAAAAATTTTTTTGATTGACCGAGCTGCTGCCCAGATTAGATCTATAAACACTATAGCCAATGACTAGAATCGCGTCATCACTTATAGTTCTATGACCGACAACTGGAGAACCTCGTCGGCTATACCATACTATAATCGGCCTGTTTTCCGGAAAGTTGTCGGCTATAGTGTTTCTGCTGGTAGTGTTGGTCCCTCCAAGCTTGGGGTGACGAAGGCTAATAAGGCTTCTGCTTGTTTTCCGGAAAGTCGTCGGCTATAGTGTTTTTGCTTCGTTAATCTAAAGCGACGAAGGCAATCTTCGTCGCCTCGTAATAGTGTGGCGAAGATAACAGTTGTCGCTCCTTCCTTTGAGCGACCAACATTGGTCGAATTGGGGCGACCAAGGGCAGCTATCATAAGCGACGAAGATTGACCTATATTTGTCGCCTCATGTGTAACTGAAGCGACGGAGATAGGTTAATCTTCGTCGCTCCATTGGGTGATAGAAAAAAATTAAATATTGACGTATCAAGTTACGACAGTACACAATTTGAATAGAAAATATGTGATAAACAAACTCATTTAACACACGTCTTCATCCATACACAAAAATAAACCACAAATCAAAACATACACAGTTTGATGCATATACAAACCGTAACTACTATTGTTCACAAAGTAGACTCATGGTCGGGGACGGCGTTGCAGCTGGATTGCGTGCCAGGAATGGGTGCAGGAACTGGAGCTTGTTGACTCCCAACTTGGATCAATTGAATGAGGACCTCCATTTGTTTCACCCTTTTGGCGAGCGCATTATAATCCTCTCTGGATTTTCACGCCTCATCTTTGGCTTCAGCGACCTCCTTTTTCAGGGATTGGGTTTCCTCCAAATTGCTGGTCACCCGGGCCCCTCCTCTGGATTTGGGGTCACGTGTGACTACGCGCCCCACCCCTGTCACGTCGAACAAGAACAAATAAATATGTTTGAATAGTACGAAAAGCGAGTAAACACGTAAATCGAGATAAACGACCACATGTTTTATAGTATTACCTCTTATAGAGGTCCCGGGCATTGAACCCATCTCTTCCTCTATGATATTTATTTGTGTATCAAGAGGAAGAGGATGGTCTCGGGAAACCACATCGCCGTCATCGTCACCCGCTGCACTATCTTGCTCCGACAAGACTTCGTCGAGCCTTCGCTTCACTGTCGCCTGCTCAATTAAAATATATTAATTAAATAATATTAAAATATGGTAAACAAAAATAATTGTAATAACGCAACCTAACATATTTTTGCACACAACTTTCTCAGCCGCATTCTTGTCCGACTGGTATATGTCGATCCAAGTCTGGACGGCCGGCGCTTTATGACCCTCCTTCTCCAACACCTCGCTCCGGTATGAGAGTGCGAGGGAGCCCGAATGGTAGTTGAGCTACTGCTCCTTGTTCTTGTTTCTGTTTCCTCGATTTCGTTTACGCAGTTTCTGCCATACCAAATAATCATTTAAAAATATGAATATATAAACATGTAAATTTAAAATCGTTGCGAAGAACTTTGGGATTGTTTATGAAGCTTACCAGGTAATCAGGGCCTTCGAAGTGGCTTTTTAACCACTCCCATTCTTCTTCCCTCCCTAGGAACTCGTCATGAGTCTCCTGGCTAACGTGGAGATAATGCTTATGGCAATCATACTTCCAGTTCTTGTAGATTGTTTGCGCCGTCGTGTCTATAAAGTTCCACATCTCCACATCGGTCGCCGGGATGTCATAGTTCGTCTAGCACAAAAATTTAAAATTTGTTAATTAAAAGTTATAATTACATAAATTGTAAAGTAACAAACTAAGCTAAGTGCAGTAAGTATACCTCAATACCGGTATTGACGATGTCGCAGTGCACATCGCTAAGTGACAAAAAGCTAGGCGCAAGCATGGGAACTTTGCCGCGGATGATGCTACCAATGTCTCGGAACATCAGACTTCTAAACTTTCTCGTCACAGGCCCCCGATGCCTCATAAAGTACGCCACCTTTATTCGCTTATTGTTGTTCAGCCGGACGAGGTACTCAGTCTTTGTCCCGACAACGACCCCGCGCTGCATCGTCGTCGCGTTTCTAGTTGCCATGTCCACCATGTCTCCTCAAACCAACATTACTAATAGTTATAGATTAACCAATCGAAAACAGTAATCAACAAACTAAAAATGAAAAAAAGTGGACCTGACTTGGGAGTCTGGTCTTCTTGCAGCGGATGCTGAGGGCGGGAGAGCGCTCTGAGGCGGTAGTGGCGCCAGTCGTTTTCGCACCGATGTTTTCAACCGCCGGAATAGTGTCCTCAAGCGGTGGGGCGGACGTGAAATGCTCCTCACGAGGCTGCGACATTGCGGTGCTTGATTGTGCCGTGGGGCCGCGGGAGACGGAAGGACTCACTTCCGCAGCCGCCGCCGCCGCCGTTACACGACGCTCGAGCGCCACTCTCCTCATCCGCTGGCTACTACTCCCGAGAGCCATTCTGTAATTTTGAAAGAACTTATTTACACTATCATAGCATCGCAAATAGTGTACATCTTATGTATGTACGTACAGTACTAAGATAAGATAAGATTATTCTTGAATTGTATTATTATATATATATATATAGCTAAGTGTTCCAAATAAATATTTTCCATAAATTCCACTTGGTTCAATTCAAAATGCTGGCACCTTATACTAACTAAGAATCAGGGTAACGTGGGATACTTGGATGTAAATCATACTAGTATAACTGAGTTAGAAATTACAACAATTACATAATATATAGTTATCTCGCTTATATATCAAGATTGCACATAAAAAAAATTCAATTACTACAATGACAACAAATGTTGTTGTGAAGTGGTATATATTGATATGATATATATCCATATATGTGGTGTAAAATCTTCTCATGAATTTGAAAGGACCCAATTCCGATTTAGTTTCCTAAACCGGAATCAAATCCCTTCTGAAAACACAAACCAACAAAAACCATAAAAATTTTGGCAGAGTAACGCTACTAACGCGGAAACCTGCACCCGGAAAATACACTTCATCCTATGCCACAAAAATCAAACCGTAGGCACCAATCCCATCCGGATTTCTCAATATCAAAACAGTAATGTAAAGTAATCAATAAAACTATACTTTACAGAAATCCGGGGAAAAATCGTATGAAAGTGTAACATCAGAATGCTCAGAGCAACTTCTAGTATATATATACAAATAGTAGGCCAAACTAAGAACCTACCACAAAAGAAATATCGCTCGAATACTAAGCCTCCGACTGCAATGTGCGACACCTGAATTCAAATTGCAAACTGGGCAAAGAAAACGAAGAGCTCAGGGAAAGACATAAAAACCGTTAGAGTGAGTGGACGAAAATAAATGTCTTTCGCCGAATAATATATGTTATAAAAACATATGCGAGTCTAATGAATGAAAATGATATAGTACACGAGGGAGACTCTAACTCCTCACGCGTACAAAAGCATGCATCATAAAATTCCGCAGGGTCACTCATGGACACATCCGCGCTAGTACAGTTGGAATCACGGGATCCCAGACCCACACGTGATTCTAGCCAGAAAAGCCTCAGGTCAAAGGTCTGCCCCCCCCCCGGTAAAGGTCTTGGGTCAGAGGTCATAGCCTCCCCCGGTAAACATCCTCGGGGATCAGGCGGGATGCAAGTGTATCGATACAACAATATATACTGTGACTGTACTCTGTGTAAACCAAATCATAAATAATATTAGTTTAGTCTTCGGCTTCGTCTTCGTCTTCGTTGTCGTCCTCGTCCTCGTCCTCATCCTCGTTAGATTTGTCTTTGTCTTCATCACCTTCTTCATCCAAAAGTAATTGAAGATCTTGGTAAAATTGTATGACCGTGGGAGTGTCCTCTTGGTAAGGCTCGAATATATGATCTCCTGTACGTGACATGTTTTCATCTATGGCAAGTACTTCAGCACTGTAGACATTACGGTGCGACATTTCTTGTACTACCTTCCAAGTACAACCGGCTTTTGGATCGTCCATGTAGAATACATGTTTTGCTTTGGTTGCAATTATGAAGGGTGAATCCTCATAGTAACTGTTGTTTGTATCCGTTGATATTAGTCCATGATCTTTTATAATGGTGTCAAGATCGTCCTCGTCGTCGGAGTTGTGCCATGTGCACTTAAACAACATCACTGGCATATGGCCTGCATATAATACTTCGACCACGTAGTTAACATGGTTGTAGAACTTGGATGAACCCATGTCTATCATGACACCGCTGTTTTGAGTCACGGTTCTTTGATCCCTATCAAACAAGGTGAACTTGACACCGTTCACATAACATGACTTATAAACCCAGAATTGCTGAGGACATTGGACTAATGACTTTATTCCTGCAACCTAGCTCTGGTCCAAGTTTTTATCCTTAAGGGACACCTGAGACATAAGTGTTAGATAAGTGAAAGATAAGTGTTATAAACCATCAAAGAACCTTACAACAATTAATAGTTGGATGTACCCATGTTAAGAACCATCGAAGAAAACTCCTCCTCCGACGAAGATCGTCGAAATCTTCACCATTTTTAGTCTTGAACCTTCTGAGATATTCTTCTAGGTAAGGTTTGACTTCGTCTGTTTCCACCAAGACTTATCAGTGAGCCTCAGCAGTCTCTGCCTCAGTCAACCTGAACTGGCAACGAGTCTCGATAATATCTGGCCTTACTGAGAGTGAAACACAGCTAATATTCCACTCTGGGGAAGTGTCGATATCTTCGTGGTCTTTCCATCTGAAATAAGACTTACAATACGTCACCGACTCATGTACGAGGTACCTTTCAGCAATACTACCTTCCGGGTAACGTGTATTCCTCATTGACTTTTTATATTTTCCTAATTGCATGCAAACACACATAGAAGGTTAGTACAATATTTTTCTAATTGCCTACATATTACATAACTAACATAATATTAGCAATGAAAAATATTTTACCTTTCAATTGGATACATCCATGTATAGTGTATTGGGCCTGTAAGGAATACTTGTTCAGGCAAATGAACCATGAGATGAACCATAGATGTAAAAAAATGTGGAGGAAAAATGAGCTCCAAATTGCAAAGAATCATCACTATCTCAGTTTCCATGTCACGCACAACCTCCTTCTTAATCTCCCTACTGCATAGTTGACGAAACCAATTTGACAGTGTTATCAATGGCTTCACAATGTTTTCTGACAGGAACCCTATAATAACCACTGGAAGAAGACGTTGAAGCAATACATGGAAATCATGCGTCTTCAATCCATAAAACTGTTACGGGGAACGCACTTTCACCTTACTTCTCAAACTACCTGCATAACCAAGAGGATACTTAACATCCCTGAACCACTGGAACAC